>OY756938.1:37577128-38917128 GCA_963580275.1 Crataegus laevigata
ATAATGCAAGAGAGTTTACGTCGCAGTATTTTGACAATTATTGCATGTTAGTTGGGATTAAAGTTAAACATCCGGTACCCCATGTTCATACCCAAAACGGCCTGGCAGAAGCTTACATAAATCACATTCAACCAATAGCTCAAACTTTGGTTATACTAACCAAATTGCCGTATTGCATGCAACTATGTTGATCCACTTGAGGCTCACTGCCACCCGACCTCATTCATCATTACAGTTGGTCACTGCATATGAGTTTGATGTCTCGCATTTACGTGTGTTTGGGTGAGCAGTTTATGTGCCAATAATGCCGCAACTACATACCAAAATGGGTTCTCAAATAAGAATGAGAATCTATGTCAATTATGATTCACCAATAATTATTCACTACTCAAAGTCCTTGACATGAGATCTCTTTACTGCATGTTTTGCAGATTGTCACTTTGAGAAGACAACCTTTCCGTCGTTAGGCGGAGATAAGAAGTTTAACGTTCTTGTAGAATGCCGCGAATTATCATGTTATTCTCTCACATGTCTCATTTAGATCCCTGCATTGCCCAGTTTGAAACTGAAATATGTCGTGTTCTAGATCAGAGCGTTGCTCAAAGTATGTCTGAATTGGTATGCGTAAACCTTAGTGAGTTGAATTTCTTGTAGTTCTCTTATTTGGAAGTTATGTCTAACTTAGGGGGAGTATCCCGAAGTATACTCACTTGATCTTAATGTACTCTTTTTCCCTATGAATAGAAACATTTTTCCATTGGGTTTTTGCTACCTAACGAAGTTTTGATGAGGCACCTATCCTGTGATGATCGTACTCTTTGAGGTTCATTACTTTCGTCCTGTATAATGTTTGTTTTAGACATTATGCATACTTCTCACTTTTCTCCTTAATTTATGGGTAGCGAGGTTTTGTGAGTTTTACTTCCAATGCATACTTTCTTAATTTGAGACTCACATTCGCCCGTTGTGCCGATGACTTCATCAACTAATCTACTTCATCTGCTGAAAACCTAATGCGATGTTTTTTTTGAGTATTTACACACTCAAAATGGAGCGTTGCAATCATATTTAATATATGAATTGAATGTAATTGTGTAAATTCTAAGGTATTTGGGATATCTTTAGAATATTCTACCATATCTCTAGGGTTAAATATTATCCTATTAAAGTTGTAATCCAATTAGGGCAAGGGATTAACCTTCCCTATTACTATAAATAAAGGCACAATTGGGGTGGAATAACACACCTCACAATTAAATCTCTCTCTCCCCTCTCTCCTTGCCGCCGGCCCCATCTTCTTATTCCCTCTATAATTGTTTAGTAAAATAGGCTACAATAATTTCCACTCCCATCCGTTTGAAAATCACCCCTACTTGTTTTTCAGTAGTTTTTGGATTTGGTATATGCATTTTGTGGACTTCGTTGAAATTTAATATTTTAATTGCATAACATGTGTCAAGGAGTGAAAGACTTCATCTCCTTCGATTATCATTTTTGAACTGCGAAGATTGTGATTACATTTGTAATTATATATTAGACTTGGAAGTATAAGGTTTGAAGAAATTTGAGGTTTTATTATAAAATTAATTGTTAATATGGAGTGTAGCTCAACTCTTTATAAACTTCTACAAAATTTAGTCCTTCACCGATTCATTGATGTAGAACTTAGTCCTTCACATTCTATATGTAGAGTCCATGATAGGACACTGCTTGGAACATACTCCTCCATGGAATTAGGGTTTAACACACATGCACAACCCATTAAAGTTCAAATATATATTATTAGATCATGCCTTTTCTTTCATTTTCCTTCCTTTTTTTTTTACTTGGTAAATATATGGCTCATGCCCAACGAAGCAAAATCCAAATCTTGGAAATGCCAATCATGTAAAAATAAGAAGTTTTTTTTTCTTGGATACCAATTAGATTATGGGACTTTTTTTTTATAATTAAAAATTATCAAAGACGTCATACGACATACATATTAAAGGTTCCTTTTTGAAGAACTCGTGAGACTATAAATGTCAAATGAACATCGTAAACATGAGTTTCAGCTGTCTCTGCTAGAACCCTATTTGAGATTGTTTCAAAGGCCTTCAGGAGCGTAGCCTTTGAATCAATAACTTCTTGCACGCTTGGTTGCAAAGGTCTATAGTTAGAGAGAGGGTGCATCTCTACTGCTTTCTGAACTCTGCTTGCTTCAACTCACTTCACTTACAAAGCGCTTTCCCAACGAACCTGCCCCCGTACTCCTCAGTAGAATGGAGTTGTCAAGCGGAAACATCGCCATATACATGTATTAGAGACAACTTGCTCTCTCTTGCTCTCTGTTTTGGCCCAAAAAAACTAAGGACATAAGGGGTCCTATGGTTCCTATGTCGCCGCGTTTTCCGGTCCTTTTCTTTTAGGCATACAAAATACAATGCATCTCTTCAATCATGAAGGAACCTTAATCCTAAACCCTAAACGCTATTCACAATGACTAAAACATCACAAACCCAAGAACTATCGTATAGGCTCCATGACGAAAAGACTGCAAAAATCTCTAATGATTTTGTAATCGTTGGCAAATTACTCATGCTTTATCAGTCCCCTCCACCAAACGTCGAGTTTCCTTCTCATAGTCCTTTCTCAAGAGCTTCTCATAGTCATTTCTCAAGAGCACAAACCACAAACACCACCTCAGATCTGAACAACAATCGCCGCTCTAGAATTTGAGATTAAACACGACCATGACCACCACAACCACAAAAGCTCTCCTCGACAAAGTGAGAGAGCAGTAACAACCTCGAACTAAAGGCTCTCCTTGACAAAATGAGAGAGTGACTACTACTAAAAATGAGAGATAAAAAAGGAAGAAATCAAGAAAGATTATCGTCGACCCCAACCACAAGAGCAGGGTTGACGACTAGTGTTTTTTTCTCTAGCTGCAGGGAAATTTTTTTATATTGGTGTAGGGAAAAGTTTCATCTTGTGATACATAAGATGTCTTGTTATATATGTTCACTAGTAGAAAAAATAGCTTGCGTGACAAACAATCATTCGTCGCACAAGACATACTTGCGCGACAAAAAAAAACTTTTGTCACGCAAAATAGAAAGGATAGGAAAAAAAATTGTGTGATGAATAATTGTTGTCGTCGCTTAAAGTCAGCAAGAAAATGCGGGGTAATTTTATTTGGCGCGAAAAACTTGCGCGACGAAAATGAGGCATTTTTGCATGACCAATAATTCGTCGTGCAAGTTCCAGTCAGTTTTGACCATTTAATGCAGGTGAATAAGAGGAATCACTACAACATTTAATACAGATATTTGCTCGACAAAGCCTTCGTCGCGCAAAGATCCTAATTTTCCTACAAATAGGCGCTTCTGTTGTCCTTATTCTTCACAATTTTGTTTTCCTTATTCTTCACAATTCTGTTTGTGCTGGGATGGTGGATAAAAATAAGGATGAGAGTGTGCACGACACCAACCCGCATGATTTGAGGGAACATTTTGAGTTTGCGTATGCGATTGCTATCGCCATGGGGAATAATTGTCCCATTGCTAAGTGGAGTTCTTGGGAAGATGTGCCCGAAAATGTGAAGAAGGTTGTGATGGATGAACTATTAGTAAGTATATAATTGATGGGTCAATAATTAAGTTTCTGAAAATTTTAGTTATATGTTGGAATTAATTATTTACATATATGTGTAACAGTGTAAGTATACTCTTAATGATGACATGAATGCACAGTTGTTGAAGTTGATGGATGATGCGTTGGAGGGAGGTTACAATTGGTGGCATTATGAAGTCTTGGGGAATGGACCAGGGGTATCTAAATAGTTGTTTAAAATTTATGTTTTGTACGACAACATTTAAATTTAAGGTTTTTTTTTATTATTTTATAAGTTGTGTATTTGGACATTAGGTTTCAATTCCTGTTGGATTTTTTTTTATTGAGACCTAATGTAAGCAACTTATCCTTGGTTTCGATGTGTTTTTAATCTTCAATGAATATCGTACTTATACTGAAAATAATTGTATGGATTAAGGCATTAATTATTTATAGAATAAATATTTAATGTATTAATTATTTATAGAATAATATTTCAGGTATGAATTATTTATAGAATAAATATTTAAAGTATTAATTATTTTTAGAATAAATACTTAAGGTATTAAATAATTTCTAAATATTTGTTTGTAATTATAAAGTTTAAGTAAACTTTATAACCTTGTTCGTCGCGCAAAATCATTCGTCTAAAAGTGAACTTTTTAATCTAGATTCAGCTGTGTGCAGAGGCAAACTGCAAAAAAATTACAGATTGTGGCTCTGCCCTCATCCCTTCGATTTTGCGCAATCCGGCATCAGTCATTTCCATTTTCTCTCAATTTCATCATCTAATACTCCCTCCATCTTATTCTCTAGGTTGATCGAGCTATCTTGGTGTGTCTGGTAAGCGTTTTTTGTCGTTAGAGTAAAAGTATTAATGTAAATTCATACTAACACCATTAATTTCGTTGTCTATGGGAATATTGTATATGATTAGCTATTGGTGGCGAACGATTGAGAAGGTATTTTCTTCGTTTTATTTTTAAAAAATATAAAATTAATTAAATTATTTTGAACTTAGTTTGTTATGTTTATATTGTGTTGTGAAATTATATTTATATTATGTTGTTAAATTTCTATGTGACGTACAAATATGTGTTGTGATGTACAGAGTTAATTGAAATTAACTTCGTACTTATTTTTTTTTATTTTTAGTAAAACTTAGGTTCCCGTTTGATGATTAGTTGGATTTTGCACATAGATGCGAAAGCATGATTGTAGTCCAATTAATTTTTGAATTGTTGCATTATTTGGACAGTTTGGGAATGCACAGTTATGAAGCATAGTTTATGGTTGAATAATTAGGGTTCGGTTGTGGAGATTTTGGTGTCATCTCTGTATGTTCTTCAAGTGGTACATATGTATTTTATATCTACATCGTACACCTAAAGAACTGTATCGAGATGCTGCCGAAATTCATCCACGTTGAAATCTAATTTGATGTAGCCGTAAATTATGTGACATGACTATGCATCCCCGAATGGGATAGGTCCCTTACCGGAGGCATAAGGTGACATTATCATTTTGTATGAAGTTGTTGTGATTGTTGTATTGTTATTGTTGTTCCAAGAATTATGGACATGAGGTGGATACAGAACCCGAATAGATGCGCAGACAAATACTTGGATGGAATCGAAGATTTTATTGACTTTGCATGTACACACAACCCGGGTGCAACTAGAATCTGGTGTTTTTATATAAGGTGTAACGACACGTTAAGGAAGACAATTGAAAATGTTCGATTTCATTTGGTAAAGAATGAAATGATTGAGACATATAATACTTGGAACCATCATGGGGAACAATTAGACAATACTTTGTCTTCAAATGCCACAAGAATGGATAATGTTGAACCTATTGTGGATCTTAATGAACAAGTCATGGATATTATAAATGATGCTTTTCCATTTGCATCGACAAACACCAATCAGGAAGGGAAAAATGATGTGCCTACACCAATAAATAGTGCAGAGTTCGAACAATATGAAAAACTATTTAAAAATGCCAACCAAGATTTATTCCCGGGGTGTGAGAACTTTTCCGTTGTCACAGCCATTGTGGAACTAATGCACGAAAAAATAAAGTATCATATGTTGAACCAATGTTTCGATTACTTTTAGAGGTTTTCAAGAGAATGCTTCTGAATGACAATTGTTTGCCGAAAGACCATAGACATGCACAAAAGATGCTGAATGGTCTTGAATTGGGTTATGAAAAAACTCACGCTTGCAAAAAAAAATATATTTTATTCTACAAAGAGAATAAAGCATTGGATAAATGACATGTATGCAATGAGTCTTGGTTCAAAATGACATCTCAGAATATAACTCCTAAGATCCCACAAAAAGTCATGCATTATCTGCCCTTGAAACCTAGGTTGCAGTAATTGTATATATCAACGCATACTACCACAGACATGAGATGGCATAAGAAAAAATGGGTAGACGACGATGTAGGCATCCTGCAGATGGAGAGGCATGGAAAGAGTTCGATCGAACGTTCCTCGAGTTTTCCGGTGATCCTCGGAATGTTAGATTGGACTTGCCACTGATGGATTCAATCTGTTCGGGGTTCTAAACCAACACCACAGCAGCCGATTTTCGTGTTCTCATATAATTTGCAGCCTTGGAAATGCATGAAAAAAAAATACACAATGATGACTCTTTTGATAAATGAGAATCTTGGTAGGTCAATGATGTTCATTTAAGGCTGTTGGTTGATGAGCTAAAAGATTTATGGACAAACGGTGTGCGCATATACGATAAGTCTACTAGGAAGATGTTCACTTTGCGGGCAGCAGTTATGTGGACTATGAATGATTTTCCCGCATATGTAATGATTTATGGGTGAAGCACTAAGGGTTATATAGTATGCCCTGTATGCAAGGATGATGTAACATCTAGTTGGCATGTCGGAAAAGTTTATTATCTTGGTTATCGGAGATGGTTGCCATGGGACCACTAGTGGCGGAAAAAGGATAAAGAGTTCGACAGGACACAGAGTATCGTCTCAGACCTAGAGAATGGTTCGGTGATCAGGATTTGGAATAGCTTAACAGTTTGGATTTTGCTCCGTTTGGAAAAATAGTGAGTCGGACTAGACCTTCTACACATATAAACTCGACGCACAAGATGTTTTTTGAGCTCCCATATTGGTCGAAACTAAAATTGAGACACAACCTCGACATTATGCATACTGAGAAAAATGTCTTTGACACATTCGTGGGCACCATTCTAAATATCAATGGCAAGACAAAAGACACGATCAAAGCTCATCTTGATTTGGAAAGAATGGGCATACGGAGGGGTTTATGGATGAATAGGGACAGTGATACAGCCATAAGGGATCTTACGTTTCTTCCTATGAAACCGAATGACAAAAAAGAGTTTTTAAAGTTTGTATCGTCTGTAAAGTTTTCTGATGAGTATGTTTCTAATATCGCGTGTTGCATGAATGTTGACAGGAATAAATTTGCTGGACTAATGAGCTATGATTGCCATGTGTCATGTTACTGTCCAAATTTTTTTCCCAACTAATGGTAAGAACGTTGCGAAAGACAGACATTAATCAGTTGCTCCATGACATTGTCCAAGTCCTATGCAAGTTTGAGATGATATTCCCTCAAGATTTCTTCATAAGTATGATCCACGTTAATGGTTCACTTGCCCGAAGAGGCATTGCTTGTTGGTCCTGTCAACTATTGCTAGATGTATCCAATAGAAAGGTATATAATCATCATCATTTGTTTATGCATTATTAGCTCACGCTTACTAATTTATGTTATATCATTTTATTTTGGCAGGCTTCTCAGGGAGCTGAAAAAAAATGTACGCAACAGGGCGAAGCTCAAATGATCAATTATAAAGGCTTGGGTTCAATATGAGTCGTTTACATTCTGTGGAATGCATTTAAAAGACGTGGAGATGACTTTCAATCATCCTCAGCGCAATAATGACGGGGCGTGAGAAAGGAGAAACTTTCTATTTTTGCCCAAAGCACATGACCTTTTAGAGATCCTATACGAGGAGAGTCGTTTTCCAGAAATGACATGGAGGTAGCGCAATGGTTCGTACTGAACAATTGTGATGGGATAATGACATACTTAGATGAGCATGAAGAGATTATGAAGCTAGAACATCCATCACATTTGTATGCCAAGAAACACCGAGAATTGTTTCCACAGTGGGTTCTCGAATATGTAAGTTATAAGAGTTTTGTATTTGACATATATATTGTAGTATTTAATTTTCTCAAACTAACATGTGTATGTTTTTGTATAATATTAGGTGAATAAATTGAAAGCATTGAATTCCTTCACTTACAGTGAACAGTTATATAACTTGGTGTTCGGCCCGATTCGCTCTGAATTGTTCTCGGGTTGCCATGTTAACGGTGTCAAGTTTTTTAGGACTACACGAGATGGCAAGTTGTGTTCACAAAATAGTGGTGTCCATGTCCCAGGTGGAGGAAAAAGTACGGACATTGATTTCCATGGCAAACTAACATCTGTCGTGTAATTGCTTTACAAAGACCGATACTAAGTGATCATGTTTAAGTGTCGATGGTTTGTTACAAACCCAAATAGGCAAGGAAGTGTTAAAAGAAACCATGGCTTACTATCTATGAACATTAACAGAACTTTGTATGATGACGACCCTTACATTTTGGCAAACATGGAAAAACAAATTGTGTATCTAGATGACCCTAAAGCCGAGAGAGGTTGGAAAGTTGTTCAGAAGACGGATCAAAGGAACGTGTATGTTATACCAGAATAAGATCCAACTAACTACGACGTCAACAACGTCGCTAACTAACGTTTAGAATCTTCAATGAAAAATGATGCAGAAACACTTCGAGATACAAATCTTATCCAAAAACCGTTTCAGATACAATGAGTGTCTTCAATCGAAATACCGATTCAGTCAATTACAATTGACCTCAGTGATCTTCCGCGATACGATGTTGCAATGGGCTCGAACGATGACGAGGATGTAGTTATGGAGGATGAGGATTGGGAGACTGAAAGTGATGATAGCGAAAGTTATTATAGTTCAGATGATCAATAATGCAATTTATTTGCGACTTGCCATGTAAAACATAGTAAATGAAAATTTTTGTCATTTAATTATCTTATGTCATAAATAATTTAGTTTTATTTGAATAAATATAAATTTTTAAAAATTAACCCAGGTAAATTAAATTTTCAGCTCATTGCGCGACGAAGAAAATATTATTCGTCGCGCAAATGGCATTTGCACGACAATTAATTACTATTTGTCGCACAATGAGCGGAAATAATTTCATGAAAATTTGAATTTATTGTGCGACGAATATCTTCTGTTCATCGCGCAATAACCTCGGAATTAAACTGAAATCGCAAACGTTTTCCCACTTACCATTCACCTCTCCTCTATATAAACTCTCCCTTCGACGACCATCTCCCTCGGCTCTCCCTCGCACTGTCTCTTCCTCCTTTGGCAGCCCTCTCTATTGCTTCTCTAGCACCCCCTCTCTCTTCCTCCTTCGACAACCCTATCTCTTCTTCCTCTGACAGTGCTCTCCCTCTGAGGTAAATTTCAATGTACTTAACTCTAGTCAAATTAAGAATTAGGGTTCTACAATTAGGGTTATAATGTTTTGAATAATTGCTTTAATTTGATGATTGCTTTCAATTAGGGTTCTAGAACTAGGGTTCTAATATGCTTTTGGGTGGTTTTTGGTTAGTGGGTTGAGACTGAATGGTTGGAATTTGCTGATTTTAAGATCCTTTTGTCTTATTCCCAATCTATTTAGGGCCTTGGTTGTGATTATGGGTGTTTGGTTAATTGAGGCTGTTTGGGACTAGGAAATGTGTTATGAAAGAGGCTTGGGTTCAAGCTAGTTAGTGATTGAATGGCTTGAATTGAACTGTGTTCTTTTGCGGGTGGGAAAAAAATATCGAATTTAACCGATACAATCACATTTTTAGGGTGTTTGGCTAAATAAAAAGTAAAAAGTAGCTTTTTAAGAACAAAGAAGTGACTTTTCCAACAATTTAGGGAATCTATGGCTTTGACTAGACCTGGCATTTCAAACCCGATCCGTTAAAATGAGTATTCGGGTGAATGTTTAACGGGTTGACCAGTTAACCACCCGTTAAATAATGGGTCATTTTGGGTGAACCCACGAAACGCGTTAACACCCGTTATTGAGGGCTTTTGTGTAATTTCAATATTCAATAATTAAAACCCTACTTTGAGTCTCTGTCTCGCATTGCACTATCGCACTACACAGTGTACGCCGTCTTTGAGCTTCTGGTAAGCTCTGATTCACTTCCACCTCTTCTTCCATGGCGATTGGAGATTTGGCGGCAACCCCCACCCCCGTCTCTAATTTTCGTCGCCCTTTGGATCTATCACCCTCCTCCTCACAGCTCTATAGAGATCAATCTCGCATCTCGGTAACAGGCAAGTGAGTTTCTTTTGGTATTTTTGGGTGATTTATTTTTGTGTTAAATCATTAATTTGTTTGTGAAAATTGATCTGGATAGCTGATTAAACTAATGGAAAACTATTATTTACTGGGTTGGGTCTTGGGTGTTTTTCTTATGCTTAACCGTTAGGGACAACAATGGTGATTGCATTATGCACAAGTTCTTTTGGAACAAAGAGAACCCAGAACTTGATCAGCACTCCGTTGTTCGAAAATCGATTTGAAGGTTTATGCAGAGTCAACATGGACGTGAGCTACTTTTTTTTTTTAAAGGTTAATGGGTGAAACGAGTTAAAACGGGTGACCCGTTAGCTTAGCGGGTTGGGTTCGGGTGACCCGTTAGCTTAACGAGTTGGGTTCAGGTGACCTGTTAAATTAACAGGTCGGGTTCAACTAGACCCAAACCCAGTAAACCCGACCCATTTACAAGTCTAACTTTAACAGACCAACTACTTGTACTATAAGATTTAAGTGTAATAAATTTGTGGGACGAGCAGAATTTGTCCACCAACTTCAAGTTTTCGTGGAAGCCACTGTGAAAGCGATAACATATTAACATGTAAGTTTTTTTGATCACTCAAAACCTTTTTCTATGAATTGTAACTTTAGTGTATAAGATTTACTGAGTACTAGTGTTGGTTGGAGTTGTGAGGGTCTGAGGTTATTTTCTACTGAGATAAAAAGATGACTTTGGTTGTGAGATTTATACTTTAACAGGGTGATAGTTTGTTCTTGCAATAAAGGTTCCTGATGAAAAGTGGTACACATATATGCATATATTCATATTGTGGATTCATTATGTGAGCATCTATTATGTTCATGAGGTCAAAAAGCTTTGGTCATAATTTTATATATTTTTGGTCAGTTAGAGGCGACATAGTTTAGAAATGTATTGGATGTTTGTATCATGAACTTTCTTTCTTTTGTGTAATGTTTACTTTGTCGTATGCAAGGTTTTGTATTTTTTATTCATTTTCAGATTGGGTCATGTGGTATGGTTACTCATATATTTTATGAAATGTAACCTAACCTAAATTATCCTACACAAGTAGTCTTACCACAATATAACAGATTGATACCACAAATTGAACAGAAAATTCTTAATAGCATACATAAATTGTTTAAAGTCACAAATGCAGGAGTCTTGATTATAGAAAAATATGAAGTACATACTACATAAAACTGGAATGAGAGATTATGTAACTAAGTCGATCTACTAATTAAAGCACTGTTGTGGTTGAAATCACGAAACTACTTAGCTGATTGCTTAGGGTAGCGCATGTAGTTGTCATCGAAATCAACGTAATAGAGTCCAACTTGTTGAGACAACCTCCAGCAAAAGTATCCTTTGACATTGGCTCCATTCTACGATAAACAGGATAGGAACGTGATTATAGATTGAGTCAATTTAATTGAATGGGGAAATGCATATAGGTAAGTGGATTGGTTTTTTTTGTTTCTCCTTTAATGAAATGCATAAAGGTCAAAATGATTTTATGGGGTTTGTGTTTATGTTTCGAGGCCTATATAAGATAGCTAATGCCCAAGTCAATTGGCTCTATGTACCATATATGTTTTTGTTTTCTTGTTGTTTAATTGAATGGGGAAATGCATATAGGTAAGTGGATTGGTTTTTTGTTTCTCCTTTAATGAAATGCATATAGGTAAATGGATTGCTTTTTGGTTTCTCCTTGAACGAAATGCGTATAGGTAAGTGGATTGGTTTTTTGTTCCTTCTTTAATGAAATGCATATAGGTGTAGATGTTTTTATAGTTTAATTGTCTGTTTTATGTTTAACGGTATATATATGGTTTAAATGCTTGATTTAGTTATGCGTGGGGTTGGTGTGAGTGATATGCCACGTAATTTGGCATGTGATGGGATTTATGATTACTTACTGAATTTTTTTCTTCTAATTATGCAGATGTCAAACCTTATTAGAAGTCATAAGGCAGTGATGACTGCACCCTATTCGCCTCCCCCAGCTCATCCGTCAGCTACCACTGCTCATGCACAAATGGACCACTTGCCAATTGGTCCCGAGGTCTCTCAGGTGCCGGCGTTATCAACCTCATTAGTGGCAGTACCTATTAGCGCAAGGCATGATCACCGCAGCCCTCGCTCGCCCGACACACCATCGACATCCACTACTGATGCATCAGGGTCACAACAAGGTAAAGTTTAACCGCATGTTGATAATTGTTTTTTTCTTATAGTGCCTTGGTGATTTCTCCGTATAAACAGTTGTACGTGATATTGGATTGCCTAATGATTTTAGGAGGGTGATCATTATTTCTTTGTAGAGAACAACGTTTCTCTAAAAAAAATTGTTGATTTTTTCTACTTAACTTCGAGTTTTACTAGTTTAAGTTTGTTAAAAAATTTGAGCTCCAGCTACTCTAAATTCGATCTTTAGTTATTTAGGTAAGTAGAAAGAAAATGTGTAAAGCGGACGTATCATTGTGCTTTTCAAATGCATATGCTTCCTTGAATTGAAAGTAATTGTTGTTTACTTATGCAAATCGCGGAGTTGGATTGTATTTACATTTTGTAATAGTGCATACAATGTTAGCAAAAGTACAAACCTTATCAGGAATACCAAATATGAAATATGATAAGAATTTAGTTAACTTAGTTTTGTTATTTTCGGTTCAGTTTGTTAAATTATGTCATTTAAGGATTAAATAGTTATTATATATATTGTTTATTGTTGTCATCGTTTTGAACCTTTTATTAAACAGTTGTGATCATTCTGTTGGATACATATATTGTTTATGTTATTTTCAGGTTTTTGGGAAATGTTTTAATTATAGGGAGGTTATGCCAAAATTTTAGTAGGATTTTTTATTAGTTTTGGGTTAACGTTATTTTTATATTTCTTTGCAGCCAAGAAAAACACCCAGGGACCTTGTCACCAATTGAAGACAACGAAGATCACCCTGGTGACCAATGGACGTATCTATATCTGGTACAACAAGCGGTATCAGGCTGCACCAACGGCAGAGCAACATAGTGCATTGGCCCACGACATTGGTCACGTCGTTCGGACCTATTACCCTATGCAATGGAAGTCTTGGAAGATGATGCCAGACAAGGTGAGGACGAAGGTGTGCGCAAAGTTGTCGGTAAGTATCCTACCTTTTAATTATTTTTCCTTCAAATTTTATATATTTATATTACTTAATGTATGTAATTAATTTGTTACATTGCAGACAAACTACAATTTTGAGGACATCAACGACGATATGTTGGCGTACATCAACATGCTCTTCTCTGAATGCTTCAAGCAGTGGAAAAGGGACTTGCACCAATATTTTGAGACATTTGATGATCCGGAGGTCGCTCTTGAGGATGGTTGCCCGAATGAGTTTGAAGGTCGGGAGGATAATTGAGCATGGCTCTGCAATCATTTTCAAGAACCCCACTAGGTAGTATTTTTTTATATTAAGTTTAAAATTATTATACATTTCTTACTAATGTTTATTAATTTTTTTATATTTCATTTAAATTTGAACTAATACGTTTATTTTTTTATAACAGAAGAAGGTGAAAGCCAACAAAAGCAATATGGACAAGAAAACTCTTCTCCACCATTCCGGTTCAAGGCCCACTCATATAGGATGGAAGCGCGGTGGCGGGTAATAATAAAGTTTTTCATATTCAATTTTTAATATGTCATTAATATTAATTTTTTTCAAACTAACATTTTTCTTCTCTTGTTCTATTCAGAGGGGGTTCAAAATTTCCAGAGATCGATGTCTTTAGCGACGTTTATGTTCGACCCAGTGAAGAATTGGCCTAGTCTTTTCATGTAAGTATTCTTCAATTTTAATTATTATATTACGCATTCAAGTTTCATGGTTATTATATGAATGTTATAATTAATATTTTTTTGTTATATTACACAGGCGACGATGATGGAGAAGAGGCAGTTGGTTCTTCAGGAGTCCACATCCCAGCTTCCTCTTGAGACTCCGCTCGAGGCTGTGGATCCCCCCAAGAGGATATGGGGTTTCAGATCCTTATAGAGACCTTGGAATAGACTCTCGGGCGAAGGCCAGGGACATATTGTAGGGGGATGGGGAATTCCCGACGCCGGAAACCTAGAGCCCATTTATCATCGTAGTCAAAGAGTCAGGTGACAGCTTTAATAGCAAAGGTGGCCGACTCAGGACTAAGCTCGCCTCGTATAGGAGCCAGATGTCACAGATTATACAAACCTTCAGTCAGTCCGACATTCGTCCCCCATCGACCTCTGAGCCCCTCCAACTCGAGCATGGCCACACCTCTACCCCTTCGACGTCTGAGCCTATTGACAACCTCAAGACCTTCAGCCACCTCTGCAAGACAACCACGTAGATTACGCTGCATTATTTTCTTAGTTTTTTACTTCCTTACTTTTTAAACATTTTTCTTATACATAGTACATACATTTATATTAATTTAAATATATTATTTTTCTCTTCATTACATTTTTAATTGCAATTTGATTTTATTACCCAAAAAAAAAGTAATTTATTTTTATTACAAAATTTAAAAAAAAACATAAAATTAAATTAAAAAAAAAATTATTTTTTGCGCAACGAAAACCTTTATCTCGCAAAACTCAAGCGACAAACTAGGTTTCGTTGCGCAATAATAAATTATCGTTGCACAAAGTTTAGAGAGACGAATAATAGTTGTCCCACATATGTATCCTGATATTTTGTGTGACGAAACATTCGTTCCTAAAAATTATGTGCGACGAAGGGTAAACCGTCGCGCCGTGTTTTTGCTACCAATGATGTTTTTCGTCACGCAAAGTCTTTCTTCACAATATTTGCGCAACGAAGTTTCCATCGCGTTGAAGTTTGTGCGATAGAAATACACTTTGTGCAACCAACTTTAGTTCGTCGCGCAAATAATAAAATATAGTAGTGGTTAATTGTGATTTAATAAATAATGACTTCTGGTCACACAAATAATAAAACATAGTAGTGGTTAATTGTGATTTAATAAATAATGACTTCTAGCTAATACGTAAAGATTCTGATAGGAGCATATTTATGTGACTTTATTAGTTTGTTTCCTTGCATTTACTTAGTTAGTTTCATCTTATTAGAATGTTTTAAGCTATTTTCGTGTGTTTGTAAGTCCTAACAACAAAGTTGGCAAAGAAGTGCATTTTGGTGCAATTTGGAGCAGTTTTGGGGTGTAATGGATTGCATGCATGTGGAGCATAAAGGATGGACGTTTTGGTGCTTGAAAGGGCTTCAAACATATGCTAAAATCTGGACACAATGAAGAAGATACCTTGCAAAGATCAAGCATGTGTGTTGTTAGCTGTTTTAATCATGAAAACACAAGTGCTAGCTGATTCATCACTAGGGAGCCCACGGCATGGACCAAAGAATGCATGTTGCAAGCTGTTTCATCATGATTTCTGCAAAGTAACAAGTGTGCTAGCTATTTCATCATGAAGATGAGCCTATTTCTGAAAAGGAGCATGTGTGCTAGTTGTTTCATCATGAAGAGGAGCCTATTTCTGAAAAGGAGCATGTGTGCTAGCTGTTTTGAATGATTTAATCTTTGCTTTGTGTTGTTTATTAAAACCACTTATGTGGTTCTTTACTTTTCAGCACCTATAAATAAGCCTTCTTGTAAGGCTTAGAAAAACACCATTTTTCCATACAACACACTTAGAAGGAGATGAGAGTGCTTGGACGTGCTTGCTGTTCAACTTGGATCGTTGAACCATTTAGGTGTTTTCTTTCTTTTGTTTTCAATGTATAAATCTATTTACCTTTGTTTTACATTTATGAGGAACTAAACCCCCCTTTGCTAGGGGGGATTCAAAGCCATGATTACACTTGCATTATGAATTAATTACTTTTGGTTGTGATTTCAAATTTGTGATTTCAATTCGCTTAACTGTTTGATTGATAACTTATTTGTGTATGTTGATTAAGAGTGCACGCTTAGTTTTCATGCATAAGTTTGATGCTAGAATATTAGGGAATTTCACCTAATCGTTATGAACTTATATTCATGAGTAGTGAATGTTGCTATCCACAATCATGTTAAGTAAATTCTTAGCAAGAGTATCATGTTTTTCATAGTTACGAATGCCTCGTCAATACTTATAACTCTCATGAATCTTAATAATCTTTGATTGTATCTCTATTGTGCTTTTCACCTAGAGAACTTTTGAAGAATGTTTTGAATTGTTATATGCGTTTTCCCATTCAATTCATTAACTTAAGGAGAACTTGAAGGTTAAAAAAGTGTTATCACGGTTAACCCGGGGTATTGAGTTTCATAAGTTATCAAAAGAACAACTAAAAATTGGTTTATGTACAAGTGTGTCATGTGTGGAGGAGAACCCTCTAGCTAATCCATCATCCATCCAAACAACCATATTTCGTGCCAAAATCTGCCTAATTTACAATTTGTTTGTTTTTAAGTTATTCTCATCAAAACCCAATCCCCCTTTTACAACTTGTGTATTTTGATTTGAATCTGCCTTGTTTGATTTCTTTTGAGTTCTTTGAGTTAATTTAGTTTAGAATTGGTTTATTTTCATAGTTTGAATCTTTTAAATTCAATTTTCGTCTAAGAACAACCTTAGAATCTGTTTTGAGTTTATTTGCTAGTTTTGGGCTGTTTTGAGTCACACTAGCATATTTTAAGTTGTTTTAAGTCTAGGTAAGTGTTTTGAGTTTAGATTTGTGTTTTTTAAGTTTTATTTAGTGTTTTGAGTCAGTTTTACATAGATTAGCAATCCCTCCTAATCCCTGGTTTAGAACGATCTCTACTTACATATATACTACAATTGTCAACAAGAGGGTTTAATTTGTGTGTTGTTTACAACGCATCAGATTCAAACAATATTATCCTTATCATAGGCTAATTGGTGATTAAGACTAATATAAATCACATATTCACCGTGTGTAATTTTTTTTATTTAGGCGGTAGATGAGAGTTAACTTATTGTAGTTCTTAGGCTAATTGGTAATTAAGACTAACATAAATCACATATTCACCTATTCGTTTCGGAATACCGCGTTGATTGGGACTCATAGCAACCTCCATCCCATCAAAATGGATTGGGATGTTTAAAGTCTGAAAAACAGATAAAATTTTCCGATTAAAAGTAAGACTTTCACACACCAAATCCGTCTGAACAATTTTATAGATACAACTACGCACAATGATGTTTTGTCCATCTATACTATCGTATTATTGTCTTTTTTTGGTTGAAATAAAATCGTATTATTTAAGATACTCCAAATACTAGCCCAGAGACATATGTAATTATGTAAGTATTCGACAATTTTAAAAAGTGCACCGTTGAATTCCTCTTTTATTTTTTGACAACGAAATATGATTATTGTCCAATATGTGCCCATGAACTGACAAAAGAGTTGGCGCCTAACAAGACCTGAAAGCCAAAGTCAACCAGCTAAAAGCCCCGTATATGCTAGGTTTCACATGGGAAAATTCAAATTGCGTTTGTATACGTATATGATCTCCAAAAACATATTAAAATTAAAATTAACACGCATGCAACATAGTCTTTGATTTTTGACTAATACAGAAAGAAGTTGTAACTTAATGCTTAATCAAAATCGATGCTTAATTAGTGGGCCATATATATAATTAGTATGCATGGTGTTCAAAATTCTAAAGATAAAGCAATTAGCGTGTGGGGCCGTCCATGGTGTGGAAAATTCAAAACGATGCACGGACACAAGCTCATTTTTATTCTTTCCTCACTTTGTTTGGTATAAAATTGCAGCAAATGTCAAATGGGCACTTTAAAATAAAGCTATGAACACACTTTTTCTACGAAAAGAAAGAAGATTTTTTTCCAAGGGAAAGGAAAAAAGAATTAAAAAGCAAAAATAAGCAAAACAATACCTTCAGAAAACGAAACATGCATGCAACTTGACTGGATCTAAGAGAGGTGATTATAATATGCATGAGACTTTTTAAAACTAATTAATTAAAGAGTTTGAGATAACCCTTCAAATTAGTGTAGTACTAGGGTTGCCGATGAGGGGCGAAGCTAGGGCAGCAAAGGGTGTTGCCTCTATTCCTTTTTCTTTTACTCAAAAGTGTCTTTAGAAGAATAATGTTAGGGTCATGAAGGAATAGTATTTGATCCATGCATGTCATATATATGTGAAACAATCGAACACCGAACAAAAAAGTTGTGATGCAACATGGATGTTCTTTATTCTTCTTTTGGAAAAATATTCGGGAAGTCACTGAAATTAGATACTTTGATAGTTTTTGTGTCTTGCAAGATTAAGCATACGTGGTAGAATTCTTTTGTTTTGGATGCGTATTGTCTAATACAAAAGTGCTTGAAAGAGAAAGACGAAACTTGCCTCTAATGGATGGCCTTGATTATAAAGTTTTGTGGCACATTAAACTCCAGAGCATATGTGAGTAGCGTGCGAAGACGAAGATAATCTGTTTTTTTTCTTAATTAAAATTAGATAATTTTGTTGATTAGTTAGGAATAAGTCGTTCCAAATTTTAAAAAACTTACCATAAACAACTTTCTAACAAGGTTATAAATTAGGTCATGAAAAAAAAACACTATTTTTCAAATACCAAATAAAAATTGATGACATATAAAAAATATTCATTTTGTTAAAGTCTGATGTGAAAAAAGCTAAGGGACTTTGACCACAACTTAATAACTATTGGTGACTAGAGGCCAAAACCTAATTTCTCATTATAATAATATCAAATTAAGCTAAATCATTCACAATTTTAATTAATTAAAACACAATTTAAAAATACCTCCTCTTGCCTAATTAGCTGTACAAACTCATATATCACTATAGAGTGATTTTCATCTCACCAAATCCAAAGGACTAAGAATTTTTAGCTGTCTAAAGTCGAAGTTAACCAGAAGTCGAATCTTTATATCACATCGTCGCAATTCAATGATGTTCTTTCATATGTCTTTGGACTTATCCAGAAAGCCAATGTGCTACAGCTCTTGTCCGTAAATAATTGATTTTGGTTTACATCATGAGTCTCATGACTCACTCATAAAACTTTGAATAAAAAGGAAACAAGATAAAACGAGCCAAAACCACACGTATAGAAAAACCACTACAGCATTAGATTTTCTCTTGAGGGCCGACATGATTTTGCTTAGCCAACAGCATAAATGTAATTATTAAATCCCAACTAACTACAAAAATGATTAGGGAAATTTTATTTAGACTCAGTTAACTTATTTTTATACCCATTAATTTTTTTTAATTTTATATTTCAATTATGCCCTAATAAAAAGATGGGTGTAGAAAGATACTATCAACTAGCGAATGGGTGGGTCAAAGTGGCATTGAGAGCCCCAGTTGGCGGTTGGGTGTGTTGCCAGAAATCGAAAAGAGGGATTAACAGAGCGTGGAGAAGAAGAACAGTAAAATGATAATGGAGGAGGGTGGCCTTCGACGAAATCAGGAGATCGTGTTGCCTGAGCTAAGTTGAGTTCGTCAGAGAAATATAAGGCTTCTGATGTTGATATATATATATATATATATATATATATATATATATATATATATATATATATCTCTCTCTCTCTCTCTCTCTCTCAAATTTTGGTCTCTCATCAATTCCTTCTTCACCCAATTTCAAATGACTACCAGCTTTTTCATCCTTGAAAGCATATACAACTTTTAAACTTGTCCACGTTTGGGACTGCATCCTTATTCCACGAATTGCAAGATCAAGTCCGATTACTGCCATTGTAGGTGGTTGGGGGGTTTACGTGTTCGTGTTCTTTTTTTTTTAAGTTTGTCAATTTTGTACTTGAGGGTAAAAAAGTAAGTTTGTTAGACAAAATTTTCAAATTGGGTGTAAAAAGAGAATTATTGGGTGTAAATAAAATTTCCCAAATGATTATCCTTGTAAAAAATATTGTCAATAGCACAAAGAAAATGAATATTAAATCAGAATTATTAAGAGAAAATAAATTAAAAGGTTGGAAGAAATTACAATCAGTTATAGCAGCAACCATCCTCTCCTTTTCCAAAATAAAATTAGAAAGGGGTGTGCTACCTACACACCTTTTTTTACTTTTCACACACCCCTGTTAATTTTTGTCCATTAGATCTTCTTCAATTCATCTGATCCGACGGCCGAAATTCAAAAAAATGTAAGAGAAGTAAAAAGGAGTGTGTGAATATCACACCCCAATTAGAAATAACAAAGTGGATCATACCGTGAAAATGACTGGCTTAATCAATATCATCAGCATTGCCCACTGGCTATGAAACGTGGACTTCTTAACCTAAAAGTAACATCTGTCTTCCACCCCCTAATATCTTATTAAACCAATTTAATTAATAAGATCTTATTAAATTGTGACAAATCTGAAGGTTCTAATAGTTAATCACAGTCCTAGATGAAACCACCTTTACCTCAACTACCCTTTCTCTTTTTCATGATTACTTTTTTAGATATTATTCTTTTGTTTCTTAGTTGACTCGAAGTCTAGAAGCATTACGAAATCGCAAGAGTCCAGTTATACCACAGGCTATAAAAACATGACATGATGCTGCACTAAATCGCAAGCTTCTTCTTCTCTCTTTGCTTCTTAGTTATATTGGTTATCAGAAACCTTGTTAGATATTAGTCATGGGTTCATATATTACTGGTTCATGCACTCCCACAAACACTAAAATCTCATTGTCATTATTTTTCCTTCTTGTTGGAGTAGCTTCTGCTCAATTGTCCTCTACTTTCTATGGAACATCGTGTCCTAATGCTCTGTCCACCATAAAATCGGCGGTGGACTCAGCGGTGTCGAAGGAAGCTCGCATGGGAGCTTCCTTGCTCCGTCTTCATTTCCATGATTGCTTTGTTAATGCAAGTGATGGTTTCTACATACTCATCTCTTTAAATTCCCGCCTAATCATGATTTTCTTTCATGTATAATTCTTGTCTTTCATCTGCATGCATGCATGCTCATCTGAGTATATATAGGATGTCAATGGCGCTCTCTAAAAGTCATGTTGTATAATCATTCTGCACTCCTTTTCAGTGTTTTTTTTCCTCATATTTGTGCATGGTTAGAGCGCTGAGACCTTTTTAGAGTCCTATTAACAACTATATATATAATTGTTTAGAGGTATTGTGTCAAGGATAGTTTAGTATATGCTTAGATTTTGTTGTGACTTCACATATGCAATCCAACCAAATGAAAATTTAGCTCAGCTGACATGTTTGTTTCTCTATGAAAAGTATTGGTAAAAGCATTTTTGTTATCCATTTCTGAAACCATATTTCGATCATGGTGTTTGCTTAGAGGTTTTTCCGACCAAAAAAGAAGTTAATGAATTCTTCGAATAGAATTCTGTTAGATCTTTCACACCTAGTTGAAGAGACAAAAAAAAAAAAAAAAAAAAAAAAAAAAAGATGGTTATAAACGAATTCTCAATCACTCTACTTTCATGTATTTATTTATATTTATTTGATGAAACTTCATGATTGTGTTTTCTTGACTAGGACATATTTTTCAAAAGGACAAATGGACAGTACTCTATGTCGGAAAAGAGTTTTGTGATGAAACAAGCTCATTTTTCATTTGCTTTCTTTGTCATCCACAATTTTAAAGTGGAAGATAAAGTAGGCACTAATTTGAATCTTAGGGTATGTCTTCTCTAAATGCAAGAGAAATACAATATTTTTTTAACACAGATTGACAGCCAAAAGCTTGACCTTTTGTTTTGTTGTTAACAAATTATTTTCTTTTCTATTTCTGTTATATTTTTAACCACGCACGATATTTGATTTGACTTCTTGTTTTCACATACTGAGCTTTTTGTCGTAGTACCAAAAAATAGTGAATATGCATGTACAGATTAGGACCAAAAAAGATTCATGTTTCTCAAAGAAAAGGTCACAGGTTCGCATAACAAATATGAATTGTGCATGCAGGGATGTGATGCTTCGGTTCTTCTGGATGACACAGCCAATTTCACAGGAGAGAAAACAGCAGGTCCTAATGCTAATTCTTTGAGGGGATTTGATGTAATCGATACAATTAAATCTCAATTGGAGAGTCTCTGCCCCAAAGTGGTCTCTTGTGCTGACATTTTAACTGTTGCTGCTAGGGACTCTATAGTTGCAGTAAGTCAGAAATCTCATTAATTAATCAACTGATATTCAGGCTCCGAAAAGAATTATCATGCATTCCTTCAAGTGTAAATTTTCCTTTAAACTATTAGGAAAAATGTTGAATCCTGATTTATTTAGAATGCTAATAGCGACTTTCCTATATTTGTCATCGTTAAATCTCAATTTGTGCTCTGTATAACAATTTAAATTGTTTGCGCAGTTGGGTGGACTTACCTATACAGTGCCATTGGGCAGAAGAGACTCCACCACAGCAAGCCTGAGTGCTGCCAACTCCAACATACCCGCTCCCACATTGAACCTTTCTGCCCTTATTACTGCTTTCTCAAACAAAGGCTTCACTGCCAAGGAACTAGTGGCCCTCTCAGGTTTGCTCAATTCAAATCATTCCTAATTAATTACTTAACATGTACTATTAATCAAGTCCAATCTCTAATTACTTTGTTCATTGTTATTTAATTAGGCTCTCATACAATTGGGCAAGCTAGGTGCACAACATTCCGGGCGCGTCTTTACAATGAAGCAAACATAAACGCTTCATTCACAACATCGTTGATATCAAGTTGTCCAACTAGCGGAGGCGATAACACTCTCTCCCCACTGGATGTCACAAGTCCAACATCTTTTGACAATGCTTATTTCAGGAATTTGGTGAGCCAGAAGGGTCTATTGCACTCTGACCAGCAGCTCTTTAGCGGTGGGTCTACCGACTCTCAGGTGAATGCTTACGTGAGCAATCCTGCAAGCTTCAGAACCGACTTTGCCAATGCTATGATAAAGATGGGAAACCTTAGCCCTCTCACCGGCACCAGTGGTCAGATTAGGACCAACTGTAGAAAAGTCAACTAAGTTCGTAGAACCAGAGAGTCGGCATGTGTTAATTCCAAGTGTCCATTTCGGATTGGTTACTTTATTTGCGATATTGGGTATTTGTAGATGAATTATTCCCATTAATAAAAGCTTTTTTTCTTGTTGTTTTGGGTTGGTTACTTTTTCGATATGGGGGTAATTTGCGTTACGGGAGTTGAAAAACTCAGAAATCTTGACAGTACCAAAACAAATAAAAACTCATTCCCCATCTTGTAGTACAAATCGTATCTCATTCGTTAATCTTGTCCCAAAAGTGAGCAAAACCCCAACTTGGTAGGTACTTTGGTCTTCTATATTAAATATAATTGTGAACACTAAACCAAGTGACATGGTCACATAATTCAATTATAAAATATTATCAATAATAAATATTTAACTGATAAAATATGAATGCAACTTAACTTCATTTTACCAAACCCATTCATTTGTATTATAAAACAAGCGGACTTGCATGTCCCATACCATGCATTCTACTACTGTCGTGGTGAATCAAAAGCTCTATTATATATCTAACTCCCCTAATTTAGTCATCCCAAATTCACCTTTGTCAGTCATCTTGTTCTTCTCTTGTTTGCTAGATTCCCCACTCCTTCGTATTGTTCCTCTACTTTTACTTTTGTCACTTTGGATGGTTCATACGAGAGTTAAACTCAACTACATAAAAGATAATTTCATTCTTATAACCCAATCTAGAATTTACCAATATCCATCCACTCCAACATGTAATGATATATGCATATAATCGATACTATTATTATATCCAGAATCCACAATATTAATAATAATATATTATATTTTAAAATACGGTTTTATATTACTTATAGAGATATATCAAGAATAACATATATTAAAGCTTAAACAAGACAGCCCGTAAGGCTTGGTCTCTTTTGAGCCTTACAGCCCGTTGCTTCTTCGATTGAACTTCAGCAACGAAATAAAAAGAAATTCTCCTCTTTTTATTTGGGCCAGCAGTTCCTTTTTTTTTTCTTTTTTTTGGGACCTGCAGCCCCCACTCCAAATCAGCCCTTTGTTTGTTCTTTTTTTTTTTTTTTTTTTTTTTCATTAGGCCGTAACTCACCTAGTCCCGTAGATTACTCACAAATGGGCCCCGTTGCCGCCCAACCTTTACTTTATTTGCTCAAATTAATATGCCTTTTTCAATTCGATTGCATATGGTGCATTTGAGATTGCAGGGGATCAACCTGAAGTTTGTAAGAAATTTCGAACCTACAATTTTGAGAAGTGCCACAGAAATTCGAACCTACAGTTTTGAGAAGTGTCACAGAAATTTGAAGTTTCTATTAGGACTTTTAATCCGTTCAGCTCGTGCCTTGCTGACCTAATATGTGTATGTGTATATGTGTATGTATATACGTATATACATATATAACTTGTCTCGACGCATAAATATTTAACTTGTACTTTTACATCTGTCATATGCCACATTTAACATCTTCAACGATTATTTTGTCTGCATATATATAATCTGTATTATTATTAAGAAAACCCTCTGTGTATATATTAATAACTCTTTATAATAATAAAAAATACTTAGTACTTCTTACCGCAACCACAAAATATCTAAAGGTTACTGCAAGGATGTCTATGCACGACATAGAGCAAGTTTGGCGGAGCCCTCTTCTTTCCTTTCATTTTCGAAGTAAAATAGAGGCGTCGCAACCCTACAATACACAGAGCGGCACATTAGCATTCATGAAAATACAAAATACATTAATTAAGATTAAGAGGTACAATCATTAGTAAGCTAAACCTCATAATGAGCTAGTAATAATGTAATTTAAATTCGTATATGGCAAGAATCAAACTTTAGACCTCTTACGTACAAGTAGGTCTGGGCAAAAAATACTGAGAACCGAACCAAACCCGTACCGAACCCGGTCGGTTCGGTTCTTTTTTTTCGGTTCATTCGGTATCGGTACAAAATCGGTTCGGTTTGGTACTTAGTCGGTTCGGTTTCGGTTCTATGTTCGGTACCGAATCGTACCAAATCAGTTTTGGACAAAGAACTAATTTGGGGTTTTTTTTACAAAAATTGAAAAATAGGTCTTATTCCTTACCGAACCTACACTTGGACTGAACCGAACCTACACTTGGACCGAACCGAACTGTACCGAAATTTTACTGCAGGTTCGGTTTCTGTACCACTCTGGTACCGAACCGTGCCCAGGCCTACGTACAAGTAAAGATGAATATTATTATACTATAGTGTTACGTGACATGAGAATATAAATTAAACATGCATAACAGTTTTTGGGTTGGGGTGGTAATGGGAATTTGTTAAAGTGTGACATATGGCGTGTGTACTAGTTTGCTCGGCTGAACACTAACGTGTGGGCACACAACATAGAATGCACCTTACTTCAAAGGTAGTTGGTTTCAGAGGTCCTTTCGTTTTCAAAGTTAGGCATAGGATTTAAAGAAAAATACTAATTTTATGTAAAACCACCAAGCTCAACTCATTTTATTTGGATTAAATTATACTTTATAGTCGAAGACATTTATAAGCACACAGAGACATGAAATTTTTTGCCCCATTGCACATGACACATGCCAACGACATTGTCGTTGGAAATTTTGCCAGGACATTTTTCCGGTCATCAAAGATTTTATCGAGAGAAAAAAAACAATGTCAACTTACCAACTTAACTACACATCTATTTTATTGTAAGTTTTTAGGTTTTATAATACTTATATCATCACTATTGGTTGAGAATGATGTTGTTGAGCAGTGACAATCATTTGGTTAACAGTAGTTTTCTAGGATCGTGATGTTGTATGGTACTCATCAGTGAGTCCACCTTATAAGGACCCTCTGCACCATTCTGTAAATCATCAATGAAATATTACAATTCACACCGAAGTTCATATTTTGACATATGTAAAATCAAACAAATCAGTTGGACACCCAATATTAACTACAATTTTTCCGAACAGCTTAAACACAAAGGAGGCCAATGCCAAGCATAGTTATCCACCGAATTTGTGGTGCTGCTAAATAAATATGCAGACACAATTAGCTCACCCCGTTTTTCATATAAGCCAAGCCTACCAAACGAAAATTAGCTCACCCCGCTTCAGTGGCTCTTAAAATGGAACGCAGTCATATATAGCATTTTTTTCTTCTTCTTCTTATTAATGAAAAACAACTCTCTTAGTTAAACACATTGGAGTTTCCTGCTTCTTATAAAGAAATGAAGTAATTTTACTTCGATGTTCATATTTGAAAGACTATAAATTCATGGTTCTACCCCTAATTGGATATTATATTGTTTGCCAAAAGTTTCATGGCCAAACAGTGAGCGACACCTGTGAGACTTTGTGCATGTGTCCTACGTCGGGATGCAGATGGAGTCATTTGTGTCCAAAATATTCCATGCAACGAATGGTACGCGCACATGGAGCACCAGTGGACCAGCAGTTAGTCGCCATTTTCTTCAGCGCAAGAGCTGCCGACAAATTAGATAAACAGAGAACGATATAAATATAAGGAAACTAATGAAAATAATTTGAAATTTTTTAGTTTTAACAATAAGGGTAAAATAAATAGTAAAGTAAATATTACCAGAATTGATTTTTTAGTGTAAAAATATAGTTTTCCGTTAAAGTAAATAATACTGAGAATTTTTCGTTAAAGTTTCTATAAATATATTGATCAAGTTGTAGTCGATATGTCTGGTTGGTGGTTTCAAATTCTTTACCTTGTGCTTTCTGTTTAGGTTCTTCAGTACCATCCTCTTCATTGAATAATATGCCAAGAATCAAATCTGTGTACACGATTAGTAGGTGTACCCAGCACTCACTATTTCTTTGTTGTTTGATCTTCTGTTACATATTAAAAAGGAAAGGACGCTGACATTTATAGCCCATGCTTGGAACTGTGTCAGAGAGTCCCACATATTGTGCCGATGAATGATTATTTCATGCCTTAATTTAAAGAATGCATTTTCACAAGGAAAATGCATGGTACTTAAAACTTTTGCTTTTAGGGTATTAAATTATTAATAAGGTATGATATACATCCCTTACTTCTAGTAAGAGGAAAGTGCTCAACCTTCACTAACCGAGCATCATTTGATCGTACAAATTTTATAATTTGAAACGGTCAATAATCTAGAATTGTGACACAGAGTGCCACATTTTATGATATTTGTCTCATGGTTTAACTTAAAAGGTGTGTTTTGCCGTAGAGTCGTATGATAAATGGAGAAATTGAAAAAGGGGCATTTAGACTTAAGGATCTAAAGAAGATTATTTTTTTATTATAATCGAGAAGTTTTTATAATTCTAGTTTTAGTCTCTAACTTTAAAACTCATAATCAATCATATTAAATACCCCTGTCCACTTTTATTATTTTCAAATTTTTCTCCTAAAATTCCTAATTTAATCGTCAATAATGGCCTTAAAACTAGGAATTTTTATTTCTACATATCAAATTTAGTAATTTTAAATGGAAGACTTTTTATGACACACCCCTACCTAAATATCGAGTCGTGCTTCCCAGTGGGTCACCCAAAAACAAAACCGTGAGGGCGTGGTCGGGGCCTAAAGCGGACAATATCGTGCTATGGCGCAGTCGAGCCAAAAAAATAGTCGAGTCCGGGTGGGGATGTGACAATTTAAGTCATTTTGCTAATGAGAATTAAACTATATAAAAAATTATATAGACAATCACAAAACCAAACAAATAAATTAATATGCAGACACAATAAACAATATACATTATAAAGGTACATGAATATATACATAGGTGCATATATATAAGTCCACATATATACATAGGTTCATATGTATAGGTACACAAATGTATGTATAGGTGCATATATATAGGTACACATATATACATAGGTTCATATGTATAGGTACACAAATATATATATATATATATGCATATATATCAGTACATAAATATATATTTATGTACATATGCATAGGTACACAAATTAAGTATACATATATATGCATATATATTGGTACATAAATATATATTTATGTACATATGCATAGGTACACAAATTATGTATACATATATATAAGTGCATATAAACATATATGTATTGTTACCACTTAAGTAATTTTTGTACTCATATTGAATACACATTAAGTAAAAATCTTCTATTTATAATACTAAAAATAAAACAAAACAAAAGTTAATAGCTATTAGCTAGATTTTAGGTTACATATAAAGTCAAAGGACCAAAATCAGTATTTAATTTTGCATCTAACTTTAATGAAAAATAGATCTTATATAGATATTATAATCTAATTTTCTAATTGAAAAATCCTAAACCAGTATCCATTAGTAATTTGGAACCCACCAAGAAATGATAATAATTCAACAATTTATTGAATGAATAATAATAAGATGACAACCCTGTTCACCAGAATAAGATGACAACCCTAACGCCATGAACGGATGCTTTTACAATGTATCACAACCCTAGGCTTGCTATCTGTTTCACGCTTATCGTGTTCAAAAATGTTAATTTTATTATATATTTGTATCATCTTTAATAAAGATATTTGACAGAGATGAGACTCACATACAATAATAATGTTTACCTCTATTAAAAAGATGATATAAATAATTATATAAATAAGTGATAAATGTAGTATTATTCTTTCAGTTCAGTCATTTGTTCTTGATCACATCTTCACATGAAAAATTTGTAATTGGAACTTCAAACTTTTATTTAGGGTTTTAACAAGTCTTTTCAATATATGTGTCAATTGTAATCCATCCACAACTAACAAGAAAAGATATCTCGTTAACAATAATGAACCAAGCAGGTCCCTTTTTATAAAGCGAAACTCGATGCACCGACAGTCAAAGAGTTAATAATCTGCATGACAAACTTCCTTTATTTTTATGTGCTAAAGTCTCTAAATGGATCACAGAAAGGCAAACAACTTTATGGACAGCTTTATGTGATATATTTTTAGTACATTACCTTCATGAAATATTGGTCCTTGTGCCAATAATATTCTATGCAAGCACTCACTAACGGTGTAGCAAGATCGAATGGAAAAAGAGGGGATTATAAGTGCGTTTGTTGGAACGAATTATTTTAGATTTAACTAATTTTAGGGATTAAGTTGTACTGGTTTAAACTAGATTAAGCTGAACTAGCTTAGTGAAGTGTTCAGGATAATTAATAAATTCTAATATTATATTATTTAATCGATAATTATTAATATTTTTTTTATTCTTTTAATCCTTCTTTACCGCTCCATTCTCTCTCTCTTTTTCTCCATCTTTTTCTCTCTTGTATGTTCCAATCTTTTCTTCAATTTGATATTTTATATGAAAATTGGTTGTGAAAAGCATCTAATCTAATAGCTTTTGAATGTGAGTGCTCGAGGAGAAAGGAGACAGTCTTAACTAGTCGCATGACTTTTGAGGGGTCTTACTAAAACCAACCAGTCCCTGATTTAATTTAGGCTAGTGAGAGTTAGTCTAATTAAACCTAATCCTTGTCAGAAACAAACATGAGACTAGACTAACCATTAGTTCAGTTCAGTCCAGTATCCTTTAATGAAGTCAAACAAACGCCCCGATATGTGCAAACACAAAGCCTTTACTGTTCGAAAATGTCGTTAACATGTGATGAGGACACGGCAGAGCCAAAAGATACCCAACAAATCACGCTGCTGCTATATTGATTACATGGACAGGAACATGCACCGATCTTTTCCCACTGCTTTAAATATTTGGCTGTGTTATCCACACAGCTTATTTTATTTCTCACACACTCTTGATAATTTTTGTCCATTGATCTTCTTCAATTCATCCGATCCGACGGTTAAAAATTAAAAATTTGATTGAGAAGTAAAATAGAGTGTGTGAATATCACATCCCTAAATATTTAGCAGCCAGAATTACAGGGGGAAAAAAATATCAAACACAATGTTCCCAACAACCTACTACCAGATGCAATCCATCTCCCAAAACCCACTTCAAAATAAAGTGCTGTCTATGGTAGATGTATCAAGAACAACTTAAACAGGACCTGCTCAATCAATAACTCCAATTAATATGGATTCTTCCTTCCACACTCCCCTCAACAACAAAACCATCCCTTGATATTGCACATACAAAATCATAAGGCTTTTCACCTGAATAACATTACTCTTCGAGGGAAAACACTTCAAGCTCGATACGTTACAAAGAAAATAATGATGATGAATTCTGTAGGAAGAAGACGGCAAAAGAATTTGGCTACTGAAAATAAGCTAGAACATGAGAAGTTGCTAGTTGGGGGTTAATTTTTTTTTTTTCTCCAATTAAAATCTTTAAGTTTTTTTTTTTTTACTTATGGTTGTCAGGATGATACTTCTAATTTACTTAAAAATAAATAAACCCAAACCAAACCATGATAGTATTACTAATAAAAGATTTGTACTTGACATATATTGTAATATGGTACAATCTTAAAGTTAATCAATCTCTATCTTTGGTTGACATTCAATATATAAAGCATACATTTTGGATATTGACAGTAACAGCCAAATTTTACTTAGATTTATGTTTGTTTCCCCTTATAGAATGGGTATTAGGGAGAGGAATTTAAACACAAAACCTCCAATACAAGAATAAACACTTTTAACTAGAACTATAAATTATGTAATTGATGTTCTTTGAACTTGTATAAATAAGAAAACGAAAGAGAAGCAAAAGGAGTATTCATGACTGAATTAGAACATTGTTTAGATGCATCTAAGAAGCACAACCACAAGATGTACCCCTTTAGGCAGTAGTTGAGGTTACTACCACAATACATTTTAGACATTAAACAAACAAATCGTAAGATAAATTACAAAGCATTACTAACTAAGAGTAACCTTGCATTGGCCAGATCCATGGCCATATATTAACACGACAAGGCCATCATGCCTTCATCAAATTAAAATCCATGGCAGCCTCGGTTGCCTCCAGTGTTCACCGTTCTAAATCGAAAGCACAATGTTGAAGTAGGCGAGCCAACATCCTCTTGTTCATAATCTCCCATAGAATCAAACGAGGAGCTTGTGCTCGAAACGCGGCTCCTTCCATGGTACTTCCTTGTGTTCACCGATGAATCTGATGATGACGAAAACAACGAAGATGACGACGATGAAGGCAAAGATGGTGAAGATGGCACATGGGTTTTCTTGAGACTTATTTTTAGGAAAAGGGCGTGCAAAAGATTGGATCTTGAATGCTTTTTGGTTGGTTTTTTGTAGGAATTGGAAAAGTATGAAGGAGGAGGAGTGAGGGGAGGAAGTACTGTGTCCTCACTGAATGTGTATTTTGGGGTACCTGGCTGAGATTCCCACATGAAGGGGACATTAGCAGGCAATCCTCCATAATAGACTCTCAATGATGGATTAGCTATGGAGCTTTCCTTGGACAAATGCTTAGAGTTAGAGAAGAACTTGTTCTCATCAGCTTGTTTAGTTGTGAGAGACTTTTGGGGAGGGTCTGGGTTGCCACTGAACATGATTTTGGTTTGATCGATGATGGTGTTGTTTGGCTTGCTTTTGTATGATTTGGTGCTTGAACTTCAAGTGGGGGTTGAGAGAGAATGTGAAAGTAGGAGAGCACGCTTTGGCCTTTGTTTTGCTTTTTGGGAGTAAATAAATCCACAGCACAATGAAGTCAAACAAATAAGATACGTTTATGTATAGTTTAATTAACTGCTTATTCCAATAACATAAAAATTAATTAATGAACTCGTGAAACTCAATTGTTGACTTTATAATCTAAGCATGAAGAGCCAATTGTTACTATACATGCTGCTTCCGCAGATTGGCATCGTTAGTTGAAAACTAATGGCTCTATAGGCCTGTTTGATTGATGCTGATTAATTTTTAGAACTATATAATCCAGGCGCTGCAAAATAAATGTAGTTTAAGTGATTAGGAGTATTTAATTTTGTATTTAAGTTTCCAACTTTGAGACCAAGATATATTAAGCGCACTTTTTTTTTGTGATTAGTAAAGGCACTTGTTAAGTGATTAAGAATGTTTAGTTTACATTTAAGGTTTTATATTCGAATAGTTACTCTTGGTATGATTTGTATAAGAAAACAACAAACAAAACAATGATACTTTAATGCCTACATCTGTGAAATATCCAGTTATTGAAATCGATCGGCTATGTTTAAGGGCCTCTATGTTAATGGTCCTTATATTATGTTGAGTGTGAACTAACAAATTAGTAGTTGAGATTATCGATTCTGTGTGGTCCTTTGATATTGTCCTGATAAGACTGTTTTCAATTACCGAAATCAATAATTAAGTAGGTTAGTTGTTCTGATTGTTATTCGAATTTAACTCTCAAGTCCTACTGAAGTCGGAAAATGTACCCCCAACACGGAGGTTCATATTCGACCAGAGGAAAAATGGACAGAGCCACTTTGATGCCCCCGCTCAAATTTTTGGTAATAAAAATGTACATATTGTAGATAAGGTGTGTATTTACTAGTTTATTTGCTTGTGACATTAGCATTAACTTTTTCAGTTGCTCGGCCATTGTTGAAAGAGCTTATCCGACTATGAAATTTATGAAGAATCGATTGAGAAATTGAATATGAGCTCAATAGATAAATAATGACATGATTTTTATTAGGGAAAATTACATAATACCCCATCAGGTTTGAGGTTTATTACAATCTCATACAACATCTTTAAAACATTTCACTTTCATACCTCAAGTACTATTTTATTTCAATTTCATACATCCGTTACATTTTCCATCCATTCATCCGTTAAGTGCTCACGTGGCTGCCAACGTGGCAAAAAAAATTTAATTAAAAAAACCACTTGAATCTTCTTAAAAAAAATAAAAACTGAAACCCACCTCCCGCAACCCCCCACCCCCGCAAACAAACCCAGAAACCTTACCCTACTATATCCATAGCACACCAACATTCATCAGTCACAAAATAATTGTGCCCAACCAGTTACTAAGAACACAAAATTAAAAAAAAAGGTTGCGGTGATTGAGTTGTACCTGCAGATGGATGATTTTTGGACGATCGACCTTGGATCTGCTCGTTTTTGGTACTATTTGACTGTTTTGTTGTAAACTTGAGCTCCCTCGCAACAGCCAACACACAATTTTTCAGTATTTCAGCATCAAGGGTATGAGGCCTTTATGCACAAAACAGAGCAGAGATGAATTTTTGACAGAGAACAAGATTTTACCTTTCTTTGTTTTTGTGGATCTGGAAATAGCATCTGTGTTTTGCTCTGAGAATGGAGGGTTTCGGTATGAATGTTCCTACACGAATCAAGCACAAGCATGCTTTCCTCCATTATAATTTTTGAAATCCAACAGTAACAAAGACTTTGGGAGGCTGGGTAGATTTTACCTTGAAATTTCTGCTGTTTGTATGGTCTTGTAGTGTGATGGATTATTTTTTTTAGGTTTGAACAGAAATGTAGCCATGAAGGCGCAGTTAGGGTTCTGAGAGAGAAGGAAAGCTATTTTTCATTTTAGAGAGAAATGGGTTCTGAGAGAAAAGAAAGAAGGGTGAGAAAGGTGAGGTGCGTCCTAGGGGTGGGTTCAAAAAACCGAAAACCGAAAAAAACCGAAAACCGAACCGGACCGAGACCGAAAAAAACCGAACCGGAAAAAAAACCGAACCGAAACTCTCAAACCGAACCGAACCGAATCTGCCCAGTTCGGTTTCGGTTTTTGAGGTTCGGAAACCGAACTGAACCGAACCGAACCGATCTGATATATATTTAATTATTCTTTTCAATGTTTATAAATAGTTTAGTCATACAATTATAACAAACACAGACTTGTTGCCAAGTTGGTTTCAATGAAACTTTTCAAGCTGGAGCATACGGGTTCGAACCCTGCTGCCTCCAAGATTTTAAAGAATTTTTTCCAATTTTGTTGAGAAATCAACAAAACAAATCAACAAAACCCACCCCGCCTGGTTTCGAACCCCTTCCCTCCAGGTTGGGAATAGCAGCCGCAAGCCAACTTGACAGAAGGCTTTGTTCTGTTATAATTGTACAAGTATAATATTTATAGGTATCCTAAAACCGAACCGGGCCGAAACCGAACCGAATTTAAACCGAACCGAACACAAACCGACAGAAAACCGAACCGAACCGAACCGAACAGTAATTTCGGTTTGGTTTCCGGTTTTGGCAAAAAACCGAACCGAACGGAACCGAACCCACCCCTAGTGCGTCCTGTCGGGCCTCGGAGGGAGGGGGCGGGGAAGAGACTCTGGGGTGAAGCGGGGGGAGGGGGGATGGATCTGGATGAGGTGTGTCTCTGTGAGCTGGGTGGGTGGGGGCAAGGTCTGAAATCGGTTTTTTGAGTTACCGATATTTTAATACTTATCCACTGAGTTTTCGTCAAAATATCGCGATATCACCGATAATATCACGATATTTTGGATCTGTGTGAATCGGAGAAGAACGTCGGAGCTTTTACAGCTCCGGCCGACTATAAAAGAGCACCCTAGACTCCGATCTAGGTAACAAAATGAAATAGAAGACAAGAAGAATGTTTTTATAACTTCCGTTTTCCGTGAAACGGTCGGAGGTGTTCGGAAAGTTCGTCGACACCCACGGCCTCGCCGGAGACGGGTGTGCCTATTCTCGAGCCGATTTTGTCGGCGAACCCATATCCTCACAAAAGAATATAGATCAGCATGAGTTAATGTTCTTCTTTTCTGTACAAAAAAAAAAAGAAAAAGAAAAAGAAAAAATCATCAACTGCGCACCTATTAAACAAGGACAAGGACGAAGATCACCTTTGTGGGAAGATTTGAGCTTCAAATGTACTACCATTTCCATGGCGGAGGCATTGGTTTTAGGGTTCTTGCAGAGGAGAGTGCGAGTGGTTGTGTTGCTGTGTGAGAGAAGGCCCCGTATGTATGTGTGGTTGAACGGCTAAGGGTGAAGAGGGGTGAGAAAATGAGAGAGAAATAGAACTATTTTTCATCTTAGAAAGAAATGGGGTCTGACTTCTGAGAGAAAAGAGAAAGAGGGGTGAGAAAATGAGAGAGCGTGAAGGATCTGGAGATGACAGAAATGATAGGAATGGATCTGCAAACAACATTATTATTTAGAAAGGGATATGAATGGACAGAAAAGAGCCGTTGGCTCTGGGCTCGAGACAAGTTCACAAAGGGGATCCAATGTGGGATTAAACGCTAGGGTTTTTTTTTTGTTGGCACTCGTGTGTGGCGTACGTGTGAGCCACAATGTCTTTCTTTCATTATTTGTCTTTCTTTCATTAATTACTACATATTTTTTACACTCACAATGTTTGCCAGCTCGCTATATAATCAACTTAAATCAATTAAATCCATCATGCAATGCATTTCCTTTAATTTTTTGTGATAAACTAATAGATAATTGACTAAATAAACATCCTGCAAAGTTTCAATAAAAATTTCCAAGTTTTTCTTACAATTTCTTTGGTTTCCATATTATTTTTATGGATATCGATAATATCCCGATATTTCCATCGATATTTTCGTGTTTCTGGACTATCGATATTTCCGATATCATCGATATTTTATACCTTGGGTGGGGGTGGGGGGAAAAGGGATCTGGGTTTCTTGGGATTCGATGGATTTTAGTTTTTTTTTTTTGGGAGAAAATTCAGGTTTTTTTTTTAAATTAAAATTTTTTTGCCACGTGGCACAAATGTGGCAGCCACGTCAGCACTTAACGAATCAATGGATGGAAAATGTAACGGATGTATGAAAATTGAAATAAAATAGTACTTGATGTATGAAAGTGAAATGTTTTAAAAATATTGTATGAGATTGTAATAGACCTCAAACCTGAGGGGGTATTATGTAATTTACTCTTTTTATTATATAGAGAGATATTTGATGGTATTGGTAAAAAAGTTGTCATGCAATGCTTTCAAAACATGAAAATGCATCGAGAGTTTTGTAATATATTGTATAGAAAACCTTATGGATTAATATATAGTAAATTCTTGAGCTTTTTAATTTGTGCCTCTCTTGTTTGAGGATTCCTCCATCCATAAAAATTCATGGGTTCGGACTTGTGAGTTAGTAATTAAAGATCGTTTTGTTTATTAGACAAAGGCCTAAGTTGGAGGTCTTGCTGCCGAAAATCCCTCTTTGTGGGGGAATTGTAAAAACTAAAAACGGGGTTAAGATGTGACAGCCCATCCCGAAATTCTATTTTTCGATAATGTGAAAGGACGAAATTGCCCTCGAGTGTTGAATACGAAATCGCATTTTGAGTTAAAATCATGGTCCAATTACATAAATTCCTAAAGTTTTGGGACCAATGGGAACTAATATATCCTTAGTTGTGATTGGTGGTTAATGCTGGACCACACATTTTCTCTCTCCTCTCACTCCCGTAGCACTCTCTCTCTAACCCTCAGACTCTCTCTTTCTCGCACTCTCTCTACCATTTTCGTACGGACGAAGCTGTTGACCACTCAAACCTTGCAGATCGAAGGATCCAAGGTTACCATTGGATTGCTTGGGACCTCACGAGTTCATCGACATCTGTTTCAGGTAAGGATTGATTCGTTTTCACGTCGAACTATTAACCTTCGACTTTGGTACTATTCATCAACTTTCATGTGTGACGTTTTCAGTGAATTCTAAGATCATATGAGGTCTTAGAACTTTCTCACGAAACTCGGGGAGTATCGTTGAGTCGATTTGGACGTCGGATGGTTGAGTTCGAGCTTTGGCCGGTTTTCTCGAAGTTTCTCCGGCAAGATTTAGTGGTCTTAAGGTCCTAAAACAGGTAAGGTTTTGTTCTACAAGTTAAGGGCTTCATTTTGATATAAAAATCAAGAAAAATGGATGAAAATCGACGGAGAAAACAAGTTTCAAAAATTTTCCCAGTTTTCGGCGCCAGCGACGGTCGCCGAAGTTGGAGGTTGAAGATGACGACATATTCTGTCAGAGTTGACGGAATATGCTGACGCCGTCAGTTAGTTTGGACGGTTTCTGTTAGAAGTTAACGGAATATTCTAAGGAATATTCCTAACGCCGTTAGCCTTTCTGTCACACTTGCCAGACATGTGCCGCGCGTGGCCGGCGCGTGCGGGGTCCAAAAAATTTTCTAAAAATTCCTACGTGTTCGTGACGTTGTGTAGGTCTCGTTGGTATATTCGTATGCCAAAATTGAGCTTCGTATGAGAAGTTACTATCGAATTTCGTATATGTGCGTTTAATTAACGTAATTACAGTTATTTCTCATATAGGCGAAACCCATCCAGAGGACGAGCGTAGCCAGGGTAGGCACGGGGGTTACGACCCGTAGACATATCAGTGAGTGGGCAGTTTGTTTTCCGTACATACCTATATATATTGGTATTTTCCCAGAAAATGAATTTGAATGATGAAATGAATTGAGATGCCATGCAAAGTATCTATTCATTTTAATTATGCATTAGTACTTGCATATAATTGTGATGGTGCTGCGAATGCACAGGTAAGTATCAGGTAAGATTCTATACTAGTTATGATGAGAATGAAATGATGTGATGTGATATGAATGAATGAAATGATGTGTTGAGAGCTCATAAACCTGCACATTGATATTAGTGCTCCCGCCTAGAGTTAGGGGCACAGTCTTTCACGTGATGTTCACCTCTCGCACCGCATGCTCGCCTTGGATCCAAGTTAGGTGCACAGTCCTGTCGTATAGACCACCTTTGAGTGGGTTCGACTCGTAGGTGACCTGCGAATCATTCGCACAGTCTTCACGTGATTGTAGCACTAGAGCATATTATTCTATATACAGTGATGAGTTGCAGACCACTAGAGGTGGTATTGATTTGTGTGCAGGTATATATATATATATATATATATATATACACATGATATGATGAGATGATTATGAGCTATATATGCAGCCGAGGGCTGAGTTGATTATGATGAAAGATTATGAGCTATATATGCAGCCGAGGGCTGAGATGATTATCAGATATTTATTCACATCACAGATTTACGATATGAGCATACAGTTGAGATACTTTGGCATGGCATACATACAGATATTTGCTAGCATGATTTTGAGATATATATGTATATGGGTATATTTTATTTCTGGAAAATTATACAGGTTTTACGGAGAGGGGTTACAATTTTTTAGAAAAGAATGATTTTGAAAAGATTTGTTTTACTGACCCACTCAACTTTGTTTTTCGCTCCTCTAGGTATTTAGTAGTGTTCGTTGGTGGCATGCGAGGATCTCATCGGACGTTCTGACAGAACTCATTCATGTAGGACCACTTACGGGTGTTATTTCCATTAGTACTTTCTGCTTGACTACACGTAGACCATTTATGCTCTGGTTTTGTAAAAGCACTATAAATTCTCTCACTAGCACGTCACCTTAGTTTGGGCTGCTAGTCGTTTGGTTTTAATTCCTTCGTATTCTTATTATCAATCTTGCTTTCGCACTGTGCACATGGTTACATCACGATCACGTGACAGCCAGCACGCCCCACTTTTGGGTCGGGGTGTGTCATAAGACCTCCTCTGTAAGTCTTCAAAAAGACTTATGATATGTCATGAATCTGAGATAAAGTAACCTCTTTTCCCCTAAACTTTTTTTCAACTAAAAGAATAAAAATAAAATCATATTGCAACTTGGCAATGACATGTGCGTAGTAAAATAGATATCTTTTTTAGTAGAGAGAAAGGGTATAACAAAGGATCATGCATGATGCAAACCCTTCGGCGAACTCCAGCCCACGTCGATTAAGAACCATCCCACGTACGATAAACTATGTGCATTCTTAGAGGAATTGTTCAAAGTCTTAAGCTCCTACTTCTAATTAGTCACAATCACGTAGTTATTCTTTTTTTTTTAGGCCGGTCACCATTATCGCATATTATATATACAATTGTTTAATTATATACCAAAGTCTTTGAAAAATATAATAATAAAAAGAAGACGACTAAAATCTTGCTTGTACAATTACAGGCGCTTACTTAATTTGAGTACGTATACTACAACATGCTAGTGAATCCCTACATCTGAAATTTAATCACAAAGTATTATTTTCTGTATAAAACACATTTGTATAGTTTTACTGGTTTTTTAAGTAGAACCATGCATATACATAAACCCAAATGTTTCATGTATGTTGCCTTTACATATACACAAGGATTTAAAAGGCGTTGGCCGCTAGTCGAGCAATGAGTAGCGACCTAGCGCTTAGACGTCTAGGTGGGAGCTTAAGTGGTCTTTTTTTTAACTTTAATTATATTTATTATATAACATACAAATAAATGTCTACTTATACTTAAAAAAAATATTTTTTTATTGGCAGACATAAATTGCAAAATAAAATAATATATAAATGATAAAGTATTATAAAATATTGAAAACGTAAAGAACAAACATATAATGAGTGTTCATTATCCAAGTATTTTACAAGTCTCTTACAATTTATTAAAAATAAAATGTAAAATAAAAGTTATCTATTTTCTGTCTAAATAAGAGTCATAACCTAAGATGTTTGCGCGGGTCTAGATGGGCGCCTAGACAAACTTACGAGCCCTTTTTTTATTTTTTAAACGCTTAGGAATTAATTTTGGCGATGATCAACCGTTTAGCGCTTAGGCGGATTCTTGCACTGCATGTGCTCCCGAGCCACACATTGCATTGTATATTACAGACACACATGACTCGACGCCATATGCTCAAGTTTCTAACTGACTTTTTGGCTGTGGAATTTTTGGCCACGTTAACCATAAATATAGACTCAATTACTACATTGATTGACCCACAAACGGCACTATCTTCTCGCTAAGGATCCGCGATTGGCATTCTGTATTAGCAATCAAGCATGTGTTCAAGTCATTAGGTTTCTTTGATTTACTAGGAAAAGAAACAATAGACGATTTTTTGTTTTTAAGAAACTTCAACATTACGGGATGAAGAAAGTTGAGGTTCAACTTTAAAACTAATTAGCAATATGAAAATAGCCAAACTAGTTATAAGCACATGCAATATTCATTCTTTTCTCGATGTGGATTCGTACTCTCAACAAAAGGATGATATAGTAAGTTTTTTATTTCGAAGCTTATGGAGAGAAAGGTAAAAGGCCAACTACTACACTGTAATTCCGAGGTAAACAAGCTCAAATCCGAGATCAGTTAGATAGAATCCAAGTGACAGAAAGACACCTTCAATTACGATTAAAAGGAATAATCTCGAATAAATCAGTAATCCATATTGCAGGAGGCAATTTGAGAGAGACGGTCTGGAGTCCATGAGCCGGGCCTATATTTGCTCCCTTTAAATTTAGTTGTATGCCCGTTTAGTTGGGCCTATTCGTATGAAATTTATACTCCAAAATAGTATAGAAGGTCCAATACGCATGTGAATTTTTTTGGACAAATTTTGTATGTGAATTGGTATGTTAACGAGTAAAAGCAAATAAAAATTGGCCATCAATGAATGAGAAAGATTGGAATAAATTTTTACATTGACTTTCTATGTTCCAATTTGATTTTTTTTTATACAAACGATAACGTTAGTGAATTAAATTGTTAAATATTAAAGGAAGATAAACTGTCAAAATAAATTGACTGGATAGGCATTGAAATTAAGGAAATAACTCCAAGAAATAAAGAGGGGTGTATTAAATTGAGAATTTGAGAGATTTTAATGGATTTATAAATTTATTGATTTTTGTGGAGTCTAATTGATATGTAGTGATTCCATGTAAAATTTTGATTAAATTCTCTCAAAATCTCTTGCAGAGAGGTGAGATTTGTGGATGCTTAAAATATATTACAAAATCTCTCCAATTCCCTCTAATTCCTCAACTTTTTCAAATTCTTTAAAATTAAATTTTAATTGAATACACCTGGAATGTTATAAACTTCTTTAAAATTCTAATTGAATACACCTGAATTTCTAAGGATTTTAATAAATTCTTAAAATCCTGATTGAATACACATTGAATTTTAGAGAATCAATTAATTTCCTGATTAAATACCCTGGATTCATTAAAAGAATTAAAATCTCTCAAAATCCCAATCACCCCTTAAATAGCAAGGGAGGATGAGTAGTGTATAAATTGATTTGCAATGCGCCTCAGCCTATTCCCATACAACAAAAAAGGATAAGAAGGTAGTATCCACCAGTTAGACGTTGGCTATGGCGATGAACAAAATTTTGGTTGCTGGAATTTTTGTTTCGGCCTGCTTGTTGCTGCTTTAGTGTGAAGAAGCTCATGCAGCAGAATTCGTAGTAGGGGACGACCAGGGATGGACCCCACAAACTAACGTGTCTCGCTGGCTTGAAGGCAAGAGTTTCAAGGCTGGAGATGTCTTGAGTAAGATTTTCAAAGGGCTTAAGAGTTTTCTTTCTTCCTCATATTTGATCATGGACCAAAATATCGAAATTATCGGCGAAATATCGTCGATAATTTCGTTATTTTGAACCCCCGATATTCTAAATGATATCCAAATGGTTTTCGGTTAAATATCGCGATATTATCAATATTATCGATAATATCGCGATATTTAACGAAAATATCGAGATATCGGTAAAAAGGAACCGGAGAAGAAGGCCGGAGCTTGTACAGCTCCGGCCGACCGTAAAAACACAACCCAAAACCCCAAATCGAAACCCTAAGCCCCAAATCGAAACCCCAAATCCTAAGCCCCAAATCGAAACCCCAAATCGAAACCCCAAATCCTAAGCCCTAAGCCCCAAATCGAAACCCTAAGCCCCAAATCGAAACCCCAAATCCTAAGCCCTAAGCCCCAAATCGAAACCCCAAATCGAAACCCTAAGCCCCCCGTTTCTGGGTTGTTTGCAGAGACAGTGACTGTTGTTGAGGAGGATCGAGAGAGAGAGAAAGACTGAGACGATCGAGAGAGAGAGAGAGAAGAGGAGGATCGAGACAGAGACTTCGAGGGATCGAGGGATCGAGGGATCGAGGGATCGAGAGAGAGAAGAGGAGGATGGAGGGATCGAGGGAGAGAGAGAGAGAAGAGGAGGATGAAGGGATCGACTGAGAGAGAGAGGAAGAGGAGGATGGAGGGATCGACTGAGAGAGAGACTGAGGGAGAGAGAGAGAAGAGGACGGAAGGATCGAGAGAGAGACTGAGGGAAGTGTGTATGCGTGCGATGTATGTGCGTGCATGTGTAGTTTGTGTGCGTGTGTGTCAGTGTGTGTGTGGTTGATGGATTTTTTCTTTTTCTTTTTCAAAGACATTATTGGACAGCCATCAACTTGATGTATTATTCCACCGACAACTTTTACAAAGCACTTGCTTTTTTACAAATAATTTACCTTTCAATCAGAACATTTGCCTTTTGACAGTAGATATGGACAAAATTTTTAATGGTTTCATAATAAAACCGTGTGCCAGTGCCACTATGTGATATTCCTTCACATTCAAAGTTGTGAAGTCTGTGTATTTCACATTTTCAAAGTAATCAAGTATCAGAGCCATTCAAAGCATTTTCATTTCTTCTTCCGTTACTTGCAGAGCCATTCAGAGGTTACTTCCCTTACTTGTAAAGCCATTCAAAGGTGATATTCTTTCACATACTTGCATGTTAATTTTTTTAAGTAATTAAGTAATGTTAACAATGACATGTTAATTTTTTTAAGTAATTAATACTTGCATGTTAGTTTTTTAAAGTAATTAAGTAATGTTAACAATGACATGTTAATTTTTTTAAGTAATTAAGTAATGTTGTATAATTATTCTCTAGGATAATTTTAATATGTGTAATGTTATTTATTAATTTATTAATATTAGGTTTTATTATCAAATTGGATTATTATTAATTATTATTCATTAATATTAGGTTTTTTTTATTATCAAATTGGATTATTCATTAAATTGGATTATTATTAAATTGGATTATTATCAAATTGGATTATTATTCATCACTATGTTTGGATTATTATTCATCACTATGTTTAATATTAGGCTTATTTTTTTTATCAAATTAGATTATTATTCATCGCTATGTTTGGATTATTATTCATCACTATGTTTAATATTAGGCTTATTTTATTATCAAATTAGATTATTATTCATCGCTATGTTTGGATTATTATTCATCACTATGTTTAATATTAGGATTTTTTTTTATCAAATTGGATTATTATTATCAAATTGGATTATTCATTAAATTGGATTATTATTCATCACTATGTTTAATATTAGGATTTTTTTTTATCAAATTGGATTATTATTCATTAAATTGGATTATTATTAAATTGGATTATTATCAAATTGGATTATTATTCATCACTATGTTTAATATTAGGATTTTTTTTATCAAATTGGATTATTATTCATTAAATTGGATTATTATTAAATTGGATTATTATCAAATTGGATTATTATTCATCACTATGTTTAATATTAGGATTTTTTTTATCAAATTGGATTATTATTCATTAAATTGGATTATTATCAAATTGGATTATTATTCATCACTATGTTTAATATTAGGATTTTTTTATCAAATTGGATTATTATTCATTAAATTGGATTATTATCAAATTGGATTATTCATTAAATTGGATTATTATTAAATTGGATTATTATCAAATTGGATTATTATCAAATTGGATTATTATTAAATTGGATTATTATCAAATTGGATTATTATCAAATTGGATTATTATCAAATTGGATTATTATTCATCATTATGTTTAATATAGGTACGTTTAAGATGTCCAGTGGAGTTACTAAACGTGATCCGGCTTGGGAACATGGACACCCAATAGACGGAAACAAGAATGGCACAATTTGCAAATATTGTGGTCGGGTAATGAAGAGTGGCGGAGTGACACGACTTAAGTACCATCTTAGTGGATTAGATCCAGCAAAAAATGTCCAACGATGTGATAGTGTCCCCCCAGAAGTGAAGGCATTCATCAGAACATTATTAAAAAATAAAAAACAGGAGCAGGAAAAGATAACACAGGGAATGGAAAATATTCGAGCTGGGCTACGAGGAGAAGTCATTGGCCAAGCGGTTGATAGTGATGATGATGATGATGATGATGAGGACGAATGTGATGATGACATGGGACCTGAAGAACGACGCAGTTTCGCACAAGCAGTACGTGCCTCCAAACAGTCAGCATGGGAAAGAGAACACCTTCATAAAATTCCTAATAGAGCACAAGGTACCGGGTCAAGTGGTGGTGCACAAATGAGACGGGGAGGAAGTCTTAGAGAATCACAACCAACACCACCAATAGCCCCAAGTTTATATAAGTCATCCAACGCACGTCAAAAGAGTGTTTGGAGTTATTTAAAAGGAGGTAATGTGAAGGAGGGAATGGGGCGTCTAATTAGCAAGTTCTTTATCTATGACAATGTCCCTGCTGAGAAGGCATCATCACATCATTTCAAAAATATGGTATTGGGATGTCAACAGGCCGGTGTTGGAGTACAACCTCCCACTCCCTATGAGGTAAGAAACAAATATTTGGATATGGAGTATAAAGACATTGGCGAGTTTGTTAACAAGTTGAGGTCAAAGTGGGAAACTAATGGTTGCACAATCATGTGTGACGGATGGACTGGCCCGACCAGATTGTCAATCATAAACTTCATGGTATACTCCAAGGGAAAGACAATTTTTTTGAAGTCTGTTGATGCTTCAGACCATATAAAGAACTACAAGTATATATACAAATTATTAAGGGATGTAATCATGGAGGTGGGAGAGCATAATGTTGTCCAAGTCGTGACCGACAACGGTTCTGCATTTGTCAAAGCTGGAAAAAAGTTAATGAAGCATCATAATGTGTTTTGGACATCATGTGCAGCACATTGTATTGATCTCATGTTTGAGGCAATGGGGAAGAGAGAGAATGTTGCTACTGTCGTCAAAAGAGCTAAAGCGATCACAAATTATATTTACAATCACGGTTGGTTGTTGGTAAAGATGCGTGAATTTTGCAAAGGAGAAATTATTCGTCCAGCCACCACTCGATTCGCCACTAACTATATTGCATTAGACAGCCTACTTAAGAAGAAAGCAGGGTTGAAGCAACTATTCACTAGTGACGATTGGGCCAACCACAATTTCAGCCGCTCGAATACAGGTCGTATGGTGGAAAGTATAGTGCTTGATCAAGCTTTTTGGACGCAATCAGAACATGTGTGCCAAGTGTTTGAACCTCTTTACAAAGTTTTACGGATCGTTGACACAGAAGTGTATCCTACTATGGGGGCAATATATGAGTTGATGCGTGTAGTGAAGGAGGAGTTGGAAAGAAAACATGGTACAAAGTGGGTCATAAAGATAATTGATGACCGATGGTATAAAACATTATACCACGATTTGCATGCAGCAGGTATAAATTATGTCATAATTTGTAATTCATTTCTTTAGTTGCATAAGTATTATTTCTCTTATTTAGAGTATGTGTTTCTTTGAACAGCATATTATTTGAATCCTCGATACCAATACAGACCCGGTGTTGGAGATGATGGTAACCTTATACGTGCTGTACATAATGTATACTCTAAATTAGACCCTGCATCACCAGCAGTTGGTCAATTTGGAAATGAGGTACACAATTACTTAAATTATAATAATTACTTTGTTATTTATAAACTAACACGATTTATTGAATTCAGCTAACATGGTTTAAAGATGCAAGAAGAACTTTTGGAGAACCAACATCAGTTGCTGCTCGAACAAAAATGTCTCCTAGTGAGTGTAAACATATTTCAGTATCAGTTTATAATAGAATTTGTTAGAGTTATTAGGCTTATCAACATTGTTTTTCATTGTAGCTGAATGGTGGATCATGTATGGGACTGATGCACCAACTGTGAGAAAGTTAGCAATCAGAGTATTATCACAAACAGCTTCCTCATCTGCTTGTGAAAGAAATTGGAGCACATTTGCACTCATACACACAAAGCAAAGAAATAGGTTGGCTCATAGTAGGTTGGAAAAATTAGTTTATTGCTACTACAACATGAAGCTTCAAATTCGAGATAAGGAAGCAGAAATAGATCATGTCGATCGTGGTGACCCACTAGATGTGTTTGATATTGTTGCTGAAGATGATGATACAGAGGCTAACGAACTTTATCAATGGATTAGACCTCTTCATTTAGATGATGATGAAGGCAACCCAGCTCCCAGAGTTGTTGAAGAAGCACGTAATGAAGGGATAAATGTAGAAAGAGTATTAGAGGAGGAGGTGGGATCTAGCAGTGCTGACTCTTTCGAAGAACTTTTGCGCCCAAGACCAAGCAACACTGGAATTCCACCTTCTTCCAATCCTACACAACCACAACATCGTGCTGATACTAATGATAGCTCTAGTACAAGATCAGGAGACTCACCTACCACCGGAGGTGGGAATGATGAAGGATATAGTGGAGCTGGAGGTAGTGGTGGAGCTGGATACTATTATGGACCACCTCCCGGATTTATGAGCCCCTTCACTGGTGAGGCAAACTTCACGCATGCAACACAGGATGATGACCATGGCAGTAGGCGGGCAGGACCAGGAATTGGTGCCATAGGGAAGGACTATACTCGTAGAGAAAGAGGCAAGGGGATTTTGTCAAGTCAAGAAGATGACTCGTTATCTAGAACTTCAGACTCTGTTGGAGTGGGAAGTAGTAACCATGGTTATACTCATAACCAACCATTTCCCTACCCTTCATATCCCATTCCTGTTGGGATGGAATCGAGCGACTCATGGAAACAATCCCAGACTCAATCTTCAAATGATTTTGCTTATGGACAACCTCAACCAATCTCGGATCCATATGGGTGGCATGTTAACAATTACATGCAAAACTATTTTGGGGATTTATCATTTGATAACTACTCTTCACAATACACTCACTCTACACATAGAGATGATGAAGATAGTGAAAATTTTGAACCTCATAGGAACTCTATGTGGTACTAAAGTGTAAAATATTGTACTAATTCATTATATATAAATGATTATGGTGTGTTTAGACTTCTTTCATTAATTACTACATATTTTCTACACTCACAATGTTTGTCAGCTCGCTATATAATCAACTTGATAATGTTAAATCCATCATGCAATGCATTTCCTTCCAATTTTTTGTGATAAACTAATAGATAATTGACTAAATAAACATCCTGCAAAGTTTCAATAAAAATTTCCAAGTTTTTCTTACACTTTCCGTGGTTTCCATGTAATTTTTATCGATATCGATATTATCCCGATCTTTCCGTCGATATTTCCTTGTTTTCGGACTACCGATATTTCCGATATTATTGATATTTAATACCTTGTATTTGATTAATGAATTTATTGTTTAATTTTTTCCAACTGTTTTTTTTTTTTTTTTGTGCAGTTTTCCGATACACTTGTCCATATTGCTCATTTGTCACTGTAATAAGTGACTATTATTACCGGTTGTGCGATGCATATAATGGTTTGAAGAAATTTTACGGTTCAGGAAACGATCGTGTGGTGTTAGATCCTGGTGACAATTTTTTTGTTCCTAGTTTGTATGAGTACTGCGGAAACTTGAAGTTCAAGGTTTTCGCTAACTGAGCGATATATTAGCTTTCCCCTCAAATAAAAAATCTGCTGAATAAATATTTGAATGTTATTTTGGGTTTTCCTTGTTTATTTATGAAATAATTGCATCTCACACTTGGTTGTTGAATTACCTAATTTGAGAACTTGGATAATTACAATTTTTATTTATTTATGAAAGAATTGATTTCCGCTTTGGTAATACTTTAAATATCCAACTAAATCAAGTTCATAGTTATCTTAAGGGTCATCATTTAACCAAATGAAAATTAAAAATACAACAAAACTAACGTTAGGTTCAGAATTGAGGCAAGCCTTTAGGCCTTTTTCACTGGAAGTGATGAGAAAGTGATAGCAATTTTGCATCTCATCTCTAGCCTTAACGCACTTTTATAAATAGGGGATGATTCTCTTTCCTCTTAATCTTTCTCCCCTATTTCTTGAACGGTTACAATTAAGCCACGTCAACATCTTGTATTGAGTTTTTTTTTATTTTTTTAAATTATAAGACAAAAAAGCAAAGTGTAACATGCAGGGAGGGAATGAGATAGGAATACGAGGGGAGCGAATCATACTCCTTTATAATTACCCATAAGGCGCCCGTTTAAAATAATCAACGGCCAAAATTGAGCTAACTGTAGAAAGAAGATACAAATTGAAAAAAAAATAAGGAAAAATAGGAAGGCAATTTTTTTTTTGGGGTTTTTGAACTTTAATCCTTCAAGAAGATTAAAATTTAAAAAAAACCTGGTGTTAGATTGAATATTAATTTTTAGTCCCTAATGTGTCCTTAAGTCAAAATAATTAATGTTTATTTTATTTAATATCTCCCATTAAATATTTAAATTTATTAATACACAAATTTTAATTTATTTTTTGACCAAAAAAGAGTTTTTTAATTTATTAATTTTATTTAACATTCTTCAAATTTGAAAGACTCAATTAATGTACCTAAATGTTAGTACCGAAATGTGTGTACCGAACTATATTATATTGAACTAATATATTTAAATGTTAGTACCGAAATGTATTAATATTAAATTAATGTACCGAAATGTGTGTACCTAAATATATGCACAGAAATGTGTGTACCTAAATATATGCACCGAAATGTATATACCTAAATATATGCACCTAATATATGCACCGAAATATATGTATATAAATATATGCACCGAAATGTATGTACCTAAATATATGCTGACACGCCCCGACCCGGAAAGGTCGACGCATGCTGGCCGTCACCGTGAAGTGACGGAACCATAGGGGTAAGTGATGTAAAAAGTGCATAAATTTAAATCGAACATAGAATTAATTAAAATTTGAAATAGTGGCAGAGTGCACAAACGTAGGCGTGACCCACTATAGTTATTCAGAACTTAAAGATAGGACGGCTACTGAAGAGTAGTCAAGCATCTAAAGTACACTTATTACACACGGTGATAAGTTCATACATCAGAAGCTGAAGCTTAATGTCAGAAACGGTCAAGGTTCCTTGAATGCCATGAAGAACAGCTATCTAGGTCCTGGAGGGGCGAAAAACAAAGTTGAGTGGGTCAGCAAAACAAACTTATGTGAAAACGTTTGGTTTTGAACATACTAACCCCTCGCCGTAAAACAATTATAGTTTCCTTTATTAAGAAGCACATTATGAGTAAGTACGTACGTATATATATCCACAATACTAAAGCCAAGTATCAACGATAATATACAAGTCAATTCATGATAAAATCGATGCTGCAGTTATATAATCATGTGGCAATGATATGATGCAATATAACTAAGTATATGCCAAGTAACTATGTATCAATGCTACAGTAGTATAATCATGTGACAAACAATATATCTAAGTACTCATCCATCTAATGCTGGCACACAAGTTCGAACAGATAACTCTGACACGAACAGGACTGGGTGTAATCAATACGCTCAAGTACTACGATCACGTGAAGACTGGTGCAAAAGCACATCACATACAAGTCAGATTGCCTAACGCAATCTACCCGACAGGACTGGCACCTAACCTGGATCCAGACGAGCGAACGGTGCGATGTGAACATACACGTGAAGGACTGGCCCTGGCCCTGGGGCGAGTACTAACACCGGTGCAGCAGATGAGTATGTACATAAACATGTATGGATATCATGACAAATATATCTCAACCGCATTTCAGCATTTATCACAATTATACCTCAATTATGCAATACTTAGCAACATATACGTAAAGTGAAGCATTTTATGAAGTTTGGAAACCATAAATACGTATAGGTATAAAAACAAACTGCCCACTCACAGATACGCAGTCCAAACGAAGCCTCCTAGCTTGGCTTAACCACGTACGTCCTCAGAATACGTTTCCCTATACGTGAAATTTCTAATTAACTTAGTTTAATACACATAAACGGAAACGTAAATAAAATCTTCGTAGATTGTCCAAATATAGGGTTTAAATATATGAAATCGATCTACTCGACGTCACGAACGTCGCTATATTTTTAAAATAATTTTTTCACTGTTCACGCGCACCCACGCGCCAGCACAGTGCACGGCACACGCGCAGTGCACACTGACGGCGTCAGTTAACGGCGTCAGAATATTCCGTCAGAGTTGACGGAATATTCCCTTGCCGGTTGTCTTCTCCGGCGACTGTTTCGCCGGAATTTCTGGGAAATTTCAAATTGCTATAACTTTGTCATTTTTCATCCATTTTTCACGTTCTTTATACCAAAATGAAGCCCTTAACATGTAGAATAGGTTTATACCTCTTTGGAGCTTTGAATCCTTTGAAATCTTGTCGGAATAAAATCACGAAGTTCGGCCAACGTTGAAACTTGTGATTCCGACGTCCAATTTCTTCCAACGAGCTACTCCGGGGTTCCTGGGAGGATTTTAAGGACAATGGTGATCTTGGTTTGCTTTAAAACATAGCCATTTAAAACTTGATGAATAGTATCATAATCGGGGATTGATATTTCGACGTGAAAATGGTCGAGTTCGTACCTGAATTTGATGTAGATGGGCTCGTGAGGTCCTAAGAAATCCAATGGTAACCTTGGATCTTCAAATCACTAAGGTTTGGATTGTTTTCCAAATTGCTCCGTGTGTAAGTGGTAGAGAGAGAGAGAGTTTGATGAGAGAGAGAGAGAGAGAGAGACTGTTTGTTTCTCTTGGATTCAGATTGTTTGCCAACGAATGTGGAATGGTGAATGATCACAGATGGAGGGGGATGCTTCGGGGAAAGTTGGTGGAGTTGGGTTGGTGAGAGGGTAATGGAATGAGTTTGGTGAATGAAATGGAATAGGGTTGGTGAGGAAGGGATACGGCTTCTTCATTAGTTTTACAATTATTTTCTAATAATATAAGTTTTAGAATATATTAGTTTAATCGAAATAAACTTAATATAACGTGCTCATGTCACTCGACGATAGGGTTATAATCGTCAATATACACATACGGGGAGAATTTACAAAGAAAATTTGGGACGGGTCGCCACATATGCACTGAAATGTATTAATATTAAATTAATGTACCTAAATGTGTGTACCGAAATGTATGCACCAAAATGTTAGTACCGAAATGTATGTACCTGAATGTATGCACCGAAATGTGTGTACCGAAATGTATGCACCGAAATGTTAGTACCAAAATGTGTATACCTAAATGTATGCACCGAAATGTATTATAATGAATTTAATATACCTAAATGAAGAAGTTACAGTACATCGAAATATATTGTATAACAAAAATTAGTTTATCTAAATTTTCACAACAAAAATATATTACATTGAATGAAATGAAAATAAAAATTATAATGAAATAAAATTAATACATTAAAAATTAGAAAAGAAAAAGATAAATAATTAAAAAATCAAAATATAATTAATAAATGAGGTTATTAATGTATCAAGGGACTAAAATTAGATTTTGATTTTACTCATGGTTTTAATAAAAAAGTAATTTTTGCCAAGGACTAAAATGAAGTTTTCTATTTTTTTTTTTTACCTTCTATAAATACTCAACCTCCTCCTTCATTCTCCACATCACAACTCAATATATATTTTACCTACAATCTTCTATATTTGTTATTTAGACATTTATTATTACACATAGATGATAAGAACAACAAAGCAATATGTATTTACTATTTACATCCAATCTTCTATATTTGTTATTTAGACTTTTATTATGTTTTTTAGACGTTTGTTATGACACGTGGACAATAATGACAACAACTCAATATTTATTTCACCTACAATCTTCTATATTTATTTATTGTATTTTTTGTTTGAACAAACGATATTTTTTATATCAAAATGGGGATGAGGGTCAGCTTATCAATTATGTGGTTCAAATTTGCCTTTAGCGAGAATCGAATATAAAATCTCTTACTTACAAGTGAAGATGAATATCACTAGACCGTAGTGCTAAGTGACTTCTATATTTGTTACTTAGACCTTCATTATTTTTTTAAACATTTATTATGACACGTGGATTATAAGGACAACAAAGCAACCAAATAATTGAAAACAAAAAATATTTGTGATTAGTAAGGGCCCTGCCCTCCTAAAATGGATGGACTTTAGCTATGACACTTGTCTTTCCACCAAATCTCACTTTGATCCCTACACTTATTACCTGCATTCTTCCTTGTGTCCCACTTTAATACCTACGCTTTGCCTCACTTTAACGACGACATTATTCCTCAATGTCTCAATCTACTTTATTTCGTAAAATAAGTTTGAAAAATGCAACTAAGGCTAGTTAGAGTATGAGTTGGCGATCAAAACGTATATGAATAGAACGTATAGGTCTCGAAAAAATAAGTAATTTCTATTGGGACTTTTTTTTAAGGTTCATTAGTGTTTTTACCTATTAATTGTGCTCAGGTAACAATTTAATTTTTTCAATTATGTTAGTAAGACCATTAGTGGAGGCATAAGGGTTAATCTCAAACCAGGGTTTGATTTTTTTTCAGATTAAGAAAAATAAAGAAAATGAGACGATAGAGGTGGAAACCATGGCCTTAAGATCATTGATGCATGTGTGTCCAAATATGACATTGTATGCTTCTGGGCAGTCAACCACCAGGAAGTTAGTGGTAATGGTAGCTGTGTAAGGGCCTGTACCAATGGTAAAGGGTAAGTGTATGCTCCTTAAGGGTTGCACGATATCACTGGAGAAGCTTATTAGAGGAGAAATCGAGTGATCGAGCAAGTGTTCAGCCATATAGAGTGCCCTGAAAGCTTTAGCGAACATGATATTGACCGAAGCCCCCGTGTCTACAAGGATTCGTCGAACATCAAAGTTGGCTATGTGAGCCTCCACGATCAGTGGGTCGTTATGAGGGTAGATGATACCTTTTTCTTCCTCAGGGTAGAAACATATTAGATCCCAGTCAGGCTTTTGATACTTGCCCCCCTAATGTCTTCCACATGAAACATCTAGTGGCCAGGCCTTAAAGTTCGTTCATTGTTTTTCATGGACCTGTTGGAAGATTCAGATATGGGCGTGCCACCGCTTATGGAATATATCACATTCACTTGGCGTTGGCTACGATTATCCCTTGGAGGGTGAAGGAGGAATTGATCAATTTTTCCTTCGCGTGCCAAAACTTCGATATGGTCACAGAGGATGATGCACTTCTCGCCTTCATGACCGTTATGTTCATGGTAGCAGCAAAACATGTCTGTGTTCCTCGTGGGATTGTGATCAGGCTGCTCAGTTTTGGCTTCGGTATCAAGTGAGCTATACTTGAGTAAATAGAAATGTATGTGGCGTTCAAAGGCGTGTATGTCTCATACCTCGGGTTGAGGCATGTCCTGACATGTGTTTGGCCCATTGCATTGACTGCCTGGGGGTGGGCATTATTATGGCGATACTCTTGGTTATCGAGATAATGTCCTTTACTCTTTTTACTAAAATGAGAGTTGTGAGGGTGGAAATCCTTCTTCTTGCTCTGAGATTGATACATCTACTGATTTGGCGAAGCATTACATAAGGCATGATGAGGCACCACTGCTGTTTGGAAGGTTAAGGTCTTCTCATTTGGGTGGGTCTGGCTTTCACTTCCCTCTTGCTGATAAGGGATGGTTGTGGAGGGTTTCTCTTGATATGTCATTGCCTCCGTAGAGGCATGGTTGTAAGCATGTGCCATCACCTCAGAGTAAGTCTTCCAAGTGTTGGCATTGATCATGTACTTGAAAAAACAGTCACGTAGGCCTGCCGTGAAGACTTTGAGGGCAGTCTTGTCATCTGCCTCGACACAACGAGAATACTCATGGCTGAAGAGGCTAGCATACTTACGTAATGATTCGTCTGGCTTCCGACGAATAGTGTACAAGTCATCTGCGGAGTGTAAGCGATCGGTCTGGAAAATGTGTTGAGAAACAAACAATTTCCTTAACTCCTCAAATGAATCTACTGTCTCAGGTGGGAGACGGCAGTACCAGTATAAAGCTCTGCCATAAAGGGTGGAAGGGAAGAGAAGACATCATTCTTCGTCAGTATGCCATGGTGGACTCAAAGAGGTTGAGGTGTTCAATCGCGTTTGTCCCCCCGGTACAGAGTTGTAAACTGAGCTTCTGTTTTGTCTTCGCTTGGAGAGGGGTGTCGAGGATTCTTTTTGTAAGAGGGCTAGGCCTAGGTTAGTTCCAATTAGGTATCTCAGCTTGTCATTCGGCCTTCAACTTGTTTACTTCCTCAAGAAGCTGTAAGACAATGGGGTCCTGAGTAGAGTCATGTACCACTAGGGCTTTCTTTTGTAAATCTCCATCGTCTCTTGGAAGTAGGAAAGTTTGATCAAGAGCATGTGATTTTTCCTTGGACTCGCCATACTGACTTCTAGGGTATGTCTGTCGGAACACTTCTGAGTCCCCTATACCCTCGTGTTTCTCTAGGACTTGTTGCCCATTCCCTAAATTGGTAGCCAGCCTGGGCCGTGGTAAGGGATCGAGTCTTTCAGAAACCCTTAGGTCATTGATCTTTGAGCTTATGTGGATGGGGTTCTCTCGACCAAGGTATTAAATATCGATGATATCGGTAGTCCAAAAACACGGAAATTTCGATGGAAATATCGGGATATTATCGATATCGATAAAAATTGAATAAAAACCACGGAAATTGTAAGAAAAACTTGGAAATTTTTATTGAAACTTTGCAAGATATTTATTTAGTCAATTATCTATTAGTTTATCACCAAAAATTGGAAGGAAATGCATTGCATGATGGATTTAACTGATTTAAGTTGATTATATAGCGAGCTGGCGATAGGAGCATATTTATGCGACTTAGTTAGCTTGTTTCCTTGCATTTGGTTTGTTAGTTCTTAGTTATTTTAGTATTTTAAGCTATTTTCGTGTGTTTGTAGGTCCTAATAACAAAGTTGGCAAAGAAGTGCATTTTGGTGCAATTTGGAGCAGTTTTGGGGTGGAATGGATTGCATGCATGTGGAGCATAAAGGATGGACGTTTTGGTGCATGAAAAGGCTTCAAACATATGCTAAAATATGGACACACTTCACCTACAACATCCACCCACTTCACCTACAACATCCACCTACTTCACCTACAACATCCACTCACTTCACCTACAACATCCACCTACTTCACCTACAACATCCACCCACTTCACCTACAACATCCACTTACTTCACCAAGAAATTTTGTGGTGGTGATTCATTTTCAAAGTCTATAAATAGGCTTGTCCATCACAAGACAAAGGGGAATTCACACAACACATTCACAACACATTTCTGCCACAAGTCTTCTCTCTTCCTCTATCCATTCCATCCACCTCTCTTCCTATCCATCCCCTATCACCCTTCCATATTCTCTAAACCTATTCATCCCCTTTGCCGCACCAGCCATCAACCATCATCACCATCCCTTGTGTCGCAGCTTTACAAAGGAAGAAGAAGAGGATTACCTTGGAGCCGTGCCTAGCCATTCAAGACGTTGGATTGTTGGAGCGTTTCTAGGTGTAATCTATCTTTGTTTTAAATGTTTAAATCTGATTATCTTTGTTTAATTGCGACTATGAGAAAATAAATTCATCTTGACTAGAGGTTGATTCAATACCATGAATATGTTTGCAATATGAATTGATTACCTTCAGTTGTAATTTCATAAATTGTGAATGCAATTTGTTTAACTGTTTGATTGATAACTTATTCTTGTATGTGGATTAAGGATGCATACTTAGTTTGCATGCATGAATTTGTTGCTAGAATATAAGGGAGTTTCACCTAATCGTTATGAACTTATATTCACAAGTAGTAGCGGTTGCTAGTCACAATCGCGTTACGTGAATTCTTGGCAGGAGTATCATGCTTTTCATAGTTACGAATGTCTCGTCAATGCTTAGTTTTCACAAAGCTTAATGATCTTTGATTGTATCTCTATTGTGTTGTTCACGTAGGGGACTTTTAAAGAATGTTTTGAATTGTTGTATGCGTTTTCCCGTCCAATTCAATAACTTTAGGAAAACTTGAAGGTTAAAAAAGTGCTGTTACAGTTAACCTGGGGTGTTGAGTTTCATAGTTTATCGAAAGAACAACTGAAAATTGATTTATATGCAATTGTGTCATGTGTGGAGAAGAACCCTCTAGCTAGTTCATCACCCATCCATTCACCTTAGTTTTATGTCTTTGTTTAGAATTTGCAAGTTATTTACTTTGTGTTTTAATTTTCGTGCAAACCAAACCCCCCTTTACATTGAGTGTCTTTTGGTTCCAATCTGTCCAATTTAGTTAGATTTCATTGTTTTGAGTCTTTTAATTCAAATTCCGTCCAAATCAGTCCCTAGTATCTAGTTTGAGTCTAACTGCTTGTTTTAAGTTGTTTTGAGTCATTCTAGTGTGTTTTGAGTTATTTGAGTCTAGTTAAGTGTCTTTTGCCTAGTTTTGTGTTTTTGAGTGTTATTTAGTGTTTTTAAGTTAGTTTTATATAGATTAGCAATCCTTCCTAATCCCTGGTTTAGAACGATCCCTACTTGCATATATACTACAATTGTCAACAAGAGGGTTTAATTTGTGTGTTGTTTTACATCGCATCAGCTGGCAAACATTGTGAGTGTAGCAAATATGTAAATATTTTAGCATATTTTCACAAAAACATAAGTGATATGGTGGTCAAGGTGTTGAAGGAGTAAAATGGGAGGGGTTCGAATCCCCTTGGTGTTGTTTTAAATATAGAAATTTAAAAAACACGAAAATTTCGATGGAAATATCGATGACATCGGAAATATCGGTAGTCCAAAAACACGGAAATTTCGATGGAAATATCGGGATATTATGGATATTTTAGACCTTACTCTCGACATTGATTTAGGAAGTCCCGACAGTCGCGATAAACGGCTTTCGATCATTCGGCTCCCTCTGCCAGGAGGTGCCTTCCTCCACTTCTTTGGGTTGAAGCAGCTGGGTTGAGAGAAGTCTCATGTTGATTGACACCTTGATGGGTAGCTCGCTCCCTATCAAGGATATCTATGTTGGATATTGGTGACCCTCAGTGTTGAGGGGCATTCAGATGATTGTTGACTTCAACAGGGGCGACAAACTCATGTGTTTGAGCATGCTTAGCCCCGTGGAGCATCTCGAAGAGCTTTTCATACTACTCCTGGAGGATCTCATTCTTCATTACTATCTTGTTGTTTTGAGCCTCCAGCTCATTGACTTTAGCTTGAAGAGCAAACTTATTTCGTTCTTCCTTTGCTACCTCACAATATGCACAAGTGGAGTGTCATTTTGTGTGCTGTGGCTTCCTTCACTCCCCATGTTGGAGAGGGATGCTTGGTCAAATAAGAGTGTACGAACTATGGAAACTAGCTTAACAAAGTTGAAGAGAGTATGAATAAGTGTCGTTTCCCACAGACGGCGCCAAATGTTGATGCACAAAATCAGTGAAGACTTTGGTACAACAGAAAGTGTCAGGTTTGTGACCTTCGCTAGATTGCTCCGGTCACCAGTGTAGATAAGTATGTAAAGAGATAGAGGCAGGGAAGCAAACACTAAATGTACGTGGTTCGCCCAGATTGGCTACGTCCACGAAGTAGAAGAGTTCTCATTAATTGTCAAGGGTTTACATAAGTACATAGGTTCAAGCTCTTCTTTTGTGAGTTCAAATGAATAGTTTAGTACAAAATGGCATTAGGGATTATTGTGGGAGAATGATCTCTATTTATAGAAGAGTTTCTAGCTTTGTTCTGACATTGACACGTGTCATGCTGTGATTGGCCTCTGATGTTCACACGTGTCGTGCTGTGATTGGCCTCTGACGTTGACATGTGTCGCGTTGTGATTGGCCTCTTAGTTGGAGGAAAACTCTTGTGGGTCCTTGACGGTATAATGTTGACCGGTGCTTAGTAGTTTCGGGGTTGGTCAAGTATGGTACAAACATAGAGGAAGCAACTGAAGAAGTCAAAACTAGTAATAGGAATTTGAAGCAGCTCTAAACATAGTGGAGGCTGTAAGGGAAACTAGCAGTTGAAGAAGGTCTTTGCAAGTGGAGTTCCCAATATTTGCACTTAAAATATGCACAATTTTACTTATTTGGATTCAAAACCAACATATGACATTTTGGGGGATTAGTGTGCAAATATACCAAAAGTTGCAAGTGGGAATGTTTCTCCACATGGCTTGAAGCGGCGGCTTTATTGTGAGTCATGTTGGCATACTTGAGAGATAGACATGTGGAGGAAAGAAGCCAACTTGCTTCTTTTAAATATTAATTTGCTGCAAGTGAGATTAATAGATATGTGGTGGAAATTCGAGATTGCTTCTTTTAATATTATTTCATAGGCAAGCTGGCAGTGGAGCTTCTCTCCACAGGTTCAATGTTCTCATCAAATAGGCTCTCTCAGTTCTCTATATAAAGAAGCAGAGACACAAGGGTTATGGACACTCAACCAATCAATCAAGCAACTCTACTCAAATCAGCTCCTCAATTTCCTTGTAAACATTTACTTTTAGCCAAGCACGCTTTACTTTCCTTGTTTTTAGCTATGCTGCTCACTCGGTAGTATTGATTTCCTTTGTATTTTTATTTACAACCTTCAAAGCCATTCCCCAAACCACTAGAAATTTCCACAAGACTAGAGTAACTTGCCTGATCCCTTGGAAACAAGCTCCAACCTTGTATTTGGCATCCTTTTGTATTTATATAACTTTGTAATATAAATTACATTTGTGTACAACTACATTTACAGTCATTTAATTACAAGCAATCTACAATATCAGTCATTTACTTTCCTCTGTTAATTACATTTCCAGCAAACTTGTCATTTACAAATTGTTACATCTCTCCACATAGGGAAAGTCCTTATCTTTAAGGTAAAGAAAGAACCTTGATTTAAGCCACTTCCACTCAATGGCGCAATCTCTTTGTTAGTAGTCGAACTCAGGCGCAATCTCAATCATTCAAATCCCATATACTAGCGACAACTAGTAATGGCACGCTCACACCTACTAGTTTCTTGTTCACGTAAGTTCCTAGCATGACACGCCCTGATCCCGATGTCAAAGTCGCCGGGGCCGCCGTGGACGGTGGCGCGTGGGGGTACTTGAGGTCCCCCTTTATGTTTTTCGATGCCCCGAATTCGTTTATGATGTTCATTTTTTGAAATTCAATTGTTTATGTATAGTTTTGTTAATTGTACCCTTTATGTGCTTAGGTGCAATTATTAGCGGCATTTCCGTCATTCCTATTTCGTACGGCTCTTTGACGACGAAGTATTTGTGAGTGGACTCCTTCTAAAATGCATGTTTTAATAATAGAAATGCATACATAAAAAGCATGATTTAATGATCACGTTTTAGATAACATTTTATGAGTAAATTGGATTTACCTTATTATGATTATTGTGCTTACTTAGAATATTTTGGAATACCATATTTTCAATCGAACCCATTGTTCTTTATAGTATATCTGATAGATGACAATATACTATTTAGAACATGTTTTTACACACTTCTTTATAGTATAGATGATAGATGACTTTATACTATGAAGATGTTTTTGAGATATATGTACCTATGTTTGGAAAGAGTATATTCTATGTTTTGTGCTCATCTAGTGGTCACTATTCCGCCTACGGGCGATGTATATGGTGTCGGCATAGGGCTGGGAGAAATAATCTCTAGTTTCGGGCTGAGAGACATGGAGTTGGCATAGGGCTGTGAAGAAATAATCTCTGGCTACGACGCAGAGACCGAAAGCGGACATAGGGCCTGGAGTTGAGACTGGATACCACTATTTAGTATGCTATATACGAGATACGTTTTGGAAAGGTTTGGTTTTCGAAAAACCTATTACATACTATACTTTTAGTTTTCATAAAACCTTGGGGGTTAATATGTTGATAACTGTTTCAATATATTATATATATCAACTTGGTCCACTCATGTTTGTTTTGCGCCCCTTCAAGACTTAGGAACGAGGCATACAATCCGAGCTACGAGGCATTCCCCTACTAGTGATATCACATCCTCTTCTCTGCTTTGATATCTATTGTAATAGCACCTTCCGCTTGCATTCTCAATTAGATGTATGCTTTGAACATGTCATGCATTATCACTATGTTTTCATTGTTGGTAGTTGAATATTATTATTATTATTATTATATTATTACATTATTTTATGTCGTTCAAACGAAATTTATATGCATGTTTTACATGTTCTCAGCATTTGCATTCATAAATGGTTTGCGTTATCCTCGGGCGTCAGTCAGCACGTGACCATCTCGATGTCCCCTAGACATCGAAATCAAAGAGTGTCATGGCATGCCCGCAGAAACCATGACAAATTTAGGGGGCGAACACCAAGCACGGTCAAAGACGACGTCCTGTTCGCAACTCTACCAAGTTCATAATTCCTACCCCGTCTAATCACGGGAAAGATAATGTGCGCATATTGTGTGAGGAGTTTGCTGGCCAAAGCGCTTGATTACATTGGTGAAAACAAGACTCATACGGTGATCATCGAATACCTACATCAGACCAGCTATCAGTTGCGCTCTTTCAAGCAGCAGGTGACTACCTCTTCTAATTTCTGACAAAAGTTTTGTAGAAAACGTATACACTGAAAGATGCTCTGCGTGGACAGCTGAACATATTGCAAATAAACAAGATTCATAGAGTATTAGTACACTATCAAATATATTGCTATAAGAAGCTTTCTACAGTTATGATAGGCTATGATGCACTGTATTTAAACCAAAATTATTTGGGGATATTTAATACTACTTTTCTTCTCTCAAAACGTTTACCCTTTTTTTGTGGGACATTGCGTCACTTTGGAGGACTATTAGTCTATTATGCTCCTCTCTCTTTCACAAAGGTCTCCTCTCTACAACCTGCTGAGTTCTGCCGGAAGGTCAATCTCTGTCAGCAAGTAGCCTTGTTTTCTTCACAATTCAAAGAAGATAGCTATGGATTAGATCACCGTGCTGTTTCATAAGTGTTAATTAAGTTAAAACATCCTGACATGCAGGTTAGTACTCTTTTAATAATAATAAGACAATCTTGAACATATCAGATTTTGATGGGTAGAAGTTAATTTTTACCTTGTTGATGGTTTGTGATAAATGATGGTTACCGCTATCTTTTCGAACTTACAAGATGGAACCCTGTTCATTTTCATTAAATCCACAAGCTTAAGAATAAAACTTGGAGCCCTAAATTCATGTCTTTTTTATTTATCGCTGATATTTAGTTTGTTTGCGAAAGGTCAACAGGCTACTACACATGTGCCTTGAACTTAATCATTTGCCACGCATGACCAATGTTAGACTGCTGTTTTTAGACCTGAATAAACCTTTGTTGGAACCCCCATTTGTCCCACATTGGATAGAGGGAGAAAAGAAGAGTACTTTAAATAGAATTACCCCACTCTAACTAATACCAAGGCATTTTTGTGATAAAACCCAACACCTAAGGATTGGGCAGGTGGTAAAGTGGGAACAGTATTAGTGTTGTTGGAGTGAGCCCTCAGCCCGTCGACCTGAAAAATTCCACAACCTTCAATTGTTTCTATCTACTTAGTAGTAGCATTCTACAATTGGCACCTTACTAGTCGAGTAACAAAGCTTAGTCGAGTAACAAAGCTCAAAGATTACAGTTGCAGCTTTGGAATGATTGTGTAGAAAATTTGTTATTTATGAATTTTACTAACTAAAACAAAAATATAGCTAGCACTAAGAGACACACCATACTAGTAAAAATATTGTGGATTGCACCACTAGCGGCCCGAGATCGAATATTGACTTTCCTGCACACTGATCTTATCTCTCCGTCTTGGCCTGTGAGTATGCCCAGACTTCCCATTTTTTGCATTGCGTGAGCAAAGTCCGAATGGAATGTATCGGGATATGCTATGTACGCTCTGACATAAGATGAAGTCAGGCTACCGGTCATTAGTTGCTGATCAGAATGGAGAAGGCCCATTTCCATCTCCAAATTTTTGAAGTAGGCAAAGTCAAATCGGGTATCGGTTATGATGTCGAGTGGCTGGGTCACACTGGGGACATTGCTGAGCCATTCTTCCCTTGGACAGACCACCTTTAGTTTCTCACCAAGGGACACATTTAAATCCTTGTCATTGTAGATGCGGTGGTAAAAGGAGGCGCAGTGTGCTGCTCCAATGGTGTGTGCCCCTACATTCAATTAATCAGTAATATTACAAAATCTCGTCTCCAAAACAATCTACATAACTAAAGAGGTGCATCCCCTCACATATACTAATTCTTAAACCCTCACGCATACGAATTTGTCTCCTTAACACACCTAGTCAAACTAGAACATAACCAAGTGAACTTTGCCAACCTAACAAAACCTACAACGCGTTAAAATCAGATAGAGAATAAGCAATAAAGTGTGTTATAATCAAACAGAGACAATATAACTATATAAAGCAATAAAGTGAGCTTCTTCATTACGATTTCATGATACCGAGCAGATACAGAAACATCAATAAAATCCCACATCACAACATTATATGACATGTAAAATGTGTTATAATCAAACTGAAAAACAGTAATTTGTTGATTACCTGATAAGGCCACCATCTCTCTGGAATTGAACCCTTTTCGCTCAAATGCAGAGATCAATTCTGAAAGGTCGGAGTTGGGGGACGGGATATTAACGCCAACGTCTGAGAAATTGGCCTTGGTGGAGTCCCTCCGGCCCAATTGGACGTCCCATGTAGGGCCATTCCACTAGGAGCGAAATAAATTGTTGGGCACCAATTAGAAGCAAAGTAAAAAGAATACGAATTATATGGATTCTAAAACAACAAATGACACAAAAGACAAAAATCGTGAAAAACAAATACTTTTTGCAAAACTGATATTAATAGACTTATTTAGCTAGATAGTTGTTTGTTCATATCTTCTAAAGAAAAATCGAAATTTTTCATAAAAATTACTCCAATATCTCTCAAACTCTCAACTTCACTCATTTTCCACTCATTGTAAAATCTACCACAATTAAACAAAGAGTGCTAGCATCAAAAGAAAATAGCAAATTTAGTTTAAAAGCTACGTACGGTTAGAAATAACAAAATCAGGGACTTAGGAAGTTCAGTAACTTTACGGAAAGGGTACCATCCCGAATGATTTTACCACGAAATGAATCCAAAGTTGCAACTTATGAAGCTACCCTTCAGTGCAACCAACACGAAATATATGACAAGATGTATCAGTACACAATCCCATGTGGAACAAACATAAAAGTTGAGTCCCCCCCTGAGCAATACAAACATAAGCCACCTTTCCTCTTTCGCAGTAGGCCGACACAGATTTCATAATTCTCAATTGCTTTGGCATTAAATAAAAAACTTACACGCCTGGTTTCCGGACGCTAAAACGACGATCCTATGGGTTGTTCATTAGTCATAAAGCCATAAACTCCCAAAAATGGCAGAAACAGACAACTAACAGCATTTGGCACACACACTTCCACAGAAACTGAAATTTCTTACCACAACTACAGAATCTCTAGCGGCCACCGCTAGGATGTCTGCACAAGACACGGTTGCGGGACACGCCACCTCCAATGCTGCCTTTATGTCGTCCACCACCTCGAACCCACGAAGGAATCTCAAGTTTAGCGGAGCGGACTTCTCTCCTTTCACTTCTGCCGTATCGTCCAGAAGAATGGAGGCATCGCAACCCTACGAAGAAGATAAAAATCACGTTAAATTTCACTCCGAGTGCCATGATGTAGTCCAGATACAATTTAGCAAAATATTGTACCAAAGCAAAAAGAACATACAGATATAGCATATACTCACGTTCACAAAACAGTCGTGAAAGAAGAGGTTGAGAAGCGAGGCTGCCATGCGTGGCTCGTCTAAGACGACAGCGCGGACACGACGCTCGACGATGGTCATCATGTCAGGATACTTTGAAGAATAGGGGTTAGAGGTGTTGTCGGAAGCATTAGCAATTGAGAAGAATGAAATAAAGAAAAATAAGAGACGAAAAGCCATGCTTCCTTCTCAAAAAGCGTTTTCTGTGCTGTGGAAGTGGCTGGCGTTCGTTGCATGGGTGTTGTGTGTGTGTGTGTGTGTGTAATTAGGTAGACGATCAATGGAAGTCAATGATAAAAAAAGAGAGATACTAAGAATACATAAGCAAGTTACACAAGCAATCCAAGTATAGTATAGGTCTAGTAATGTAACAGCTAGACTATGAATTTTTCAGATGAATATTTTGTTTTGGAATTGGTTTGCAAGTTACACAAGCAATCCAAGTATGGTAGGTCTAGTAATCTAAGAGCTAGACTTTGAACATGTTTTTTTTAGGGCTATAAGAGAGGAGAACTTTGAATACTAGCTAAACTCAGTTATTATTCAATTTAACGACTGGTCTTTTAAAATGTGTTGGTATGAAGGTATGAATAATGGTGTGTGGAAATCCTTTTGCATATATATTTTTGTTTTTCAAACACTTCCATGTCTGTAGTTAGTCGAGGTCCACGGCTGTCTTTTAAAATGTAATACTCATGCATGGTTAATTGGCTGCTATTCAATATCCAGTCTGGACAGTTCTGCAAATTCTTTTGCAAGTTTTCGAGGCAAAATCAATTTTGTAATATTGACTCGACCCATTACATCTTTATTATAGGATAAAAACAATTAAAATATTAAAAACAAAACAAAAAATACGAGCTAAAACTTTGTGGTTTTATTTGTACGTAATTACTTTTGCAGGATAGGTGGTAATATATACATTTTATACACTATTATTTATAAGGAAAATTAATGAAAATGACTTGAAAACTTTGAGTTTTAATGATAAAGACAAAATAAAGAGTAAATTGAATAGTACCAGAATTAACTTTTTAATGTAAAAATGTAATTTTTCATTAAAGTAAACAGTATCGGTAGCTTTTCGTTAAAATTTCCTTATTTATAAACTTACACGCGTGTTAGGTGAAATTGTTTCTTAGATTAAACCTAGTTCAGACCCTGCTCTTATTTATAAACTTACACGCGTGTTAGGTGAAATTGTTTCTTAGATTAAACCTAGTTCAGACCCTGCTGCATGAGCGAATTTTTAAATGAACTATATATGTTACAAGTCATTTACTAATTGGTCGAATTGGAGATGGCACATAGTAACCTAAAGTCGACAGACCAGCATCTGAAAATTCCCATCAACCCCTATTATGTTACCCTACACACACATTTTTTTGTTGCTACCAACGCTAGTACCTCAAGAGTTAATGGCCTTCCCACTACAAATTGGTAGAATTGTAAAACACCAAAAGACATTTGATCTAACAAAAATTACCATTTACTTAGATCTGGCATTCGTGTCGTGTTTCTCGTGTTCATGTCGTTTTCATGTCATGTCCAATAGCTTAATGGGTCGTGTCGTGTAATACCCGTTAAAGTAAATGGGTAATATGACCCGAACCGAAATCAACTCGTTAATATTATCCGGTAATATGACCCAACCTATTACCCGTTAAGAAAAATATATTTTAAATCGATGAAAATGAAAAACATAATTTGACCCAAAAAAAATGTAAAACATAATACTAATTTAGTATATACATACTAAATTTCAGAATTTACCCCTTCATGAAAGTTGTAAAACTTTTCATTACGAGTGATTACATTTTTCACACCTTTACAATAATTATTATTAATTTTATTAATTTTGCACTAAAAAAATTGTTCATGAGATTTGGATGGTTATAAAAATCTAAACGACCATGTAACCCTCGTCTAAGCGTTGAGGATGCAATTATGAACGTTTATTATGCTTTCACATCTTTCAAACTTATACATTAATGATTATGAATTTTGTTTATTTTGAACTCCCTTAAAAATACTATTCATGAGAATTTGTATGGTTTTAAAAATTCAAACGATCGTATACCCATCCTCAAAGCATAGAGGATGCGACTACGAGCGTTTGCATATTTTTTCATATTTTTCGCACATGTAAATTAATTATTATAATTTTTTATTGTGTTTGGTATTTTTAAATATTTTTATTTTTAATGTGTTTTATGATTTTTAATCTCAATCTTTGCCTATAATATACTATATAAATAAATAAATAAAACTTAAATTTTAAAATTTATATAGAATAATAATTAATAAACAATATATACATATTCATTATATCTATTGTATTTTATAGTAAGTTTTTTTTAGAAGTTTCAAAAATTGAAATCATCAAAATAATTTTTTTCTTATTGTGTCGAAACAGGTTACCCGTGTGTTACTCTCGTGTAAACCTGTTAAGGATCCATTATTAACGGGTTATTATCGTGTGACCCTATAATGACTTGATTAGTTATCGTGTTGAAATTGTTATCTTCCAACAATTATCAATAAAACGTGAGTTTTTCTCTCTATTTCTTCCTAGTGGATTCTAGTGAAGGAATATAATTCGGTTTTCCTTGTTATATCCCGCTACATCACATAACTAAGTGAACTTTGGCAACCTAAATTAAAAATCACATGCTATGTACAAGGAATTACAACCATTCCATGTCATGATTATTAAAAATAATGACTATTTACTAGTTGAAAACGAAATGCAACAGGATAGTTTATATGATCAGTAAATTAATATACTCATTGACTTTGCAAATAAAAATTGAAAGTAAAACCATATGAAAATAAAAAAAGCAACACAGAAGTAATGTTAGGTTTAGGATTAGTAATTTCCTTTCCTTCTGTACATGGAACTGAGGCAAAAGTTATTCGGGTTTTCTACTGTAAGTGATGAGAAAGTGACAGCACGGTGCAAGCAATTTGCATCTCATCTCCAGCAATCAAATATTGCAGCAGGCAGCATGAGAAAAAAGGGCCGATGTCTGTTGCCCCGTAGCCACAAGTGGCAGCCAAGGGCCTAAGTCTATTGCCCCATTACAGATACTTTTACTGCATAGCTTGTGCATATAATGCACATGTCCTCTTAATTAAAGCCCTATCATCGGTTGGTGGAAGATAAGGACAAAGACAGCTATAATACTCAGCTATGACACTTGTACTTTCCACTAAACCCACTTAAATCCTTACACTCTATTGTCTCACTTCAATGCCTCCACTCTTTCTTAATGTCTCACTCTACTCTATTATGTTAGTAAGATCCATGAGTGCATAGATGTGGGTTAAACTCAAACCAGGGTTTGATTATTCCAGATCAAGAAAAAAAAAGATGATGATACAATAGAGGTAGATATTCTCATAACAGAACCCTAAAATTATTTGCAAAAAGGATCCAAAAACACTAGAATTGATTTACGAATCTTGAAATTGAACATTCTCTGTTTATATTTCAACCATCTCCTCTTGTATTTTTCTCTTAATCTACAAAAATCAAATTCTAGTTTGAGTTTAACTCATCTCTCATTAATCAAAGAGATTTTTCAGTGTGACCGGCACACGAGGTAGTACACTATGTGTCACTATATAAATAGTGGGATATGTGTGTTAAAAAATTAATAACTTAAAAAATAAAAATTTTCACCACTTACATAAAAATATATAATGTACTACCTGTGTTTCTGTCACAATAAAAATTCCTCTATTACTCATAGGCTTCACTAGCATAGCATGCAACATTACTTCTAAAAAGTTAAGTAATCATCGAACCCAACTACAAAAATTAAAAAAGAGTCTCCGTTTTGTTAAACGTTGGCGGCCATGGATCATATACTTGAGTATCTCTCATAGATTCGTATTAACAGTAAACAGCCCAACAGCAGCCAAGAGGACAAGCAAAAGTGCTTTTCTTTGACGCGCTTTTATCATTACCCATAAGAGCAGCTCCACTGGGAGCTTTTGCTCGGGGGATTGGGAATCAAAAAGGGCTCGAGGCCCTGTGAATTAAGTCCAGCGGGGAAGGCCCCCGTGTGAAGGTGGAGGCCCGAGCAAGGGGCCTGTCAAAAATTGACTGCCCGACCCACTGAGTGAAATTGACACAAGCACGACGTCATGCTGACGTCAGGGCCATTTTTAAAAAATTTCTGTCAGGCGCGTGCACCCCACTCGCGCGTGGGGGCGTGTCGCCCGACAAGGTTTCAGAAAAAAAACAGTGCTTTTTCAGAAAATTTTCAGAAAATTTTCAAAAATTTTGTTACCGTTGGGAAGCCACGTGGCTTCCCACGGTCCGTTCGATCCCAACGGCTCTTTAATTGTGACCGTCCGATTTCAACGGTAATAAAAATAAAAAAATCTTATTTAATATCAACCGTTGGATCTCAGATCAACGGTTGATATTATTCTGTAAAAAAATAATAAAAAAACTGTAAAAAATTGAAAAAAATCGTAAAAAATTGTAAAAAAATCGGAAAAAAATTGTAAAAAATTATAAAAAATTGTAAAAAATCTGTAAATTAATTTTTTTATTTTTTTACTTTTCTATAAATACCTTATGAAAGAATGGCTGAACAAGATCGTAACATTATGAAAGAGCCTTTAGAAGGGAAGTCTCCAAATTCTAAATATTTTTGGAAGTCGGAGAAAGAAGACGTGGTGCGAAGGAGGCGTGCAAGAGAAGCGAGAGCAAGAGGAGATGGTCCTAGCGCCACAAGAGAAGATCATCCTAGCACCACAACAGAAGATCATCCTAGCACCACAAATTGGTTAAGCATGACAAGAGAAGATCATCCTAGCACCACAAATTGGTTAAATGATGATTATTGAATTTAGGTTGTAATTTTTTATTGATTGAATTTAGTACTTTATGTTGTTTCCAATTTATTGAATTTAGTACTTTATGTTATTTCCAATTTATCGAATTTAGTACTTTATGTTGTTTCCAATTTATTGAATTTAGTACTTTATGTTATTTCCAATTTATTGAATTTAGTACTTTATTCATAACACATTTAAACACACCAAAAAAAATTACATGAACATACCAAATAAAATTACATCACATACCAAATAAAATTACATCACACACCAAATAAAAAGCACACTAAATGAACTAAATAAAATTACATCACACACCAAATAAAAAGCACACTAAATGAACTAAATAAACACACGACATGAAATAAAATAAAACACCCCAAATAAAAACAAACACTAATGAACTTAAGTATCTTCAACACCCCTCAATTTCCACTGGTGTTCTATCAAGTCAATTTGGCGAGCATTGTGCATATATGGCCTTTGCATTGCAGTATATCGTTGAATGACTCTATCATTGAAACGTCCATCCCGCAGTATTGGGTCGTGTTGCACGGGTTCTTCGGTGGCGTCATGAGCACAATATATTCGTGTTTTGGAATTGTTCATCGTGTCTGGCTCATATTCATCAACAACATCATAATCGTACTCATCTTCCACAATCATGTTGTGAAGAATGATGCACGTCATCATGATAGATCGAAGCGACTCCACATCAAACATTCTGGCAGCACCTCTAACAATAGCCCAGCGAGCTTGGAGTATACCAAAACAACGCTCCACATCTTTCCTGCATCCTTCTTGACAGCTTGCAAAGTATTTTTCCTTTGCACTTTGTGGACGTGGCACTGTTTTGACAAAGCATTCCCACCTTGGGTAAATGCCGTCTGCTAGGTAGTATGGCCCGTCGTACTTACGTTCGTTGACCCAGTATGTGACTTTTGGTGCCTTTCCTTGCAGGACTTCATCGAACACTGGGGATTGGGCAAGGACATTAAGATCATTTTGAGCTCCCGGAACCCCGAAAAAAGGCGTGCCAAATCCAAGTATCAAAAGATGCCACCGCCTCCAAAATGATACTTTTCGATCCTTTTCTATCCCCATAAGCGCCTTGCCATGCACTTGGACAATTTTTCCAAGTCCAGTGCATACAATCAATGCTTCCAATCATCCCTGGAAAACCTCGCATCTCGCCATTCTTCAAAAGCCTTTCCAAGTCCATATGAGTGGGCCTCCGGAGGTACTCATTGGTGTAGATAGATTCGATTGCCGAGCAAAACCTCATCAAGGACTCAAGAATGGTTGATTTTCCCATCCTCGTTATCTCGTCCACTTGGTCTGCAGCTGCTCCATATGCAAGCATCCGCAAAGCAGCAGTAATTTTTTGCTCAGGCAGGAGACCTATAACACCAAATGCATCCGGCTTTTGCACAAAGTAAGAATCATGGTTGCAAACAGCGCCCATGATTCTGTTGAACAAATGTCGTTCCATTCTAAAACGACGTCGGAAGTACGTATCAGGGAATGCACTGTTCCGGACAAAATAATCGTCCAAGAGCTCCTGACCTCGTCGTTGCCTGTTTCTATCAATGTTTCTAGCACGGTTGGTCCTGCATATTTGAGCCACACCTTGGACGACTCGACGGGAATGTGAGGCTCGTGCCATTCTTGATTCGTCATCTCTCCGTCTACGCTCATCATCCTCTTCCATCTCATTTTGGGCCCAATCCCCGACATTGAACATTCCTTCTGATTGGTTTAACAATTCTTCCTCTTCTTGATCGATTTCCCACATCATCTTTGAAGAAGAAGAAGACATTGGTGAAGAAGGAAGTAGAAACTATGAATAATGAAAGGGATTTTGGTGAAGAAGAAAGCTGAAACTATGAATAATGATAGAGAGTTTGAGAAAATTGGTGTGAGATTTCTGAGGATGGAGGGTTTCATTATATGGAGGATTTGGGCAAGGATTAGGTTGTAGATAATGACACGTGGCATGCCGTCATTCATTAAAAATCTGGTGGAAATCTATCCTCAAAGATTGTAATCGGATTGTGACACGTGGCACGACGTGATTGGTTACAAATCTTATCGGAAATCCCTCGCCAATAATTGTCCTTTCAGACAATGACACGTGGCATGCCGTCATTCGTTAAAAATCTGGTGGAAATCTATCCTCAAAGATTGTAATCGGACTGTGACACGTGGCACGACGTGATTGGCTACAAATTTTATCGGAAATCCAAAATTACAAATAAAATTATTTTGAATTTTTTTTATAAATAAAAAAATCCAAATATTTTATTGCTATTGGCTTTTCGGATAATGACACGTTGCGCAACGATAACGATTAAAAATATTATCTGAAATTACAAATAAAATTATTATGTATTCTTTTATAAATATAAAAATACTAATATTTTATTGCCAATTGCTAGGGCTATTCAAGTGCAGGGGTGGAGATGCAAAAAGGCTATTGCCAGGGGAATACACTGTTCATTAATGCAATTACTGTTCATTAAGGCAATTACTGTTCATTAGGTGGATTGAATAGTGTATTACCTGGGGGAGGGCTCCTACATTGGAGTTGCTCTAAGGCCAGAGCCGGTTAGGTGATGTTGGCTTTTGTTGCCGTTGAAAAAATCGAACGACACCCGACGCCCCCACCAAATTTCAAAAAATCAATGCGCACATCACCATCTCTACTGTCCTACGTGTCATTCGACCCCTCTCCCCGCCTTTCCCGCAAACCCCATAAACCCCAGCACTATTTCCCCTCCTCTACCCCTATCACACGGGTAAAATTTCCAATATATTAGGGGTATTTTTGGAACTCCGGAAAAATCAAACGTATACTTTCGTTTGTACTAATAGCCGTGCTGTTGGGGTTGTGTCCGTCGGAAGACTCTGAACTCTCTCTGCTCAGAAACCAAACATCATTAATCTACTCGCGAGGTGTTGTTTGATTGCTGAGAAAGTTTCAATCTTTGGTTTCGTTTTGTTGGGGTTGGACATGGAGACCGGAATCAACGGAGTGTCGGAGTCGGGTTTGGATGTGAGGAAGGAGGAGAGGGTTTTGAGGGCGGAGATCGATACTTCTGCCCCTTTTGAATCGGTGAAGGAAGCGGTGAGTCGATTCGGTGGAGTCGGTTACTGGAAGCCCTCTCAGACCGCAAATAAGCCTTCTGGGCCTGTGGTGACTCTCTCTCTCTCTCTCTCTCTCTCTCTCTCTCTAAATTAACATGTAAAGATTGGGTATTTCTTTTGAGAAATGTAGGAATAAGAATAGGGTTATTTCTTAAAAGGAGGAAAATTACATGGATTGAGTTTTATGGTTTTTGGGCTGGCGATGAACTTTTAGTTTAAAATGTAAGGTTTTGTGTTTTTCTTTTAAGTTTAAAGTTGTTTTATTGTTTCTTGTTCCACATTGTAAGTTGTAATGAAAGTGCATTCTTACACTTGCATTTAGAGCAGCTGGATTGATCCGATTGCTTCGGAATGTAGTTGAAACTTGTAATGGAATTTGATGAATTTCAGTTTCTGTGGAATAGTGTGCGTGCCAAATGCTACTAGGTGTCTGTTTCTGCCATTTTTTGCGAGTTTTATGGCTTTAGGACCAATGAACATTACATAGGATCGTCGTTTTAGCGTGGGGAAACCAGGCGTGTAAGTTTTGGATTTAATGTCAAAGCAATTGAGAATTATGAAATGTGTGTCAGCGTACTGCAAAAGAGGAAAGGTGATTTATGTTTGTGTTGCTGAGTAGGGGACTCGAGGGTTTTGGTTTGTTCCATATGGGATTGTGTTCTGATACATCTTGTCATATCTTTCGTGTTGGTCGCTGAAGGGTAGATTCATAAGTTGCAACTTTGGTTTCGTTTCGTGTTCAAATCATTCTGGGACGGTACCCTTACATAAGATTACTGAACCATGACTCCCTTAAGACCCTGATTCTCTATAAATTGTTAACCACAACTGCACCAAAGAGAATGATTGCTTTGTTTGCTAACCGTAGGTAGATTTCTAAACTTCAAGTTCGCTTTTTCTTTTTTGGTGTATTCTATTGAATACTGAATTGCTAAAAACTACCGTATCATGTGGTGACATGTTTCTCTTCTTAGCAGCATGACATTGAAGATGTTGACACTGCAAAACTCGAGAAGCAGGCTTTGCAGTTGGAGAAAGATCTCACTTTGAAAGAAAGGGAAACGCTGGACGTTCTACTCGAACTTGAAGAAACCAAAAATATAATCGACGAGTTGAAAAAGAAGCTCCAGAAAGAAGTACCTGAAGTGAACGTGGCCCTTGAGGCAAATGGAGGTAAGGAATACGTGATTCCTGTGGTAAATGAAGAGGATAAGGAAAACCATGGTAATGTGGGTGCTCATTACAATTCAATGGGCGGCGTGATCCCCTGCCCTTCTTCAGCTCCAGGTTTAATCTTGATGGAACTGAAGCAGGCAAAAATGAACCTTACAAGAACTACTAGTGATCTTGCTGACATTCGAGCTTCTGTTGAATCATTGAACCAGAAGTTGGAAAAAGAAAGAACCATGCTTGAGAAAACCCGTGTGAGGTTAACTTCAAATTCTTCAAAAGTGTTATCTCTTGAAGAAGAGCTAAACCAAACAAAACTAAAGCTACAATTGGCAAAGGATGGTGAAACTAAAGGTGGTACTGTTAATTCCTTAGATATTTCAAAGGAGCTTCAACGGCTGAGTTCGGAGACCGAGCAGTTCAAAAGAATGGCAGAAGCTGCAAAGTTAGAGGTCTTGCGAGCAACGTCTGAAATTGAACAGACAGGAACGAAGATAAAAACAGCTGAAATCCGGTTGGTTGCCGCAAGAAAAATGAAAGAGGCGGCTAGAGCTGTAGAGGTAGTGGCTCTAGCGGAAATTAAGGCTCTATCATACCACGAGAATTCATCTGGAGAGTCATTGCAGAAATTCGACGAGGTAACTCTTTCATTCGAGGAATACTCAGCCCTAACCCGCAAAGTTCGAGATGCAGAGGAACTTTCTAAGAAGAGGGTGACAGATGCCATGCTTCATGTTGAAGAAGCAAACGTGTCAAAAACGGAAATCCTGAAAAAAGTAGAGGAGGCAACTGAAGAAGTCAAAACCAGTAAAAGGGAATTGGAAGAAGCTCTGGATAGAGTGGAGGCTGCAAATAGGGGGAAACTAGCAGTGGAAGAAGCTCTTCGCAAATGGAGATCCCAGCACGGTCAAAGAAGACGTTCTGTTCATAACTCTACCAAGTTCAAAAATCCTTGCCCGTCTAATCACGGGAAAGATTTGAAATTACGCGATGTGAATGGTCTGAATCTTGTTAGTGACGGGCCAACACCTGTGTTGAAGCCAACTTTGTCGATAGGACAAATACTAAGCAGGAAGCTTCTTTTTCCGGAAGAGGTTGAATTGGAGGTGGCCGGAAAAGACCCTGTAAAGCAGAAGGTGTCACTGGGACAAATGCTGCAGAAACAAAATGGTGATCAACCCTCTTCTGGGAAGTCTGAGAGGGAAACTAATCTCAAGAACTGTTCTGGTAAGAGAAAGAAGTCTGGATTTGCTCGATTCTCGCTACTCTTGACGAAGCAAAGCAGGAAAAAGAAGAAGCCAACTCCAAACTTGAAGTGATTTGGCCTGTCAATCAGCTTGTTATATCAATCAAGAACTGACGTTAGCTGTATGTGTGCGCCTGTTTTTCGCTCTCCTCCGTCTCAGATTGTTCTTGCTTAAGAATTCGTTTCGTTTAGGTTGTAGTCGTTCCCAGACTATTGGTTCTGTTTATTATATATGTAACCTTTATTTGTTGGTTGTGAAGAAAATGCACCTAGCTAATGCTAAAGTTCTTCAAGTGCCACGTTTAATTTTCCTCCTAAAAATGTTTGATACACAAAAACTAAACCCTACACTCGAGGTCTTGTGTTTGATTCCCTCTTTTCCAATATCGTTAAATAACAACTCTTACAACGGGAGCGAAAGCCAATTATGTTTTTAAAAATGGCGCCAACAAACAAACATTGTCTGGCAATCATCATTTTGCAAGTAGGTAAGAAGAGAAGGCACAGCCAGCTTCATGTGGTGGCCGACTTGAGTTAAAAATTATCCTGGCGTGCAAATTTGACTAATACAAATTAGAGAAGCGATAAACGGTGATTTAAGGGTGGGAATGAATTCTAAGCCCATATTTCACATTTCACGTTCTAAATTTAATTCTTGACGCTGATAAAGTCGGCTACAGTGGCGAAGCCACAGCAGATCCCTTAAAAAAAATAGAGAAGTGATGAAAGTCCAAAACAAGCTATCCAAGAATCAATCTTTTGAGAGATGACTGATCTTGTAATTCTGAAGGAAATTTTTTCTTAATCTAAAGAGTTCCCTTTCGTTAATGGAACTGCCTTTTATTTTTTTTATTCGGATAAGATTTATGTTGGCTTCCCCAAATACCTAAAATAAAGATGATCATAGGGAGATTTCTATTCAAATAGAAAAATAAAAAAATTTGAAATAGCGTAAACCTTGTTTTTTTTTTGGACAAAGAAGTGATAACCTTGTTTAGTTTATAAAATGGATTATTTATCAAAATCACGTCTCTTCGGAATATCCGTTGTACTTGTTTGGGATATGCAGTTTCCTTAATAGTTCCGTAGAAACAGGAAACACCAAAAATATCTCAAAAAGCAAAACAAACCCAATCCTAAGTGGATACGCAGATGACAAGGCAAGAAGATCACAAATTCCAATGTGACACGTAGGAAGGAGTCCAGGTCACATACTGCTTAGCATATAAAATATTCATAATATCCGATATTTCTATCGAAATTATCACGTCTCTTCGGAATATCCGTTGTACTTGTTTGGGATATGCAGTTTCCTTAATAGTTCCGTAGAAACAGGAAACACCAAAAATATCTCAAAAAGCAAAACAAACCCAATCCTAAGTGGATACGCAGATGACAAGGCAAGAAGATCACAAATTCGAATGTGACACGTAGGAAGGAGTCCAGGTCACATACTGCTTAGCATATAAAATATTCATAATATCCCGATATTTCTATCGAAATTTCCATGTTTTTGGACTACCGATATTTCCGATGTCATCGATATTTCCATCGAAATTTCCGTGTTTTTTAAATTTCTATATGTAAAAAAACACCAAGGGGATTTGAACCCCTCCCATTTTACTCTTTCAACACCTTGACCACCATATCACTTATGTTTTTGTCACTTATGTTTTTGTGAAAATATGCTAAAATATTTACATATTTTCTACACTCACAATGTTTGCCAGCTCGCTATATAATCAACTTAAATCAGTTAAATCCATCATGCAATACATTTCATTCCAATTTTTTGTGATAAAATAGATAATTGACTAAATAAACATCCTGCAAAGTTTCAATAAAAATTTCTAAGTTTTTCTTACAATTTCCATGGTTTTTATTCAATTTTTATCGATATCGATAATATCCCGATATTTCGATCGAAATTTTCGTCACTACCGATATTTCCAATTTCATCGATATTTTAAATCTTGCTTAGCACACACACAAGCCCAACCCAGATGGGGTAGCTGTTCCTGTGTAAAACAAACAAGAAAACTAAGCAAACGACCACCAACGGCAATTCAACGTATATTCCCACCCCCAACACTTCGAAACAAATAAGAACGAGAGAAGAGGGATTCCAAAAAATCCAGTTTTCCACTTCTCTCTCTCTCTCTCTCTCTCTCTCTCTCTCTCTCTCTCTCCTGACAATCACAGGTAAATATCTATTTGTTCCTCGTTTCGTTTCCCACGTTTTTAAGCACCAAAAGGCAAAAGCTGTGGTTTTTAGGATTGATTCGATATCTTTCCATGTTGTGTTATTTGCTATATGTTAGTGTTTTTGTATGGATGGTTTTGCTAGCTTGGTTCTTCTGTTTGTATGTCGTTGACAAATTTTATTACTTTTGGTCTCCGATTAAGGTTGTCTGTTGTTTGGTTATTTATGTTATAGATGTTCTTGCTTATACATTTAGACTATCAGTACAGTTTCAATTGCGTAAATCATCAGGCGCATCACTAGCTAATCGGTTCGGTAGGATTTTTGGGAAAGAAGTAAACTTTGAGCTTACTGTACAGTTTCAATTTCGTATATGAAAGATTGCATAATTCGTTTTACTATTTTCCATGCTTTGACAAATTTTCTTACTTTTGGTTGTTGGTGTTACAGCTGTTATTGCTTTTACTAGATGTATAATTTCTTACTTCAATTGGGTAAATGGTTAAGAACATCAGTAGCCAATCGGAAGAGTATTTGGGAAATGAGTAAACTTTGAACTTGCTATGGACTTTGAGATTTTACTTTGCCCCACTTGGTTTGGTGAATTCGGCTCAATCAAAACTTAGGCGGGTGTGTAAGAGACGCCATGTCAGTCAGAAGCAAATCAAGGGTTACGGCTTTATAATTACTTATCGCTACTGTTTTTTGTATTTTGGCAAACTACACTGTGACCAATTATTGTTTCCTATTGTTTATAACTATGAACCCTTTATCATGGCGGCTTTTTTGTGTTGTCAAATGGTTGCAACTTCAGGCAACATGGACGTGAGAGTTGGGGTTTTGTTTCTTTTTGTGCTGGCAGCTAGTTGGGCTTGTGATGCTAGACAACTGACAAACCTTGATTTGTCTGGTAAGAAAATTTACTGTCCAATGATGATGAAATATGAACATGCTTCATAGTCTTTTCAAAATCGAGGGTACCATTCACTCCTCAATCTTGAGAAGTAACTGCTTCCTCATGCTGCAAACATATTGTCTAACTGATAGTTTTACCCTGTGATTCAGTTTCAAAGTCAGGCAACCAGGTGGAAACTCAAACTTTCCAAGTTGAAGAAATTGTTGGGAATGAGGAAGTGTGCACATTGTGTGAGGAGTTTGCTGGCCAAGCGATTGATTACATTGGTGAAAACAATACCCAGACGGAGATCATCGAATACCTATATCAGACCTGCTCTCAGTTGCGCTCTTTCGAGCAGCAGGTAGTCACCTTTTCTAAATTTCTAATTGTATATTTACAAGATTTATAGAGTATTAGTACACTATCAAATATATTGCTATAAGAAGCTTTCTAAAGTTATGATAAGCTATGACACATTGTATCTAAACCAAAATCATTTGGGGAAAAAGGCTTTCTGAACGTCTTTACGATTTTTTTGTGGGACAGTGTGTCACTTTGGTGGACTATTATGCTCCTCTCTTCTTCTTAGAGGTCTCCTCTCTAGAACCTGCTGAGTTCTGCCAGAAGGTCAACCTCTGTCAGCAAGTAGCTTTGGTTTCTTCACAATTCAAAGATGATAGCTGTGGATTATGTCACCGTGCTGTTTCAGAAGTGTTAGTTAAGTTGAAAGATCCTGACACGCAGGTTAGTACTTGCGGTACTCTTTTAATAATAAGAAGACACAATCCTGAATGTATCAGATTTTGATGTGTTGAGGTTAATTTTTACGTTGTTGATCTTGATTAGCCACAGTTTTTAGATGAGTTATGATAAATTATGGTTACCGCTATCTTTTTGATCTTAGAAGATGGAACCCGGATCATATTCATTAAATCCACTAGCTTAAGAAGAAAACTTGGAGCCCTAAATGCATGTGTCTTTTTTATTTACTGCTGATATTTAGTTTGTTTGCGAAAGGTCAACAAGCTACTGCACAAGTGAATTGAACTTAACCATTTGCCACGCATGACCAATGTTAGACTGCTGTTATAGGGTCTAGGCCCGTAAACCTACAGTTCTTTCTATCTACTTATTAGTAGCATTCTGCAATTGGTTTCTTGCTCAGAGAACTGTGTTGAAAATTTGTCACGATGTGGGATGTATGTTTTCAGAAATGCTACTCACCGCAAACAAAAATGAGATATCAATACGTTTTGCAAAATAGGAGTAACATAGTAATGTTGCAAATGGATACTCCAGGAGAGCTGAAAACTTTGGAGCTTTATACATCAAATATTGGCAAAATAGACTACTGGGTTTTCTCGTGATTGTTATTAACTTATTACTAGCAAGAAATTTCTCGTGGTTTTTATCCAACGGCGCTTCATGCCACCTAGACAACTGAATTCTATTTTTGTTTTCTGTCAGCTGGAGATTATTGAGTTACTTCTGAAGGCATGCAGTTCGGTGGAGAACTATATCAAAAAGGTGAGGAAAATTAAGAATATTAGTCAATATTCATGGATTCATATGTTCTCATCAAAAGTGTGTTTTACTCCCGATTTTCATGAATGCGTTAACAGATCAAATTGAAAACGGATATTGATATATCATATATGAGAATTTTATTGCTGTATGCGTTAACAGATCAAATTCAAAATCTTTCTGGGGAAATGTCTCTCTTGTCTATCTTTGAGACAGATGATATTAATCGTTTATAGTTTCATTGCTTCAGTACCTTCATATAGTTCTCTTCTAACCCGCTTGAATTTTCAACAGTGCAAGAAGCTCGTTTTCAAGTATGCCCCTCTCATGCTTGCCAATGCAGAGCAATACCTCGAAACAACAGACATATGCACTGCACTACCTGCCTGTACTTCGAACACAGCTAGCATTTTGGAACACATATCCAATCTTTCCGACTCTTAATCGTGGCAACAAAGAGACACTGTGCTGATGAATCCATTCCGTCATGGGAACAAAGGTAAACTGGAACTCGTGTCTAATACATCCGTTTGTGTAAAAACACTCCCCGGTGTCCCCGGCTGTGCTATAAAATTCTGTACCGCATTATCTTTGACGATTCGTAATCTCTTATGTTATTGGATGCTAAATCATATTTAGATTGCAAAACAAGGAAAAATCAAACGTTTTAGTTGTTTTAGTGATGCAACGTTGAATTATATACGTTAAACATGCTGTTGCTTACGGACAACTTTCCTTGCTGCTAAAACAAAAGATGGCCTTCATATTTTTAGCAGCACAGAACAGCTCCGCGACTATACAAGTCCGTTCTCCAGCTCCCACAGTTGGAGAGAAATATGTGTACACCTCGGACGCTACTAGAATGGTATCCCCTAGTCGGTTAAGCATTACCATGCAAGAAAGTTAAAACACATAATAATGCTTGATAGCTTTGAATACCGGATTGATAGTTGATACTTGAAACAAAGTCAAAACAATGTTTGATTGACTTTGAATACGCAACACAACACAACACATGTTTCTTACAAGAAAACGACTCAATAAACAAGTACGAGTGGGAGACTAGAAGGTTCGAGGGAGATTAAGAAGCCAAACACCTACTTTGCTCTTTCTTTTTGCTAAAGAAATTAAAAAGGATTTCTTATTATATTTTGTTCGTTGATTGGTTTCGCGAAGCTTCCCTAATTCTCCCCTTAACGGTCGACTTGCAAAACCCACATGCTTCAGAAAATTCTAGACTTCTCCGACCATATGTTTCATGTGTTAAATTTCGAATTCAATCATTTTCTCTCAGTGCTAGCATTCTTACGTCCAACTTTCCAAGCATAATTCCATTCCAACGCTAGTATATTTTGTCTGCACATTTTTTCCTTCCTTGCACACACCCCCTTATTCATTCTTGTTCGTTAATTTTTATTTAGTTTACACAATCGAAAGGTCAAAATTAAACAACGGTATACAAGAAAAGGGAGTGAATGTGCAAATTTCACTTGCCTTGGCATTAATTTTGTATGGTTATCCATCCCTTTCCTGGGCCGAGAAAAATTACAGAGACATTTCTGCCTCTTCTTGGCCACAAGTTTGACTTCCACACTAGTAGTGAATTTCGAACCCGTGACATTTAGTTTTTAGTTTGAAGGACGCAATCATTCTTTTACCACTGAACTACCAGCTCGTGATTATTTACATTATTTAATTTACAAGGTTGTGTCATTGAATTTGTTTGGAGCAGCAGCGGCCAACTCCGACTCGGGAGACAGTGGGGCACCAGGGTGGGAGAGATTTTTCAGTGTGACCGTCACACGAGATAATACACCATGTATTTCTATAGAAATGATAGGTTATGTGTGTTAATAGGTTAATAACTTAAAAATTAAATTTTTTCACTACTTACATAAAAACACGTTGTGTACCATTCGTCTTTTCATCGCAATTAAAATTTTCTCTCAGGTGGGTAACCGGACACGGACAGGTGGGCCCATGTTGTGTCAAGCAATCGCTGAGGGGAGGTGTACGGTGAGCAGCCGTCGCAGTTGAAAACGTCTGCTAAATACCAAAAACTGGAATATTAATAAATAAATTCCTACAAAAAATAATAGGGAGCTTTAATAAAACACCTCTGACACTGTTTACTTTTAACGAAAAACCATTTTTTTACCTTTAACTGTCACTATTCATTATACCTTCAAAAAGGACTTTTCATTAAAACTGTCACTATTCAGGGACTTTTCGTTAGTTTTCCAAAAATAATAATACATAGTTTATAATAAATAAATTCCAACAAAAATATAATAAATTAATCACGTTGTCGTGTCGTGATTGGTTGCAGGGTGACACTGCCAAAGATGTTACATCGGCCCGCCCACAGCCTACCCAAGTTATATGCAATTATGCATTGCACCCCAACGCCAATCAAAATCAAAATATTGCCTTAATTTGAATTTTTTTAGTATCGTAATGATTAGGGTTAATGATATCAATATGAGTTTTCTAGTGTTTTCTTACAATTAAAATATTTTTTGTTAATTAAAATTTTTTAAAAGTGTTTATGAGTCATAAAAGCGCTTTTTGGAGAAACACTTAAGAATCGTTTGGAAGTGTTTTTAGAGAAAATATTTTTAGAACCCAAAAGAACTTAAAGTGTTTCTTGAAAAAGCCTTGGTTATGTGTTTCTTGTTAGTTTTTTTTAGAATTCACTTGTATATTGATCAATCATTTATTCCAACAATATTTTTAGAAAAAACGTTTTACCAATTTTAAAAGCACATACAATTCTTACTTAAATGACAAAGAAAGCACTTCTAAGTGTTTGTAGAACCTAAAAACATTTTTTGTAAAACGCTTTCATTCATTTTAAAAACAATTCTAAAGGAGCCGCTTCTTAATTACTTTTCATTTAAATTATAGCATTTGTAAGTGTAGTTACACGAGCATGATTCTGCTTCTAACAATGAAACTTTCAACAAAACACTCAGCGAACAAATTACTTCTCACTAAAACATTATTATTTATTAAACAAGCACTTTAGGTAAGCAAATGATGACTATTATTATGGAATTGGATTTACTCTTAACCTTAGTGTCCGGAGTTTAGAAATCCATATATCTGGGCTACACATTTGTGAGGAAAATAAATCAAAAGGGGTGTGATATCCACACACCCCTTTTTACTTCTCTCACACCTTTTTGGATTTCGGCCGTCGGATAAGATGAATTGAAGAAGATCTAATGGACAAAAAGTAATAGGGGTGTGTGAGAAGTAAAAAGGGATGTGTGGATAGCACATCCGAAATCAAAATTGTTGACTTGTGTGAGATGAATCAGCGAAATGAGTTAACGAGAAACATCGAATTTGGCTCAAATTTGTGAATCTGTGAGCTTCGGACGTTAAGGTAGGGGATCCAGTTCCTGTTATTATGGCTTCCGTTTAACAAAAACGCATACAGATAATATACTAATTTTACGAATATTTTATTTAAAATTTGGAAAATAATTTAGATAAAAAAGGTGTCGCCTTTGTATTTATGTCCAAGAACACTGAGTGGGGAGTGCTGTAATCTCAGGCAAACAAGAACGGATAGCCACACAAAGGATAGCCACACACCACTCCAGCCATTTGGGTTTTCTTTTCGCTTTTCTTTTTCTTGCTTTGAATCCAAAAAGCCAACCAAAATTCTGTTCTTCATTCTTTCCAACTGGGAGAGAATTTCTACCTCTAATTTCAAGGTAAAATTCGAATCTTTTTATTCGGCTCTTTTATTCTATTTTGTTTATTTTTAGGTTCCCTTTTTTTTTATTATAATCTGTTTCCTGTTTGGTTGCCTAGAAAATTTGAGTTTTTCTTTTATTTTCCCTTGTTGAGGTGCTGAAATCTTGGAAATTTGAAGCTGGGAAATGGGGGGTTTTTTTTTTCCTGTTTCTTTTTGGATGAGTTTTAATTGAATATCTTGAATTTAAGAAGTAATTATGTTGCTGAATTGTTATCCTACTAGAAGTTGAAATAAATTAAAACCTTCATATTATTTTATAAATTGTTGAAATAGATGATAAAGTTCACTAACTTTCGAATATGAAAGATACAGAAAAGTATGCATTATTTTCGAAATTTGCTGCAAATTATGCACTGAATTTAGAACTTGCTAAGAAGTGCTTTGAAAATGATTGAAAACGCTTTTAATAAAAATAATTTTGAGTTACAAAAGCACTTATTTACTTCTATTAAGAATTGATTTTAAAAATATTTTTATTAAAAACACTTTCAGCGATTTTAAAGCACTTTTAAAGGAACCTTAACCATGCGTAGGCTCAAAGATCTTATATTTCGGTCTTCTTCTCTCTCTCTCAGGTGTGTATTTGTTGTTGGCAAGTTTCGCGCATAGACTGCTTGCTACCTTGTTTCGTGTCCGTATGAGTTTGAGCTAAGTCATCTTTTTCAGTTTTCCCTGTATTATCAAAGACGAAAGCCAGGGAATGCTGAAAGATGCGCTTCAGGGTTGAGAACTCGCCATCTCTTATCGATGAGGTTGTAGCTCTGTTTGAGCTGCCCTTGCTTGTCAATGATGAGATTGAAAACACTCGCAACGAGTTCAGATTCTATGCTCAACCGCCCACTTCGGTGAGAAATATAGGCGGGCACATCTTGTCAAAGCATGATGTCTATGAAGATGGTTGAACTTTTACATTCTTGAGAATATAGTTTTTGTATTACGCTATCAGGTAGAAGCAGCTTCTGCTGCGTACAAGAATAGTTAGCTGGAAATGGAAAACAAAGGGAGCGTGTTGATGCAGCGGTATGAATTGGGGCGAATACTAGGCCAAGGAACCTTTGCCAAGGTTCACCATGCGAGGAATCTTAAAACCGGCATGAGTGTGGCGATTAAGATAATTGATAAAGAGAGGGTCTTGAAGGTCGGAATGATTGATCAGATTAAGCGAGAAATTTCTGTCATGCGACTGATTAGACACCCGAATGTTGTGGAGCTTTATGAGGTAATGGCCAGCAAAACCAAGATTTACTTTGTCATGGAGTATGTCAAAGGTGGTGAGCTCTTCAACAAGATTTCCCAAGGCAAACTAAAGGAGGATGTTGCTAGGAAATATTTTCAGCAGCTCATCAGTGCTGTTGATTACTGCCATAGTCGAGGAGTCTGTCACCGAGATTTGAAACCCGAAAACCTACTTTTGGATGAGAATGAGGACCTAAAGGTTTCAGATTTCGGATTGAGTGCCCTTGGTGAATCTAAACAGCAAGATGGTTTGCTTCATACAACCTGTGGAACCCCTGCATATGTTGCTCCAGAAGTAATAAACAGGAAAGGCTATGATGGTGCCAAGGCTGACATTTGGTCTTGTGGAGTGGTATTGTATGTTCTATTGGCTGGCTATCTCCCATTTCACGATTCAAATCTGATGGAGATGTATAAGAAGATTGGTAAGGGCGAATTCAAATTCCCTAACTGGTTTTCGCCGGAAGTACGCAGGTTACTGTCTAAGATCATGGACCCAAATCCAAATACTCGGATATCCATTGCCCAAATTATGCAGAGTTCTTGGTTCCGCAAGGGTTTGGTCCAAAAGCAGGAAATTGCTGATGTACCTATGAAGGAGCCATCCCCTATGGATGTTGACGCAATTTTTGGACCAAATGAAGACAGCAATTCTTCTGTCGAGTCAAAGCAAGAATTATCAAAGCCGTCTAACTTGAACGCGTTTGATATCATCTCCTACTCCGCAGGCTTTGACTTGTCTGGATTGTTTGAGCAGACAGGCCAGAAAAAGGAAGTGCGGTTTACATCGAACAAAACGGCCTCCATCATCATCTCTAAGCTGGAGGACATTGCCAAGCGTCTGAAACTGAAAATAAAGAAGCGGGATGGAGGATTGTTGAAAATGGAAGGGTCCACGGAAGGCAGGAAGGGGGTGTTGATCATTGACACCGAGATATTTGAAATCACCCCGACTTTTCATCTGGTGGAAGTGAAGAAGTCTAGTGGGGATACATTGGAGTATCAGAAGGTCATTAAGAAAGATATCAGACCAGCTCTGAAGGACATTGTTTGGACTTGGCAAGGGGAGGAGCAGCAGCAACAAGAAGAAGAGCCACCACAGCTAGTGCAGAAGCTGCCGCAGGGACAAGAACATGTAGGGAAGCAAGAACCGCCACAGCAAGGGAAGCAAGAGCAACAGCCTTCTCTGGCACTCCCAGTGCATGCAGTCTCACCATGCAGTTTCACCCCAGGATTCGTAACAATCGAATAAAAAGATGGTAGCGGATTTGATTGTAGTATGTGATGATATGAACTTTGTTGGTCTAGTATTGAGAAACATTGGTTTTTCTTAAACAGAGTATGGAGGCTTGAGGATTCATGTAATAAAATTGTTTTTTTTCTACATTTGATTACTAGTGGTTGCCATTTTGCCTCTGCTTCGGGTTAGAGTGACCTGGCAAGAGGGATACCCAGCCTCACCCATGCGACTAGCGGCACCAGAAGGCCACTGCCGAGTCGGTGGTCGACCCCAATACTTCTAATGCATTGAGGCTGGGGAACCGATCTACCAGGCGTCCTCACATCCGAAGACGACATGACTCTATGGCAGCTCCCCCCCAACTCACCCTACTGATGCAGCGAAGGCCGATTCAGCGGGCATGCAGCCTGTGGAAGACAGAGAACTCCCAACCGGGAAGCGAAACAAGAAATTATGGGGGAGTACTCCCTCGACTAGCGAACCCACAAGTCAATAGCATGTTGACGCACGACATGGGTGCCGTTTTGTGCACCAACAAGTGCTCCATGATCAGCAACTCGTGGACTTGGAACTAATTAGAAACGTATGGGTATGAATTAAAACTAAAAGAACATTGGTACAAATTAGTTTAATATGGGTACATATCAAGATTTAAAATTAGGGAGGTTTAATAAAACACTCCCGGTACTGTTTACTTTTAACAAAAAACTACTTTTTTACCTTTAATTGTCACTATTCACTATACCTTTAAAAGTGGTTTTTTATTTTTTAAGCCATTTTCATTAGTTTTCCTTTAAAATTAAAGAAAACTAATGAAAATGACTTGAAAACTTTGAGTTTTAACGATAAGGACAAGATAAAGAGTAAAGTGAATAGTACCAGGTTTGACTTTTTAGTGTAAAAATGTGGTTTTTCGTTAAAGTGAACAGTATCGCGGGCTTTTCGTTAAAACTCCTTTAAAATTATGGGGTACAAATTAAAGTTCTAAAAAATAAAGGGTGCAAAAAATTGAAAAATAAAAATAGAAATAAAAGATAAAAATATGTGAAAAATACTAAAAGAATATATTTTAGAAATTGATTAAAATTTTGAAAAATGTGGGTCCAATGAGATAAGTGAGCCAGCAAGACTATATTTTCGACTTCTTCACATTGGATTGGACTACTAAAACCAACAGACCAAAAGCTCAATTGGAATCAGCAAAAATGCAGCCCAACTTGTTAAGATTTGATTTGATCCACAAGCACACAGCCCAATTCTATATGCAGGAGAAGAGTAGGATTTGAAAAAGGGGTGTGCTATCCACACTCTTTTTTACTTTTCACACACTCTCTTAATTTTTGGTCATCTAATTGAATTAATTGAAAAATATCAAAAGACAAAAATTAATAAAGGGTTATCTTATTCCCTCCCAAATTGAGAGATGATCAAGTTTAAAGGAAAACATACACAATTGGACGAAATCAATATTCTAGTATTATACTCTATCGAGAAGACTTGAGGATGAGTTCATGTACATAATTATGCATAATTTGTGATTGATCAGCCATACTCATTGTTCATATACATATTCATCACCCATGCACAGTTTCTCAATCACCATAAATACAATATCTCAATCCTCCTTTAACCTCACCCACTTTTCTCATCTCATTTCAAACCCAAACTCCTAAAGCTAAACCCTTCTCAATTCAGTTTCATTTCCAGATTTCTATGTTTTCTTTTCCAATGGAAAACAAAGTCTTCCTCACCACCATTTCTATCCTCCTCATCCTTCTATCCCTACTTCATCACCCATACTCTGCTAATGCTGTATCTCCCCTTATTCTCGACCTTCTACCAGCACATTTTCCCCCGACCCACCTCCATCATGCGCCAAGTCGTTCGAAAGGTCATCGCCGAAGAGGCTTGACTCATATTCTCCCTGCACCGCATGCAGTTATACGACTGCTTCGTGCAGGGCTGTGATGACTCCATCTTGCTAGACGACACCTCTACCAAGGAAGGAGAGAAGGGCACCCCTTCTTATTCACTCCACGGATTCCAGGTTGTCGATGCTGCAAAGTCCGAGCTCGAGGATGTCTACTCGGGCATCGTGTTCTGCGCGTACATTCTGGTCGTGGTAGCTAGAAAAGGGGTCGTGGCAGTGGGCAGGCCAACTTGGGACGTCCAGCTTGGCCAGAAGGATTCTCTGACACCCAATGCCGCCAACACCACCATAGAACTGCCTGGCCTGGATTCCCCTAATTTTCCAACACCCCTATCACCAAACTTAGGCAAAAGTTCGTCGCCAAAAAGCTTCACGGCGGTAGAGATGGTGGCCTTGTCTAGCTCTTACACTATCGGGAGGGCGAGCTGCTGGTTCTTCCAGGATCTTAATTATCTACAACAATGACAGCAACATGGACCGTCAGTATGTGGCAAAGATGCATTTTACCTATCCATCGATCGGGGGCGACGTCACAGTTGTAGTAGTTGACCCTTAGAGCCCCAACTCATCAACAACACCTATTACGGCAACCTCGTCGAGCGAAAAGACCCGTTCTAGACGGACCAGACATTCTTTGGCAACGAGGGCGACAATGCATCGGGTAGGCCTGGCAAACGAGTAGTGTTTTTTGTGTTTTGTATCGTTTTCGTGTAACACATGTTATTTTAATAGATTGTGTTGTGTCACACCCCGTTATCATAACGAGTCCTTAAAAGGTTGGGTCACTTTACTCAACAGGTAAAATGACCTGATCTGTTAAGAAATTTTTTCTTCTTCTTAAATTTGCACATACTACATTGCCACATAAATATTATTTCAAAATATAAAAACACATTTGTCGTTAAGTACTACATCTACACTTCAAAATAAGAGCCTAATAAAAAAGCACCAATACACTATTAGTCTACTACAAAATATCAAATGTGCAAGGATATGAAAAATGAAGGAGTTTTTCTTTTCAAGATTGTGAAGCCTTTCTCAGAAGTTAAAACCTTACCAATAAAAGTCAAAGCTTGCTTGTTATCCTTTTCACAAAATCCTTCAATTTTCATCAATCATTATGGGGAAATTGTATTGGAACTTTGGCTTGATCTATTGCCGTCAAAAGTTATGTTTATAATGTTTTTAGTAAGGTTTTCTGCATCAGAACTTTCTTCTGCATAAACTACGTATAGAAAAACCAAATATTATAAACCATTCAAATTATGAGAAGTTTAACAAAATAATTATGAAAAGAAATAAAACAATAGTATTATACCATATAAAAATATATTACCTCCTTTTTCAAAATTTCAAAATTTAATTTAATATACATAATTATTATAGTATTTTTAAGAGTATAAAATTATTAAATTAATATTTTGCTTATCTTGTATTGGGTTACGCACGTGTATACCCGGACCAACTCGTTATCTTAACATGTGCTTATCAAGTTACTCGATAACTATCCGATTTGTTATTGTGTCAACTCGGCAACCTGTTAATTTTGTGTCGTTTTGTATTGGGTTAACGAGTTATTTCATAAATTGCCAGGCTTAGTGTCCGGGGTGGAGGAGCTCGTCCTGCGCTATAATAGGAACGGTTCAGCGTTCCAGGAAGACTTTGTGGCAACGATGGAGAAGATGTTGGCCCTAAGTCCGCTGAGGATAGGAGACGGGGAAATGCGGTAAATTGTCGGCTGGAGAACCCGATAGTGGCGTAATTGGTCAGTCGAAGCAGCAGAGCTGGAAAACTAATAAGACTCTTTAATATTGTACTAGTTATATTGCATTATAGCTCTACGGCTCTTGATTATTGATAATGATAATAATCTAATGTGAATATTAATTAGGTAATAACCAATAAAGACAAGCATATTTGGTCACTAGACTATGTTTTTTGAAATAAGTGGATCAACTTAAGCATGGTATAACACATGTGAATCAATTTTAAATAAATTGGCCAAGACAGGCCAACCTGTTTGTCACCTCTACTAAGTACATACATCAGCTCTAAAGCTAGCTATATTGCACTACAATTCTAACGCTCTTGATTACTTAGAATGATAAAAATTTACCGTGAATGTTAATTGGATAATAAAGGTAAGCCAATATTTGATCACTAGAATTGTGTTATTGGAACAAATTAGACTAGTAAACATACCAAAAGCCCAATTAAATCACCAAACATATAACCCAACTTCTTCACATTTGATTTGATCTGATCTGATCTGATCCACAAGCATATAGCCCAATTCTATATATAGACTAAAAAAAGACTTCACTCCAAATACAAAACCAGATTAACTATCATATATGGGAGGAGTACGATTTTAAATGATGATTTGTAGTGAGATTGCCGAATAATCTTATTCTTCCCAAATTGAGAGATCACCAAGTTTAAAGGGAAAATACACAATTGGAAGAAAGCAATTGTAACGCCCCACCCCTAAAATATTTGTTTCGGAATATAATATCGGTTATAGGCTCAGATTAAACACTTGTTTAGTTAACTACCATTAATCATGATTCTCTGCTTCAAATTTCTTAATCCCCCACACAATCTATAACCATATTTGATTTTATAACACGTACTATTATGTTTTCAATTTATTATTAATTCCTTCTCTTAGATCAAAATTCCAACTAAAGATTCATTTCCGATTAATTAACCTCATTTATTTTATGGATACATCTAACTTCTCATTAGACTACATACGTACCCTAAACATGGATCAAGTCATTCGTAGTTCACCATTCATTCTTTTATCCATTTTCGAATCCATTTGACCAAAAGTCAACTCTCGATCAACGGTAGGGTCCACAAACCTACATAATTTGATCCGGAAGATCCACCCATCGGATTTCAGATCTGTAACTTCCTAAGGCCCACATTATGCTTACTAAATTCTCACCGCGATCCAACGGTCGGATCTTTGCCAATTCTGATCCGTCAGTTCCAACTATCCTCAAATATTACGTTTTATAACACATTTAAGTTTGGTGACAATCCAATGGTAGGATTGTCGATTCAAATTTTGATCAAGTGATGTATTGTAATGAAACTAAGTTCAAACAATCAAGCCATGTCATACGGATATTAATTATGAAATTAGGGCATCTAATTGAACTTAGAAAGATATCGTTGGCCCACTGGCCACGCTCCACCACATGTGGCGGTTAGCCACCCCGATTTGCCGGAAAATCCAACTATTTCAAAAAATTACCACATTTTACAGGCAAGTAGATCTTAGTGAGGGGAACAATTTTTATACTTGTGGTCAAGTCCAATTTGGCCTGAAAACTACCTCGATCCGCTAGAAACCTTTGAAATGCGTGTTCTTGATTTGACTCCAAACAAGCTCCGACGCCTCAACAATTGCTTGGGCTTTGTTTTTGGGGTTGAGGGGAGTCTATTGGTAGTGGCGGTCGATAAAAAAAACATTTCGAAAATGGGCGGATTGCCATCGTGCATCCTTCGAACTCACGGTTCAAATTCTCTAAATTAGAGCCAAATTGGCTCGGGTTTTTGTATAAGAAGGGTAGAGGAAGGATCCTAAGATGATTCTAAGTGACAAGGGGTCTTAATTTGCTGCAAAACACCAAAAATGCATCGGAAACAAAGGTGCTGCCAGGTCAGGTCGAAACTAGAAACCGAGTAAAGGGATCTGATGTATCCCTTCTCCCTTCTTTCCCTTATTGCTCCCTTATCTCTTCTTTCTTCCCCCCAATTGGCCAGCTTCACTCTCCTTCTTTTTCTTTTTCTCCTTCTCATTCTCTTCGGTTGGTCTCCTTTCCTTCCTTCCCTTCCCAAAGCCACCATGTGGCTTTTTACACCAAAGCTAAGCTCTAGAAAATTTGGAGCATTCCAAATTATGGGCAAAATGACCATTTTTCCTTTATCCTCATTCATTTCTATTTCATTCGTTATAACTTCGTTTGGCGAACGGTTTTCGCCTACATGTTCGTAAGACTGAGCTTTATCCAAATATGTCAAGAAACACGACAAAACATATGAGGATAAAATATGTCCTCGTAAAATTACGTTTAGCCGCCTAGGAGCACTTTCGTCATTTCCACTTATCGATAGATTTTACAACTTAAATTATAATAATGTTTGGAAGCAAAACTTTAAAATTTTCCAATTCTATTTTTATAACTATAAATCGATTTATTTTCGATTTTCTCCTGATATTCATAATTATGAATATATTACAGCAATATTCTAGTATTATTCTCTATCGAGAAGGCTTAGAGGAATAGCTCATGTACATAATTATGCATGATTAATAATAGATCAGCATGATCATTGTTCACACTCTAATTATATCTCTATAATTAGAGTGTTCACACACATATTCATCGCCTATCAGTGCTATCACATATCACCCATGCACAACTACAAGATTACAGTGTTCACATACTGATTCATCACCCATGCAAAATTTCTCATCACCATAGATACATAATATCAATCCTCTTTTAACCTCACCACTTTTCTCATCCCATTTCAAACCCGAACTCCTAAACGCTGAACCTTTCTCACTTCAGCTTCACTTCCAAATTCCTCAGTTTTCTTTCCAATAGAAAATAGAGTGTTCTTCACCACCATTCCTCTCATCTTCCTCATATCCCTACTTCCTCACCTATACATTGCAAGTGCTACATCTCCCCTTGTCCTCGACCTTTTACCAGCACACTTGCCCTTGAGCCACCTCTACCATCCACCGAGTCATCCAAAAAACTGTAACTAAGGGGGCTCAACTTGGCTCCTCTCTACTCTGCATGCACTTCCACGACTTCTTCATGCAAAGTTGCGATGACTCTGTTTTGCTGGACAACACTCCCACCATAGAAGAAGAAAATGGCACCCCTCCCAACAAAGATTCACTCTATTGATCCCAGGTCGTCGATGTTGTCAGTTCAAGCTCTAGGATGTTTGCCTCTGACGTGGTGCCCTGTGCAGACACTCTGGCCATGGTAGCCAGAGAATGGGTCGTGGCTGTGGGCGAGCCAAGTGGGACGTCCAGCTTGATTGGAGAGATTCTTTGGCACCCAATGCCACCGCCACCGTGGAACTGCCTAGCCTAATGCGGGTGAATTGCTAACAAGTGAACCCATCAATGAAGTAGTTAGTTAGTTGGCAGGCCCGACCCAACCCCAGTGCTACCAAGGCAACTGTCCAGTGCCTAAACCTGAAAAGGACACCACAAAAAAAATACAAATAATTAGGTATAAAAAAATGTCTAAAGCCAAAATAGGGGTTGGAAGGCAAGAGCCTAAGTTTGACAATACATAGAACGGCCCAGATTTTGGGCATTAAAAAAACGTAAAGGGACCACTTGTCCCCTAATTAACCTTAAGGGTGTGTTTGTTTGATTGAACTAAGTCTCACTGGACTAGGCTAGAATAAAAATTAATCTAACCAAGTGTTTGTTCCTCGGAATTACTACTTTTAATGGGATTAAGTTTCACTTGCTCCAACTGAAGGCCTCGCTAAAAGTTCTTAGCGAGACCCCCCGAATTCCTGAGGATTGCTAAAACATTCTTCTCTCTTGTCCTCATCCTGCTTAACCAATCTGGCGTCACCCACCAGTCTCATCTCGTCCTCATCCTCGTCCTCGTCTTGCTCGACGACCTCGCCGAACCATTCCACCGACTACCATCGCGTCCTCGTAAATCTCTCACCACTTTCCTCTTCCAATTTTTCTTCTTCCTTTTCTTCGACTTTGTTGCAGATCATGAATTATTATTAATGGGTTTGATCGATTTTGTTATTTGGGTTCGAAAAGTATGAAAGTTTTGACTGGAGAGATTCTCTGGCACCCAATGCCACCGCCACTGTGAAACTGCCCAGCCCAATGCGGGTGAATTGTTGACAGGTGAACCTGGCAATGGCGTAGTTGGCACTCGGCAGGCGCAGGCCCATGCCCATTGCTACCAGGACAATTGTCTAGGGCCCAAAACTGAAAGGGGCACCACAAAAAATAAAAACAAATAATTAGGTATTAAAAAAAATGTCCAAAGCCCAAAATAAGGGTTGGAAGGAAAGAGCCAAAGTTTGACAATACATAGAACGGCCCAGGTTTTGGGCATTAAAAGAAAAATAACATAAGAGGACCACTTGTCCCCAATGTGCTACATTTGTGAATATACAACTCTTTTGAACAAACTATGTGTCCTTTGGTGAATTATGTTGAACTTTGCCTCCAATATTTGTGTCATCGTCGAGATTTTAAGTCTAGGTATTAGTAGAGATGGCAAATTAACCCATTGGATTGTTAATGGTATCCATTAAGACCCATTTAGTTTAATTTCACCATAGAACATTATCATCATTACTAATCTCACCCTTATGTAATGATGATATTAAATTAAACGGGTCTTAACGGGTACCCATTAACAACCTAGTGGGTTGATTTGCCACTTCTAGGTATTAGGATGTGGCAAATGGTTTAGACAAATGCCATAAAATAATCATACATATATATACATATAAGAGCGCTCAAGCATAGTTAATATTTCAGCACGAAACTAACTACTTGTTTGGACTCATTAACCGATATCAATTATAATTTGAACCACTTATTTTTTAGGTTATCACTAAAGGATCGTGCATGCAAAAAATTCACTAAAACTAGACATTGTTTTTTCTCATTGTGACATGACAAATAGACGAAGACAGAGTTCTTGATAAACCATGAAACGTTCAAAAGAAGAATTAAAGAGCTAAATGATTTCATATTCGAATGAAGTTTCTAGTAATGATATCCACAAATTTGAACTGTTCAGATCTTGAGATTAAATTGTGATGTGAACTCAAACGGGTGATTAGCGTCGTATTAAAATATTAGTTGGCTAAGGCTTGAGCGCTCCTCTCTTTCTACATATATATACACACACACATATATTGACATGTCCTTTATCAGTACCTTGTAAAAGCTGTTGTTGCAAGTCAAATATATGGTTGGCCTCGTCCCTTTCTCTTGGCTTTTGTCCATTGAAGATGCTCAATCAGCAATGTCCATTTCCATGCCTTTTGGTTGGTTTGGATAATTCTTTATTTTTTGTTTGCAATATTGTTATTTTCCTTTGGACCACACACGTGTTGCACATAGAATGGTAGAAATTGAATTTTCGTGTCAATAAGTATTTCCATATTCAAAGGCTTAGCTAGGACTTTCATTTCAGTCTTACATATATGCTTATTATGAAACTTATGTGGGTGTGGCATTGTTGAGTGTTGATGAATCATATTGCCTCACCAATAATTATTATTTTTAAATTCAAAGAGATTGAATTTCATCGATAAAGAAAAATATTACAAATAAGAGGAATGCAAAATGTAGTCTCGTTAAATCCTTATTCCATAAAAAAATCTCAAGGAAGAAAAATCCAATCAAAGAAAAAGGAGCTCGCCAATACTTTTTTAAAGCTAATTAAAGAAAATTGAGATTTTACTACAAAACTAATTAGCAGTATGAGGAGTAACTCAATTACTTATAAGCATATGTAAAGTCCATTCTTTTTTTGATGTACGATTCAGATTTTTAACATGCTCATTCATGTATGCACGTGAATAATACAAATCTAGTGACATGAAGCATGCGTGGCTGTTTAACTTTATATAAAAGACAACCGCTCTAATATTATAAAAAAAAAGTTGCCCTCTCTTACTATCAACACCACTTGTACAAGAAAAAAAAAAGGTTAATTAACTAATGAACCATTCTGTGGTTTCTTTACAATTGGACTTACCTCACACCAGCCAGTTCAATTGCAAACCCAATTAATTAGCAATCGAAAAGGACTAGACCAAAAAAAAAAAAAAAAAGGCTGGGACCAAAATATAATGGGCTTTTAGGTGTAAACCCATTGAGGCAGATGCAATGATTATGGGCTCACCTGATTTTGTCTTGTGGTTTAAACAGATCATTCATTTGGACAAAAGGGGCGGCTAGTTCAGAATAGATTCAACTTGGCACTTGTAGATTGTAGGAGTTCTCACTTTGCCTGCTTTAATGGTAGTCTTTACGTTTTTCTTTTCACTAGTATGATGGGGAAGGAAGAGACTCTAGGGATGCGTTTGTTGCACTAAATTATTTCGGATTGGACTAGCTTCAGGCAGTGGCGAAGCCACGTGAGGGCGAGGAGTGGCGGCCACCACTCCCCTTGCATGAAAAACACAACTAGAGCGCTGGTTCAGCCCTTCCCCTCGCTGGAAACTAGTTCAGCCCACTGTTGCTGTCGATGATCTGGTTCTGCTACTGCGCAGAAGAGCTTTTTTTTTTTTTTTTAACATCCAGGTTGCCGGAATTTGGGATAGGTTTGGTTCTGATTGTGAGTTGCGGCACTACACTAGTGGTTTGGTTTTGGCTTTATGGAATCTGCGTTTTAATTTTTTTTTTAAATACCCAAACCAAATGACGTAGGTTGGCCTTGAGGTTTAAAAAAAATTAAAACAAAACGGTGCGGTTTGTGGGAAAGTGTGGTGCCAATTAGAGATTGAGGTGTGGGATTGTGGGGACCGCCTGATGAAATTCAAGCACCCCACGATTTGTATTTTGAATGAAGATAATCAATTTTTAATTCTGGTCTCATCTAAAAAGAAAACTATAAGAAAATAAATACAAAAAAGTTAACGTAAAATCAAATATAAATTTACAAGACATCATTTTTATTTAAACGAAGAGAAAATATGAAATTTTGTGTTTCATTTGTAAATTTTCTATGCTAAGTGGCAAAGGTTTTCGATGAAAATTGACTATCCTATAAAATATGGGTGGACGACTTGGGTGTTAGAGAATGATTCTTGTCAAAATCAACTGTAACTCCTAAGGATATGAATTAATATTGTAACTTGATTCTGATTATATCTATATAGGATGAGATTCTTACTTGTACACCAAGCATAAACGTTGTATAAATATAAGCTTTTGTGTTATGAATCATTCAGAATATATTTTCTATATTAGGGGTTAGAGTGTCAATTGAAAGTGAAATTTTTTTGGTAAAGAAATTCAGTGGAAGATAACAATGCAATACAAGATGGTTGCGGTGTCATGCTTAAAGATCATTGTGATTTTATTACATGGGTACTATACCATGTTTGATCTTCAAGACCTTGGACTTATGGTGGCGTCGAATTTTGACATAGGTACTACTGCATTTTCATGACATAAAACTTCGTTGATAATAATTGAAATTTATTTGTATTGATAGATTATGAACAAAATTAATATTGTCTACTATTTAAAATGATTTGGTTGTGTACATTCTTTTTAAACCTTTTACGCTTTTAAATTTCGCCCCTCCTCCCGACAATTCCTAGCTTCGCCACTGGCTTCAGGGACTAAGTTGGACTGGATTAGACCAGACTAATCTGGACTAACTTAATGAAGTGTTTGGTGTAGTGTAGAACTAAGAAGCATGATAATGAAAATAGTTCCATTTTAATTTGTTTTCTATTAAGATAATTAATCAAAATTAAAATTGTTGGATGAGTGAGACTCAATAAAAAAAAAAAAAAACCAAATTTAGAAAGAACTCATGAATATAACAAAAGAAATAATAAATATAACAAAGCACTGTGTATTGGAATCTCAAAACAAATAGTTTGGAATGCAAGTTACAACTTGTTTAGGATAATGGTACAAAATTGTATGAAAACTTTTTAATTTTTTTTTTAATCTTGTCATATAAGATGTTTCACCGTGTAAGGCCCTTTAAGCTCGTAACCTAATTTCTTATAGTAATGACGAGTTCCAACTCCCAAAATATCAGCAATCTTTTTCTATCTATGCTCTTTGCTAGCAATCCATTCAGCCTCTACCATTAAAAGGGTACCATAACCCTGTGTGGAACGTGTTCAGAGCATACAACTAAATCGAGACACTAAAAAGGAATAATATAAAATTCAATGAACAAGGAGATGGGTCCTACATTGAAAGGACTCGAAGATGTCGATAAGGGAGTGCCTTGAAGCTGGGATTGCACGCCTCGATTCTAAGTCCTGAGGGGGCGCAAAACAAAACATGAGTGGACCAAGTTGATATATAAGTAATACTAAAATAGTTATTCAACAACGTATTAACCCCCAAAGTTTATGAAAACTCAATAACATAATATATAATAGGTTTTCCAAAACCCTAGCATGTAAGATCCCACATCACCCCATGGAGTGATCCTTATATGTATATTCCCATCTCTACCTAGCATGAGGCCTTTTGGGAGCTCACTGGTTTCGGAGTTCATCGGAACTTCAAAGTTAAGCGAGTAGCGCACGATAGCACTTCCATGATGGGTGACCCACTAGGAAGTTCTTGTGTGAGTTCCCAGAAACAAAATCGTGAGGGCGTGGTTTGGGCCCAAAGTAGACAATATCGTGCTATGGTGGAGATCGGGCTTAAGATGTGGTGGACCCTAGGCCGGAATGTGATAATTTGGTATCAGAGCCAAACCATGGCTGTGGTGTGCCGACGAGGACGTCGGGCCCCTAAAAAAGGTAGATTGTAAAATCCCACATCACCCAGGAGAGTGATCCTTATATTTATATTCCCATCTCTACCTAGCACGAGGCCTTTTGGGAGCTCACTGGCTTCAGAGTTCATCGGAACTCTGAAGTTAAGTGAGTAGCGAGCGAGAGCACTCCCATGCTGGGTGACTTATTGGGAAGTTCTTGTGTGAATTCCCAGAAACAAAATTGCGAGGGCGTGGTCGAGGCCCAAAACGGATAATATCGTGCTATGGCAGATGTCGGCCCCAGGATGTGGCCTGGGCATGTGACATAGGATGCCATAAAACCTTTCATAAAACATATATTGTATATAGGTTGCTTAGTAATAGTAGCACAAGGCACACACACATATATATATATATATATATATATATATATATATATATATATATATATATATATATATATACACATACAAACATATACCTTCATTTGCCCGAAGGCATAACATCCCTCAGCTGAAGCCAATATAAATATCTCCTGGCCGAAGCCATCTACAAACGCCCGATCGAAGCTAATATAAATACCTTCCGCCCGTAGGCACTAACCAAATGCCTGGCCAAAGCCAATCTTATATCTCCCGTTTGTAGGCACCAACCAAACACCCGGCTAAAGCCAAAATAAGTATCATTCGCCCATAGGCAATCTCATTCGAATAGCCACTAAGTAAGCACATAAAAACATTATCATAATATTTTTAATATATATATCTCAAAACGGAGATAAGTAACTAAAACGTCATATCATAAAACCACGTTCATAAGTAGGTATATAGCTATCAATCATATATACCACAAAGAATGTAAAGTCGATAAAGCATAATATATCATAAAGTATAAATCCAATTTACTCATAAATGTTTCATAAAATGTAGTCATTAAATCGTGTTTTTCATGTATGCATTCTAATAATAAAATATGCATTTTAAAAGGGGTCTACTTATAGATACTTCCCTGTTGAAGAATCATGCAAGCATCGATCTTGCATCACCACGTGTGAACCTCAAATATTGTTTGCCAGATGACAAAAGAGGAATTCAAACAAATCAAATAGATAAGTAAATACACAATCTGGTGAAAACCTTGCTCGAATAATTAGATTGCATATTTACTTTGAAAACGAAGCAACAAGAAAATTAAAATAGAATTTCGATAATAAATCAGATGACAACCCAATTAGAAGAAATAGATAACAAATTATGCAATCTAATGAAAAATCAGTTACAATAACTAGCAAAAGAAAAAAAATTACAAATTAATTTAATAGAAGCCCAGAAATCATTCAAACCCTAGAAATCGATCAATACACAGAAATCATTCAAACCCTAGTAATCGATCAAAACCCAGTAATAATTTCACGAATTTGTAAAATAAAATGAAAGAACACGAAGAAGTGGAAGAGGAAACAGTAAGAGACTTACGAGGATGATGTGGTAGTCGGTGGGATGGTCAGGTGAGGTCGTCCAACAGGACGAGTACAAGGACGCGGTGGGGAGTGGTGGGTGACGCTGAATTGGTCGAGCAAGACGAGAAGTCGAGCAGTTGAGCAGACGCGAGAGAGATGACAACGGTCTTATCAGTTTATGGGTTTTCGGGGGGGGGGGGGGGGGGTTTCGTTAAGACCTCTAGCGAGCCCCTTAGTTTGAGCAAGTGAGACTTCATCTCATTAAACTTGGTTTATGTGAGAAACAAAAACCGGATTGCACTAATTTTTTGTCTAGTCTAATCCAGTGAACTCTAGTGAAGAGAAACAAACACAAAGTACCACTAATGGAATTTAGGAACTAAACAAAATCACTTTTTTCATCTACAAAATATTTTCCGACCTATTTACTGAATTTCTTTCTTATCAATTATCATTGGAAATGTTAATATTCGAAATTACTTTATAAATATCATTTTTTTAAATAATAAAATATAGCATTGTTTAGTCTAAAGTTAATAAACAGCCAGTTAGAAGTAGCAAAAGCATTATGAATCGTATATTTTTTATACAGTTTGTTCACTGAACGATATTTTTTGTAGAGATAACTTTTACATAATAATTTATAATATGAACGGTTCCAATCACAAACACAAACACAAAAGTCTATAAAGTAACAAAGTATTTTTTAGAGTCTTTGAGGAGCCAAACTTTATTCTTGAGGAAATTCTTGAATAGTTTGACTTCGATGAGGAAATATTTCAATTTGTTTTCGTGTTTAGTGCGTTAGTGAACATAAAATTAACAGACTGTCTGCTAATATAAAATCAATTTGGAATAACCTTGACCAATTCTTTTAGATTTTCCGTTGATAGTTTCAAAGGGAGTTTTGATACAGATGTGCGTTAGTGAATATAAAATTAACAGACTGTCTGCTAATATAAAATCAATTTGGAATAACCTTGACCAATTCTTTTAGATTTTCCGTTGATAGTTTCAAAGGGAGTTTTGAATGCCTAAGTTTTAAAATTTTGATATTAAACATTTATGCATTTTAGAGTTTTGATTAAACATCTTCCTACAATTTAGGTGCCACATAAATTAAAAGTAGCTTTTTTTTATAATTTAAATTACCCAACTTGCCATTATATAAATATACCTTTTAATTCCTAAATAATACATCAAAACTCGTAAAATCTTGTAGATAAATATTGTAGAATTTAATTCCAGTAAAAAGTCTTTCAAAATACCCATGAATGCGACTTGCCATTATATTTAATATACCTTTTAATTTTCTTAGATAATATGTCACATCCCGGCCTCGGCGCAACAACCTCCCGGGCCCGCTCCACCACCGTAGCACGATATTGTCCGCTTTGGGCCCCGACCACGCCCTCACGGTTTTGTTTCTGGGAACTCACGAGCAACTTCCCAGTGGGTCACCCATCATGGGAGTGCTCTAGCCCCCTCCTCGCTTAACTTCGGAGTTCCAACGGAACCCGAAGCTAGTGAGCTACCAAAAGGCCTCGTGCTAGGTAGGGATAAGAATATACATTTAAGGATCACTCCCCTGGGCGATTGTAACAACCCGTCCTGGGATTTTATTTCGACGTTATGAAATGACTATTATGCCCTTAAGGTCGGGCGAACGTTGATTCATGAGATTAATAATTTTTGGGCCAATTGTATAATTATCCTAGTTATTGGGGGCCAATGAAAAAGTGAGAAAAATGATTGTGTGATTGGTGGTCTTAGTCCTCTCACCACCGACACCTCCTCTCTCTCCTCACATCACTCTCAGACTTCTCTCTCTCTCTCTACCTCATGATATATCTCTCTCTCTCTCTCTCTCGACTTGCATAAGCACGGCACTCACAACCCACACCAAAAAATAAACTTGTAGATCGACGAAACAAATTACATATTCAGACTCGTGAAGTCCATACAAACTCAATCATACCATTTTCAGGTAAGAACTACGACGATTTCACGTCCAAAACTCAAGGTTTATATTTGGCACTATTCATCAACTTTTTATACGTTGCGTTTTAGGAGAATCTGAGATCACAGGAGTGTTTGTTGGGTCCTCTAGAGGCTCGGTGACGTTCGTTTGATAAGCTTTGACGTCAGGATCGTCGAGAACAAGGAGAGGCCAAAACTTAGAGATTTTCCAACGAGATTCTCGTTGGTTTTCGAAGTTTTTGAAGGTATAGACTTGTTCTACTCTCAATTTAGAGCATTTTGGTGAAAATTTCATGAAGAATGGTTGAGAAACGAGTGAGAAATCACACACGGAAGTTTTCCGGTCACCGGAAAAACCAGTCCGGCGAGGGATGTTGGGGACGACGCGTGTGGTGCACGCGCCGCGCGTGGGGGGGGGGGGGGGCGTAGCCCCGTGGCATTCCTGGCGCGTGGGGGTGCGTGCGGGCTCCTAAATTTTTTCTAAAAATATCACGACGTCCGTGACATCGTGTAGGTCGCGTTGGTATATTCGTATGCCAAAATTGAGCTATGTATGAGAAGTTATTTCCGTATTTGCGTGTATGTGCTTAAATGACGTATTTTTAGTAATTTCTCATATAGGTGAAATGTATTCTGAGGACGACCGTAGCCAGGCACGACGCGGGAGCTACGATCCAGCAACCTATCAGTGAGTGGGCAGTATTATTTTCCGTATAACCTATATATATATAATGATTTTCCCAGAATCACTTTTTAAATGGAAAATATGTTTTATCGACTTGCATATTACTTGATTTTGATGCATGAGTATTTAATTATACATTTCATGCATATATTGGTGCCGAGGACGCCAGGTAAGTACCAGGTAGGTACATGCATAGTTGAGAATGAATAGTGATGAGATATCATGAATTGTTAGCTCATAAACATGTACATACTGTTAGTGCTCATGCCCAGAGATAGGGGCACAGTCTTTCACGTGTCGTTCACCTCCTGCACCGCATGCTCGCCTTGGATCCAAGTAGGTGCACAGTCTTGTCGTATAGACCACTTTTGAGTGGGTACGACATGTAGGTGACCCGCGTTCATACGCACAATCTTCACGTGATTGTAGCACTAGAGCATTTATTATTGATACAGTGATGATGATGATGATATGATTAAATATTGATGTATGTGCAGCGTAGATATGATTATGAGATTGAGATGTTATGAGCTATAATTACAACCGAGGGCTGAGATGACATATAGTAGCGTCATAATTATTGAAATGCATAGCATGGCATTACTTATGAGATTTTGATGGCATTGAATTGCATTGCACGACATAAATTGAGATACAATGAAAACGTTTTATGCTGAGAAAGATTGAGATATATATATATATATATATATATATACGTATTATTTTCTGGGAACTATACAGGTTTTACGGAGAGGGGCTAGACCTTTGAGAAAAGATTGATTTGAAAAGAATTGTTTTTGCTGACCCACTCCCTTTGTTTTTCGCCCCTCCAGATTCTAGATAGCTTGATTTCCGAGTTTGGCATTTCGAGGATCGTCCGGCTTTCTGACAGATTTATCATATGTAGGGCACCGATGGTGTAATTAAACTCTTTTATTCATGCTTGACTGCACTGACTTAGTACGCTCTGAATATGTATAAGTATTGTAATATCTCTAACACACATTCCTATTTAGGTTGCTAGATTTCGGTTTGAATTTATTCGTACTTCGTTATCGATCTTCGCTTCCGCACAGCGCACTTGGCTACGTCACACTCACGTGACGGCCAACATGCCCTACTTTCGGGTACGGGTGTGTCATGTGAGATGTCACAAAATATCTCAAAACTCCTAAAATCTTGTAGATAAATAGTGTAGTATTTAGTTTTAATAAAAAGTCTTTCAAATTACAAATGAAACGTAGATTTCTTCTTGGTACATATATTTCTCCTTGGTACATATTTGGTCCGTTTTTTATATATTTTCTTGGTACGTATTTGGTACGTTCATATTTCTTTTTTTGTATGTATGTGGTACATTTATATATTATTTTGTTACGTTTATATTTATTTTAAAAAAACATATTTGATACGTTACTTTATATATCTTTTTGATACGTATTTGGTACGTTTAAATATATTATCTGAACGTACCAGCTTTAAGCCTTAAAAAATAGAGAATATGTCTAATTATCTCACATGATATCAATATAAAATAGTGAAAACAACCACTAATTGAAATGGATAAGTCCATTCAAAATTTAAAAATGAGGATCACAAAATTCTAACGTGGGAGAAGAAACCATACGGTTCCAACATGGGAGAAGAAACTGGCTTCCTAAAAAAAGCCACTTACAGAAATATATCAACGTAAAAGGATATATATGAAATTTAATAATTAACATTTTAAATTAAAAAAACACAATAATAACATGTAATCTAAATAAATATAAAAAATGCTGATATGACTATTGTTTAGGCGTCCTACTCAAATTTCAAAATAGAACCAATGTTTAATCTAAAGAGTATTAGAAAAGTGTAGGGGATTCTAATTTTCCCTAGTTTCAAACCATGGCAATAGCCTTTCAGACTGTTTTTGTTGGCTTAGGCAGCTTCTAAAATATAAATTTGTAATTAAAAAAAAAATATGACGATCTAATTTGTCATTCGAATTTAGATAGTACAAGCACGGAGATTCGAATTTGGAAAGAAGAGTGGCAAGAGACCTACTACAACGAGCTAATGAACTAGTTACCGTTTTTATTTCGCGTTTTCTTGAGTTGGGTATGTGTTAGGGAATAGTGAGTTTTAGTTTGATAGTTTTGGTAACATTGTGATGGGAGAAGTGCCAATGATGCAATATAAGTCGACTTGCAAGAATTGGTTAGTTATACATGTGCCTCCTTTTTGGTTTGGACTAATTTAGGAGAAGCAAAGAGGGAATAAGAAAACTATGTACGTATAGCCTATTTATTCGACTATGACTCGTCGCTCGTTTACCTTTTTTCTTTTATTTTTCAAACAACATGTCCTTAAAACTCAAATCACAACCATATGAAGGTGTCAGACAGCTAGCAACAATTTCCCCATTAACACTTAGTAAACGATTGAATAATCGCGTGGACTTCACAACTATTGTCACAAAAAAGGAAAAAAAAAACTAAATTAAAGAAAAAGTCTTTAATATCTAATAGCAAACTATGATCACAAAACTTGTAAATCAAGTAAACTTTTTTCTTGTGATTTGAGGTGTAAGTTCAAATAAAATTAGTTAAATTTGGGTCATAAGCTGACCTCCATGGAGCCCAAGACCCCCTTCACTTTGACAATTTGGCAGGAAAAGTTTGACTTGATGTAATTAAGTAATTAATTTGGCATGTAAAAGACATTTCACATGCTAATCTCGCTTTCCTTAAATGCCCCCCATCAATTAGCAAATATCAAATCTTCTTCACCTATTGCTTGTGCAATCTTTTTGTGATCTTTATTTTTAATAGATATTGGACGAGTGCAGAAAATTTCAACTTTGATGTCCTGCTAATTAATTTTACTTAATTACTTTCACAATTAATCAATCCTGCCCCTCAATTGAACCCATATTTTCTATATACTTGTGTCAAAAAATTGTTTGCAAGCCATTTTAGCTTCATGATAAGATATGTGATTAATCACTATAACCTCTCAACATGAAGAATATTCGCCTTTACCAAACCGACCATTCAAAGCCCGGTTCACTTCCGGTCAGACCGGGTCCACCCATTGGTTATATAATTTGTTTTCCTCACATTTTCGCATTTTCTCTTCCATCTCTCTGCTTTCTCTCCATCGCAGTTTCTTGTTGCTGTTTTGCAACGAAAACGATAAAACGAGCTCAACGGCCGGTGCGACCCGAATCCGGATCCCAAACCCTTTTCAAAGCGACGGCAGCGGCGGCTCCGATTAGCCTTCCGAAACTTTGCCCTCATTCCCAATACGGCATGCTCTTCGAATCTGTAAGTCTCCGGATTGCTGAACCCATTTGATTGACGCGCAGCTCGGAATCTTGAAAACCCTAAAATTTGATTGAATTTTTGAGCTTTTTTGGTTGCTGCTCAAACCATTAATGGTGGATTGTCTTTTTCCGTGCTCTTCTGTATCTTGAAGGGTTCGAGATTTTAGTTGTTTCTAGGGTTCTTGGAAACGTTGAGAAATTTGGTGTCTTGCTGTTCGATTTGAGCGGGATAATAGGGTTAGGGTTTGCTATTGGGAGCATTGTTGCTTCGGGAAGTTTGCTGTGTGAGAATCTTAGGGTTTTTTAATTTGTCGCAATTCAAGTCGGGGGAAATATAGGCGTATGCTAGAGGATAATGTGTATACTTTGTGTGATTCAGAAGTGGTCTCGTCGGGTTGCTACGATGCTTCCTTGGTTAGTTATTCCATTAATAGGACTATGGGGTCTCTCTCAGCTTCTACCACCAGCTTTCCGATTTGAGATAACTTCGCCTAGACTCGCTTGTGTTGTTGTGCTCTTGGTTACTCTCTTCTGGTATGAGGTTTTGATGCCTCAGCTTTCGGCTTGGCGGGTGCGGAGGAATGCAATGCTTAGAGAGAGGAAAAGGTTTGAGGCAATAGAGTTGCAAAAGCTGAGGAAAACAGCAACGAGGCGGTGTCGAAACTGCAAGACTCCGTATAGGGATCAGAATCCCGGCGGTGGTCGGTTTATGTGTTCGTATTGTGGGCATATGTCAAAGAGACCAGTTTTAGACTTACCTGTGCCCGGGATGGGACTCTCGAATTCTGGGATCATCAAAGAGTTAGTTGAAAAGGTTGGAAGGATATTGACCGGAAAGGTGTGGTCTGAAAATGGGTGGATGTACGGTCAAGATTCGTTGGAGAATGGAAATTGGGTAGGTGGTTCTATTACTGGGAAGTCTAGTTATTGCAGAAAGGACGGGAGCAGTGTTTTTGGAGGGGATGAGAGTTATTTGGCAGAGAAGTCGTATTCAGGTGTTGTTAATTTTGCTTGCAAGCTACTAACTTCATTTTTTTTGAGCGTTAGATGGCTTTGGAGAAAGCTTTTTAGGATTAGTACATCAGGGGAAGATGATGCATCTGACACAGACCATAATGGATCGGCCAAAAGGGGCGAGAATGGGGCCAACTTGAATGAGAGTAGAGGAGAAAAGGCTCGCAGAAAAGCTGAAGAGAAGAGACAGGCTAGGATAGAGAAGGAGCTTTTAGAGGAGGAAGAAAGAAAGCAGAGGGAGGAAGTTGCAAGGTTGGTGGAGGAACGCAGGAGAATTAGGGATGAGAAAAAGGAAGCTGAACATGGGAAATCATCACCACCTGTGAGGGAAAAAGATACTAAGAGAGAAGCAGAAAAGAAACGACAGGAAAGAAGGAAAGAGAAAGACAAGGGTTCTAGCAAGAGCAACTCTGATGCAGAAGAGCTGGAAAAGAGAGCAGTTAAGGAAAGTGAACGAAAGAGGGACTTTGACAAGAAGAGTGATATTGACCGCCGCGAACTTCTGAAATCAGGGGCAGATTTTCTTAAGGGACAAAGCACAGAGACGGGGCATAGTATCAAAAATTCATATACAAACAATTTTATTCGGGGAAATGCTGGATCTAGGTACCTGGACCGCATGAGGGGTACAATTTTTAATTCTTCAAAGGCCTTTGGTGGAGGTAGTTTCTTTGGAAAGGGTGCTAATATTACAGTGACAAAAGAAACCAAATCTAGCAGTTCTGTAGATCACGTCCATATTTATGCCCAGAAGAGAGACTTATGTCCACCTGAGCGCGTAGGTGCGAGACCTTTTATGAATGGAGATGATAAGAGTGTCCACTGCCCTGTAAGTTTCTTGCTTTATACCTCAATGTTTATATTTGTTTTCCTATAACTTTAAATATGTTATCAGTAGCCTGCCTCAGTCCTAAGGTAGAATTTTATATACTTATAATTTTCATGGCTGTGATCCACTTGAGTTTCTTCATTATGCCATTCATCTATTAGGTTGGCCTTGCCTTTCTGAGCATTAAAAATGTGATCGTATCAAGTTCAACAGTTTTGTAACTTAAGTAGATTCAGGCTCCTTCTTGGAACGTCAACCCAAAAATCTACAAAAGTGAAACACTAATTTCAACTCCTGCTGCCCCATAAATGATAATAATACTAGGCGTATTATAACAAAATTTAGATGCATACAATAAATTTTACAATGTGATGCATTCAATGCAGGTTCACTCAGAACCACAGTCAGGGATTGCACCTAAAAAATCATGGCAGCAATTGTTTACTCGTTCATCGTCCGTGCCTTCATCAACAAGTGTAAATGTAATAAGTAGACCAAATGCAAAGTCTCAGACAGAAGTTCATAGTCCTCAGTTATCTGGTCAGTCTTTGTCAATACAATCATTTGATAATCCAATCAACTTTGGACTGCCATCACCGTTCACTTTATCTACTACCTATCCAAAAGGATCTACTACCAGCAGTTTAGGTTTTTCACCTGCAATTGATCCCATACTTCCTCGTATTGGTGAAGTACATCATGAACTTATACCTGAGGAGCCAGAGCTTTTTGAAGACCCATGTTACGTCCCTGATCCAGTATCCTTGCTTGGGCCAGTTTCTGAGTCACTTGATAATTTTCAATTGGACATGGGGACTGGTTTTGTGAAAGATATGGGATTGGAGAGGCCTCGCACATTGAAGAATGGACCTGCTTCTTCTGAAGTGAACAAGCCATCTCCAATTGAGTCACCAATGTCACGAGAAAAGCATAATAACTCTAGTCGCTTCCCCAGTACCCCAAAGGCCCAAGATATGCATGCTTCACCCTTGGATGATGCAAATGCCAATGATAAGGGAACGTGGCAAATGTGGAACAGTTGTCCTCTTGGTCACGAAGGTCTAGGTTTTGCAGGTGGCTCTCCAAGCTGGTTTTTGCCACCAGAACTGAATAGATCAAACAAGGATGATCTCACACACCCTTCATCAGTATCACTATTTACTACAGAAGATCAGGTTGTTTCTGGCTCTCAATCTCCTAAGAGTCAGAGCATTTTTCTTGGCAATGGCCAGAATGGCAGAACTTTTAGCCCTGTCACTGGTTCCAGTGATCATGATCCTTGGTTGCAGAAAGCCTTTTTTCCTCCATTGTCAACTACTGAAAACCATTGTCCTCTCAGACCTCCGGGCGAAACTACTAAGAATGAACTGATTTTTGGGAGTCCCATCAAAGCTACTGGAAACTATCCATTTGAGCTGTCTCAAGAGAACGGGTGGTCAAAGTAAGTGCATCGCACCTCATCCTCTGTATTTTTAACTGTCAGTTTCTAAAAGTTGCTTTTTATGTCCTTCATAGAACTTTTATAGACTAATTAATAATTATTGTGTGGTTGTTGTAAAATAGTGTTGTATAAAGGTTAGGATTATTTGTTCTTGCCTGAAGCAAAGAATGTCAACTAGAAACAACAATGAACCATGAAGGGAAAGTTAAAGGGTTTACGCTTTTTTTTTTCTTTCCCATTCTTGCAATATAATCCTTTAGAACACTAGGGTGGACGTTCAAACTTTAGAAACCATAATGAATCTCGAAGGGCAAGTTGAAATATCTACTCTTTTATTTTATTTTATTTTATTTTTTCCGTTCTTGCAATGTAATCCAGAATAGACTAGGGTGGACGTTGGAGTTCTAATGTGCTGAGAAAAGGGTTTGGATGTGCACAGTATATAGCTTGATGATTTAGTTGTTATGTTGTCGCAGGAGTAATTTTATCTTTAAATGGCTTGTATTTTTGTTTATTTGCCAAACCTTCTCATTGGATGAATGTAAGGGGGTTTCACTGATCCCATAGCAACCCCAGAGTTGAAAAATCAATTAAAGTTGTCTCTTGATACCCCGAATAATAGCTAGCCAGTACAAGTTTGTTTTGAATGGTCGGACGACAGAGTAGATTTATGCAGCTTGTAACCAAGTCACGGGGTTACTTGTTTGGTTTGGATTGTTCGTGTCATTTCAATGTTAAATAGAATTCACTGCGTTGATTTTGTGTTTGATTGGTTTGAATCTTGTCGTGCTACTTCAATGTTAAATAGAATTCATCGTTTGGAAAATGCCTTAAAGTGGAAAATGGTGATTTAATTTTTGTTTTGGTTCGGTTTTTGTTTTTCCAGCGGAAAGGAATGGGATGAATGCGCTGCAAAGGGAACGGGGGAGGGTGTTGGAAAGCCATCTGTGTTGAGGCCTCATAGCAGGGGTCTGTATCCCACCCCGAATGTACAGCCACTTTGGTAAATTTTAATTTATAACAGAAAATGAGAAAGAGTACGAGGGACATGGAAAAAACAGAAAGAAAAGAAAAGAAAAAGAGACCTCTTCTTCCAGTACTAGTGGGCAAATAGCCTCTTTTGGTGGAGAGTTTAGAAATACTGGACGCATTGTATCTTCCTGCTCATCTTTATAAGGGAGATTGATGTTTACTTAACATTAGCTTGGATAGGACTACCACGTGACATGCATGCTTTTTTCTCTTCAGGTAACAGCTAGCTATGTGTCTCACTTTTCTGGTTTTCTTTTGTTTCGTTTTTGTTCCCGGCGAAAGAGAGGGGGGGTTGTGTTTCTTCCATGGAGAATTCTGCCTGCGTTTGCCCTCCCTCTCACTTTGCTTGAACCATGATGAATGTTGGATGTCTTGTAACATACTAGCAAGGAATCAAGGACCCCCTTCATTCCTATATGTAGTTCTTTTCCGCCTACTACCGGTCCAGTAAGGGCTTTTCGAGTTGCCGGAGAGCACCTGCCTCCCTGTTGGGGAATCGAACAAGGAAACTCGTCAATCTCTGGAGAATGGCTGGGGTTGTATTTAGTTTCACAAACATGCAGTTTTTTGGGTAGTCTTTCATGTGCTTGGTTAATAGTTCCTCTGTGCATATGCATTGAGAAATCTATTGGCTAGGGTTGTATTCAGCTGCTTAATTTAATTTGGGTTCGTTTAATTTAAAGGAAAACTATAGGGTTGTATTCAGCTGCATAATTTAATTTGGGTTCGTTTAATTTAAAGGAAAACTAACAAAAAGTCTATTTTTTTTATAGCTTAAATGAAAAATAACAAATAAAGGTGTAGTGAATAGTAATAGGAAAAGGTAAAAATGTGGTTTTTTGTTAGAAATGAACAGTACTAGAAGTGTTTCGTTAAAACTTTCTTAATTTAATGGGAGTGGGATAGTCCAAAATTTTAAGCTAAAATGTTGTAAAATTTGGTTCAAAATTCCATCTTAATAGCTAAAGCTAAATAGGTTTTACCTGGAATTATTTGGAAACGTCCTTGATGTTGGGATCATAATACTTCAATTGTGAATACTGCGCCTTATTTATGTTCATCGTAATATTGTTGGAGCATTTTCACTCACCGCTCTTAGGTGGTGGTGAGCATCATCACCAGATTAATTATCATGGGATTGCATCACTAATCTAACGATTTTTAACTCGGTCCTAATATTGTTGGCGTCATTTACTGACTGAATTAAAAAGTTTATGGTGAGATTGCCAGATAATCTTATTGTTAAGAGTCTCCTTTTCGCTTCGTGCACTTTTATTGTTGCTTCGTGCAGGGGTGCAATGGGTCGGTGCAGCTGGACAACACCCCGACTGTGAAAGGAGTGACCAAATATTAGCTTACCTTTATTAGTAATCACCTATTTACTATTCACGTTAGATTGTTTCTCAATAATCAAGAGCCTTAGAGTTGTAGTACAATATAGATAGCCTTAGAGCTGTAGTATGTAATTACTAGAGGTGACAAAGGTTGGCCTGTCTTGCCCAATTTATTTAAAGTCGGTCCACATGTGTTGTACCGTGCTTGTGTCGATCTACTTAATAAAGAGAATAAGCTAGCCCAATTTGTTTCAAAAACATAGTTCTAGTGACCAAAATTGCTTGCCTTTATTAGTTATTACCTAATGAATATTCTCGTTAGATTATTATCACTCTAAAAAATCAAGAGGCTTAGAGTTGTAGTACAATTTAACTAGCCTTAGAGATTAGTGCATACTTAGTAGTGGTGACAAAAAGGTTGGCCCGTCATGACCCATCACACCCCTGTACCAAGTAGTAGTGAAAGTGCATTGCAACAGAGAGGCTCCGAGTCGAGCCTTCCTGGTGACAATAATTTTGACCACTTGGAATACGATGGAGGTGGCTCGGGGGAAACTGTCCTCGTAGAGGGTTGAGGACAAGGAGATGCATCAAAGTATGGGTGGGGAAGTAGGGATAGAAGCAGGAGGGAAATGGTTGTAAAGAAGACTCTGTTTTCGATTGAAAAAAAAAACTGAGGCATCTGTAAGTGAAGTCAGAAAGGTTTCGGAGTTTGGAAAGCACAAGAAGTTTGAAAGGATGACAAGTTTGAAAATATGAGAAAAGTTGATGAGGTTAAAGGAGGAATGAGAAGTAAAATAAGATGTTTCTTGTAGTTGTGCATGGGTGATGAACCTGCATGTGAACACTGTAATTATATATATAATTATAATGTTAACACTGGTCATGGCTTATCAATCACTGATCATGCATAATTATGCATATGAACTTACAAAGTTGAATCATCTAAGTCTTCCCGATAGAGTACAATACTAAAATATTGCTTTAGTCCAATTGTGTATGTTTCCCATTAAACTTGGTGATCTCTCAACTTGGGAGGGATACAATTATCCAGCAATCTTACTACAAATCATCTTTTAAAATCATTCTCTTCTTCCATATATGATAGCCTTAAAACTGTAGTACAATATTGCTTTTGTCCAATTGTGTGTTTCCCTTTAATATTCACGTCAGATTTTTATCATTCTTCATAATCGAGAGCCTTAAAACTGTAGTACAATATAGCTAGCCTTAGAGCTGAAGTACGTACTTAGCAAAGGTGACAAAAAGGTTGGCCCGTCTTTGCCAATTTATTTAAAATCGATCCGCATGTGTTGTACCGTGCCTAGATTGATCGACTTAATAAATGGGACATGCCAACCTAATTTATTTCAAAAACATAGTTCTATGCTTGCCTTTATTACTTATTACCTAATTAATATTCACATTGGATTATTATTATTCTCAATAATTAACAGCCTTTGAGCTGTAGTACAATATTACTAGTACCAACAATTCACCCGCACTTCCCTCCCGTTAGCAGGCTCAGGGTCGACATCTTCTCCATCGCCGCAGCAAAGTCTTCATCCAACGTGAGCAGTTCATACTGTAGCGCAACACCTGCTCATCCACCCCCGACGCATTGCCGCCCCCACCGCCAAAGAATGCCTGGTCTGACTAGAACATGTTAGATACCTAGTTGGACTTGACTAACATTATAAGTATATATCTTATGTTGCCAATATGTTATAAACTGACTAAAGAGTTGTAAGCGTGTAAAACTACTTCCTAAAAGTGAGGATACGTGGATAGCATGCAGCGAATGGTTATCCATTGCTTGGTGAAAACTGCCAGCAACTACAGGAAACTGTTTCCACGATAGATGGAAATTGGTTGAAGCCTGTGTCTATATATAATTCAATTCCCTGCTTGTGAAGATGTGTTCTGAGATTCTAGGGCTCTATCACCTTTGGAACATAAGGTCTAAAACAAGTAGAAGAATTGCATTTCAACCAAGAAGGATGACTGCTCCAGGTATCGCACATAATCAAACAAATGTAATCTGGGATACTTGTTATACAATGAACTTGCTGCATAATCAGTTGCATGGAAATTAATTGCGTAAACTTATTATTTTCCAACAGAACAAGCCCTTTCCCTCGACGAGGTTGCCATAATAGACGTTGATGATGTGTAGGGGGTCCTAGGATCAATGGCCACCACCGTGAGGTTGCCCCCGATCAGTGGATAGACAAACTGCAGCCTCGCCACGTACTGCAAGTCCATGTTGGTGTCGTTGCTGTAGATACGATCCCGGAAGAACCAGCAGCTTGCTATCCCGATGATGTCGGAGCTAGACAAGGCCACCATCTCTGCCGCCGTGAAGCTCTTAGCGATAAACTTTTGCTTCAGTTTGGGGAAAAGGGAATCTAGGTCGGGCAGTTCCACAATGGCGGTGGCATTGGGTGCTAGAGAATCCCTCCGGCTAAGCTGGACGTCCTAACTTGGTTTACCCACGGCCACGGCTAGAATGCTCGCACAGGAAACCACGCTCAAGTAGACATCCTCGAGCTAGGACTTGACAACATTGACGACCTAAAATTCACATTAAAATTAGAGGGACTTATCTTGGCCAATTTAATATATGTTCTTCCTAAGCCTTCTTAGTCCCTCTAATTTAATTGTGTTTAGATTGGCTCTAAACACATTTAAATTAGAGGGACTTATCCTGTCCCATTTCCCTTTGTCCATTTTTTGGTGTTTGAAATTTTTGAAAATTTTCATTTAATTAGTATTGAACTCATTATCTAGTGAAGTTAAACTTAAGTCACTTCACTTACAAATAGAAAAGAATAACACTATATTGTAGTATTAAGTGCCTGTAAGCACAAAATAAGTTAGTTATTATCAACACTCCAAACCATTATTCTACGTACTTCTCAAGGTGTTTTTGAATTTCAAATATTTTGCTTATCATGTATTGGGTTATCCACGTGTATATCCGGACCAATTCATTATCTTAACATGTGCTTATCGAGTTATCTGATAATGACCCGATTCGTTATTATGTCGACTTGGTAACCTATTAATTTCGTGTCGTTTTGTATTGGGTTAACGAGTTATTTTTGAAATTGCCAGGCCTAGCGTTAGCAGTGGAGGAGTAGGTCCTGCGCTACAGTAGGAACAGTTCAGCGTTCCAAGAAGACTTTGTGGCAGTGATGGAGAAGATGTTGGCCCTGAGTCCGATGAGGGGAGGCGAGGAGGAAGTGCGGGTAAATTGTTGGCAGGTGAACCCGACAGTGGCGTAATTGGTCGGTTGAAGCAGCAGAGCTGGAAAACTAATAAGATTCTTTATTATTGTACTAGTTATATTGCATTATAGCTCTAAAGCTCTTGATTATTGAGAATGATAAGAATCTAACGTGAATATTAATTAGGTAATAACTAATAAAGACAAGCATATTTGGTCACTAGACTGTGTTTTTTAAATAAGTGGATCGACATAAACATGGTACAACACATGTGGATCAATTTTAAAAAAATTGGCCAAGACATGCCAACCTGTTTGTCACCTCTACTAAGTACATACGGCAGCTCTAAAGCTAGATATATTGCACTACAGTTCCAAGGCTCTTGATTACTTAGAATGATAAAAATCTACCGTGAATGTTAATTGGATAATAACTAATAAAGGTAAGCCAATATTTGATCACTAGAATTGTGTTATTGGAACAAATTAGACTAGTAAACATACCAAAAGCCCAATTAAATCACCAAACATATAACCCAACTTCATCACATTTGATTTGATCTGATCCGATCCACAAGCATATAGCCCAATTCTATATATAGACTGAAAGAAGACTTGACTCCAAATACAAAACCAGATTAATTATCATATATGGGAGAAGAGTACGATTAAAGGGAAAATACACAATTGGAAGAAAGCAATATTCTAGTATTATACTCTATCGGGAAAACTTAGAGGAATAGTTCATGTACATAATTATGCATGATTAATAATAGATCAGCATGATTATTGTTCACACTCTAATTATATCTCTATAATTAGAGTGTTCACACACATATTCATTACCTATCAGTGCTATCACATATCACCCATGCACAGCTACAAGATTACAATGTTCAAATATTGATTCATCACCCATGCACAGTTTCTCATCACCATAAATACGTAATATCAATCCTCTTTTAACCTCACCACTTTTCTCATCCCATTTCAAACCTGAACTCCTAAACGTTAAACCTTTCTCACTTCAGCTTCACTTCCAGATAACTCAGTTTTCTTTCCAATAGAAAACAGAGTGTTTTTCACCACCATTTATCTCATCTTCCTCATATTCCCACTTCCCCACCCATACATTGCAAGTTCTACATCTCCTCTTGTCCTCGACCTTTTACCAGCACACTTGCCCCTGACCCACCTCTATCATCCACCGAGTTGTCCAAAAGACTGTCACCAAGGGGGCTCAACTTGGAGCCTCCCTAATCTGATGCATTTCCACGATTGCTTCATGCAAGGTTGCGATGGCTCCGTCTTGCAAGACAACACTCTCACCATGGAAGAAGAGAAGAGCACCCCTTAAAGAAGCTAAAGTATAGTCTGTTAGAATTTCTTAGTGTCTATTGTGTAATTGTTATGTTGGTTAAGGGTATTAGTGTAATATGTTAGAAAAGCCCAAGGCTATATATAACAATCTGTTTTAATTATCAATTGAGTTGAATGAATCAGTTTCTATATGGTATCACGCTCGTCTCGCCTCACGGCTCTCTCTCTCTCTCTCTCTCTCTCTCCTCTTTGCTTCCGTTCTTACTCTCTGAAATTCTTCCTTGTTCTTCTTTGATCTTGTGATCTGTGTTTCTGATTGGAATTTCTCTCTCAGTAATTCGCCATGGCATCACTGTTTGAGTCGTCTTCTCCAAGTGCGTCGGTGCAAGCTCCAAACCCTAATTCATCAAATTCTTCTTTCCCTGTGAATTCATATGCTTTTCTTACAATCCAAAACATTGGAAGTATGGTGCCAATCAAACTCAAACGCTCCAATTACCTCCCATGGCGTGCGTTGTTTGCCTCAATTCTGCGCCGATATAAGCTTCTTGGTCTTGTTGATGGTACTAATATTTGTCCACCGCATCTCCTTCCTGATCGATCTCTCAATCCTGCATTTGAGATCTGGTATGAGAAAGATTAGAATCTTCTGATCTGGTTGAATTCAACTTTGTCTGGAGAAGTAATTCCGTTCATCGTCGGTGTTTCCTCATCTCGAGATCTATGGCTCAAGCTTGAACAGCGTTTTGGAGGTGTCTCCGATGCGCATATTCATCAGTTGCGCTCTCGTCTCCAGTCAATTCAGAAAGGTTCGCAGTCAATTTCTTATTATCTTCAACAAATCAAGGAGATCTCTAATGCATTAATGGCTGCTGGTGCTCCGGTCAATGATCGTGACCTAATTGTTGCTACCTTGGCTGGATTACCTGATGAGTTTGAGTCTTTTATTGATTCTATTCTTCTTCGAATCTCCACCACAACGTTGGATGAATTGCACGGCTTACTACTCACTAAAGAGTTATCAATGTCTCGACGAAAGAAGCTTACCTCATCTAGTACCACTGAGCCGTTTCATGCCTTTGCTGCTCAATCTCAACCTCCTCTTTTACCTACACCACAGCCACATCAGGTCTTTGCTGTCCAGTTGCAACCTCCTTGTGGAAATTACAGAGGTCACAATCGATGTTTTAACAGAGGTTCTACTCGAAGACATCGTGGCAATTACAAAGGTAACACCTTTCGTGGTAACTACCAAGGCTCTCGTGGCAATTCTCAAGGCTCTCGTGGTATTGGTTGTCAAATATGTCGATCCAACAGTCATGAGGCTATTAACTGTTTTGATCGAATGAATCTGGATATTTTTGGTAAAGTTCCTCCTGCCAAGCTTGCTGCTGTGTGTGCTCATTTCTCATCCAAGCTTTCCCCTTCTTGGATTATCGATTCAGGCGCAACCTCTCACATTACTAATGATATCTCAAATATCTCATCTCCCACTCCCTATCGTGGTGAAGACAAAGTCTACATTGGTGACGGTACAGGTCTGACTATTAATCATGTTGGTTCTTCTGTTTTACAAACTCCATCTGCCACATTTCGACTACAAAATGTTCTTCATGTTCCACATATGCAGCATAATTTACTATCTGCATATCAATTTCTCAAGGATAATTACTGTTCTTTGACACTCAATTCTGATGGATCCTTTGTCAAAGATCGTTTTATGGGGAAGACGTTTTTGAGGGGACCGGTTAAAGGTGGTTTCTACCCCCTGTAGTGTTCATCTTCGTCTCCTCGATGCAATACTGTATCATCTACTGCCTTAATAAGTGTCAAAGCTCCTGTTCAAGTATGGAACAGCAGGCTTGGTTATCCATCTTCCTCTATTTTCAGGCATGTTCTTTCCCAGAATATGCTTGCCCTTCAAGGAAAGACTTCAACGGATTTCTTTTGTTCTAATTATGCTCTTGCCAAAAGTCACAAGCAACCATTTAGTATAGTTGGTTCTAATTCTTCTTCCTATTTAGAAATTTTACATTGTGATCTCTGGGGACCTGCTTCTGTTATGTCAGTGAGTGGTTATTTGTACTATCTGTTGATTGTTGATGACTTTAGTAAATACAGTTGGTTCTTTCCTTTGAAGTCCAAATCTGAAGTGTATGTTGTCCTTTATGAGTTCAAGAGTTATGTAGGAATTCTTCTTGGCAATAAAATCAAAGTTCTTCGTTCCGATTCAGGGGGTGAATTTACTAGCACTGCTTTACAGTCTTTTCTCAAAACACATGGCATTATTCATCAATTTAGTTGTCCGCACACACTTGAACATAATGGTTGTGTCGAAAGGAAACATCGTCATCTTGTAGAGAGTGCTCACACACTATTGGTTGCTTTTAATGTTCCTCATGTTTTCTGGGTGGAGGCATTTTCTACTGCGATTTACTTGATTAATCGACTTCCCATTTCTGGTCTCTTGCAGTCTCATTGGGAGTTGTTATTTCATACTCCACCTAATTATAGTCGACTGAAGGTGTTTGGCTGCAACTGTTTTCTGTGGCTTAAGCCTTATACCACTTCAAAACTAGACAGCAAGAGCAAGTATTGTGTGTTCTTAAGGTATAGTCTTCAGCACAAGGGATATCGATGCTTGGATCCATTGACTCAGAGAGTGTATATCTCTCGTCATGTGGTTTTTGATGAATCCACATTTCCGTTTCATCACTCTCGGTTCTCTCCTGCTAATGATGTTTCTGTATCCACTGCATCTAGTCCCCATGCCTCTTCAATTGATTTGCAGCTTACTATCCCTCACTTTTCCAAGTTCGAGACTACACCTGTTGTTTCTCGGGATAGTTCACCGTCCTCTACTTCCAGTGGTTCCAGTGGTCCTCCTCATATTACTTCCTCTGCACCACCTGCTGATTTCCATGGTACCTCATCAACTGCTTCAATTGATTCTACTATTGCTCCACCTGCTGCTCCTCATATCATTCCTCCTGCATCAAATATTCACCCCATGATTACCCGGTCTAAAGCAGGAGTATTCAAGCCCAAGGCTTTCTCAGCAACCAAGCATCCACTTATTTCTTCCATAGACTTTGTTCCTTCTACTTATTTGCAAGCTTCCAAACATGCTCAGTGGCGATTTTCCATGCAAGATGGGTTCAACACTCTGCAATCTACAGGGACTTGGACTCTTGTTCCCTCTTCTCTAAAACAAAATGTAGTTGGGTGTAAGTGGGTGTTTCGGATTAAGACACATCCTGATGGTTCTATTGATCGCTATAAGGCTAGGTTCGTTGCCAAAGGATTTCATCAGCAAGAGGGCATTGATTATAAGGAAACTTTTAGCCCTGCTGCTAAGCCAGTTACCATCCGAATTTTATTGTCTCTTGCAGCTCAATTTCAATGGTTTTTAAATCAATTGGACATCAGTAATGCCTTCTTACATGGGACTTTATAGGAAGATATTTTTATGCAGCAACCTCCTGGGTTCAGTGATCATTTTTTCCCAAATCATGTTTGCAAACTTCAAAAGTCCCTCTATGACCTTAAACAGGCTCCTCGAGCTTGGTTTGACAAATTATTCCAAGTGTTGCAGTCATTTGGTTTTCACCAATCATCCTCTGATGCTTCTCTTTTTGTTCTCACGGCTCCAACCTTGGTTATTATTCTTGTATATGTTGATGACATTTTGGTTACTGGACATGCAAAGTTATTAGTCTTTAGCTCACACTTCTGCTGAAATCACCTGGATATGCAAAGTTTTTCGGGACATTGGTCTTCCATTGCCACAGATTCCTCATCTTTGGTGTGATAATATTTCTGCAATCTCTTTAGCTTCTAAATCTGTTTTTCATGCTCGGACTAAACACATTGAGATTGACTATCATTATATTCGTGAACTTGTTCTTGCTCGTCTTATCAAGATTCAGTATGTTTGTAGTCAAGATCAACTCGCCGATATTCATACCAAGTCCTTGTCCAAGCACATATTCTTATATCTTCAGTCCAAGCTTTCTCTTGGTCCTTTTGATGGTTCCAAGTTCAGCTTGAGAGGGTGTAAAGAAGCTAAAGTATAGTCTGTTAGAATTTCTTAGTGTCTATTGTGTAATTGTTATGTTGGTTAAGGGTATTAGTGTAATATGTTAGAAAAGCCCAAGGCTATATTTAACAATCTGTTGTAATTATCAATTGAGTTGAATGAATAAGTTTCTATACCCCTCACAACAAAGATTCTTTACTGATTCTAGGTCGTCAATGCTGCTAAGTTCAAGCTCTAGGATGTTTTCCTCTCACGTGGTGCCCTAAGCTCTAGGATGTTTTCCTCTCACGTGGTGCCCTACGCGGACATTCTGGCCATGGCAGCCAGAGAAGGGGTCATGGCCGTGGGCAAGCCAAGTGGGACATCCAGCTTGACTGGAAAGATTCTCTAGCACCCAATGCCACCGCTACCATGAAACTGCCCAGCCTAGTGCGGGTGAATTGTTGGCAGGTGAACCCGGAAATGGCGTAGTTGGTCAGTCGCAATAGCTAGAAAACTAATAAGACTCTTGATTATTGTACTAGTTATATTGTACTAGTCTTAAGGATCTTGATTATTGAGAATGATAACAATCTAACGTGAATATTAATTAGGTAATAACTAATAAAGGCAAGCATATTTAATCATTAGAATTGTGTTTTTTAAATAAATTGGGCTGACCCGTCCCGTTTATTAAGTGGATCGACCTAAACACAGTACAACATATGTAGTGATAAAGCCCAACTTGTTGAGATTTGATTTGATTTGTTTTGTTTTTATCTGCTTCAGCTAAAGCACACAACCCAATTATATATATATATATATATATATATATATATATATATATATATATGTATGTGTGTGTGTGTGTGTGTGTGTGTGTAAAATAGGCACAACTCGATCCAAATACAAAACCAGATTACAACAAGATGATCAAGTTTGTAACTAGTGAGATCCCTTTGTCAGATAATCTTATTCCCTCCTAAATTGAGAGATGATCAAGTTTAAAGGGAAACATTCACAATTGGAAGAACGCCTTAATAATCTATCGGGAAGACTTAGGGATGTTCATATACATATTTGTGCGTGCATGATTAATTAGTGTTTGATTTTTTTTTTCAGCCATACATGATCTGCAAGCATTTACACTCCAATTATATCAGCCTTCATACATACTCATTCATCGCCCATGCCATGATTCACAGTTATAAGAAACACTGCCCTCTCTCTATTCCCCTTTTAACCCTATCTCCATTTTTCTCATCCTTTCAAACATGTTTCTCGAACTCTCATCTCCTAAGCTCCTTAACGCTCCAAGCCCATCCTCTCAAACTTGCTATGTTTTCTTTTCCAGTGGAGATGGAAAACAGAGTACTCTTGTTCGCCACCACCTTTTCTCTCATCTTCCTATTCCTACTCCCTCACCCATAGACCATAATTGCATCTCCCCAGCTGCATCTGCGACAGTAAAGTGCAGGTGAATTGTTGGCAGGTGAACCCAGTAATGTCGTAATTTGTCGATCGGTCAAAGTCGTAGCAACTACAAAACTAATAAGACTCTTAATTATTGTACTAGTTATATTGTACTATAGCCTTAAAGCTCTTGATTACTGAGAATGATAATAATCTAACGTGAGTATTAATTAGGTAATAACTAATAAAGGCAAGCATATTTGGTCACTAGAACTGTGTTTTTGAAATAAATTAGGCTGGCCTGTCCCCGTTTATTAAGTGGATCGGCCTAAGCACTGTACAACATATGTGGGCCGATTTTAAATAAATTGGCCAAGATGGGCTAACCTATTTGTCACCTCTAATATAATGCATTTCGGTACGTACATTTTGGTACACATATTTGAGTATTGACTTTTAGGTACATTAATTCAATATACTATATTTCGGTACATACATTTCGGTACGTACATTTTGGTATTGACAATTAGGTACATTAATTCAATATAATACATTTTAGTACATATATTTCAGTACGTACATTTAGGTACAAATATTTCGGTACAATCATGTAGGTACAAATATTTCGGTACAATCATGTAGGTACATATATTTCGGTACAATCATGTAGGTACATACATTTCGGTACATTAATTCAGTATAATACATTTCGATACATACATTTAGGTTCATTATAATATATTTCAGTACAATCATGTAGGTACATGCATTTTGGTACATTAATTCAGTATAATACATTTCGGTACATACATTTAGGTTCATTAAAATATATTTCAGTACAATACATAGGTACAAATATTTCAGTACAAAAAGTCAATATTTCGTTCGGCACAGTCATTTATGTACACTTATGTATTTATATATTTTTGTATCACAATTTTCTTTTAATATTTTCTCATTTATGTTCATTTATAATTAAAATAACTAAATATGTGCATATTAATAAAATTAAAATTTAATGTGGAGAGATGAAATAAAAATGCACATTGAATAACAAAAATTGAATATAAATTTCGATAAAAGTACACTTCAACATATTAAATTGAATATGTAATCTAGCACTAGCATGAGGTATTTTTAAAATTTTAATCTTTTGCAAGGACTAATGTTAAAAAACCCATTTAAAATTAACCAACAGAAAAATTAAAGGAACTCTATTCAACGACACCACGAGTCTTATTACATTTTCTAGACAACCTACTCCACCTACAGGTTCACCTTCCGGCAATTGACCCTTACTTCACCTTAGCCTCTCGTTAGCGAACTCAGGGCCAACATCTTCTGCATGGCCGCCGCAAAATCCGCTTCGAACACCAACAAGTTCCTGTTGTAACGCAAGACCTGCTCATCCACCGCATTGCCGCCCCCGGCACTAAACAATGCCTGGTCTGACTGGAATAGGCTCTTCCACTCTACTAGGTTGCCGTAGTAGGCTTTGTCAAACATGTCGGGGCTCTGAGGGTCAAGAGGCGCCCCCGACAGGTGGACAAGCGGTCTGCAACCTGGCAACGTACTCCTGGCCCATGTTGGAGTCGTTGTAGATGCGACTGCGAAAGAAACGGCAGCTCATCCTCCCGATGGTATGGGCGCCACATAGGGCCACCATTTCTGCCTCTATGAAACCCTTGATGGCGAACATTTTCCTGAGACCTGCGAGAAGGGAATCCAGGTCGGGTAGCTCGATGGTGGCGCTAACATTGGGCACTAGGGAATCCCTCCGGCCAAGCAGGAGGTCCCAACTTGGCCCACCCACGGCAACAACCCATTCTTTGGCTGTCATGGCCAGAGTGTCGGTGCAAGACACCACGCTTGGGCAGACATGCTCGAGCTCCAACTTTGCGGTGCCAACGACTTGGAATCCACCGAAGGAATTCTTATTTGGAGGGGTGCCCTTCTTTCTTTCCATGACAGGGGTGTCATTTAGGAGGACAGAGCCATCACAGACCTGCACGAAGCAGTCGTGGAAGTACATTCGGAGGAGAGAAGCCTCGAGTCGAGGCTCCTTGGCGACCTTTGGACCACTACGCGGATAATGGAGGTGGCTCGGGGAGAAGTGGCATGGTAGAAGGATGAGGAAAGGGGGGGATGCAGTTGCAGTAGTGGAAACTGTGGTGGATGGGTAGGGAAGTAGGAGTAGGGATAGGAGGAAGAGAAAAAAAAGTGGTGGCGAAGAAGAGTACTATGTTTTCCATCTCCAGGAAAAGAAAACAAATGCAGAGTAAGTTTGAGATCGGATGGGCTTAGAATGGAGATAGGGTTACAATGAGGATAGAGAAAGGGCATATTTATGGTGATTGAGAAGTAAAATGAGGTGTTTCTTGTAGCTGTGAATTAGTGCATGGGCGATGAATGTGTATGTGTAAAGGCTGATATAATTGGAGTGTGAACATAGCTGATCATGCATGGTTGAAAAAAATCAAACACTAATTAATCATGCATGCACAAATATGTATATGAACATCCCTAAGTCTTCCCGATAGATTATTATGGCTTTCTTCCAATTGTGAATGTTTCCCTTTAAACTCGATCATCTTTCTATTTGGGAGGGATGGAGTAAATGGTATTACAAATCAATGTATAACATCCTCGTTAAGATCTTCCTTTAACTTGAAGAAAAAATTGGTCCTCACCAAAGACATGTCCACATAAATAAAAGGTGGAGACGCTGAGTGAAGCCGAAGTGAGAAAGGTTTAGCATTTAGGAGTTTGGGTTTGAGATGGGATGAGAAGGTGGTGAGTATTGAGTATTGAATTTTAGGTACATACATTTTGGTACACATATTTGAGTATTGACTTTTAGGTACATTAATTCAATATACTATATTTCGGTACGTACATTTTGGTATTGACAATTAGGTACATTAATTCAATATAATACATTTCACTACATATATTTAGGTTCATTATAATATATTTCAGTACAAATATTTTGGTACGTACATTTAGGTACAAATATTTCGGTACAATCATGTAGGTACAAATATTTCGGTACAATCATGTAGGTACATATATTTCGGTACAATCATGTAGGTACATACATTTCGGTACATTAATTCAGTATAATACATTTCGGTACATACATTTAGGTTCATTAGAATATATTTCAGTACAATTATGTAGGTACAAATATTTCGGTACAAAAAGTTAATTTTATATATTTTGTTCGGCACAATCATTTCTGTACACTTATGTATTTATATATTTTTGTATCACAATTTTCTTTTAATATTTTCTCATTTATGTTCATTTATAATTAAAATAACTAAATATGTGCATATTAATAAAATTAAAATGTAATGTGGAGAGATGAAATAAAAATGCACATTGAATAACAAAAATTGAATATAAATTTTGATAAAAGTACACTTCAACAGATTAAATTGAATATGTAATCTAGCATGAGGTATTTTTAAAATTTCAATCTTTTGTAAGGACTAATGTTAAAAAACCCCATTTAAAATTAACCAACAGAAAAATTAAAGAAACTCTATTCAATGACACCACGAGTCTTATTACATTTTCTAGACAACCTACTCCACCTACAGGTTCACCTTCCAACAATTGACCCTTACTTCGCCTTAGCCTCTCGTTAACGAACTCAGGGCCAACATCTTCTGCATGGCCGCCGCAAAATCAGCTTCGAACACCGACAAGTTCCTGCTGTAACGCAAGACTTGCTCATCCACCGCATTGCCGCCCCCGACACTGAACCATGCCTGGTCCGACCAGAACAGGCTCTTCCACTCTACTAGGTTGTCGTAGTAGGCTTTGTCAAACATGTCGGGGCTCTGAGGGTCAAGAGGCGCCCCCGACAGGTAAACAAGCGGTCTTCAACCTGGCAACGTACTCCTGGTCCATGTTGGAGTCGTTGTAGATGCGACCGCGAAAGAAACGGCAGCTTAACCTCCCGATGGTATGGGCGCCACATAGGGCCACCATTTCTGCCTCTGTGAAACCCTTGATGGCGAACATTTTCTTGAGACATGCGAGAAGGGAATCCAGGCCGGGTAGCTCGATGGTGGCGCTAGGGAATCCCTCCGGCCAAGCAGGAGGTCCTAACTTGGCCCACCCACGGCAACAACCCCTTCTTTAGCTATCACGACCAGAGTGTCGGTGCAAGACACCACGCTTGGGCAGACATGCTCGAGCTCTAACTTTGCAGTGCCAATGACTTGGAAGCCACATAAGGAATTCTTATTTGGAGGGGTGCCCTTCTCTCCTTCCACGACAAGGGTGTCGTTTAGGAGGGCGGGGCCATCGCAAACCTGCACGAAGCAGTCGTGGAAGTACATTCGGAGGAGAAAAGCCTCAAGTCGAGGCTCCTTGGCGACCTTTGGACCACTACGCGGATGATGGAGGTGGCCCGGGGAGAAGTGGCGTGGTAGAAGGATGAGGAAATGGGGGATGCAGTTGCAGTAGTGGAAACTACGGTGGATGGGTAGGGAAGTAGGAGTAGGGATAGGAGGAGGAGAAAAAAAAGTGGTGGCAAAGAAGAGTACTATGTTTTCCATCTCCAGGAAAAGAAAACAAATGCAGAGTAAGTTTGAGATCGGATGGGCTTAGAATGGAGATAGGGTTACAATGAGGATAGAGAGAGGGCATATTTATGGTGATTGAGAAGTAAAATGAGGTGTTTCTTGTAGCTGTGAATTAGTGCATGGGCGATGAATGTGTATGTGTAAAGGCTGATATAATTGGAGTGTGAACGTAGCTGATCATGCATGGTTGAAAAAATCAAACACTAATTAATCATGCATGCACAAATATGTATATGAACATCCCTAAGTCTTCCCGATAGATTATTATGGCTTTCTTCCAGTTGTGAATGTTTCCCTTTAAACTCGATCATCTTTCTATTTGGGAGGGATGGAGTAAATGGTATTACAAATCAATGTATAACATCCTCGTTAAGATCTTCCTTTAACTTGAAGAAAAAATTTGTCCTCACCGAAGACATGTCCACATAAATAAAAGGTGGAGACGCTGAGTGAAGCCGAAGTGAGAAAGGTTTAGCATTTAGGAGTTTGGGTTTGAGATGGGATGAGAAGGTGGTGAGGTTAAAGGAGGATTCATATTACGTATTTATGGTGATTGAGAAACTGGGCATGGGTGATGAATTAGTGTGTAAACATTGTAATCTTAGAGAATTGCATGGGTGATATGTGATAAGTGATGAATATGTGTGAGAACAATCTAATTATAGAGATATAATTAGAGTGTGAACAATAATCACGGCTGATCAATCACTAATCATGCATAATTATGTACATGAACTCATCCTCTAAGTCTTCCCGGTAGAGTATTGGCTTACCTTTATTAGTTATTATCCAGGTAATATTGACGTTAGATTTTTATCCTTCTCAATAATCAAGAGCCTTGGAACAGTAGTACAATATAGCTAGCTTTAATTAGAGTTGCAGTACGTACATATTACAGGTGACAAATAGGTTAGCCCATCTTGGCCAATTTATTTAAAATCAGCCCACTTGTGTTGTACTGTTAGTTATTGGGAGCATTAAGGAGGGTTTAGGATAATTGGTTAGATTATTGGACAGGATAAATCCCTCTAATTTAAATGTGCTTCCCGAACTCTCATCTCCGAATCCCTCCTTAACGCTCTAAGCCCACCTCTCAGACGTGCTTCCCGCAGTTTACTGATATCATTTTTAATATTATCATTATGTATGCCTGTTTTAATGTGCGTTCCCCGTCTCCATTTTTCTTTCTTCTGTTTGAAAAAACCTAAACCTAAGCCAACTCTTTAATTTTATTTGTGTTTTCCTATAACTTTAAATGTGTTATCAGTAGCCTGCCTCAGTCCTAAGGTAGAATTTTATATACGTATAATTTTCATGGCTGTGATCCCCTCGAGTTTCTTCATTATGCCATTCATCTATTAGGTTGGCCTTGCCCTTCTGAGCATTAAAAATGTGATTGTATCAAGTTCAACAGTTTTGTAACTTAAGTAAATTCAGGCTCCTTAGAACGTCAACCCAAAAATCTACAAAAGTGAGACTAATTTCAACTCCTGTTACCCCATAAATGATAATAATATTAGGCGTATTATAACAAAATTTAGATGCATACCATAAATTTTACAATATGATGCATTCAATGCAGGTTCACTCAGAACCACAGTGAAGGACTGCACCTAAAAAATCATGGCAGCAATTGTTTACTCGTTCATTGTCCGTGCCTTCATCAACAAGTGTAAATGTAATAAGTGGACCAAGTGTAAATGTAATAAGTGGACCAAATTCAAAGTCTCAGACAGAAGTTCAAAGTCTTCAGTTATCTGGTCAGTCCTCGTCAATACTATCATTTGATAATCCAATCAACATTGGGCCGCCATCACCATTCGCTTTATCTACTACCTATCCAAAAGGATCTACTACCAGCAGTTTAGATTTTTCACCTCCCATACTTCCTCGCATTGGTGAAGGGCATCATGAACTTATACCTGAGGAGCCAGAGCTTTTTGAAGACCCATGTTACGTCCCTGATCCAGTATACTTGCTTGGGCCAGTTTCTGAGTCACTTGATAATTTTCAATTGGACATGGGGACTGGTTTTGTGAAAGATATGGGATTGGAGAGGCCTCGCACATTGAAGAATGGACCTGCTTCTTCTGAAGTGAACAAGCCATCTCCAATTGAGTCACCAATGTCACGAGAAAAGCATAATAACTCCAGTCGCTTCCCTAGGACCCCAAAGGCCCAAGATATGCATGCTAAACCCTTGGATGATGCAAATGCCAATGATAAGGGAACGTGGCAAATGTGGAAGAGTTGTCCTCTTGGTCACGAAGGTCTAGGTTTTGCAGGTGGCTCTCCAAGCTGGTTTTTGCCACCAGAACTGAATAGATCAAACAAGGATGATCTCACACACCCTTCATCAGTATCACTATTTACTACAGAAGATCAGGTTGTTTCTGGCTCTCAATCTCCTAAGAGTCAGAGCATTTTTCTTGGCAATCGCCAGAATGGCAGAACTTTTAGCCCTGTCACTGGTTCCAGTGATCACGATCCTTGGTTGCAGAAAGCCTTTTTTCCTCCATTGTCAACTGCTGAAAACCATTGTTCTCTCAGACCTCCGGGCGAAACTACTAAGAATGAACTGATTTTTGGGAGTCCCATCAGAGCTACTGGAAACCATCCATTTGAGCTGTCTCAAGAGAGTGGGTGGTCAAAGTAAGTGCATCGCACCTCATCCTCTGTATTTTTAATTGTTAGTTTCTAGAAGTTGCTTTTTATGTCCATAGAGCTTTTACAGACTAATTAATAATTATTGTGGGGTTGTTGTAAAATAGTGGTGTGTAAAGGTTAGGATTATTTGTTCTTGCCTGAAGCAAAGAAAGTCAACTAGAAATAACAATGAACCATGAAGGGAAAGTTAAAAGGTTTACACTTTTTTTCTTTCTTTCCCGTTCTTGCAATATAATCCTTGTGCATATGCTTGGTTAGCAGTTCCTCTGTGCATATGCATTGAGAGATCTATTGGCTAGGGTTGTATTTAGCTGCTTAATTTAATTTGGGTTCGTTTAATTTAAAGAAAAACTAACGAAAAGTCTGAAGAAAAAAAAAAAACTATGGTTTTAATGAAAAATACCAAATAAAGGTGTAGTGAATAGTAACAGGGAAATGTAAAAATGTGATTTTCGTTAAAAGTAAACAGGAGTGTTTTGTTAAAACTTCTTTAATTTAATGTGAGTGGGATTAGTCCAAATTTTTAAACTAAAATGTTGTAAAATTTGGTTCAAAATTTCATCTTAATAGCTAAATAGGGTTTTACCTGGAATTATTTGGAAACGTGCTTGATGTTGGGATCATAATACTTCAACTGTGAATACTGCGCCTTATTTATGTTTATCATAATATTGTTGGAGCATTTTCACTCAACGCCCTTAGGTGGTGGTCAGCATCACCACCAGATTAATTATCATGAAATTACATCACTAATTTAACGATTTTTAACTCGGTCCTAATATTGTTGGCGTCATTTACTGATTGAATTAAAGAGTTTATAGTGAGATTGCCAGATAATCTTATTGTTAAGAGTTTCCTTTTCGCGAATGCACTTTTATTGTTGCTTCGTGCAGGGGTGCAATGGGTCAGTGCAGCTGGACAACACCCCGACTGTGAAAGGAGTGACCAAATATTAGCTTACCTTTATTAGTAATCACCTATTTACTATTCACGTTAGATTGTTTCTCAATAATCAAGAGCCTTAGAGTTGTAGTACAATATAGATAGCCTTAGAGTTAGAGTATGTAATTACTAGAGGTGACAAATAGGTTGGCCCGTCTTGCCCAATTGATTAAAAGTCGGTACACATGTGTTGTACTGTGCTTGTGTCGATCCACTTAATAAATGTGATGAGCTGGCCCAATTTGTTACAAAAAAATTGTTCTAGTGATCAAAATTGCTTGCCTTTATTAATTATTACCTAATGAATATTCTCGTTAGATTATTATCACTCTAAAAAATCAAGAGCCTTAGAGCTGTAGTCAAGGTCTAAAATATCCATAATATCTCGATATTTTCATCGAAATTTTCGTGTTTTTGGACTACCGATATTTCCGATGTCATCGATATTTCCATCGAAATTTTCGTGTTTTTTAAATTTCTATATTTAAAAAAACACCAAGGGGATTCAAACCCCTCCCATTTTACTCCTTCAACACCTTGACCACCATATCACTTATGTTTTTGTGAAAATATGCTAAAATATTTACATATTTTATACACTCACAATGTTTGCCAGCTCGCTATATAATCAACTTAAATCAGTTAAATCCATCATGCAATGCATTTCCTTCCAATTTTTTGTGACAAACTAATAGATAATTGACTAAATAAACATCCTGCAAAGTTTCAATAAAAATTTCCAAGTTTTTCTACAATTTCCGTGGTTTTTTTTCAATTTTTATCGATATCGATAATATCCCAATATTTCCATCGAAATTTCTGTGTTTTTGGACTACCGATATTTTAGACCTTGTAGTACAATTTAATTAGCCTTAGAGATTAGTACATACTTAGTAGTGGTGACAAAAAGGTTGGCCCGTCATGACCCATCGCACCCCTGTACAAAGTAGTAGTGAAAGTGCATTGCAACAGAGAGGCTCCGAGTCGAGCCTTCCTGGTGACAACAATTTTGACCACTTGGAATACGATGGAGGTGGCTCGGGGGAAACTGTCCTCGTAGAGGGTTGAGGACAAGGAGATGCATCAAAGTATGGGTGGGGAAGTAGGGATAGAAGCAGGAGGGAAATGGTTGTAAAGAAGACTCTGTTTTCGATTGAAAAAAAAAAAAACTGAGGCATCTGTAAGTGAAGTCAGAAAGGTTTAGGAGTTTGGAAAGCACAAGAAGTTTGAAAGGATGACACGTTTGAAAAGATGAGAAAAGAGTTGAATATTAGAGTGCACCACAAACAAGATTACAAAATAGTAATAATTTTATTAAACCAAAGAGAATGCCGAAACGGCTACGAAATCCTAAGAGACTACATTGTAAATAACTTGATACTAATCAATAACAAAGCGACTTATCTATAATAAACTAACCCTAATCTATAACAAAACATAATTCTAACGGGCTAAGCCCAGAAAACCACATATTCAAATAAACTAAAATACTAACACTTTCCAACAAAAAGTTGATGAGGTTAAAGGAGGAATGAGAAGTAAAATAAGGTGTTTCTTGTAGTTGTGCATGGGTGATGAACCTGCATGTGAACACTGTAATTATATATATATAATTACAATGTTAACACTGGTCATGGCTTATCAATCACTGATCATGCATAATTATGTATATGAACTTACAAAGTTGAATCATCTAAGTCTTCCCGATAGAGTACAATACTAAAATATTGCTTTCGTCCAATTGTGTATGTCTCCCATTAAACTTGGTGATCTCTCAACTTGGGAGGGATACAATTATCCAGCAATCTTACTACAAATCATCTTTTAAAATCATACTCTTCTTCAGTGGCGGAGCCAAGATTTTGAATGAGGAGGGGCCTTTCACAAATATATAACACGTGGATATATGCAATTTGTGTAATCCTCACAAAACTGAAAAAATTCTCTTAAATTCAATACTAAGAAGAAAAAAATATAAAAAACCAGACAACCAAGTAAGAGGTAGGTTGTGGAAGGCTAAAGAAAATACAAAGAAGTAGAAAAAGAAGGAAAAGGGGGAGAGGTCTGCAAATAAAGAAGGTGGGTTGCTTTAGAAAATTATAGGGTGTATATTACTGTTAGGTGAGAGAATCGAACCAGAAGTGGGGTTGCTTTTTCCATTTAAAATTGCACATCTCTTTTAAAAACTTCTTTGCCAAACTTATCGTTTCATTAAACAGTCGAAAAGATTTAAAATCTAACAACTTAACGACATCGTTTGCTTCATCTTCTTCCATGAGGTTCACACCTAGGCTGAAGTCAGGATGGGCCTGGGACTACCCTAGTCCCTTGGTGGCTCCGCCCCTGCTCTTCTTCCATATATGATAGCCTTAAAACTGTAGTACAATATTGCTTTCGTCTAATTGTGTGTTTACCTTTAATATTCACGTCAGATTTTTATCATTCTTAATAATCGAGAGCCTTAAAACTGTAGTACAATATAGTTAGCCTTAGAGCTGAAGTACGTACTTAGCAAAGGTGACAAACAGGTTGGCCCGTCTTTGCCAATTTATTTAAAATCGATCTGCATGTGTTGTATCGTGCCTAGGTTGATCGACTTAATAAATGGGACATGCCAACCTAATTTATTTCAAAAACATAGTTCTATGCTTGCCTTTATTACTTATTACCTAATTAATATTCACATTAGATTATTATCATATTCAATAATTAAGTGCCTTTGAGCTGTAGTACAATATTACCAGTACAATAATCAAGAATCTTACTAGTTTTCCAGCTGTTGCGGCTCCAACCGACCAACTACGCCACTGCTGAGTTCACTTACCAACAATTCACCCGCACTTCCCTATTGCCTCCCGTTAGCAGGCTCAGGGTCGACATCTTCTCCATCGCCGCGGCAAAGTCTTCATCCAACGTGAGCCGTTCATAGTGTAGCGCAACACCTGCTCATCCACCCCTGACGCATTGCCGCCCCCACTGCCAAAGAATGCCTGGTCTGACTAGAACAAAGCCCTTTCCCTCGATGAGGTTGCCATAATAGACGTTGATGATGTGTTGGGGTGTTGAATATTTCAAGAATAAATATATATATGATTTGGTGCTGCAATACGCAGCATGTGTGTGATGCTGCAGTGCGCAGCATGTGTACCGGCAACCCTTTACAAAAGGTTGGTTTTCATTCAACCTTTGTGTATTTTGTTGAAAGGTTTCAACTTTTGATTAAAGGACATGATGTTTACTCAAATTGTATGAGTAGAATTAAAGATATAAATAATCAATATTTATTTTCTAAAAATATTAAATAGAAGACATGTCTTTTAGATCAACACTTTTAAGAAGAGTTGTATATCTTCAACTAAAATGAAAGGGCTCGATGAATGGGTGCTTTAATGCCTATAAATACCTATTGTGGCATAACGTTTCACACATAATAATTTTCAGAAATTTGTTGTCTACACAATTTCTTTGTTCTCTCTTTTCTCTCTATCACATTCATACAATTTCTTTCTAATTATTTCTAAGGGAATACAATTCAGTTTTGCTAATCGAATATTCCATACTTTGTTGTATCCTGGAAGTGATTTGCCAAAAACCCTTTAGCAAACTCATTTGAGTGGGGGCAAATAACACTTTAAGGAAACGATTCAAGTCGTACCTCAAAGTCATTATTCGGATTATTCTCTATATTTCTACAATTTACTACAACAATTTTCGTCATGGATAACAAATCTGATAACAATCTTAAAGTGTTATTTTCGTCATGGAGAACAAATCTGATAACATGGCTTTGAAGATTATCAATCAAGATGTCTACAAGCTAGACAAATTTGATGGATCAAACTTCACACGATGGAAGGACAAAATGCGCTTCATGCTTACTGTTCTAAATGTCATATATGTGTTGGACTCAAAATTGGAGCCTATTGGTGAACCAAGTGACAAAGACACAGACAAAATAGTTGCCAATCGAAAGAAGCATGAAGAAGATGAATTGGTGTGTCGAGGACACATCTTGGGCACATTATCTGATTGTTTGTATGACCTGCACGCACACATTCAATCTCCGAAAGAAATTTGGGAAGCACTTGAACACAAGTATACAACGGAGAAAAGAGGTACTGATAAATTTTTAATGTTCAAATATTATGAGTTCACTATGTTTGATAACAAACCCATCTTAGACCAAGTTCATGAATTATTGGTCTTGGTCTCAAAGCTTCGTGAACTTAAAATAGTTATTCCGGATTCTATGATAGTTGGGGCTATTATGGCAAAATTACCCCAAACATGGAATAATTATAGAAAGAAACTTCTACACATGGTGGAAGATATTAGTTTGGAGGATTTACAAAAGAGTATTCAAATTGAAGAGGAAACTCGAAATCGTGATAAGAATTTTGCAAATCAAGATTTCTCCAAAGTTCACATTGTCGAAGGAAACAAATACAAAAAGAACTTCAAAGTCAAAATTGACAAAGAGAAGTTTAAGAAGACCAATTCCAACAATAATCAAAAGAATGCAAATGGTGCCTGCTACCATTGTGGTAAGAAAGGCTATTATATTCGTGACTGTAGACACAGAAAAGCAAGTGAGGAATATGCCAATAAGACCAATAACGCAAATATGGTGGAAAATTCTAGAATTGATAACATTGTTGCAATGGTATCAATGATGCATATAGGCGTGATTACTGAATTAAATATGGCAACGGCAATAAAATCCTCCGATTGGTGGCTCGACTCAGGGGCCACTATACATGTGTGCAATGACAATGCACAATTCAAGACATATGAAGCATCAACGGATAATCAAGAGGTTTTAATGGGGAATCATAATTCCGCCAAAGTTCTAGGAAAAGGAACCGTTGAACTTCAGCTTACTTCTGGGAAGAAATTGATGTTGCTTAATGTGTTGCATGTTCCAGAAATTAGAAAGAATTTTGTGTCTGCAAATTTATTATGTAAGAACGGTATAAAGACTGTTCTAGAATCCGACAAGTTAATAATGTTGAAAAATGGAATGTTTGTTGGGAAGGGGTATTCTTGTGATGGGATGTTCAAACTAAGTATTAATAATAAAGTGAATTCTTCTGCTTATATTGTTGAATCTTCCTCTCATTTATGGCATTTACGTTTAGCACATATAAATTTTAGATCTTTAAAATACATGCGCACACTTGGTTTAATTGCTTGTAATGATGATTATAATGATAAATGTGAAACATGTATTCAAGCAAAAATGACTAAGAAACCTTTTCCAACTGCCGAAAGAAATACAAATTTATTAGACTTAATACATTCTGACATATGTGAATTTAATAGTGTTTTAACAAGAGGAGGAAAAAGATATTTTATCACATTTATAGATGATTGTTCTAAGTTTACTTATGTTTATTTATTGTCTAACAAAGATGAAGCTTTTGAATGTTTTAAGCGCTATAAAGCTGAAGTTGAAAACCAAAAAGGAAGGAAAATTAAATGCCTTCGTAGTGATAGAGGTGGTGAATATTTTTCACATGAGTTTGATATTTTTTGTGAAAAGCATGGTGTTATACATCAAAGAACTGCACCTTATACACCTCAACAAAACGGTTTGACAGAAAGAAAAAATAGGACACTCACTGAAATGATTAATTCTATGATGATTAATGCTAATACTCCTAAATATTTATGGGGTGAAGCATTGTTTACTGCATGCCATATACACAATAGAATTACATCTACTAAAACACATGTGTCACCATATGAAATTTGGAAAGGAAGAAAACCAAATTTGTCATATTTGAGAGTATGGGGTTGTGTAGCTTTTTATAAGGCACTCGATCCTAAGAGATCCAAGTTGGGTCCAAGAGGAATTAAAAGCATATTTGTAGGATATGCAGAAAATTCAAAGGCATATAGGTTGCTTAATTTAGACTCGAACACAATAGTTGAGTCTAGAGATGTCGAATTTATAGAAAATAAATTCTATAATGACTACTCAATGTCTGGAAAAGAAAATGATCAAACATCTTTCTCTAATCCAGCTACTAATTTTTCTCAATGTGAGAAAAGAAAACAGTCTGAAACTGTTATTGAACCAAGAAAAAGCCAAAAAGTAAGAAAAGAAAAGACTCTAGGCCCTGATTTTATTTCATCTCAATCTATTGTATTTTTAGTCGAAGGAAATAGAACAAAGGTTCTTAAGAAAATATCCATATTGTTGAATGTTGAGGATGATCCTAAAAGTCTAAGCGAAGCAATGACTTCAAGAGATGCAGCTTTTTGGAAAGAGGCTATAGATGATGAATTTGAATCATTAATATCTAATCAGACTTGGGTTTTAGTAGACTTGCCCCAAGGATCAAAAGCAATAGGTTGTAAATGGGTATTTAGAAGAAAATACAATACAGACGGGTCTATTCAGACATTTAAAGTCAGGCTGGTTGCCAAAGGTTTTAAGCAAAAAAAGGGAATAGACTATTTCGATACATATGCACCAGTAGCTAGGCTCACATCAATTAGAATATTGTTTGCATTGGCATCTTTATATAATTTGCATGTGCATCAAATGGATGTGAAAACAGCATTTTTAAATGGTGATTTGGATGAAGAAGTCTATATGGAACAACCGGAAGGGTTTGTTCTCCCTGGGAATGAAAAGAAGGTTTGTAAATTAGTAAAGTCGTTATATGGATTGAAGCAAGCACCAAAACAATGGCATGAAAAGTTTGATTTTGTCATTTTATCATATGGATTTAGACATAATAGTGCTGATAAATGCATATACTCTAAATTCACAAATGATTATGGTGTTGTTATATGTTATATGTCGACGACTTGCTAATTTTTGGTACAAACATGAAAGGTGTATCTGAAATTAAAGTAAAGAAGCATAGTAGGGGTTACGCTTTGTGTCAGTCACATTATATAGAAAAATTGCTTCTTAAGTTTAAGCATCTACAAATAAAAGAAGCAAATACCCCTTATGACCCTAGTGAGACTTTGCTTAATAATCCTGGTAGGTCCGTTGCACAGCTTGAGTATGCTAGTGTAATCGGAAGTTTAATGTATGCTATGCATTGTACCAGGCCAGATATAGCATTTGCAGTAAGCAAACTTTCTAGATACACTAGTAATCCAGGTACTGCCCATTGGAAAGCAATAAATAGAATTTTTGGTTATCTTAAACGAACTATTAACCTGAGTTTAATTTACTATGAGTTTCCAGCAGTACTTGAAGGATATTCAGATGCAAGTTGGATAACAAGTGCTAATGATAATAAGTCTACATCAGGGTGGATTTTTACAATTGCCGGAGGAGCAATTTCTTGGGCTTCGAAGAAGCAAACATGTATAACACATTCAACTATGGAATCTGAATTTATAGCATTAGCGGCAGCAGGTAAAGAAGCGGAATGGATTAGAAATTTGTTATTGGAAATAGAGTTGTGGCCACAACCAATGCCATCCATTTCTTTATACTGTGATAGTGAGGCTACTTTGTCTAGAGCATACAATAAGGTATACAATGGAAAGTCTAGACATATTAGCTTGAGACATGAATATGTCAAGCAATTAATAACTGATGGAGTTATTAATATTATTTATGTGAAATCAAGTAATAACTTGGCGGATCCGTTAACGAAAGCACTTTCAAGAGCTTTGGTAGTTAGTACATCTAGTGGAATGGGGCTAAAACCTTTTACTGAAAATTAGCCACCAATAATGGTAACCCGACTTTCTCTAGAACATCACTAGTTTAAAAGTTTAATGGGTAATAACAAGTTATTGATAAGTGGTTGTGAAAGCACTGAAATTAATATATAGCCCATTCCAGGATGATCAGTGCAAGACTGCTACGTTTAGGAGGATGAGTTTTATCTCTTAATGAGGTTATTTGAAGTTATGTTGATAGTAGCAGGGACATGGGAAGGAACCTCACCTATATGAACATAAGAAGTGGTGCCGTTTCTACCAAGAGTTGGGTTTTCTCCTGTAAATGTTCATGAAACCAGGATGAAGCACAAGGCCATAATAGTGCTTAATTAGTTCAGAAATTTCTTTAAGGAAATAAGACATAATCATGTGTGTAGTGATTCCGGTTTTAACATAAGAATAGGTGGTTTAAACTTAGGTCACCATCGCATTCGTTATAACTTTGAATTACTTACACTAATTAAAGGTTTAATTCGAAAGACACCTTTATTGTATGCATGATTATATCAGTATGCTTGTGATTAATTTAAAAGAGAGAAGTATTGTAATACTATTTATTATATATTCTTAAAATAGGGAAGGATTGTTGAATATTTCAAGAATAAATATATATATGATTTGGTGCTGCAATACGCAGCATGTGTGTGATGCTACAGTGGGCAGCATGTGTACCGGCAACCCTTTACAAAAGGTTGGTTTTCATTCAACCTTTGTGTATTTTGTTGAAAGGTTTCAACTTTTGATTAAATGACATGATGTTTACTCAAATTGTATGAGTAGAATTAAAGATATAAATAATCAATATTTATTTTCTGAAAATATTAAATAGAAGACATGTCTTTTAGATCAACACTTTTAAGAAGAGTTGTATATCTTCAACTAAAACGAAAGGGCTCGATGAATGGGTGCTTTAATGCCTATAAATACCTATTGTGGCATAATGTTTCACACATAATAATTTTCAGAAATTTGTTGTCTACACAATTTCTTTGCTCTCTCTTTTCTCTCTATCACATTCATACAATTTCTTTCTAATTATTTCTAAGGGAATACAATTCGGTTTTGGTAATCGAATATTCCATACTTTGTTGTATCCTGGAAGTGATTTGCCAAGAACCCTTTAGCAAACTCATTTGAGTGGGGACAAATAACACTTTAAGGAAACGATTCAAGTCGTACATCAAAGTCATTATTCGGATTATTCTCTATATTTCTACAATTTACTACAACAATTTTCGTCATGGAGAACAAATCTGATAACATGGGGGTCCTAGGATCAACGGCCACCATGGTGAGGTTGCCCCCAATCAGTGGATAGACAAACTGCAGCCTCGCCACGTACTGCAAGTCCATGTTGGTGTCATTGCTGTAGATACGATCCCTGAAGAACCAGCAGCTTGCCATCCCGATGATGTCGGAGCTAGACAAGGCCACCGTCTCTGCCGCCGTGAAGCTCTTAGCGATAAACTTTTGCTTTAGTTTGGGGAAAGGGGAATCTAGGTCGGGCAATTCCACAATGGCGGTGGCATTGGGTGCTAGAGAATCGCTCCGGCTAAGCTGGACGTCCTAACTTGGCCCAACCACGGCCACGGCCACGGCCAGAATGCTCGCACAGGAAACCACGCTCAAGTAGACATCCTCGAGCTCGGACTTGACAACATTGACGACCTAGCTCACCCGGTAAAAAATTTCTAACTCTGCTATTGGCGCTACAACATTATTAATTCATCCAACCTATGAGAATGCGATTCCCTTTTTTTTTTTCAAAATTGAAGATCCCTTTGCTTAAAGAATCTAAATATATATGTAATAGTTATGCAAAAGGTCGAATAATGTGCAATCATGCATGCATATAATTGCATGGTGGACCATTTGTTGCATAAAAAATATTGATCAAGAAAGATTCATAATGCAGTGTATAATATGGACCCCTTCTTCTTGCCTTAGTTTATTCATGATCGATGATTCGATGGTGGATCTGTAACCCCATCAACGGCCACCACCCCAGCAACGGCCTCCGTACGATTTGGAAGTGACAAAAAGAAAATTAATAATAAAAAAAGGTTCAGACCTTTTGTATCATTGTATATCCTTTGCTGAGCTGTTACGTTCATCAGCAAACAGTACCTCAGAAAAAAAAAAATCAAATCAAATCAAATCTGAAAAAATAATTCTGAGGAGCTGGTGTGTTATTGCAGTATCACTATCTGCTGCGGATATATGGCAGCCATAGCAGGTACGTTGAATATATAGGAAGCTTCCCCGTATATAAAACGAGAGTGAAGTGTGAGTAAAGTTCGAGTCTGACTTGTTAAAGATAGGACACTAACTGCAACTTTTATCAACCTATGCCGACCAATCTGCATCACATTCATATTTCCCCACGATCCCACGTGGATTTTTAGCACGATAAGATATTTCGATACAAGCGATACTTAAAAAGAAAAAATTGGTCATACATATATATATGACTTCAAGTACACGGATGAATGTCCTTAATCATTCATATATTTCCCACAATTCCATGTTTAATTGGATAACATTTTTCAATTGAATGATAATGAGGAGATACCGTTATATACGACTTCAAGTGTACAAATGAATGTTCTTAATCATTTGAGCTGCTCGCTTCTTGCAATAACATGGTTTGTTAAACAAGACTTTGCCAATTTACTCTTTTTGAGCTAAGTCGATGGGACTCTCGTGGATATTGGTAGATGGATGTATAATGTTAAATCCGTGAGCATATCTGAGTTCCTTGTACCTTTCAGGTAGATTGATAAAGATCTTCACATGCTACCACTGTCAGCAATACTATTTGAAATAATGGGATTTTCTCTTAAAACACTTTGCAAAAATGGATTAAGTGGTTAAGTATGACATCCATGAACTTGAACTAAAAAAATTATAAAAAATAAATAAATAAATCATAGAATTGCACCTCAAGATATTATGTGGAATCAAACACGCTTATGTTCATTTGGTTTTTCGGTTCTCAGTTCTCATTTTTTCAAAAGAAATTTGTGTAAAAATAACCATAACCCCCAACAACCAAGATTAAGTTAACAAATCACGAACATAAATGAGAAAAGAACGTCCCAACTCTCTTGTTAGAATCCAAGTGGAACACGTACAAGTAATCTTCGTTCAACAATGAGTACACTATCTAAGATACGAACCGTGTTTCAATTTATACTGATTGAAATAAGTCATCTTTCTATTAGACTTTTCTGAAACTTTGGGGTATGCTATCCACACACTCCTTTTTACTTCTCACACACCCCTATTACTTTCTGTTCGTTAGATCTTCTTCAGTTCATTCGATTCGACGGTCAAAATCCAAAAAAATGTGAGAAAAGTAAAAAAGAGTGTGGATATCACACCCCTTGAATTTAATAGTCGGTTACAACTACATTATCCTAATCATATTAGTGTTTTGAATAAAATTATTAAATATTAAACATCTAAAAGTGGAACACCTTCTCTGTCCTTATCATTTTGGACTCTTGATATTCCCTACAACTTACCATAGATTTGATAACTGAAATTATGAACATGCCAGAGAACAATGCCAGAAGGGACAACGTTTGCATCAATAATTTTTAATTACTGCATTTATTGGAAAAAAAAGATCGAAAAGAAAAAAAAAATCATATATACAGAAGAATATGAGGAACTTCCTTTGTCTCTTTTTGAGATTTTTGAATTATATTCCGGGCAAAAACAAAAATACAAGAAAACCCGGGCACTGATATTATATTGTTCCTCTTTTTTCCGACCATTTAAATTTTATGTATCTCAAAATATTAATTATGTATTCCACACCTCGTATTCCCGGGCTTGTTTTGTTCTGGTTTCTGGGTGCTAACAGTCACCGGCGACTGGCTCTTCCGGTCGGTACATCAAACAGCTCAGCTCCGGCCTCAGCTTATCTTTCCATATTTGCGGCCCACATTCAGCTTCCCTTTCCCTTAATTTCAACTCCACCACAACCAGCTTCTCCGTTAACCGGTAAATCCCAATCATTACAACAAAGTTCCCATTCTGCCCCGCCAGTTTCGCCCCCCAGCTCTTCTTCTCCGTCACCGCCATGTCCCCCGCCTTAGCCACCTCCTCCACCTTCTCCATTATCCTCTCCGGCGTCTCCGCCGAGACGAACCGCTCCCCGCAGTCCGATATCCCGGACTTGCTAAACAAACCCGATATATCGAATCCCAACGAGAACGAAATCAAATCAAACGCGTTCAACGACGACGTCTCGTCGCTGTCCCCCTCCCGCATGTCCTTCAAGTCAAAGTCCTCGAAGTGGAATTTAATCTCCTGGTACCCCTTGGCGAACCACGGGTCCTTCAAAATCTCTTCGACGGTTATCCGCGTCTCGGAGTTCGTGTCGAGAAGCCGAGATATCAGGCGCTTCAGATCGGGCGACGTCCATCTCGGGACCCGATAATCTCCCTTGTAAATTTTCCGGTACATCACCATGAGATTTGGGTCGTTAAACGGCAGGTAACCGGCGTTAAGCACGAACAAAACGATGCCGCACGACCAGATGTCGATCTTCGCGCCGTCATACCCCTTCTTCGCTAGAATCTCCGGCGCCACATACGCAGGAGTCCCACAAAGCGTGTAGAGGAGACCGTCGGGCCGGACCTGCTCCGTCACGGCGCTGAGCCCGAAGTCCGAGACTTTCAAATTCCAGTTCTCGTCGAGGAGCAGATTCTCAGGTTTCAAATCACGGTGGAACACTCCCCGCGAGTGGCAGTATCCGACGGCGGAGATCAGCTGCTGGAAGTACCGACGGCTGAGATCCTCGCTGAACCGGCCCTTCGAGATCTTTGCAAAGAGCTCTCCGCCTTTTGCGAACTCCATGATGAAATAGATCTTGGTCTTCGTCGCTAAAACCTCGAACAGCTTCATGATATGCGGGTGGCGCAGCCGGCGCATGATAGAGATCTCCCGCTTAACGTGAGCCGTGAACCCGTCCTTCACGACCTTCTGCTTGCTGACGGCCTTGATCGCCACGCTCTGCCCCGTGTGGACATTCCGCGCGTGGTACACCTTCGCGAAAGCCCCGCAGCCCAGAAGCCTCCCGACCTCGTACTTCCCGAATAGGTTGACCTCGCCGGCCCTGGAGCCGTCGCCGTTGTCGGCGACGACTTCGATCTCCGGCATAGCTCCAGAATTTTTCGGAGACTACAAAAAAGATAATCCCAATTACTCCCGCATTCGGGGCCTAAATCGAGCTCCGAAACGATTTCCCGAAAAAAAATCTCAACGGCGTAGTTTGGATTCGAAACAGACGAAGTTCCAAAACGGATTTTTAGTTCGGAAAAAACAATTGTAATTTTTTCGAAACAGGTTTTTTGTCGCTCTGTCGATTGCAATTGTTCGAGCTATTTAAAGTGGTTGGGGTTCACGTGTCCAGGTTTCTTAGCGGAAGCGGTTTCCTCGTTTTTTCTTCAACTGCTGTTCAAAGGCTTTAATATGGTGTAACTTGCGTACGGTGTTCCCTACTCGTTGACCGTTGATATCTGATTTGCTGACCGAGGAATTTGAAACTGACAGTCGTCGCGCGTTTATCCGACGGCGGTTAATTCGAGAGTGTAAACGCCCCGCTTTACGCCGAGTTTTGATATACTTTTCTTGGATTGAAATTACAGTGTAGCGCGTGTTCTGTGACCACCAAGAAAGTATAAATTAGATGCATAAGAACATTCTATTATTTTATTTTTAAAATTTGAAATTATAAAATATGCCTTTCTAGTTCTTAAAGACGAATATTCCAATCTAATGGTAATATAAATTATATGATATAAGAATATTTCAAGTTAATCTAATATTCGTGGCTTGCTATTCGTTATTCTCCTTTTAAATAAATAAATAAAATATTGCTTTTACTTCTTCATTTAGTCGTGGCAATCAAGTAACAAGTGGCCTTAACAATATGATCCAAATTCTTGAGTTTTATGAGGGTAATTTTCATACAATGAATGACCAATTATTTGAGAAGTTTTTCAGTGTGTTAGGAACACGACCTGGTACACTAAATGTTAATTTTTTTTCTTTTCAAGCATGTTACACTTGATATACAAAACATATTCTCAGCACAGTAAAAAAATCTCTCCAATTATTTCAGACAAATGTAAATAACTGATAAGAGAGTGGGAACGACAAAAAGTAGAGGCTTTCCACAACTAATACAAATAACTCAGCTTTTACATAATCACATTATTTCGGCAATTTTGTTACAGGAATCAAGCTTAAGATGTATGGTTTTTATGTGTAGCGGTCAAACTCATTCCAACTGTGAAATGCCTAATACTTAATCTCACATATTTTCCTTCATGAATTGGTTAACTTGAATTTATTGTGTTTTCTTAATCTAATTTATTTCAATCAATGGCTCTCTTCTCGTCGCATCTCCTAGTAGTGGACGATGCTGGGGTTATGTTTTACTTTAGTTTCTTTTTGTTGGGATTTAGCCGTATTGAGAAAGAAAGGAAGAAGTGATTGAACTTTAATTCTTCCATGTGCCTTTGTCCATCTGTCGAGATTGGTATTGAAAAGATTATATACAGAATCGTCCCATCTAATCGGAAAGATTAACTTTTGATCATATTCATATCCTTCATTGATTACATGTGAAAGAGACTTGCAATGTGAAAAACTTCAAAAAACAGCAAAGTGGTCCGTGCGAGATTCTCACAAATTTTTTTTGGCGAAAACCCTCTCTCGAAAACTTGCATGTGAAAGAAATGAGAGTGGACCAAGGAGCTCAAATCTCACTGCTCCAACTGCACTTTTAATTGGTTAGGTCAGATTTGTCCCACATTTTGATTCAAATCCTGTCTTTATATACAATAATATAAGCTTGCCCTCAAATGTAAAGCACATGAGTCATGACACGCTGTGTGGCAGAGTGACCTGTTAAGAATAAATCTCACATTAATAGAAAAATAGATTTTAATTGAGCTTGTAAGAGTTATTTTTTATATTATCAATTGGTTTTATAGTGAAACATTAACTTTTTTCATTGTACCAGAACTATTTGTCCCTCGTGTGAAGGTCAAAGCCACACGTGCTCCATGTTACTCTACTTGTGTTGTCTACATGCTAGATTTGAAAATTCGCTATACGTGAGATGACATGTTAAGAGTATCAAACCCACATTGGGGAAAGAAGAGACATCATACGTGCTTATATATTTGAGTTACTCTTCGTATTACTAATTAATTTTATAACAAAACTTCAACTTTCTTTGTAGTATCAATATTTTTATTATATCAATGTCTTCTTTTCCCACCAGATGAAGTAAACGACACTCATAAGATCTCCCTTTATCATAAAGTGAACATGAATTCTAAGTCAAATCAAGAATAGGGAGATATCATAAATCACAATAATCCCATTCTAAATTTAGTATAAAAGAAAAAATAAAAATACATATTCTACTGTTGAAGGGGTACAATTATTTGTGGAGTGTGATATTCACACACCCCTTTTTACTTTTTCCATACTTTTTTAGATTTCGGCCGTCGGATCGGATGAATTGAAAAATATCTAATAGACAGAAATTAACAGGAGTGTGTGAGAAGTAAAAAGAGGTGTGTGGATAGCACACCCTTTATTTTTAGGTATAATGAATTCAATTTTAATTTTTTTGGGTAAACTAGTGAATTCGAATGTAAGACACAGAAAGAGTACAATTATTTGTAGGTATAGTGAGTTTACATTTTCGTATTTTTCTTGTGCATCGGTCCTCATGTTCTTGTGCCTTGATTTATTTAATTTAAAATACTTTAAAAAAAAAAAACAACAGATGAGATGCATCACAGAAGAAAAAAAGTGCGAAAATCACTTTCATTATTCGTGGTATATATAACCAATTTGTAAGGGTTTAGCACTCTATCATTGATTTCTCCCACTTAACCTTTGCATAGACATTAATCCAGAGCGTAGAAAAGTTTAAGTACTAATAAATTAATTGCAAACTAGCTCCCTAATAGAAGATTAAGCTGGCTTAACCTAATTGCTGAACTATGAACATGTTTAAACACTAAATCCAACAAGGGAATCACTGAACATGACACCTAGCTATTTGTTAGCAATTTACCTATTTCTTGTTGGCTGCTTCCCATCTTTCTATCTACACTCGCGTCCTGTCAATTTAAAAGTGACGAGAACATTGACTATAGAGGATTTAGGATTCTAACTAATATAAAAGCACCAAACAAAGTTGGTCTTTATTAATTTTTTAATTAAAAATGGTCTCTCTCACGTGGCTTAATAAGAAGAGTTGCTTTTAATTATTTTGTTTTAAATGACTTGGCTCAAAACGATGTCGTTTTGGCCAACTCTTAAAAAGCAAAATAGTATTATTCTCCATCGTTAATCATTTGCAGAACCTATTCAAATTTGGGTGGTCCTCGGAAGTTTTCACAACCACTTATTCGGACTACCTGGACCACCCTACTTCCTTAATACATCCACCACTAAACATTGAGAAGATTTGAATTCTCCCTCCTCCTTTTTCTCCTCCCCTCCCTCCCCTCCTCTCTCAGTTTCCTCTTTTTCTTCTTCTTCTTCTTCTTCATCTCTCTCTCTCTCTCTCTCTCTCTCTCTCTCTCTCTCTCTCTCTCTACAGAAAAGGTAAAACAAGATGATAATGTGGCTTAATCTTGAGAGTTCAAATAGGAGGGGAAGGGAAGATGAGGGGAGAGAATTCAGATCCGAAGTGAAGTACCCAAAAATAGGAGAAGCATGTAAATTTCTGTGAAAATTTGATGAAATTTCACATCTATTGTGGTTTTTCGCATTAGAAGAAAGCGAACCAGATGATTATGTGGATTGTAAAGTTGTAGTCTCTTTTGTGAGTAACTAATTCATATGTCTGTTTGCATGAATTGTCATAGAAAGATAACCATATGATTATGTGGACTTGACGCATAATGCATGATAAAAATTAACAATTAATTAGTTGATTACAATTGTCATGAATTATTAGATTATTTATAGTACGATGGGATCATGGGTAAATTATATGTTGAAAACGATGTATTAGAAATAAGTTGCTTCAAATGTTGGAAATGCATATGCCCATGTATTTGCAGATATGTTGAATTATTGTAGATGGGGTTCACGTGATGCGAGCCTCACTAGCTTAGCTTGATACAATTATTAGTTATTCACAATTTAATGTGTGAGTTTGGATCTTTTTTTTTTAGTTGAAAAGAAATTTTGTTAAGAACGCTCAACAACTTACATATACTTTTGATATGTATCAAATGTTAATTTCAGAAAATTTTTTACCGTGAAAGAACCAAAGAATCAATGGAAAAGAAATAAGAGGTCAACATATCAAAATACTCACTATACCTCCACAATTATAACCTCAATCATAAATACAAAGGCAATTTCCCAAACATGGAAGACTCATATCTAACGAACATGGATGATAACACTCATGAGGACTAAACATGCAAGTCGAACGAATATTGTAAATGTAGCATGAGGAATAGACTGCACCACCCTCTGCTTCACAAGTCAGGTGCCTATAGCACTGCCCTGCTAACAGACTACCAAAGGGATTTCTTTCCTATAAATAGTCAACTCATACAAGAGAAAGGAAAATGCTAAGAGCACCAGTTATATTAGTGTCTCATCTAATGTGGTAAATGATGTATACGTGTCATATCAATTAATGAATTTATCTCATTGGATGCTAACTGTATGAATCATTTGTTACATCATGTGGTATACTAATATGATATAAAAATGTGTTCTTCTTAACATTACTATAAAGAAAACTAGGATAATTATTTGACAACTGTTCTATATTTCTTTCACATATAATTGTTCTATATTAAAGGAAATATAGAAGCAAGGGTTAGAAATAATGAAGTACAGTTGTAGAAGCAAAGGTTTTATCCTATTTATAATATGTTGGACTGTTGCTAATTATTTGACAATTGGTGTGGATTAATAAATGTGTTTGGTTCAAAATTCAAAATATAGATGTTATCGACAAAAAATCCATTTATTGTTTGATTTGAATTGTCTATTCATAATTTTCAATAGGAGTAATATTAGGAAGATCAATTATTTAGACTAAATTTTATAAACTAGATACGTGATTGACGATTGAATTATTACTTAAGTGTTGATTTACGTGTTTTTTATTTATTGGTGATACATCGCATAATTTTCAATTTTAGTAGCCTACCTAACATTACTCTCTCCAACAGATGTTAACGATGAAATAAGCATTGCCTAGGAATAATAGGTGTAAAATCTAGTTTTATGTATGATTACAAAAAAGAAATTGTTATTAGCACTTAAAAATCTCATTTTGTATTGCAAACTTTTTATAATTAGAAGAAAAATGCACTTATAATTGTGGCGATGCCATAATTTCAAGTCCTTATCTTCCTGAAAATTTGAAATGGGAGTTTTAACGAAAAGACCGCGGTATTGTTTATTTTAACGAAAAACCACATTTTTACACTAAAAAGTCAAACTTGGTACTATTCACTTTACCATTTATTTTATCGTTATCGTTAAAACTCAAAATTTTCAAACTATTTTCATTAGTTTTTTCATATTATTTACAAGCAAATGTTGCTTGGAAGGAATTGGTTAGAAACTTGCCACGTCAAATTCTCATATTGGGGTTCTGTTTGCTTGCTGGATTTGCTCTCGGTGAAGGAGGGTTGTTCTTTGTTGTTTAGAAGAGATCGCGACTTATATTGCCTATGATACTCTCGTAACCATGCTTCTAATTAATGGATCTCGTTTCTCCTTAACTAAATATTTTTACTATCTCATTCAAAGACATCTTAAGAAAATCACTTAAATCTAGTGCCATTTACTTAACAAACAATTACATAATAAATAGCCACAAAACACATAAAATAAATGTTCATGATAATAATCATATAGTTAAACAGTTATGAATTTCAACGATTTTTTGCACGGATGATTCCTAGATGGTGATTTAAAAATTAGATGGTTTGACTGCTCAGTACTACGTACGGTCTGGTGGTAGGTTCGAATCTCGTAGATGACGAATTCGATACCAAATTAGATTGCCCATTGTGTGGCTTAGCCGAACTCTCTCTTCCCGTAATGTCAAATATATCGTTGTACTAATTAAAAAAAAAGTCGACACTTAGAATTATAGAACCTCAATGCGAATACCATAAACATCAAAATATCTTTCAGGTAATTTCATACGATGCTAACTTTATGTTTATGTGGGTTTCACTACCAAAAAAAAAAATTCCTTTCCGGAAGAAAGGATTTCTTCGAGTGAAATAAGGTTTTCGTCACCAAAGGTTTTGGCCGACCGAAGGGCAAAATTAGTCAAGCAAAGGTTGTAGCTGAAACCTTTGCCCGACAAATTGCAGAACTTCATTGAGCAAATCTCGTTTATTTGACGAAAATATTTCGTCGAGCAAAGTGCATTGATCAACTTAGCCCAACAAATTTAATTTTCCCGACAACATTTCATTGGGTTTCCAAAAAAATAAAAAAAAAAATTTGCCCCATGAAACAGTTGTCGGGCAAGAAATTAAAGAAAATAAAATAAAAATGCATAAGGGTTATTTTATTAACACCCCATATATTGTTGAAAACACCCCACATCTACTTTTTCAATCAAAATTTATCTTAGTACACCCCACATACTTTCATATACTACCCTCACACCCCAAACTTTCTACATACACCCCCATAATTCTTCACATACATTCAACATTCTCTCATTGTTCATTCTCACCACACCTCCAAATTTCAAGACTCTCGCTAAACATGTAAATGCTAATTATGAGGTAGACTACATGACATTTGATTGTTGGTTTATTTTACTGGTAGATCACAAATCCAAAATGTGTATCCTTTCTATTAATCTTCTAGAGTCAATCTCACAAAATTTTGATCAAAAAAAGAATGATAGGACATGGGTGAATTTTTTTTTTTCAAAATTATACTGGATTTATTCTTTGTTTTTTTTTTCTTTTTGAGAAATCCAAAATTTGTTTTGGAGTAGTTATAGATTTTGATAACAAAAATATGTTGTAGTTCTTACAAAATCCATAACGAAGTACGTCTGGTTATCAATTCGTAACTTTTTTTTTTAATTTTTAGGGTTTGGGTTTCTATCAATTTGGGGGTTTTTGTCAATAAGGGGTTCTAGGATTTTAGGGTTCAGGTTTAGACAACCAATTTAGAGTTAGGGTTCATATTAGTAAATAATTTGTGTATTCAATTTCTTTTAAATTTTTTGGGGCTAAATAGTCATTTCATGTTAAGATACATGAGTGCTCAATCATACATATTTATGTGGGGTGTATTCAACAATAAATGAGGTGCTAGTAAAAAACCTAACGCATAATGCATGTTTGACAAAAGTATTTGTCGAACAAACTGTTAAATATTTCTTTTAGTTATAATTTAATTTAATTATGTAAATTCAATATCAATTTTCACTTAATTTAATGAATTGGGGTTGCCCGACGATGTATTTGTTTGTCTGTCGGGCAAAATTTAGCATAATATGCGGCAATTATTTACCTTGGCACGAAAACTTTGGCCATCAAAATACTTCGTTGCCTAAAGTCTCTGAAAAAAGAAATTAAAATGTTGACCACTTGTGTCCGACTGAATTTTTATTTTCGTCAAGCAAACTAACGTTACCCAGCGAATTCATGTTCGTCGGGCAAATGACAATTTTTGGTAGTGCTTATTGCCATGGAGGTGACCAAAGATAGCTTTCCTTGGGGCACCCGGGGTGGGTTTGTCTCTGTGCGTGTGTTAAATATGAAACTGAGAGAGTTGAGACGAACAAGGGCATGAATTGCCCCAAATGTGAGACTTTCTCATGTCTAATTTATCCAATTCGCTTACTCTTTGTCTTTCTTCACGGTTTTATTTTTGACATGTCAAAGAGTACTGTAAACCGGCTTCAAAGGGTGAAAGAACGCGCCTCACGCGCGGTTCTGTAAAGTTCCTCGCGAGGAGGGGGACCAGTGTGCGTCCGAGTCGACCCACCGGAGGACCTGGTGAATCGAGGATTAGGAGACCGAATCAAGAGGAAGGAAGCACGGATCTGAGTCCTGATAGCCTGTGCTGGGGACGGAGCACGGTTTGCGCCTGCGGGGGGAAGGCCGCGAACTCTGGGTGGAACGGGGAAGGGAAAGTGCTGGGCGGTGGAGCAGCAGGGGGTCAAGGAGAGAACAGGAACGCGACACGAGGTTCCTAAGGGCTTGGGTACTCCGATCTGAACATGGCTACGGAGGAAGACAAGCGGAATCTCGAAGAGTTGGGATCCAGATTTGGATCTAGGTTAAAGCTATCAGACAAGGAGCGGGAAGGGATAAAGATAGAAAGGAAAGATGTCGAAGGGGCCTTGCTTGGGTTCCAGTATACCTTGGTTGCGGAAGTATTGACAGCCAGAGGGGTATGTGGTGACGCCTTCATTGATTGCTTCTCATCGCTATGGAGGGGGCAAGAGGGTGTTTCAATCCGCGACATTGGCGATAATCGATTTCTGGCCCGATTCGTGGGGAAGAGAGATCTACAAAGGGTGTTAGATGTGGACACGCCTTGGACCTTTAAGAACGAGCTGGTCCTAACAGCTGACAGAACAGGAAGTGGAAGGAACCGGTGGGCACCACTCTCGCTGGGGGTCCTATGGGTCCAGATCCACAATGTCCCACCCTTGAGCATGACAGCAGCAGTGGCGGAATCTATTGGGGGCCTCATGGGCACAGTTCGGAAGGTGGATACCTCCGGAAGTCGTGACTGTATCGGCCGATTCCTGAGGGTTAAAATTCGATTTAACGTACGGGAACCCTTAATGAGGGGTACCTTTGTGCTATTTCCAGATGAGGGTAAGGTGTGGGTAGACTTCAAATACGAATCCCTTCCTAAGTACTGCCTATTATGTGGGTTGTTGGGACATGCCACCCGGGTTTGTAGGGACATCCAAAACGCTGGAAAATCGGCAGAGGAGGAGGGAAGGGACACAGACGAGGACCCTGCCTTCGGTGGGCTAGATGCCGAGATGGACCTGCGGGGGAAACCCCTGGGCTCTGGGTCACGAAGTAAAGGATCTGTTGGCTCTAACAGTGGAAGGAAGAGCTCTGGGAGATGGAAGGAAGAAAGAAGTGGGGACCGGGAGGGGACACGGAAATGTCACCGCTCAACTGAGTCGGGAACGGGAGTCATACCTCAGTCTAATGGGCAGGGGCTTTTCAGTAAAGGGGGAAGCGCAGACGGGGGGGAGGATGAAACCTTTGATACGGCGTCCTCTCCAAGCAAACCGCAACGACCAGTGAAGGCGGGAAGGAGCAGGAGTAATACCCTGGCAGGGGAAATCGGCGCGCAAAGACGTGAAGAGGAGGAAGAAAGAAGGGCACGAGAGATCGCCTTCGATGCAGGTCTGATCGGCAGGGGGGGTGTGCTTGCAAAGGAAGTAGAAAATGTTCATCTGAAGGAACCCCCGGAAGTGAACTACTGTTCCAGCACGAGAGGTAGATCACTGGAAACGGACACGGGAATCGACTTGAATGTCGGTTTTCTGCCTGTCGAGGGGAATGAGGTTGATGTATTGGCTATTACCGACGATGGGGAGATGCAGGAGCAACGGAAGGAAGCTGCGGCGGAGCAGGATATGAGGGATGAAGACCCATTTGAATTGGATCCAATTATCGAAGCGATAATGAAAGAAAAGAAAGGGAAGAAACGTCAACACCAAGCTGTGGAGTATACGGATGCAGGGGACCGGTATGAACAAAGCGGGAGGCGACCAAAAATGATTGCTATGACTGAGGCGGAGGAGACCAGCTGTAAGGGGTCTCCCAAGAATCCATGAAGATAATCTGCTGGAACTGTCAGGGTATCGGGGGTGACCTGACAGTTGACGACCTCCTGGAGCAGAATAGGCTCCACACTCCCGACATAGTGATACTTCTGGAGACAAAAAACAGAAGTAATCGCTATGGTTTCCTGAAACAAAGGCTTGGAATGGACTTCATGCACGCGGTTGAACCGAGAGGCATCGCTGGAGGAATGTGCATCCTCTGGAGGAATTACGATCACGTGCTACTTGTCAAATACTCTGACTTCTTTATTGAAGTGGGTGTTTCTGACAATGGGAAAAAGGAGACATGGAATTTGTTTGCGGTGTATGCAAGCACCGACGACAAAAAGAGGAAGGACCAATGGAGACTCTTATCGAATAGATTGCGGGTGGCGGGTGAGAACTACTTGGTCATAGGAGACTTTAACGACATTCTTGATGATTCGGAAAAAAAGGGGGGGAACTATAGATCGGTAGCTAGCAGGAAGGATTTTCATGAGTTTGTGGTGGGCAATGAGCTGCTCGACTTGGGCTTCACAGGCTACCCTTTCACATGGAGGAATCGGCGGGATGAAGGGCCGATCCAGCAACGACTGGACAGGGGGCTAGCGTCGGAAGGATGGATCTCGACATACCCGGAGGCTAGGGTCCTTCATGAAGTTTTGGAAGGCTCTGACCATGCAATGCTCATCCTGGAGACGGCTCCCTATCTCCCAAAACGCAGAAGACGCTTTATCTACGACCCCCGATGGAACAAGGAGAAGGAGTGCCAGGAAATTGTTAAATCAAATTGGAAACGGGGCGCTGTGGGTTCCGTTGCCTTCCGGGTGGTAGAGAAATTGAAAGGGGTCCGCAGGGGCTTACAAAACTGGAGACGTTGCAATGAGAGGAACTCCAAGACACGCATGGATGAGCTGAAAAAGGTCTTGAGAGCGGCTTATAGGTCGGACGACATAACCTATGATGACGTTCGCAGCAAGGAGGAGGAACTGAAAGTTTTAGTTCGGGAGGAGGAAAAATACTGGAAACTCAAGTCTAGGAACACCTGGATTCAAGAGGGAGACAAAAATACAAAGTTTTTCCACGCGCAAACAATGAAAAGAAGACGATGCAATAAGATTGTTGGGCTGGAGGATGAAAATGGTTCCTGGTGTACCGAGGCCGATACGGTGGATCGAATTGCCATTAACTACTTCAACAACCTGTTCCAAACGTGTAATCCGCAGAGAATCAACGAGGTTACGGAGTGTGTGGATGTCCAGATTCGTCCGGAGAATGCTCATGGGCTGATGCAACCGATAACCACCGAGGAGATTCGTCAGGCCATGTTCCAAATTCCGGCGGACAAATCCCCGGGGCCTGACGGTTTCACGGGAAGCTTTTACCATGAGTTCTGGGATGTGGTGGGGGGAAGCATTGTGGACATGGTCAAAGCTTTTTGGGTATCGGGAACCATGCTGAGGAAGCTCAATCATACACACCTGGTCCTAATTCCTAAAGTTCCTGGACCCAAAAATATGGCTCAGATGCGTCCTATATCCTTATGCAACGTTATTTATAAAGTGATTGCCAAGATCCTTACTAACCGCATGAAGTTGGTGCTCCCGCACCTGATCAGTGCAAACCAATCGGCATTTATGAAAGGGCGTCAAATACAGGATAATATTTTGGTTGTACATGAAATTCTCCACTCGCTGAATCAACAAAAGGATGGGGATGAAGACTGTGTTGCTATGAAGTTAGATATGGCTAAAGCGTACGACCGGATCGAGTGGAGATTCCTCTTGGAAATGATGAAAGCCTTGGGCTTTCCCTCCGAGTTTTGCAGAAGGATTGAGGCTTGTATCACGACTGTAACTTACAGCGTGCTTATTAACGGCGCGCCCACTGGACTTATCCAGCCAAAGAGAGGTCTTAGACAAGGTGACCCCATGTCTCCCTTTCTGTTTCTTATCTGTGCCGAGGGTTTTTCGGCTATGCTCCGGAAAAGCGAGGAACGGGGATCCATCCACGGGATGAGGGTCGCTCCTGGTGGGACACCAATCTCACACTTATTTTTCGCTGACGATGCTGTCATCTTCTGTAAGGCTACTGAAGTGGAAGTTAGGGAAATTTTAACTGTCTTGCAACACTATGCGGAGGCATCTGGCCAAGTTATTAACAGAGAAAAAAGCTCTATGTTTTTTGGAGCTCACTGTCCACGACAAAGAAGACAAATTCTGGCGTCTTGTACCAGCTTCGCTGGCAAAGACGCATTTGGCAAGTACCTGGGGCTAAATGCCGACTTTGGAGCTTCAAAGAAAGCAGTTTTCGAGGGGGTCCGAGAGGCTCTAAACGGGAAAATGAATGGGTGGGCTGAACAATTCTTATCCCCAGCAGGAAAGGAGGTGCTAATTAAAGCTGTGGGTATGGCTCTACCAAACTTTGCAATGTCCTGCTTTAAACTACCAATTACTCTCTGCAAAGAATTGGAATCTGCTATTGCTAAATTCTGGTGGAGGGGAGGAAACAACAGGTGCGGCATGCATTGGATCAGTTGGGAAAAGCTAAAAAAAAGGAAGAAAACGGGGGGTCTCGGTTTTAGGGACCTCATATCCTTTAATCTGGCCTACTTGGCGAAGATCGGCTGGCGCCTTTTGCATAAACCGCACCTACTACTGGGCAAGATCCTGAAGGAGAAATACTTCCATGATAGATCCTTCATGGAGGCCAAAGTGGGAAAGAGATCTTCCTGGGGATGGAAAGGTATTATACAGGGAAGAAGGATCTTGGAAAGAGGTAAAAGATGGAGGGTTGGGAATGGGAACTGCATCCGAGTCTACCAGGACCCGTGGCTTCCTCGACCGCACACATTCCGTCCCCGATCGAGACATCCGGAGATGCCAACAAAGGTATGTGACCTGATTGACGCAAACTCTGGAGCTTGGAACACTGGGCTAATCCGACAATGCTTCGATGAGGAGGAGGGAAATCTCATACTTGGGTTACCTATTAGCAGGGCGGGCTGCAAGGACAGAATTATCTGGCACTATACCTGCAATGGGGAGTATTCAACCCGAACGGGTTACCGGGTCGCCATGGAGATGCAGGAAAACGGGGAACTCGGTAGGAAAGGTACGGGGGGAAGTAGCCGGAGGGACTTTGATGATAAACGATGGCTGGAGGTATGGAAGTTGAACGTCCCCAATAAAATGAAGTTCCTTATCTGGCGATGCTGCAATGTATCCCTGGCAGTACGGGCCAACCTTCTCCGCCGGCGCATGAGAGTTGACCCGATTTGTGCGCTATGTGGAGTGGAGCGTGAGACGGAACAACATCTGTTTTTTGAATGCGAATTTAGCAAGCTATTATGGTTCGGTAGCTCCCTGCAAATGAATCTGGTGGGACTCACGGGCTCGGATTTTTGTGAATCCTGGCAGGCGCTCTGTAACAGGTTCCGAGACAATGAGGGGAAGGAGAGGATTTTGCAGGAATGTGTTTTTATTATGTGGCGGATATGGAAGTATCGGAATGCACAGGTCTTCAGAGGGGAAGGGGCCAACCCTATGGATGGTGTCACCTTGGTGCGGCAGCAGCTATGGGAGTACAGAGCAGCCCAGCCGAAGCATGCTCAGGCTGAAGCAAAGGAGGGGGGGGAGACGAATACCTATGCAGGAAACCCAGTGCGGTGGAAGAGACCACCCTTTGGTGTGATCAAGGTCAACTGTGACGGCGCATGGTGCAAAGATTCGCTCCGAGGTGGATTTGGGTGGGTGGTGAGAGACTTTGCTGGGCTACTCCTATTGGCGGGAGGGGAAGGGAATATGTTCTTTAACAACGCCATAATGGCTGAAGCTGCAGCGGTACGGGCAGCCCTCACGGTTTGCAGGGAATCCAGGTTTGAAGATGTTGAAATCGAATCTGATTCCCAGACCTTAATTAAAATGTTGAACAGTGAAACTATGGCTGATGCCACTCTTGATTGTTTCATACATGATATAGGCTCCTTAGCATCCCAATTAGGAAGGGTGAGGTTTTTGTTTGTGAGGCGGAATGGAAATGCCGCCGCTCATGAAGTGGCCTCATATGTCACCTCAAAGAGAGGTTCATTCCGTTGGGATGCTCTCGGTCCAGAATTTTTGTTTAATACTCTGGCCGAAGATGTAAACATTGCGACCCGTTTATAATTCTAGTAATTTTACCCTTGAAAAAAAAAAAAAAAGAGTACTGTAAATTTGCAGACCGCATTCACGTTGGTGTTCAACATTCACGCAATAAGAGAACGCGGCAAATCGGTGCAGTGTTGTGTCCCATTCAAATATTCATGTACTAAAAGGCTATTTGGGACCTTTTCTTTCCCCACACGCACGCCACCAAATGGCAAATCCGTGTTATGGTTGTCCTTTTTTTTACTTGTACGCTTTCTATGCTTGAATTTTTCTTCTACAAGTTTCGAGAGGTGGCTACAAAGTAAAGGGTTTTCATATTCGACGGCTTCGACTCAACGTTTAAAATTGGCCTAAACTGGCGAATTTTTTAACGATTTTGCGATAGCTTTTTGCCTTTTCTGGTTTTTTTATTTGTATATTACCTGCTACTGCAGCCCAGGCAATTATTGACATCCATTAAAACTTTTCAGATTCTGGTACAAGTTTCTTTCAGCAATTTGCCATGACTTTTTGTTAAAATATATTTATCGCAGCATATGTTTAGGGTTGACAGAAATATAATAACCTTGTGGTGGCTGACTGATTCTTGATACTGTATATAGACTACAATTAGGTTTTTTTTTTTTTAAGAGTAAATTACATTTTACTCCTTTAAGTTTGGATATAATTGCAATCTCATACAACATGTTTAAAATATTTTAATCACCTTCGTTTAATTATTATTTAATTACAAATTCATACATTTGTTAATTAAACCGTCCATTTAACCGTTAAGTAATAACATTGAACTTACTCGGCCCACATTTTTACTAATGTGGATGTCGCTAACATGCCACACAAGAAAAAAAAATTTAATTTTTTAAAACATATAAATAGATCCACCACTACAACTATTCACCTTCGATCTTCATCCCCTCTCCTGCAAGTCTCCAACCCTTACCCACATTCCAAAAAACCCAGATTTTTTTTTCTAACATAAGAATCAACCAAAAAAATTATATGCACACACACACACACACACACACACACACCAAAGAATCAACCCTCTAAAATAGATTACCCATAAGAAAAAAAAAGGAAATGCTCCTAAAAACACCATCGTCGCCCTCTCACCTATTTCCCGCGACCTCCTCCATCTCTTTCTCTTCCTTCTTCTCTCACTCTAACCTCAAATTGGCATCAATCGGAAAATTGTCGGAGAAGATGATGAACAGTGGCAGCAACCACTCAGTTTGGGGTTGTGTGAGATGGAGTTTTTTAGAGAGAGAAAGAAGGGAGGGAGAGAGATGTGAGTTGAGTGATTTTGTTTTAATTTAGATTTTTTAATTGATTTTTAATATTTAATTATTTTTATTTGCCATGTCAGAAAAATATGTAGGTTTTATATTTGCCACTTCATCGCTCAACAACCAAATTAACAGTTTGACTAACGAATGTATGAATTTGTAATTAAATGATAAGTAAATGTATGTGACCGAAATATTTTAAACATGTTGTATGAGGTTGCAATTACACCTAAATCTGAGGGGGTAAAATGTAATTTACCATTTTCTTTATGTAGCACTAGCAAGAGAGTCCGTGCTATGTTACAAGTTTAAAAACTCTAAAAAATATATAAAACTATTTATATATATGTAGAAATATCAAATCCATTCATACTGATCACCTGACATTACGAAAGTTTGACATTATGAACAAAATAAGGAGCAAAATAGCCCTCTAATCTCAACAACTGCTAAGTCTGACATTACAAAAGTTTTTGCAACATAGTACATCAAATTTCAATCAACAACCTGGAGGCAACATCTCACCACCTGAACAATAAATGGGATCAAAATATCCGTCAATTATATACACGATATTTCAATTCTACTCATGAAATAGATGATACAGAAATCCACTTTGGTTTGATCAATGATTCCAACTACTGTTAAATCGTCATAGTTTCCCAGTGTCAACCAAATTTGCAATCACTTGAAAGTGTTTTTTTTTTTTGTATAGAGTATGTTGGCTTACCCCAATTTCAGTGTTTAGACCAGTAGCTCAGGCTACAGACCTGCATGACTGATAACCTGAAGAAAAACATTTTATTATTATTAGTAGTGACAGATATAAGGGTAAAACAAAAGATGGAAGACAAAATTTTGTATGGCAAAAGAATAGTAAATGTGACGAACATGCAAAAAAATAAAAATAAAAAATAAAGGCGAGAGGTAGAGTAATACAACTTTGTATAGAATAGACAGGTAGGTTTATGTATGATTTGTGTATATAAATTCCATCTACATATGCAGTGGTGCATCACCCTATATTGAACTAAATTAATTACATATGAAGTGCTGCAGGACTATCCTGCAAAGCCAGTTTCAGCCGGACAACAGGCAGATAGAGGAGCCATCTTTCAGTGTATTACCTTGTAACACTGGAGATTGCACAGAGGGAGCTTCAACTGCGAATCCCGGTACTTGTGTGGATTTGTACAATACGGTCTGGCACACTTTTCACGGTCGACGAAGGTAATTGAAATCGGAATAAAACATAAAAACAAAAATAATAATTAATAGATAAACTTCACGATATATGTATATATGTATTTCTTTAAATGGAGAGATGTGCTTGAAACCAAGTTTGAGACGTGATCTCCAAAAATTTTACATGAAGGGGAAAAAATAGTGCATCGAAAGTCTAAATTTGTATGTCCTACAATGTTTACAACAATGTTTATCTCTATTTATACATATTTACAACATATTTACAATTCTATTTACACATAATACCCTAATCAGCATTTAATTGAAATGAATAATTAGTGACTTACTCAATAAGCTCTATGTACTTTTCACTTAGCCAAGAGTAATGGCCAGCATGAGGAAAGTTGAAGACGGTGACATCAAATTTCCTCCATTGGAGACAAGATGGATGTCCAGCTCATACACATCAACTTCAAGCAACACCAAGAACCCCATCCTCGTTTGCTCTTCCAAATATGACCAACTGCTTCAATGTTTTGCCTACAAAGAACCTAGAATATCGAATCAATTAATATTGGACCAAATTAAACAAATTTAAACAAACTCAAAATTTAATTTGTAGAACAAAAACCCATAGGAATAGTAATCGTGACATTTGATGAGTACATATATGAAAAATGTACCTGAAGATTGAAACTTTCATAAAATAAATCACAAAAAGTAGAAAATTAGAGAAACCCAAAATTATAAATTGCATAAAATTAGATCATACATTTCAATCATGCGTAAATACACCATCACACATAACAAATTTGCCTATATGACGGCGATACACAATGTAATTGTTCAAATTCAAACCACACACAAAGCACTTGTACCTCCCAAGTATACATATATCACATTCTTATGTTTGCTTGTTGACTTTGCCCCTGGAGTCCTAACTAATGTGATCTCCTTCAATGGTGCATGAGCTTTTTTCTCCAAAGTTGCTTCCTTAAACATCCCTCTTTCCTTAAAAAATAAATATAAAAAAAAACCCAAAACATATCATATAATCCATCAACGCTATTAATGCTTTTTAAAGAATTGGTCACAACAGGTTTCACACATACATCAGCTCTAAACCTAAAAGGCTTCGGATTTGTAGGCTTTGTTTCCTATTTCTCCCAATGAGCATTGCTGGCAACAGATGTGGAGTTTTCTTTCTGAATCTTATTTGCTTGATTGACCTGCATCATTGTTCAAGCGTTAACAGGCATAAAAAAACCGTAAGGGGGAAATGAACAAACATAAACACTATGAAGATACGTTATTCTCATATATTTTGTAGCCTTCTTCAAGGCCTGGAATTATACAACTATGTTTTCCACTAATAGCTCTTATTTACATCTTTACTGGATTTGCATCACTTCTTTTATATTAATAATATTAGAGGACTGCACATGCTTCTTTTTGGACGCCAAAATATTTTTTTTTTCAATTATTCTAGTTCCTTTGGTTGAATGGGATTCTAAGTTTCAGAGTTTCGAAAAACTCAGAGCTAGCACCAATGAGCTTAAATAGAACATATAAAAGCTAATGAGATAGAGCTAAGCTACTTCACCTATTCCATAAGTCCACGTCTCCACCCAAGCCTAGACATCCCAACATTACCCAAATAGGTGTCCCATCTTGACCTGCAAGATTTACACAGAATTGCAAAATTGGAAGAGGTTTAAGCATGAACAGATTGTAAAAAGAAAAACTTTATAGCAACAAATTGGGTTGCAAAGCGATCACCAACCATCATGAATAAAAAGTGGGTACACAAAATTGGCAAGATATAAACTTGTTTCCTAAAATGCAGCTATGAGTGACGGCGATCAATCTCTCCATTTTTTTACACAATTAAACTTGAACATGTGTCTCTGAGTTGCAATCTCACTCGGTCTTTCCCTCAAACACTTTATCCTCTTCGCAATTCGAACCCAATCTACCAATTCAATGCAACAAAAGTAAGAGATGAGTTGGGAAAAGCACAAAGCTAAAAGCTTTCAATATTCCACGACTTTCTTCTTCTTCTTCTTCTTCTTTCTGAGTATTTTCTGATTGAGGGTTGGCAACGTTGCAACACTCATCAAGCATCACTATTAGGTAGTTCATACACATATAGATATATTAATTAAGTATAAATTTTGAGTGTCCAAATGTTATAATTAATAAAGCATCCAACACTCAAAATTAGGTCGACCAAAACCCTAAATTTGTACATGCATCTAGCATAAACATTTAGAGTTTTTTTTACAAGAATAAAGTTGTGCTTTATTAATTAGGAAAACTAACGAAAAGTAAAAAAAAATTACATTTTAATGAAAAATCATTTTTAAAGGTATTGTGAAAGTACTAGAGAAAGGTAAAAATGTGATTTTTTTATATTAAAAGTGAACATTACTGGGAGTGTTTTGTTAAAACTCCCTTATTAATTATCACAAATAATACATGAGTGTTATTGGATACATTTCTCCAGTAACCAACAAATTGATTTGGAGTGAATTTGCACAATTAAACAAACAAAAGTAAACCCGTAAAAGACTATCACAAGCACATACGTACAATCACGAAGGACAAAATCATTTCTAATATTGATCTGTTACAATAAACAATAGATACGGTGTATAACTGCTCAACTAAGTAATGCTCGGCTTAAAAGTCCATTCAACTCTGCTATTGTCTCTTCTTGTATTCTAACTTTATAACTTCAATTTGCGATTTGATTAAGAAGTTGACTATAGCTCCAAAAACCATAATCCCAAAACGATCCCACTATTACTATTTTTTAAGAAGTTAGATTTAAGGTTGGCAACTTGGCAGTAGTGGGCTAGTGGGATTAATAAACAGAAAGAACATGTTCAAAAGGAAAAGAAGTTTGCAGATTTTGTACCAAGGAAAAGGGAATGACTGCAAATTTCTCTTCTAGTGTATGAACAAATTGAAAGTTTTGTTGGTAGTCACTAAAGAAATTGTAAAATCATTTTATCGCTTCATGCAAAAAATAAATAAATATATATTAATGGCTTCGGAACTCGAGTTCGACATATTTATCGCAAATCAAACCTTGTAGGGGATAATAAATTGGCTTCCCAAACCTAATATTTCAATTTCGTTGTCTGTGGGCACTTGCATGCATTGCTTGGGCCTGTTAAGTATTTGTTACCATATATCATTTGGGCCAAGTGTCGCATTCTATTTAAATTTAAAAAGGCCAGAATTATCAATCTAAACTTACACATCCCAATTGAATTGGGTTGGTTCAACTTTATATTTTATTCCGTCGATTTTAGGTTGTGAGAATTCACTGACTTTGAACATTTTGGAGATGCTCACATTGTTTTGGGAACTCATCAATCATGCTCCCCAGTAGGAGAAACATCAAATCATGCTCCCCAATAGGAGAAATGGTAAATGGTAAGCTGTCTGTAGTGTCTTGACTAATCAAGAACAAAAAGTGTCACTTGTATATGAAGCAATTGAAGTGTAGCATGAACCAAATTTAGTTTTTAAAATTTTCTTTTCCAATGCTAGCAGATTGATTACTGCTTGCGATCATGATCAGATACGGAGTGTTGTGGCGTAAACTTGCAACCAAGTAGAGACTAGAGAGCAAACAGTGTCATGATGGATGATAAGTTGAGTTTGTGACCTCATTATCTTCAACTGAGATTAAATTAAGTATGCCCTAAGTTCTCAGGTTAGGAGGCATTCCAGACCTAATAGGTGGATAACAAACCATATATGGCGCTATTTAAAGAGAAGGACTTTCATGACACCGGAACACTACTACCGTGATATTCTGTGTGAATGACACAATGCATGAGTCAATTTCTCTTTACGCAGCGTTATTTCAGTGATATAGAACACCACAATAATGTACTCGTGTCATGTAAGTTGCTCATTAGAGATATTGATTAGACGGGTAACCAATTAACACTGAGCTATGACAGTTTCTCTGCGGTTCCAAATATTGGTTCTATTTTGATGCTCTTGTATTTGAAGCAGAGTCTTTATCATACTATTCGTTTCTCTGGATCTGATTAGGTCATTGTATTGTCCAAAACACTGGCTCTGATTGAATATTAAGTGCCTACTTAATATAAAACACAGCTGGCCCTTGTAATTAACCAAACTTGGCAGTTGGCAGTGTCATGTCGTGTGTTGTCGATGGCTTCAAAGTGCTGATGTGTTGGGGGCAGCCGAACCAATTGGTTACATGCAGCTCAAATCCCACGGACGCCAAGTGTTACTTGTTGGAGTTTTGAATGGAAAAAACCGTGAGTTCGAATAGAAACAGCCCTAATCACCCCTTTACTTTGTTAACACATATCCAAACAGCCACTTTCTATCCCCATCGTCCTTTAACCCTCTGCCATGGCTCCACCATGCTCCCAAAGTATGAAATTCTGAATACTCTCTCTCTCTCTCTCTCTCACACACACACACACACATCAAAGTCTACAATTCTAAATAAACAACTTTAAACCTCCAATCCACTTTCTCTCTAATTTTCATGGGGCTGCTATCACAGGAAAAATGCCACACGGATGGAAAGACTTCAAAAACTATCTGAAACACAATCATAAGGAGATGACCATGGAGGAATTGGTTGTGAGACTTCGTATTGAAGGAGATAAAAGGAAGAGTGAGAAGATTGGTGTGGCTTCAACTATGGAAGCCAAGGCTCACCTCATTGAAGGAGAAACATGGAAGAGAAATTTCCTCGTCAGAAGAAAAGGAACAAGAGAGTAAAGACAAAGAATAAAGTGTATAATAGAAAGCCACGACGTATAAGAAGAATGCCCAATACTATTAAAAATTTGCTCTACGGTGGAATATTTTTCATTGATTATGTTGAATCAAAGGAAAATATAGCTGATCCGTTTAACAAAGGTGCGTCAACATATAGCAAGTAAAATATTCATCAAGGAGAATAGGGCTAAAACAACCATGCATGTACTAATTGGAGTGTTCATGAAGAAGTATTATCAAACACTCCAGTTTATAGTTAAAAACACTTAAAACACCGTTAGACCCTTTAACCAATTGTTTTTGCATACGAATTAATCCAGGTAGAGCTTAACCCGAAAATCTCGGGGTTAAGCTCTGAGGTGGGAAGTACTAATTATTTGCTGGGAAAGCTTCTCGGAACAATCTTACTTAAAAGTTATTTCAAAGATTGTACCTTCCAAACTAAGGAACCTATTCTCCCTTAGTGAAGCAACTCATCCGTATTCTATGTTCTCCAATTGTTAAGTGATTCTTTTTTTTTTCTTTTCTATTACGATCTTATTTTTTAAGTGTTTCTCGATAATATTAATAATCGTTGAGGGCCAAGTAGTAGACGTGGAGCTCAGTTTAGAGGGCAGGTGTGCCCTTCTTTCAATCACCCATATGATTAAGGTGTTTGAGACGAACTAAAACAGCCATATTAATCTAATCCCGTATTAAGTAGTTGACTAATTAAATTAGTTTATCTCATAGGATGTCGGTAACACAGCATCCAGCTCGTAATCGTAGAGAGAACGTAGAACGAAGGTCACAGAGCGCGTATTCCTTTTAGACACGCGTGCAAATTGTGGATGTGAGATGAGTAGGGATGGGCAATGGTTATGACGGGCGGGTAACCGCGGTTATTTTACCCATAACCGTTTATGCTCATACCCGCATAACCGTTTACCCTTTGGGTAATTACCTAAACGGTTATACCCATACCCATAACCATTTATAAACGGTTAACCATACCCATAACCGCATACCCATTTACCCATAACCGTTTAATATCCGTTTACCCATTTATCCTTTTTAGGTCCCGTTTATCTTTTTTTTTTTTACGATTTCTCTTTTTTTCACCCGTCTACATGTTTTTTAACAACTTGAAAATTTAAAAAAAAATTGTCATAATTTTTTTTTTTTTTACAATTAAACACCGTTATAGGTACATTCATCGTACATTTTAGTATTTTAATTTTTTAAGTCCTTATATCATTCCAATAATTGAAATAATAGTTTACAGACGATATTTCTAACTATTATCAATGAAGGTAATATAATATTTGCTAAGTATTCTTAGGTTACGAAACCTATTTAGAAGACAACCCATAATGTAAAGTATTAACATAATATATATATATATATATATATATATATATATATATATATATATATAATGAGCTACATTATATTATAATTAGCTATATAAACCATGCACCATAGTCAATAACATTGATCTAAGTTTTGTCCGATAGAAAACATGGTTTGTGTTAATTTTACATATATAAAATAAATGGGTAAACGGTTACCCGTTTATAACCGCGGTTAATACCCATAACCGCCCATTTAAATTTTGCGGGTAAACGGTTATACCCATAACCGTTTATTTATTTAAACGGTTACCCATAACCGTAACCGTTTAATTTAAATGGGCGAATAACCGCGGTTACCCATAACCAATGGGTATTTGCCCATCCCTAGAGATGAGTTGTTTGCTACAAAAACAAAGAAATAATAGAATTTTAGTGAGTCTGGTTTTCGGAATAATGTTTTCAGCTTTTGGTTGATAAAGACGAGCACGAAAAAATTCGGTGCACCAATACATCAAAATAAAGTATGTACGTAACATGCATGATGTGGAAACAGCTCGTGGGCGGAATTGTGGAACAACTCGACATGCGCATGTCTAAGAAAAACGAGTTATAAGAATTCTAAAGTTGGGGATATTCGATGTCCGATTAGGCTCATACTTTGTGTCATTCTTCGTTGCAAGGAAACGCCGACACAAATAAGTATCTTAAAGGTTTTATTATTGTGGCAGATTGACGAAATTTGCTAGTCCAATACCTATTTTTAAGATTCTGTTTTTATTTTTTCAGAAAACCTCGGGGGTTCTTCGAGGGAGTTTTATTAAAAAAAAAGATAAGTCACACATAGGCAGGGAGACATAAATTATACTCTTTATAAAACGAGAAAAATAAAATACAAGAAAAGATGAGGAGAGGAGGAAGATGGACATAAATCTTACTCTCTTGAAACATGAAATCGAAAACAAATTACAAAAACAGAGGAAAGAACATAAACTGAGAAAATACGGTGATAGTAAATCGAACACCCGACTCTTCAAATATGTATTTTAAGAAAACAGGTTTTAGGATTTTGATGATTCGCTATTTTATTTTTATCTTGAAGATAAGGCTTGATGTGAGTATTTAAACACCGTAAGAGATTGTACTAAAAAACCATCAAACCATATTATCAAGTAAAATCATAATCTTGTCTGTTGCTTTTATCTTGAATTAGGCTAGGGTTTTAAAACTTAATGTATCTTATTATCTTAACCCTACCATCTTTTGTTGCTTTTGCAACTTTAATACATTGTTTCCACCTCCATCTATTTATACTAAAGAACCTTAAAATTAAACTAGAAATGTGACTTGTAATTAGAGATAAAGCAACAATCAATTCATTTAAATCAATAACTTGTATTTCTAAAGAAGATTACGTTTTGTATCATCTGATGTGGCAAGTCATGTCAATAAATAAATTTATTTTATTAAATGTTAATTGTATGTATCACTTGCCACATGTGTAGTACACCAAATATGTATAAATATGTAGTCTTCTGAAGAAGAAAAAAAGCCAAGGCGTTTTTGGATGATTAGATTAATTTAATTATGTAATTTTTAGTTTTGTGTGACTTTAATTCAGTTTTATGTGACTTTAAGTTTATTGTCTGTTTCATTTTTTAATATATTGTCTGTTTCATTTTTTAATCTTTTGCAAGGACTAATATTCAAAAACCCCTTTAAGAAAACTTCATTTTAGTCCTTGGCAAAGATTAGTTTTTTATTAAAACCATGAGTAGGATCAAAATCTAATTTTAGTCCCTTGATACATTAATAATGTCACATCCCGGCCCGGGCGCAACCACCTCCCGGGCCCACTCCACCACCGTAGCACGATATTGTCCGCTTTGGGCCCCGACCACGCCCTCACGGTTTTGTTTCTGGGAATTCACAAGCAATTTCCCAGTGGGTCACCCATCATGGGAGTGCTCTAGCCCCATTCTCGCTTAACTTCAGAATTCCTAAGGAACCCGAAGCCAGTGAGCTTCCAAAAGGCCTCGTGCTAGGTAGGGATGGGAATATACATTTAAGGATCACTCCCCTGGGCGATATGGGATGTCACAATCCACCCCCCTTAGGGGCCCGACGTTCTTGTCGGCACACACACATCCAGGGTTGTGGGATGTCACAAATAACCTCATTTATTAATTATATTTTGATTTTTTAATTATTTATCTTTTTCTTTTCTAATTTTTAATGTATTAATTTTATTTCATTATAATTTTTATTTTCATTTCATTCATTGTAATATATTTTTGTTGTGAACATTTAGATAAACTAATTTTTGTTATACAATATATGTCGATGTACTGTAACTTCTTCATTTAGGTATATTAAATTCATTATAATACATTTCGGTGCATACATTTAGGTATACACATTTTGGTACTAACATTTCGGTGCATACATTTCGGTACACACATTTCGGTACTAACATTTCGGTGCATACATTTCGGTACACACATTTAGGTACATTAATTTAATATTAATACATTTCAGTGCATATATTTAGGTACATACATTTCGGTGCATATATTTAGATACATACATTTCGGTGCATATATTTAGGTATATACATTTCGGTGCATATATTTAGGTACACACATTTCGGTATACACATTTAGGTACATTAATTTAAAATTAATACATTTCGGTACTAACATTTAAATATATTAGTTCAATATAATATATTTCGGTACACACATTTCGATACTAACATTTAGGTACATTAATTGAGTCTTTCAAGTTTCAAGAATGTTAAATAAAATTATTAAATTAAAAAACTCTTTTTTGGTCAAAAAATAAATTAAAATTTGTGTATTAATAAATTTAAATATTTAATGGGAGATATTAAATAAAATACACATTAATTATTTTGAATTAAGGACACATTAGGAACTAAAAATCAATATTCAATCTAACACAAAGTTTTTTTTTTAATTTTAATCTTCTTGAAGGATTAAAGTTCAAAAACCCCTTTAAGAAAACAGGTTTTAGGATTTTGATGATTCGCTATTTTATTTTTATCTTGAAGATAAGGCTTGATGTGAGTATTTAAACACCGTAAGAGATTGTACTCAAAAACCATCAAACCATATTATCAAGTAAAATCATAATCTTGTCCGTTGCTTTTATCTTGAATTAGGCTAGGGTTTTAAAACTTAATGTATCTTATTATCTTAACCCTACCATCTTTTGTTGCTTTTGCAACTTTAATACATTGTATCTTAACCCTACCATCTTTTGTTGCTTTTGCAACTTTAATACATTGTTTCCACCTCCATCTATTTATACTAAAGAACCTAAAAATTAAACTAGAAATGTGACTTGTAATTAGAGATAAAGCAACAATCAATTCATTTAAATCAATAACTTGTATTTCTAAAGAAGATTACGTTTTGTATCATCTGATGTGGCAAGTCATGTCAATAAATAAATTTATTTTATTAAATGTTAATTGTATGTATCAGTTGCTGTGACATCCCACATCGCCCAGGGGAGTGATCCTTAAATGTATATTTCCATCCCTACCTAGCACGAGGCCTTTTGGGAGCTCACTGGCTTTGGGTTCCGTAGGAACTCCGAAGTTAAGAGAGAAGGGGGCTAGAGCACTCCTATGATGGGTGACCCACTGGAAAGTTGCTCGTGAGTTCCCAGAAACAAAACCGTGAGGGCGTGGTCGGGGCCCAAAACGGACAATATCGTGCTACGGTGGTGGAGCGGGCCCGGGAAGTGGTGCACCCTGGGTCGGGATGTGACAATTGGTATCAGAGCCAAACCCTGGTCGTGATGTGCCGACGAGGATGTCGGACCCCTAAGGGGGGTGGATTGTGACATCCCACATCGCCCAGGGGAGTGATCCTTAAATGTATATTCTCATCCCTAACTAGCACGAGGCCTTTTGGGAGCTCACTGGCTTCGGGTTCCGTAGGAACTCCGAAGTTAAGCGAGAAGGGGGCTAGAGCACTTCCATGATGGGTGACCCACTGGGAAGTTGCTCGTGAGTTCCCAGAAACAAAACCGTGAGGGCGTGGTCGGGGCCCAAAACGGACAATATCGTGCTACGGTGGTGGAGCGGGCCCGGGAAGTGGTCCACCCCGGGCCGGGATGTGACAGTTGCCGTATGTGTAGTACGCCAAATATGTATAAATATGTAGTCTTCTGAAGAAAAAAAACCAAGGCGTTTTTGGATGATTAGATTAATTTAATTATGTAATTTTTAGTTTTGTGTGACTTTAATTCAGTTTTATGTGACTTTAAGTTTATTGTCTGTTTCATTTTTTAATATATGTTACAAAATGGTTGTAAAACTCACTTCTTGTAGGAAGGTGGGAGAATGGGACGTATGAAATATTCATAGAGTTCTATCTCATTTTTGTGTCTTTCTCTCGTGAGATTGTTCAGCTTCGTTTTCTAGTTCTTTGCGACTGTAGGGTGGTACTAGAACCAAGGTTCTAAAAGACATTAGGCGCTAGTCGGGCGGCGGGCTGGAACCTAACGCCTAGGCGGTTAGGCGGGGTTTAGGTGGGTGCCTAGGCGGATTTAAGTAAATTTATTATATATTGTATAAATAAGTGTCGGTTTATACTTAAAAAAAACACATGTAATTATATTAGATACGTAAATTGTAAAATCAAAATGACATATAAATTATAAAGTATTAGAACATATTGAAAACATGGAGTACAAGCATATAGTGATAGTTCTTCCAAGTATTCAACAAGTCTCTTATATTTTATTGAAAAATTAAAATGCGAAATGAAAGAGATTTGTCGAAGTGAGAGTCGCGACTAGGTGGGTGCCTAGACGGGTTTAGGAGGGATAGGCCGACACTGAAGCAGATCTAAATGCACTTTCTTAAATTTTAAATGTCTGGGGACTAATCAGAGCGGTAGCTAGCTACCTAGCGTCTAGACGGGGGCCTAAGGGGCGCTAGGTGAGAATTTTTAGAACAGTGATTAGAATAGACTCTTTCGAGATTTTCAGATCTCTCCTCGCACTCGGAAATAGTGAACTTTGCCTATCGTTTGTTTTTTTTTTTACACCTACCTATCATTTGATTTCGTTTCTTTTCACTGCGCCCTGCATCATCTTCCTAGCACTGTTCTTCTTCCTTTATGGACAAACTTATATATGAAGGCTTATATCAAACCCCATGACGTCGGGGACAAGGAAAAGCCTTTGCCAACCGATTTCCAACTTAGATAAGAAAAGTGGGAAGCAAATGAAATGATGCAATTACAGTGTGAATATTACATTATTATTATTATTGTTGTTGTTGTTATTTTATTACTCTTTTGATTGGTTGATGGCATGTGGATGACGATGGAAAGCCAAGTCCACTATCAACTATCCACCTACCGTCGCCTTCGATGCGATGCCATGTCATCCCATATCGGATGAATGCTTACCAGTTCATCCATGCAAAGGATATAGTCAGTTTAGGGCTTCTCCTCTTTTGTTTTTTTCATTGACCCTAATATTAAATTGTAAAATATAAAGACGGCTGCATACAAGTCGTTACCCTTTGTAATACTACGCCAAAATCATTTGCCTAATTAAGTGCGACTATGAGCCATTAACTGTTAGTCATTATGGATGGCCGTGAGTCGTCTTTGACATGTTGTGAAATCTGCACTAGGCACATTTAGGTGGTTAAATCATTGTGGATGCGTTGTAGATTTGCAATGGTAAGCCAGAAATGAGAGAAAATGATTTAACACAGATATTACACTATTAAACAAAGATATCATTTAACTGTACACTTCTCTACAATCAATAATGCAATGTCACTTGTACACTTCTCTACATGACATTACACTATTAAACAAAGATATCATGTAACTGTAAATTTGTTTTATGTAAATTGTTTTCTTGTAACAAATGACTTGCATTTGAAGACATGAAGTCACTTTTGCTTTTTCAAAAGAAATACATGGGCTATATCCCAAAGTGGGTTTGTTACTAGCTCCTAGACAAACCAAGCTCTTTAGCCTCTTCTAGACGAGAGTTCAAATACCGTGCAGGTGCCGAAGACCACATCTTATCAATTTGGTTTTGGTTATTTTTTGTGGACTGTATCCAATCATCCAACGGCTCCAATTCCTCCCCGCCCTCCAACTTTGGCCGCATCTTTGTTGTCCATCCGACGATACCATAACTAAATAATGTTCTCACTCCTCTATCTCTCTCTCTCTCTTTCTCTCTCATCGCAAAGGCCTGCTTCCTACCCTTTCAACTCCATTCTTATCAACTTCACCAATATATCCAAATACAGTCAAATACCATGTCCATTTTCCCCCATATATAAATTATAACCACACCTTATCTTTTTCCTATTTTCCTATCTTCCTTTTTTTATCATCAGTAAACAATCTACTGCTTCATTGATTCATTCATTTGATTTGTTCATGGCAATATCTCCGCAAGCATTTCCGCCGCGAAAACGCCGGCCCTCGGCGGGGGCCTTCATATCGCCCAAGCTCTCCGACCAGACCCTTCTCCGCTCCCTCCACCATCTCTCCCAAGAAATCTCCTCCCTCGAGCCGCTCCAGTTCCTCCTGCGCCGCACCTCCCGCTCCGTGATCCGCAGGTCAACCCTCCTCTCCATCTTCTTCGAAGACATCATCCGCAGCTCCACCGCCGTCTTCTCCCACTCCGCCATCCTCTGCTTCCAGGAGCTCTACATCCTACTCCAGAGGATCCAGACACTTCTCGAAGACTCCTCCAACGGCAGCCGGATGTGGCTCCTCCTCCAGACCGAGTCTCTAGCGAACAGCTTCCACGAGCTCACCCTCGACCTCTCCACCTTACTCGACATCCTCCCCGTCAAGGAGCTACGAATAAACGACGACGTAGAAGAGGTCGTCTCCCTCCTCCGCACCCAGTGCTCCCGCAGCACCACGAAGTCGTTCGTCGATCCAAGAGATGATGGCCTCCGCCTCGAGGTCTGCTCCATACTCGACCGCCTCAGGAGCGAGATCGTTCCCGACCACTCCAAGCTCTCTGATATTTTCACGCAATTGGGGATTCGCGATGCTTCGGATTGCAGAGAGGAGCTTGAGAGCCTCCAGGAAGAGTTCCAGAACCAGACGGAGGAGAAATCCAAGTCGCAGCTCGTTGCCCTCGTCGGACTCGTTCGCTACGGCAAGTGCGTGTTATTCGGAGCATCCACGCCAGCATCGGACCTAATCCGCCTTAAATCGGCGTCAGAATTAAGTTTCCCGGCGGATTTCCGGTGCCCGATCAGTTTGGAGCTAATGCGGGACCCGGTCACCGTGGCGACCGGCCAGACGTACGATCGTGAGTCCATCAAGCTGTGGATCGAAGCGGGTCACAACACGTGTCCCAAGACAGGTCAGGCCCTGGCGCACACTGAGCTCATCCCCAACCGCGCGTTGAAAAATCTCATAGCCATGTGGTGCCGCCAGCAGAAAATCCCTTTCGAAACCGCGGAGAATAATAAGGGGTTGGTCAGCGCCGTCAAAAAGAACAAGGCCGCGCTCGAAGCTACCAGAATGACGGCGTCGTTTCTGGTCAATAAGCTTTCGGTGTCTCAGTCCATGGAGGCGGCGAACGGCGTCGTTTACGAGCTCCGGAGTCTGGCGAAGACGGACGCCGACTGTCGCGCCTGCATTGCGGAAGCCGGGGCTATTCCTTTGCTCGTACGGTACCTGGGCGAGGAGGTCGGTGGGGCCCATCCGAACCTGCAGGTTAACGCCGTGACGACGATTCTAAACCTTTCTATTTTGGAAGCGAACAAAACGCGGATCATGGAGATGGACGGAGCTCTTAACGGCATCATCGAGGTGCTGGGGTCGGGGGCCACGTGGGAGGCGAAGGGGAATGCGGCGGCTACGATATTCAGTTTATCAGGTGTGCACGGGTACAGGAAGAGACTGGGGAGGAAGACACGCGTCATAAAGGGGTTAGTGGAGCTGGCGAGGGATGGACCCGAGCACGGATGTTTTAAAAAGGACGCCATGGTGGCGATATTGAATTTGGCGGGAGAGAGGGAGGCAGTGGCGAGATTGGTGGAAGGTGGGGTGGTGGAGACGACCTTGCAAGTGATGGACGGTTTGCCGGAGGAGGCGGTGACTGTGTTGGAAATTGTGGTGAGAAGCGGCGGATTAGTGGCCATTACGGCGGCGCACGGCGCGATTAGAAAATTAGGAAGTGTGTTGAGAGAAGGGTCGGAGAGGGCGAGGGAGAGCGCGGCGGCGACGCTGGTGACAATTTGTCGAAAAGGGGGATCGGAAATGGTGGCGGAGTTGGCGTCAATGCCGGGGATTGAGAGGGTGATATGGGAATTGATGGGGGTGGGGACGGTGAGGGGGAGGCGGAAAGCGGCGTCGCTGTTGAGGATTCTTAGGAGATGGGCTGCGGGTTTGGGTAATGAGGTTGCGGAGGTGGGATATTCAACGGTGAATCATGTGAGTACGTCGGCAACAACGACAATAGTGGCAATCTGATTACATTTAGCGGTCACTAATTTCGTTGAATTTGATTGTAATTGTCTATAGAGATTTTCGTTTTCTTTGTTTCGATTTGTTGAAAGTTTAGAAGAAAAAAAAATATCATTCATTCTTTCGTATAGATAAACATGCAACCCAATACATTATTGGCATATATCCTCACCGTATCTCCTCTTGATGTGTGAAAAATGTCAATATCCCTTGCGCATTTGTTTTGCCATCTTCACGACGTCTCTCCCCTTAATGCGTGTAAGATATTAGTGCGTAATGCGCATGCATTTACTTATCCATAATTAGTATTAAAATATAGTATCAGATTATAATTGTGTTTACGAACTAAATAGAAAGAAAACACAAGTTATGCCACAATATCAAGAAATTGAAAGAATTCAGTTTATCAATGTATCTTAGGGAATATCCAATGTACATTTTTTTATCTTTGAAATATACCCTTTGACCTTAATTGCAGCCATGAAATTGTTTTCATCTTTGATTAGGTCATGATTTTTCATTTCTTTTCATACCAGTTTGAACCTTCATATGCATTCTTATTTCACATTTTTAGGTTAGCAAACGTGTTATTACAACTTTACAAGAGTAGTTGTACCCGATTGATTGAGGCGTAATAATCCAACTTCCTCTTCTCTTCCACAAAATTGTGTTCGGGTATAATTCTTCAAAGAGCCCAACTAGCGCGAACGGGCCAAAGTTTAAGCACATAACTTCTGGAATAAAGCCAGTTCCAAATTGGTAATTATACATAGGCACTGATTTATGCGCACTCATATAAGCTCTATTTTAAAAATCTCTGTCTAGGTCCTGTTTAGGCACTAGACGGTTGGTCACCGTCTCGATTAATGTCTAGGTGTTTGAAAATTTAGAATTGACGCCTAGATCTCCTAGCCCGACCAGATACCCTCCTAGACTGCGACTCACTTAGACAAAAAATAGATAACTTTCATTTTGCATTATTATTTTTAATAAATTGTCATAAACTTGTTGAATACTAAAATGAACACAAATTATATGTTTGCTCCCTATGTTTTCATTATGTTTCAATACTTCATAATATATATGTTATTTTATTTTGTAATTGATGATGTAATTATATATGTGTTAAGTATAAATAAACACTTATTTACATGAAATATAATAGATTTACTTAAATCTGCCTAGGCGCTAGGCCTCAACATACCGTTTAACTAGCACTTAGCGTCTTTTAAAACCTTACATATAAGTGAGGGTAACGAGGTTTTTCTTTGGAAAATTGCCCAAAATGATCAACTTTTAAACATCCATTGCTGCCATGATCAATATTTGAGCAGTCAATATATGTCACCAATATTTCAGCTCTATGTTGTCGATACATCAAGATGCGGTCGTGATTGATGCACTAAATTTGATCAGTTCAACGATTTCGATTAAACCAAAATTTTCACCAACTCCAAGGATTGCGTTGTCTTACTCAATAATCAACCCAAATTTCCATCCAAGACCAAGCTATCTGCAAGTAGATATAGCCATACTCTTGCGTGTACCGGACAAGCGTTCCCACCAAAGCCAAAACAAAAAAAAAAGGTCCCAAATCCTCCACAGTTCACACATAATACTCGACACATCCTAGTTGAGGAGGAGAATGATGAGGATAATGTTGAACATATGACACAAATACTGGGAGGCCTGGAGTTTTAATTCTTCGTTGTCCTCCTCCTCCTCCCACGCACAAACAATTGTCATAAACTCCAAAAATATGCCCTAAGAAAGACAAAAATTCTAGTTGGTCCCCTCTCTTCTTCTGTATATGTACATAGTACTCACCGTTTTGGCTGTGGGTTTGGTCCGGATACTTTCAGACCACTCAGCAGCAGCAGCAGCAGGAAAGGGAGACTAATATTCTTTGACCAGGAATTATAGGGCTCTTTAAGCTTCTGAATGTGAATCAAACCCATGCCCATTGCACCCACTGTTTGGCTTGCTAGCTGGCTTTTAAAACTGTCTTGTGTGAGTGTGCAGTCATCCAAGAGTCAACCGCAGCAAGCAACTTCACCGTGATCGCCCTACATATCTACCGGTCTCTGCTTTGTTGTTTCATCATGCGTATAAATGGTGCAAACCAGACTTAAACCCTAGCTAGCCGCAAGTGGCTATTTACCATAGTGGTCGAAATGTGTTGTGTCCTTACATAATGGCATGATTTCAAATTCCGTCGGTAACTAATCTAATATCTAACTTATTAACGCTATCATTGGACTAAAAAATAAATAAAAAAACCTACCTAACTAGGAACAGTAATGATAACAAAACTCAACTTTATTCGACAAAACTAAGAAAGATAAATGGAGTACAAACATCGAAAACTTTAGGCCCCCTTTTTCCTTCTTAGATTCAACTTTTTTCAGTTTTTGAAATGAGGTACTAAGAAATTTAATTATATTTATTATTTAAAACAAAACTATAAATTATTTTCAAATTGAATACTATACAACTCCTTACAAAACCCTAGCTAAAGAGAAACAAATTATAAAATTATTTGACACAAGTACAAATAAAAAGACTCATTTCACAGAAACGCAATGAGTTTAATTTGTGCATCTTGCCATGCTCATCAAAACCAAATCTTAACTCACATATCCAACCCTAATTTTAAAAACCTAAAAGATCGATTTTTTGGGACTTACGCCTATCTATGTAATCCTCTTTGTGGAACCCCATTTGATATTATATATTATCCTTGTCCCATTTTGTACACTACCAAGAGAAGATTTATTTTGGCCCCCAAATCTTTGAATGATCAACTTTAATATGAGTTTGCGGTTTAGGGTTTTGTTGTTACTTGGACTAGGGTTTTCATTTTGGGTTGGACTTGGATGATGAAAGAAACATAGGTCCGTCTACAACAAACAATAGATTATGCATGAAGATATACATTTTGTGCCCTAAAAAAAGCCCAAGGAGCGAGGGTACTAACAACAAACAATAGATTATGCAGATCTATCTCGATGGGACATACAGAACGTTTCTATCTTGGAGCTATATAAACACAAAATCTTTCCAAACCTTTATGTCTTTTGGATCTTTGCAAAATTTCCCTTCATCCACAACTTAAAAACGCGAAAAATGCAAAACACACACTAGTCCTTATGGCCATTCAATGTACGACAAAAACCTGTGTTTTCTTCTGAAGCTGAATCTGAGAGGTTCCCAAAGGCCAAGAGTAAAAGTGATCGTTTTAACAGAGGAAGGTTGCCCTTTGGGGTTGTTTTTCCAATACGTGACCAAAGAGGCCAAAGAGTTGTGATATTCTGGCTCCCTTGCCCAGGTTAGGACCCTAGCTACCGGCCAAGGCTGCATGTAAGCCACTTTGACAAAACGGTTGGAAAAGAAATGTACGACAATGATAAGCCGGGGTACTACAAGAAAAAACCTCCTGGTCACGATAAAATCGTTCCCAAACAAAACACCCACAAAACTGAAAGAAGAAGAGAGGGAGTTGTTTTTTTCTTTTAATAAAAAGTTAATGGGGAAAATTTTGGATAAAACCACTCAATTAACTAATTATAATTACGTATTAAGCTCATAATTAACGAGAGGCAAACAACATAAGACCTTCAATTTAAAAGCGGAGTTGTATTTAGGCTCCATGGGATGGATTATAGCCTAAGACAACTTAGTATAAACATATCTAGCCCATGTCTTATCATATAGATAAGCTCAATCTGAGATTAAAAAAAAAAGATTAGCTCAATCTAACCCCACATGACACATCAAAACATTTTAAGTGCAAGTAAGCCCATTAAACTGATCCTCATTCATTTTTCTTTTAGGCCTTCTAATCTACCCTTAGACTATGTGTTTTAGCTCTCTCAAATATTATTTTTTGAATGTGTAGTTTTAGCAGGTTATATATATATTATTTTATTTTTCATTTCCAGCAGTATATAGTTTATACACTAATAGATCGTGTAGAGAGAGAGAGAGAGAGAGAGAGAGAGAGAGAGAGAGAGGAATTTCATGTGTGTTAGGACCAGTCAAATAGCAGGTATACAAATATATAACAATTGTATGAATTATTTAAAATGAAAGTTTCACTCTACATACAATATATGTAACACTTAAACAAACAACGAAATTAAATAAGAATCACAAAACACTGACTTGTTTTCGGTAGATAGAGGCTTGCAGAGCAATCTCCTAAGACAGAAATTCGCCCCTACACAAGTGCAGTAGTTCAACGGACGTCTATCTTGCAGGATACAACTATCTAATCCAAGTTCTTGCACTCGAACTTGAATTCTTGGCGAATTGGTTTCGGTGTTTCTCTGTGTAGTATGAAAAGGAAACGATGGGAAAATGTTATGTTCGTTCTGATCTAAGGGCCATATTTATAATGGCGTAATGGAGCAGTTTCAAGAACGGTTGTAACTGTCCATGTGATCAGTTTTATCCTTTCGGAAAAACTGAATGCAAAAATCAAAAACGAAAAATGATACTTGTGGTTTTTGTCCATAAGTGTAAGGCCCAAGGTGCAGGGCCTTGATCCAATTCTTTTAAGGGAACTTTAACGAAAAGCTCCCGGTACTGTTCACTTTAACGAAAAACCACATTTTTACACTAAAAAGTCAATCCTGGTACTATTCACTTTACTCTTTATTTTGTCCTTATCGTTAAAACTCAAAGTTTTCAAGCCCTTTTCATTAGTTTTCCTTTCTTTTAATCCATAAGTGAGTGAACTCACTTCTAAAGAGATGTTTCACCAAAGGTTTGGGCGATGTGGGACTGGGAGTCCCTCACAAGTTCTAACAATGTGAACTCCACATAAAACCTTTGTCGGAGGGCTAAATGTAGCCCGCTTGAGAACTGCTTGAGGTTTATTTGTAGCCAACCCATCTTGGTGACTAGAGTGTAGCTCCCTTGTGTGGAGGTGGGTTTTAAAGTTTCCAAGATATATTTTGGCATATTGCCCTTGGCTAAAGATGACCTTAAGTTTAGTGCTTCACTCTTTTTAGGCATCTTTGGTGATTCTTGGTTTTCATGTTTTCTCCTCTTTTTTTTCTTAAATAATAGGGTGGTGCTATCCACATACTTATTTTTATTTCTCACACATCTCTGGTAATTTTCGATTGCTAGATCGAATGAATTGAAGAAGATTAATAAATAAAAACTAATAAGGGTGTGTAGAATGTAAAAAAAAGTGTGTGTGTGAATAACACTATCCAAATTATATTGTTCCACCCATTTAGAAAATCCTAGCTCCAATCTTACTCCTACATATAAATAGAGGGTAATACTGTTACAATGTAGAGTTCCATTGACTCTGTGATCTATGAAATTTAGGATCATATACCATTGGATCTTAATCTAATGGTTGGTGGTCATTTAACTATTGTTCTACTTTTCCTTTATCGTTAAATTAAAAAAGGACAATGAATAACTACAATTTTCTTAAATCATAAAGTCTAGGAGAACGAGACTCCGATCATTTTTATAAAACTTTAGTCAAAAGACTATTAGTAAAAAAATAATACGGAAATACTATTAGTCAAAAGACTTTATTAAAGAATCATTTTTTAAAGACAATAAATTAGGGCATCATTTAGAGAGAGACTTAAGTTTAAGAGAAAATTAGAGCAACGGTTTCTGAAGTTTGGTGCAATTAGAGTTTTGCTCTCTAAATTAAAGGTTTGTGAGTTTTGGTCTTTGAATAACAAATAATGTGAAGCAACAATCCTTTTGGATAAATTTGTTAGATTGGCCATCTAAAATAAAGGATTTAAAGGAACAAAAAAATAGACGAAAGTTTTAAATTTGTTATAATGTGGAGCAACAATCATTTTGGCTAACTTTGTTAGGTTGTTCATCTAAAATAAAGAATTTAAAGGGGCCAAACAAATAGATAGAAGTTTCAACGAAGTTAGCCAAAAAGGTGCTAAATAGACCACTATTCCACGTTATAATAAGTTTCAAAACCAATCCTCACAAATTTAAGTTCAAAGATCAAAGCTCCAATTGAGCTAAAACTCAAGGATATTGCTCCAATTTAAAGAGGTGGTTAAGGAAGTAAACAAAATAGCTATAACATTAACTTAACAAGAGAACAGAAGTTCCTTAGAGTGGGGCTATCTACAAACTCATTTTTACTTTTCACACATCTCTCTCAATTTTTGGTTGTCGGATCAAATAAATTGAATAAATTAAAAGACATAGTATACCAATTACATGAGACATAAAAATTGGTGTGTGATAACACCACCCTTTCTTTATGGGTAGTCTACTAGAAAGAGGCCATTTTACCAACAGAGGCAGATTCTCTACCCTCCCACTTCTCATACACTCTCATCCCCTCTTATTTTTTGCGGTCACGATTAAGCCACGTCAACATTTTATATTTTTTTTATAGAGATAATAAGACAAAAAGTAATAGTAATATAAAATATTGACGTGACTTAACATTGCCCGTACAAATAGAAGGAGATGGAAGTGTATAAGAAGTGGGAGAGCAGATAATCTGCCTTCTTTACCAACTGCCCCCTTGGACCCCACTAGGCCCCATTTTTTTCTTTTTCATACAAGTTCAAATCTTATGCACTAATTTTGTATGTAACTTTTATCATTAATTGATACATATTAATGAATTTAAGTCTCTTTACTGTCACTAATGATAGCTGCCACAAAGAGAAGAAATTTTCAGTGTAGCCTGAGTACGATGCGGTACGCCACATGTTTTATATAATTGGAGAAATTTTTTTTTAAGTGCTCCTTCAATTATATAATAATATATAACGTATCGATCCGTATTCTTGATATACTGAAAAATCTCCCTACGTACAAGATCACAAACAAAATGAATGCTGAAAATTTAATCACTAATTTATACCAACCTTTTTCTCCTTGGTGGACCCGAGCCCCTTGCCCCCATAAAATTAAAAACTCCCCTTTATTTATCTTTCAATGTCAGTGCCAGAGTGAGCGTGAGTGCCCGAAAGCTCCCAAGTCCTCTCTTCCTTCTTCCTTTGTTTTACATATTACTGAGTGGAAGAGAGAGAAAGTGAGAGAGGGGAGAGAGAGGTGGTGATGGGAAACCACAAGTTTAGATTATCAGATATGATGTCCAATTCCTGGTTTAGCAAGCTGAAAGACATGAGCAAGCCCAGAAAAAAGCAATCCATGAAAAAACAACAAAAACCACCCTCAGTTGCTTCTTCTGCTCTAACAAAAAATTTTACAGAGCCCTCGAAGCCAAAGCGGCAACTGCCCCACCACCTCCACTGCCACCCAAGACAGTCTTACTACTTCACAAGAGAGCTCACCTCCCCTGCGCCTGCCCCATCTCACAGGTTCCCCACCGATGACCCACCACCAAAAAAATCCAACGGACAAAAACTAAGGAACAGAATTACCACCTTGCCATCTTCCGATCCCAACCTCCTAACTTCCTCTGTTTCAGCCGGCTGCGGCTGCCACGCCACCACCATTGAATCCGTCTGGACTAAATCCCAATCCCCACCTGAGACATGGTCGTCTTTCTCCTTCGACAGCTTCCCAGACCCGACGTCAGAGACGGAGTTTCTCGACGACGACAATGAGCCTGAATTCCGGTGCGACCGCGTTCTCGCCGCTTACCATGTCGACTCCCGTGAAAAAGACGTCGTTGTCGACGACGACAAGGCGTCTCTGGCCATGAAATTATCCGATGTGAGAGTATCTGATGCGCCGGAGGATGGGTTGGATTCGTTTTCCGAGCTCGAGCTCCCTCCGATTATAACCAAGCCACCAAAATTCAGCGAAATGGTGAGCGAAGTGAAGAAGAACAAGAACAAGAAGAAAGAACAGAGGAGCATTACTAAAAGTGATGGTAGAAGGCTTCCTTCATCGAATGCAGCTACATCTCCCGGCGTCCGCCTTCGGAATTCGCCGAGAATTTCCAACCGGAAGATCAACCAGGCTGGCCTCAGCCGGCGGAGCGTGTCGTCGAATTTGAGCTCGAAGCGAAGAAGCATCTCCGATAGCTTCGCAATTGTCAAGTCATCGTTTGATCCCCAGAGGGATTTCAGGGAATCAATGGTGGAGATGATCATGGAGAACAACATCAAGGCGTCCAAGGATTTGGAAGATCTTCTTGCATGTTATCTTTCTTTGAATTCTGATGAGTACCATGAGATGATCATCAAGGTGTTCAAGCAAATCTGGATTGATCTCACTGATATTAGGTCCAAGTAATTACAAATTTCCAGAAAAAAAAAAAAAACTGTAACTGTAAATTGTTAGTCTTAATTTCTTTGTTAGTTGTCTTGTTTCTAATAAATTAAGGAAAATTAATAAAAAGAGTTTGAAAACTTTGAATTTTAACGATAAGGACAAAATAAAGGGTAAAGTAAATAGTACCATGATTGACTTTTTAGACTAAAAATGTGATTTTTCGTTAGATTGAACAGTACCAGAGCTTTTCGTTAAAGTTTGTTACTTTTTAATCAAGGAGTTCATGTTTTCAGTTTTGGAAGACAACCCTGTTGTCAAAATTCAGTCTTTAATTTGTTCACTAGTGTCTTGTGTTTCTCGATGTGAGTGTGGAAATGGGTTTTTGTACATGTTATGCTTCTAGGGTATAGAAGATAAAATTACATATATTCGAGATGTCATAATGACGTATCTTAAATGTATAATGTGTTGCGTTTTATTTAACTTTTTCGCATATCAACCTGTGATTCATTTAAGATATATACTTTGTGGTGGATCAAGAAGTTTTGAATATGGCTAAAGATCAAAAAAGAAATTTGTTTACAACTAAAATGTTATGGTGATATTATTCCAAACTTATAAGCCATTGTCACACAAGATATTGCTTGAGATATTGACTACGTGCCCAGATAGTTCCTCTCAAAGGGTAGAGGGGGTGTGGTTATCCTGGTGTGTTGTATGGCTCTTGTCTTCATGCTATACATGAATATTGGTTGCTGGAATTGAGTACTTCATATGGACCCCGACCAAATTATGGGTAACATATACCGGACTAGACACATAAAATTGATTGTGGGAAGACCATCAAAGACTGACACCCTCTCAAATCAAACTTGTGTTTTTTGGAAAGAGATACTCTATGGATTCATTTCACTAAATCCACTAATTCGGAATTTTGAAGTTTGATCTAAGACCATCTTCAACCCTTGGGCTAAAAGCCAAATTTTGTAGCCAGAAAAATTTAGCTTTTAGCCCAGAAACAATTTTTCTGCTCCAACCCTTTCTAGCTTAAAATTTTAGCCCGGAATTATTAAAGAATAAACTTAGGCTATTTTTTTCTTAAATTAAATTTAAAAAAATAAATAACTATGTAGACTATCGTAAATTAATTTTATGAACATTTTAATAAAAAAAAATTTAAATTTCGATAAATATTTTCATTCAGTTTGGTGGAGCCCACACCGATTTCTGGGCTAAATTCTGGGGGGAATCTGACATTGGTTTAGCATTTAGCCCGAAATTTCACCTTGGGTTGGAGTGAGTTTGGGGGGGTAATTTGGCTTTTAGTCCAGGGTTGGAGATGGTCTAACGGCTAAAATTATTATAACTTTTAAAAGGAGTCCCTGTTTTTAGTAATTAGATTAAATTTTAAGAATCCAAATTAATGAATTTGGTGAATTTTGTAAAAAGGATCCGATCCCTTACCGTGTTTTTTTATCCGAATTTTCTCCTTTCCTATATCTCTCCTCTCCATGTCTTCTTTCATCCACGGCCGTCCATAATATTTCCTTGTTCCTGGTTGATTCAATGCGGAAGATTATGCCACGTAGGCAACAACAAAAAGATAAACTTTGAGGACACAATTTCATGTTTTAAAGTCTTTCTAGAGAGAGGATATAACTCTTTTGTTAAGAACCTTCAGAGGTGATTGAAGAACCGTAAATGATTTTTTTTTTAAATACATCTATATTTTTACACTAAGACGAGGTGAAGTTCGGTTAAATTACATAATGTGCAACTTAATTTGGTATCAAATTCTCCATCTATGAGATTCGAATCTAAAACCTCTCACTTTTAAGTAAAGATTAATACTATCAGATCGTAATACTAAGTGGCAAGAACTGTAAATGATTTAATTTAACAGAATTTTCACATTAGAAATTTTCTAACATTAAGGATCAAAGATCTAACAGTCAAATATCGCTGTTAAAAAATATATTAGAGCGTAGTATAATTTTTGCATTAGTTAGCTTTAGTTAAACTCTAAAAGTGAAGTGTGAATTCAAATCCTAAAAGCTTTTGCTAGATACCTGAACTGTTACCGGATAAAACTGTTGGAAGTGTTTTTTTTTTTCAAAAGTAAAAGTGAACTTCGAATATTTCAAAAGCATTGCAACCTTTCGAACCTTTGGATTCATACATGGCATGCAGAGATTTAATGAAAAGAGAATCACGCGGCCTACCAAAGATGATTTGTTTTGTGTAAATTGTGTTTGGTTTTTATACAAAACCAGGCGAATGATTCAGATTGGCTTCGTAAAAGAAAGCAAGTCTCGTTGGTAATTGGTGAGTTTTCCATTTTTATATGAATATTTTGGCGATTTGAGCCTGCACTGCACTTGGTGCTTAGGACTAAATGACTTGTTTTCTGTGGCTGTTACAGTTTTAACCAATACACGAAAAGAAAGCACCGAGTTAGTGTAGTGTCTTTCTGGGACATGGAGTTTCAAGCTTGACACACTTTCCATGAGACAAAAGAAAAGTATATGTGATTTATTATTATTCAATCTTATCAGTTCCTAACTTTGCGGTTTCAATTTATTCTCTGTAATAAGATTGTTAAAAACTTCGTTTAGAGTTAAAAAAGAACGGCAAGCGTAAAGGTAAATGTTATTAACCAGTTGAATTAAAAATCTCTTACCTTAAAACTTCATAATGTCAATTAGTTACAAGAAACCTTTGCTAATACACTCACAAGAACTTCTCTTATATCACTCATCTTCACCTGATCACAAAAATGTCCACACGCATTGCCATATTAATTAGGTTGGACTATTGTTAACTTTTGTCTAATAGCATAATGAAATCTGTATATAATCACTTTACTAATTTGAGGGTTTCCAGTAATTAAGAATTGAATATGGACAAACTATAGGTATAACAAGAGATTAATTATTGATGATCAGTAGGAATTGGATGTAACACTTAACCGGCCACCTCAACTTTAGTAGTTGAAGGTAGAGCGATCCTAACCCTTTTTTTTTTTTTGGAAACAGCTATCCTAACCTTATTGGTTTAAGACTACAGACACTTCGGGGTGTTAAAACAATGTGTAAAAACTGTGTCATTTTTAGGGTTTATGTTGAGTCAACAAAAGACACTGGTCCTACGACATGAAATTAATATTGAACAACGCCGTATCTGGATGGGATTGGATTTGTTTATTGCTACCTATTTGGTTAATTATGCAAGAGTGTTTAACATTGAATTTCCGCAACCAGAAAATATATTTTATTTGGATACACACTAACCAGGAAACAACAAAACAACAAGATGTATTTTTTTGTTTATATACACAATATCTTAATCCTATTCGAATAGCATAAAACATGCAATAAACATGTAACTACTTTGCTTGTTATTGGACCAAGAAATTACGAAAAAGAAGAAAAAAAAAAGTGTATGCATGTATCTATCACAATGTATTTAACTTTTATTACCCTCATTCTTCACTTAAAATCAACAACATTGACATAATGCTTCACTTAAAATGTCGCTATTATTTCACGTTTTTTTTTTCTTCTCATACGCATAATATGTGTAAGATTGCTGATTTTCAGTATTAGAACTTAGTTGGCCTATCATACCTGGTAAATAAAAAAACATTTATATATATATATATCTCACAAGTACAAGACATATATATACTCTCTGCCTAAATTCTTGACCATATATATATATATATATATCTTCACCAAGGTGAAACCAAAGATTGATCTACATGCATGCACATCCAAGATGCAACCATATAATATTCTTCTCGTTATATATCTATAGCCCTAGGCCTAATAATACAATAATTTTTTGACCATGGTATGGCTACGTTTAGCATATTATCTTGAGCCAAACCCCACAAACCGATATGTAAGGTATGGCCCTCTGGTTATGGGGTATTTATTAGAGAATCATTGCAAAATGATTTAACTTCAACGGACTGGACGGTCGAGATTAAAAGGTTTAATATGTAGGTTGTGTCGGCAAGCTGGAAGGAAATGAGACAGACGAAGGACAAACTGATGAAAGGGTAGTTGACGTAAAGAGAGATGAAAGGGTCGTTGACGTAATGAGAAAGAAAGCACCGCAACATGTATCCGCAGATTCTGGGTTTTTGCAGTGTCGTCGACTCGTCACCATTGCCATGTAATGTAAAACCAGTAAAATATGCATGCAGCAAGGTAGCTAGGTAGGTAGTCCTCACACTCTTCGGTCCTCAGCTACCCAGTTTGGTCCAAGACTTAAACCTAGCTAGGGCTAGGGGCTTTACTAAAATCTTCAATAATTGGTGAGCATTCGTTTAATAAAATTTTTATTCTTCCCCATGACATCTCCTTCGTTTTTATTTTTGTTTGTTCCTTGCCTGTTAATTCATACCTCAAATCATTGGCAACCAAAATATAATTTCATTGACATTAATCGTTCAATTAATATTTGCTTCGTGGTTTCAAAATATATCCTTATTAAAAAAACGTTTGTTATACAAGCAGCTTGACCTACCATTTCACATGCATGCATCGGATGTGCCCGTGCAGGCAAGGATAGAGTATTGACTAGTCAAATGATTAAATTAGAGAGACACAAATTGCGGCTTTCATGTACCGCGGTCTCCAAGTCAACCAAATGGAGCAACGCAGAGACAAAACGGGCACACCATGTTCAAAAAGGCCACATTCAAGTGTTGTTCTAATTAATCAAATATTAAGATTTTAATTTGTCGTCGTCTAAATTTTCGAGGTATATAACTATAGCCAAAATTACCATTTGATCAAGAGAGTTAACATGAGTATTTTTCGGTTCTTAATTTTGTGCCATAAGATGTGGATTGCTCATGATCGATTCAGAGAGAAACCCACATTCCACCTCAGACCCAATAATTTTCACATGACCACCGCTACCTTCTTTGTTCTTCTTTAATGTATAAACCTTCCACCGTCCTTTGGTCTGGTAGAAACCGCAGAAATATCAATGCTAACGTGCACGTGTGTTGGGGAGACAGAAAAATCTTTGGAGAATTTATGAGTACATATATAGACGACAATTCATCTGCGCACGGCTTTGTGAAGATTTGAGAGACGCTGACTCTCAACAATCTCATGCGCGGATTGTCTCTCTGAAATTTCAACTCTGTTAATTTACTTCTTTTTTTTTTTTTTTTTAAATTTCCATGCATTGCATGCAATCCCCACCACTTGCCAATAGGAAAGAGTTTGGGGTTCAAGATTTGGGCACGTTGTAGACTCATAAACCAAACAACTCATCTAATTTCCCTGCTACCAAACACAAAGGAAAACAGTTGAATCCAGATGAGTCAGTCTGAGGCCGACAGATGTTACACTACGAAAAATTTATCAACTTCTTATTAAGTTCATATGGGATACGTTGGGAAAGTAGTTTTTCTTGTACTTGATGTATATATAAATATAGTTGATAATCAATTTATGTACACTATCATGGAGGTGAAATTTTTCGACCCTTGAAGGAGTCAATCACAAATAGTTTAATGCATGCATATGTCGGTGGTCATCTTGTTTATCTGTGGCATAAAAAAAGGAGTGTGGCCAGTTACAAATGTAGTTATTTTAGCACACTTTTTAATCTTCTGCACATTCTTTGTTAGTTTTTACCGTTGATTTTACTTTAAGTATTCAACAACTACAAACAACAGAAGTGTGTCTGAGGTGAGAAAGAGTGGGTTAAAAAGTGTTTCCCTTACCAAAATATTGAGTTACATGTGAGTAGAAGTGTATTGAAAAATTCTTAACATATTCTCTCGTGAGTGTTAACAAATCGAGAAGGAAAAAAAAAAACGAATTACAAGCTCTGTAAAAGACTTATTCTTGTAGAGTTACAAGATGTGTATTTATAAAGATCTAACCTTGAAACAAAGAGAGTCGGGAAATTAAGCAATCTTAAAACCTAATAAACAGATAGAAAAATGATAATCACAATCCTTATCCTATTAGAGAGTCTTAAATAAATAAAACATCAAAAATACCCAATCTCTTTCGGCATGAACAATTATTTATGAAAGAAGTAGTGAGCCTCACTATGTATACTAGATAGCTAGCCTCTCTTGCATGATGTGATCTTTTAGAATAGCATATAGTTAATTGCTAATAACTATAGTTATGTGCGCGTTAATGCAAACGTATATAAGTGAGCCTAGATTAGATTAGTTGTTTTATGATTCGTTTTTACTGAATGAAAGATTGAGAGAAACTTCTTCAGTTTTCTGTCATCTTCAAACCCTAACTTCTTCGGTTCCTATTGATTCTCGAGTTGTTTCTATATATGATTTAACAAGCTCAATCACATGCATTAACAGTTAACCACCATTCTGTGAACAAGATCGACTTCCAAAAGAGAATCTCACAAAAATAATCAGTTGTGTTTTGCAAATAGGGTCAAGTCTCAGTCTTACCAAAAGCTCACATGATTGCATGTTAAAGCATGCATAGTTGTTATAGTGGAGAAAAACTAATGGGGGTCCCCAATATAGGATTTCTTAATAAGGGGTAGATCGATCGAGTTAAGCCAAGATCAAATTTCAAAACTTGAGAGATTGGTTGATGTTGATTGGAGAGTTAACTAGAGAACATTATTAAAAAAAATCTAAAGAGACTCTCACAAAAGCGAAACTTTTCATAAACACTGTATCAGAACATAATGTTTTATAATGTTAGCATGAGATTAGACGTTGAACTATGCAGTGGTATATAATCCATACAAAATCTCACTTTTGAGAGAGTCCATTTCTCAATGATTAAAGTGACTCCAACATCACCAATAATGTAAAGGGGTTATGGTACGATTCTCTGATTAATACAAGGTACTTTGAGTTTGATGTGTTCGTTCAGATTCTACACACACACACACATATATATATATATATATATATATATATATATATATATATAATACTAGGGCTCGGGAATCTTTCATAAATTGACGTCTCAACTAAACAATCTAATCTGCTCCTTGTCAATTGCTTATTTACCGCTGGAAATAAAACATTAATCAAGTAACCAAGCTTCACTCTTTTCAACTTTAATTTATAACCAACCGAATAAACATGGCAATCGATCAAGAATCTTTGGCGAAGAAAAAAATGTAACCAAATAATTGAAAATGCTGTTTTCAGTGTTTCCAAAATGCACAATCATGAACAATGGAATGGAATTGACCAAAATGCTGTTTTCAATCTTATCAACTATTGCTTTTTCGTTATATTCCCAACATCGGTATGCGATGAGGTTATTATTCCACTCAATTATAACAATTCTAGTTCTTATCGCCAACGGTTATGAATAGTATTAAAAATTTTCTTTGTAAAAAATGTCATAAAATGGGCCTTATGCTAACCATTGCACCCAACAAAAGATTTAGACAACTCTAGGTGCACCCATTAAATTTCGATTGCGCAACAAACATCCCCAAAAAAAAAATGTCCAAAATGGTGGAATTAATGTGCTCATAACTGTAAACAGTTGTTTGGCCCCAAAATGACAGTTTGGGTCGAGCGTGAAGTATTTCTCGACCCAGAAGGAGATGTTGCGGGATAGTCGATTTGTGGGCCGACTGAATTGAGTCGGCCGAGTCCTAGCAGGCAAAGGATTTATCTAAATAACGATAAGGGAAGCAAAATCCATCCGTGAAGACGAATAGTCCCAGTACGATAAGGAGTCTCGGTGAGAGTCCTAGCAGAAGAAGGAGTGGTCGAGGTAAAGTCCGATTGGGGTAAGGAGTCCCAATCCGAGTAGAGTTATGATTTGATCAGAAGGGGATTCGGCTCGTATAAATACAGAAGCAGTGGCAGCGTGCAAGGGACCTCCAACACAACACACAAATCTGTCCTGAACAATTTCTCGCTCTACTCGAAACCTCTCAACAACCTTGAGATTTTTTATTTCCTTTTTCGCCGACACACCTTCAGTTTGGATAAACATCACCGTGAAGGAAACCGGTGGTATCTTCAGTTTGGATAAACAACACTATCGCCGTAGAATCCGCAGACCTCGGAACACCTTCAGTTTGGATAAACAACACTGTGTCGAGGCCGACTGATTATCTATCCAAGTCTCAGTTAAGAAGGATTTTCGACTCTTTTTTGGCAGAGGTCATCTCATTAGCCTTCTCAGCGAAGTGAGGTGTTACCAGGTTACTACATTCGGCACATTGAAAGCCGAATTTGATATTGAACTTCGTAAAAATAGCAGCCTTGTCTTCAGGCTCTAGAACCCAAAGGCCGAGACGTGTTCCTTCCTCGACCGCAATCGCAAGACGTAGAAGTCAGCAGCGCGCTCAACGCAACATCAACACATTTTACTCCTTGGCCGAGCCCGGCCGACGAGTTGGCACGCCTCGCACACATTCGAAGGCCGTAGTTAGCTTGCTAATTACTTGGCCTGCACGCCACGTAGGCTAAGTGATTTTTGTAGTCAACATTTTGGCATGCCCAGTGGGACCCAGTGCTAAAACTACGAAGTTCATGCCCGTTGAGACTCGTTCGGTGAAGAAAAAGACAGGAATGGAAAAGTCTACCACCGCACCAGTAACCCACAACACGGGTTCAGAAAATTCATCACAGACACATACCAATGATGCCGTGACACCTGACCCACGCCGAGAGAGGGGAATAATTCTCGACGAGCCCCCTCATAACACAGGGGTTCTCACTAAGGTCATAAAGGACAAACTAGTTGAAGGAACAGTGGAGGACTGTGACAGGGATAGGGGTGATGCTACTGACCTACCATCCAGGTCGTTTTTCAGGAGACGATTGGAAGAACAATCTCGGCAATTCGAACAGACATTTGGCCGAGACATACAATCAATCCTGGAAGAAGTACGAGGGCAAAGCGCCACGCAGACCAAGTTGCTCGAGTGCTTGGTCCACATTACCCCCAATTTGGGATTGATAAATCGAGCGAGACAGCCCTTGCCCAAACATAACATAGCGACCACATCAATTGGCGAGGCAGGATCTGTTCGGCCTAGAGCAATTGATCCAGAAAAGAAGAGCGGATCAACCAGCACAACAAATGACTTTGGGCCTGGCACACCTGCCATGAATGCCGCAGAAATCCAGTGAATGATTGATTCGGCCTTGAAGAAGGGGCCGAAATTCCCCAAGTTTATTCATCCATACCCAGAGTATGTCGAGCATTTTGAATACCCAAAAGGTTTTAAGATCCCAAATTTCAGTTTGTTTGCGGGGGAGTCTTCGTTATCTTCTTTAGAACACGTGGCTCGCTTCACTGCACAATGTGGAGATGTTAACAGTGATCATTATAAGCTACGATTGTTCAACTTCTCATTAACCGGACCGGCGTTCGCATGGTATATTAATCTTCCTCCAAATTTGGTCCAAAGTTGGGAAGAACTGGTTGAGAAATTTCACGAACAGTTCTATCGGCCAGGAATTGAGATGTTAGTATCTTTGTTGGCTAGGATGGCTCAAGTATCCGATGAGTCACCAATGGAGTACCTAACGAGGTTTAAATCGGCCAGGAATTGGTGCCGAGCACCTCTCCCGGAAATGGAATTCGTAAGAATCGCTCTTAAGAGCAAGTCCGTCAATCAGCGACTGTCCCACCAACAAGTGAGCTTGAGGTAACATTCAAGATAATTCGACACCAGAGGATGAACTGCTGCTCGCCGATAATACAACGGACGCCTTAGCTGAAGACGCTCAGGAACAAGCTGCTTCGATCGACAATCCCGGGAAAGAGGATCATGACCCACTGGGCCCTTCTGTCCTGGACAACATGGAGATCAGCCTGGTCCACGTCTTACCCGCCGAATTTCAGATAACTACTTCCCAATCATCATCCTTGGCTGGCGATGTAGTGGCTAAGGAGGCAACACAGGTTGACCTTGTTACCACTTACCACTGAAGAAGACGAGATAGAAAGCAAAAAAGACAAACTCGTGGCAGCCCTCGTTGAGTTGTTTCCCTGGTCCCCCACTACCAATCTACAACATCTAAAGCCGTTGTATGTTACGGCTCATATAGAAGGATACCCAGTCTCTAAGGTATTCGTCGATTGTAGGGCCACTGTTAACGTTATGTCCGTGTCCGTCATGCGAGCCTTACGACGATCAAGCGACGAACTCATCCCATCCTGGATAACTATGAGCAGTTTCGTGGGAGATCGGTTCTAGACAAAATGAGTGCTTCATCTGGAGGTAACTATCGCCGGTCGCAATCACATGACCGCATTCTTCATTGTCGACTCGAAAACCGAGTATAACACCTTGGTCGGCCTCGATTGGATCCATCAGACTGGCTGCATTCCATCGTCATTCTATCAAGTCTTTATCTTCTGGGACGGGAAATCAGTCATTGTCCATCCGGCCGACACCCAGCTATTCGAGGCCGACACCCAGGAATCGGCGACACTCAGATTGGCCAACTTAATCACCAATATCGATGATTGACACCAGCCAAGAACGATGCCATGCCGCAATCGCCTCAACCATGGGGCGACTACTGGCCCATTGGTATACGGTTTCCAAGCAACCAAAATCAAGAGTCAATCTGGTCGAGTTTCTAGCAGAAGGAGACAACGGCCCAGTTTTGTCTCTAGATAAGGTCCAGGCTGCACCAGCCGAACTCGAAGACAATCGGCCTCAGGTTAAAGACCCCTTGGAAGAAATAAATGTTGGGACGACCGAAGAACCACGACCTTTATTTATTAGTGCTCTGTTGCCCCAACCTATGAAAACCGAACTGTGTAATTTATTAAATGAATTCAAAGATTGTTTTGCTTGGAGCTATCACGAGATGCCTGGTTTAGATCAAACACTCGTCGAGCATAAGTTACGCATCAAGCCCGGATGCAAACCGTTTCGTCAGCCACCTCGACGATTCTCGACCAAAGTGCAGCTTGGCATAAAAGATGAGATTATTCGACTCTTGAATGCCGGGTTCATTCGGATAGCTAGATACGTCGAATGGTTGGCAAATATAGTTCCCGTTCTTAAGAAAAATAGAGCCCTGCGAATTTGTATCGATTTTCAGAATCTGAATCTGGCAACCCCCAAAGATGAATGTACTATGCCAGTTTCGGACCTCTTAATCGATGCAGCGCAAGCCATGCGATTTTTTTCTTCATGGAAGGACATGCTGGCTATAACCAAATTTTCATTGCTGAGACCAGGTGCATTCGGCACATACGAGTGGGTCGTTATGCTGTTTGGCCTAAAGAATGCCGGTGTAACATACCAGCGAGCAATGAATGCTATCTTCCATGATCTCATCGGGACAACGGTCGAAGTATATATTGATGACGTTGTGGTCAAGTCAAAACGTCGGCAGACACACTTAGAGGATCTTCGCCAAGCCTTCCTACGCATTCGCTAACATAACCTCAAGATGAACCCGGCAAAATGTGCTTTTGGCGTATCGGTCAGCAATTTCTTAGGGTTCTTGGTCCATCACCGAGGCATTGAGATTGACGACAACAAGGCCTGGGCAATCATCAATGCACCGCCCCCAACGACCAAGAGGCAGTTGCAGTCGTTGCTCGGCAAGATTAACTTCCTCCACCGATTTATTGCCAATTCGATAGGAAAAATGCGTGTTTTTTCCACTTTATTGAAACTCAAGGATTCTGACAAGTTTGAATGGCGCACTGAGCATCATGAGGCTTTCACATAAATCAAGGTGGCTCTCTCCACCCCACCAGTCCTCGTTCTGTCCCGACGTGGTAGACCTCTTAAGTTATACATCTCTGCGGCCGACGAATCCATTGGTTGTCTTTTAGCATAGGACAACGATGCGGGGTGCGAGCAGGCTATCTTTTACCTTAGTCGCCACCTTAATGCTCCTGAGATCAATTATACGGCTGTCGAAAAACTCTGCTTAACATTGTTCTTCGCTGCCTCAAAACTCAGGCATTACATGCTCCCATCTGTCACTCAAGTCATCGTCCAAACCGACGTCATCCGCTACATGATCACTCGACCGATCGTCAAAGGCCGAATCGAGAAATGGACGATGGCATTGTCCGAGTTCAGTTTACAATACGTGCCCCAGAAGGCTGTCAAGGGACAGGCACTGGCCTATTTCTTGGCTCAACATCCATCCCCCTACGACTTTGGAGGCAATGATCTCGAAATCGGCATGGTGGAAGCCATGGACAATTTCTGGACAATGTACTTTGATGGTTCGAGCACGACTGATTCTGCTGGGGTAGAAATAGTTATTCAGTCTCCCGAGCACCAGTGATGGTATTTCTCTCTCAAATTAGACTTCGACTGTACCAATAACCAGGCCGAGTACGAATCCCTTGTCATTGGCCTCAGTATCCTTCACGACTTACGCGCACCTTGCGTCCTGGTCCTCGGTACTCTGAACTTGTGATTAACCAGGTCAATGACACTTTTCGTTGCATGAGTTGCACTCTGCCTCCCTATCACATGGTCGCCATCGATTTGGCCGAGTCATTCGATGGCATCACGTTTATGCACGTATCTCGGGTCCATAATACCGATGCGGATGAATTAGCCCAAATCGCCTCCGATGCACAACTCATGGGGGGCAAAACTAGTCTGGAGATACCCGTCATACGACAGCCGTACCCGGCCTTGATTAATCAGCAAGTTCTTGATCAGGATCACGTGATCTGAACACGGGTCATGTCTTTGCCGTCTTTGCTAGAACGAGAAGATCCCGTCGAAGTCTGCGCAGTCGAAGCATTACCAGATGATTGGAGATGAGCGATCATGCGGTACCTTGATAATCCCAATGGAAAACACGAGCGTAGGACAAAGGTTCATGCCACAAACTATGTGTCATACCAAAACGTGTTATATAGAAAAGGCGAGGACGGTTTGTTGTTGTTATGTCTCGGCCCCAAGGTGCGTACAGTGCCAGATTCATGGCCCTATACAAAGGGCTCCGGCCAAATCATTACATTCGGTCACTAAACCTTGGCCATTCAGAGGCTGGGCTATAGATATCATCGGCAAAATTACACCATCGTATGGCTTGGCAAAACACGCTTGGATATTAGTAGTAACGGATTACTTCACCAAATAGGTCGAAGCAAAATCATACGCCGAACTGACATCCAAGGAATTGTGTGACTTCGTCGAAGAAAATATCATGACTCGATTCGGTGTGCCAGAAACGATCATAACGGATAACGGCACAATCTTCACATCCGGCTGATTTAAGGAATACACGGCGAATCTCAAAATTCGGCTCGAGTAGTCTACACCGTATTACCCACAAGCGAATGGGCAAGCCGAAGCGAGTAATAAAGTTTTGATTGTCATCTTTGAAAAAATGGTGAGAGAACGACCGGGTATGTGGCATGTAAAGTTGAATGAAGCGCTGATGCGATGATTATGCGAACACACAAATTAAACCCTCTTTTTGACAATTGTAGTAAATATGTAAGTAGGGTATCGTTCTAGACCGGGGATTAGGAGGGATTGCTAATGCACCTAACTGACTTAAAAATATTAAACAAGACTCAAAAACACAAAACAAAACTCTAAAACAGAAAGCTAAACTATAATAACTTAAAACACACTAGAATAGTCAAAACAACACAAAACTAGCAAATTGAATAAAAACAGGTACTAGGGATGGATTCAAACGAATTTGGGATTACAAAGACTCAAAATACTCAAAAGACATCAAATTGTACAGATTATAACTAAAGAATACAACTTAACAATGGGGGGTTTGGTTTTGGATGAATTTAAACAAAAACTAAGTAAACTTTGTAAAACAAATTTTAAGACAGATTTGAGTAAATCAATGGATGAATGGATGGCTAGAGGGTTTTTCTCCACACATGACACACTTTCATACAAACCAATTTTCAGTTGTTCTTTCAATAAACCATGAATCTCAACACCCCAGATTAACCGTGAACAACACTTTTTTAACCTTCAAGTTTTCCTTAAGTTATTGAATTGGACGGAAAAACGCATACAATAATTCAAAACATTCTTCAAAAGTCCCCTACGTGAATAGCACAATAGAGATACAATCAAAGATCATTAAGCTTTGTGAAAACTATAAGCATTGACGAGGCATTCGTAACTATGAACAACATGATACTCTTGCCAAGAATTCACTTAACGCGATTGTGACTAGCAACCTCCACTACTTGTGAATATAAGTTCATAACGATTAGGTGAAACTCCCTTATATTCTAGCATCAAATTCATGCATGCAAACTAAGTATGCATCCTTAATCGACATACAAAAATAAGTTATAAATCAAGCAGTTAAGCAAATTGAATTCACAACTCATGAAATCACAACTGAAGGTAATCAATTTATATTACAAATATGTTCATGGCTTTGAATCAACCTCTAGCCAAAACGAATTTAGTTCCACATATTTGCAATTAAACAACTATAATTGAATTTAAACATGATAAACAAAAGTAGAAGACACCTAGAACGCTCCAGCAATCCAACGTCTTGAATGGTTAGCACAGCTCCAAGTCCTCCTCATTTCTTGCAAACATGCGGCACCAAGGTGGGTGTGGTGTTTGGATGGTCTAGGGGATGTGGCAGAGATTGGATAGGTTGAGAGAGTATGGAAGGGTGGTAGGGGATGGATAGGAAAAGAGGTGGATGGAAATGGATGGAGGAAGAAGGAAACTTGCGGCAGAAATTGTGTTGTTTATGGAATGTGTTGTAGATGTGAATTGGTGACTTTGGCCTTGATGGAGAAGCCTATTTATAGGCTTTGAGAATGAATCACTACCATCCATTTTATTGGTGAGAATGAATCACCACCATCCATTTTTGTTGGTGAGAATGAAAGGAGGATGAAACTCCATCATATACTTTAGGGCTTCGCCAACGAAAGAAGGATGGAGATTCTGTCGTATCTTGATCAGTGGTTCTGATGTCGATGCTGAAGGGGAGTTCTCCGCTAACTCCTTCCTGATTTGCTCGATGCGAGCCTTCATTTCTCCTGATCGAAGTAGAAGCTTGATTCGTTTATCAAACTCTTCGAAAGCAGCTTCGATAGCACGGTCTGTGGCCTTCTTTCCTTTGAGTAATTCGGTCACGATCGTCGGAGAGTGACGATAATCTTCATTTGGCTCCGCGGTTTTGGGCTGACACTTGGGAGCCGAAGATACTTGGGTCGCCTGGCGGCGGGCCATGCAATCTATCCTTTGGCGGTGACGCTTCTGAGATTTAGATAGGGCAGTGTACCTGCCAGTCGGTGAATTGTATGTGTACCATCGTTGGTCACGTGGTTCGGGCGGTTTGAACGTCTTTTGAGGTGCCACCGAACTGCAGCTGCTGGAGCTTCGTGCGTAATAATCTTCATTGTAAAACGGGACATCGAAGTCGAGCCGTCGCCTGGCTGAAGATGATTCTCCAGCTCGTGGTTGAGATCCGAGTCTATCGAACACTTTGTGGCGTTGGCCCGAGCCGAGCACCTTTGGCGGCATTGTTGCGACCATAGGTGTTTGTCAGGGTGTTGTCGCGTCTGGTTGTGATCGGCATGGTATCGCTGCTTGGGATTGCTTCTCTTTAGGCTCGGTTATGACTACCTGTTCTTTACAACGGCCGCACAATACTACCGACCTGTCGGATTCATCCGTGCTTGTTCCTGACATAGGTTCAACGAGTGCGGACCTTGTCTGCTCTGTTGGTGGCTCTTTAGCGGATAGATCGATTTTGAGCCGTGGCCGAGAACCCTGTTTTGGAATGTGCTGCACTTGTATGAATTCGGCTCATTATTTACCCTTGTTTTTAGGTAGATGGGCATCCACCATGCCGACCGTTGCTGAGGGAAAAGGATTGGCGTCGACGACCATCTGCTTCTCTGGGAATTTTAACTTGCCCTTGTCGATCCATCCTTGAATGGCATCGCCAAACATCACACAATTGTTAGTCGTATGCTTACTTGAATTGTGGTATTTGCAGTACGCCGTATCTTTCAACTCTTCGGCCTTTGGGATGTTATGTCCTGGCCGAAGCTTGATGATCTTTGCTATTAATAGTTGGTCGAAGATAGCATCGGCCTTGGTAATGTCAAAGGTATAAACCTTTGGCATTTTGGTCGTAGCTTCCTCAGGAGCCACACGAGCTTTCGTATCTTTGGTCTGAGCCAAAGCTTTGCAGACGTATGGCTTGTCAATGACGATTTCAGCTGCATCTATATTGACATACTGGGAGTTATCTCCTTCGGTCGAGGCGTAACTGACCGAAGGGTTCTTGTATACAGTACCCCTGGCTGAGGACTTTGATACCTTTTCTTCTCGGAGTAGGTACTCATACTGCTCCACATGCTGAGCTAATTCATACATATCCCAAAAATTGGCCCCCAAGAACTTCTTCTTGTATTCCAGATCAAGGCCGTTGAGAGCGATTCTTATGAATTCTACTTCCGGGAGAGGTACTCGGCACCAATTCCTGCCCGACTTAAACCTCGTTAAGTACTCCATTGGTGACTCATCGGATGCTTGTGCCATCCTAGCCAACGAAGATACTGACATCTCCATTCCTGACCGATAGAATTGTTCATGAAATTTCTCAACCAGCTCTTCCCAACTTTAGACTGAATTTGAGGGAAGATTAATGTACCATGCGAATGCCGGTCCGGTTAATGAGAAATTAAACAATCGTAGCTTGTGATGATCACTGTTAACATCCCCACATTGGGCAGTGAAACGAGCCACGTGTTCAAGAGAAGATAACGAAGACTCTCTCGCAAACAGACTGAAGTCTGGGATCTTAAATCCTTTTGGGTATTCAAAATGCTCAACATACTCCGGGTACGGATGAATGAACTTGGGGAATTTTAGCCCTTTCTTCAAGGCCGAATCAATCATTCGCTGTATTTCTGTGGTATTCACGGCAGTCGTGCCAGCCCCAAAGTCATTCGTTGTGCTGGTTGATTCACTCATTTTTTCAGGATCAATTGCTCTAGACCGAGTAAATCCTGCCTCGGCTGTTAACGTGGTTGCTATGTTGGGTTTGGGCAGGGACTGTCGCGCTCGATCGGTCAATCCCAAATTGGGGGTAATGTTGATCAAGTGTTCGAGCAACTTGGTCTACATGGTGCTTTGCCCCCGTACTTCTTCCAGGATTGATTGTATGTCTCGGCCGAATGTCTGTTCGAATTGCCGAGATTGCTCTTCCAAACGTCTCCTAAAAAATGACCTGGATGGTGGGTCAGTAGCGTCACCCCCATCCTCGTCACAGTCCTCCACTATTCCTTCGACTTGTTTGTCCTTTATGACTTTAGTGAGAACTCCTGTGTTATGAGGGGGCTCGTCGAAAAGTATTCCCCTCTCTCGGCGTGGATCAGGTGTCACGGCATCGTTAGTGTGTGCCTGTGATGAATTTTCTGAACCCGTCTTGTGGGTTACTGGTACGGTGGTGGATTTTCCCATTCTTGTCTTTTTCTTCACCGAACGAGTCTCAACGGGCATGAACTTCGTAGTTTTAGCACCTGGTCCCACTAGGCGTGCCAAAATGTTGACTAAAAAAATTACCTAGCCTGCGTGGCGCGCAGGCCGAGTAATTAGTAAGCTAACTACGTCCTTCAAATGTGTGCGGGGCGTGCCAACTCGTCGACCGAGCTCGACCAATGAGTAAAAGTGTCTTGATGTGGTGTGGATGTGTGCGGCTGTGTCTTGCAACTATGGCCGAGAAAGGAACACGTCTCGGCTTCTGGGTCTTCAAGCCTGAAGACAAGGCTACCAATTACAAAGTTCACGGCTCGTCGTCGTCTGATTCGGCGACAGTCACCGTATTGGTGAAGGTAAAATCACGCTGAATCGATACTAGAGTATAAGGGCATAAATACTCAAAGCGGATAAAGGTCTGAAACCCACTTGTGAATATGTGATCATAAAATAACTCGGCGTTGAGGCACCGAGCCTAAGTATTAGTAACACCTCACTTCGCCGAGATGGCTGGTGAGATGACCTCTGTTGACCGGGATCCGAAAACCCTCGTCGGCCGAGACTTGGATAGATAACCCGTCGACCCTGTCGCAGTGCTGTTTATCCAAACTGAAGGTGCTTCACGGACGGCTGGTTCTACGGCAACAGTGCTGTTTATCCAAACTGAAGGTGTTTTCCGGTTGCCTTCACAGTGCTGTTTATCTAAACTGAAGATGTGAAGGCGAAAAAGAAAATAAAAATCTCAAGGGAGTTGAGAGGTTTCGCGTAAAGCGAGAAATTGCGCAGGGCAGGTTTGTGTGTTGAATTGGAGATCTTTTTTTACGCTGCCACTGCTTCTGTATTTATAGGGGCTGAGTCATCTTCTGATCAATCATAATTCCATTCGGATTGGGACTCCTTACCCCTATCGGACTGCCTCGGCCACTCTTTCTTCAGCTAGGACTCCTACCGAAACTCCTTATCGTACTAGGATTCTCTCCGCAGAAGGATTTTAATTCCCTCATCCTTACTTGAGATAAGTCATTTTCCTACTAGGATTCGATCAACCCAACTCAGTCGGCCCATGAGTCAACCTTTCGTAGCATCTCCTTTTAAGCCGAGAAATACTTCCCTCGGCCCAAACTGTTATTTTGGGCCCAAACAGAATAATAGCAGATCTGCAAGCCAAACTGTGGACATCCAAGAAAGCCGCCGCCAGGAACACCCCAAAACTGACTCCACCCAGGACACATAAACATGACAACTTTGAAGGCTTTCCACGCCAAATCGAGAGAGCGACCCTACGAAGCATGCATCTAGAAAGCTACAACACCAAACTCAGCAGCCAATATAACCATCTAGGAAAGCCACTTATGCCGTGAGGGAGCAGAAGACGCGATCCACCAAACAAAGGACCAATGGATGCCATTAATCACCTCGCTCAGGAGAGAAACCAGCAAAGCAGTCGTCAGAACCGTCTAAACTGAAACACACACAACAACAGAACCATCCAAGGGAACACACAAAGCAGAGAAACCTCGGATCTAAGCCCGCCAGTGGGATGATGGAAAAAGCATGGGAGGAAAGGGAAGAGAGAGAAGCCCGGGATGAGGGAGATGGAGAAGAGATGGATGGACGTAAGAAGGATGAACTAAAAGCAGGGAGGGAGAAACAACCACCGGCCCCTAGCCATAGCCAGAGGCCGACGGCTAAGGAGATGGGTTTTTCGAGAGTTGGAAGAAAGATTGAGAGAGAAAGATTGGAGGAAAGATTACTAGGGATTGTACTTCTCTAGCTATGCGCGATTGTGCCTTCATGTCGGGCAAGATGCGCCGTTTTTCCGCCCTTGGAAGTTTCCTATGGTCGTACTCACTACTCGAGATTATGCCAATTCTGTCGTCACCGCCGCCACCACCACCACAGCTTCAATTCCTGATAGTGGACATAGTTTCAATTTTCTAATTATTGGAAATTGTAGTACTCTCGGTTTTTAGTCATAGTTATATATTACAGTTGCGTGTTTAATTAACATTAGCGAATAACTATTTATAGATGTATTATCAAACACGATATTCATTTATGATTTATTGCATGTCATGTCCACGGTAGATGATCACTACGTTAATTCTTGGTACAAGAGATGCTCCAACTCCAAGAAATAAAAACTAGTAGCTTGTACAACTCCACAATCCATATAATGTTTTACAAGTTCACAACACAATACATAAAATATTGAAATGCAATAATCCAGCAACAAATTGACAAACCAAAAACCCATCAAGCTATGGATCCCATAATATACACAATCACTGCATCCTTGTATAAGTTTGTTGATAAATAAAAAAAAGAGAGAAAAATCATTAAAATCTTCAAACCAATCAATTATCTCAAGTAGTGTTTTCCATCAAGTGACAAGGTATGTGTATGTAAATACAACAATCTTGTATAGTACATGTAGAATGACTGCAATGACGATTTGATCAGCAATGGAAACTGTCTTACAATTTTTTCTAAAATTTGAAACCAGTGGAACTTTGAGTTGTATCGAGAAAGATGCTTGGCTTCTACTGACGTCTGGGACAAAGATCATTTCCCCTGAAACACATTTAAATCCCTGCATGCTCCAAATCAAAAGAAACCCACGTAAGTTTTCGGCACCGAATGCAAAATGACAATTGATGGAGGGCTAGAGCTTAATACATGAACAACATATAAGGGTCGTGTGACACTGATTTCAGAATTTTGTGACAAAAATAAACCTTTAAAAAACCAAAAATGCTTATGACAGTGTTTGATAGGAAATCATTACAAGTATATCAAGGTTTTAAATGTGTTTTTAGTTCTATTAGAAAATCACCTTAGCTCGTTCTTTTCAAGGACATACTACTAAGCGTTTTAGTAATTTAAAAAAAAAAATTAAAAAGTCAACCTCTTTGTAATTAAAACGCTTTCTATTGAGGGGCAATCTTACATAAGCTTATAAGTAAGTTGAGTTACTTTTCATATTTTTATTTGGTTTTATATTAGAACATCAACTTTCTTCCCTTTCAACGAAAATACTTGTAGGCATAAATATTTTCATATAAGAAGTCTCAAGCGAGTTCTAAATTAAATGAATGAAGCAAGAGCTCAGCAAAATTACCTCTAGTTGCCTTCCAACAGTGATGACTAGAGTCTCCGGCTCTGCATCAAACAACAATGCAGGGCCTCCCTCTGATCCGACGTTAAACCGAGATTGCTCAAGCGGAAGGTGAAGGCACAAAGCGTGTTCATCATCGCTCTCACGCATGTGAATTTGACTGCCATTGATTATCTCATTCTGTAAATAACTAGGGTTTTGCCCCATGGAATGATCTTGGTGATTGTATCTTAATAACTTTACGTTTCCCATTTCACTTCTCATCTCCTCAAATTGCTTTTCTGCATTTCCAGAAAAAACTTGGCTCAGCTGCTCAGCAATTGCCTGAACTTTTCTTGCAACCTTCTCCATACTGTTGCTGCAAATCAATGAACAAAATAAGTTATGAACTTCACTAAACTTGCTTCATTGTAAACATAAGTTGTTAATGACACTCCGAAAAAGTCATCCTCTTAACTATTTCAGAATATTGTTTAATTGCCAAAAACACTTCCATTTGCAATCAATAAATAAGACTAGTGTTTCGGGGTGCTTAATTACCAAAAGTCCCGATATCTGTTGTCCTCCGATACCTGTGGGCGCCATTTAATCTCCTCCCGATTCCCAATGCGTTCAACGAAGCGTTTCCCGATTACTCTGACATTTCCGGAAACAGATTGGGCTTCCCGAACCACGGATCCCAACTCCTCGGCCGAAATCCCGTGATTGCTGATCCGAAACGCGCCGAACTGCTTGGCTGAGGCGAGAAGCCGGGCGACGGACTCGGGGGAGAGCGATCGGAAGTCGACGTCGGCTGGGAGTTCGTGACGTGTGCCGGAGGCCGAAGGCGGCAACGCGATGAGCTCGGGGATCTGCAGGCACTTGTCGAGGTATTGGGTGAAGTTCTCGTTGGACGCAGAGCGGGAGCCTCTGCCGGTTGGGATCGGAGAGGGAGGTGGGACCGCCGTGGTGAAGCGGCTCTTGCCGCGCATTATAGCCATAGGGGCTTAGGATAGCAGCTAACTGTATCGGAGTGGCGATCAATATTCAGTGGTGAGGTGGATTGATCAGTTCTTCATATGAAATATCAAAGGGTGGCACCTTTTTCTTTAATTTAATTTAATTGCTTGCACATTGGACGTGTTTTGGGTTCCAACTTCTAACGGATCCTCACTAGGGGTGAGCTCGGTTCGGTTTGGTACGGTTTTGAGTGAAACCAAAACCAAAACCGCAAGTTTTTGCGGTTTGGTTCGGTGCAGTTTTGAAGCCAAAACCAAAATGAAACCAAACCATTTGGTTTGGTTCGGTACAGTTTCAAATGGTTTCGGTTTGATTTTTAAGAAAAAATGTACAATTTGCAATTTAACATATTAATAAGCATTTTCCAATAATAATAGGAAAAATACATTTGTTATGTAAACAATTAGCATGTTGCATGCAGTTGTCATGTTAAAACATGTTTGTGCAACAAAAATGTGTCCCTTACAATGTTTTTCATAAAACAAGTTGAATAAATTTGAATTCATTAAACGTGAGCAAAACTTTCATACTAGAATATGTGATATTATGCTTCAAAAGTGGACTTCATTAGATCATTGTTCGACTCTTGATAACAAGATTAGTCCACCCTTGTATATATATGTGTGTGTGATGGTATAAAATAACAAAGGTCCTTCAAGTTAATAAACGTGTTCATGCACAAAATCAGTGAGGACTTTGATACAACAGAAAGTGTCAAGTGTGTGACCTTCGCTAGATTGCTTCGGTCACTAGTGCAGATAAGTATGTAAAGATATAGAGGCAGGGAAGCAAACACCAGATGTACGTGGTTCACCCAGATTGGTTACGTCCACGGAGTAGAGGAGTTCTCATTAATTGTGAAGGGTTCACACAAGTACATAGGTTCAAGCTCTCATTTTGTGAGTTCTAGTGAATGATTTAGTACAAATGACCTTAGGGATTCATTGTGGGAGAATGATCCCTATTTATAGAAGGGAGTTTCTAGCTTTGTTCTAATATTGACACGTGTCATGTTATGATTAGCCTCTGATGTTGACACATGTCGTGCTGTGATTGGCCTTTGACGTTGACACGTGTCGTGTTGTGATTGGCTTCCTGATTTGAGGGAAACTCTTGTGGGTCCTTGACGGTATAATGTTGACCGGTGCTTAGTAGTTTCGGGGTTGGTCAAGTATGGTACAAACAGTGCTCCCCTAAGTTCCAGAGTGAGGGAAGCTTCTCGGTTGGGGACTTGCAAGATCCAAGCTACTGAGTAATCACGAAACTTTTAAGTGCCGAAGTGTGGTATCATCTTCAGTTGCCTCTGTCCCATAGGTAGAAGTGGTATCTTGAACATATGTTGACGCACAAGGTAATGTATCATTTTCACTTGAAGCTTACTTGTAGTTTCAGGCTTGGTCAAATGCGATACAAACTATATAGTGGGAGTCCCCCAAGTCTCTGACTGAGAAGATCTACCGAAGGAGGTGACAGACAAGGTAAGCAATCAGAGTCTCAAGCAAGTAGTTGCAGATTAGAGGTTTGACTTCAGACTTCGGCTGCTCGTTCTCTTTCTCATTATCTTGCAGGTTGCATGAAAGATAAGGATAAGCAAATGGAGAATAGATGATATGAGATACTTTTGCTTTTGAAGAGGTACCGGATGAATCACTACGTGCTTTGTTGTACTTGTTGACTTTCCACAGGCTTATTCTTGAACTGGGCTGGAGGGTTTTTTGGTTTCCTCCAAAGGAAAGAGCCGACTTGAGAATTTGAGGGTCAAAATAACTCTATCAAATCTAGAGTACATTCGATCCTGATGATATAGGATACTGTTGCTCTTCGGCGATGGTGTCAGCGAAAGGTTGTTGAGGCTTCTCGAGTTCTTTGAATGGGGCAGTGATGCCGAGCTTGGTTTTGACTTAGACTCATCCATCTGGATTATGTAGTTATGTATGAAGGGCGTCGTGCCATAGTGACCTGTTCCAGCTCATCGTTGACCCTTCTGCTTCAATCTTTTGCATAGCCGAAGTGGTGTGTACCATTTGCATTTGAATGGTCCTTCAGAACACTACTTCTTAGTGACTCATCCATGCTTGGCAGCTTCAGTGTAAAGAGCCAATATCTGATCAACTGTTATGGGGTATTTGCCAGAGGAATTCGTGACATTGAAAACAGTTAAGGATGAGTACTCGAGAGCAATGCTAGGGAAGCAATCAGGCAAAGGTTCTAGGCAATCAGTTCCAGATCGAAATTCTGACTTCAAGTTCCGACTGATTGCTCTCTTTCTCTTTGTCATGTAGGTGAGAACAAAGACAAAGACAAGGACATGGAGAAAGCATGATATGAGATACTCTTTCTTTCGACCCTGATGATATGAGTTACTCTTGCTCTAGTGTGGCTTGTTTGCAGAGATATTATCGGGGGAAAGAAAACTGAGTATTTCAAGAGGCTTCGTTAGGAGTGCCTTCTCAGATGTGAGGAAGCGTTGAGCATTTCTTGCAAGTCTGACTGGCTGTGGAAGATGGAGGTCGACATATATAGGAATTTCCCCAACAATAAGTGGTAATACTGTTTTTTACCCTTCTCGGTCATAGCAATGTAGTGGGAGTTGCAAGGTTCACATGTTGTCGGATATCTTTGGTAAAGTGGTTCGTGGTATCCGGAAAGCTGATGTTGCGTGTGAAGAGTGTCGATACATTTTATCTAGAAAAACCTGGCTCTCGAAATCTGGAGAGTGGTGTCTCTTCGATTTTTGAACAAGCAGATCTGTTGAAGGTCTGGCTCTTCGAAATCAGTGAGAGTGGTGTCTCTTCGATTTTTGAACACGTAGATCTTTGTTGAAATGTATTCTCATGGAGGATGAAAAAGTAGGCCTTTTCCCAAGCTTGCTTTGCCATGGAGGACAAAAATCAACATATACAGGGGTTTCCCACTTAGCAACTAGTGGTGTCCTTCCTTTGCCCTTGTGGGTAATAGTATGTTAGCTGGCACTTCAAAATTTGTGTGCCTTAGCTTTGTCAGAGATCTTTGCCCAAGTTATCCGTGGTATTTAAGGAGCTGATTTTGCGTGTGGGGATTGCCAAATTTTTTTATCCAGAGGGACCTAGCTCTCAGAATTCGAAGTATGGTGCTTCTTCGATTTTTGAACACGTGGCCATGCTGCCCTTCCTTTTATAGGGGTCCCAATTGTGTTCAAGGAGTACATTCAGAGAGCTACTGCTTGTAAAAGTTCCTCCTTATTTTCGTACTTCTGAGATTTATTGTGCCTCATTTTTCCTTCGTCATTTCTGCAAATGGTTTGCCCATCCAACCGTCGTTTTGATTTGAATGTTGTGGAAGAGGCATCCATGTCTTCTCAAGACAACATATGGCATCCATCCTTCTTATCCCCTATTGGTCCTCTTACCATTGGGGACTCTGAGATGAAGAATGATATGACCGCTACTGTGGTGGCCAGGAATCTTCTCACCCCCAAAGATAATAAGATACTCTCCAAACGGTCCGATGAGTTAGCTATTCAGGATTCTCTGGCTTTCAATGTTCAGTGTGCGGCTTCTGTGTCTAATATGGGTCAATGCCTGCTTGCTCGAACCCGTCAAGTTGAGTCATTGATGGTGGAAGTGGCAAGTCTCAAACAAGAGATCATGGGGCTCAAGCATGAAAATAGACAATTGTACATGCTTGCACATAACTACTCCATGGGCATGAAGAGAAAGCTTAATCAGCTGCAGGAATCTGAGAGTCGGATTCTGAGTGATCATCAGAGGTTTGTGGATTTGTTCCAAAGGCATCTACTGCCTTCGTCTTCTGGAGCTTTACCGCATACCGAAGCTCCAAATGATCAACCTCTAGTGCCTCATCTTTCTGGTGCTCTACCGAGTACTGAGGCTTCTCACGAGTAACCTTGTGAAGGCTCCCTCCTCTTTGTTTGTTTTGATTTTTGTGTATGTCCATGTATGTAATTTATTAGAAATTCCAATAAACAAGCTTTACTTTGTTTAGCATATTGTGTTAAATACCCTAAGGCATCCTTTGCTAAGTTCTTTAAATCTTTTCTTTTGTTGAAGTTTGCATGTCGAAACTTCGTGGGTGGATCATGTAGGTTGCAATAGTGCTCCCCTAGTTTCCCGAGTGAGGAAAGCTTCTTGCTTGGGGACTTGAAAGCTCCAAGGTATTGAGTAGTCGTGAAACTTTTGATTACCGAAGTGTAGTAACATATGGTAAGAGTCCCCCAAGTCTTCGGGCGAGGAGTTGACGAAGGAGGTGTCTTTCTAGTTACCAAGTTTCTGCCACTTTTTGCGATTGCTCATTTTTTGGTGGAATTCTTTTTCGTTTCCACTAATCAGCTTGAGTCACTGCAATATAGCACCATCATCTGTAGCTCAAATTGCAAAGCCATCTTCATGAAAGTTGTTCCTTAACTAGTTAACTACAACATATCCAAATTTAAGACCCGTCGGAGCAGTATAACTCCAGAAATTCAAGTATGATCAGTGATTGTTCATTATTTTCCTGTCAACCCGTCAGACTTGTTGTGAGCTTCGAAACTCCATCTTCTCTTGCTCAGATCAATATAATTTCTTCATTAAAGTTGTTCCTTATCCTCTCTTCCATAACATATCAAAAATTAAGAACAAACTAACTGTTAAATATTTCCAGATCGTTGAAACATTGTAGCACCATTAAAATCTGCAGAAATCCAACCGTCTTGTTTGGAGCTTCAGTACTCTAATTTTTGTTGCTTAAACAGAAAAAGTTCCTTCTTGAAAGTTGTTAAGATATCCAAAATTCAGCTCCATTGAAGAAGATAAGGAGTTGCAGAAATTTGTTGAAGATCAGAGTGTGTGTAGTTCAATAGGCAAGGTTTGTTGAATATAGGTTTTTGTTGTGGGTTTTTATTTGGGTGTATAGCTTGAATGGTTGAAGCTATTTTTAGGACATAAAACTTGGTTTAGCTTCATACTATCTTGATCAAGAGTGTGTGAAGCTCTTGCATGTTTTAGTGTAGAAATTTTGTAATGAAGCTTTGAAGGGGAAGCTTTGTAGGTGAAGCTTTGTAGGTGAAGTTTTGTAGGTGAAGCTTTGTAGGTGAAGCTTTGAAAGTGAAGCTTTGTAGCTTTGAAGGTGAAGCTTTGAAAGGGAAGCTTTGTAGGTGAAGCTTTGAAGCTTTGAAGGTGAAGTAGGTGAAGCTTTGAAGCTTTGTAGGTGAAGCTTTGAAAGTGAAGCTTTTTTGGGTGAAGCTTTGAAGGTGAAGTTTTGTATGGTGAAGCTTTGTAGAAGGGGGAGGTAACAGAATTTGGAAGGGGAGGGTCAGAGGAAGATAACAACAGAGCGTGCGAGCCAACATTAGAAGTGCACAAAGAGAAAGCATGGAAGGTTGGGAAAAAGACGCGTGGAAAGAGAGAGAGAGAGTGATGGGTGACAAGTCTACCACCTGTCACCATTTATACAGTAACATGTGGTATACTATCTCGTGTTGCGATTACATTGAAAAATCTGTCACATCCCAGTCCGAGCTCGACTCAGCCATAGCACGATATTGTCCGTTTTGGGCCCCTACCACACCCTCACAATTTTGTTTTTGGGAACTCACACGAGAACTTCCCAGTGGGTCACCCATCCTGAGATTGCTCTTACCCGAACTCGCTTAACTTCGGAGTTCCGACGAACTCTGAAGCCAGTGAGCTCTCAAAAGGCCTCGTGCTAATTGGAGGTGGGCGTGTACATATAAGGCTTACAGGATCCTCACCCATGGGCGATGTGGGATCTTACAAAATCTCTCGTCAACAACGACCTTCCCTCTCTTTTAGCCAAAAATTGTCGAGATTGACATAACTCTTTACTCTCATTTTTGAGATTCGAAATAGGTAAAAATGTTCTTTGAATTTGTTCATCATCAATCATTTTCATAAAAAACTTACTTAAATAAGAATTAAAATGACAAAATATTCTCAATTTAATAAACAATGGCGAGGCCCCAAAAATATTTGTAAATGCTGAAATGCAGAATGGTTTCTTATAATCCATGTCAAAAAATTTGAAAACAAGATACAAATCTAAATTTAAATCTAAAAGTATTTAAATTTAAATAAAGTAACGTATTTAAGTTTTCAAACCATTTTCATAAGTTTTTTTTCAAAGAAAAATAGAGAAAAGAATTAAAAAAAATAGAAAAATATATGATCAGTACTTAGATAGCGATTTCCTTTTGCTAGTAAGATAGAGACTAATCCCAAACCAAGTCGCTAGAGTTTTAGCGACTATATTATCATTCATATTCATGTTAATTTTTCATTTATTTTTTTAATTTTTTTATATTTGTTAATTTTTCTTTTATTTCTCTTACCATGACAACAAACTATCATATTCATATTCTTCAAAATATGTTTTTTCTATAGAAAATATATTTTAATTCATATTTAAACACTTGAAATCAACGATTTAAAATCTAAATTTAAAGTTTTTTTTTTATTTTTCAAGTTTAAAAATCAATAAAAAATTATTCCGAGACCTAATAAATGGTAAGATCACATCTAAAGGTTTTGAAGATCTTAACTCTGACGCAAAATATTTCCTAAAGCTAAAAACACACAAAAACTGTGAGTTACTCACAATTTTCTAATCGATTTTGAGAACTTTTACAACGTTCGTTATAAGCTAAAGTTAGAGTCATTCTACTCGCATCACATGTTTTCTAAAGTTAATTTAAGATATTTCCAAGATTTCGTACACCTACACATCTCTTTGGGGGCTCCACTATTAGCATTCATTATTTTTTTCTATTTTCAACTTTAAAAATTAATGAAAAATAGCTTCGGGACCTAATAAAGGAACAATCACATCCAAATGTCTTACAACATTTTCGTTAATTCCCACATAAGATATTTCCTAAAACTAAAAATTTTAATTTTTTCACAAAAATTGTAAGTTATAAACTCACATTTTCCAATCGATTTTAAGAACTTTTACAAGATTCATTATAAGCCAAAATTTGAGTCGTTTTAGTCGCACCACATGTTTTCTAAAATTAATTTAGGACATCCCAAATATTTGGGAAATTTTATTTAAACCTATCTAACCTCTTTCTACACCCAACTTAAATTTTAAATATTAATTGTCTATTTTACCCTATTGCATAATTACTATTAAGTACAAAATGAAATTAATAATAAAAATCAAATTTATCAATAGACCCACATACTATAACTAAACCCTAGCATCACTCTTTCTACACAGCAACTGATGTCATGCTTCTTCAATCTAAAGGACCTGATTCACCCACTGAGGTAACTCTTTCTGTGGTAGAGTATTATGAGCTCAGTAAACAGGCCCATGATGCAGAAGAACATGCAAACGTGAGAGTTGCAGCTGCAAGTTCCCAAATCGAGTTGGCTAAGGAGTCTGAGCTCAAAAGCTTGGAAAAGTTGGAAGAAGTTAATCGGGAAATGGCTGCGAGAAAATAAGCACTCAAGATTGCAATGGAGAAGGCTGAGAAGGCCTAGGCAGGCAAGTTAAGGGTTGAGCAGGAGTTAAGAAAGTGGAGGGTCGAACATGAGCAATGGCGAAAGCTTGGTGAACCTGCTCAGGCAGCAGCAACTGCCACTAAAAGCCCAAGGGCCAGTTTTGAGGCAATGAAAGAATCCAAGGACTTTGACCACGCACTTGATTCTGCCACATTTGAGCAATTTTCATCAAGCCCCATCAAAGCTGGTCTATCACCGCCAGAAGTAAAGTAGGGAAAGAAGAAAAGGAAGTCGTTCTTCCCACAGATATTTATGTTTTTGGCCAGAAGAAAGACTCATCAAAACAAGTTAAATAACTCTTGATTGAAACCAGTACACGTCTTTGTTTTGATTTTTTACCTTTTTTTTTTACTGGGTGGTTTCTCTCAGAGTGACCGTAAATGGCAGATTGATCTGACAGATGTTTACCCGAGTGTACATGACGATATTGGTAAATTGTTTGTTGTATGATAAGTTACTTGGATGATAGTTTTGCTCACTGTAAGGATGGTTTTGGAGCATCGATTAATATTTTTGGTGCCTGAATATTGCAGCATATGCAATTTATGCAGTAGCCATGAACTCTAATTTTTGCAGCAACACAATACATGCGCAAAACATCACATGCAAACATTATGCAGCATGCCTTTTTTTTTTATAAAGAGAATGGTGTAAAAATAATTTTACATTTTGAATTGGGTTTTAGAGGGTACTTTAGGTAATAAATTTGGGTTTAAAGAGATATTAATTCTTTAATAAAAAATAATATGGGTGAAGAGAGTAAGTTGGGTGTAGAAAGAGGTTAAATGGGTTCAAATAAAATTTCCCCAAATATTTTTCAACACCTGCAAATTTCTTTGGTGGCTTCACTATTAGTTTATACTATTTTTCTAACTCATAGTAACAACGAAAAAATTTCCCAGCATGACCAAAATGATTGATGGTGCATAAACTCAGAGACTACTTCTATCAATTTCAAATTTGAAGGACTAAAGTAAGGAGTTATGCCAGAAAGTGGCCCTCTACCACAGTGGTGGAGAGGATTATTGCCCTTACACTACGACAGGGGTTCGAACCATGTCGGCTCCCTAACCTAACATCTAATTAAAAAATTCTATTGTTTGACGAAGAAAAAAAAAGTAAGGAGTTATGTCAATTTCAAAATCCGTTTTGGCCCTTTTTTAACATGGATGGAGGGTTTCAAATTCCTTGTTACTACCTTTTAGGGGTTTTATTAAATTTTATGAATTTTTTTTGTTGGTATATTTGAACGTGTCTTTAAAATGATTAAAATTGTTTTAATATAATATAATAAAAAGTGTTTATGACAACATTTTGACAAAAAAGGACTTTATGGAGAGGTCTATGAGCAAAATGCAACTCTTACTACCTATTTGTACTATAATTTGTACCACTAATAAAGATGAGACCCACATGCATTGGCGAGCCCTACCTCTATTAGAGATATAGTACAAATATATGGTAAATGTAGCAGTACTCGTCTATGAGTGTTTTCAATGAAGTACAATTCTCTGTCATTCTATTCCTAGTGTGGTTTAGTCCATACTAAGTGTATGAATTCTAACAAACGACCAATTAAAACATGAAATCTAATATGGACATTTAATTAAATGTTTATTAATATTTACGGTGCGGTTCGGTTTCGGTGCGGTTTTCAAAAGCCAAAACCGAAACCAAACCGTTTTCTATGTTGCGGTTCGGTTTCAAAACCAAAACCGTTTCAAAACCGCAAAACCAAACCGTTCGATGCAGTTCGATTTGGTTCGTGTTTTGGTTTCGGTTTTCGGTTCTAAGTGCCCACCCCTAATCCTCACCAGATCTTTTCGGTGAGAATCCCGGAGATCTGCGAATCATGTCTGTTCATCATATATCGTGCGGTTAGTTTTGTCAAGTACTGTTTGTATTTAATTTTAATAAAAATATTTAAAACAATTTCTGACCACAAAATGTACGATGAACGGACACGATTCACAGATCTCTGAGATTCTCACAAAGAGGATCTCGATTTTTTGAGTTTGTGAGTTGTTAGTTTGGAATGAGGATCCTCGTCGGATCCTCTTTGTGAGGATTTTGGGAATCTTCTAATCATATATGTTCATCATATATCGTGCGGTCAAAAATCATTGTAAATTTTTTTATTATTTAAAATTGAATATAAACAGTACCTGACAAAAATTGATCACACGATATACGATAAACAGATGTGATTAGAAAATCCTCAGGTCCTCACAAAGAGGATCCGGCGAGGATCCTCTCTCGTTAGTTTGGTGTCATGGAACTCATGGGCCATAGTGGAGTTGGAGATGCTATTGGCTCAAATTTTGTAGCGACTTATGTGAAACAGATTTATTATTGTTGTAAAGTTATGTTTTGGTAATATAATGTTATTGTATAACTCTCTATTTACATGACATTCTTTTATTAAATCAAACGTTATAAACTCATTATGTGTAAGTAATCTCCCCATTCCACAGCTTAAAGCCCATAACTCCTCTAAGAGCTTGTCCACTTCAAAATACATATATTTAGGAAAGAAAAACAAAACTTTTATAAAAAGTGCACAATTAAATTTGAAGTGCCAATAAGCGGCATACGATACCCTTCTTTATCTAGTTGACTATTTATGATTATCTTCTTTTTCATTTCATAATCTTTTTATAGTTTAGTAAATTGATGTACAAATTACAAATTACAAATTTTGCATAAAAGAGAAGTTCACTCTGCAGAATTATGTTGCAGGTTCATAAAAATCGTAATCTACACTAGTTATTATCATGAACCATACAATTTTTCTTAAGGAAAACTAATAAAAATGGATTGAAAACTTTGAGTTTTAATGATAAGGACAAAATAAAGGGTAAAGTGAATAGTACCAGAATTGACTTTTTAGTTTTAAAATATAGTTTTTCGTTAAAATGAATAGTATCGAGAGTTTTTCATTAAAGTTCCATTTTTCTTAAGGCTCGAATGTTTTAACAACCTTTACTTTATTTACACACACACACTAGTACATTGCAAGTGTAAAGAAACTTGTAACTTGCCTCCCAAGTAAACTACAACTGCTAGCTTCCTGGTGTTTGAAACCCAACGTTCTCAATTGCCCCAACAGTCTTAAACAACCGTCTCTTGTTTACCTCCTCCACCAGTGACCGGTGCAACAATTGACTGCGCACGTAGATGAGTGATTGAATCTTGGGTAATTTCCTTTCCTGATGATGATTCAAATTGTGATGTCTCTGGTTATCTAGTTGTGAATTGCATTGTTTGTAAGGATTTGCACCCCTGCTTTCTGAAGGACAAAACCGAGTAGATTTATGAGTAGCCTTTCCGAAGCTCACATCATGGAGATCATCTTCATTGCCTGAGTAGTAATTTATGTTGGAGTAGTTGCAGGAGTCTAATGAACTCTTAGAACTTACATCATCATTCATAAACAAATCACCTACATTTCAAAAAATAGATCAAATACATTTGAAAAATATTAGACAAGCAAGACTAATTGAAGTAAATATTTTTTAATTTTTATAAATGTACCATAAAGCAAATCATGATTCTTGCAGTGAGATCTGAAAGAATGAAGAGAATTTTGGGATGAAGAGCACGAAGAGAATGAGTTGAAAGGATGATGGTTGACACCACCATCATCGTCATCCTCTTCTACATAGTTAAAGCTGTGCTGATGAGGATGATAATCATGGGGTGAGCCCCATTTCTTGCGACCCGAAATCAAAGAAAATATCTCCTTTTCTATCATCCCTGCGATCTCTGGTGGTTCCAAGTCACTGATTTCTAATTCTTTCACCATCTCCGTTGCTACATCAATTGCAGTGTCGTTCATGATGTCAAAGGGAAAGTATATGTTCCTAGCATTTTTCCCTGCTAAGGAAACATCACCAACACAGAAGGTTACATACTCTTAAACTTTAAGGGTCTGTTTCAATCTGCTTGACCAGTTAGTCATATAGTGCAAGGTGTATAGTAGGTTGAGGATTTACCGTTCAGGTCAGAAATCTGAACTTTGAGAGAAATAGTATCATCCTCTGGATTCATTTTTCCAGTGATGATCATGTTTGTGCTTCTTTCCAAATCAACCTCAGCGGATAAATGTAGCTCATCCTCCTCGTCCCCCTCCTCCGCCACTGGATCATCATTAGGAATTAACTTGGGAATTGAGATTCTTGGAGGGGACGCTAGCTCTCCATCATCAGAGGCTAGAAAAGGGCCTAGCAATAGCTCGTGTGCTGGTAACCTCTTTGAAACATTCTCCAGACACTTCCCTACAAATCGTTGAGCCTCCAAATCTTCAATCTTGTAGAATGCGTTTGGTAGCTTCCCCTGCAAGCAAAAGTCACATAATGTAGTGTAACGTAATGTGACCCATTCACATTGCTAATCAAGTGAAGACTAAACTTACTGAAGTAACTTTCTTGTAAATTTGGGCAGGATTTGAGCACTCGCTATAGGGATATTCTGAAGTAAGCATTTCCAACACACACATGCCAAAGGCATATATGTCTACTAGCTCATTGTATTCCTCATCATACAATTCAGGCGCCATAAATTCTGGTGTACCTAATGAAATAGTAACAAATTAAAATTAAAAAAAAAGGAAGATAATCAGAGAGATCTAGTTTGATATCATTACCTATGACACTGTGGGCGTGTTGTGTACCACGAAGAATAGCAGCCAAGCCCAAATCACCAATCTTGACTTGCCCTAGATGACCATTAACAAAGATGTTGTCACACTTGAGGTCTCTGTGAATCACAGGTGGATCTAGTTTGTGCAAATAAGCCAGACCACGTAAGATCTGCCGGGACCAATTTTTCACTGCACCAATATTCACTCGCTGGTACTTATGTCTGTACCTGTTTAAATTAATACCGGAGTGTGAATTGCTACCCTCACTTTGCGTGTGTGCGCAGAGAACTTAAAACTTAGAAGTTCGAGTTGCCATACTTAATGATCAACTACTACCTTAACATATTTAAGTCAGGTTGTATGCAAATTAATTATAAGTTGTGAGATTAATTAATTACTCTCTGAGAGTGCCGGAGGTGAACATTTCGGTGATGAAGTTGAAGGTTCGACGATTAACATCGATCCACGACTTCTTGTATTGGATGATGGAGTCATGGTTCAGGTTCTTGAGGAGGTGGACCTCGGAGTATAGGCGCTCAAGTTCGTCTGGCGAACTGAAGACATCATTAAGCTTGACTTGATTCCACGCCACCTCCATTCCGAGGACCTCATCAAATGCCTTGTAAACTGTCTTCATGGCTCCTTTGCCAAGCATTTCCCTGAACTGCTTGGAAAGAAAAACAACTTAAGAACAAAAGGGCCCTCTTAATTAGCGCTAATGATCTGACCAATTATCATCAAAATTAATTATTCCATTTCCAAGTTTCATTGGAAGCATGTTTTTACAAATTATGTTATTTTTCTTGGTCAAGACAAATTATTACAATTAAGCTTTGTAAACATGATGGAAGATTGTTTCAGAAAAAAAAGTCTGAGCTAGGTAGCTCGATTGGCTCCAATATATTGCATCATCAAATAGGCATGCAGGACAAATTTAGGGTCGAATATAAAAATCCATCAGGTTGCATCATCCAATTGGGCTAATTTAATAAAACTGATCGGCTGACACATTTTCAATTTTAAATCAATTTAAATTAATATCATGTACAAATTAACTTGACAGTTGACCCAGCAAACATAGGGAACTGACTTATTTAACCATCCATTTGGTTTATAAATTATATTCTTGTTCTTGTAAGATATTGGTAAATGAAAATATGAACTTATGTTAATATTAATGTTAACAATGACTCGTTTGTGCTTTTAAGATGATTGAAATATTTTTGGGAAAATTATTTTTGGGATCCAAAAACACTTGGAGTACTAGTGCTTCTTGTAAGAAACACTTCAAGTGCTTTTTTCAGGATTCAATTGTTATTTTACTAAGAATTGGTCCCAAAAATATTTATACCAAAAGTGCTTTCAACCATTTTAAAAGCACTCCTAAAAATTTTAATTTTGAACCAAGCTGACAGGTCAGTTTGTTCACAATTTACATATTTTACAGATCTTCAATTAAAAATAAAACTTTTTCACTAAATTGGCAATAAAACAGGTTAGTGCTCTGTTTAGTGTCTCCTTAGAAGAACGTTATTTTTTATTAAAGATTTGTGAAAAGTTTTATGCATAGTTTTTCAAAAATTTATCATCATATGGTATCGAATTCAAAAACAAGGTAATTTTCTTGCATGCAGATACGTGTAAACCTTATTCCCTATATAAATTTCCAAAAGAGTTTAGAAGAAAAACTCCATATAACTAGACATTATATTTCCCAAGCAACTCGTTAATTAAAGACCATATATAAAAAGAAATAGTAAATAAAAAAAAGAAATAGTAAAGGGAACTTACACGTCCATAGCGACCGGATGGATCTGTTTCAACGTATGCAGGTGACTGTGGCCTGCCTCCCATGGCAGACCTGCTTCCGATCCGGCTGTTGTTCTTGTTCATGGTTAAGAACTAATCAAGCAAACCTCTGAAACTCTCCGACCACAAACAAGTCCCAGCTGCTTTTCACTTTCTGATATACTACGAGCGCAACGTATATACCTAGTAGTTATAAACTTATAATTCAACTCTAACTAACTACAAGGCTTGTGGAAGACTTTTCGCTACGTGCTACGAAATCCGAGGCTTTCCCTCATGATTTTCATAAGAGAAGACTCTAAACAGCAACCAGAAAAGCCTCGAGTAATCAACGCTGAGCATGATCCAAGCCATTTCCACAACACCAAGCGAACGTTCGTAGATTTTAATAACCATTTGTGTAGAAGATGGAGGTGTGCCAAGGAATTTAAGTATAGAGGAAGAGTAGAGAGTATATCCGATTCTAATCAAAGATTTTTTTTCTTTCAGAAAAGACAGACTAACTGGAGCAAACTGTTGAGCTTTAGCCTGTAGGGTGTGGTAGGGAAGAGAGAATAATATTTGTCAACTAACGGGACTGGAAATTAATTGAACCTAGCTTGTGGAGAGGACTATTTTCCCAATAATTTCTAAATATTTAGAGTATCAAATGATCATATGTAGGACTTTAGCATGGGACTGGAATATTAATCCTGAACTTGAAAAATCGGTGGCTGTGCTTTGATGGTACCCTTTGTGGATGTAGAAAAACAAACCCTAATATCAATCAGAATTATGGAAACAAAAATTAGATTTGATTTGTTTGAGAGAGACTCTTGAGTTTGGAAAGATATGGGAACCTTGCAAATTTTGCGAACAACAATAATATGGATAGAAAAAAAGAAGGTTGTAGTGGAAAAATGTTGTGGTGGGTTCATATTATAAAAGAAAATTGGAAGTGTTGTAGGCCTATTTGATTGAGCGATGTAGGGTTTAGAGAGAGAGAGGGGTGCGGCAAGATTGAGAGAGAAGAGAGATTGATTTAATTGTGAGGTGTGTTTTATTCACCTCCATTGTGCCTCTATTTATAGTAGTAGAAAGCGTAAAACATTTCCCATTAGGATTACAACACTTAATAAGTAATCTACTCCTAATAGGAATATAAGATACTTTCCCATATCTCCTAGGATTTACACAATCACATTCCTATTCTAAATATGACTGCAACACTCTCCCTTGAGTGTGTAAATACTAAAAGCACCATCGCATCAGATCTTCAGCAAATAAGGTTGAATAGTTGATGAAGCCAATCGCGAGTCTCAAATTTACGTTGAAGTATGCATTTGCAAAAACTCACAAAAAACCTCGCTATGGTAAAACCCATAGGCTAAGGAGAAAAGTAAGAAAATATGCATAATGTCTAAAACACTCGTCAAACTGGATGAAGGTAGTGAACTCAACGGAGTATGATCATCCCAGGATGGGTGCCTCGTTAAAACCTAGTTAGGTAGCAAAAACCCAGTGGGAAAAATGCTCCTAATCGTAGGGAAAAAGAGTACATTAAGATCATGTGAGTATGCTTCTAGATACTCCCCCTGAGTTAGACATAACTTCTAAATAAGAGAACTACAAGCGATTTAACTTAGATAATTTACGCATATCGATTCCTTGGACGAGCTTTTGAAAAGTAGACTTGGGCAATGACTTGGTGAAGAGATCGGCCAAGTTGTCTTGGGAACGGATTTGCTTGACTTCAATGTTCTGATGCTGCTGCTGCTGGTGTGAGTAAAAGAACTTTGGCGCTATTTGTTTGGTGTTGTCTCCCTTGATGTATCCCTTCTTTAACTGCTCGATACATGCTGCATTGTCTTCAAAGATCGTCGTAGGAAAGTCAACGACTGATGTAAGACCACTAGTACTTCGGATATGTTCCATAACTTCTCTCAGCCAAAAGCATTCACGCGTTGCTTCATGTAGGGCGAGAATCTCAGCATGGTTTGACGAAGTAGCCACTAGTGTTTGCTTGGTAGACCTCCAAGATATAGCGGTGTCTCCAACGGTAAAGACATAACCCGTTTGAGAATGTGCTCTATAAGGGTCAGACGGATATCTAGCATCTGCGTAACCAACAAGGCGAGAATCATCCCGAGAACCATAGGGGACGGCAACACTCGGTGATTCGCGGGTATAGAACAAGCCCAAATCCATTGTACCCTTGAGGTAGTAGAAAATGTCTTTAACATCATTCCAGTGCTTGCGTGTGGGCGCATTGCTGTATCTTGCCAAAAGATTAACAGCGAAGGAGATGTCGGGTCTAGTGCACTGAGCCAAGTACAATAAAGCCCCAATTGCACTCAGGTAAGGAACTTCGAGTTCCAGAATCTCTTCATCATCCTCCTTTGGACAGAAGGGATCTCATTTAGCATCTAGAGTCCGAACAACCATTGGTGTACTCGTTAAAACGACGCAACACCTTTTTGGTGTAGTTCGATTGATGTACTAGGATTCCATCCAAAAAATGCTCGATCTCCAGGCCGAGACAATATCGAGTTTTTCCAAGATCCTTCATCTCAAATTTCGATTTCAAGTGTGCAGGAATTCCCTCAAGCTCTGCAGGAGTCCCGATGAGGTTCATGTCGTCGACATAAACTGCAACGATTGCAAATCCGAAATGTGACTTCTTTATGAACATGCATGGGCATAGTTCATTGTTCACATAACCCTGACTTGTCAAATATTCACTCAGACGGTTATACCACATCCGCCCGGATTGTTTCAATCCGTAGAGTGACCTCCTCAACCTAATTGAGAGAGTGTTTCGTGGTCTAGAACTATTTGAGCCAGTCAATGGAAGTCCTTCTAGAACTTTCATGTATATTTCCGTATCTAGATCCTCATAGAGATACGCAGTTACCACGTCTATAAACTGCAGATTCAGTTTTTCGAAAACTGCCAAACTGATTAGGTAACGGAACGTTATGACGTCCATTACGGGGGAATACGTCTCCTCGTAATCAATTCCAGGGCGTTAAGAGAAGCCTTGCGCTACGAGGCATGCTTTGTATCGCACTATTTCATTCTTCTTATTACGCTTCCTCACGAAAACCCACTTGTAGCCAACGGGCTTCACACGTGGTGGTGTAGGAACGATAGGTTCAAACACTTTACGTTTCGCGAGCGAATCGAGTTCGACCTAGATTGCTTGTTTCGAGTTTGACCAATCGATTCTACGTCATCATTCATCGACTGAACGTGGTTCAATGTCATCGCTAAGCATAATGTCAGTAGCTACTAAGTACGAGAATGCGTCATCGACGATCATCTCATTCCTATTCCAAACCTCATCCAATACTGCGTAGTGGACCGAAATCTCGCGATTCTCGGGAGGCCGGCATGTTTCATCTGAAGCATCACCGTAATCTAGAATAACCTCATGCGTTGGAACAGATGAGTGAGGGATGATCGGATTCAAACTAGGGTCACTAGTTGGTGCCACTTTCCTCTTCCGGGGCTGTGAATCCTTTGAACCAAGGGGTCTGCCACGCTTTAGGGTCAGAGCAGATGATTGGCTTGCCGCGTGGAAGTTGCAGCCTCCCCTCCTTCGGGGACGGTCCGGCCTTCCTGGGTGGGTTGTTTACGTACGCGGGGTACATCTATCCTTGCAGGTGTGTTTGCAGCGGGTATATGTGATCTTGTCACCTTTGCTAGATCATTAAAAGCATCCGGCATGCTTTGAGCAATGCTCTGAAGATCTATAATTCGACGTACTTCAGTTTCAGACTGAGCAGTGCGGGGATCTAAATGAGACATAGTGGGAGCATACCACAACAATTGCGGCGTTCTACGGGAACGTTAGCATGCTTATCTCCCCCTAACGCTGGGAAGACTGTCTCATCAAAGTGACAATCCGCAAAATGTACGGTAAAGAGATCTCTTGTCAAGGGTTCTAAGTATCGAACAATTGATGGTGAATCATAACCGACAAAGATTCTCATTTTTCTCTGAGGACCCATTTTGGTACGTAGCGGCGGCTCTATTGGCACATAAATGGTGTACCCAAACACCCGTAAATGCGAGATGTCAGGCTCATATCCAATGACCAACTGTAACAGTGAATGTGGTTGAGTAGCGGTGGGCCTCAGACGGACCAACATAGCTGCGTGCAATATTGCATAGCCCCAGGCAGATACCGGCAGTTTGGTTCTCATAACCAAAGTCCGAGCTATCAATTGAAGGTGCTTTATGAAAGCTTCTACCAGGCCGTTTTGGGTGTGAACATGGGGTACAGGATGTTCCACATCAATCCCTACTGACATGTAATAATCGTCAAAAGTCTGTGACGTAAACTCTCCAGCGTATCTAATCGAATCGACTTAATCGGATAATCAGGGTGGTGAGGCCTTAGCTTAATGATTTGAGCTAGAAGTTTAGGAAACATGGCGTTGCGTGTGGACAACAAGCAAACATGTGACCATCGTGTCGATGCATCAACCAACACCATAAAATATTTAAATGGTCCGCAGGTTGGTTGGATTGGTCCACAAATGTCCCATTGAATCCTCTGAAGAAATTTAGGGGGGTCATGAATAATCTTTGTATATGAGGGTTGAGTATTCAACTTCCCCAAAGAACACGCTTTGCATGGTGGGAGTCCAACATAGGGATGTAACTTGTGCCCGTGTGATGATTTGAGGATACGGCGCATCATGTCAAGTCCAGGATGTCCCAAACAATCATGCCAAAGCAATAAAGTATCCTGGAACTCATGCATAAGGCCAGCCACACTGTGGGCTTCTATGCCGCGAATGGTTGTGATGTACAACCCATTCGGCAGACGTTCCAATTTATCATGAATACGTTTCTGGCCATATTCGTATGAAGTGATACAAAGAAATTCAGAACCATGGTCTTCAGTGGGTTCAATATGATATTTATTATCTCGAATATCTTTAAAATTCAGCAACATTCTTCCGGAACGTGGAGAATAGAGTGCCTCCTTAATGGTCAAGATAGTACCATTAAACAACATGATACATGCCTTTCCGTATCCTTCAATCAGGTTGGATAGGCCTGAGAGAGTTGTCAAAGGAGATTTAATGGGTAGTAAGTTAGTAAAATAGTGTCGTTCACGCAAGATGGTGTGCGTGGTTGCACTATCTGCCAAACAACTAACTTCCCCACTAGACATACCTAGAAATAAATTGATTGAATTGGTCACATGCATAAATATAAGTCCATTCATTCAATTAAGCAATTCGAGAAAATAATATCCATTCAAATAATAATTCATAATTCAAAACAAATCAAAACCAAACAAACTATTCCAAATACTTAGGAAAATTGTTCAAAAATTTAAACCATAAACCTAGAAAAAGAAGGGGTAGGGCCGGCCACTCTTAGTGGGTTCGACCACTAGGGGTAAACACCCTAAAAACATGACTAATTTATTCGTCCATAGGGGCTGACGCATCTTGAAAATCCGATATCTCTATAGATGTAGTTGCATCTCCCAGATGATCCACAACTGCAAAGTTAGACTCACGATGTGAATGATACTTGGCAATAGCCTCAGGGGAAGCTCGGCATACGCGTGACCAATGATCCCTTGATCCACAACGATAGCACATGTCCAGTCTAGTAGAAGCAGGCTGAACGGGAGCTTTTCCCTTGTTTTTGAAGTTTGGGACCTTAGGGTCGAGTGGTGGACGCTGCTAGGTCGCAATTCTTCCCTTAGGTGCAGCACTCTGTTGACCTTGGGCTCGTGGTGGAGCTTGCTGCCTATTACCATAACCACGACGATTCTTTCGTCGTTTATGGCTACTAGAATATATTGCATGTGCTTCAGGCACATCGTTCGAGCCAGTCGGTCGAGCTTGATGATTCTTCATCAAAAGCTGGTTCTGCTTTTCAGCAAGAAGTAAAACAAAGATCAAATCCGAAAACTTGGTGAATTTATGTGCCCTATATTGTTGCTACAGGACAATATTGGTGGCATGGAAGGTCGAATAGGTTTTCTCCAAGAGATCTGATTGGGTGAGTTCCACTTTACAGAATTTCAACAATGAACGAATTCTACAAACTTCAGAGTTGTATTCATTCGCGGAATTAAAGTCTTAGAAGCGAAGATGCTGCCAATCGTGTCTTGCTTCAGGAAAGTAGATGTCTTTCTGGGGATCGAAACAGTCAGCCAGAGGGTGCGTGGGTCCTCCTCAACGAGGTACTCGGTCTGCAGTGCATCATGGATGTGTCTTCGAATAAAGATCATTGCAGTAGCCTTCTGAGCTTCGTCAACAGTTTTGCCGGTGATGGGTGCCTCGATGGTGGCTCTAATGCCCTTTGTAGTTAAATGGAGCTTCATGTCTTGAACCCACTTCAGATAGTTTCTTCCAGAGACTTCTAGAGCGGAGAAATCGAGCTTGTTCAAGTTTGACATGTCCCTAAAACGGAGAGAGAAAAACGTGAGTAGTCATATGGTAAGCCATAGACATATATCGTAGAACATACAGGTTCTTTAGACATGTATTGGTTTAAATTATTCATGAAAAATACAGGTTTCATGTGGTATGTTTTGAATGAAAACTTCGGGTTTCAAAGGCACTAAATTTGAAACTACAGGTTCAATTTAGTTGTATGAGCAATTAGTTCATAATGAGAGGTTCCAGCAAGAAACACAGAATGCAATATACAAATATACATATAGTGGATTTGAGTTTCTTCGAGAACTTAAGTGTGAGAGCTTCTATCTACAAAAGTATGTGACGGTTCAAAGTATAAAAATAAATTATTGAATCGTTAATGTCCAAAAGTGATCTTCATGTCAATAATTTTGGATTCATTATCAGATTAATGAACTGCAGGTCAATTTTAATTAATTCAATAAATCGGACCATACAGGGTTGATTATAGAAGCAAAATAATATTAACATACGGGTTAAATTATTTTACAATGCTAAAATAATTTGGGTATGGGTGTCGTGGGTAAGGGAAGGCATGTGGTGCCTTAAGTAGAAATGGCAGGGCCCAAAAAACTGGGGGGGTGATCTGCAGGCCACGGGGAGGGAGAGAACCCCAGCCGCAGCTGGGTTCTGTGTTTGGGTCGAAGGGGGGGTCACAAGGATGGCTCAGCAGAAGCTGGCCGAATGTTTTTGGGTCGCTGGGAGCCCAGCCTTGTTGGTTGGCGTGTGTGCGTGCAGTGCCCAGCCGTGTGGGCTGGCAATATGGGTGCAGGCCAAAAGAGCCGTGAGCTGCAGGCCCAGCAGAAACGTTCCAGGCCAAAGCCTGGTGTCCTAGTTGCACAAGGATGGTGCGGTGCCGCACCAAATCCATTCCCTTTTTTTTCAAATCCCTTAGGGTTTAGGAAACCCTAATTTGCTTCTAATTTAATTTTATAATTTGACTCACAAATTCCACATAACAATTTAATTGTGCGATGCATGAAACAAATATATATATTGACAAATATATGAACATATACAATATATATATATCAAAAGGAAAATATAAACATAGAGGGGTTTATGCATCATGGGGAATGTTTTCATGCTTCGTGGACGTTTCAAATATCTTCTTTTATTTTAAGCGAACTTGATTAGCAGAAAACAAATAAGCCTTTGAATTTGGTAGATGAAAGCCTCCTCTTACGATGCGTCAATTCCTTAGCTTCTGGCAAGAGCGTGCTGATAACGTGTTGTAGGCCTATTTGATTGAGCGATGAGAGAGAAGAGAGATTGATTTAATTGTGATATATGTTTTATTCACCTCATTGTGCCTCTATTTATAGTAGTAGAAAGGGTAAAACATTTCCGATTAGGATTACAACACTTGGTAATCTACTCCTAATAGGAATATAAGATACTTTCTCATATCTCCTAGGATTTACACAATCACATTCCTATTCTAAATATGACTGCAACAGAAAGGACATTTGTTGGGATTTTTCCTTTTTTATTTTTGACGGAGCTGACGGAATTTGAAGGAGTCCAAATTAACTCCAAAAGAAAACAGTAACATAATTGCTGACAGTGTTAACTGGTTTATATTGTTTATTATTAGGATTAACAAGTGTGTGATTGTATTGGGGAGGGGAAAACTAGGTTCCTTCGGTGATGGAAACTGCACAACATGGAAACCAGAAAGCTTTAGAACACTCAGATGCCAGGACTTCAATTTTGAGGCTTTAGTTTAATTCACAGATCAGTAACATTAAATTCCTCATCTCGATCGTGTTTCGTTTTTTGTTTCTTTCTCAGTAACTTAAACCCTAAATCTTTTCTGATTTTTTTAGCTTTATTCATTGTTTGAGATGAGGGAATAGTCAAGATTTTAGAACCACGATGGTCACTCCTAATCACGCTAAAATTTTATTGTGGAGCAAAAAATAATCAAGAAAAATATAGAGGTGACACGTAGATTTTTAGACAAAAAGACAAAATTACTCTTGAGGCACACCAGAACTTTCATGCACAAGCAGCGCACAATCATTCCTCAATCAATGTCAAAAGTGATCAAAATAGATATTTATTCAAAACCTATTTCATCAACCCTCATCAAATCTTCCCCACAAGGTAACTCCCAAATTATTTCTTTCAAATTATATTAATTAGTTAATTAATTGATTTATTACTCAATTAATTCATTAATTAATTAATTAATGGTGATTAACACCAAAAAATACCAAAGGTGGGCAGTTCCCACCTCTCCAAATAGGGGCCAGCCACACCCCTATAACACCTCATTTTCTCCACAACCCAATTCCAAGCTTTTTGCAAAATTCTCTAAATTCTCTAAACACTTTTCCCTCAAAATTATAACTTTGGCATTGGAGGTTCTTAGGCCAAAGCCCTCCATTCATCATGGGCGCGTGAGGCTATTGGCCTTGACCTAAGGTGTGAATTGTTTTTGCAGGTGCATTTACATCCAAGAACAAGAAGGAAGAAATTTACATCCACAAATTGGTGCTTTCATTAAGAGTTGAATCACACACTCGTAGAAGACTCTCGCATCTAAGGTTTTTCGTTTTCATGTTCATTTGTAGATTTTTTGTACGTTCTTATTCGTGGATTTTTATTTTTTTTTTTAAATTCGATAAAACGTAAAAGAAAAGTACAATGTCAAGAGATTCGAAAACCTCGATGAACTGAAATTCCAACGTTCAAGAATTAAGACCAGGCAATCTACAAGGCTCAACACAACGATGAGTGGAACGGCACCACCCCACGGGGCACAACCGTGGAAACCACCATTGCAGCCACCCCCGGCAAGGCTCACGACACCATAACCACTGCCCAAGCTGTGCATTCAAGCCCACACGGGCTCAAGCCTAAGGTGAGATGGCCCGAGCCCCGATGTGAGCCCAATGTGTTGCTAAGCCAAGCGGTAACCACACACTCACGTGCACCATACACCGAGCAGCCCACTCCTATGGCCCAGCCTGCTTCCATGGCCCGGCCTAGCCTGCTCTCATGGCTTTCCAAGCAGCCCAAATCGGTCTAAGATTAGTTAAACCTTCCCAACTTCAAATTATTGGGCCTACGATTGAACTAGGGGCATTTTCACCACATTTCTCCGCAGATTTGACATTTTCCGACTCAAATCTCGCGCCCGGAGACTACCACACTTTCACTGCTCAAGGAAACGCATTCCTTCCAAGCTCTTCCAATTCGAATGGCGAACAACAATTGTCTCGACAAGTCATGGAGTTGACAAGCGCCCTTGTGCAGCAGACATCTTTGGTGAATCAGTTCTTGCACCGCACCATGATCCAACGTGCCCCAGACGAGGTGTTCCAAAGTAGGACAAAGGCAGATGAAGAACCTCTCAAGCAGCCACTCGACCAGCCATGAATCGAGCGTTTGGGCAGTGTACACTCTCGATTGGGCCCCCGAGATAGCATATGCTCCCATCTTAGTGCACGGATGAGCGTTCACTCTCAACTAGGCCCTCGAATGAGCACACACTCACGGTATGGGCCACACTCTGATAATCAACATAAGCATCCTTCCAAGCAAAGCGTTCATTTATGGCTAGGCCCTCAAGGAGCATCTTTCACATCACATTGGAGTAGGTAGCATAACGAACGGAGAGAATCAGTCACTCAATCCAACTAAAGTTCAACCAGCAACCTGCGAAGAATTCTCTTGCTTGCCAGGAAAGGACCATATGCACCGCCCCCGCGGCATAAATGAGCCAAGCGCGTAGAAGAACAGCCTAAACCAACAAGTCAATATCAGGGGCAGCCGAGAGCTTCGCTACCCCAACAAAAGCAAATTCAGGAAGAGGTAAAGAGATTCTTAAACAAGAGATTGCGTGATTTCCAACGCAACGAAGTGGCCGATGAAGCACTACGACAGGACATCACCAATTTGAGCATGTCACCCTTCACGGGCGAGATCAAGCAGGCAGAGCCTCCACGCAAGTTTAGCATGCCACATTTCAAATATTTTCAAGAAGATGAAGATCCAGATAGGCACTTGAAGCATTACCAAAGCATAATGGTCCTTTACCAAAACAACGATGCTTTTATGTGCAAGATATTTGCCACCACTTGGTAGGCGAAGCGCAAAATTGGTTCTACATTTTGCCACCATGATCCATCTGGAGTTTTGATGATATTTCCTTGGTTTTCACCAAAGGATACTCATTCTATCGTTCAATCAAAAAAAAGTCTAACCATTTGTTCAATGTGAAGAAGAATCCAAAAAAGTCGTTTCGCGACTACATGAAGAGGTTCAAAGTAGAGAAGGCAAAGATAGTCGGATGCGACGACTCGATAGTAAGTGCAGCCTTCCAAAAAAGATTTCCAGCAAACCACCCACTATTCGAAGAATTGATCATGAAAGAAGATCTAACTATAGCAGACTCTTTCGCTCTGGCAAAGAAGCATGCACTTTGGGACGAGGCTCGACGAACAGATAAGGAACCCGAGCAGCCTCCAAAAGAGTCGATAGCGGCTCAAAATAAAGAGGACGGGAATCAGTCCGACAAAAGCAGGCAGGACCAAGTGTAGGGACCGACCCACGACCAAGGAAGGCCCGACGACCAAGAACTATTCTAAGTTCTCAATCTCGATCCACCAAATCATTCGCGACATCAAGAACGAGCCATGGTTTAAACTACCGAAACAATCAAAGAGAGATATTTCCAAGTTAGATCACACCAAATATGTGCATTCCACCGAGGTCATGGTCATACAACCGATGACTGCTACACTTGGAAGAACTACCTAAAGAAACTCGTGAAAGAAGGCAAGGTCGACAAATACTTAGACAAGACAGTTGCGCAGCCTAGAAAGAACATAGACGATGACGAAAGTCGTCAACCAAAATAATTCGGATCAAGCAGTCAATAGGTCCATGCAGTCGACAGCCAACCTGGACCCATTGTTGGCTTCACCGAGCAAAATGTAGAAGGCGTCAACTTCCCACACGACGATGCACTAGTAGTATCTATCTAACTAGCCTATGCTGTAATTGACAAAATGATGGTTAATAATAGAATTGTAGTTAACCTACTTCAGCTCTCAGTAATTCAGAATATGGGCCTGGAAAGCACAATTATACGCCGAGCGAAGGTACTCACTAAATTCAACTAGCACACCTCGACTGTCATCGGCGACATCACATTGAAAACATCGCCAGTTGTCTCAAAGTAGACGTTCACGATCATAAGCGACTCATCTCCCTATAATGGAATTCTTTGGAGACCTTGGTTGATCAAGCTGGATGCCGTCACTTCTGTCAAGTATCAAAAAATATGATTCTGCATCCCGGGATGAAAAGTTAGAGAAATCAAGTCTAACCAGGCCACATCTCAACAATGCACTGTGCAAGTATTGAATGAATCAAAGAAGAAGACCTTTACCCCCGTAGAGGCTATTGAGGTCCAAAAGGACGAAGAAGTTACCAAATAGCAATTACAGCAAGCAAATCAAGAAAATTATGCCCAAGCAGACGAGATAGGATAGAAACCCAAAGAGGATGCCGAGGACATCATTCTTGATCCCCAGCAGCCGGAAAAGATAGCTAGAATTAGCTCACGTCTAAGCCAAACCAGAAGGAATAACTCACGGATTTCCTTAAAGAAACTCGTGGTATCTTTGCATGGTCACCTCCCAACATGCTCGGCATCGATCTCGATGTAGCTTACCACAAGCTGCACGTTGACCCTGCTGCCAAATCAGTGATCCAAAAAATAAGACATTTCACACCTGAGCGAGTGGCAATTATCGAAGCAAAAATTGACAAGTTATTGGAGGCCGGATTCATTGAAAAAGTAGCACATTTAACATGGCTTGCCAACGTCGTGTTAGTCATGAAGAAAAAGAATGGCAAATGAAAAGTTTGTGTAGACTACACCGACCTCAACAAAGCATGCCCAAAAGATCCTTATTCACTTCTCTGAATCGATCTATTAGTAGATTTAACTTCTGGGAACCAACTACTCAGCTTCTTAGACACATACTCCGGCTACAACCAAATAGCCATGTACAAGCCTGACAAGGAGAAAACCGCGTTCGTGATCGAGCGATGGGCCTACTGCTACAAGGTCATGCCCTTTGGCCTCAAGAACACGGGAGCCATTTACCAAAGGTTAGTAAACATGATGTTCAAGAATCAAATTGGAGTAACCATGGAGGTTTATGTTGACAACATCATGGTGAAGAGCAAGCAGCAGTCAAACCACATCGGCAACCTGGCGTAAACGTTCAACATCCTCAGAAAGTACAGAATAAAGCTCAATCATACCAAATGCACATTTAAAGTATCTTCAAGCAGATTCTTAGGGCACCTAGTAACCCAATGAGGAATCAAGGCACATCACAAACAAATCCGAGCAATCCTAGCAATGAAATCTCCAACTACCTTAAAGGAGATCCAAAGCTTGACTGGACGAGCAACCGTCCTCAATCGCTTTCTTTCGCGATCGACCGATCAATGCAAGCTCTTTTTTAATGTCATCAAGAGGGCACAATGAGAAAAATGGGATGACAAGTGTGAAAAAGATTTCCAAGACCTGAAAAGGTATCTTACATCACCTCTCTTAATATCCAAGCCGGAAGCAATGGATGACTAATACATCTACTTGGTAGTCTCAGAAGTAGCAGTGAGCTCTACCCATATACGAAAAGAGTTGAGGTCCCAACTGCCAGTATTCTACACTTCTAAAGCTCTTCTCGATGCGGAAACTATATACCCAAAGATCGAAAAGTTAATTTTGGAACTAGTTGTTGCGGCTCGGAAGCTCAGACCATACTTTTAAGCTCATACAGTCATCGTCATGACTCAATATCCTCTATGATCAATCCTACATAGTCCAGACGTTTCTCAATGAATGATGAAATGAGCATTAGAACTTGGCTAATATGGTTTAGTTTTCTGACCTCACACGACAATAAAAGCCCAAGCCTTGGCGAACTTCATAGCAGAATTCACGCCTAACCTAGACGACGCAACAGAGTGGCCCCACGACGCCTCAGAAACAGCCGAGCACACCTTAACCTCATCTACTCCCCTCAACGAAGACTTTTGGCATTTGCATGTTGACGGCGCATCCAACTACAAAGGCTCAAGAGCAGGCACAGTTCTTATCACCCCAGACGGTTCAATGCTCAAGCAGGCGATCTCTATAGGCTTCAAAGCATCCAACAACAAAGCAGAGTACGAGGCCCTACTAGCAGGCCTCCGAATGGCAAAAGACTTGGCAGTGAAAAAGCTAGCAATTCATTCTGATTCCCAGCTAATAACCAGCTAAACTACTGGGGAGTACACGGCAAAACATCTGAGGATGGTACAATACTTAGAGAAGGTACGTAAGTAACTTGAAGCATTTCAAACTTACACTCTCAATCAAGTTTCGCGGGTAGACAACGTCCACGCAGACGCACTAGCTGGCCTAAGTTCTACCCTCGACCACCAACTCAAATTCTCTATTTTGGTGGAGTATCTAGACAAGCCAAGCATAAAGGCAGAGCTGGCAGCCGAAGTGTCACAAGTTAGTGTAACTTCGAACTAGCAAAGTTCTAGTATAGACTACCTGGCCAATGGCACACTTCCCACAAAAAGATTGGAGTCTAGAAAGCTCCAAATAAAGGTAGCACATTATTACATGTAGAACGGCATTCTCGTTCGAAGATCTTACACCGGACCACATCTCTGCTGCCTAGCGCCTCCCGATGACTTAAAATTTCTAAGCTCAATCCACGAAGGTGTTTGTGGAAATCGCCCTGGATGCCGATCCTTAGCAAGAAAACTCTTAACACAGGCTAAGGAGTTGGTACAAAAGTGCGACCGCTGCCAACGCTACAAGCCAGTACCAGCACTGCCTACGAGCGAACTACACCCCGCAGACAGGCCATTGGTTGTTCATGCAGTAGGAAATTGACCTGGCAGGGCCAATGCACCGCTACTGAAGGCAAAAGCATGATAATCGTGGCAACCGATTACTTACCAAATAGGTAGAAGCAGAGCCCATGACAACCACAACTCAAATGGACATACAACGCTTCATATAGAGGAACGTCATTTACGAATTTGGCATCCTTCAGTCCATCATCACCGACAACGGTCTGCAATTCGTGGGCAAAGATTTGGTGAAGTTCTTCCAAAAGTATGGCATCAAGTAGCACATGTCCACGCCAAGATATCCTCAAGGCAATGGCCAGGCATAAGCATCCAACAAGACGATCCTCGACTGCTTCAAGAAATCCTTCTTCGATAAGAAGGGTAAATAGCCAGACGAACTCCCCGGATGTCTATGGGCATATCGCACCACCAAAAGACGAACAACCGATGAGACACATTTCTCTTTGGCATTTGGTTTAGAATCAATCATTCTTCCCAATATTATCGTGCCAAGTATCAGCACTCTACTACCAAACATTGAGCAAAACAGCAAGGAGATGGCCACAAGCTTAGATCTAGCAAAAGAGAAGCACGAGCAGACCATCACTCATATCGCAGCCTACCAGCAACAACTATTTTCCAGCTACAACAAAAAGGCCAAGATCCGGCAGTTCCAACTCGGAGATCTAGTCCTAAGGAAAGCCTTCATCGCTGCTCGCAGAGAAGGCTCGAAAAAGATGGATCTCATCTGGAAATGACCATACAAGATCAGTAGAGTAGGCGGCATGGGTAATTACACTCTCGCCACCATGAACAATAAAGGGATTGAAAATCAATGGAACGCCTATAATCTGATGAAGTACCATGTGTGACCTCCCGCTACATCAAAACCTGAAGAACTAGAGCAGCTCAATGGGCACCACCTCACGAGCCAAAGATTATCCAGTTGTTATGCAATCTCTACTTTACAGCTAAGTTTTAGTTCGCTTCACTCGTTTTTCAATGAGGAACTCAAAAGTAATTTACAACTTAACTTGACTACATGTCTACAACAACTGATCACCCTACACTTCAAAAGAATACCATGCCCTTCTTAGGGACTCATTACAAGAATTGCACCCTCCGAGGGACTAACCATGCTCTCCAGTGTGAGAGGGTAAACTAATTCCTCGACACCCACATGGGTTTGCTCTTCAAAACAGAAGGATAAACTCTACATTCCGAAAACCCAGACATGGATGAGCTAAGCTGCCTTAGTATAACTAGATGCACGATGGCTTGCGTCGAGATTCCTAGAAGTAGCGACAATGGCCTTTTTCAAGGCTTAGCTAACTGAAGGATTTTGGGTCTATTGGCCTAATCCATGAGGAACTGGGCCCTAGAGGCGGATAGGGCACATAACGCAGTACGCCCTATGGACGGCTGCCCTGGAACCCTAAAGCTGTTACCAAGCGCACTAAGGTAACCTACAGTTTCTAGAAGACTGTTTATGGCTTACCCTTCAAGCAGTAAAGTCGTGCTAGACTTATACAACTGCACATTCTTTTGAAAGGTTAAACAAGCTAGTGTGCATATACGAAGCTTTATCCGATGCCGACATGCTATGTAGTCGATAAGCTTCACCTCTGCTAAACGCAGAATGACCTGCACCAAGTCTTAAAGTGTTGTGATACTTGTTACGCAACCTACGGAATTGGAGAAAGCCAATGTTAATAGTCTAGTGGTTATGCAGACTTGTTTGCTTCTGTAAGTAAGGCGTCTGGCTGCCAACCCTATGACTAACAACTTTGCAAAGTTCTACATCAACACATATGGCAGCATAGGCTACACAGGCATGTCTGCTTATAGAAAAGTAGCACGTCTGCCACTGGTCTATAAAGTATAAAGGTTAGGGCATGAACAAACAAAGCGAAGATGGAGAAAAGCGAAGGAAACAAGTTTATTAAATTTTCTAGCAAAATTGATAAACAACTAGCAAAAGACTGAAGGAGTTCAAGCAAAGCAAAAGCAACAAGGAAAACAAAGAAAATCCTAAAGGCTACCTAGAAGACTACTCTTCAGCAGCTTAGACATCCCACGATTACTCAGTCGCCACACATTCAGCAGCCACAATGCTCTCAGCAGCGGCACCATCCGGCGTTTCACCTCCAGCTGCTCCAGCCTAGGCACCAACCTTTCCAACTACTTCACCAATAGAAGACTCAAAAGTGAAGGCAAAGTGAAGGCGAGTAAGTCTTCCGGAGAAATAAAGAAGGTCTCGAAGTTTTTACCAAAAAACTCAAAGTCAGATGGCTGCCAAAGAGATAGTCTACATAAACTAGCTTGTAAAAATCAGTTTGGCTCTGAGTAAGCAAAACCTCAAACCTAGCCTTTTTACTCTTCCACTGCTCATTTTTCGCGAGCAGCCAAGCTACAGCTCCTCCACTTCTTTCTTCAGACTGTCATTGATCTTCAAAGCACCTTGGAGTTCCAACACTTAAGGCTCAAGCCTATCAAAAATCTTCTTGAAGTGGATCACTTGGTTATAAGCAGCGATCAGCTCTTCATCCTTTGCGTAAGCGACGAAGCAGAGCTCAAAGACTGCAAGGTCTTGATTATGAGGTATATAACACCCGATCTCTTTCTCTGCACTTTCAATACTTTACTTGGATCGCGTTAAGCCTAGTCTACAAATCCACGATCTTTTGACGAGTGGTCTTAAGCTACAGAGAAGTGGAGGCAAAGATATTAGACCCCTTTAAAGCAACAAACTCATATTCTAGCTTCTTGACTTTCTCGACCGAGGAATAAGCTTCGGCTACCACAGTTCTTGCCACCTCATTAGTAGCCTTATTATCCTCTTGATCAAGAAACATAGACTCGACTTCTAGAATTGCCGTTTTCTGCATCATGGCCAGTAAAACGGTCTTCCTATACTGGGTCGAATGCTTCGCGAAGGAACTTGGGCCAACAACCCGTTTGATGTCATCGACAAATTTGGCACATACATCCATATCCTCGAGCAAATTTGGTTTCAAAAGCGCAAAAATCTCAGCAGCTTTCCCCAAAACAGACTTAGTGGATTTCTCACAACTACCCGTATGAGCAGTTTCCTTTTTCTCAGCAAACGAGTTGGTCTCAGCAGCAGAGGTAATGGGTTTTGGTGTCACTTTAGCAGGCAGAGGTACCTTATCACTCTTCATAGTAGCACGCATCTCCAAATGTGAACCAGACTTAGCCCCAGACGAGCATTTTGGCATAAATTTCGGCACTAAAGGCACGGAAGAACTTCTATGTTAAGCAATCCTATCAGCAACCAAACTATCCACCTTTGGAATGGCAGGCGTCATCGACACGGATCTAGCAGCCTTATCTTTCTCACCCTTGGGAGAAGTGAAGTCAATCACAAGCTTAGGAGCTGCCGGTGAACCCTCGCGAGCAGCAGAAGAAGTCTTCCACTTTTTCTCAGTTGACATCTCTTAAGCAGGTAAGGAAAGTCTCTTTTTCCCACCTTCACTTACAGCGGGCTCCACGACAGTGATCAGACGAGCTAATGCCTCTGCCTTGATCTATTTTATCTTCTCTCTTGGAGGCAGCCCACATTTCTCCCTACGAAGAGGACTAAGCAGCCAACGCCACTCATAATACTCGGAAATGATACCTAGAGTGATGTGTACTTTCTTCATGTCCGGAAAAGTCTTAGGAGTTGAGTCAAACTCCGAATCTACAAAAGCAGGGAGAGACAATAAAAAAAATTAAGAGCAGCTTCACACAAATACAAACAACCTACTTACCAGATATGAAAATTGTTGGAAAACACAGCTCGGGGGAAAAATCAAACTCCCACTTTCCACTTATCTCCAAAGTCTCATTGGCCCAGTCATGATCGAAGAGCCTATGACCAGATCATAGCTGCCCAACTCCCTCGATGTGGCCTATGTCAAAGAAGTACCAAAATTGGTTGACAATTAGATTTAAGTCAAAGAATTAGCTTAGATTGAGGAATCCCACCATCACACGGACTGCATTCAGGTGGTATTGAGCAGGGGCACACTTCATAGAGCAAAATACTTCCTGGAAGAAGCGAGGCATTGGAAAAGTAAATCCCAACACAAAATAGTATAGGTGGAACTTGATGGGCCTCCGAGCCCCACCACATTGGTCACGACTGCTACCATCCTTGACACGCTTCACACGCACTCCTGACGGAATAGACCTTTACGTCTTAAGGAAGTCTCTAAACAAGTCATTGAAGCTAATTTTGAAGTGAGGAGGCTTAAAGTAGCCAACCTTGCTCAAGGACCCACCTTAACGATACAATGGCGGCACCCCATCATCATTCTTGTGGCTTAAGGAAGACATGCTCGAAGAAACTCTACAAAATGCGAAGAAAATTTGTTAGATGGCTGCCTGAAAAAAAAAATGCAACTCTCAGCCTCGGGGCCCAATAGGGCTCTTAGCCTCTCTCTTTTCTCCCAAAAGCACAGGCCCGAGCCCAGCAAAAAAAAAAGAGGCAGATCTCGGCCCAACTAGGCGGGCCAAGCCTGGTGGCCTACTGCTTATCATTTCTTCTCTCATGCACGGGCCCAAGCCCAGCATGCAAAAAAAAATTAAATAAAAAATTAAAGGCACAAGCTGCATGAGCCTTGCAGCCACACCAGGCCCCACGGCATAGCTTATCCTCTCTCACCCCCGCAGGCCCCACGACCCAATTTCACTAAATGAAGGTTGGTGCTCCACTTCTCCCTATGGGTCAAGACCCACTCATCTAACCAAGCTTCCTAGCCTGCGTCAGCTGTACCAACCCTCGGCCCAAGCCGAGCTGAGCCGCCGCCACGCCACATCTCACCACCCACGGCACCAATGTCGTGGCTAAGGTATAAAATATCCATAATTTCCCGATATTTCCATCGAAATTTCCGTGTTTTTGGACTATCGATATTTCCGATGTCATCGATATTTCCATCAAAATTTCCGTGTTTCTTAAATTTCTATATTTAAAAAAACACCAAGGGGATTCAAACCCCTCCCATTTTACTCTTTCAACACCTTGACCACCATATCACTTATGTTTTTGTGAAAATATACTAAAATATTTACATATTTTCTACACTCACAATGTTTGCCAGCTCGCTATATAATCAACTTAAATCAGTTAAATCTATCATGCAATGCATTTCTTTCCAATTTTTTGTGATAAACTAATATATAATTAACTAAATAAACATCCTGCAAAGTTTCAATAAAAATTTTCAAGTTTTTCTTACAATTTCCGTGGTTTTTATTCAATTTTTATCGATATCGATAATATCCCGATATTTCTATCGAAATTTCCGTGTTTTTGGACTATCGATATTTCCGATATCATCGATATTTAATACCTTGGTGGCTTCTCAAAGCTTTTTCACACATCCTCGACCCCCGTCGAGCCAAATTTCAAGCCCCAAGGCTCCCAAAAAAATTAAGGAGACAAGGGAAATTAATTTTTTCTTACCTTGAAGCAGCGTGAAGATGAAGCAAGCAACGAAAGATGATCCTTTGTACGGGCAAGAGTATAAGATTGCTAGGGGAAGAGGAACAAATATCCTCTAAGCTCTCTCTCTCTTGTATGGTAGAATAAATCACTTTCCAAAGTTGATTTAATAATCCACTTAAGGTGGACTTAAATAGACTTTGAGAGAAATTTATTTTTCTTTCCTAGAAGGATCTAATTTCATATTAAAGAGGGAATCTACATCAAAATAGGAAACAATACTATGTTTCCTAAAGTAAGAAGATATCTACACCTGCTGCCCTTTCCAGCGAACAGCCCAATAGGTGTGGGGGCATTTGTGAAGCCAAAAATAATCAAGAAAAAAATAGAGGCGACACGTGGATTTTTTGGCAAAAAAGATAAGATTATCCTTGAGGCACACCAAGATTTCTACGTGCAAGCAGCAGACAATTATCCCTCAATCAAGGTCAAAAGTGATCGAAATAGGTATTTATTCACAACTTATTTCATCAACCCTCATCAAATCTTCCCCACAAGATAACTCCCAAATTATTTCTTTCAAATAATATTAATTAGCTAATTGATAGTGATTAACACCAAAAAATACCAAAGGTGGACGGTTCCCACCTCTCCAAAGGGGGCTGGCCACACCCCTATAAATACCACCTCATTTTCTCCAAAACCCAATTCCAAGCTTCTTGCAAAATTCTCTAAACTCTCTAAACATTTTCCTTCAAAATTCGAACTTTGGCATTAGAGGTTCTTCAACCAAAGCCCCCACCCCCCTCCAAAAAATTCATCGTGGGCGCATGAGGCTATTGGCCTTGACCTAGAGTGTTAATTGTTTTTGCAGATGCGTTTTCATCCAATAACAAGAAGAAAGAAATTTACATCCACATCCATAGCTGGCAGGTGTAAGAATTTCATCACAAAAAACCTCGGTGGTTAACTATTCACATATGTTGTAATCCATTTTTTCAATTTCTCAAGGCGAGGTTATTGTATACTTCAACAGCATGTCAATAATTTCAACTACACATTAGCTAGAGCCTGTAGGCTGAATGACACTGACATGTAATCGGGGATTGATCTCCATCTCTATGTCTCACTACACTCATTTCATAACTTGAGAATATATTCCCAGTTACACCTAGGTTCATGTTCTGAATCTGGACAAGTACATATTGGAGCCTGCTGTCTCGTCCGCGCTGATTAAAATCTAATCCATTTTTTGCTGAGGTACTAATTGGTGATGTCGTTGAAAGAGTCCGACCACCATTTCTTATTCTTATCTTCTCCTCTTCTGTATAAGTCCAGGTGTGTGCCTTCAAATTGGTTTTGAAGAGTAAAATATTTGTTGCATCATAGGCTTTGTCCCGAATGTGTGATTTGTTGACAAGTGTAGGGTTGACCGTGCTTGTTTTATTACTAATAAGCCCTTGTTTTTGTACTTTATTGTGGATGAAGATTGAATAACACAATAATACATGTTGAGGAAATTAAATAATACGTACCACGTGTTGTGTGATGGTACAATACCGTGTTGTGAAACTAAATAGTTATGAAAAAAAAAACATGCAAGTGAAACTAGTGCCAAAAGTGCTTTTAGCAACCAAAAAAAATAAAATAAATAGGTGTAGGATTCTCATTATAAATATGATTGCTACTGTACACCTGATCCAATGAAGAAAACAGTTTTTCAAGAAACATATTTAAAGTTACTTATGCTTTCTATTATTTTGGACCCATAATTTGAAAGAAACAAAACACTTTTGTTTTCCATTTACCAAACACAATTAAAATCCTAACCTTTTTAGAAGCTCCTTTAAAAAAAAAAAAAGCAACATAAATAGAGAAATTGCACAAAACAATTTGTATATGAATACAATGTTCTTATATGCTTTAGATCAAATGGCACACGCCTTGTAATCGTTTGACAAAAATAGTTGTGCATGCACTTAAAGAGGATTCAAAATAATATTGCAAATAATGAGAACTAAAACAAAAAATGGAGCTTCATTTTTTACAATTGTTGACCCAAAAGTATGAAGGGTCGTAATTTTTCTAAGCTGATATAGTTTTTGTTCTTTTTCATTATATATATATATATATATATATATATATATATATATATGATGTTCTGAGATGTCATAGAGTTTTTATTTTTATTAATTTCATTGTGTGAAAATTAAGCATGTTCTTATGAAAAATAACAATATAGATGATAATATCATTTGTTCAAAGAAATAAAAAATATAGACCATATAATTATAGGAATAGTTATACATACATCTAAATTATAAGACTATATTTTAGAGACGGATCAAGTTTTTGATGTGTTTCAAAGATGGACAAAACTTATCTATGTAGCTAGTGATGTCATTGTTATTTGTATTGTTTTTGCATATACAATTTTACTCTTCTATAATTGAAAGATAAGTCTTTATCTCCTTATTTATACTATTTCTTTCTCACTGTCTTTTCTTATCCGTCCTTCTCTCACTCTCTTCCATCTCCTTTCCATTATCTCTCTGTCTCTCTCTCATCCTTCTTCCTACCTTTCTCTCTCCTATTTCTTCTTCATACTTCTCTCTCCTCCCTCCCATTCTTCTTCGGATAGTTCCCAAAATTTATGAGTGGCTTTTTTTTTTCTAAATTATGAGTGGCTTTTTTTTTCTAAAAACAATTGAGATTTTAGATTTTTATTTTTTTATTTTAGTATTTCTTTTAGTATTTAATTTTGAGGTTCTGATTGATTAAGATTTTGGATGCTTGAACTTTAAAACTAATATTGCAAGAGTGCATAAATTTTGAAACTAATTGCAAAAATGTTGAAATTTTAAAAGAAATATTGCAGGATTGCTAAAAATTTTGAAATTGATATTGCAGTAATGATGAAATTTTGAAACTGATCTTGCAGAAGTGTAGAAATTTTGAACCGATCATGCAAAAATGCAGGAATTTGGAAACTGATATTGCTGAAGTATTGGATTTTTGTAATTAATCTTGCAAAAGTGCATAAATTAGTTTTACAGATCTAAAATTAGTTTGAAGTTTTTATAGAAGTGTAGTTTTGACTTGGCAAGTAACAAGTCTATTGAGGGTATGACTAAAATTTTAGAATTTTGGTTTTCCTGTTTTGGGGCTGGTGTGTTGGGGTTTTGACTTTTGTGTCTCTTTGGAAATGATTGAAAAATAGGAAAGCTTTATGAAATGTATTTTGTGTTTTTTTCATATAAAACTCCCTATATTATATGTCATCGACCGACTTGATCATTGAAGTTGTTTTATGTTATCTAGTCGTTTGGTGAACAATAACTGAGGATACTCAGTCGCTAATCTTAATCTATACTTCTCAGGTTGTGAGTTCAAATTCAATACCAGGTACCTACTTGAGCAATCTTTATTTATTCATTTTGGAGGCACTTCGATGGCCGGAGTCGGGAGATAGAGACAATGAGTTGGGATTGGGAGAGATTAGCGAGAGAGATGGGAACAAAGAATGAGCTTGACTGGCTGCACTGCTACGTGCTGCAATCTGCAAGTTTGAGATTGAGATTCAGAGAGGAGTGTTGTGACTTGTGATAGGGTTGAGAATCAACAGTGTTGATTTGAGTGATATTAAATCAAAGGTGGAAAGGGTTCAGGCCGAGGCCTGTTTTCTCAAAATTTTGGCCCCGCCCCGCCCCGTTTTTTATTTAAAATTTTTGGACCCACCCCGAACCACTTGGACCAACCCCGACTCGCAAGCCCAAGACCCGTTTGCCCACCCCTAATGAACCATTTGCATTGCCCCTGCACAATCAGCATTAATAGCTAGAAGGCTACAATACTTGCCTCAAATCCAAATTCGTCAAAAATCAATCATGGTTTTATGTGAATGCTCTCCTTAGATATTTTCTCGTGAAACTGATTCATCACATGATAAGTATCAAACGGACAGATTATATATTACTTAAACACATTACAATCATCATCTTTGTAATTGGTGCCGCCAATAACGCTAAATATTGGTTTATACGCGATACGAAAGGACAAAAATTAACAAATGATTTCAAATTTAGGGATAAATTAACATATGATTTCATATTTAGGGATAAATCAACATATAAATTTCAAATTTAGGGATAATACTCTTGGCCACTTGCATGCGAATGCCCGTAATTCTATATAATAGTGGCCTATACCGTGATTTATACGCGGACCAATGTCCATTTAACATTCCCGTCGTTTTTTAATTAAAAGTTTATAACTGGCTCTGTGTAGATATTCTCCAAAAGATGATGTACAAGTTTGTAAACCAAATCTTTTCGTTTGATTTTTTTTCTCTTTTCCAAAGGCCAAATCTAACCTTTCTTTTTCAAAGGCCAAATCTCACCACACCAAATTGGCTCTACCATGCCATTGCTAGGGGACCAAGATATCTCAATACCCCAAAGTCGACCAATTGGACGCCAAAAATATGGTGATAGGGGCAGGGTAGGTCCCTAAAGCAGATTAGAAGGGTAAATAATTAGCCATCCAAAAGGCAATTGTGTAGAGCATACTGCCCTTTTGCACCACCGAGGAGACAAAAAAAAAAAAAAAAAAAAGTTAATCCACATCTGTGTAATTAAAGCGATTCTGAATAAAAGTTACATCAAACATCAACAACAATATTGTGAAGAGCGTTTGTACATTTACCCGCGGGGGCAATGGCGAGAACAAAACCTGGGGAAAAACGATTAATCAACCAACCTATACACGAACTACTCACTCGGTGCAGAGCACAGCTATTGGGATTTTTAAAGGGTGTAAAACTTATAACTAGAAATGTACAAATGGCTTCCAACAAACAGAATATCTAACTCAATATGTAACGATTCCAAAAAATAATTGCGGTAGAGAACAGGCTCAATCTGGTATGTTAGCAATTACTGTAAACACTCTTTCATTCTACTGACCTTATAGATAATTCTCACGCTGCTGTCAGGCCGATAAAGGTGGGAAATCTTCTTCATCTTTCAAACGGTATGATTGTGGAGCAATCCTACATGTCCAAGAACAGAAGGTTAAACGGAGTCCTTTCTGTGTTCACTATCGGTGGCTAAGAATTCTTAGAAACGACAATGGAATTATAATACCTGTTAGGATCCGTAATCAACTCATCTTTTGTCAACTGCATATTTGGTGATGACTGGCCACTACTCGAGTTTTGAACAAACGATGAGCCAGCGTTTGTATGTTTGCCATTTGCAGGTCCCTCTTGTGGGGTATGCCCCAATGCCCCAAATTCTATAACTTTATCAGAGGAATGCATTGAACCATTCACATTAGGGTGTACTTTCCTTCTAGGGGAACCAGTGGAGCCATCTGCAGACACAGATTTCCCCCCACCTTCATGAAGAGACATTTGTAGTTGTGACATATCAAGACTGCTTCTGTCAGACGTATAATTCTCTAGAGGTGGTATCATGGCATGGCCATTGTTACGAGGAGACTTCGACGGTGCTTGATTTCTTCCCCTTGGCGTCACAGGCCTATCTCTGAAATGGTTCTACAAAATTTTATGAATAAAAGCACTTCAGATAAAAAGGACCAGCAACTGAAACATTTAGCTGAAAAGAGAAACTGCAAACGACCACCAGATTGACAAAAATCTGGCCCTTAAAAAATTATGACTTCAAAAACAAGAAATTTCAGAGGCTTAGAATGAGTAGTACCGTATTGGGAAAGTAAGTTCCGGTTCCTCGTGGCTTTGGCATCTCCTCCCTGCCAAAGCCCGTGCCATTAGGCAACATTGGTGGGTTCATAGGATAGAATGGTGGTCTAGGGACAATACCATTGACATTCATCTGGGAAAATGCATTCTGCCTGTGCTGCACTGACTCTCGAGTTACACCCCATGGCTTCTTGCCTTGAAACTGTGGGTGTACCAGAGGTGGCGCCATGGGAGGAATCGCCACATTTAGCTCACAATCGTAACACCAACGCCCATAGTTCAGACTATGTAAATGACTATCATAATCCCCACTCAGATCTGTTACATAGTTAGAAGGTTTGGGACTTCCAGTTGTGCCACTTGACATTGGATAATAACTAGGATAGAAGTCTTCAGAGGAACACACAACAGAGCTCAACCGTGATGGATGGTGCTTAGATCCAACAGGAGATGGAACTTCCTGATTACCACCCAACTGATTCTCATCCTGGTTACTGACCAAATTATCAGCTGAACCAAAGCTTTCTGGCAACAGCTGATCTAGGTTTCCAGTGCTTATGTCTCCATTTTCAGTTGATGAGTGAGAGGAACAGAGATGAGGTGCTTGCTGTACTTTACCTAAAAGAGATATACTCACTTCACAACTGGACAGCAGAGGACTTTGAGCATCATTTGAAATTGTAAGACCTTGAAATCTGGAGGTAGCAAGGTCTTTTGCATCCCCTGTAAGACGGTTTTCGGAAACAGCAATTCCGTTTGGGGTACTGTCCTCGTCCAGTAACATTGTTGGGTATGCAACCTTCATACTGCTTTCATATGCTCCATTAACATCTTGATCAGGTTTCATATCATTTTCATGTGGTCTAGTCACACCTTGACCAGGTATATGACCACTTGTAACTTTACCATTCCATGATCCCTCATGATTTAACCCACATTCCCCAATTACGCCACTAGAATAGGCAGATTCTGACTCATAAATTGTCTGATCTTCTTGTGACTCTGTACCTACCAATAATGGCGCACTACCATACCCATTATATACGGACGATGGGACAGGATCTTGGACATCAGGCCTTTGTCCGCCTCCATGTCTGTCCAATGTGTTTGCAAAAAACTTTCGGATCTCATCATCTACATTTACTTCTGGCTGAGAAAGAATGCGCCCTAGTTTACGAGCACCATATGTGAAAGCACTTCTTATTCGGTAAAAGTTCCCTGTATTTAGGATTGCAGGTCGTCATCAACTAATCCATACAAAAATTCCACTACAAAATACAGAAAAACAAAACTCTATAGGGAAATTAATTCACCTTTACTCACACTTCGGCCAAGGTTGTTATTGTCTTTAAGCGGATCAACTATGTTAAGATGCTTTGGTTGAAATGTTCTATGGTTTGTCTCATATCCTCTTGAAGGAACTGAGAACCTTTCCACACATCCCTTGAGAAAATCATTACTCAGTAATAGATCACCGCCACCACTTTCTGGCGTCTCAGCTGCAAAATTGACCGCAAAGAATCTCAATAAAACACATTTACCCATACAGCATGGCGCCAAGACAAAAAAATGCTGCTCACCCAAGAGTTCTGGAAGAGAAGATATACGAACAGGACCACTCAAGCTGATACAATAGCTATCCCAATCAAATTTACTAAAGTAGTCCAAGAATTTATATAGGACCTATAGAACATTAAACAGAGAGTTAAATTTATGTCATACATAAGGAGGAAACTAGTGCTAAAGCGTTAGAGCACTCACCGCTAGAGGACCATTCAAAGATGAATGGAAGAGATGGAAGATATACAGAACCAAAGTCTCCAAAGCATATGTCGATATCAAACCATGATGGGCACCAAGAATCCGGCTCTCATAATAGCACCAGGCCTTAATTAGTATGATACTGCGTTTAAAAAGATGGTCTTTGCCAATAAGGCGATCAACCTATGCAACAAGAAGCATCATGGATATGATTAGGGAAGCTAAATAATAAGGGACATAAATTCCAAAAAATCACAAACCAAAAGTAAAACTCTGACTTGAAACAATAGAAGAGGGTGGAGTCACCACTCAACAGAGTACCAATTGAATACCGTTCAAGGTTATTAAATTCATATGTAAGAAATCGAACTTCATTTTCAGTTCAGCTCTGTATGAATGACTACCTGCTCAAGAAAGCATAGTGTGCATAGCCCTCCTAACTGATTGAAGGAAATATCGACCACAATATTTTGCACAAGGCACTTTACAAGCTTGACCTGCCACAACAAAACCAAATACTCTTTACAAAGGAAAATCAAAAGTTGAGTTAACTAGAATCAAAATAATGACTAATGACATAGACGTACGAAGTAATTTAATTTAAAGGAAAAGCTAGTTACACAACATAAACTCAACCCAAAAACTTTACTAGACATACATGGCAGCGTCAATGTTAAGCGGTAACTTCTACCTATCACCATTCTAATAAAGTTAAGGGGTAAAAGCTAAAACCTCTGCCCGAATCAACTGCACATCTTTAACCATAAACTCAGCAGCCATATTTTGATCTTCCTTTTCAAGGACAGCGCAGACGTCATTGGCCAGCGCCTCCTCAACATTCATACCACCAAAAGCAGTCAAATCAATATCTCCATCAGGCAGATAGGTCTTTAGAGGTACAGACCCAAATGGGAACACCTGCAACAATTTAAGTAAAATCAATACGCCCGCGTGGTTACACCCCCTCCACCTCTCCCCTAAAATATCAAATAGGGTCATCACATCATAACTTTGAGATCGAAAAGACCATTCCCGAGTTAGAGAAAAATCAAATAATATAATGAGAAACTGAATATGCAAACAACCAACTCACTCAAAGTAAAAATCTTCGAAGCTAAACCACATTACATTATCTATTGACAAAAAATGTAGATATAATTGCGGATTTAAGTAAAGTTTCGAGCTAATCATACAAACGATGTTAAACCATTGAACCAATGAACTATATTAGTTATAAACTAAACTCAAGGTCCAAGTCTTGTGTAGATAAAGCAAGACATTTTCGACTTTTCGAACAATACAATCAAATTTCAGGGCTTTAATTATTATCATACAGATTAAACTAAAAGTGCATTAATCTTCTGTCCTACATTAACCTGTGATTCTTAAAACCTAAAATAAAATATAAAAAAGTCCCTTGCAGCCCCAATACATCGTACGGCACTAAATTCAACTTCTTTCATTCACATTCGTTAGTACTTACGGAATACGTACGTATAAAAATACTGACCTCGCAACCAAGAGAACTTTTGATGAGCCTCTGAACGTAATCAATGACCGCCTTCCTCCTCCTCTCGGACACTTCCGTGGTCTGAACCTGCGCTATGACGAACTGCGTCGCCTCCTCCGCCCGCAGCCAGTACTCGGCGCTAATAGCCGCCGCCGCGGCCTGTTGTTTCGATGAAAATTGGGACGAAGGTGATGACGACAACGACGAGGACGAAGAAGCCCCCTCCCTCTCCTCAAACGCGGCGCCGTTTGGTTCAGGCGAGCAATCCCTAAGATCGCCCATGAAATAACACAAATTTACAGAAAAATTACAAGAAAACCGAACCGGAAATCCTCACTCCGGTTGACCGTACAACCATAACGACGACAACAACGGCGGTGTCGGAGAATTGAAAAAATCGAAGGTTTGATGTTGGGCGATCAGATTGTGCAAATTGGTACGCGGCAAAACGACGGTGTGGTTAGAATGAAACGACTTGCAATTTGCGGTTGGGGGAAGACGAAGTGGTTTTTAATTTTTAATTTTTTTAATTTCTCAGATGAAGGATTAATATGTACGAGTGAGTTTGTCTTTTTTTTTTTTTCTTTTTTTTTTGTATTTATTTATTTTTCAATTTTCCCTCGGTTTTTTGTTTTTGTTTTTCCAGGGAAAACTATAAAACAATAAATATGAATCTGTTGTCTTTGTCGTTTGTCGATCTCTCTCTTCTTTCTTCCGTTCACAATTCCTTCTTATGTAAAGTGTATTTTCTTTTGCTAATTCACCTTTTCAGCCGGCAAACGTCTACGTTTTACCCTCCAAGTTTGAAAGAGTTCGGGTACAACTCGGCCGAATTGTATAAATTTGTGAGATTAACCTAATTATAAATTACTTTTATACGACTCAGTATTACAATTTTAAAGTATTTGAGCTAGAAATCGGATTTGATTTGCGCAAGTAAGAGCTCAACGCAACCTAACCAAAAATAATAATCCGGTTATTCAAGTTCAGATGAGTGTAGATTTGACCTAGTCCAAATTGCAGCAATATTATTTTCTTTCCATTTCTTTATTTTGTCAATACGATATTCAAAAATATTATAATTTAACTCTTTCCAATAATTTAGATATGATTTTGTTTGCAACTTTAAAAGATGCTATTTTGTGCGGCTGAACAAATACTAAAAAAGTCGTCCTTGTGACTCATTGCATAAGATTTGGGGTTTGAACATAATCTTATTACAATTTTGACTTATTAGGACGAAGGTAATAAAATGGCTCAAATCCTTGCCGCGACTTTTGCCTTTCCTTGGTCCTCTCTTTTCTTGCTCAAGTTTCTCCTCCACTTCACTTGATGTACCATATTCAATTTGATTATAAACGATATTTTATATTAATTTATAATAAAGAAAGTACGACAGTTGGAATCTGGAACGCAGTGAGTTAAAGAGGAAGACACTAACAACCATGTCAATACAATAATCTACACTAAAGGAGAAGATTTTAAACCTGAGACACTACGAGTTCCAAAAAAAAAAAAAAAAAAAAAAAAAAAACCACTAACTATTAAGATAATGTACCACTTACAAATGCACTAAACCAAATTTTCTTTCTTTGTTTGTCTCTACCAGGTGAATGGAATAATGGGGTGTGATATTCACAGACCCGTTTTTAATTTTTCCACACTTTTTTAGTTTTTGGCCTTCGGATCGGATAAATTAAACAAGATCAACGGATAGAAATTAACAAAAGGTGTGTAAGAAGTAAAAATGGGTGCGTGAATAGCACACCCCTAAAACAATATATGTCATCATAAAATAACAAGAACTTCACCTAGTATTCTTGCATTATTATATGATATTATTAGAAATTTAGAAATGCTATTAATTGGTTATAAATGGTGATTGATTCGTATAAGTTCCAGGGGAACGAGTGGTTGAAGGAGAAGCAACATAGAGGATCAACTAGAGTCTAGAGTCTTAGAGTTCCATCCCACATTTGGTGCGCCTAAAACGGGTGAAACGAGCTGTTCCATGGGACAAGTTTTAGGTGAATTTTCGTTCCGCCTCACCCCGCTAGAACGACTTGTTCCACATTCGTGGAACACAAAATTATAACCTCTCCATCTCCTTCTTCTTCCTCCTCGTTTCCATCCGAGGGCATCTTTGCTCCCTTTCTGTTCCGTCTCATCCTGTCTCGTCCCGTCTGCATACCAGACATTACTAGAGTACCCCAACCAACCAAGAAGTCCACATGGACCATTTATTAATCTTTAGAACAAGTCCATCCCTAAAAAAATATGTCAGTACTCAGCCTATTTAATTCACTTAGTGAATAGTGATAGACCCCCAATGAACAGTAATAGACCAAATGCATCTCCACCCTTAAAACTAAATAGCCTAGTTAATATTATTAATTTTTATTATAAAATAATAAAAAATAATAATTTGATTTTTAATTTCCGACTTTACAGTTTCTGAACTCCCCAAAAATGCTCCTCCAATGAAGCAGACCAGAGCACGCCAACCCACCACCCATGTCGTCAATCCCCACTCTTTTCTATGATGAAACAACCGTTCTCCTCCCTTACCACCGCCACCAACATTTTCTCCATTATACCACCATCAGCTCATGCCTTCGGTTCCGACTCCACCCTTGTCGTTATCTCCGCCTTCTGATTGGAAATTCTAGTAGGTTGGCTACCCCCGCAGACAAACAGTCACAGTCGAGCCCAACATATCCTTCTCTGCCATCTCCGGCGGACGGACCTCTGTTGGAACCTGGCGTAAAAAATAAATAAATAAATAAAGATTTCAAATCATGACTTCAGCCTAACATCACGTAGGCTGATCTCTAGCTCAGCGCATTTTGGGCCAGCCTATGGACTGTCTTAGGCTGGGCTGGAGCAAATTGATTGAGTGCCGGGCCAAAAAGGTTGATGGGTGCCAACCTAATAGCTCCCGGTGGACTTGTTCTTAAGACATTTCGTCCAAATTGAACCAAAAAGGGAAATTAGGTCCAAAAGTAACTAAAATCCACTTGGCCCAAATAGGAAATGTAAACCAACCAAGGTGGGAAAATATCAAGTGGAGACTGTTAATTTTTTGGCTCTTCGTATTTTTTAAAAAATGCTTTTAAAATGACTGAAAGCATTTTTGGTGAAATTACTTTTGGATACGAAAAGCACTTCAAGTGCTTTCTACAAAAAAAAAAAAACTAATTATTTGCTTCTTGCAGGAAGAACTTCAAGTGTTTTTTCAAAATTCACTTACCTTTTTACTAAGGATTGATTTCAAAAGAACTTTCAATTATTTTAAAAACATTTTCAAACGAGCCATTTATATACAATGCATATTAGAAATAGCTTATAAACATGAGAAAAAGAAAACTTTATTCGTCCATGTTAAACTGAGATTTGTTTGCTAAAAAGAATGAATTCTTACATTAAAGAAGTCAAGCCATATTTGTTACTTTCTTGTAGTTTAATGCTTATTACAATTCAATTACAATGAGTAAAATCGTGGTAATTTAATTGGTTAAGAATATTTACTTTTCTCCTCAATGTCTTGAGTCCAATTTTGTCTCAGACAAAAAAAAAAAAAAAAACTAACGAAAATGGCTTGAAAACTTTCTTTTTAACAAAAAACCACTTTTAAAGGTATAGTGAATAGTGACAGTTAAAGGTAAAAAAGCGGTTTTTCGTTAAAAGTAAACAGTACCGGGGGTGTTTTATTAAACCTCAAAAAAAAAAACTCACAAAAAAATATATTATTTTTAAATAAATAAAGTACTAGGACAAATTCCATTGAATGTTTTTTGTTTTTTTTAAAACTCAAAAAAATGTTAGTTTGGTATATTTACACCAATAAATAAATAAAACTGTGTGGGTATCCAGAGCAATTTTATTCAACCTCCAAACCCTAGGCCCATATGTAATTTCCTATATGTTTTGGGCCTGACCCAAATTCTCTAGACCCGAAATAATAATTCCTTCACATTTCTGCCCGGCGACTGCATCACCTGCAACCTCCAGTCTCCAATTTCAGGAGATCGAGTGAAAGTTTCAGAGCGATAGAAGTTACAAGATGGCGGGAACTGGAAGGGGGTCGAGATTCTCACTCCTGCTGCTCCCTCTGTTGATTTCTTTCTCCGTGCTGCCCTGCATATCTGCCACTTACAAGCCAGGCGACATCGTCCCCATGAGCAAGATGGGCCTTTATCACTCTGTCCGTACTCTCTCTCTCTCTCTCTCTCTCTCTCAAATATTTATTCAATTTCGGCTCAATTTTAATGGGTTTTGTTCAAATTTTAATTGGTTTTGCTTAATTTTTAATGGGTTTTGTGCAATTTTGTGGTTTCAGAAGAAAACCGAATGGCATGATATGATCGGTCGACACTGCCCAATTTTTGCCGTGAATCGTGAGGTAAATATAGGGTTTATTTTTGGTGATTTTATATGGTTAGTAAATTTGTTTAGTAATTTTTGTGGTGTGTAAATCTGTAGGTGTTAGTTCCTCTAGTGAAGCCGATGGGTTATACAGGAGCTGATGCTTATAAGATGTGAGTATAATTAAGGCTTTAAAGTTTCATCTTTTGATTCAAATTTTGTTTCTTTGCTGTGTATTATCAGTTTTAGATTGTAAATAATGAGAATCTGCTAAACTATCTGTATAAGCAAGGGCGAAATGCTTCGCAATCGAGATATTTTATGTAATTTGAGAATTTCAAGTTTGGAGTTTGGTAGCTGAATTTACTTTGTTAAGACTTTGCAATGGAATGTACAAAACCTCGGATTATAATGTTACTATTACTAATAAATTAACAGTTGTTCGTCGAATTTCCTTTTGACACCCCATTCACATTTAGCAGTGAATTAGTATTATTATGAACATTTCTGGTCAAATTCATATTTACAGAGAGTTTCTTGTGCAGATCATTTCAAGTTGGGAGAGAAAAGTTTTTAGTACCATGGCTTTTTGTGATAAATCGTAAAAGTTCCGAGGTCCCAATGATTGATGTCCATTTGGTAAGTCGTGATTTATGAGCGTTTCAACATATGTACAATGCCACATCTTTTGAGAAATTGGAAAATAGTGGCATACTGGGATAGCTTCGTTTAGATGCAAACACTTGATTCTGTAACCTTATATCTGTTAGAAAAACTAGTTATATGGAAGGGATAAAAGTTTTCTGTATTTTCTATTGAACTAAGCTGTTATTGTGGTCAAATTATATGCAATACAGAGGTATTCAGGAAGTGATTTGCATGGTGTCACTGCTAAGGTTGTGGATATGCCTCACCGCTGTACGTAATGCCATTTTGCTCATTCCGTAATCTAGTTCAATAATTTTCTTTATCATAGTGAACCTAGCTGGCTCTTTAGAAGGGCTTGTCTTGTAACATAGGCACTTTATGCGTTTATCATGTTTTTGGTTAGTTTAGTTTCTTCACCATTTAGGTCAGTCTAAACGAAAGCAGGGAATAGGACTTCTCTGATTGTCATTGATATAGTTTTGAGTCTTAATATCATTTTTGGACAGAAAAAAAGGCACCTATAGTTCGAGTTTATTTTGCTATTGTTCGAGGAGTTCTCATAACCATTGTGGATTGTTCTGTCCTGAGCAGACGTAGAAATCCATCCGGATATTCGTAAACAATTTTGGGATGCTCAGCACTGGCCAAAGCATGTGTTGGTCAGATATACATGGTCAGCGTCACTTTCACTTGTCTTTTAGTTATGGATTTGTGTAAATCTTGGGGTTTCAGAATTTTCACTTTGTGAGATGTGACATAATCTTGTTGTTACAGGGAGGAGCAATCAGAGATAGACGTGACATCTGGATTTTATGTACTGTTTGGATCGGGTAAAAATCAGTGCTTCATTATGCTCATTGTGTATTCATTATCCTATTCCTACCCGCAAGCCTATCTTCAATCCAACTGTTTATAGAACATGCATTTCTTTGATGCTTTAAGATATCCAAATCTAATACGATCCATGCATAAATTAAATGCGAGACCACCTCAATGTAGAGCTTTTCTGACACTATTGCTACTAAATCTCTTCATGCATTCAACAGGTCTCATGCTTTCTTTTATTCTGTCGATATACATTTTGCAATCATCACGGGACAAGTTAGCGAGGTAATTTTCAGAAACATTGGGCTACTTTGTTGCCTAGAAACTAGAGAATGAACAAGCTAAGTTTCGATCACTGTTGCGGGATCATTCGTGCTTTGCTCTACCTATTTTCTGGTAACGTGGAATTTTGCTATTCTGTCCAGGTTTGTGAGGGAGAGAGTCGCAGAAAGCAACATGCCTGCTGGAGGTGTGGCAAAGGTTGAATGATAGAACACCATTGAAAGCGTCGATAGATTGTCTGCATGGGCAACTCAGTCCGAAAGAGAGTGAAATTGGGTGGGGTAGGTACGATGCAGTGAGCGCGTATGTTATCTGAATTCACTCAAAAAGGTCGATCTCCAATCTCTCTTGAAGAAGAAAGCTGAATGAAACTAGAACGCCACAGCGCCTGGTCCGAGATTTAACTAATCAGATTGATATGTAGGTCGCGAACGTTTCTTTGTAAACTCTCACAGCTGTACCTCAAGAATATTTATAATTTATTTTTAATCTAACAAATCAACTTGCATTTTTTGAAGCAGCAATGCGTACATAATAAATTGGCCTCACTAGATAAAGAAAACCTTGGATTTATATTTTTTATAACGCAATATTCTAAACTATTCTAATTTATCTAGCGGCAATTCAGACTCAAATTCTCGTCAACTGGCCTAATTTACACTTGCGAGAACCTTGGTTGCATGCGTGAAGGATTATTTATCGCGGGTTGGTGAACGAAGTTTACAGGGTGGTTAGGGTTTGTCACGAACACTTCATACAAATGCGTGTACAGAAAATATTCCTTGGCGTGCTTCAATAACTGATCAAACATGTCAGTAGAACAGCATGGAAGCATGAGAGGTTCTTCATCTTCGCAATCGAATTCCTGTCCCGATTCCCGTAATAATTTGACGATGAACGCTTCGAATATTGGATACGAGAAATATTTCTCCGGAACTTCATATCTGTTCTTCTCTTCGCCTACATATACAATTACTGTGTCGATATTTGGATCATGAACGGGAACAAATCGTTCGTGCGAGTTGTTCTTGAACAGCATCCTTAAACCTAACAACTTTCGGAAGAGAGTGGCGATTTTCTTAACAGGGTAGAATATTAGTGAAGACATGATTGTTGTTGTTGGAAAGAAATAGTCTGAGAGAGGGAGAGTTATATAGTATTTGTACGTGCTGGAGAACTCCTACTCCTACTGGGATATGGATTTCCAGATACAAATATGAAATATACAATCATTGGTTTGATCAAAAGGCGGCTGGAGTAGATGCGATCGTGAGCGCTGATTTAATCATGATGTGGAGATTAAGTAATTCCGATCAAACACAGATTATAGTAGTTTTAGTTGGACCTTAATTTTCCACACAATGAAGACTGGTCCGACTGTCCGTTTCCCTTCATTCCCTTCCATGGAAACTAGAACTACTTTTTTTAAGGCTAATTTTTTGTGTGGTCCCCGTGGTGATACCACACTTTTAATGTGACTCTCCTAATGAAAAAGTTGTTAAGTAAACCATCATGGTGAGGTTCGTTGTTAATTGGTGTCCAAACCGTTATTGGTACTCCAAAAATTTTATCTTCCATATTTTACAAGTGTATTTTTATTTCTAAATATATAAAATTTTGAGTGCAAAATGAAAATTTTAGAGTACCAATAACAATTGTCTAAAACAATTGAAAGTTAAAATATTAAAGCTACTTTCGTAAGTTTTCATAATTTAGTTTGAATTTAAAATCAATTTTATCAAACAGTCCCTAAGTTGCATCAAGAAGAAAAAAAGGGTCACTTCTTAATGCAGCAAATATATTTATCGTATGTGTAGATATTTCTGGAATTTTTCGAGTCGAAACGATAATGATTTATTGATAGTATGTAGACAATCCCAATTTCAATGATTTTTCGACCTCCATATATTAGAGCTTTTGTAGAACTTTGACAAAGATAAAGTTTTAGATGTTACTTGGATTATGATCGCAAATTAAGATATTGATTGACTCGATCTTCTCTCTAAAGAGATAATTCGTGTTAATAACGTGTTGAATTGCACACTCCCCTCATAGTCATGTGCCCTAGTTAGGTAAGCTTTACTTGCTGCACAAGTGATACAAATCGTAAAAAATTAGATATTCCAAATCCTATTAGAATCTTACTTCTAGATTTGTACAATCACATTCGTAAAGAATATTAACTAAACAAAAAGCTAACTGTTAGCATATAGTTTGCCATCGGCAAGTACATGATTAAATAGGTAATGGGTGTATTAGTGCTAATTATATATAGTTGCTCAACTTATATCCACCAATAAGATCGACCAAAGTTTATAATTATTTGGTGCGCAAAAGAACTAGCACATTAGTGTGAGGCCAGTTTTGTCCCTTTCTGTCTCCTCTTAATTTCTCTGAGAGACAAGCAATGAAAGCATGCATGTATCGTGAGAAAAAAAAAATGACAAACATCAAAGGATATGTATACAGTATATATCGATAGCTACTGCATATATTTCTTTCGTGCCCGATAGTTTGACATAGACAGATGTTGCCGTGTGACTACAAGGCAGCACTTGGAGTTGTCTCAGATTAAACAAAAGTATTGGTTGATCTTAATTAACTCTCTATCTCTGGAGAAAAAGAAGCCCTAATGGATTCTTTAACTCCACGAAAGCTTTCCTTTTGATTTGTTTAAGTTCGTCTTCTTGGGTTCATCATAGATCCATTGGGTAGACCCGCAGTGACTAGACCTCAGGGGGAACAAATCAAGAGTAGAAAATGGAAGACATAAAAAATTTGTTTGTGTGGCTATGTCGTTGGAGGTTTGGTTGGTCCCCACTACTGAGATTCATGGTACAACGACGAACAATAGAAAATCGCTTTCTCAGTTAAGTGACTTCCACTTCTTCTTGTCACCAAGGATTCTTGTGTTAAGAATGAATTCCATACTGATAGAAAAAGAAATTTTGTATGAGTTTATAAAAAAGTTGAGTCACTTCAAATATTACCAATTGTTTTTATAATGGAATTTCAACTTTCTTTATTCTTGAACGTTGATTCTTAATATAAGGAACTAGCTGAGTGAAGAGATTAGAGCATTTGTGGATGTAAATTATTTAACAACACATTATTACGTTTACTAATGCTTGGTCGATGATAATTGTGTATGTAAATTATTTTTGAAATTTAATTCTCATTTTGTAAGATCTCGAACTTGTTAAATTGATCTCTTACATGCATATGCATATTCTGCACATAGAAAGATATATTGTTGGTGAAAGAGAAACAAACATATAAGTGCATGATACACCGTAAAACTAATACAAAAGTGGAAAACGGGGGGTAAAGTCTCATTTGGTAAGATCTCAAACTTGTTAAATGATTTCTTACATGCATATGCATATCTTACGCATAAAAAGATATACCGTTGATAAAAGAGAAACAAACATATAAGTGCATGATACACTGTTAAACTAACACAAAAAGTGACAAAACGGTGGGTAAGAGGGTTAAGATGGTTAGTTTTTCATTAAAAGCGGTTTTCGTACCATCCGAAAGCCTACACGCACATAGTTTCCACCGTAAGAATTAGGTCATAAACTCGTATAGTTCGCCTAAAAAAAAACTCGTATAGTTTTCAAATGCATACTTCTTTAATCGGCAGGATGAAGACAAGCCATTTGAAATGTAAATTATAATGATGAGATTCACATTGAACTTGGCATGATCTTTATGAATTTACCTTATCTATATATGAGATAATATAAATTAATGAAAGAGGTTAATTTACATTTTCCTCCACCCTCTCGTAAGACCAGTGCAACCAACCAATGGTTGAACCAAATAGTGCTATGCATTATTACACAGATTACTCTCGTCCAACATGTTCTCTGCCTTTTTAAGTACAATGATAATATATAACTATTCCATGGTTTTCCTAAATTATTGGCTCAAACAACTTCTTTTATCATGATTATAAAAAATAAGTTATAGCACACGCTCATACATATGCAGGAATCCAAAACACACACACACACACACAAAAAAAAAACAAAACAAAACAAAAAAGAAGAAGAAACAATTTAAATAAAACCACCAAAAGCATAGATCTTATTTAGGTATCCAAAAGGTTATTACATGCACAAATATACTTAATTATGAAGCTAGATACATCACAAGTTGGTTAATTGTCTGGTAAACTGTCAGTCCATATGCTGAAGCTTTGGTTGGTCCTGCTGGGCATCTTCGTACAACTGAAGGGGTCTCCCTTTGCTGCTGGTCCCAACTGATTGGGAACGTGATGCTGTGATTCTCATATAGCACGCATGCCTTTCTTAAGTACGATTTTTAACCTATACCAACCTTTTGTTTTGTAAATTGCACATAGTTTTGAGTTTAATCATGCCTACGTTCTATTTAATTTTGTTCTATCTAGTACACTCTATGGTTCTTAATTATGTCTTTCTCCATTATTAATGGAACTTTACAGCCGAAAGCTAGCCAATCTCTCTACTTTTGGCCTCAACTTGGTGGCTAATTATCATTTTTTTTTCACCAACTAGTAATTGATTTAATGGTACCTATTTTCATTTGGTTGAAAAATCTCAAACTCGATTTACTTGAATGCGAGAAGAATATATGTTTGTGATAAGTTCTATACCTAGTTTGTGGCAGTTTTGTTTAGCGTGTATTTTCTTGTTGTAACGTATCTTAAATTTGTAATATAGTATTGCTTGTAAAAGAAAAAAATGATCATTTTTTTTCTTATAGCTCCCACTATTTTGTTGTTCGGTAAAATTAGCAGCTAGCAATTCTCTGTGAGAATGTGAAGGTAAGAGTCTCACATTTGTGAACGAAGAAACTTTGCAAATGCTTATAAGAGGTTGGGCTAGTCAATTTGTTATATGGTGGAACCTCAACTTTCTTCATGGTATTACATCTATGTTTGCTCACGTGTAAAGCCTAATAGCCACATGTGCTCTATGTCACCCAATTTGTGTTGTTTATGTGTCTGACTTGAAAACTCGCCACAAGTGAGGTGGCGTGTGAAGATGTGAAGGTAAAGAGTCTCGCATCGGTGAAGAAGAAACCTTGCAAGAACTTAAGGTTATAGACTACTCCCTATATTACTAATTATTTTTATAGTGAAACATAAACTTTAACTTTCTTCCCTTCCTATAAATGGAGCATAATAAGAACAAGTGCGCAGGCACCTCTCATTTCAAGGTAGCAATGGAGCACATCCTACCTTAGAGCACTTCCACCCCTCTCAAATCTTCTAGGGAATAGGGGATTAAATCCCTCCCTCCCCGCAATACTTCTTCACCCCATTTCAATCCACTAGGCTCGGGGGAAGCCTAGTTGCTCACCTAGGCTAAAATCGACTAGCCTATCTCCTAGGCCATATGACGTAAGGTTAGCATCAGATATGATTAAAAAATTATAAAAAATTTAACTAAAGATACAAAAAATATTTTAAAAATAACTAAAATTAATTAAAATACAAAAAAATATAAAAAAAATATTTTTCCTAAAATACCTAACCATATTCTTCCATCTTACAATACATTTTAATATTTTCAAATACTTTCAACCTATCTTTTATTATCATCCGAATTTAAAAATAAAACTATCTTTTATTATTCGATAAAAAATATATTTAATAATATTCTAATACGAATTGTCTAGACTATTCAGTTTAAGAGTGGAGATGCACTTAGACAGTTACTGTTCACTGAAGGCAGTAACAATTTACTTTAGGGATTGGATTGCCTATTACCCGGGTGGCTTTTTAGGGGTGGAAATGCTCTTATATAGATGCATGGTTTCTATCAAAAACTTCTGTAATAGATTGAGGGATGTGCTATCCACACACCTCTTTTTACTTCTCACACATTCTTTGTTAATTTATGTCATTTGATTTTCTTCAATTTATCTGATTTGATGGCCTAAAACTAAAAAAGTATGTGAGAAGTAAAAAAATACATGTGGATATCACACCCAAGATTGATTATAAAGATTATGTTGAGCAATCGATAGTTTCTCGTGTGGTCCTGTCTCCCAATACAAAATGGCATCATATGTATATGTTGACACCATAATTACCAATGGCATGCATGTTTTGTCCACTAAGTTACTGGAGACACCAAATTTTAACCCTATGTTGCTTAATTATAATGAGGACTGAGCCCGGACCAATTGCTAATCTTATTGAAGCTGTCCCCTCGAAAAGAGTTAATAAATGTGGAAAGCCTCCTTTTTTAAACCAAACATTTCAGGTAAGTGTGTAGGAAAAGGGAGACATGGCCATGGACATCCATCATTTTGTTCAGCAACCACAAATAATTGAAGTTATGAACCAATTAATGACAAGGAAAAAAGCTAAACGTAGGGGGGGAAACGGGAAACCCTTCAATTGTTTATAGTAAAAAAAATAATGCATCATCAATTTCGTAAATTGAAAATATGTAATGGGTTCTTCTACGTTACATCAATGTGCATTATCTATCGTTGTTTAAATGATTAGACGGTGCACCGTAGTATTTTTGAAATCTAACAGTCCAAAACTAAAACAAAAAGGTGAGAAGATATTTGCAGAAAGCTTTCTTTAAGGACAGTGTTGGGTACACACATTGCATTCTAGGGTTCTAGCTAAAAGTCACAACTTGGATTTTAAAATGAATCATATATCATGTATGTTGGTTACTTAACCTAATAAAGAAAACAAAAAAGGAGATTAAAGAAAAGGGAAGGGCATGCATGTTCAAGTTGAAAGAAACCAATAGCGACTTGCTGGTCGATTCTGCCTTAATTAACTTTTGGTTTAAAGAGAGTAAAAAGGTTTAAAGCATTCCACCCATCATTTTATAAGTTAGTTCACCATGCTGCGCATTAAGCAAGCGGAATATACCATAGGAATTAACATTAATTTACAAAAAAGTTAAGGAAAAAAAACTGAGAGAGAATATAAACGCAAGTACCAAGTATTCTTCTTTCCAATTGTGGTCAGCATAGTCAAATGAATCCCCAAATGAAAAAGGGTCCGTACGTAGCACAGCTAAAATGGATTCTAAACTCATGGCTTTGTACAGGAGCCTCGTTGTAAAACACGAGACCCTCTGAGGACCCAAAAGACACGTCTCAACACACACGGAAGAAAGTTTGAGATGTACCATAACATTAATTGATAATAAAAAGAATAGCTGAATTATTTATAAATACATGTAATGTTTCTTCTTTTTCTGATGTAAGATTGATACTCTCAAAATACCCCCTCGTGTGCAGTGAATTCTCAAGCTTAGGACGTGGACAACACAAATCGAGTGACCAGGGTCGTCTCTGAGATTTCGAGAGCCCTTGTGTAAAATTTATAAAAATGCCCCTTTTTAAAATAGTTTTTTTTAATGGGACAAAATATTGGTACTAGAAAATAATAACTTAAATCAAAACAACATTCCATAATGTAAACAAAAACAAAGTTTCTTGGAAAAAATCCAAATTTTTGGTGGACATAGACGTACTGATGCGCGTGCTCTATAACCATATTTTTCATCTGGGATACCAAATCTTAAGTGGAATTCCACATAATAAATTTTGAAGGTAGATCGTGATAATATTGCTAGGAAATGCAGAAATCTTTGCTATGAAGGAAGAGAGGGAATATCACAGGTATTTAGAGAGAGAAGAAGAATCTCTTTCAACTGATTTTCTATATCTGTTAACTTAATCAATACAATGTAATCTTGCTATTTATACTCATACAAATCATAACACCCTAGAGACCAAAACTCAACAGCCACTAATACAAGGACAGGTGGCATTCTCATTCTCTACATAACTCAAATGACTTATATTCTAACCTTCCCCTCAATCTTATGTTGGGAAACCCCAAGCATAAGATTGGAACAATGATGACCAAACAAAGGAGAACACAAGCCTTTGGTAAGTATATCTGCATATTGATCAGTAGAAGAAACAAACTGCAGAGAAATAACTCCCTGTTGAACCCGTTCTCTAACAAAGTGACAGTCCACTTCGATATGTTTAGCTTTGGAATGAAGAATTGGATTGGTTGCCAATGCCATAGCTGAGATATTATCACAATGCAGCAGAGGAGGCATTGAACTCGGAATATGCAAGTCCTTGAGAAGTTGTTGTAACCAAACAATCTCAGCTATAGTAGTGACCATGGCTCGGTATTCTGCTTTAATTGAAGAACAGCTCACTGTGTGCTACTTCTTGGAACTCCAAGAAATCAGATTGGAACCAAGAAATACCACAAAACCAGTGGTAGATCTGCGATCATTGGGATCACCAGGCCAATCCACATCTATGTAAGCTCTAATATCTAATAATCCAGGTCTAAAACAAACACCCCAGTCCATAGTGCCTCTGATATATCTCAATATCCTTTTGACAGCAACAAAATGAGATTCTAATGGACTGTGCATGAACTGACAAACCTGATTAACGGAATAAGCAATGTCAGGTCTTGTAAATGTTAAGTATTGGAGAGCCCCAACAATACTTCTGTAATTGGTAGGATCAGAATATAGAGGACTGCCATGATTGAGTAATTTCTGATTCGGGTGACATAGAGTGATGCAAGGCTTGCATTGAACCATATCTGTCTTCTGCAGCAAGTCTTGTACATATTTAGACTGATGAACAAATAACCCATGTGCATGATATTCAATTTGCAACCCTAGGAAATAATAAAGAAGACCTAAGTCTTTCATATCAAATTCCTTGGTCAAATGCTGGATCACAAATTGTATACTAGCATCATGATCCCCAGTAAGGATGATATCATCCACATACAACAACAACACAACTATATGAAGACCATCATGCTTTACAAAAAGAAAAGGATCTGCATAAGAAGCTTTAAATCCCAGAGAAAGCAGAAAGGATGTAAACCTGTCATTCCAAGCTCTTGGAGCTTGTTTAAGACCATATAAAGATCTTTGTAACTTGCAAACATACTCAAGGTGATCACCATCAACAAATCCCTAAGGTTGAGACATATATACTTCCTCCTCAAGAAAGCCATGTAAAAAAGCATTCTTGATATCAAGTTGCTTAATTTCCAACCTTTAGTTGCTGCCAAAGATAACATCAGTCTCACTGTGGTTGGCTTAACCACAGGTCTGAATGTTTCATAATAATCGAGCCCGGCTTCTTGTGAAAATCCCTTAGCCACCAATCTGGCCTTGTGCCTAACAACAGACCCATCTGGATGTCTCTTGATCTTATAGATCCATTTGCAGCCTACACGATTTTTATTTGGAGGTAGAGGAACAAGGGACCAAGTCTTCTGTTAAATTAAAACATTCATTTCCTCTTGCATGACATGTGTCCACTCAACAGATTTGGAAGCTGCAGCAAAAGTTTTTGGTTCTGTGCCAATAGGAGATTGAAGTGTAGCATTGAGACCTGGTCTACATAAGATGACAATTTGGGGCAGAAATAATCACAGGTTGTAAATCTGGAACCTGAGACATTGTAGTGTCTGGATGTAACTTTGACATATGAGGAGAATCAGTATTACCATTGACTGTGGAAGGAGCACTAGCTAAGACAAGATCACCATGTGAGATAGAAGGGGACTGAGTAACAGGAAGGGATGCAGCAGTTGTCTGAAACACATTTGGTAATGGGATAGGGATAAGGAGGTTCGGTTGAAAAGTATTGGGATGAACAATATGTGGTGGTGAGGGATAAGAGTTTGATGAAGAAGGTGGTTTGGCAAAAGGAGGAGACAGTATGGGGTGCTGAGTTTCATCAAATAGCACATGTCTGGAAACTATCAATTTGTGTTTGGAAACATCAAAACAAATGTAACCTTTATACTGTGCAGCATAACCCAAGAATATGCACTGTGTGGTCTTCGGGTCAAGCTTATTAGTCCTATAAGGTTTTAAAGAAGGATAACAAGCGCATCCAAAAACCCTTAAGTGGTCTAACCTAGGTGGAGAGTGAAACAAGACTTCAAATGGAGATTTCATTGTAAGATTAGGGGTAGGCATTCTATTGATAAGATAGGTGGCCTTCTCATTCTCTACATAACTCAAATGACTTATATTCGTAGAGCACCAACTGCGAACAATAGCAACGGAAATCGAAAAAAAAATGCCGACTTCGAACAACAGCGACTTGAACACCGACGACGAACGACAAATCACAGCAACAATCCGAGAAAGAGAGAGTGAGAGCGGAAGCAAGAAGGATCGTCAACCGAAGGTGTTAACCGTACCGGCGAAGATACCATGATAATATTGCTAGGAAATGCAGAAATCTTTGCTATGAATTAAGAGAGAGAATATCACAGGTATTTAGAGAGAGAAGAAGAATCTCTTTCAACTGATTTTCTATATCTGTTAACTTAATCAATACAATGCAATCTTGCTATTTATACTCATACAAATCATAACACCCTAGAGACCAAAACTCAACAGCCACTAATACAAGGACAGGTGGCATTCTCATTCTCTACATAACTCAAATGACTTATATTCTAACAGATAGAAGCCTTAATCAATTTGTCAATCTTAAATGAATTGACATAGAAATTTTGTGCTGCCAATTTGACATATGAGAAATCTTAAAAAAAAAATTAAAAATGTTTTGTTGTGTGGGTTTTAGTAATGCATCAATCATAAATCAGGAAAATTAGTTTAGATTGATTTATTTTGAAGAGTGAATCCTACAAATATTATTTCAATAAATAAATAAAATGAAATTAATTTTTGCCCAGCATTGTTAAGTGGTGGTGAGGCTCACCACCTTATTAACTACCATTAGATGAGTTTGATTTAATCTATTTACTACACAAATTTCGAGATTTACACTTATCTAACCGTAATTAATATAGTGGTGAACATCACCACTACTTCAGAGTAGTGAGCAAAAATACACTCAACATATGAATTGGAGCAAAAGAAAGTTTAACATTGCCACACATAAGCCATCAAATTTACATCTGACACTTTTGCTGGTCCACTTAGTCACGGTACATATAATACAATTCAAGGCCTGGGAATATGTTATAAGTTGATTAAAGCTTGCTCTCTCTTTTCCACTTTCCTTCCATGTCCAAATGCACCATTTCTGCCCTTCTCCTCCATTTTCTATGCAATAGTAAGCCCAATGCCACGGCCGAGGAGCTCATTTAGGGCTGATTTGGTATTGTTGTGCTTTGAAAAAAAAATTATTTTTGTTGCATTGTGAGAATAAGCAACAAAGTGTTTGGTAAATTTTTTTGTAAAAATGCTTTTGAAAAAAAAACAGTATTATAGTGTTTGATAAACTTTTATGTAAAACAGATGTGAAAAAATGGTTTTTCAAAGATGGGTTTTGCAGCTTTGTGTTTTTGGCTTTTTTTTCACCCAAAACTGTGGAAAAAAAGCTGAAGTTGAATGTTTGATACCCACTTTTTTTTCAAAATCACTTTTGATCCTCAATACCAAACCAGAGCATAGTATCTAGCTGAAAAAGTGACAGACAATCCAGCAAGCCGCAGCTTAATTTGGGGCTTTGAAATTAAATACAAGGTTTGTTTTCGTAATGGTATCTCATTTTTTTTAAACAAAATTTTGGGGGCACCTTAAAATTAACTACTAGTGTTAAAATACAGGTTTGGAAACTCTACTTTGTAACAAGGAAAAAACATTAATACCGTACAAGCTGGGATTAAGTAGTAAAAATTGGGTTTTGAAGTGCTTGATTTTTGTTAATTATTCTTTTTTTTTTTGAGGAGTTTTTGTTTAATATATAACATGCATATCGGACCCCATTAGACAAAGCCGTCTCTGAAACCGGACCGTGGTTGTACTTTTATAGGATTTTTTTTTTGCTGTGTCCCTTCGGATAAACATGTGCATACCTGGTACTGAATCTCGAGCAATTATAAATGGGGGTGATGCTCATGACCTTCTGATTCCAAAGCATCATGGAGCTGGAGATGGTAATAAAGAAGACTTGACAATGAGAGCTCTAGGCGTGGAAGGCGGCGGCACCACCACCACAATCACTACCACTACTACTACTTTCGTACAGAGCTTTCTGCAACGCCTCCACCACCTTACCTCAAATGGTGTACTTGTCCCAAATCTGCCACTTACTGAGGTATGCAGCCTACAACCTCTCATTCCCTCTACTTCTCGCTCTCACGTACTTGAAGTTCCGTCTCACATTGGAAATGTGAAAATTTGTGAATAATATATGACATCACCGGCCATTAGTTTTGGGCTCAATGATAAAAAAAAATTCAGGATTAAAGTGGATAATTCACTAGTTAAGTCTCACAGTCATATGTGTTTTACATCATCTCAGTAGTGTACATACACTATTCTAGTTGTTGTTTAGAATTCTAAATGTTGAAGCTTAAGCTTTCTTGTTCAAGATTTCAAGTCATGTTTTTTTATTCTTTGAAGTGTAATCTAATCTGCTTGATGTAATTATTTTGGAGACACAATTCTGAGATTGGCTGACGGACCTTATTTCTTGCCTCTAGAGCATAATTTTGAGGAGCTAATTACTCCCACAATTTACACAAACACGTGGCACCAAGTCTCCACACTCACACGAGTGAAAGGTCTAATTATGATAAGAAATATTTTAGTGTGACGGTCATATAATTACCTGAAGTTTTGAATTCATGTGTTACAATATAGTTTAACGGTAAAGCTAATATATTCTAAACATATAACGTATTATTAATAAATAAATATACATACTATAACATAGAGAGAATGGTAATACCACGTAAATGTTTGTGATCAGGGTATAAAACTTCTCAATTAAAGGAATTGGATCCCCTCCGAGGCAAAGCCTCGAGATCTTACTGACAACACAACGCGAGCCGTTGGATTTTGATCCAACAGTTACAATTATTATAACTTTAGAGGGGACTCCCTGTTTATAACCGTTGGATCAAAATACAATGGCCCATGTTGTTTGCTCAGCCAGATCTCGAGGCCCTCGGAGGGGATCCAATTCCCCAACTTTGCCTTTTGGCAAGTTGCAACATTTATAATCTATGAAAGGTGCAAACAAATTCATTTTAAGTGACTTAATATTTGTATTTTCCACGTGTTATATCTTTTAAGTAATTTCTGTCTAAAATTTCGTCCTTTCAACAAATATGTAAGCTTTCGAATGTGTTTGGAGAAGCTAATTTTGTTACTCATGCTTTTTTAGACTGGATCGTTCTCAGTTATGCGAGAAAGTTTTGATCCATCCTTTGCCTGGTGTTGGTTTTCTGGTTTTCCACCTCCACAGTTTTTTATTGGAGGTTGTAGTGGGGGGGGGGCTTCTTGTAATTTTCCTTTCCAGAAAAAGTAAATTCCATTTTCTAATTACTTTGTGTTCCTTTTGTGAATCCATGTAGATAGCAGAAGAGTTGAGATCGTTCGTAAAGATTGCAAGCCCTATAATGATGACAAGCATGCTTATATACTCAAGATCTGCGGTTTCAATGCTATTCTTAGGCCGTCTAGGGAAAACAGAATTGGCTGGAGGCTCATTGGCTCTAGGGTTTTCTAATATTACAGGCAACTCACTCCTCAGAGGTTTATCAACGGGGATGGACCCCATTTGCAGCCAAGCTTATGGAGCTCAAAGATGGTCAGTTATCAGTCACACTTTTCAGAAAACCCTTTGCCTCCTCCTCCTTGTTTCCATCCCTATCGCACTCTTGTGGCTCAACATGGAGCCCGTCTTTATATGGTTAGGGCAGGACCCACAAATCACTAGGGTTGCAAAACGTTACATGTTTTTTGCCATTCCTGAATTGCTAGGGCAAGCCCAGCTTCTACCGTTGAGAGTCCTTTTCAGAACACAAGGGTTAACCACCGCACTAACCCTAGCAGCCGCATTTTCAGCCCTCTTTCATTTACCGATGAACTATTTTTTGGTCACATATTTGGATTTTGGGGTTGCAGGTATTGCATTGGGGCTTGCTTGGAACACTTTTCTTTTTAATTTGGGTTTGGTAATTTATCTAGCCTTCTCACCTCATGCTTTGAAGCCATGGCATGGGCTCACCATGCTCTCAGCCTTTCAAGGATGGGGGCCATTGCTAAGATTGTCTCTACCCAATTGTGTTTCAATTTGCTTGGAGTGGTGGTGGTATGAAATTATGCTGTTCATCTGTGGCTGGTTGAGTAACCCACAAGCAAGTGTTGCAGCAATGGGAATTTTGTTGCAAACAACAGGAATGTTATACATTGTCCCAATTTCTCTAAGTTCATCCATATCGACGCGTGTCGGGCTATCCCTGGGCGCAGGGCAACCAACCCGCGCACAATGGGCCACCGTAATTGGGCTTAGCGTGGCATTTGCTTGTGGGATCTCCGCGTTCATATTAATGACTGCCTTGAGGTCCTTGTGGGGGACAATGTTCACAAACGATCCACAAATTCTTGATTTGATTTCAACCGCACTTCCGGTTTTGGGTTTGTGTGAAGTAGGCAACGTTCCTCAAACGGCTGCCTGTGGAGTGTTAACAGCTACTGCAAGACCTAAGCTTGGAGTAAAAATAAACTTGTTAGCATTTTACCTAATTGGACTGCCAGTCGCTATTCTCGCAACTTTTACGTTTAAAATAGGGTTTTTGGGGCTGTGGATTGGGCTGCTATCAGCACAGTTGTGTTGTGTAGGTATGATGATGTACACATTGATCCACACTGATTGGAGACACCAAACAATAAGGGCTGAGCAGCTGAGTCGGGCTGTGGAAGTGAAAAACGAGACTGAAGAGAACTTAGAGAAGACAGAGGATGAAGAAAGTGGGCTGCTAACTTCCACCGAACTCTAAGTTTTACAAATGTTTCAGGGATAATTTTCATAGGGAATTCAGTACAAATTAATCATTTGGTCAGAAATCACAACGTTTTTGTTTAGTTTTCTTTTTGGTGTTTACAGCATTGGAAAGAAAAATGAAAAATCAACTTACTTGGTCCCTAATCACGAAATTGAATGTTAATACATCATTTTTTTTTCTTCGTAGCTCCTTTAGATTGGTCTCTATTCAGATTTCAGAGTTGAAGAGGAGAATTATATGAAGAAAATTAAGAAATATAAATGTAAGACGAAACAAATCCCTATCATTTGCACAGATGATATGTGGGCATCTCTTGGCATATGAAAAACTTGAAAGACTATAACAATGCCAGGCTAACTGGCATATATAGGGCACTTCATGCAACTGGTTCAGGTTTTGGAACAAAAAGTGGGTTTTGCAGACAAACTGAAAACTCAGATTTTGCCCTAATATCCGGATTAAAAATTCCATCAGAGTCAATCATGTAGCCTAAAACCAATATATAAACCATATGGGCCGACTCATATAATACCTTATCCATTATCTAAACTACATATTAGTAGAACTCTCTCTGTCAACAAAAAAAAAAACCCATAAAATTACAGTTATACCCCTTTAATACATAATTGAAAAAAATATTAAAAATGAAAAAAAAATGTGGGCATTAAAGTAATTTCACACAAACAAGTTTTTAACTGCCAACCCCTTTTTTTTCTTTTTTTTTTATGCCTGCCAACCCGTTAGAAACAAATAACTTCTCCCATAAAAAAATTAAGAAACAATATTAAGAAAAATAAAACATATTTCTCACAAATACAGTGTGTGGCATTTGCTAGTTATACATAATGTGGACCAACAATTATAAATTATTTGAAAGTTCTTCCCACCAACAATGTGGGACTAACATGAAGTTTCAACTCAAACTACATAAAATCTACATTGAATGAAGCATACAGAAATTTTTTTTATTCCAAGAGTAAAAAAAAATTAAGAATTTTACTGTAGGAATAGGAAACACCTTTCCAATAAAGCATATATAATGGACTTTCATTCGATATGTTCTTTACTGTATTTTTTACTAATTATTCATGAAGAAATTTTTATTTTTTTTCATTCTAATTCCACTATTTTTGTTGAAATTGGATAAAAAGAACAAAATGAGAAGGTCCAAGGAAAAAAAAGAGATGAAAGACAAAACGAGAAGGTAATCAAACTTTTTATCTTTTCCATCCACTCACTTCATTCTAATTCTACTATTTTTGGTTCACTTTCGGCTCTCTTTTTCATGCGAACATTTTTACCAGCCAATCGAATATTTGACTATTATTATTTCTCTAATTCACATCATAAAATTATAATAAATATTAATAGAAACTAAGTTAGAAATATAAAATTAACATGAGTTTTATATAAACTCTGCCCAAAACGATATCATTTTGGGTTTGGGCTTTTTTTTTAAAAGAGATATTATATTCACACACTCCAAATTACTTCTCCCACACCTTTTTAATTTTTTTAATATTTTCTACCCACCACAAACACTTGATAGAAAAATATTAAAAAATTAAAAGAGTGTGAGGGAAGTAATTTGGGGTGTGTGAATATAATTGGACCTAGATCCTCTCCTGAGCCCAAGGAGAGGATCCTCCTGATCAAAGATCTAAGGCCGTTAGATAAAAATCCAACGGCTACAAACAGGGGGTCCATTTAAAGTTATAATAATTATAGCCGTTTAATTTTCATCTAACGGTCTTGGATCCTTGGTCAGGAAGATCCTCTCCTTGGGCTCAGGAGGGAATCCAGGTCCAATATAATCTCCCTTTTTAAAAAATATTCAAACACCCAGATGGTGCCTCAGTCGCTCCTCCCAAAGCCTAAGCTAGTCAACAGCCCACTCCTGCTGGGTAAAGGGGTTTTCTTGATAGCACCACACAAAATACCGTCTAGGCTAGTCTTATTGTATACTAGTTTTTTAAAACATTGGTCGAACTTTGGGCGCGTTTGTTGCACCGTACTGTCTTGGACTGGACTAGCTTCAGGGACTAAGCTGTACTGGCTTAGACTAGATTAAGCTAGACTAGCTTAGTGAAGCGTTTGGTACAGTGTCGGACTAACAAGCAAGATAATTAACAAATTCTAATATTATGTAATTTAATCCATAATTATTAATATTTTATTTTTATCCTATTTTTTATATCTCTAATCCTTCCTTACCGCCTCATTCTCTCCCTCTTTTTCTCCCTTGTCCGTTTCAATCTTTTCTTCAATTTGGTATTTTATATGAAAATTGGTTATGAAAGGCATCTAGTCCAATGGCTTTCGAATGTGAGTGGTCGAGGAGCAAGGCAAGGAGGAGAAAGGGAACAGTCTTAGCTAATCCCATGGTTTTTGAGGGGTTTCACTAAGACCAGCTAGTCCCTGATTTAATCTAGGCTAGTGAGACTTAGTCTCATTAAACCTAGTCCCTGTCAGGAACAAACATGGGACTGGACTAACTCTTAGTCCAGTCCAGTCCAGTACCTTTTAGTGAGGGCAAACAAACGCCCCCTTAGTGTTTTATGGAATAATATGATTCGCCTAATTTTTGGATAACTATTAGATGACTATACAATTTTAGATTTAGTTAATTTTTGACAAAGTTGATCTTTAAAGGACAACCTAAAAAATAGTCGTTTTTTATCACTGTATGCAAAGTTGTAGTATTGCAAAGAAAGCCAAAAAGAGGGAAAGAGAACGTTAAAATTCAAAGGGTGCTAGCATTCCTCGTTCACAAAACTTTAATTGGATGTAGTATTAATCTTCATCCTATGTTGCATTGGATTGGGAATACGAATTTTAACCGGAAGATATATAACTCCGTTTTACTCGTCATCATCATCACTGGATATTCAAGAAACGAAAGTCAATGGTTTGAGGGAAGACACTACATGCAAATTAGAAATTTAGAAGAGAAAAGAAGTCATCGTTCAATAGTTTCTCCATAACCCAGCACTTCTACATGCCCTTATCTGGGGCAGCCAAGGAAATGAATATCAGCCAAACGATCTGGAAGAAAAGGTGTCGGGAGTTGGGAATTCCTCGTTGCGCAAGTTGGCCAGCCTTCAAGCCCTAGCAGGAAACATTCATGCATGTCTCTAACTCCTCCCTATAAGTAATTCTTTAATACACTTACAATTTTGTTACCACTCATACAATTGTTTTTACTTTTTACCATGCATGTGGAATTGTGGATGTGGATCAATCTTTTTCGGCATGGTTGTACATAGAAATAATGAGATTGTGAATGTGGATTATGCAGGAGTTAGGAGATGATCAACTGATGGAGAGGTGGAATTGTTGGAGAGGGAAAGGCAGCTGATGGAGAATTTCCGGATTGGCAACTCGAAGAGAACACAAAGAGGCTGAGAGGCGCTTGCTATAAAGCCAAGTACAAGAAAATGTCCATTCCAACTAATTAGGTATTATTCAGACACAAAATTTCTCTTTCTAAACCCAACTTACACTACAAGAATAGTGATTATTAGGGGCGGTGGATTAGGGGCGGATATAAGAATTTATCTCTATTAATCTTTATTAAGGGCATAAATATGGATTTGTCTCTATTAATTGTAAAAGAGGCAAAACGATAAATGCCTCTATTAATGTTACTAATTTTAGGGGCGAAAAAAGTCACATCTACAAAATTTAGTTATTAGAGGCGGATAAATAAGCCTCTAATATATATATTTTTAACTTATTCAGTTTTTTTTTTAATTTAATAGTTTAAATTACGAACATTTATCTTCTTATATTTAATTTTTTTTCTTAATTATTAATCAAATAAATAAGAAAGTTATCATAACCCTAATTCTAGGATAACCAACACGCATATTCCCCATATTTCTCTCTTGATCTTCTTTCACGGCACAAACTCCTCATCTCCATTTTTCTTGTACGTTCCTTCATATTCTTCTCCTCATCTCCACTTTCTTAGTTGATTCATAGCTCTCCATTTTTCTTGTTTCTTCATATTCTTCTTCTCGTCTCTATTTTTCTTGTTCCTTCATATTTTTATGTCTTTTTCATTTTTTTTCTTTTCGGATATGATATTCTTCATCTCTATTTTTCTTAATTTTCTACCCTTCAATATTCCCTTTGATGAGTCTAAGAGAGCGAAAGAGTGATTTTAAAAAGGTTCGTAGTAGAGAAAAAAATAGCTTTATTCAGTTTGATTGAAGTTTTTTTTCTCTCAAACTGTTGTTTTGCATGTAAATTTGATGATGGGATGTGAAAAAAAGTGAAATTCGTTAGGTGGGTTCTTCATACATATTTTTCCGTTTTATTTTCATATAATATTAGTGTTATCAAAATGATGAATTACATCATAAACCTCGATTGGCTTAGTTTGGGTTTGATTTTTTGTCTATTTTGCAGGTTCTGTTTTCTCGATGTTTTTTGAAGGGTTTGTACATAATTTGATTGTTTTACGTAATTTGTTCATTTCTTTTGATAGTTGTGAGTCCTACATAATCTGATTGTTTTGTTTCTTAAAATAGTGTTACTCTAATTTGATTTTACCTTCTGTGGTGTATCTATAGGATGAATCATGAAAGACACATGCTTTTGACTTTGCATCATTTCGGTGTTTGGGATGCAGAAGATTGATTAGACAAATAATTTTTTTTTAGACTACCATTTGTATCTACGGTTTAAACTTCTTCATAATACTTGTACCATTCGTATATAATCAATTGAAGTATGAATTATTTTAATATTAATTTTTCTGTTCACAATTTATTTTTTCGTCTAGGTTGGTGGTGGAAAATAAAAACAATCGTAAATATATTTGACCCTAAAATATGAGAATACAATCAAATAATTAATGGGAGATTGAAAATTGTTTTCCATTAATACAATTCCCAAAATGCAATAATAATAAATATAAATGTCATTAAATATATATATATATATATATAATAAAAATAAAGTAGGGGCCTTAATAATAATAAATATAAATGTCATTATATATATATATATAATAAAGTAGGGGCCTTAATAATCGCCACTAATACTTTAAACATTCACACTTAATATTGTTTGCACGTCAGACTTGCCTACGTGGCAGCAAAACTATTAGGGGCAGATTTAAGTGCTTATTTGCCCCTATTTATAAATAGCAACGCTCTTTTTAGGTGCAATTCTAATATTCGCCACTCCTAACTATTAGGTGCTGAAATCCTCAATTTTTGCCCCTAGTCCTAACTAATAGGTGCGGAAACCTCTGTTTTATCCCACATTCAAAATGAGTTTAGAAAACAAAGAAGAAAACGAAAAAGAAACTCAGCCAAAGTCACCTCCAACAGTCACCCTTACCTCTCCAAACCCAAAGATACCCATGTTCTTCATCCCCTCACCAACCACCCAGCCGCGTCACTTGCACCTCTCCTGCCACCCGCAATTAAAGACCCAAATTCCATCCCACCATAACATAGAAACAATACTTCAACACCGTAATGACAAATCAATTAAGAGATATCATAGTCAATTTTTTTTTTTATATCAGTCATTAAAAACTATTTCAGTGAGTATGTGTGCAGAATCCTAGTACTTCATTCTTCTTTTTCATAAAAATTCACCTATTTTGTGATAAACCAATTTGAGGTTGAAACTCATAAAATCATTCTAGGAATGACAAAGGGTTTCGTCGGTCGGGGGTTTGAGAGAGGGGGACTTTCACTAATGGACAACTTTTGGCTTTTTCTTTCTAAACTCATTTAAAGGTGATTGTCGATGGCGCATTGATAGGATTTTTAATACTTGCGCAAAGAGTGTTAAAATTGCACAAAATACTTGCAAGAGTACAAAGTAATCGAAGTATAGTCAGCTCTAGCAAGGTCGTTCTCGACATGAATTGAATGAATAATTTATGTAAAAACCAAATTGTAATTAATTATTTGAAAACAAAGTTTGGAAAAGGTTGATTTTGTGACTTAAGATAATAAAAATGAATTTAACAAGAACAAGTTAAAAGATTCAACAAAAGGAAAATAATTAAAAAGAAAACGGTTTTAAAAATCAATTTAAAAAGACACTAGGGTTTTGCCATCACCTTAACAATCTTACGTTGTTCTCCTAATTACTTTTGAATTATACATGCATATTTTGAAGGTTAGATTTTCTTAAAGTATGCTCTACTTGGGCCCCCAGTCTAGAACATTTATCAAAGCAATCTGTCTGTGAATTCAGACCAATCTAAACATGCAAGACTCATTAAGCTTCATGAAAACCTTTTGAAAAACTATGCCACCCTTAAAACTTGGTATTTATTATAAATGAAATTATAATTATTAACCACAAGAAGCCTTTATCAATATCAAAAACCAACCTTCGACCAAAATTATGCTATGTAGTATGTTCCTTTTATGTTTAATGAGATCTCCTATCATTTCCGTAAAAAATAAGTAGTAGAAAATTTTCACTTCCAGCTAGTTAGGTCTTATTGATAACTGAATTAATCAAAGATTAGGAATGGCATTCGGACCCAAACTCTCTCTTTCTAAATCCAACTTGTAACTTTTTACTTTGAAATCGTTGTTTTATCCCACATACAAAATGGGTTTAGAAGGAAAAAGAAGAAAACCCATAGACACCCAATGTTCTTCACCACTCACCAACCACCCAGCCACGCCACTTGCATCTCACCTACCACCCACAATCTAAGACCCAAATCTCATCCCACCATAATATAGAAGCAATACTTCAACGCTATAATAATAAATCGATTAAGAGATATCATCTAATTAAGTCAATTTCCTTAATATCAATCACTTAAAACTAATTCAATAAGTATGTATGCAGAATCCTAATTCTTCATTCTTCATTTTCACAAAAATTTGATTATTTTTGTGATAAACCAATTTGAGGTGGAAACTCATAAATCATTCAATAGGAATCACGAGGGTTTCATTGGTCAGGGGTTTGAGAGAGGTGGTATTTTTGTGGAGGGATTGGGATGAAGTAATCAGACGTACTTTCACTAATGGACAGTTTTTTGACTTTTTCTTTTTAAACCCATTTAGTGTATGGGGTATAACATAAATTTCAAAATACAAAATTATAATTTGAATTTATAAAGAGAAATGGTGGGTCAGAATAAAATTTCCCTGAGGGTATTTATAATATATGCAACTAAGGTGGACTTGCATTACCTATTGCATAAGGTTAATACCTTCAATGGAAACCCACCAAATTGTATTACTTTGACCCATGCACTGCCCCATTTTATTGTCTTTTCAACTTTCGACTAATTTCCAAATTAAGAAAATGAAAGGTGTTTGAAAGGCATTTTAACTCAAATATAAAGCACCAACGTTACACTACTGACACAAAACGCTACAGAAATAATATATTCATACCATAAAATTTGCTCCTCCTCAAACAGGTTTAAGCCCTTATAATTTTCAATGGACTCCATGTTCATCAATGTTTAGAAGCTAGTATGGGAGGCTATAAGTCTGCCACTAGACACACCACCCCTATAGTTGTATTGTAGATGACATGGCATATGTATAACACCGACGTGGGTCCAAAATATGACAGATTGATGCAACGTAAGATGGCTATCCATATGTGATCAAACGGTTACAAACATAAACCATTGAAATTTGATCAAACAGTTACAAACAAGAAATTCTTTTACAATTATAATAATTGTAGCGGTTGGATTAAATTTCAATGACTCTGATCATTTTATCTTTGAACTTAGTTCCTTTGAATCCGAAAGGGATTCAGTTCCGTCAAATTCGTCTTCAATACATGCACCTTTTAAATCATCTTTATTAAATATTAACTAAATTAAAAATATTTAAGACATTAATTCAAAAAAATTAACGAACATTTTATTTTATAAAAAACAATAAACGATCTAGCTGCTTCGCTCCATTACTTTGGATGCAGGGATTCAGAATGAATTTCATTCCTGCACGGATAATCTGAGTGTAAGAATCTCCACACACCTGTTCCAATCGGATGGCGATGGGACCTGTGGGGACCCATATCCACTCATGTCACTGACACGTCAAACTTAAAAGAAGAAAAATCACACCCAGTAGGCCCACCGCCGACTCACTCAACTGGTCCCAACCCTACCCTCCCCATCTCTCGGTCTTCACAAAGGGCCCAAACTCTCTCCATGGCCCAGGCGGCCATACCAAAATCCTCACGTGTCACGTGTCGCTCTCACGTGTCATGAATTAATTGGAAAGGCATTACTCAATTTATTTATATTATTATTTTATGTTCATAATGTATTACAGGCCACTAGAATTTTGGCACGTGCAAATTTCAAAATTAAGATATTTCTCCCAGGCTCCAAAATCAAAGCTCCTAGCCTCCTAGGCACAAAACATTGAAAAGTCCTCTTCGAGTACAAAGCTCCCACACCATCATGGATCCGATGACAGATTACGATTTTCTGCTCTCGTATTTTTTATTTATTTAAATAAATTATGATTAAGTCACATTAATATTTTGTATCGATTTTTTTATAAAAAGAGGGGGACAAAAAAAATGTAAGTGGAAAAAAGAAAAAAAAAATGAGAACCTGAAGAAAGAGAATTCTACTTATGTGTTAACGTGGTACAAATTGGCACCAAAAGATATGTCTAAATATTTACTTTTCTTTTTCTGACCCATGTTTATGGCATGGTTATTTTAGGAATTATACTTGAAAACCAAACCCTTAAGGATATGCTAAGGGAGTCCACATTGATACATTAAGAATTGACATTCGAATTTGAATGCAAGAAAATAATGCGCACTATCTTATCCTTATGAATGGCCCAATTCACCTCTAAAGATATCACATCTCAATTTATATACGGACCTATTTGAACGATCATTAGTTTCAAGTTCAAAACTAGTTGTTTTACTACTTTAAGCTACACTGAGGGGAAAAAGGAGCATTTGAACCTGGGGAGCCATGACATAATGAGTTGAAAATGAAGAACTTATTCACTAAGACAATACAACTCCCGCTGTTTACGATTTTTTTAATCATTAATTTTACTACTAAGGCTAACTGCAAGTTCATATCGCCTGCAACGACTGGTATCATTTCATGGACCATATTTTTGTCTATTTCATTGTACCACGTTGATACAATCTTTGATGTAATACAATTGTTATATATAAAATTTTGTAAATTGGTAACAAGTTTAGAGTGCACAATAATTTTTTTTAGAGTGCCAGTAACAGCACCATTGCTATATATAACATTTTGTAAATCCATAAAAATCAAATAGCAGCTTCAAATATTGATGTAAGCGCGAGGAATATATGAGAATTGGTTTTTCATTCCTTTAACTTTGAATAATTCTTAGTCCACGTATCATATTGTATTATATTCACTTGAATAGGTGAATTAGGTGAACCAAGTAATTCTAAACACAAGTAAATTCCATCTAACAACAACAAAAACAAGACTTTGGATACAAACTCAAGTGTCAAGAAGCATCACAATCCCTAATGGCCAACGGCCGCGCTCTCCTTATCAAGGTGTAAAGATTGACATTTAAAATCAAGAGTAACTTGTTGATTTGCCCCATAAACTATCACCTAACTTTTTCGATTTGCCTTCTGAACTTTTTAATTGGAAAATTAAGGACTGAAACTAATTTTTTTGGCCGATTTGCCCTTTGATGTTAATTTTTCATTCATTCCATCCAAATTTCTGTTAAATGGAAGCATGTGCACAACATGTAAGGATAGTTCGGTTGCTTCACTCTTTAAAATAATTAAAAACCTTAGATTTCTAACATATAAACCTATGCAAATATGTGTGATTCTATAGCTTTTGTGTCTAAAGATCTAGCGAAGTGACGCTTTTGTCCACAAAGGAGAGTCACGTGGTGTGCACGTGATAAAAGTTAACGTTAATTTGGATGAAATCTATGAAAATCTAACGGTATGGGAGAAATCGGCTAAAAACAGTTTAAGTCCTTAATTTTCCAATTAAAAAGTTTAGAAGGGAAATCGAAAGTCAAGTGATAATTAAGGGGAGACAATTTGACACTTTAGCCTAAAATCAAAATAGACACATTTTGTTTTTGGGTCAATAAAATAGACACGTTTGAGTTCATACAAATTTGAAGAAATATCGACACCGACGTCCCATACACAAAAATACTCCCACTTACTTCATACGAAAATTCAAAGTTGTCTTTTTCATTCATTTATTAAATATTATGATGAATAGCTTTAAAAAAAATAATGGATAAAAAAGATGGAAGATGATCCTCTTCGGATTCACTTTATGGGAATCTTAGGAATTTTCACATCTTAATCATTCATCGTATATCATGGACCAGTTTTCGTTAGGTACTATTTGTGTTTAATTTTAAATAAAAAAAGTCAAATGAATTTTGATCGCACGATGCACGATGAATGGCTAAGATGTGAAGATTTATATAGTTCCCACAATTTGGATCTGGATAGGATCCAAATCCAAAAAAAAAATTGTCCTAACTCCCAACTTATTTCCAATTTTTTATACAACTACTATCAAGGGAGCGGAGCCACTAGTAGTATAGTTACTAATATAATTAAGTCAGATTCTCGTTGATAATGTATTCGATATTAAACAATTATGTTGATCTATTATGTGACTTTACGCAGCTCTCCAAGCACAAGTATTTTTAATTATTTTAATTGTAACCCCTTGTAGCTTTCATTGTAATTCTTTTTTAACATATTGATATTTTAAATTACTCTAATTTGAACTCGAATACTCTCAACTACTGTAAACCGGCTGACATAACCCTCACGAGTAGGACGTATCAGCTTCCAAGCCAAGCACAAGTTGAGCGAAGCCGAACCGGATGCCTTTGTCACAAAATGACTTCTCCAACTAAGCATCCTCTTGACTAGGCTAGCAATTTCTTAGACGTCCCATTAATTCGACAAGAAATAACACGAAAATAGCAGATTTTGAATTAACTAATTAACGAGTTGGACCGTTATTGGGTTATTTGTTAATAATCTATTAATAAATTAGATCGTTATTAAATCACCCGTTAAAATAACGAGTATAACACAATCTATTAAACTAACAAGTATGACACGAAAACGACATAAATATTACAAACATATCCGTTTGCCAGGTCTACTTCTCGACCATGAACGTCCAAATCGCAGATGCCACGCCCGCAACGAGCAAACCCTTCTTGTATGCTCTCCACGTGTTCCCTACCCATTCGCCATATCACTTTCCTCTTTTTTCTCTCACCTCTAAAGTTTTGAACTTTAAACCCTCGTCGGAACACTCTCGGAATTTTTATATCTCATCGGAGCTCTCCTCCTCAGTGGGTAGAGAGAGAAAACGCCGCGATTTCTAGAGAGAGAAAGGAAAGCAAAGCTCTGAAAACAGAGATTAGACTATCTCTCTCGTGCTTTCTAGGGTTAGGGTTTTTTCCTTTTTCGTGTCGAAGTTCAAAGAGAAAAAGATAAAGAAGCTCCGAGCTAAAAAATAGACGTTAAAGGTCGCGATTCTTTGCTTTATTACTGATATTTTAATTGGAATTATCTTTTTCTCGGGTGAATTTTCTCGGGAAAATTTAGCGTCGACTGTAAGTTGCTTTTTGCCCGTTTATCTGGTTTTTCTATGCTGTAAAATTCCTTTTATAAACCGACGAGTCTTCCAGCTCAAGCAAAGTTGTTCTTACAAGTTTGAATTTTAGATATTTTTTTTTTTTTTTTGGGAAAACAAAAAATTGACTGCTTTTTCTTTCTAGCAATTTCCCCTTGTTTTTTCTTTCCTTTTTGTGATATAAATTCGTGGAGTTCTGGTAGTAGTGGGAGTAGAATCTGCTCTGAATGTTTAGTTTGGATAAGAAAGTTTCAATCTTTGGAGAAATTGGGTTTTTTTGTGATGTTGGTTTTGTCGAAATTGGAGAAAATGTTGAGTTAAACTTGATGAAGGGTCGGAAAATTGATTTGGGATGATGTGGATTTTGTGATTAAGGTGGAAAAGATGGTTGGAATGGGGAGTTCTGGAATTGTCTGAGGGTTGCAGCATGAGTTGCAGCGTGAGGAGCGGCGGAAGAGAAGAGAGGGAGCGCGAGCAAGCGGTTTTGAGGAATTCTGTGGATGTCGAGCCCAACTCGGGGTCGCAGAATGGTTTGATTGCTGCCCAGCAGCTGACAATTGACAAGAATTTGCTGGTGGACCCGAAATTGTTGTTTATCGGGGCGAAAATTGGTGAGGGAGCACATGGCAAGGTTTATGAAGGAAGGTCAGTCTCAATTCCATTTCAGTCAACTCTTATGCTCGCAACTTAGTTGCTATTTACTTTGCTTGCTTTGTACGGTTAAAAAATCTAATGTACTTCTTTGAGATTAATTTGCTGTCGATTAACGTTTTATTTGGATGAATGCAAGTCTTGATTATCAGCTGAAAAGTTTTGTTCGTAGATTTGTGAGAGTTACTGGTTTTGTTGTCATCAGATGAATTCGGTTGTACCATTGTTTTATTGCGAGGAATGTTTGTGGGTGGTCGGTGTGTTCTCGAGTTTAGTAGTTATTTACATGTAGTCTAATGATTTTTCAGATACGGTGATCGAATTGTTGCTGTCAAAGTCCTTCATCGTGGGAGCACTACTGAAGAAAGAGCTGCGCTTGAGAGTCGTTTTACCCGTGAAGTTAATATGATGTCCCGAGTAAAACACGAAAATCTTGTTAAGGTAAGTGCCGTGATTAAACATGTCCTCTTTAGTTCATGCATGCTCAAATGGTTTGCAAACCGTTGGCTTTCTTATTGTTTCACCGGAATTCTTAATTTAATTCTTCTTTCTACAGTTTATTGGAGCTTGTAAGGAGCCGCTTATGGTGATAGTTACTGAGCTATTACCTGGGATGTCACTTAGGAAATACCTGATGAGTATTCGTCCAAATCCATTAGAACTCCACGTAGCCATTAAATTTTCTCTTGATATCGCTCACGCTATGGAATGTTTACATGCCAATGGGATCATACATAGAGATCTAAAGCCGGGTACCATATTGCTAGTTTGAGCTGTACTTCACTTCTGTGTTTTTTTATTGCTGGATAATTTACAGTGGAACAATTGGCTTGTTTATATTTTATCGGATAGTGCTATTCACACACCCATTTTTAACTCCCACACACCCTTGTTAATTTTTGTCCATTGATCTTCTTCAATTCATCTGATCCAATGGTCGGAATTTGAGAGGGGTGTGTGGGAGGTAAAAATGGTGCGGGGGTAGCACGACCCTACTTTTTCAGTTTACAGACATTTTTTAAAGAATCCAATTCTTATAAAGGAAACATTGTGTCTCTTTCCTTTTACAGTTCTGTTAAATAAATTAGACGAAATTACAGTGGTGCTTGAGGTAGAAGTTTACCCCCTTGCCGCAGATGTCGCTTATAGTTTTCTCCAAGTTGAATTATTCTTTTTGTTGGACTTCCATTTAGTTCAGAAAGTTGCTTTCATATGATCAGTTTATGCTATCCTAGGACCAACAGTTTTGAAATGATAAATGGTAAAAGAATGCAGCTTCACTTGGCAAGACTAGGCTGTGCTTTAGTTATAGATGCTTGCCCTTTTTATTTTCAGCTGGGTTATGTGATGCTGTTTTTTCAATTTAGTATCATTACTCTTAAAAATTAGTAAGTTTCGTTTTCGTGGATCACATGAAGCATTTTGATGTGGCTCAATTAGTATTATTATCCTTATGGGTTTTAATGAGACATATGAAATGTCTTATTGCAGACAATTTGTTGCTTACGGCAAATCAGAAACATGTAAAGCTTGCAGATTTTGGTCTTGCAAGAGAAGAAACGGTTACAGAGATGATGACAGCAGAAACTGGGACTTACCGCTGGATGGCTCCTGAGGTTTGTCAACATGTTTATCTTGCTCGTTTTATATTACTTTTAATCGCTGATACAAGAACTTTTATATGGTTTAATAAACTGGACAGGTTTAGTGCTTTTTGTTTTGGAAACGTTGCATGGTTGTTTGAGTAGAATGCAGAACGATAAGTTATTACTCTCGTTCTGCCTTCTGAACGTATTTATAGGCGCATTTCAATTGTGTATCTATGATAGATAGGTTTGGAAAGGCTTCATTTGAAATACGAATATTGCCAGAATAATTTTAAACCTTGATTTGTCCATAACTACTCTGGTTGCTGGGGCTGATTTTGGGTTTGGAAGGACTTCCCTACACGCAGAAACATAGACATTGATAATGACTTGATGCAGTTATTTAACTGTTACATATGGATTCTAATTTCGCTGTGCGTGGTTTCTATTTTAATTAGGGTTTTTTTTTGTTTGGGGGGGGGGGGGGGGGGGGGGGATGAGTTAGAGTTTGTATAATACGTTGAACTAGTTGCTATGTATCCCAAGTATCATTTAACAAAACGTTAGAACACTATCAATCATGCAACGTTATGCGCTGATGAGTCAAGCTTTGTAGTTCCATTCGGGTCCCTTTGGTTGGTTTTTGTTTCTGAATCTGCTTAAAAGCTATATTGATCTGCTTTAATGTATCTTGCAGCTATATAGCACGGTAACTTTACGCCAGGGAGAGAAGAAGCATTACAATAACAAGGTCGATGTATATAGCTTTGGGATTGTCTTATGGGAATTATTGACTAACCGCATGCCCTTCGAAGGCATGTCCAATTTGCAGGCCGCTTATGCTGCTGCTTTCAAGGTATGACAATTCAATCTGTTATTTCTGTTAATGCATTCGGTCATTCTGTGCAGTCTGTCATTTCTGTTAAAACCTATAATTCTTTTTTATGTTGCTTACTCTTGCATTGTTGTCTGAGAATGCAGCAAGCGAGGCCTCTACTTCCGGAGGACATATCGCCCGATCTTGCATTTATCATTCAGTCATGTTGGGTTGAGGACCCTAATCTAAGGCCTACGTTCAGCCAGATCATCCGCATGCTCAATTCGTTCCTCTTCAAACTCTCACCACCCTCACCGCCTATACCAGACGTTGACACGAAAGAAGCAGCCACAAGTAACGGTACCATGACTGAATTATCTGCACGGGCAAGAGGGAAGTTCGCTTTCCTCAGGCAACTGTTCAATGCCAAGAGGACCAAGAGCTCACAGTGAGCAGGCAACATATTTTTGGAAACCATCTTTTTCCAACTGAAGGAACAAGGCAGACACGCGATCGTAGATACAATTTTAGCGAATTCGTGATCAATCACTCGAAAAACGATGATATGATGTGCAAACGACGAGAAAACACGAAATCAAATAGTGTTTGATGGGTGGAAAATTCATCAAGAAAATAAACAGAAAAAAATTGTGGATGGTTGTGTAGGAGGTGACCTTATTGTAAAGGAACAATTTTCTCTTCTCATCAAATGGAATCCCATCTTTTAAGCCAAATCAGTCCGTGTATTTACATTTGTAGCCTTGTAGGTAAAGAAATTCCAGCCAAAATAGTTTCTTGGTGGGGGGTTACAATGGTCATAGCATCTGATACGAACGTCGTCGTTTCGGGCCTCTTCAAATACATAATCGAATCCCAATCAGCCGTCGAGAAAGCTCAGAGCTTTCGGAATGGAAGATGCTGAGTGTGAACCTCGCCGTCTCCCACACACTCTCCAAGCTTCTGCGACTTCCACATTTCTCTTCCATGGCGCAAGTCGAATCGGCCCAAGCTTTCCTTACTAAGGCAGGTCTCTTCTTCTCTCACCAACCCATCTTCGGAAAGCTAGTTGCTTTCGCGTCGCTGTCGCCGCTGGGATGCCTGGCGCACGCCCATGCCCTGTTTGAAGAGACCGCCATGGACGACCCCTTCGTCTGCAACACCATGATCAGAGCTTACAGCAACAGCGTCTTCCCCGTCAGAGCAATACAAATTTACAACCGTATGCAGGAGATGGGTGTTGGGTCTGATCACTTCACCTTCAATTTCGCGCTCAAGGCTTGCGCCAGAGTGTTGAAGCAGATGGAGGATGGTGAGAAATCGCACGGATTTTGGGTGGATAGAAAGGGAGGGGAAATTCATTGCCGGGTTTTGAAGTTGGGGTTCGATCGTGATTTGTATGTGCAGAATTCGTTGCTTTTTGTGTACTGTCAGTGTGGGTTTGTGAGACTTGCCCGGTGCGTGTTCGACGAAATGACTGAGAGAAGTGTTGCTTCTTGGAATATTATGATATCGGCTTATGACCGGGTTAACGATTTCGAAACCGCGGATTCTTTGTTTCGATCGATGCCTGAGAAGAATGTGGTTTCCTGGAATACTTTGTTGGCAAGGCATGTTAGGTTGAGCAACATTGAGGCTGCGGAAATGGTGTTCCGAGAGATGACAGGGAGGGATTCAGTTTCTTGGAATTCTATGATTGCTGGGTATGTTCAGGTTAGAGATTATGATGGAGCATTGAAGCTCTTCCGTGAAATGCAAGTTGCCGAGGTGGAAGCTACTGAAGTAACGCTCATATCGATCTTGGGTGCTTGTGCTGAAATCGGCGCGTTGGAGATTGGAAGGAAGATCCACGAGTCCCTGAAGCACCACAAGATTGGAGGGTATTTGGGGGTTGCCCTTGTAGATATGTATTCGAAATGCGGAAAATTGAATTCAGCCTGGGAAGTGTTCCACGAGCTGAAAATGAAACCTGTCGGCTGCTGGAACGCGATGATTGTGGGTCTGGCCGTACATGGTTACTGCAACGAGGCTCTGAAATTGTTCAAAACCATGGAAATGCAGCATGGCGAAGTCAGGCCTAATCGGATTACATTCATCGGTGTTCTCATTGCGTGCAGCCACAAAGGTTTGGTGGAAGAAGGACGCCGGTATTTCAGTCACATGATTCAAGAATACAATATTATGCCGGACAATAAGCATTACGGTTGCATGGTTGATCTTCTCAGCAGAACGGGATTGCTTGAAGAAGCCTACGAGATGATCAAAACTGTGCCTTGCGGCGCAAGCTCCTTGCTTTGGAGGACCTTGTTGGGTGCTTGTATGGTACAAGGAAACGTAGAATTGGCGGAACAAAGCTTTCGGCAGCTTGCAAAATTGGAGCCTCTAAGGGATGCAGATTATGTTTTGTTGTCAAACATCTATGCAGAAGCAGAGAGATGGGACGACGTTGAGCGTTTGAGAAACGAGATGATTTGTAAGGGAGTCCCCAAAACGCTCGGCTTCAGCCATGTAGAGATGAAGTAATTGAAGACAAGTTATGATTTTATATGGATAATTGGATATAATTTGTCAGCAAAACAAAACCACTTTGTAACAGATTTTGTCAATTGAAATTCTAAAATCTTACAAGTAATTATGTTAGTCAATTTTCATTCTATCGTGCAAATTGGGTTGGAACTTAAGTATCGTTAAACAAGAACGTACAAGAAAAAGGTGTGCGGAAATCACATTATTTTTGTTATCAGCTTTGAAAATATTTGTGAATGGTGGTCCAAGGACCACCTGGTAATTTCCTTTGAAAAGTAGTGCTTGGCCTTTATGTGCCTTACCCTATCAGGCATGCAATGGTGCAGTGCCTGCACTTTGTCTGTGTTTGCTTGTTGGCGATTGGTATTGGGACTTTGAAGGACTGATGAAAGCAACAATGTATGATCATGATCGACACTTTCCTCTGGTCTTAATGGTGTCATATACATGTCACTGTCTACTATTTTGGCTATAGACAAAGGTTCCCCCATTAAAAGCAAATAAAATTACCTCCACCTGGAACGTACTGACTACACGGATGGTACAATGACGATATGTTATCTTTTGTTCTGGTTTGAAGGGTGTCATATAGACAAAGGTTCCTTTAGTAAAACGAGAGAAAATTTACTTGTACCTTACAACTGAGATGTCATTGTAGTGTCGTGAGTTAATCACTTATTGTCATGTGTTTTAACCTTTTTATATAAGAGTGGACCTATCATGAGCATCTCAAGTTTAGGATGACTTCAATGACACAAGCACAACGTATTGCGATGTCATGTACTAATGATGCAATGTCACGTGAAAACTGTCCCCAATAAAAGTGTGGGACTATCACGAACAAGGTTTTAAAAGACGTTAGGCGTTAGTTGAGAGGCGAGCTGGGGCCTAGCACCTAGGCGCCTAGGCGGAGTTTAGGCGGAGTTTAGGCGGGCGCCTAGGTGGACTAAGTAGATTTAAGTAAATCTATTATATTTCGTGTAAATAAGTGTCTATTTATACTTAAAATATAAATAATTTCAACATAAACTATAAAATAGAATTACATATATATATATATATATATATGTTGAAGTAATGGAACATAATGATAAAATGGGGAACGAACATATAATGTGTATTCATTTAAGTATTCAACAAGTCTCTTACAATTTACTGAGAAAAATAAAATACAAAATGAAAGTTATTTATATTTTGTCTAAGTGAGTCGCAACCTAGACAGGTGCCTAGGAGGGTCTGGGCGGGCTGGGCGGGCTAGGTGGGTGCATACGTGGTCTAAGCGAGCGCCTCAACAGGTCTAGGCGCCTTTTCTTAATTTTCAAACGCCTAGACTTTAATCAGGACGGTGACTAGCCGCTTAGCGCCGAGAATTTTTAGAACAGTGATCACAAGTATCTCAAGTGTAGGATGAGTTTAGTGACACAAGTACAACGTCATTGTGATGTTATGTACTAAATTACTAATAATACAATGTCACGTGTAAACTGCCCCTAATAAAATGGTAATTTGAGGCTTTCCTTAATCATATATTTAGGGAAAGGTACATTTGTCTCTTAAGTTAACTGCACTTGTACATTTAGGTACCGTTTGGTACGTGGGACCGGACGGAACGGAGTGGGACGAGCCGTTCCGTCCCACGTTTGGTGCGCCTAAAATGGGTGGAACACGCTGTTCCACGGGACGAGTTTTGGGTGAATTTTTGTTCCACATTCGTGGAACACAAAATTATAACCTTTTCGTCTCTTTCTTCTTCCTCCTTGTTTCCATCCAAGGGCATCTTTGCTCCCTCTCTGTTCCGTCCCGCCCTGTCCCATCCCGTCCTGTCTGCATACCAAACGATACCTTAGTGCTTGAAGTTAACTAAAATTGTGGCCTATTTTGATGGAAAGACATTCCCTTATTTGTCACATCCCAAACCTAGTCCGCAAAGTAAGATATTGTCTGCTTTGGGCCACGTTCTCACACATTTGTTCTTGGGATTTCACCCAAACCGCGTCTTACTAAGGGAGGTAGGCATGCACATATAAGGCACATCGCCTCCTCTTCCCCGGGCGATGTGGGATCTTACAATCCACCCCCCTTAGAGGCCCAACGCCCTCGTCGGCACACTTCCCGGAAGGGGGGAGGGAGTGGCTCTGATACCAAATTATCATATCCCAAACCCAGTCAACAAAGTAAGATATTATCCGCTTTGGGCCATGCCCTCACGGATTTGTTCTTGGACTTCGACTCAAAATGCGTCTTACTAAGGGAGGTGGACATGTACATATAAGGCACATCACCTCCTATTCCCCAGGAGATGTGGGATCTTACATATTTTAAAGAGAGTTTTAACGAAACACTCCCGGTACTGTTCACTTTTAATGAAAAACCACATTTTAACCTTTTTCTAGTATTATTTACTACACATTTATTTTGTTGTGGACTAATTTTATCTGACAAAGATAGAGAGAGAGAGAGAGAGAGAGAGAGAGAGAGAGAGAGAGAGAGAGAGAGAGAGAGAGGCCGGCGGCACAAGGAAGAGAGAAAGAGAGAATTGTAGGGGAATTGTGTTGTATCTTCCTCCTACTTTGCACCTCTATTTATAGTATTATGGTAAAGGTATTCCTTACTCTCCAAGGAATAAGAGATACAATAGGATAAGAACTACAACCCTAATCAAATCTAATCTAGGATTTACACAATCACACTTAAACTAGGATTTGTTTACAACACTCCCCCTTGAGTGTGTAAATACTCAAGGCAGATCTAGCATCATGCAGAAGTTGATGAAGTCGACTTGTCAGTGCTAATTCCAAGGAACAACGCTTATTCTCAATAAGGTAGGAATTTGCATAAGTAAGTAAATCTCACTAAAAACCCTAAGGCTATGGCAAAAACCCGAGTTGGGACAAAATCCATAGTCTAAGGAAAAATGTGTGAGAAATGCAAAGTCAAAAGAAACGTCTACAGGACGTCCTCAGGGATATGACCAGCCCAAGGTGGGTGCCTCGTTAAAACCTAGTTAGGTAGCAAAAACCCAGTGGAAAAAATGCTCCTAATCGTAGGGAAAAATAGTACATTAAGATCAAGCAAGTATCTACAGGATACTCCCCCTGAGTTTGACATAATTCCAAAGAGAAATAGCAAAGTTACAACTCAGAAAATTTACGCATACCAATTCCATGAACAAGCTTCTGAAACGTCCCATTCGGCAGTGATTTGGTGAAGAGGTTGGCCAGATTGTCTTGTGAACGGATTTGCTTGACTTCAATCTTATGATGCTCTTGTTGTTGATGTGAAAAGAAGAACTTCGGCGCAATGTGCTTGGTGTTGTCTCTTTTGATGTAACCCTTCTTGAGCTGTTCGATGCAAGTTGTGTTGTCTTCAAAAATCGTCGTCGAGACATCAACGGCGGGATGAAGATCGCAAGAGTTTCGAATATGACCCACTACTGATCTCAACCAAAAGCATTCCCGAGTTGCTTCATGTAAGGCGAGAATTTCAGCATGGTTAGACGAAGTGGCAACTAAGGTCTGTTTCGTTGACCTCCAAGATATTGCGGTGCCTCCAACAGTAAAGACATAACCCGTTTGAGAACGCGCCTTGTGCAGATCAGATAAGTATCCAGTGTCAGCATAACCAATAAGGCGAGAATCAACTCGAGGAGCACAAGATGTAGCATCATTCGAGGATTCGTAGGGATAAAACAAGCCCAAATCCGTAGTACCCTTAAGGTAGCAGAAGATGTCTTTCACGCCAGTCCAGTGTCTGCGTGTAGGTGCATTGTTGTATCTTGCCAAAAGATTAACAGCGAAGGAGATGTCGGGTCTAGTGCATTGAGCTAAGTATAATAAAGCGCCTATCGCACTTAGATAAGGAACTTCAGGTTCCAAAATCTCTTCATCATCCTCTTTCAGACGGAAGGGATCTTGTTTTGCATCTAGCGTACGAACGACCATAGGAGTACTCGAAGACTTCGCTTTATCCTCATTAAAGCGGCGCAACAGATTCTGGGTGTAGTTCGATTGATGTACTAGGATTCCATCCGAACAATGCTCTATCTCGAGACCGAGACAGTATCGAGTCTTACCTAGATCTTTCATCTCAAATTCCGACTTCAGGTGCGAAGCAATTCTCGCGAGCTCTTCAGGAGTTCCAATGAGATTCATGTCATCGACATATACTGCAACAATCGCAAATCCGGAATGTGACTTCTTAATGAACACACAAGGGCATAATTCGTTGTTCACATATCCTTGACTAGTCAAATACTCACTCAGACGGTTATACCACATTCTTCCGGATTGTTTCAAACCGTAGAGTGAACGCCTCAGCCGAATTGAGAGCGTGTTCCGAGGTTTGGAAATATTTGAACCAGTCAATGTAAGTCCTTCGGGAACTTTCATATAAATTTTCGTATCAAGATCCCCATAGAGATACGCGGTTACTACGTCCATCAGCTTCATATCCAGTTTTTCGGAAACTACCAAACTGATAAGGTAGCGAAAAGTAATCACATCCATAACGGGTGAATAAGTTTCGTCATAGTCAATCCCGGGGCGTTGTGAGAAGCCTTGCGCAACGAGACGAGCTTTGTAACGCACAATTTCGTTCTTCTCATTTCGCTTTGGAACGAAAACCCACTTGTAGCCAACGAGCTTCACATGTGGAGGAGTAGGGACTACAGGTCCAAACACCTTACGTTTCGCAAGTGAATCGAGTTCGACTTGGATTGCTTGTTTCCAGTTTGACCAATCAGCTCTACGTCGACATTCATCAACGGAACGCGATTCAATGTCATCGCTCAACATGATTTCAGTAGCTACTGCAAATGCTAATGCATCGTCGACAATCATCTCATTTCTACGCCACACATCATCTAAGCTAGCATAATAGACCGAAATCTCATGATTCTCGAGAAGAGGATTCGTCTCTTCAAGGATGCTTCCCTAATCTAGAATTTCCTCATGAGTTGGGTAGAATGAGTAAGCGATAGTCGGACTCACGGTAGGGTCTTCAGGACCTTGTGCCGTAGTTTTCCTCTTCCGGATGTGTGAATCCTTTGAACCAATGGGTCTGCCACGATTTTGTGTAGGGGCAGATGATTGGCTAGCCGCTAATGTACGTGGATCACCAGAATTGGCGTCCCGGGCTTCCAGGAGGGCAGTCCGTCGTACATTTGGTACATCTATCTTTGCAGGCGTATTCGCAGCTGGAATGTGTGATCTTGTCACTCGTGCTAGATCGGTGAAAGCATCTGGCATGCTCTGAGCTGTGCTATGGAGATCTAATATGCGCTGCACTTCAGTTTCAGACTGAGCGGTGTGGGGATCTAAGTTAGACAAAGTGGGAGTCGTCCACGATAATTCGCGTCGTTCTTCAGGAACGTTGATGTTCTTATCTCCCCCTAACGACGGGAAGACTGTCTCATAGAAGTGACAATCCGCAAAACGAGCGGTAAACAGATCGTCTGTCAAAGGTTCTAAGTAACGAATAACCGAATGAGAATCATATTCGACATAGATTCCCATCCTTCGCTGAGGCCCCATTTTTGTACGTAAGGGCGGCAAGATCGGCACATATACCGCACAACAAAAAACGCGCAGATGCGATATGTCGGGTTCGTATCCGGTAACCAACTGAAGAGCACTGAATGGTTGTGTCGCAACAGGCCTCAGGCGGACCAATTTTGCTGCGTGCAATATTGCATTGCCCCAAGTAGCGATCGGGAGCTTGGTACGTATGACCAACGATCGAGCAATCATTTGTAAGCGCTTAATGAAAGCCTCTGCCAGGCCGTTCTGGGTGTGAACATGGGATACTGGATGTTCAACTTCAACCCCAACCGACATGCAATAGTCATCAAAAGTTTTAGATGTGAATTCTCCAGCATTATCCAATCGAATAGATTTGATTGGATAATCAGGGTGGTGAGCCCTGAGCTTGATAACCTGAGCCAACAGTTTGGAGAATGCAGCGTTTCTTGTGGACAACAAACACACGTGTGACCAACGTGTGGAAGCGTCAACCAAAACCATAAAATATCTAAATGGTCCGCAGGGAGGTTGAATCGGTCCACAAATGTCCCCCTGAATCCGTTGTAGAAAAATGGGAGGATTTGAACGAATCTTGTCATAAGAAGGCTTAGTAATAAGCTTTCCCATAGAACATGTTTGACATGCGATTCCTTGGATCGAACCTAAACTTCGGGTTAGTGGATGCCCGTGTGATGATTTGAGGATACGGCGCATCGCTATTCGTCCAGGATGTCCTAAACGGTCATGCCAAAGTGTAATTTCGTGCGCGGTCCCAGTAGTAGGGCCGGCCACATAGTGGTTTTCTATGGGGTGTATGGTTGTAGTATACAGACCACTCGGGATACGCTCCATCTTCTCTAGAATACGCTTCTGGCCATATTCGTAGGAAGTTATGCACAGAAATTCAACTCCGTTTTCTACGTGGGTTTCAGCGCGGAAATTATTATCTCTAATATCCTTGAAACTTAGTAACGTTCTTCCGGAACGTGGGGAATAGAGTGCCTCAGCAATGGTCAAGATTGTACCATTGGACAACATTATACGTGCCTTACCGTATCCTTTTATCAGGTTGGATGGGCCTGAGAGGGTTGTCAGAGGTGCATTCTTAGGTATGAAGTTAGTGAAATAGATGCGTTCACGCAAAACAGTGTGCGTGGTTGCACTATCTGCCAGACAACTAACTTTCCCACTAGTCATACCTAGAATGAAAAATTAATTTGAATCGGTCACATGCATAAAGGTTTATAAAACAATTATCAATTCAAAATAATTTAATTTATTCAATGATTAAAACTTAATATCCAAAAACAAATCACCAACGAATAATCCAAAACATAAAGGAAAATTGTTCAAAAATCAACCAAAAAACAAGGTGGGGTTCGGCCACTAGGTGGAATTCGGCCCCATTTGTCTTATTTCAACTAAAAAATAAGTCTATGTCTAAGATTCTAATCTTCCATAGGGGTGGTATCCTCCTGAAAATCAGAAACCTCCATCTTTGTAGTCTCCGGTTCGTCCACTTGTATGAAGTTTGATTCAAACTTCTGACGACGTGAATGATATGCATCTACAACCTGCTTGGGAGCGTGGCAAATACGGGACCAATGGTCCTTAGCTCCACAACGATAGCACATATCGTTATCCATGGTTTTAGGTGCTTTACCCTTATTCTTGAAGTTCTGGGTCTTGAGAGCGAGGTTTAGGCGCTGCTGAGCCTTGTTTCCTCCCTTGGGTGGGCCTTGGCTCTGTTGACCTTGGTTGGATGGCTTCTGGCCACCCTTACCATGCCTCTTTTGGCGTCTTGGGTGCTGGTTAGTGCTATAATGTGCTTCAGGCACAACAGTAGCCCCAGTAGGTCTAGCTTGATGATTCTTCATCAACAGCTGGTTCTGCTTTTCAGCGAGAAGTAGAACAGAGATCAAATCCGAGAACTTGGTGAACTTCTGAGCTCTATATTGTTGCTGCGGGACAATATTAGAAGCAGAGAAGGTCGAATATGTCTTCTACAGGAGATCATCTTCAGTCAAAGTTTCATTACAAAACTTGAGAAGTGATCAGATTCGACAAACTTCAGAATTATATTCATTCACAGACTTAAAGTCTTGGAAGCGCAAGTGCTGCCAGTCGTGTCTTGCTTCAGGCAAGAATATGTCCTTTTGGTGATCAAAACGATCAGCCAAAGCGACCCATAATGCACGTGGATCCTCCTCAGCAAGATACTCAGTTTGCAGAGCGTCATGGATATGTCTTCGAATGAAGATCATAGCAGTGGCTTTTTCAGCTTCGCCAACAGGTTCATCTGTTGCTTCTTCAATAGCAGGACGCAAGTTCTTTGCAGTGAGGTGGAGCTTCACATCTTGAATCCACTTGAGGTAGTTTCTTCCAGAAACTTCTAAAGCGGTGAAGTCGAGTTTGTTCAAATTTGACATGTTCCTATCACACAAGAGATAGATAAGATGTGGTTAGTGTAATGGATAAAAAATCAATCCATTCACATAGGAGTAGAACATACAGGTTCTAATAGACATGTATTGGTTTAATTTTTGCATGAAAAACTTCGGGTTTTCATGGGTGATATGTTTAAGTGAAAACTTTAGGTTTTCAAATAAAGACATGTTTATAAGAAACTTCAGGTTCATATGTTCCTGCAGGCAAACACAAATATATATATGCAAACAAATATGCAACAAGTATATGCAAAAATATAATTTTAGGTGTACAATTATAATTGAATTAATTTATTTAATTATTTGGACTTCGGGCCAAATTAGAGTGTGGGTAAAAAATATAAAAACCCATGAGGCCTAAAAAAAAATTAGGCAAATAAAATTTCAAGACCCAAAATAAAGAAAACTAGGCCACGGGGTGGCTTGAAAAAAAAATGGTCCATATTTCGTAGGCCCAAAAAAAAAAAAAATTAAATAAAGAATAAACCACCGGGGGGGTTTAAAAAAAAAGGTCCAATAGACAAACTGGGTTGCAGGCCCTCGGAAAAAAAAACTGGGATTTTGGATGGGGCTGCAGGCCCAAAAAAAAAACAAAAACATTGTTTTTTTTTCTAGGGCTGGGCCGCAGAAAACGAGCCCAGAAAACAAATTTTTTTTCTGTGTGGCCACACGAGCCGATGAGCTGGAGCCCATTAGGGCTGAGGGTGTATCAAAACGCCAAAAACATTTTTTTTGGCTTGCGGCTTGCATGCCGCAAGTGCAAAACGAATCGAATTTTTTTTTTTTTTTTTTTGAAAAACCGCACGGGCCGAAAAAAACTGGTGCCCACTAGGGCTTGCGTTGGAAAAAAAATGCCAAACAAAATTTCCTTGGGTGCAGCCTGGCAGTATGCTAAGGCTCGGGTTCGAAAAAACCTTAGTTTTCTAAAACCAATTTTTTTTCAATTCAATAATAATTCAATGCAATATATTTAATGAATCACATATGTAAATTGATGCATGTGCAAAATAATATTTTCAATGCATGTACATATGTAAGATTCAATTCATGGCAAATATCAAATTCACATAATTTAAACAATTATGGTTATGAGGCATACACAATTTATGTAGAATCTAAAATACGTTAAACATAAAGTTGGGTCATGCATCATGGTGAATGTTCATGCTATTAGGGCTTGCAAAATATCGAGTTAAAAGTCGTTGTTTTGAAAGAACCTGATTGCGTGATGATATAGATGAACTGGTTTGATGCAGAAAATTTCTCCAACGTCTTAGGAGCGTGCTGATAACGTGTTGTGGACTAATTTTATTTGATAAAGAGAGAGAGGGGGAGAGTGAGGCCGGCGGCACAAGGAAGAGAGAAAGAGAGAATTGTAGGGAAATTGTGTTGTATCTTCCTCCTACTTTGCACCTCTATTTATAGTATTAGGGTAAAGGTATTCCTTGCTCTCCAATGAATAAGAGATACAATAGGATAAGAATTACAACCCTAATCAAATCTAATCTAAGATTTATACAATCACACTTAAACTAAGATTTGTTTACAACATATTTATCATTTTTTATTAAATCAATTTTTTTTTTAGACTTTTCGTTACTTTTTTTTATTTTTAATGAAAAGACTTTTCCTTTTTCTTATAAGCAAGTAATAAGTAGATATTTTTTCCAAAAGACGGTTATTTTCCAGTCTTTTCCTTTCGTTTTTGGCCGGATTGCCGAAAGCACTTTTCAAACACAATTGAATATGATTTTCTATTTCCGCCAAATTCGGAAAACTCAAAGATTCTAAACTTCAGATTCGTTGTCCAATTTTAGTTTGAATTTCTAAGTTTTTTTATTACTATGCACCGAAGTATACTATGCCTCGGAGTTTTAAACGGTAAGGTGATTTGAATTCTTTGACCAAATAAAAATATGAACTATCACATTCTTCAGTCTTTGTGGAAATTTCTTGAGGAGGACATTGGGATCAATATAAATAAAACAAATTTAAAAATTTAAATAAAAAAAAATGGACCAACTAGGCAACAACAACCGAGCTTCAATCCCGCACGTGTGACCTGACCACAGTGTAAGACGACAATGTTGTTGACCGGTCGGAAGCCGTCTGATCAAATCAGAAACGCACGTGGCGGAATCAGTGTTACGATTGAGGGAAGTGCGCACGCTACGGCGAACACGCATTGATGCGAGAAAACAAATACTCGAAGTCAATGCCGTCTCCTCGTTGTAACTCGGAAGCCGGTAGAAAAGTAAGCGAAATTTACAGAGAGAGAAAGAGAGAACTGTAGAGAGAGAGAGAGAGAGAAGGGGTGGGAGAAGTACACACACGGAAAGAGAATGAGAAAGATTGGATAATCTTTCCATGGATTTTTGAGATCTAGAGGAAGAAGGAGAAAGAACTTGGGCTCGTTCGACATATCGGGTTCGAATCTAAGATTTTTCAGAGTCAAAGCAGCGGAAGAACACAGAGAGAGAGAGAGAGAGAGAGAGAGAGAGGGAGGGAGGGAGAAGTCAGCCGAAGAACAAGTCCTGAGCTTTCTCGAGAAAATGGTCGAACAGAGAAATCTCCAAAACTCCATTTCAGAAAACGCCACGATTTCCCAATCCCCTGTGGGTTTCTGGGAAAGTTTCCAACTTGGTCCTTTGAATTGAGCTCCCGAACCCGAACAGGCAACTGGGTTTTGTGTTTCGAATTTGGGGTCGGGTTTTATCATCCCTGATCAGAAGAAGAGTGAGAGGGTTTTGGGGCAGTAGTGTGATGAGAAATGGGAGAAAATGCAGCAGCTTTGCACACAGCTGTGAACTCCGTACAGGCATTAGGAAGAGGTTTCGACGTGAACTTCGATACAAGGTTGCTATACTGTAAGGGAGCTGTGGGTACGAGGATTCTGGAGCTTGACGAGGAGTGCACCAGGGATATCTGCCTATTTGATGAGATAGTTGTACCGGGTGTTTCGAGGGACATCAGGCATTCGCAGGAGGCCGGCGGCCGGCAGAGCTCTGGAGTCTGCAGCTTCCATGAGGTAATGCTTATGGTTTCGTTGTATATATGGGATTGTTGTTTGATTGTGTACTTAGGTTGTTTTGTTTGCTCTGAGGGTTTAGGTGGATGTTGTAACAGTTTGTGAATTGGGTTTAGGTTGCAATTTTGCAAACATTTTACTATGATGTCACTGTAGGGAAAGCGGATACGTGTTTAAGTTATGAGATTGATATTCTTGAGAAATATGTCGCAAATTTGAGTAAGAAATGATGGGTAGTTGCAGAAAGTTAAATGGAACTTCATAAATGTGTTTGTTTTTAGCGTCGGGCGGGTTTAATGTAAAGGCATGGAAAATGGTCAGCTCCATATGGCTCCGACTCCATGTTTTGTGTCCTGCCACGGTTCATGTGTGATAATAATGTTTGTAAATTACTTCCCTCGACGCTCGAGCTACAATTTGTTAAATCTTTTTAATAATGTAATGGACTAGGAAATAGCCGGGCGATTGAACGCTCAGCTTGTAGGTACGTGTATGAGCTAGTTTAGCAACCAAACAAGAGCAGCATCTTAGTGGTATTGAGACATTAGTGATTGTGCTCAACAGCATTTATCTCTGTTGCATTTTTTAAGAGGCTGTGGCTTACTTTTAACACTCTGTGTGTGCTCGCGCGCATGTGTGTGTGAGAGAGAGAACCCCAAAGTTATTTAATGTGATCCTCGTGGCAAATGGTTGCAGATGGTTGAGTATTTCAATCAAAAGTCAAACGCATCTGGCAGCTTTCCTCTTGGGAGTTTCAACTTTGCATTTAGCTTCACTGGTTCAAAACATATTGATGCTGCAGCCGCAAAGACCCTTTGTGTGGATGGATTTTATATTCCACTTGCTAAGGTCCAACTTTTCAAATCCCCAGTAGTGTTGCAAGAAAAAGTTAAACAGGCTGTCCCGAGTAGTTGGGATCCAGCATCCTTGGCAAGGTATGATTATGTATAACTTTAGTAGAAATATAGTGATGAAATAGATACAAATGTTTCCTAATAACTGGTCACGCTTTCTTGATAGCTTTATTGAAAATTTTGGAACGCATGTCATAACATCAGTAACAATTGGTGGGAAAGATGTAATTTACGTTAAACAACACCATTCATCTCCATTGTCTACCATGGAGATCAAAAACTATGTCCAGGACATTGGAACTCAAAGGTTCTCAGATACAGAAAGCAATGGAACCTCAGGTCAAATGAAATTCAATGATAAGGCTAGTTCCGCTTTGTTTCTTTTCCTTTTAATTACTTAATTGCCTCCGTCTTTACTTGAAATTTAATTTCTGAGTATCACTTTTTTTATATATATTCAGGGTGGTGATCCTGGTTTATTCAACAGTCAAGGGATTTATCCTCAACCCACTAGTGCACCATATCTTGCTGGGAAAGAAGTATGTAACGCGTTTATTATTTGTCTGCAGTATCTCTGATGCGCTTGATGGTTTGTCATGAGAAACAAATTAAAAAAAGAATATAGTTGCTTCTGTCTCTGAACCTCTATTTTCCGTACAAATAATATAGTTTACCATTTCTTAAATACATAAGAAGTACAGAGTGAACTCTTACCCAGCCCTTGATTTTGGCATACCTTTGAACATTTAATCACCTTGCTACCGAGTTGTGTTAGTTCTAGATGTTATTTCTCACTACCTTAAATTATTGTTGATGCAGGATGTCACGGTCATTTTCAGAAGAAGGGGAGGAGACGATCTGGAACAAAACCACGCCCAATGGGCAAGAACTGTCCGTTCCTCTCCAGATGTAATCGAGATGACATTTTTTCCTATAGCTGCCCTACTGGAAGATATACCTGGAAAAGAGCACCTGACTCGAGCTATTGGTCTTTACCTTGAATGTACGACAAATGAAATCGTCATAGATCAGTTAGAGTATTCTTTTTCCTGTAGTGTGCTCTAGCGTCAGCAGTAATGTAATCCTGATAAACGGTTTTGAAATTCTTCTTGTAGATAAGCCTCCAATAGAAGAGCTGAGATATTTCCTGGAGTTTCAAATTTCTCGAATTTGGGCTCCTTTATATGATAGAAATATTGGGCATCAAAGAAAGGAACCTGTTTGCCCATCCTTGCAATTCAGCATAATGGGGCAAAAGCTTTATGTCAGCCAGGAACAGGTACGTCTTTTTCCAGTAATCAATCTCTCTTCGCTGAGCTCTTCCATCCTTTAGGAGGCATGTATCTGTCTTTGGACAGAATGAGACAAAAATTTGCTCCATTCTCTTTGGGCGGGGCCTGGATTATATGAGACAGTGGGATATCAAGTCCTCGAGATGTCTAAATAGCCATTTCATTATTTTTTGTGATTTCGCAGTCTGAATTTGATTCATGGTTTGATAAAAAAACCTTGTCAAAATTACACATCCTCCTTGGTTATGTCATGTAATCCCCATCGATGAAATTTTACAATGTGCAGGTTACTGTTAAACGGAAGCCAGTCACAGGCCTACGGTTATATCTAGAAGGAAGCAAGCAGAATCGACTTTGTATCCATCTTCAGCACTTGGCATCTCTTCCAAAGATCCTTCGACCATATTGGGACAGTGATGTGGCAATTGGTGCTCCCAAGTGGCAAGGACCTGAAGAGCAAGACAGCCGATGGTTTGAACCAGTAAAATGGAAAAACTTCTCTCATGTGAGCACTGCACCAATTGAGAACCCTGAAACCTTCATAGGGGACCTCTCTGGTGTCTACATAGTCACTGGTGCACAGCTCGGAGTGTGGGACTTTGGATCGAGAAATGTCTTGTACATGAAGCTATCATATTCTAAGCTGCCAGGCTGCACTGTACGGAGATCCTTGTGGGATCATACGCCAAATGAAAAGTCAAAGAAAGCAACATCCACGGGCGATTCAAGTTCAGGTTCAAGCGAACATGTCGCTGGCAACAAGTTGGTGAAGGTTGTGGACATGTCTGAGATGAGCAAGGGGCCACAAGACCATCCTGGTCATTGGCTGGTTACCGGCGGAAAGCTTGGAGTGGAGAGAGGGAAAATTGTTTTAAGAGTGAAATATTCGTTACTAAGTTATTGAGTCGTTTATACATTTGCAAGATTGATGTGCACAGTGGTGGTTTTTTGTTAGGTGAGAGGTAGTGTCTTTGATGTTCATCATGCATGTAACCTTTGGCTGTGTGATGGACAGAAAGAGTGAGAAGAGGATTGTGTTTTTGTGTGGTTTTAGAGTGAATAGGTGCTGCCTCTTGAGATGTGTTTGTAAGTAAAAAGTTTGATATGTTAAGTTAATTTCCGTGAAAGAAACCACGTTTTAGAGCAATTATATCCCTCATTTACTAGGATCATAATTAATTGAATTGTTCCTTATGGTGGAAAAGTTGTCCTCCTTCGTATATTTAGCAAAGCTTAACAAAAATAAACGAAAACATACACAAATGAATCTAGTTACACAAGGGTTTGGTGAAAAAAATTGAAGCTTGCGGGGCTTTTGAGATGTCAACAAAGAAGCACTAAGTTGTGCTTGATGTTACACATTTAGAACTGGTTCTCTTTCTGTTTATTTTTCAAATATACAGTTTATTGTCGAGTTTTCTGTAATTTTATTGTATTGATAGTTTGTAACCAGTTCTTTTTGTATTTATTTTCTAAGTATGTGCATTTACCAAAAACAATTAATGAGAGAGAAGTATAAACTTAGTGGCATACTTAGCTGGATGCATAAAAATTGCATCTACATCATTGATGTGATATTATACTTTTACAAAATCAAAGATGCTAACTGCAAAGCAGTTTTATGGATAATTAATTTATGAATATATAAGTCTATTTTTGTATTTGTAATTGTTCTACAGAAGTGATCTAAAACTGGCCACCTTCAAAAGTCTGTCCAAACTGCCAACCAGCGGGCACGACATTGTAGCTGGTGACGGTGCGTCCGTCGCTGGTGGTGACCTTGAAGGAGAGCCTCTGGCCATTGAGATAGGAGTTGCTCTGCCAATTCTGGCCCCAGTTTCTTGACATGGGTAGCCACCCTGTCCTAGAACCCTTGATAGACACTGTACGGACGTCCCCTGCGCCCCCAACATTTGTGATCAAAACCAAGTTGAAGTATGAGTGGCCATTGATGGTGAACCTTATGCCTCCTTTCTTCAGACATGGAACCCTAAACAAGAAAATTGCAACTAATTAATCACTAAAAATGTGTTTTTAAGCTATTACAATTTTTTCTCGTCAGTAGCAAGTCTAGTATGTTATGTTGTCAGGCTGTCAATCAAATCTTTGATAAGTAGAATTCATCTTGTTTAGATATGTTACCTTCTAAAGAGTACTGGGACAATTCCACCACGATATTCAGCGATGTGCAAGAAAGCAGGCTCAGCCAAATCAAAGTGTTGAAGAGGAGGGTTGCACCAGCCACCGTTGTCGTTAGACAAAGCATTATTAGGAGGACAGAAGTTGGTGGCTGTGACAGTGATGGCACCGCCCGGGAGGCACCATTTGGGGTCACTCTGATGGTTGCATCTTAGTTGGTAACACGCTCCGCAACTCAAACCATTGTTGAAAAGAGCAGTGCTTAGAGCTGCGGTGCTTGTCCCGTACCCCTGGCTGTACAAGTTTCCATAACCACACGCACCTCCTACAAATAAGAGTAGACCCGAAATTTGAATATATGAAAAACTAACATGTCTAATGGTGAACAAAATTGGTGAGCGTAGCGGCTCTCATTTAGCATTTAGAAATGATTAACCGTAAGCACTATATAAAGAACGTAATCTCTTCAAGCTTACCCATTGTGCCAACAGCATCACTGCCACCATAAAATGTTGCATGACCAGTATACCATCCGCCATCGGAGGCATGCGTGACTTGAAGACTTAAGTGGCATATGAAGAAGAGAAACTGCAGGATCTTCACTGCTTTCATAGCCATTGTTTGATCGTAATCAATTTGCGAGTGTCTGTGTGTTCGTCAGTGAAAGGGTGGCTCCGCATATATATGTAGTAAGGAAAAAGAGTAGTGAGTACCGTTCGAGCATTGAAAAATGAATAGTTGGGTGCGATTGTCACGTTGAGCTTGAGCCGAACTCAACAACCGTACTAAATGGTTTTTAATCACCTCATGACTGATTACTATTAATTTAATTATATATACACATGTAAAATGTCATACGTTAGATTCTCCTTAATTTCTAGTCCCAACTTAAAAACTTAAGATTTTTCAGTATGATTTCAATCTAACCCGTATTATATATAAAGTATGCATTATTACTTTTTAGGTCGGTAACATATTCAGTATTACGTTCACTTGTATAATATCACATGATATTGAAATGGCCACAACTCAAAATATTTTGGAACCAAAATCCTAGTTTGTTACTCACTCGAGTGCTCTACTCTATGTCATTTTTCTTAATTATTTTAAATTTGACTTGGGAATTTAGTTTGATTTCCTCTAAACCGACAACATAGCTAGTAATGTAAATTGTCAACCCCTAAATACAAAATTTTGATGATAATTTAGTTTAAAGATAATTGTATTTTGTTTTGAGGAGGGGCAGTCTGAGAAAAGTTTGAAGGATCACGAGGGAGTAGGGACAATAAAATAGGGTTGAACTAGAAATTACGGTGACGTGTACTAATTGTTGGTGGGTTGAGTCACATGAAGGATTATATTAGAGCAAGTCCAGCGGGGAACCTTGCTGGGGGGACTGGGGATTGAACAGTGGCAAATTGCTGGGGGGAGGGCCTCCAGTGTTTGGAAGCCCGAGCAACAGGCCTGGCGAGGATTGTCAGCCTGTGAGCCCGAGGGCTGTGTCTGGCGCGTGCGTTACACGCGCGCGTGGGCGCGATTCATCAGACAAAAAAAGGGGCCTAGGGCCCGCGGCCCACTTGCAGAAAGTTACCGTTAGGAAGCCACGTGGCTTCCCACGGTGCGTTGGATCTCAACGGCTATATAATATAGACCGTCTGATTTGCAAAGGTTAAAAAAATAAAAAAATCTTATTTAATATCAACCGTTGGATTTGAGATCAATGGTTGATATTAATCTCCTTTATAAATTAAAAAAAAAAAGAAAAGAAAAATAGTTTTAAAATTCAGAAATGTTACGTTGTGCCACGTGGCACAATCTGGAGTGTTGGAATTCAATTTTTTTTTAAAATCCAACGGCAGAGATTAATTAGTTGAATAAAAAAAATTTAAAATTGTAAAAAATGAATAAAAATCCGAAAAAAATTTAAAAAATTCAAATTTTTTTATTTTACTTTTCTATAAATACCTTGTCATTTTCATCTACCTTACACCACAATTTCATATTTTCTCAACTACTTTCAATCACATTCCTATCTTTCTCTCAAAGTTTCAATCCAAATTTTTTCAAACAAAATGACAAATAAAATTATTTTGAATTTTTTTATAAATAAAAAAATACAAATATTTTATTGGTATTGGCTTTTTGGATAATGACACGTGGCGCAACGAGAACGATTAAAAATATTATCCGAAATTACAAATAAAATTATTACGTATTATTTTATAAATAAAAAAAATACTAATATTTTATTGCCAATTGCCAAGGCTATTCAAGTGCAGGAGTGGAGATGCAAAAGGCAATTGCCATGGGAATACACTGTTCATTAAGGGCAGTTACTGTTCACCGGATGGATTGAATAGTGTATTGCCTGGGGAGAGGGCTCCTACATTGAAGTTGCTCTTATAGATTGATTGGTTCAGCTACTGGCCGTTCCAATAAGGAGTCTCATTAGGGAGATGATGATGTGGCAGTAGAAGTTGAGACTAGGTTGGAACTTAGAAGCACATCCCAAATGGACTTGGATGGTCTACCCTCCCACTTCCCATCCCCTTCCCATCTCCTCCTATTTAAGCGGTCACGGTTAAGGCACGTCAACATTTTATATTGATTTTTTTTATAGAGATAATAAGACAAAAAACAATAGGAATATAAAATGCTGACGTGACTTAATCGTGAATGCTCAAATAGGAGAGGATGGAAGGGGATGGGAAGTGGGAGGGTAGACAAGTCCATCCCAAATTATAGTTTCCAAAACCAAAACAAAAAAAATAAAAATTCTATTTATTAATATGATGAAATAGATATAGGTTACGCAAGTTGGTTAAGATAGTGTGAACAATTCGCATTTAAGTTCACGTTTACTATTTCACATATTAGAGTTGTTTATAGAGTTCATTTCAGTTTACTACTCTCAAGTTTCTTGGTTTTTACCATTTGGTCCATCAAGTTTTTTTCATCCCAGAGTAGTAGTTGAAGTCAAAATTTTAGGACAATTTGATACATATATTAATGTTGCTGTTAAGTCGGCCGTTAACTAGTGATGTGACATCCAGGTGAACAATGACTGGGGCCACATGCCAATCATGTGGATATTAAAAATTAAAAATTATAAAAGAATTTAAAATTAAAAAAAACCTAACAGTTAAAAGTAAAAAAATTAAAAAAAAAAGAAAAACTAAAACCCTAAAAATTTTATGCTATTAATTTTAAATTTGAATTTGTTTTTTAATTTTTTAATATACACGTGGCTTAGATTGATACGTGGCACCCAGTCATAGTCCACGTAGGCGTCACGCCACATGTTAACCGCTAACTTAACAACAACCTTAACGGATGTATGAAACCATCCCAATATTTTGACTTCAAGTGCCACTCTGAAAAAAAAAAAAAAAAACTTAATGTACCAAATGTTAAAAACTAAGAAATTTAAGAGTAATAAACTGAAATTAACCCTCAGATATATGTCCTAATTAACATTCATGGATGTTCATTGCTTCACTCGAAGTAACGTAAAGATGATGAAAATGAGGAAGGTCCTACATCTAGCAGGTAAACCAATGTTTTCATTAGCATTGAAATTTGAATCATTCGTTATATTAGGGTAGGCCATGTCAGGTCTACAATTATATATCTTCTAAAAGACACTTTAAAAACTTAATCTACCAAATGTTAAAAATTAATAAATTTAAAAATAATAAACTGAAATTAACCCTCAGATATATGTCCTAATTAACATGCATGCATGTTCATTGTTTCAGTCGAAGTAACGTAAAGATGATGAAAATGAGGAAGGTCCTACATCTAGCAGGTATATTAGGGTAGGCCACGCCAGGTCAGCAATTATATATCTCATCAAAGTTCTTCATATGCACCCACTCACTCCATATATATGCACCTTTGAAGGGCGCTTTAAGTCTTTATGATAATACATAGGGCATCCCTCACCCTCCAAATTAAGGTCGCACATGCATGCTACAGCAAAACAACTAGAAATAACTGTAAAATATTGTACGTACTAGGTCAGGGAAATCCAACGGTGGAAAAACATTACCCAAGTGTTGAATTCTTTATCTGCATATATATTGCAAGTTACCGGATAATATATGAAGGTTCAATCTTTTTAATTTCCTTTCTATTTCTATATGTAAGTATAGTTGTCTTTGTCTTAACATTTTAGGATTTATATCTCTTCAGGGGTAGATTCATTCATAAAATTTGGTGGTCCCGAGCATAGACGGAGTCAATGAAGGCTCATTGGATGGCATATGCCTCCACTCAAGTGATTCATTTGTTAAGTTGCCGACTATAATTATATAATACACACGCGTTATCTTTGAAGAAAATATAGGTATCTAATGTCCAACATACCTTCATACTGCATATACTTCATATCAATTATTATATGAGCAAAAGTGCTCTTGTTCTGTCATTCAAACCGAAAAACCTCTCTCCTGCGTAATCATGTATTAATATTTTTCTTATCACTCTGCCACTTTCCACTACTACACTTAAATTTTTGTAATATTGGAATTGTGATACATCATCATTTGAAATCATCTCTATTATCATATTGGGTATAAGCTATACTGTAATAAGATTTTCTTAATTGATTTTCGTGTTGCCCCCACTAAAAGAAATTTCTAACTCTGTTCCTAGTCCCAAGACCACTTCAGAAGTTCAAAGGAGTGCTTGTGAGGACCTCCATGATCACTCAATGGTCTGGGCAGATGATGGAAGAGAGTAAACCACCAACGCTGTGCAGATATTGTGCAATAGAAGATTTAAAACAAGAAGAATGATTTAATTTTAGACGAGGAGGAACATAGAGAAGACAACCATGGTTTTGCTGTTCTTGGACCTTGGTTCCAACAAAGAAGAAGACTTTCTTTCTCCATTTTCCACTTGACCAACTCTTCATGTAGTTCTCAACCAATACTTTTTATACCATATGTTTGACACAATTATTTTTTTCTAAAATTCACTTTTCTGAAAAATATTTCGTAAAATACTATGAACTCGTAGTCACCTGAACTTTCATCTCATACAATCAAATTCACTAAAACACTAAAGCAAAAGTTCTGATGTTTTTTGTATGTTATATATTAACAATGTAATGAAAATAATAAACCCAAATTCTCAATACAACTATATTTTTTTACTAAGTGCAAATAGGCACTCATTTATATGATATATAATAAATTTACTTAAATCTACCTAGTCTATCTAGGCTTCTGCCTAGCCCCGTCTAGGTATATAAGTGGTAGACCTAACTCAATACCCAACTAGCGCCTAGCGTACCTTAATTAGCCACCACCCAAATGCTAGAAATATGTCAATCACAAAATCAAGGCCCAGTTTCAAAGCCAATTCACTAGCCTAATTCCTTATTAGTGTAGTACACAGGGTGCCTTTATTCCATCATATTATTTCGGATTAGACTAGTTTTAGGAACTAAGCTAGACTAATTTAGTAGAACGTTTGATGCAGTGTCGGACAAAAAAGCAGGATAATTAATAAACTCTAAAATTATATTATTTAATTTGTGACATCCCACATTGCCCAGGGAGTGGTCCTTAAATGTATATTCCCATCCCTACCTAGCACGAGGCCTTTTTGGGAGCTCACTAGCTTCGGGTTCCGTTGGAACTCCGAAGTTAAGCGAGAAGGGGGTTAGAGCACTCCCATGATGGGTGACCCACTGGGAAGTTGCTCGTGAGTTCCCATAAACAAAACCGTGAGGGCGTGGTCGGGGCCCAAAGCGGACAATATCGTGCTACGGTGGTGGAGCGGGCCCGGGAAGTGGTCCCACCCGGGCCGGGATGTGACATAATTCATATATTTTTTAATACTTTTTTATATAAATTATCAGATTATAATATTATATTATTTAATCTATATCTTTTTTAATACTTAATTATTAGTTTTATCTTTTTATTTTTGGTTTCTAGAGTCCTCTTCATCTCTCCCTATTTTCTCCCATTTTTTCTCCGACCAACTCTAGAAGCTAGAGAGCTCCATAAACCACGGCAAACAAATCCCTCTAATCCTGTTTGAATTCCAGACCGAATCCATCTGGAAAAAAAAACGTAGAAGATGAAGACAAAAGAAAAAATGAGCAAGGCAGTGTATACCCCCCCCCCCCCCCCCCCCCCAATTTAAATATTGTAAGGCTTCGTTTAGTAGGCTAGATGGAATGGATTGTGAACAATTAAAATGGATTTGAATCCAGTTTGTTGTTTGTTATGTTAAAATGAGAGTTAGACATAACTGAATATGATGAGTTATGAATTCACAATAGAGTGAATTATCTAACATTTCCGATGAGTTATGAATTCACAATAGAGTGAATTATCTAACATTTCCTTACACATGAGTTACAAGTCTCTGCCAATCCAATCAAAGAGGGAAGTTGGAACTAGGAGACATAAAATTCTATACATTCACCTAAACCCTAATTAAGAGATATGGGCCATCTATAATTGGATTGTAAAATAATATTGGTCATGAAGTTTTTGCACTGAAATGAACCTACAATACTCATATTGAGACGCTTCGGGCCAAATTGGGCCTCAATTCGCAATTATTTCAAAACAAACTCGACGGTGAATGAGACCCCCAGTGGGGTCCACCGTCCGGTGAATCATTAGGATTTAATTTATGGGCGGTCAGGTAAAAGTACCCTTCCATTGAGTTGACGGCAGGTGTCACTTCCGTCCTTCAATTCCTTACACTTGAAAAGACGAAGGCCTCCATATTATGCCGACGCGTGTCCATATTTACAAGTGATACCGACGCTCCTTTAAGGTACGGTCACCATAATTTTTTTTAATTTTTAAAAAAAAAAAAACACTGAAGTGGTGAGAGAGTAGATTACGCCACGTAATGTCATAATAAACTAACTATACTAATGTGTTTCTAATTTGCATTTTTAGTGATAATCGAATATAAATTTCTCATTTACGAGCAATGGCAGAGCTAGAATTTTGTAATAATGAGATCATGATAAATAAGCTTTTCACAAGATTTTTTTTTTAATGAATTAGCCTACTTATAAGTATAAATATATGTCACTTAATTATAATGTATAATGTTATTCTTCTTCACTTGTAAGTGAATTTTTTTATGTTCAAATCTCGTGAATGACGAGTTCACAACCAATTCATTCCCCACCCCCTAGTATAAGTATATAGTTGTATTAAAAAAATTACCAAATATATGTGGTCAGTTGCCACAAGACTTAGAAGAATGTTAGAAGGCTCACATTGTATATCTTACGTTACAATTGCTCAATTAATAAGATCAATTCAATTCATTGAAAAAAGAAGAAGCTAAAACTCCATCATTGATACGATTACTAGGGTATGATGATAATGTAAATTGTGATTAAATTCAAAACTTAATAAGAAGATAGTTGCTGAAACAATTAATGTGAGACGTAATTAAGTGAGTTTTGTAATATTTTAATTGACAAGTGAAAGATGAATATATTTATTACACAAACTGATCAAACAAAGGCCATCCCACATGAATTAGGAAGTAAAATTTGTATCTCCAGTCCAATTGATGAAGCCAAATTCCAATTGGATGGTATGTAAAATATCTAGCACCGCTCCACCTACACCATCCAAATTGGTCTTCTTTGAACTACTTATGAGGTCAAGACAACAAAATACAACGAGGAGCGCTGGGTTATACTACTGCTTATGAGTTAAGATAAATGTTATTATACGATTGTACTAAGTACTTCATCAACTTTAAATTTTTACATATGCCCACTAATATAACTCTAATTAAATCGTATTATTTTAATTCTTTTTATATCTTCAATTCTACATTTAAAACAATTATAAATATAAAAAAATTATGCAATTTTTTTTTAACAAACAACATCATTTATATTAAGAGAGTGAAGGAGTGGGTTAAGCCTCACAATTGACTAGTAATAATGTGGTTAAAAAGAATTACAGTTAAATTGAATGTTTTATCTCTCTCATTATAGCCTTAACCCTTTTACCGGACGAATCACCAAATTACGAGTTCAGAGAAATGTCACAATAAGGTTGTACTAAGTGCTCCATCAACATTAAATTTTGACATATTCCCACTAATATCACCCTAATTAAATCGTTTTTTTTTTAAATTCTTTTATATCTTCAACCCCACATTTAAAACAATTATAAATATAAAAAAATATGATTTTTTTAATAAATAATATCATCTACACTAAGGAGGTGAATGAATGAGTTTAGTCTCATAATGGGCTAACAATAATATAATTAAAAAAATACATTTAAATTTAATGTTTTCTCTCTCATTATAGCCCTGTCCCCTTTGCCTGGCAAATCACCAACTTATGAGTTTAGAGAAATGTCACTATATGGTTGTACTAAGTGCTCCATCAACTTTAAATTTTGACATATGCCCACTAATATAACCCTAATTAAATCGTATTTTTAATTCTTTTTACATCTTCAATCCCACTTTTAAAACAATTATAAATATTAAAAAAATGTGTAATTTTTTTAACAAATGATATCCTCACAATGGGCTAGCAATAATGTAGTTAAAAAAAAATTTACAGTTAAATTTAATGTTCTGTATCTCATTATAGCCCTACCCCCTTTGCCTGAAGAATCACCAAATTACGCGTTCAAAGAAATGTCACTATACGGTTGTACTAAGTGCTCCATCAACTTTAAATTTTGACATATGCCCACTAATATAACCATAATTAAATCGTATTTTTTAAAATTCTTTTTATATCATCAATCCCACATTTAAAACAATTATAAATAAAAAAAATGCAATTTTTTTTAACAAACGATATCATCTACACTATGAAGGTGAAGGGGTGGGCTAAGCCTCACAATGGGCTAGCAATAATGTGGTTCAAAAAAACTATAGTTAAATTTAATGTTTTCTCTCTCTCATTATAGCCTTGTCCCCTTTGCATGACGAATCACCAAATTTTTTGAACTAAATTTTGTAAACCAAATAATGTGGTTGTTGATAATTAGATTATTACTTAAGTATTGATTAACATGCTTATTTTCTATTGATGACGTATCATTTTGTTTATAAATTTGGTTTAAATTTTTTGTCTTTCTATCATTATCCAAAATATATATATATATATATATATATATATATATATATATATATATATATATATATATATACACATATATAAAATAGCTATTCTTCCCCAAATTCCAGTATGCAAAGCTGCAAAAACTCCATAGAAAACTTCTCCACTAAACCCAAGATCTAAATTTGTGATCGAAAATTAAAACAACTTTGAACCTGTAGGCATAAATTTTTGATGTAATAGTTAGTAGTACGTGATGTTTCTAGTTAACGTGTAACGATCATGAAAGAAGGAATATTGATATATTGTATACAAAAAATGTATTATTTTTTTAATCAATAAAAAAGAACTAGTTGGTGGCTTTGCTAAGGCAACCCACTATTTTAAAGGGCCGGTAATACTTACAGATACATTTTAATCTCAATCTGACCATTATTATGCGATTCACCAGAGCTAAGTGAAATACAAGCCTAGAATTTTATTTTGGTTAATTTTGGATAGAAGGCGAGAGAACGAAAGACTTACTGCCCACGATCGATACCACCGTGCAAAACAAGAAAACTTAACCAATACGACTACAGGCTCTAAGCCTATGTGAATACAAAAGGTAATGTAAGGGAGGTTAATTTATAAATAAAATATTGTAAATTAAATAACGAAGAAGTTGATCCTTAGATAATTATTTCAATATTAATTAACGTACTTATTTTTATAAGTAACATTATTTAATTTACAAATTTAATCTACTTAATCTTACTCGACTCAAAACCATAGTTTCTCCAAATATGAATAATGAAGATGAAGGTAGATGGAGCGCGGACCACAACCCATTCTTGCCTTTCGGTGCAGGCATGGCAAGGTATGGCACGATGTCATTGTGGTCGATCGGCTCACATATCAACGGGCGTGGCACACTAACCCGTACCACATTTATACAAGATCGAAATTTGGTAATGGTGAGGAATGCATATTTTTAGCTTTATACGTATTTAATTAATTATATTAATTGTTTTTATTTGAGTTATTCAATTTAATGGTTAAAAAAAAGTGTGTTAAAAGCTAAAATGAGTAGAATAATACTTAGTTTCTAATTACAAGTTAGTGGGCCAGTGATAAATGACGGATTACGAGACTTTCTTAAAACAAAAAATTGGAGCTATTAGGTTTGAAACTCATGGCTGGTGTGGAAGCCAGACCTGTGGCTAGGAGAAAGCTAAAATGCCTCTGTAAGTATTTCCGACCTCCTCAAGGGATGGATAAGGCTTACCATATAAATTTTACAAGGAATTTATTCTTATATTATAAATACCTAACCCAAATTGGGATCAGAAATTTTGTTATGACTATATGTAGGTTATTTCTATATAGAGTATCACTGAATAGAGGTTTTACTGCATGTATATACTTGTATTAATACAATACATCACGTTATGGCATATCAATAATATTGTACACCCTTATTGTATATGACGTATATTAATAACCAGACGTTCAAATAAAAAATTGAATTGTTTCGGTTATCAAACTATTGTGGTAAATATCTAGATGTGTGTGCTCCCCATAGATAAACACAAATATTATCTTATTAATAACAATTTGACACTAATTTATGTAGTTGTCACACTAAAAAATTTGTATATTTCGAATTTTTATCTATATATCAAGGAAGGCGTAGTGACTATTTGAATGTACAATCCCAGCTCATTCTAATGTACCCAAAAAAATTACTAATGTTGGATTATATTTAATTAGCACATGAAACTTACTAAAAAGAAAAGCTAAAACCTTATTGATTAGGTGAAACAAGAAAAAAAAACAATGGGCAGTTAAAATAAATGTGACAAACTTTGTTGACTTGTGTGTTTTTCTCTTTTTTTCTGCGTTGCGCGAAGGTTGGGTGTTCATAATAAATTATTGATAACCATTAAACCTACACATCTTTCGACGGGCTCTGCTTGTCGTTTATACTGCATTCATGCAGCGTGCACATCGAGTCTCGACCATCTGTCTGCATGCGTTCAGGCCATCCAAACCACTACCAGTATTAATTTTCTACACAGAAAATCCCAACGTCCCACTACAATTTCCCCCCTATATAAACACCACATCCTGCCCCAAATTACTCATTCAGCATCCAGTTAAAGCACCACTAAATACTAAAGCATCCTTTAATTTGATTCTCCTAAGCAAAAGTCATGGCTAGCTCTAATCAGGTGGTTTGTGTTTTCTTGATGTGCATAGGCTGCACCCTTGATCACCGAAGCAGCACTAACGTGTGGCCAGATTAGGAGCGGTCTTGTGCCTTGCCTGGCCTACCTTCAGAATGGTAGCTTCCCCACTCCGGGCTGCTGCGGTGGGATCAAAGGCCTGATCCGCTCAGCCACGACCACAGCTGATCGACGGAAAGCTTGCAACTGCTTGAAAACAGTTGCTGGCCAAATCAAAACTATTAAACCAGCCAACGCGGCTAAACTCCCATCCTTATGTGGCGCCAACATTCCCTACAAGATCACCACGCGTGCTTAAGTGCACACACTTGATGCAAAAAACAAAAAAACATGACTGACGTTGCTCTGACGTTAGCCTTGCGTCACCTGGCCATCGGGCTCCCAGGCCAGCTACTTGTGCTGGGCCTCTCCCTTAGGCCCTTTTGGGCTCAATCACCAACATGGGTTGGACTTGCATGCTGGGGACAATTTGGCCTTGTTTGATCGTCGGTCCATGGGGCCCATCATACGCTGGAACTGCTCTTAGCTAGAAAATTAATCCCTTGAGAGATCTGGCCCACGAGTTCTTTTTTTTTTTACTTGATTTTGGTCAAAGAACAAATAATATTGAGAGGGATTCTAAGGTACTCGCGTCAACAAGAAGGGACACTGAACCACTGGTGGATGCATTAAGGGGCAAGGAGGTCATTAACCCTTGAACTTCAGTGAATGTCCATAGACATCTTAGGTGCTGACCTTCCGAACTTCGGTGAATGTCTAAGGATAACTTAAGTGCTGCCCCTCTAAAGGTTGGAGTTGCCCTTCATATATGCCATTCAACTGCTTGATAAAATGCATTAGAGAGATGTTGCCCCTTTACAGTATAGTCCTAATATTATTTACTTATTGCTTGTTTGTTGGTTGTGATTATAATTGTTGGTAGAAAACAAAGAACCAAGTAAAAAACTATCCAAAAATGCAAAGTAAATGAAATGGTGATCTCAGAGAATAACAAAGCATCATCATTCTTGGACAAACATATTAATGGGATGCAATGATATCAAACATTGTTAGTGTGTTCAAGATAACTGTGTTTCTTTGTTAAGCATTCATATGGTGGGAGCAGTCTTGGAACATGTTAGTTACCCATGTAAATGAAGCATTAACAGGTGTGCAATATGCCTTTCCAAATGACTTAAGGCCTACCAAGACTCGATGAAATGATGATATGCATGCTATTTCTGTTAAATTTTTTTTTACGGGCTGCGCTTACTGACCCCCTTAATATTATTTCCTAGATCCGCCACTGCACTGAACATGAATCAATTACGCACCATGCACCTTTGGCCATTAATTTCAAGGGACCCCGACCTTAATTGCGTACCACCCACCTAGGTGCCAGCAACCGAGAATTTGGACGGAGACATGTTTGGGGTGCGACGACGTTTGTTTTTTATTCAGCCAAGTGGGAAGACATTATCCAAGGTTAATATTTTTTAATTACCTGGTTTTACCATTGTTTCAATCAAGGTTGACATTTTTGTGAAGTACACAATAACTGGTTATGAAATATCATCGAGTTGGCAGAAATAAAATGGTTGTTTTTCGTCGTGATTGTAATTGATTCGTTGGTGGAATGAAACTTATCTTAGGGTTTTTATAAAGAAAAACTAACAAAAAGTGCTTTATAAATGTATAGTGAATAGTGACAGTTAAAGTTAAAAAAATAATTTTTCGTTAAAAGTAAATGTGTTTTATTAAACCTCCATTTTTATAAAGAGTGATCTTAAAGATCACTCTAATTAAATTACATTTGGTAGACCATATAATATGATGTTTGATGGTTAAATTTTTTATTTAAATTACACAAAAGAAAAACTTAATATTAAAAAAAGGTAACCATCAATTAAAACATTATATAATTTCCATAAATAACATTATATAATTAAGTACATTCGCTTTCACGTAGGTGGTAAGTGACGGATCATTAATGTGATTGGGCTGAAAAGTTCTATCTTGTGCTTAAGAGTAATTAAGGGACTTAATTGTAATTTAAAAAAATAGAGAGAATGGTACGTACCAAAAGCATTAATTTCATCACTACAACCAACCAACTTCCACCCAACTCCTAGTCCTACCACACGCACACGCGCATTTACTTCTGTAGTTCGGTGCACACTGGGTAATGTGTTTCTCACTCGGGTAATATTTAGGAGATCTAATTTTTAAATCAAACTACGTAGACTAAATGATATAGTTGTTGATGATTTGATTATTAATTAAATGTCAATTAACGTACTTATTTTTTATCAATAATATACATTATTTAGTTTAAAAATTTAGTCTCCCTAACATTATCCTTCTCACTATATATTTACTAGCAAGAATATATATCAAGGAAAATATGTGGTTGCTTTTTTTTTTTTGGGAATTTTAACAAAACACTTTCGGTACTGTTTACTTTTAACGAAAAACTACTTTTTTATCTTTTCCTGATATTATTCACTACATCTTTATTTGTCATTTTTTTTATTATTAAAACTAAATTTTTTTTAGACTTTTTTTTTTAGTTCAATACATGGTTGCTTATACATAACTTTATATATAACTTTTCAGAACAATGTAGTATTACTTTCTTTCATTTGTAGATGGAATGTATTGACTATAAGTTCGACTCTTTTATATGACGAATTCAAAACAAAATTATTATGATCAATCAATCGTAGGACTTGTCCCAATTATCTATTACCATTTACGATAGAGTATCGTTGTATAAAAAAGAAATCATTCTTTATTACATATAAATCATAATTTGAGTTGTGTTCCGACTAATTTTTCAATACCTTTAAAATATAAGGAGTACTTCAAGTTTATAATTCATCGCAATGATTGAGGTAACAAGTAATTAAATTAAACACGTAAACGTTGCCACAATTTTTTTTGACCACTATACCCTTCGTTCACTCGTTTTCTCTCTTAATTTTTCTCTATATAAGCACCACCATAGTGCCTTTACAATTCACTAGCTACACGAGTCTTCAAATCAAGTTCTTTCACATCCATTACTCATACACACTTTGGTAATCCACATCCTAATTAATTCGTTATGGCTAGCTCTGCAGTGATCAAGCTTGCTTTGGTGGTGGCCTTGTGCATGGCGGTGAGCGTTGCTCATGCCATAACGTGTGGCCAGGTGAGCTCCAACCTTGCACCATGCATTAACTACGTGAGGTCTGGCGGAGCTGTCCCTCCAGCTTGCTGCAATGGAATCAGAAACGTTAACAGCTTGGCCAAGACCACCCCTGACCGCCAGGCTGCTTGCAACTGCCTGAAGAATCTTGCCGGCAGCATCAGTGGTGTTAACCCTGCCAATGCCGAATCGCTTCCTGGAAAGTGTGGAGTCAGCGTCCCCTACAAGATCAGCACCTCCACCAACTGCGCCGCGTAAGTATCACAAGACCCAAATTCCCGTTGGATCAAAATTAACTGTTTGACAGTATCTCAAAGAACCCTAATTCCCGTTTGATCTAACTCCGTTAGTAATTGTTTTTGTTTTGGCTAATGCATCTTCCTCAAGAACAACGATATAATTTATTGACTTCTGTGTGTGTTTTTTTTGTGGGTATGATTGCAGCGTGAAGTAAGCTTGAAGGGAGATGATCATTTTCGGCGGCAGATAATTATAATGGAGTGAAAATAAAAAACGTGGTTGTGCGATCCGGCCACGAGGGGTTCCTCACGAGGGAATCGTTTAAGTTATTATATACTACTTCTGTATCATCCCTATATATCCATGTAGAATTAATTAATAATATATTAAGTTTAAGTAAAGTTCTCCACTTCTGCTATTCCTTTTTAATTACTTAAATTCATCTTCCTCCCACAAGAAATTAAACAAAAATGGAACGGAAAGAGATACAAAGAAAAAAGGAAGCAAAACTAGCATGATCAACCGCTGGATTGAATTCACCAATTATTGTTAACAATAAAGACTTGTGATGTGGTCGAGATTACTACATTTTTCGCTAATAAAAAATGGAGTGAAAAATCTAAGGGCCTGTTTGGTAGTGTACTTGAATCCAACTTTTTAAACTAAAAAACAGTTTTCAAGTTTTAGGTTTTAAAAACTTGTTTGGTATGACTATTTTTAAAAACTGAACTCAAGACTAACTCAAAAATATAGTCTATTCCTTAAAAACATAAAAAGTGAGTTTTTAGAGTTTTTAAATTTAAACTCACTCATTTCTTTTCTCTCCCTCCTCCCCTCTCACTCCAAATATATCTCTCTCTTTTCTTCTTTCTTTCTCTTTTTTTTTTACTTTTTTCGTATCTAATCCAATCTAATCAAGTTTAAGTCGTAAGATTTAAAAAATTTAAATCGCAAACCAATCAAGTTTTTGAGTCTTAAAAAAAATTGTTTTCAAGAAATATTCTTAAGAAATGTTTTGAGAAATGATAAAAGTTTTCAAATAAGATACCAAACATGCCCTAAATCTCCAGGTTTTTTTTATTTTGAAAGCCAATAGATTAAAGAGTAAATTGTAGCTATGGTCCCTTAACTTTAACTCAATTGGAGCAATGGTCTCTCAACTAAAAATCCATTACCATTGGTCCCTCAACTTATCAAAATGTGCAGCTATGGTTCCTCAACTAAAAATCCATTACCATTGGTCCCTTAACTTTAATTCAATTGGAGAAATGGTCCCTTAACTTTAACTCAATTGTAGCAATGGTCCTTCCAATATAACTCATTTTGACAAAATTTTTGACATAATTGACGAAAAGAACCATAATTATACACTTTGATGAGTTGAGAGACCCTAATTGTATAAATGGTCATTCCAACATAGCTTATTTTGACAAAATTTTGACAAAATTGATGAAAAGGACTATAGCTACACATTTTAATAAGTTGAGGGACCAATGGTAATGGATTTTTAGTTGAGGGACCATTGCTCCAATTTGATTAAAGTTGAGGGACCATTTGTACAATTTACTCTAGATTAAAAGCTCCTGGTTGTTGAGCCTGCTATTGTTAGTAAAATTTGTGATATTAATTATGATGCCTTTAGTTGAGAAAAATGATGAATTAATTTGGGTTGGGACTTTCTCTGCCATGAGCTATTTCGTTACAAACTAATGATGCTATAATACTCGAGCTCATTTTAGAGCTAGTGTCCAAAATAAAGTGTGGAGACTTGTAGGGTAAACTAAGAAAACTGCACATAAGAGTAACTTTGGTTTGGTTATCTCAATTCGTAAAGGGTAAACCAAAGCAATTCTGTTCAATCTTTCTATTTTGGTTTGGTCCAGTTCGATTTCCATTTTTCTTTAATTTGAAATTGGAGAGAATTGAAGGAAAAAAACTAAAGGTGGGGGAAGATAGATAATCCGATTTCAAGATCCACAAACACTAGTACAAAACCTCTATGGTATTCTTCCATTTTTTATATATGCTTGTATTGAAATTTTGGTTAATATTACCCAATATATTGAAAAGTTCGATTTTTTTGTTTGTTTGTGAATGACTAATTACCTGTTGGGATCAAAATATGCGGAAATTAAATTCATGATTAATGTAGTGATAGATGTGTTCATTCTTTGTTCTATGAAAATTGGGGCTTGTCAAGTGTTTCAATTTCTTAATGTGAGTTGGGGTTATTCACGATTCAAAAAATGTGAAAAACTTTGGAGAATTTTAGTTGGAACTTCTTCGTTCGACCTTACATTATTCCGAATTCTAAAAGGGAATTCTATGTAATTGATATGTTTTCTTCTTAAACACGTTTAATTCTTAAAGCAACTTGTGAGTGTGAATGGTGTTTATACAATCAGGATTCATGTGGTTGTTAGTATACTAAAGTGTGTGCATCGGTCTTTGTGGAGACAACCATTGGTAATTATAGAACTGTGCATTGATAGCATTGACGGATTGTCATTTCTGTGTGTTTTAATCTTGGTTAGGTTTAGAATGAGTCCTAGTGGGATTATGTGCAATGTTCATGCATTGAAACTGCCAACTATAAGAAACTGAAATGTATTTTTTCCTTCGTTTAGTAGGATATGAACGTATGATTTAACATTTGTCCAACTGCACGTAGGAACATAGTTGTTTATTGATCTCCTCTGTCTTGTGAGTGTTTGTCCAACTGCACCAGTTTTGGCTTTTGACTAAGAGAATATTGCGAGTTTTACAAACTTTTTAGCGCAATCCCAAGCTTATTCATAGGCCTTTCATTTGGAGCAATGGTCAAAATATGATATGTTCCGTTTTAAAACGAGTGTTTTCGTTTCTGGTGCATTTTGGACTTTAACATTTATGACTGAGGCCCTTTGTTCAGACTGATCCTTGCAAAAGGATGATGTTATTGTAAGTTTACATATATATATATATTAGGGTTTACTCAATACCATACTCACTAACCTGAGGAAGACATCATCTCACAAGCTAGGGCAAGGAACTTAAAGGTTCTTCTGCAACTCTGCACTGACCGAAAGCAAGACTTACTCAATGGGGCTAGAGTATTTATGAAAACTTGCGTGTGTGTGAGAGAGTAGGGACCTCAGTTAAATACTTCATGCGATGGCCTTTGATTAAGAGTCCTCCCATCAAGAAACCCTTATCAAAGATAGTCCTTATCACCGGAAAACACTTATGCATAAATTAGCTAGAAGAGTTCTAGTCCACCTAAGAATGTATCTGACTTGAATACCGAAACAATACAACTCCTGAAAAGTCTACCACACACGCTCATCCTAATCTCCTTGTCGTCCCAAAAGTCCTGATACAAATCACAAAGTGTTTGCTCTCAAATAGAACTTACAGTTATTTGTATCCAATATAAACCACGTATACTACTTTATCAGAAAATGAGCAGAAATTCCAGAGCTGTTATAAAGTACTGACTGTTCTTTGCAGGACTGTTGAATCACTAACAATGCCGGATCTAGACTATTATCATTGGGTGGTCTATTGGAGTTGAACGGGAAGAGTCCGGATTTCCCAACAAAGGCCCAAAATCAAGTGATCTAGACCGTTGAAATTTGATCCAACGGCTACAAACAGGGGGCTCCTCTAAAAGTTATAATAATTGTAGCTGTTAGATTAAATTTCAACGGTCCGGATCACTTGATCCTGGGTCTTTGATGGGAGAGATCGGGACCAAATCTCTTCTCGAGTTGAACTATAAATTGGATTGAACCCATCAAAATTGGTGTTGTACTATTCAAAATAACATTGTTTAAACTAATCGAGTATGATTTTCATGTACTATATCGTTCCATGTTCTTAATATCTACACATTCAATTATAAAAACAAAAATTCATATCAATTAATGGAGCTAAAAACATATGTATATTTGTTCAAAAACAAAACATACATATATATATATATATATATTATATAAATAGAAATTAACCATCACATGATCAAATCAATATAAGAAAATCATAAATTACAATCCAAGCACTAACTAGTATGTTAGATCCCACATCGTTCAGGGGAGTGGATCCTCTATACCTTATGTATATTCACATCTCTACCTAGCACAAGGTTTTTTGGGAGCTCATTAGCTTCGGATTCTATCGAAACTCCGAAGTTAAGCGTGTTCACGCGAGAGTAATCCCAGGATGGGTGACCCACTAATAAGTTCTCGTCTGAGTTCGCAAAAACAAAACCGTAAAGGCGTGGTGGGGGCCCAAAGCAGACAATATCGTGCTACGGCGGAATAGAGCCCGGAATGTGGTGGGGGCTCGGGTCGGGATGTGACATAGTATCTATTAGGAATCTAACATTTTTATCCGATACACATCAATTTAATAGCATTCTATTTTGGACTAAAATTAGAAAACTTATTTAAATTTAGAAATGAGGACACTATTAAAATAACAAAAATAAAATTAGGAAATGAAGTGGTGGTTGAGAGAAGAGAGGTGGACAGGTGGTGGCTTGGTCAGATGGGGTTAGAAGTTTAGAACGAAAAAAGAAACTGGGGAGAGAGGAAAAATGGATTGGGCATTGGGATTACCGATTAGGGTGTCCTATATAAAATATTAAAATGGGAAGTGGGCTCACACGTTCATTGTAATTGTATTGGGCTCAAATGGAGCGTTTTGGTCGATTCAGTTTAACAAGAAAACAACCTTCTTCCTTTTCCATTTGCAGTCCACACATAGAGTCGCCGCTGCATGTCTCCCCTCCGCATAACTCCAGGCCGTCGGGTGGTCCTGGGACCACACTGGTCCCTGAATGGATCCGCCTCTCTAACGGAGAAGTTCAGAAAAAGTCCTAAATGCCTTTTCATTTTGACCAACTCCAGGGCCTTGAGTTCCTGCATTTCTGGAATTATATTTTTCATTTGACCCTATTGCTTGATCTGCTCAGTGGAAAACATATTTCCCCAGGCCATGTAAGTTTTATTTTCTTTATAATAATCGAGGTGGACGGTTGCTCTGATATTTTGCTTGATGTCTGTGGAATATATATTACCAAGCTCTGATATTTTTCTTGACATCTGTGGAATATATATTACCAAGCAATGACTCGAGGGTGACTGCATTGACTCGAGGGTGACTTGCAACGACTTGGGGGTGACTGCATTGTGAGTGTTGTTCATCCTTGAATGCTGATGTGATACTTCTAATTACGAGCATTCTCGCTTACTTTCTTAATCAAGTTTTTAACCAGAACCTCTTCTGATTTTTACCGTGCAGGGGATTATCAGCAATAAACGTGAAAGGGAAAATTGAAGGCGGCATCGGGGGCCTCTCTGAATTAAGATCCTTGTGAGTATGATTGTTCCTCATTTTGTACCAGCATTATGTTTGCAGCATATTATGAACTGAACAACACCCACCAAATTTGATGTCTAATTGTAAACATATGCATAAAATGTATTTATTTTGCAGTGTCAGTTGTTTTGTTTAGCTAAATCTTGATTAGGGATGGAATTCTTTTTGTAACGAATCTGAAACGTTAACATTGCAGGGATCTTTCATTCAACAAAAGGTCTCACTGGTTCTCTCTCTCAACGATTAGGGGATCTGAGCAAGCTAAACATCCTGTAAGAATAATTTACCAAGCAATTTTTCACATCTGCACCATTTGAACTTCATATATGCAACATGAGTTTTTATATTAGATAAGTATACGAGACTGTTTTCATCGTTTAGGATCCTAGCTGGTTGCAGTTTCAGTACTCAGGCATCTTGGACATGCTCTAAGCCTAAATTGGAGAAGGATCCGCAAAGGCGTGCAGCCAACCCTAATTTAGATCCATCTGACATGGAAAAGCTCTTCCGGGAACATGTAAAGATGATAAACGAGGTAATATATAATCCGGTGCTTCAATCCATTTCATTTTGTTTTCATTGTTAAAAAATGTCTTCTTGTTTATAACTGGTTCCAGTTGAAAAATGCTGCTTTTGTAATTTTTTACTTTATTGGTTTGGCTTTTCTAGCGATGTGTACATGAGTTCAGAACTCTGTTGGCCGAAGTCTTGACTGCAGAAGCAGCGTCCCAAGAGACAGAAGATGAAAAAACAGTTCATTAAGAAAGTCGGGTAGCAGACCTATTGTCTCTGATCTGGGTACAATTAAATGTTTCGGTTATGACTTATGAGTTCTAATTGTTATATATCTACTATGGGGACTTTGTTTTTCCTCTTGTCACGGTTTTATAGCTATAGAAAAAAATCTTTCAGGTACAAGTGAGCTCGAAAATGGTGCAGAGGAGGGTTTGTTGCGTCTGATAGAGGGAAATGAAGGGTGGAAGCATGCCAAGCATACCAAGGAGTACTGCTGCATTCTTTATCCTATTGAAACCTATTTGTCTGTTTTTTACATGTGCAGACTATGATGGTTTGGTTTTGGGGAGTCAATCTATTGGTTTTTGCTTAGGGCAATGTAAACTATGCCAATTTTTTTTTATCTTGATCAAAATCATTTGACCCATAGAGAAATATGGAAGGTACGAGGGCAACAACTCAGTGATGTTGAACTATTAGCCTAATTGTTACAGAGTTATTTTCTGTTTCTGTTTTCAATTGGAACTTTAAATGTTGTGCTGCACAAACACAAACCATGCAAATTGCAATGTATATTTTTTTCCTTCATTTAAAAGTTTGAAGTCTATACTCTCTCTCACAAAACAAAGATAAATTGTGATTCCCGTTTCAATCAACAACCATAAGTTCATTTTCGAAACATACAACACAAATAAATAAAAAATTCAAAGTTTGGAAGAATTGAAAAGAAAATCAGAGGGGTTAGGTTTGGATTTTGGATGTCATTTGGTTATTTGAAATATAAATTTGCGCGACGTACCAGTCAATGCGTCACGCAAAAGCTGTTTGTGCGACATACAGCCAATGTGTTACGCAAAGGCTATTTGTGCGACGTACAGTCGTGTTGCGCATAGTGTTTTTAATATTTTCATCAAGTATAACATAAGATTTTATGGTATCTACTTGTGTAAATATTTTAAATTGAGGATCAAATCAGTTCGTTGTATTCATATAAGGTCAAGGAGTGTAGTTGTAAAAAAATCATCAAAATCGGAGATAAAATAACCGTTAAATTGTGATTTTTTGTTTATAACTGTCGAAATTTTTTGTTCCGCTACTTGATATCTGAATGTTTGTTTTTTGCAATTTTTGGCGTATGCAATCTCAAAGTATATACAAACAAGTCTGACGGTTGAATAATTGAAATTAGTTTCATACAATGCGTATCCCATCAAAACGATAGATTCCATAATACTAGTTTATTAATTCTTTTATTAAGTATAATATAAGATTTTGTGGTATCCACTTGTGTAGATATTTTAAATTGACGATCAAATTAGTTCTTTGTATTTATATAGGGTCAAGGAGTGCAGCTGTAAAAAATCATCAAAATCGGAGTTAAAATAACCGTTAAATCGTGATTTTTCGTTTATAACCGTCGAAAAGTTTTGTCCCGTTATTTGATATCTAAATGTTTGTAATGCATATCCCATCAAAATGATAGATTCCTTAACACTTAAATAGTTTATTTGTACTTTCATCAAGTATAACATAAGATTTTGTGGTATCCACTTGTGTAAATATTTTAAATTGATGATCGAATCAGTTCGTTGTATTCATATAGGGTCAAGGAGTGTAGCTGTAAAAAATCATCAAAATCAGATTTAAAAATAACCATTAAATCGTGATTTTTCGTTTATAACCGTCGAAATACTTTGTCTCGTCACTTGACATCTGAATGTTTGTTTTTTGCGATTTTTGGCGTATGCAATCTCAAAGTATATATAAACAAGTTTGACGGTTGGATCGTTGAAATTAGTTTCGTACAATGTGTATCCCATCAAAATGATAGATTCCCTAATACTTAGAGTTTATTTATACTTTCATCAAGTATAACATAAGATTTTGTGGTATTCATATAGGGTTAAAGAGTGTAGCTGTAAAAAAATCATTAAAATCAGAGTTAAAATAACTGTTAAATCGTGATTTTTTTTTTGTTTATAGTCGTTGAAAAGACTTGTTCTATTACTTGATATCTAAATGTTTGTTTTTTGCGATTTTTGGCGTATGCGATCTAGAAGCATATACAAACAAGTTTGACGGTTGGATCGTTGAAACTAGTTTCGTACAATGCGTATCCCATCAAAATAATAGATTCACAAATACTTAGAGTTTACTTATACTTTCATTAAGTATAACATAAGATTTTGTGACATCCACTAGTGTAAATATTTTAAATTAAAGATCGAATTAGGTCATTGTATTCATACATGATCAAGGAGTATAGCTGTAAAAAATCATCAAAATCAGAGTTAAAACTACCGTTAAATGGTGGTTTTTCATTTATAAACGCCGAAAAAGTTTGTCCCATTTCATAATCTCTTAATGTTTGTTTTTTTGTGATTTTTGGCGTATGCGATCTAGAAGCATATACAAACAAGTTTGACGGTTGGATCGTTGAAACTAGTTTCGTACAATGCGTATCCCATCAAAACAATAGATTCACTAATACTTAGAGTTTATTTATACTTTCATTAAGTATAACATAAGATTTTGTGACATCCACTAGTGTAAATATTTTAAATTAACGATTGAATTAGTTCATTGTATTCATATTGGATCAAGGAGTGTAGCTGTTAAAAACCATCAAAATCGGAGTTAAAATAACCATCAAATCGTGGATTTTCGTTTATAGCCATAAAAAAGGTTTGTCCCGTTACTTGATATCTGAATGTTTGTTTTTTTGCGATTTTTAGCGTATGCAATCTCGAAGCATATACAAACAAGTTTGACGATTAGGTCGTTGAAACTAGTTTCATACAATGCATTTCTCATCAAAACGATAGATTCATTAACACTTAGAGTTTATTTATACTTTCATTAAGTATAGGGTCCAAGTTTGGACCCCAACTCTTTCCTTCCCATAGACCTCTCTTCCATCTCGCTCATCTCTCTTCTTCGCAAGCTTAAACCCCAAATCTTGAACCCAGACTTGTCTTTTCTCTTCACAATCTCAAATCCAATCACCACCACTACTTTGTTGGTTGTCTCTCTCACTCTCGTTATAAACGACGGGCAGCCACGTGAATCTCGAAGTCGACGCGAATGAAGTCCCAAAATCAAGGTAAGGGTTTCTGATTTTCGATGGGTTTTTGTTATTTAGGGCTTAGGGTCAAATTGCATGTTGACTTTTGAGTACTTTGTCGAAATCTCCAGATAAAATTGGATGTTGGTTCTATTTTAGGGTCAAGTTACTTTTTTCGTGATGTGATTCGAGTTGATTGTCTGAAGTTTTTGCAATTTTGTTGACCTATATGTGTGTTTTGTGTATGAACTTAGAGGTGTTCTTGCTAGAATAGGGAGGAAGAAAGGTTTAGGTGATTGAGGAAAGTGAGATTTTATGCTTAATTGCTTGAATTTTGATGAGAAAACTAGTAATTGGATGTGGATTTCGATTAAAGTGAATCTTGTTTGCAGGTTATTTTCTTAAATCGTATATTTTTTTGTTTGAGTAAATTTGATATTTGGATGTGAATTAAGCATTGGATAGTGATTTGATATTGTCTTAAGTTGATCTTCGTGTGTACATAGAATTGAGCATTGGATTTTTACAATGCATAGGATTATCAGCAATAAACGTGAAAGGAAAAATTGAAGGCGACATCGGGGGCCTCTCTGAATTAAGATCCTTGTGAGTATGATTGTTCCTCATTTCGTACCAGCATATGTTTGCAGCATATTATGAACTGAATCTTGATTATGAACTGAAACATATGAATAAAACATATTTGTTTTGCAGTGTCAGTTGTTTTGTTTAGCTAAATCTTGATTAGGGATGGAATTCTTTTTGTCACGAATCTGAAACGTTAACATTGTAGGGTTCTTTCATTCAACAAAGGTCTCACCGCTTCTCTTTCCCCACGGTTAGGGGATCTGAGCAAGCTAAACATCCTGTAAGAACAATTTACCAAGCAATTTTTCACATCTGCACCTTTTAAACTTCATTTATGCAACATGAGTTTTTATATCAGATAAGTATACGAGACTGTTTTCATCGTTTAGGATCCTAGCTAGTTGCAGCTTCAGTACTCAGGCATTTTTGCCCACTTGACAGACTTATTGCTGCCTTCACTTTTGCTCTTAATTTGCTTCTGGTATTTGTGTTTTATCGATATGAACCATCTGTTGTCTCATACTATTCAGGACCATCTCTAGATGCTTTCTTGTACTTGTTTATTTTTTGCTAAGAATCTGTTCTTATCAGTCCCTTACCAGAAGTTTCTATATTGTGGCCTATGGAAGAACAAAGACTCCTTTGAATATTATGCTCTGCTCGCTTATTTGCAAGTGGGGGTTGAGTTTTTGGAGGCTGGAGTTGGTTCAACTCATTTCAAGTATACATGACTAGTGTGATGTCATTTAGAAATTTTAACCTATCAAAATATATCTGACTTTTTTGGTGTATATTGTATTTTTAAATTGCAGGAAGCAACACCACCATTTCTCACCTCTGTCTCTCAAACACACACATACACATGCACATACACAACATGTAGATACAGACTAACAAATAGAAAGTTGGGTTAGGGGGTTGACTGATTAGGATAGGTTTCTTGGTTTAGGTTTGACTCTTTTTAATCATTCTTGCTGCCTTGGATTCATTACACTTTTTAATCTTCGGTTAATGTTTGTTCAATTTTCTTTGCTTTTTTCACACATGGTTTATTTGTTCACGTAATGGGCAGCTAGTCGACACATTGGGAAGAGGTACTATTGCTGTGCATATGAAGAATGGAAAGATGTTCATCAAAGATGTCATGTTAGTTCCTGATTTGAAGCAAAATTTGCTAAGTCTTGGACAACTCATTGAGCATGGCTATTACTTGTATTTTGGAGACAATACTTGCAAGATATATGATGTGAGGAATCGTGAACAACTGTTGGCTAAGATTGAGATGTGGAAGAGTAGAAGTTTTCCTCTCACAATTGAGTATGCAACTCAATTTGCACTCAAGATGGAAGTGCAAAAAGATTTAAAGCTATGACATAAAAAACTTAGCCACTTGAATTTTCAAAGTCTTAAGAAGCTACAAGAAAAAGAAATGGTGCATGGGTTAGCGAGTATCCAAGAAAATGAAGAAATCTGTGAAGGTTGTGCATTTGGGAAGCATCATAGGGATTTATTTTCACATGGTAAAGCTTGGAGAGCAAAAGCTCTATTGGAATTGATTCATACAGATGTTTGCAGACCCATGAAGACCTCTACCCAAGTGGGAAACAAGTATTTCCTAATTTTTGTGGATGATTATTCTAGAATGACTTGGGTATACTTTCTAAGACAGAAATCAAAAGTGTTCTCAATCTTCAAGATGTTTCAAGCTATGGTTGAGCGACAATCTGGTTATCTAATCAAAGTTCTTAGAAGTGACAGAGAATGAGAGTACACATCCACAAAATTTGATAAGTTTTGTCCAGATATTGGTTTGGAAAGACATCTTACAGTCAGTTACACTCCACAATAAAATGGAGCAGCTGAGAAAAAAAAAATAGAACCATTGTCGAAATGGCTAAGGCAATGTTGCATGACAAGGGAATGCCTTAATATTTGTGGGGTGAGGAAGTTAATACAGCGGTCTACTTGATGAATAGGCATCCGACATTGAAAGAAGTTTATGAAAGCATCAATTTTTGTGTTGTAGAACCGGAAAACTTTGATGATGCAGTGAAAGAAGATACATGGAAGGCTGCAATGCAAGAGGAGATCAATGTTATTGTGAAAAACAAGACATGGGAACTAGTGGACAGACCTTGTGACAACTCTGTCATTGGAGTGAAGCGGATTTATAAGACTAAGCTCAATCAAGATGGTTCCGTTCAAAGGAACAAAGCTAGATTAGTAGCAAAGGGTTATTCTCAGAAATCTAGGATTGACTTTCAATAAACCTTTGCACTGGTAGCTAGGCATGAAACAATCAGAGGCCTTATTTATGTAGGGGGTGGTTTCTACACCAACTTGATGTCAAGCCTGCTTTCCTAAATGGAGTCCTAAAAGAAGAGGTGTTCTGATCAACCTTACAGATTTGTTCTTAAAGGACAAGAGCACAAAGTGTTCAAGCTTAAAAAGACACTTTATAGCCTGAAACAAGCTCCAAGAGCATGGTATGGAGAGATCGACTCATATTTCAATGAAAGGGGATTTCAAAGAAGTGAGAGTGAACCTGCCTTCTATGTCAAAACTGAAGGTACTTCAGATATCCTTATCGTTTCCTTATATGTTGATGATTTGGTTTATACTGGAAGTAGTGATAAAATGATCTTGAATTTCAAGAATGACATGATGAGGAAGTATGAGATGAGTGATCTAGGTATGTTGCATTATTGTCTGGGAATTAGTATCATACAATCAAATGATGGTATCTTTATTACTCAAAAGAAATATGCAAAAACACTTCTAGAAAAATTCAAAATGGTTGGTTGCAAGCTTGTTGCAACACCTCTAGTTGTGAATGAAAAGTTTCAAAGAGAAGATGGTAGTGGTGATGCTTAAGAATCAGTGTATAGAAGCTTAGTTGGGAGTTTGTTGTATTTGACAGCAACTAGACCCAATATTATGTATACTGCAAGCTTGTTGTGTAGATTTATGCACAAGCCTACTCACATTCACTACGGAGCTGCAAAGAGGATCCTAAGATACATACAAGGTACACTTGACTTTGGTATTATGTATGAAAGGAATGTTGAGCCAAAATTGTATGGGTTATGTGATAGTGATTGGAGAGGTAGTGTGGATGACTTGAAGAGCACATTTGGCTATATTTTTACACTAGGGACTGGTATATTCTCTTGGGCGTCTAAGAAGTAGAAGTTAGTTGCACTATCAACGGTAGAGGCTGAGTATATGTTGGCTTCAATTGCAACTTCTCAAGTAGTGTGGTTGAGAAGAATTATACAAGACTTTGGTGAGAAACAAGAATCAGCAACTCCTATCCTTTGTGACAATAAGTTAGCTATTGCCATGAGCAAGAATCCTGTCTGTCATGACAAATCAAAACATATTGCTCTGAAGCATCACTACATCAGAGGTGATGTGGAAGACAAGGAGGTGGATGTGGTCTACTGCAGGATAGAAGATCAAGTTGTTGATATCTTCACCAAGGCATTACCAAAGGACATGTTCATCTACCTAAGAGAACTTTTGGGTGTGAAGCAGCAAAACATTAAAAGAAAGTATTAAAGTTAATCCTTTGCTTTAAAGTTAATCATTTTATGTAATATGAAATGTTTTGGGTCTCTAATCTATTGCCACATGTATGACTTATCTTTTGTAAAAGGGCTGACTAAATGTCTTCTTAGCTGTTCCTTGTGCTGAAATTAATATCAGAAAAATATCTCTTTGTGAGAAAAGCTCTCTGCCCTCTGTTTGTTCATTTGCTCTCTACCCTCTGTTTCCCGTGCTCTGTTGTTGCTGACTCTTAGAAAAATCTCCATCTTTCTCTCATTTTTATTCTAGTTTTATTAATGATGAAGATGGTCTGAATATCAACATTCTACGCATGAAGCTTCAAGAGCATTCACATGATGTCGCATAAAAACAAGTACAACTAAAAAGCTTTGAATTCAGCTGCCAACTAATACAATGCATCCATATTTCTGGCCATATACGTGCGTGTTTTTGTTCTGCACTCCCACATTTTCTTATATAAACCCCCCGAAACCCTACTTTCCGGGCCACACAATCAAACTATCACAAATCAAAACAGAAAAAATCCAACAAGCTCTGTAGCTCCCTTTAAATCCAATATCAATGGCGAACTCTCTGGCCTGCAAGCTTGCCTTCGTGGCCCTCGTGTGCATGGTTGTGGGTGCACCATTCGCCCAAGCTACCATCTGTTGGAGCAATTATGTTTTTATTTAAATATTTTAAATATATTTATATTTTGGTTTATTACAAACATTAAATATAAAACATAAATTGTTATTAACCTTTGATTGCAGATCAGTTTTGCATTTGATTCCCTACGGTTTTGCAATAGTTACAGACCATTTTGCACCCCATAAATCCTATTCATTCTCTATGGTTTTGCACCTCCCATTAATTGTTGGAGCAATTATGTTCTTATTTAAATAGTTTAAAACAGATTTATGCTTTGTTTTATTACTAATATTATATCCTTAACGTTTTGTTTTATTACCATTATTCTATGCATAACAGCTGATTAATTTTGATTTTTCAATGAGATGAGGAGTTATTTTTTTTAAAGTTTGAAAGGTGCCATTTCTTCTCTGAATAGAGAAGAAGATCCGGTTATGATACAAAAACAGTTTTATTTGAATTACTTTTTGATTTTGACGTTTGTCCGTTTCGATCCGTTTCGATTTTTGTAACCTCCCTATTACTTCCCCAACGTTCACTAATTCATATGATATTCTTTTTTGATTTGGACGTTTTTGTCCGTTTCGATTTCGTATCTCTCAACGTCTCATTTTTCATATTATTATATATATATATATATATATGGTTTGACAAGAGGTCAGATATATAAGAAAACGAAATAAGAAAAAAAATACAAATTTTACATTTTTTTTTTTGAATTCATAGCAACATATAGAGAGGGTGCAAGTTTGAAGGTTCTTCCATTGTGCAAGGAAGAATCTTATCAGAAGAAGGTTTTGGGCTGTTTTATCCTGGGGACGACGTGGTGTTTGTGAACTGCTTGCACACTTTGGGCAGAGCCGCGAAACGTCTTAAAGAGAGCGACTTAGTCCGCGACTCATCCCAAGAATCATTCACCACTCAAGGATTTCTATATTTTTTCGGGTAACTTCGTTCCTTTCTATTTCAGTTTACAACACCATCTAATCATGCAGCTAGGTGACACAGTACGTGGGACCCTGCATTCCTTATTCGAAGAGTGGCGGGGCAGTGCCACCAGCATGTTGCCAAGGGATTAGAAACCTGAACGGCGCCGCTCAGACCACACCTGACCGCCGAGCCGCTTGCACTTGCTTGGTCAACACTGCTACAAAAACCAGCGGACTCAAGCCTAATCTCGTCTCTGGACTCCTCGGTGCCTGTGGCGTCCGCCTTCCCTATATCCAATTGGGCCCAACACTAAACGCAACAGGTAACTTTTGCGCCATAGAATTTTTTTAGAGCTTATCAACTATGTTTGTCTAACTGCATTACAACGCATAGATTACTGTTGTAAAATATTTTTTTGTATCATCTAACGGAGATTTTATGCCTCTGTACTTAATTATTGGGTAAGGCTAGAAAGAATAAATTAGAAGATCAAATTATAAATTAAATGGTATGAAAATTGATAATTAGATTATTACTTAAGATTTGATTAACATGCTTATTTCTTATGGTGACACATAATTTATTTTAAAAATTTAATATATCTATCATTACTCTTAATTATTACGAAAAGGGATCCTCTCCGGATCCCATTCATCTAATCCTCCCTATCAAATAATTCGGACCCTTGAAATTTAATCAAACGGCTAAAGTTATTATAACTTTTAAAGTGAGCTCGTGTTTTTAGCCATTTGATCAAATTTCAAGGGCCTGAATTGATTGATGAGGAAGATTAGGTGAAAGAGATCCAGAGAAAATCTTTCCAATTATTACTCGTGCGTTGCAATTTATTGTCATGCATCCAGTGAAGTTGAGATGGAGGAGGAGTTGGTGGGCACGTATTAAGTTATATATTAAAATAATAATGAGGATCTTTTTTTTTATCTTCTTTGTGAGGATTTTGGAGATTTTCAAATCATATCTGTTCATCGTATATCGTGCGGTCAGAAATCATTTTAAATATTATTATTTAAAATTAAACATGAATAGTAATTGACGAAAACCAACCCCACAATGCACGATAAACGAACATAATTTGAAAATTTCCAGAATCCTCGCAAAAGAGGATATTAAAATGAAGTGGGTGTTGAAGAATTATCTATCAGCTCCCTTGAAGTACATGGTCGTTGTTTTTTAAAATTTTCTCTACAAGATATGTACTACATTTATCTACATGAATAAAAATGCAATGAGGAACATATGTTCTACTTTATTATCGTATTTCTACTTAAGTACGGTATTCGCACACTCTTTTCTTTCTTCCATACACTTTATTTATTTTATTATTTGATTCTTTTTGTTTTATTTGATTAAAAAACTATAAATAAAACAAAAATACAAGAAAACAAGTGGATGGAAATGACTTCGCTTATATTGAATTTTTTTGGCATTTTCTGGGAAAAAATAAATGTAAAAATATTATTATCATTATAATTTTTTTTATACAAATGGTGATGTAACAAATTGATATTAAATTTATTATCTACGAAATTTAAACTTAAAACATTTTAATTAAAAGTAAAGAAGAGTAATATAAACTTGAGGCAATAGTACTATGATAAACCATTGCGTGATGGTAACATTTATGCATGAACACTGCCCGACCCTACAATTTTAGTTCCCATGCATGTTTCTTTTGTGTACCACAAAAGAAAAAACTTCGACAAAAAATTCTGACAAAATTTACTTTGACGTTGAGCGTTTTTGGAAAATCTGTCCTCTACGAAAAATGTTCCGTTTAACAAATATTATAAACATGTTCCAGTTAGATCTGCCATGGTTTTTGTGGTGTATATAATTTGCTTTGTTTTGAAGTCATATATATATATATATATATATATATATATATATACACGCCCCTTCTCAAGAGGGATCCTCATTTAAAAAAAAAATGGGGATACCCTCTTCACCGTTAGAGTTGACTTTAATGAAATTCTGTGGTTGAGATTAAATCACAGGCCACAGAATCTCAACCACATAATTTCATTAACTGCCATGGTTTTTGTGGTGTATATAATTTGCTTTGTTTTGAAGTCATATATATATATATATATATATATATATATATATATATATATATATATATATATATACACGCCCCTTCTCAAGAGGGATCCTCATTTAAAAAAAAAAATGGGGATACCCTCTTCACCGTTAGAGTTGACTTTAATGAAATTCTGTGGTTGAGATTAAATCACAGGCCACAGAATCTCAACCACATAATTTCATTAACTGCCATGGTTTTTGTGGTGTATATAATTTGCTTTGTTTTGAAGTCATATATATATATACACGCCCCTTCTCAAGAGGGATCCTCATTTAAAAAAAAAATGGGGATACTCTCTTCACCGTTAGAGTTGACTTTAATGAAATTCTGTGGTTGAGATTAAATCACAGGCCACAGAATCTCAACCACATAATTTCATTAAAGTCAAATCTAACGGTTAAGAGGGGATCCCCATATTTTTTGAAAAATAGGGATCCCTCTTTTGTGTGTGTGTGTGTATATACATATGAAGAACTAACTATAAAAAATATTTTTTTTTAAATCGACAAAAAGAGAATTTTAACAAAAATCTTTCGGTAATGTTCATTTTAACAAAAAATCACATTTTGTACACTAAAAAGTCAATTTTGGTACTATTCACTTTACCTTTTATTTTGTTTTTATCATTAAAACTCAAAGTTTTCAAGCTATTTTTATTAGTTTTTCTTAAAAAAAAAATTCCTTTAATAAGTAACTCATTTATGGTTAGTACTTAATTAACATAATAACGAAATAAAAGCACATGAAAATATCGAATTATACAGTATATAGTAAATAACATAGCAGGCACCAACAACAACAGCTAAGGCCAGAGCTACCATGGGCCGAGGGGGCGGATACCCCCACTGAGATTTTTCTGATGTTAGCATGCTGCTCAAACTGATCTGGTTCTGTAGCAGCAAAGTCCCCATTGATCTGGTTCTGGTTCTGCTCCGATCTAGTTCTGTAGAAGTATAGTTGGGTCTTATTTATTTATTTCAAAACCAGGCCAAAATGACATCGTTTTGGTCTTGGTAAAAAAATAAAAAAATGTAAACGAAACGGCGTCGTTTCGTATATGTTTGAAAAAAAGAAAGAAAGTATATTATAGTGAGGGACCGCTTGTCCCCACGGTCCCAAACTCCCATTCCATTTCTCCCTATTTCGTTTTCATTTCCCCCTTTGCGGCTTGCCAATCAGTGAGTAGCATGGTGTTGCTCTTCCCCTAACAGCTTGAAACGGAACGGAACATGAGCAAAGTTGCTATTCTCAGCCACACCAGCAGCCAGCCACTCTCTAGCTGACATATATATATATATTCAGGTAAATTTTTTAATTCCTAAATCTATAATCCCTAACCCTAATTAATTATTTAAGACGAATTTTTGTTTAATTGGTATAGAAATATAGAATCATATGGATATGGTAATGCACTAATATGGTTATTGACTTATTGATTATTGATATAAATTCTATGATTATTGATGAATGAAATCATGAAATTACGAATTCTATGAATATGGGTATACATTTATTCATATGATTAGTTGAATTAAATGTTTATTTGTTGAATAATTTGTATGCTTATTGGTATTGGTTAATTGAATTGTTACCTTGGTTGGATTAGATATAGATTAGTTATTAGGCATATTACTATATTAGTATAGTATAGTCTAGGATTAAGAGTCTAAGAATTTTATTGAGATTTTTATTCTATAAATTCTTCAAATTACGTATGAACCTTAAATGTTATTAGTATCAATATGACTGACTTTGCAGACTGAAACATCATGGAGAGGTTTTTCAAAAAAATATCAATGCCGCCATCCCCAGTTATTGAGAAAAATAATGATACTCAGGGACAAGATAGTACATAATTTATTTTATCAAATGTTCCATTAGATCCTGGTAAGCGAATTCAAATTTTGGATTACAATCCTAATATTTGAGATCAAGTACGAAGAGCGTATGTGCTAGCTGGTCCTCAACAACCTAAAACCCATAATTTTCCTTACAAGAAATATGGAGACACACAAAGACGATTCAACCCTACTTGGTTTGATGATTTTCTTACTTGGTTGAAATATAGTGTAGAAAAAGATGCTGCCTTTTGTTTGTGTTGCTACCTTTTTAAACCAAACATTGGAGAACAAGCAGGTGGTGATTTCTTTGTTCGTGAAGGATTTTCTAACTGGAAGAAAAAAGAAAGACTTCTAACTCATATTGGAGGCGTCAATAGTACACACAATCAAGCATGAAGTAATTTTGAACCTTTAAGGAGTCAAAAGCAAAATATCCAATCTTTTTTCTCTAAAACTCACGATGAAGCTCAAATTCAATATAGAGCTCGGTTGAATGCATCAATCGATTGTTGTCAATTTCTTTTGAGACAAGGGCTTGCATTTCGTGGTAATGATGAATCTGAACATTCAAGCAACCATGGATACTTTCCTGAGCTTCTACAGTTTCTTGCCGACCACAATGAGGATGTGAAAGCCTTTACTTTAAAAAATGCTCCGGAGAATCACAAATTGCCATCACCAGATATTCAAAAAGACTTTGTAAATGCTTGTGCAACTGAGACGATCAAGGCTATTATTGAAGACGTTGGCACTTCGTTGTTCTCTATTTTGATTGATGAATCTCGCGACATATCAACGAATGAACAAATGGCTATTGTATTGTGTTATGGGGACAAGAATGGGCATGTCGTTGAGTGTTTTATTGGCATTGAGCATGTTACTAGTACCATTGCTTTCTCACTCAAGGAAACCACTGATGAGGTATTTTCTAGGCATAAATTGAGCATGTCTAGGTTGCGTGGGTAAGGTTATGATGGGGCCAGCAATATGCAAAGTGAGTTCAATGGTCTTAAAGCTCTTATTATGAAAGAAAGTGGGTGTGCCCGTTATATTTATTGTTTTGCACATCAACTTCAATTAGCTCTTGTAGCTGTGGCAAAGAAGAACATCCAAATTGAGTCTTTTTTAGTATAGTTACTATTTTGGTAAATGTTTTTGGAGCTTCATCGAAGCATTGTGATCTTCTTCGAGAGAAGCAATCTATTGTAGGTATTGAAGCACTAAACAGTGGTGAGTTTACAAGTGGGAAAGGCAAAAATCAAGAAACTACTTTGAAACGTGCTGGAGAAACACGTTGGGGTTCACACTTTGGTACTTTAGTAAGTATAATGACTATGTTTTCATCCATACTTGATGTACTTGAAGTAATAGCAGATGATGGAGTAAGCTCTCAACAAAGATGTGAAGCGAATAATTTATTGGATTCCATGCAATCATTTGATTTTGTGTTTAATCTACACTTGATGAAAGATATACTAGGAATAACCAATGAATTGTCACAAACATTGCAAAGGAAGGATTAGGATATTGTAACTGCCATGAAGTTGGTTGGAGTTTGTAAGCAAAGGTTGGAGATAATGAGGAAAAGTGGTTGGGATTCTTTACTTAGTGAAGTCTCAAAATTTTGTCTTAAACATGATATTGATATGCCTAGTATGGATGATATGTTTCTTTCTCGAAGGCGAGGGCAACAAAAAGCACAAGCAGTCACAAATACGCATCATTATTGTGTTGGGATATTTTATGTTGTTTTGGATTGGAAGCTTCAAGAACTAAATAATCGTTTCAATGAGACCAACACTGAGTTACTTCTTTGTTTGGCATGTTTATGTCTAGCCGACTCCTCTGCTTTTGATACCCAAAAGCTATTGCGTCTTGCGCAGTTTAATCCTAAAGACTTCTCTATGAATGAGCTGGTGATACTTAAGATTCAACTTGAGACTTACATTGTGGATATGCAGTCTAGCATTGAGTTTTCAGATTTAAAAGAGATTGGAGATCTTGCAAAAAAAAAAAAAAAGGTTCAATGCAAGAAACACTAGGTGTATTCGCTGGTTTACTTGCTTGTGACAGTAGCACTAACTCTTCCAGTTGCTACTGCAACCATTGAAAGAGCATTTTCGGCCATGAAAATTCTGAAGAATCGATTGAGAAATCGAATGGGAGATCAATAGATGAATGATAACATGATTATTTTTATAGAGAGATATTTGATGGTATTGGTGTGGGGGCATTTCCTATTATGGGGGCATTTCCTAGAAGGATCTAATTTCCTATTAAAGAGAGAATCAACATCAAAATAGGAAGCAGTCTTAAGTTTCCTAAAGCAAGAAGATCTCTACACCTGCTGCCCTTTCTTGTGAGCAGCCCAACAGGTGTGGGGGCATTTGTGGAGCCAAAAATAATCACAAGGCGACACGTGGATTTTTTACAAAAGAAGACAAAACTGCCCTTGGGGCATACTGGGATTCCTACACGCAAGCAGCTGACAATTATCCCTAAACCAAGTCAAAAGTGCCCAAAATAGGTATCAACTTAAAACCTAATTTATTCCATATATTTCCTATTTCATTATTTAGCTAATCAATTAGCTAAATAATATATTCATTCCATATTTCCTAAAACCTTCTTTTTAAAACCATAATAATTGACCAATTAAGAGATTAATTGCCTTATTAATCCCCTAATTGGCAAACAAATCATCCCAAAACCATCAAAGGGCCGGCTCACCATTCTCATCCACACCTTTCCCATTTACTCTATTTTATTACCCAAATTAAAATAGCCATTTATTTTTATAACCACCCATTTATGCCTTTCATATTTAATTAGCCAATAAATTGGCTAATTAAATGAAGAATTGAACCCAAAAAGCCATGGAGTGGCCGGCCATCACTTCTCAAATTAGGGCAAAACCTAGCCCTATAAATAGGCTCCTATTTTCACCAAAAACTAATTCCAACACTTTGGCAAAAATCCCAAAATTCTCTAAACACTCTTTCTCTCTAAATTCTAACTTTGGCATCGGAGGTTCTTCGGCCAAAGCCCCCCCATTCATCGTGGGCGCGTGAGGCTCTTGGCCTTGACCTAAGGTGTTAATTGTTTTGTAGGTGCAATATTGTCCAAGATCAAGGAGGAGAAAATTTGCATCCACAAATTGGTGCTTTCATTGAGAGTTGAAGATCCATACTCTTAGAAGACTCTCGCATAAAAAGGTTTTTTTTTTCTATTTACTAGTCCATTTGAATATTTTCTTACGTTCTTATTATTAGAATTTTTTAATTTGCAAAGATTCTTTGATAAAACGTAAAAGAAAATTCATACGTTCTTATTATTAGAATTTTTTATTTGCAAAGATTCTTTGATAAAACGTGAAAGGAAAATATAATGGCTAGAAATTTAGAAAATTCCACAAGTGAAAATTCTCATATTCAAGAAATGGGACCGCGGCGATCCATGAGGCTAGATGTGGTCATGGGTGGAGTGGCACCACCACAAAATTCCACCATGGCAACCACCCACGGCAAGATCCATGGCACCACCATCATAGCCCAAGCCATGTCATCCAAGCTTGCACGGGCCCGAGCCCAAGCCTCGCACTCACATGCATTACGCACTAAGCAGCCTGCTCCCTCCAAGCAGCCCACTTTCGTGGCCCTGCCTGCCCACGCAGCCCTGCCTGCTCATGTGGCCCAGTCTACTCACGCGGCCCAGCCTGCTCCTGCCGAGCAGTCCACTCTCAGGGCCCAGCCTGCTCCCAACGAGCAGCCCACTCTCATGGCCCAGCCTGCTCCCGTTGAGCAGCCCACTCTTGCGGCCCAGCCTGCTCCCGTTGAGCAGCCCACTCTCATAGCCCAGCTTGCTCCCGTGGCATTCCAAGTAGCCCAAGTCGGTCCAAGACTATCTCAACCATCTGGACCAACCATCAAGCCGGGGGCATTTCCACCAAATTACTCCTCAGATTTGACATTTCCCAACTCAAATTTCACGCCCGGAGTCTACCACACTTCCACTGCTCAAGGAGATACATTCATTCCAAGCTCTTCCAACCCAAATGGAGAACAACACTTGTCTCGACAAGTCATAGAGTTGATGAGCGCCATCGCACATCAGACGACCTTGGTGAACCAGCTCTTGCAGCGCACCGAGATGCAACGTGCCCTAGGTGTGGTGTCCCGAAGTAGGACAAGAGTAGGCGAAGAAACTCTCCAGCAGCGTTCCGGCAAGCAGCCACTCGACCAGCCACGAACCAAGCATTCTGGCAATGTACATTCCCGACTGGGCCCTCGAGATAGCGTATACTCTCGTCTTAGCGCGCGGAGAAGCGTGCACTGTCGACTAAGCCCACGGACGAACATACATTCACGGTTGGGGTCACACTTCGATAGTCAACATGAGCAACCTTCCAGGCGAAGTGTTCATTCACGGCTAAACCCGCAAAGAGCATCCTACACCTCATATCGGAGTAGGCAGCACGACGGACGGAGAGAAGCGGTCACTCAATCCAGCTCAAGTTCAACCAACAGCCTGCGAAGAACTCGCTCGCCTACTAAGAACACACCACAAGAACCGCATCCGCCGCATAGAAGAGCCAAATACATGGAAGAGCAGCCTAGACCAACAGGTCATGACTGGGGGCAGCCGAGAGCTTCGCTACCCCAAAGGCAAATTCAAGAGGAAGTAGAAAGACTCTTAACCAAGCGATTGCGTAACTTTCAACGCAACGAGGTTACCGACGAGGCACTACGACGAAACATGACCAACATAAGCAAGTCACCCTTTATGGATGAGATCGAGCGGGCAGATCCCCCACGCGAGTTCAGCATGCCACATTTCACATTCTTCAAAGGGCAAGAAGACCCGGAGGGACACTTGAAGCACTACCGAAGCGCAATGATCCTCTATCAAAACAACGATGATCTTATGTGTAAGATATTCGCCACCACTCTACAAGGCGAAGCGCAAGATTGGTTCTACACCCTGCCGCCACAGTCCATTCGAAATTTTGATGAACTTTCTTTGGCTTTCATCAAAGAATATTCACCCTATCGCTCGATCAAGAAGAAATCCGACCATTTGTTCAACGTCAAGAAGAACCCAAATGAGTCACTCCGCGACTATGTGAAGAGGTTCAAAGCAGAGAAGGCAAGGATAGTCGGATGCAACGACTTGATAGCTAGAGCAACATTCCAAAAAGGACTTCCAGCAGACCACCCATTGTTTGGAGAATTGATCATGAAAGAAGATCTAACCCTAGCAGACTCCTTCTTTCTAGCAGAGAAACACGCACTTTGGGATGAAGCTCGGCGAGCAGACAAGGCACCCGAGCAGCCTAAAAAAGAAGTAGCGGTAAAGAAAGAAGACGGAAAGCAGCTAAACAAATAAAGCAAGCGGGGGGCCAAGCGTAGAGACTGAAGAGTGCGAAAGAGCATTCCAAAACCTGAAGAAGTATCTCACATCACCTCTCATACTATCCAAGCCATGAGTAATGGAAGACTTATACATTTACTTAGTAGTCTTAGAAGTAGCGATAAGCTCTATCATCATAAGAGAAGAGCTGGGGGCCCGACTACCTGTATTCCACAGTTCAAAAGCTCTCCTCGATGCTACCAGAAATTCAAAAGCTAGGTTTGGCAATAATTGTTGCAACTTGGAAGCTCAAGTTTTGCCTTCAGACGTAAGCAGTCATCCTTATGACGCACTATTCGGCCCAAAAAGCGAGCCAACGACAGACGAACACTAGAAGGACACACTCGGAAGCAAGTTTTGTCCTCATTGCCTTAAAAGATTCTACCGGCGGTTGAACACCATCTTCTGCTACGTGTCACATGGCCTCAGCCGACCCTTACTCTATAATTCTATTCTAGAGTGGCTCAAAACTGGCAGTTGAGCATCTCTTACTATGTGTTACTTGGTCCATCTCTATGGTTCCCTACTGCGCATTCACGCCTAGCCTAGGCAACGCAACAGAGCGACCCAACAAGCTTAGTACACCCTAGCTGCACCTGCTCCACTTGATGAAGACTTCTAGCATTTGCATAACGACGATGCACCCAACAAGACGATCCTCGACTGCCTCAAGAAACCCCTTACCAACAAGAAAGGAAAATGGCTAGATGAACTCCCCGGATGTCTATAGGCATATCACACCACCAAAAAATGAGTAACCGAACAGTAAGGAGATGACCACAAGCTTAGATCTGGCAGAGGAGAAGCGCGAGTAGACTATCACTAGCATCACAACTTACCAGTAGCAACTCCTCTCCAGCTACAACAAAAATGCCAAGATCCGGTAGTTCCAGCCCGAAGATCTGGTCTCAAGAAAAGCCTTCATCACTGCCCGCAGATAAGGCTCTAAAAAGATGGATCCCATCTGGGAAGGTCCGTACAAAATCAGCAGACTAGGCGGCAAGAACAGTTACACCCACGCCACCATGAAACGACAAAAATATCGAAAAACAGTAGAATGCCTACAGTCTAAGGAAGTACCATGTGAGACCTTCCGCTACATCAAAGCCTGAAAACTGAAGCAGCTTAACGGGCACCACCTCGCAAGTCGAGAACTATCCAGTTGTTATGTAGTCTTTTACAGCTAAGTTATTCGTTCGTTTCACTTGTTTTTTTTTTCAATGAGGAATTCAGAAGTAATTTGCAACTTGGCTCAACTACGTGCCTACGACAACTGATCATACCTGCACTTAAAAAGAAGATTGCGCCCTTCTTAGGGACTCATCGCAGGAATTGCACCCCCCGAGGGATCAACCATGCTCTCCAGTGCGAGAGGCTAAACCAATTCCCCGACACCCACATGGGTCTACTCTCCAAAATAGGAGGATAAAACTCTACACTCCGAATATCCAGACGTGGATGAGCCGGGCTGCCCTAGTATAACTAGAAAAACACGATGGCTTGCACCGGGATTCCTAGAAGTAGCCACAATGGCCTTTTTCAAGGCTTAGCTAACTGAAGGATTTTGGGTCTCTTGGCCTAATCCGCGGGGAACCGGGCCCTAGAGACGGAGGGGGCACATTATGCAGTATGCCTTACAGACGGCTGCCCTGGAACCCTAAAGCTGTTACCGAGTGCACTAAGGTAGCCTACGGTTTCCAGAAGACTGCCTACGGCTTGCCCTTCGAGCAGTAAAGCCGCGCTAGACTTATACAACTGCACATTCTTGTGAAAGGTTAAACAAGCTAGCGTGCATAAACGAAGCTTTATCCACTGCCGACATGCTACGTAGTCGATAAGCTTCACCTCTGCCAAGCGCGGAACAACCTACACCAAGTCCTAAAGTGTTGTGATACTTGCTACGCAACCTACGGAATTGGAGAAAGCACAAGGTTAACAGCCTAGTGGTTACATGGACTTGTCTGCTTCTGTAAGTAAGGCATCCGGCTGCCAACCCTATGGCTAACAACTTTGCAAAGTTCTACACCAACACCTACGGCTGCATAGGCTACGCGAGCTTGTCTGCTTATAAAGGTTAGGGCATGAACAAAAGAAAAGCGAAGGAATCATGTTTATAAACAATTAGCAAAGGCCGAAGGAGTTCAAGCAAAACAAGAGCTACAAGGAAAAATAAAGAAAATCCTAAATGCTACCTAGAAGACTACATCAGCTTGGACATTCCACTATTATTCAGTCGCCACACCTTCAGCAGCTTGGACATTCTTAGCAGTGGCATCATCCAGCGCTTTCACTTCTGGCTGCTCTAGCCTGGGCACTAACATCTCCGGCTACTTCGCCAAGGGAAGCTTTAAAAGTAAAAATGAGAAAAGTCTTCCACAGAAATAAAGAATGTCTCGAAACCTCGAGCTCATCCTTCTCACCCTTCAGCTGCTCATTCTCCTCAAGCAGACCAATACAGACGCGTTGCAGCTCATCCACTTCCTTTTTCAGACTTTCGTTGATCTTTAGTACACCTTGAAATTCTAACACTTAGGGTTCAAGCCTATCGACGATTCTTTTAAAGTGGACCATTTGATTATAAGCAGCAATCAACTTTTCATCATTTGCATAAGCAGCAAAACGAAGCTCAGAAACTGCAAACTCAAGATCTTGAATCTGAGTCTCAAGCTGCAGAGAAGTAGGGGCAGAAATATTAGACCTCTTCAAAGCAACAAGCTCAAAATCCAACCCCTTGATCTCATCGGCCAAGGAATAAGCTTCAGCTGCCATAGTCTTCGCCAGCTCCTTGGTAGCCTTGCTATATCTGCATCATGGCAAGCAGAGCAGTCCTTCAATATTGGGTCATATGCTTCGCAAAGGAACTTGGGCAAACAACCTTTCTGACGCCATCAACAAACTTGGTACAAGCGTCCATGTCTTCAAGCGAGACTGGTTTCAAAAGCACACAGATCTCAGCAGCCTCCCCAGAAGCAGGCATAGTGGGTTTCTCACAGCTGCCCATGCGAACAGTGTCATTCTTCCCAGCAGGCGAGTCAGTCTCAGCAGCAGAGTAAGTGAGCCTTAGCACCACTTTAGCAGCAGAGTCCACCTTATCGCTCTTCATAATAGTAAGCATCTCTAAATGTGAATCAGACTTAGCTTCATACGAACGTCTTAGCATAGACTTCGACATTTGGGGCATGACAATACCTCTACACTGAGCAATATTATCATCAATCGAATTAGCCACTCTCGACATGGCAGGCGCCATAGGCTCAGATCTAGCAGCCTCATCTCTTTTCCTATTTGAAGAAGTCATGCCAATCACGCACCTCTTGGTAACAAGCAGATCCTCATTAGCAGCAGTAGAAGTCTTCAGTTTTTTCTTAACCGGTATCTCTTGAGCAGGCAGGGAAGATCTCTTCTTTCCACCTTTATCTCAACGAAGAGGATTATGCAGCCAACGACATTCATGGTACTCAGCAGGGGAGCTCAACCTTGCATTCCAGTAGGCAAAGAGGCATGTATGCCTAGCATTCCGGCAACCCATGAAGCCCGCAACCTCCTCATTTCTCTCAATTGCCGGTTTGCCCGTGTCAGATCCAAGAGCCCAAAAGGAAATGAGACTTACGACTCGCTTAACACTGCACCTCATCGCCACAATCTGTGGCCCCAGTCACACAAGCTGCCCATGGCTCTAGCCAAGTTGAGCAGCTTAAAGCAGTGGTCCCTGCCACAATATCTCATCGGCCCATGCGAAGAAAGCAACGAAAGACGGTCCTTTGCACGGGCAAGATGTAGAAGATTGCTAGAGGAGGGGGAACAAATATCCTCTAAGCTTTCTCTCTCTTGTAGGGTAGAATAAATCGCTCTCCAAGGTTGATTTAATAACCCACTTAAGGTGGACTTAAATAGGCTTTGAGAGAAATTTATTTCCCTTTCCTAGAAGGATCTAATTTCCTATTAAAGAGAGAATCAACATCAAAATAGGAAGCAGTCTTAAGTTTCCTAAAGCAAGAAGATCTCTACACCTGCTGCCCTTTTTTGTGAGCAGCCCAACAGGTGTGGGGGCATTTGTGGAGCCAAAAATAATCACAAGGCGACACGTGGATTTTTTACAAAAGAAGACAAAACTGCCCTTGGGGCATACTGGGATTCCTACACGCAAGCAGCAGACAATTATCCCTAAACCAAGTCAAAAGTGCCCAAAATAGGTATCAACTTAAAACCTAATTTATTCCATATATTTCCTATTTCATTATTTAGCTAATCAATTAGCTAAATAATATATTCATTCCATATTTCCTAAAACCTTCTTTTTAAAACCATAATAATTGACCAATTAAGAGATTAATTGCCTTATTAATCCCCTAATTGGCAAACAAATCATCCCAAAACCATCAAAGGGCCGGCTCACCATTCTCATCCACACCTTTCCCATTTACTCTATTTTATTACCCAAATTAAAATAGCCATTTATTTTTATAACCACCCATTTATGCCTTTCATATTTAATTAGCCAATAAATTGGCTAATTAAATGAAGAATTGAACCCAAAAAGCCATGGAGTGGCCGGCCATCACTTCTCAAATTAGGGCAAAACCTAGCCCTATAAATAGGCTCCTATTTTCACCAAAAACTAATTCCAACACTTTGGCAAAAATCCCAAAATTCTCTAAACACTCTTTCTCTCTAAATTCTAACTTTGGCATCGGAGGTTCTTCGGCCAAAGCCCCCCCATTCATCGTGGGCGCGTGAGGCTCTTGGCCTTGACCTAAGGTGTTAATTGTTTTGTAGGTGCAATATTGTCCAAGATCAAGAAGGAGAAAATTTGCATCCACAAGTAGCATAACCTTTCTGCAAAGCACAAATACTAAAGAAATACAAGGAAGAAATAAAAATGAAGACCGCAGCAAATTGACATACCTATTCGACAAACTCTTTTCCTTAACGATGGTACATAATAATAAATTAATTATCCAAATCTAATTCACATTAATTTCTGCATGAATTGTTTTAACATACAATCGTAATTGATGTAATTTGATTTAAAATCATGGACACTTTGGCTGCTAACGTTTACTTACTAGACTCCATCTATAAGAATGTAATTCTAGTGGATTCCATTCAAAACATGCATATAAAAGTGGGCCCATATTTTTTTTTATTAAAAGAGATATTCTACACTAATCTACATTAAAGGAAAAAAAGAGAGTGAATTCGGAACACAGTGTCTTTGAAAGAAGAGTAATTCTTGAGAGATCAAATTTTTTAAACCAAATTGCAAACCAAATGATGTGTCACAAATAAGAAACAAGCATGTTAATCGTTACTTAATTAATAATCCAATTATCTACAACTATATCATTTAGTTTGTAAATTTGGTCTACCTAATATTACTCTTGAAAAAAATATCCTAAACACTAAGACAATTCATCATTTGCAAACAAATTAAAACCAACTATTAAGACAAATATGAATTTACAAAAACTATAAAAAGGACTGTGCGTAAGACAGAGGCCACGTACTCAAGATCTCCTCCAAGGATGGTAAGTTAAACCGCATTACAACACGGGTGAAGTCGACATATGGTAAGTTAAACCGCATTACAACACGGGTGAAGTCGACATATGGTGAAGTCGACATATGCTAAGAGAACTTTTTCAAAATCAGATTTTTCGTAATCTCTTTTTTATTTTATAATTTAACATTAATTTTCGTATCAATATTTTAAAATATTATACCAATAACATGAGGCGGACTTTTGAGAGAGTTCTCATGTCGTCAATATTTTTTTATTTCCACCAGAGTATTACATGTTTAAACCAACGTATATGATGACTTTACGATCCTAGATTCTTATGCTAATGGGAAAGGCCAACTCTTTCGGATCCATCGAATCATGTACCCACAAATTTGCACTCCCTTTTGAATTAGCCACTGGGGATCATCAATAGGCTTGACCTTGATTGTAGAGGATGAAAATCTCTAAGACAATTGATGGACTACTAATTTCTCCCTGCAAAGTCCTGTGGAAGTAGGGTACTCCACATGAACATAGTAGTGAAAATGTACGGATGCTATATGATCCGGCATTGATGAGACGCGGTTTGAACAAATATATGAGGGGTTTTGTATTTGGTCGTCGTAAAAAAACCTATCACTGTTCTTATTTTTTATTACGGTTGCTTTCTTATTTGTTTAAAGTTAGCTCCCTTTCACAAATAGGTAATATTATACTTGGTCTGCCTGTAAATTTAATGGGGGTGTCCGGATAGACTTATATGGCACTACTCTAATAATGGAGCCTATCCGGTTCGCACGGGATATGGTGTTGCCATGGAGATGGAGGAAAATGGGGAGCTTGGGAGGAAAGGGACAGGGGGAGGGAGTAGGCGGGATGAGGGTGACCAGTGCTTTGGGGGGGGGGGGGGGGATGTATCTGGAGGTTAGAGGTTCCAAATAAATTGATTTTTTTATATGGCGGTGTTGTAACCATTCCTTGGCTGTGCGGATCAACCTCCTTAAACGCCGAATGCAAGTGGATAGTAATTGTGTTCTGTGTGGAGCAGTGGAGGAGACGGAGCATCACTTATTTTTCCAATGCGTGTTTAGTCGTGTGCTATGGTACTGTTGCTTTTTGCAGCTGGACATGGCATCTATGGCAGGTAGGGATTTCCGTGAGTATTGGCAGGGACTATATGGTCGTTTCCGCGACAATGAAAGACAAGAGGAGTTGATGCAGGAGTGTTTTTTATGTGGAGAATATGGAAGAGCAGGAATGAAATGATCTTTAAATGAGTGTTGGTTAATCCTATGGAGATGGTGAATTTAGTGCGGCGTCACCTCCTAGAGTTCCGAGCTGGGCAATGTAGGAAAAGGAGAGATGTTGGCTGTGGTGAGGAGGAGATTGAAGCAAGCTTCGTGGGTCAATGGGTTCGATGGAAGAGGCCACCTTTTGGTGTGATGAAGATTAATTGTGACGGTGCTTGGTGTGGAAAGACTTGCAAAGGTGGATATGGGTGGGTTTTAAGGGATTTTGCTGGTTTGTTGCAAGCGGCTGGTGGGGAAGGAAGTGTGTTCTGATCATGGTTTTGTAAAATGATATTAGCTCGTTTGAAGGCGCAGTTCCCATACTATTGATGTATGTGGAAATTATTCCCCGACGCAAAAAGAAAAAAAATAGAGAAAAAAAAACTCCAACTTGTAAATAATTCGGTCAATACTACTTAGATGTCACATATACTATGGTCTAATGGTATTCCTCTTCACTTGTAAGTGAAAGGTTTTAGATTTGATTTTCGCCAAAAGCGAATTTGAACCACATTATCATGACTAGCTCATTATGAGGCCCACTCCCACGCCCTCTTATTATAGATAATATCGTTTGTGCAAAAACAAAAAAAATATAGCTTAAGAATTCTCTTCTTTAAAGTATGGTTATTAGATCATTGACCAAGAATTTAACAGCGCTATACACGGAGGCCACTAAGAATTCTCTTCTTCAAAGTATGGTTCAAGAATGCATCTGATTGGCAAATAGCTTTAAATTGAAAACTTGCTCGGATTTACAATTTAATAAAACAAAAGATGGCCTTTAATCTTATTGATAACCACTTCGTTGACACAATTTTGAAGCTTAACAATTAAGCAATGAGGAAAAGGAAGAAATAATTAGATAGATAGAGAGCGAGTCTAGAGAATTAATCCCTCGAGAGATCCTGCCCATGAGTTTTTTATTTTATTTTACTTGATTTTGGTAAAAGAACAAATAATATTGAGAGGGATTCTGAGGTACTCGAGTCGACAAGAAGGACCAGGAATCAATTATGCACCACGCACCATTGGCCATTAATTTCAAGGGACCCCGATCTTAATTGTGTACCCACCTATGTGACAGCAACTGAGAATTTGTACGGTATTATAAACAGGCAAAAGTTAGAGAAATAATATTTGTTAGGGACATGAGCGAAGCGGGTGCAAAATATCATACTGTTTAGTTTCGTAACTATAACATAAAAGGATTGGAGATAAAAAGAGAAAGGGAGGGATATTGATATATTGCTTTCACTTCTTTTCTTTGTTGTGTATTGTGATCACACACGGAATGCTTTTTATATAGAGCCACATCCGTGAAGGTTTACAAAAATGAAATGATTGTTTTTTGAAAACCCTCACATATCAACAACAATACAACTATTCTCAAATCTTCCTCACTATTAGCTAAAGCATGTGGGTATATATTTCCACAAATTTTACAACACTCACCCTTAGATGCCCACATATCAACATCAATTGCCTTGTTAAAACCTTGTTTGGAAAAACCTAGTGGGAAAAAAACCGTAGCGTAGAAAAAAAGTACAACTTTGTTTGGATTATTGATAGTGTTAAGTATGCTTATTGATATAGTGTCAAAACCTTGATAGGAAAAACCCAGTGGAAAAAATCCTAGTTAAAGGAAAAAGAGTACAATATGCACGTGTCATGGATGCTCATCCTAATATGTATCTCCCACTAATTCCGCATTCTTCAAATTTAACTGATTGGTAAGTCGACGTTATCCATTACCATGCACTAGCTTTTGAAACATGCACTTTGGTAGAGATTTGGTGAATAGGTTTGCCAAATTTTCATTGGAATGGATTTGTCTGACTTCAATAACTTTAGCCTTCTGAAGCTCATGTGCATTGAAAAACTTTGGAGATATGTGTTTATTCTTATCACCCTTGATGAATCCTTTCTTCACTTGGGCAACACATGCTGCATTATCTTCATGAATGACAATTGGAGTGTTTGTCTTTGAAGGTAAACCAAATGAATTCCGGTTATGAAGGATCATTGATCTTAACCAAGAACATTCACGACTTGCTTCATGTAAAGCAAGTATTTCCGAATGATTGGAATGTGTAGCAACTAATGTTTGCTTTGTTGAGAGCCATGAAATTGATGTATCTCCATTAATGAACACATATCTAGTTTGTGAGCGGGTTTTATGCAGATCAAAGAGAAAACCAGCATCTGCATATTGAACAAGGATTTGGTCATTTGTAGATTTCTTTGGGTAGAAAAGACCCATGTCTCTTGTCCCATGAAGGTATCTTAAAATATCTTTGACTCCCTTCCAATGATGAATTGTTAGAGCGGGGTTATACCTTGCTAATAAGTTGATTGAAAAAGTTATATTTGATCTAGTACATTGTGATAAATACAATAAAGCACCTATTGCACTCAAATATGGTACTTTTGGACCAAAGACCATTTCATCATCTTCATTCGGATAGAATGGATCTTTCTTAATGTTGAGAGAATGAACGACCATTGGCGTGTTGGATAAGCCTTGTCCATGCCAAATCGCTTCAGGATTTTTTCAATGTAAGCTGATTGATAGACCAAAATTTCATTAGCATAATGCTTGATTTGCAGGCCAAGACGATATTTTGTTTTTCTAAGGTCTTTCATTTCAAATTCGCTTTTCAGATATTCGATAGGGGATAAGCTTCATCGTCGAGAGGGAAACAGCTCGGATCACCAGCTAAGGCCCCTAAATGACCGCTCAGTGATAAATGAGGTAGTGGTGCAGAGACATCCAGAAGGTTTGCCTAGAAGTAGCCACCCTCTTTAGGGATTCCAACTAAGTTTATAACATCGACATATACTGCCACTATAGCAAATCCAGAATTTGATTTCTTAATGAACACACAAGGGCAAATGACATTGTTGGATTATCCTTCTTTGATCAAATACTTACTGAGACGATTCTACCACATTTGTCCAGATTGTTTCAACCCATAAATGATCACCTTAATTTGATTGAGAGCAAACCTCGTGGTTTGTTAGTCGTTTCAGGCAACTTAAGTCATTCTGGGACCTTCATATATATGTCAGTATCTAATTCTTTATATAGATACGAGGTGATGACATCCATAAGTCGCATGTCAAGTTTTTCTGAAACCACTAAACTTATTAAGTAACAGAACGTAATTGCGTCCATTACAGGAGAGTATGTCTCCTCATAATCAATTCCAGGTCTTTGTGAAAAACCTTGTGCAACAAGTCGTGCTTTATATCTAGCAATCTTGTTTTTCTCATTGCGCTTTCTTGTGAATAACCATTTGTAACTCACGGGGTTTACACCAGTCGAGGTTTGGACTACCAGTCCAAAAACACTTAGCCTTTCCAAGGAATTTAATTTTGCATGGATTGCATCTTTCCACTTAAGCTAGTCTTGTCTCTGTTTGCATTCATCAACAGTCATCGCTTAATATGATTTCAGTGGCTACTGCGAATGCGAACATGTCGTCGATGATTATTTCATTTTGATCCCACAATTCATTAGTACATGCATAATTTATGAAGATTTCTTTGCTTTCATGTATTTCTATGTCTTCAGGAATATGTGTCTCATCAATGACATTTTTTCTTCTGAAAGTACAGAATCATGAATTGTGAATTTGTCATTCATTTCCTTTTCCTGAATGATTTCATTTGGATTTAGCTGTGCCCTCATCTTTCTCTTTCAAGGTGCTGAATCTTTTGAACATGGGGGTCTACCATACTCAGATAAATCGTTCACTGCCACTTCATTTTGTCTAACAAGGACATCAATTCTTACAGGCTCATTGTAGCTGGTATATATTATTTTGTCACTTTCATAGCATCATTAAATGCCTCTCGCATTTGATTAGTAATACTTTGAAGATGAAGATCCTTTTCACTTCATTTTCACATTGAGTGCTTCATGGATCAAAATGAGATAAGATGGGTACAATCCATGTCAGCTTTTGTCATTGTTCTGGAACGGTCTTTTCTCCCCATAACGATGAGAAGATTGTCTCATCAAAGTGACAATCCGCAAAATGAGCTGTAAACATATCACTTGTCAAGGGTTCCAAATATCTAATGAAAGATGGTGAATCAAAACCCACATAAATTCCCAGTCTACACTGAGGTCCCATTTTAGTGTGTTATGGCGGTGCAATAGGCACATAAACAACACAACCAAAAATTCGTAAACGTGAAATGTTTAGCTGACGCCCAAACATGAGTTGTACTGAGGAGTATTTGTGGTTGGCTATAAGTCTTAATCAAACCAATGATGCAGCATGTAAGATGACATGTCCTAATGTAGAAACTGGCAATTTTGTTTTTATGAGCAGAGTGCGAGCTATTATTTGGAGCTGCTTGATAAATGCTTCTGCTAAACCATTTTTAGTATAGATATGAGGAACATGGTGTTCAACATCAATGCATAGTGTCATGTAGTAATCATCAAAGCTTTAAGACATAAATTCACCAACATTATCAAGTCAATTTGACTTAATAGGGTAATCTAGAAACTATGCTCGCAACTTAATTATCTAAATAAGAAGTCTCGCAAAAGCTACATTTTGAGTAGACAAGAGGTAAACATGTGACTATCGAGTAGATGCGCTAACCAAAACCGTAAAATATCGAAATGGTCCACAATGTGGTTGACTAGGCCCACAAATATTCTCTTGAATTCTTTACAAAAATGATGGGGATTCAACATCAATCTTTAATTATGAAGGTCTAATTACCAACTTCCCTTGAGAACAAGCCTTGCAAGGATTATCATTTAAGATAGCAATGTGTCTGCTCAATAATGGATGTCCATTAGAGTTGGTAATGATTATATGCATCATGGTGGATCTTGGATCATGGAACTTCTGGTTCATGAGAGTATGTGCTTCAATTGTCTTTTATGTAAGTATAATACAATCCACTCGATAAACCACGCAACTTTTCCAATGTACGCTTATGGGTATCATTAGAGGTAATGCATAGATATTCTACATTTTTTGCACTTTTCGTTTCAATGTGGTATCCATTTAAACGTATGTCTTTAAAACTCAACAAATTTCGAGTAGATCGAGTACGCATTTTGTATGGACAATATTGTTCCATTTGGTAGCATGATCTGGGCTTTTCCTGAGCCTTCAATTACATCTTATTGGCCCGATATTGTGAGACCCTGAAATTTTAAAAGTGTTTTTATGAACTTTGGAGTGCCTACAAATTTTACAATTTCTAGTTCCTTCTAAATGAGTGATAATTTTATTTGAGTTCAAAGATTATTTTGAGGTAAAACGGAGAAAGTGGAAGTCATTAAGAGTTCGTAGCATTTTTCGAATTACCTTTTAGAATTAAGATGAATTTTTAAGGTGATTTACAAGTTGGACCAATGAGTAAGTGACACATGGCAGCCAATAAGTGTCTAGCTTGCCACGTGACAGCCACAGAACCTAGACAGCATGAGGCTGGTCTAACCGGTTAGTAGCAATTTAGCCACATGAGAAATGATGATTCGACCCAAAGAAATGGAAAGTAAGCCTTGTTGGCGGTGCAAATCAGGAATATGATTGCCTATAAATATGATATCAATCCTTGTCAAATTGGAGATGACTAAGCTATGTGCTTAGCTTGCTGGCCGATTAAGTTAGGAGGTGTCAATAAAGTTACATGCAAATGGGATATGTAGGTGAGTCATGGCCTGAGCTGTGGATATCAGGCAAACATTTATCCACATTAAGATGACAGGTGTGCTTGCTACCAATTCATCCAATAGGATTTGTTGTTTTGCCATCATTTTTGTACGATAAATAAGAGCAAATACTTCTTTTTAATATCGTGCAAAAGGCTATTTTTCATGCAAGTTAAGGTCTGATGTTTATATATATAATAAGAGCAAATACTTCTTTTTAATATTGTGCAAAAGGCTAGTTTTCATGCAAGTTAAGGTCTGATGTTTTTATATATATATATATGAGAGATAGAGAGAGAGAGAGTGAGAGAGAGAGAGCGTTAGAAAAGAGAATAGAGTGGAAGAAATATATGGCATTAGAAGTGAGAGAGAGAGGGAGAGTTAGAAAAGAGAATAGAGTGGAAGAAATACATGGCATTAGAAGTGATCAGGGAGCTTGCGCAAGTACGCGGAGCTTAACTATTTCGGTAGTGACGTGGATCTTAGTTTTAGCTTTGGAATCGAGGTATTGGTGAGGAATATTGCTTGCTTGACTTGGAGATTAGGTAGGGGAATCCTCACTTACCCTAGTTATGGAATTTTGTGCATGTATGTATATTTTGCTGTGATAAAACCATGAGGAAAAATGGTTTTGTTTTATATCATGATATGCATGTTTTATGCTACAAAGTAAAGTGATGACTTGAGAATGAAGGGGGCATAGCGATTGCCTTGGGTTTTGGTCCCCTAAACCTCCGGAGGGGCTACTACGAAGGGATTAGTGCCGTTACCTTTCTAGGGATGTATTAGAATATCTAAGGGTAGAGCATTAAAGGACACTCTCGCTACACCTTACCATAAGTATATTCATTTGGAGTTGGTCTAGGTAAGGGGTAGTTGGTCATCAGACCGGTCATCAGGCATGTAACGATTTATTGGGATCTCTGTTTTCTTTTTAAAATGAAATTGTGTGAGCATACAATCTATTTTTAAAACTAAACAAAGTTTTTGTTGTGCATCATTTTCTTTTGGTATATATAGTGTCATATACTATTTTCAAACCAAGCTGGGGTGGATTCCCTGAGAGGGAGAAATGAAGGTTTACAATGCTCACCCCTACTTTATTACAGGACCGGTGCACCTACAAATAGACGATTTGGACTAGTGTTGTTTGTTACTTGTCAACTTCTCGGTCGTTCATTGCCTCACCGTCTTGAAGGGATATTGGTAACCAAACTCAACATTTTTCATTTTCAAATCGTACTAAAGAGTTGGTATAGTATGATAATTACCTTTAACTCTTTGGTTTTGTTGTAGATTGTGAAGTTTTTTTCCTATGTAAAAATTTTATCCAAATTCAGTTGTCTTTTTATTTTTTCGTTTTACCAAAATGATTTCTGCTTCTATACTACTTAAAAATAAATTATTTTATGCCCCTTAAATAGCTTTACATTCTATTAGGAATGTAGGGCAATAGTGCTAGATTTTAACACTATAATATTGCGTTACTAATAGAGCGTGGCACTGTTACGTGCCCATTATTGGGGCGTGATAGAAAAATCGTATCAGTGCAATGCTTGATCCACTTCTAAAATATTTTTGTTCTTCTTCTTTATTTTAAATCGTTTTGGTTCGAAAAAGAGTTTTGAATTCCACTTTCGATTTACGTACTGGATTGACTTTGCCTTGCCCTTTCAATTCAAACTTTTACTTCATTTGTTGTTGAGTCAAATTTTGAACGAGTTGTTGAGTCAATATCTCTCATTTCAATTCCGACTGTGTTGACAAGATGCTTAGTCCTCCGACAAGTCCAAAAGAAAATAGGGCACCGGATGATGCACAACAAATAGCTGAAATGTTTAGGGCTTTTTAAGCACATACGAATGCTTATATGCGCACTAATGAGGAACGTGCACATGATCAATAGATGTCTTATCTCGATTTGTTTTATGAAAAATAAGCCACTTAAGTTTTGGGGAGTGCCTGAAGCTAAAAAAGTTGAGAGTTGGTTGGAACGTATTAAAAAGAAGATGAGAACTCTTCATGTACCACCAGAACTTCAAGTTAACCTAGCTTCACATGTCTTCGAAGGTGAAGCAGATTTATGGTGGGGTACTATACGTGCTCAGTATAACATTGAAAAGATGAATTTTGATGATTTTGAGCAACTTTTTCTCAAGTGTTACTTTCCTGATGCTATGAAGCATACTAAAATTCAAGAATTTCTTGATCTTAAACAAGGGAATATGATTGTGGCTGAGTATGTCACCAAATTTACTGAGTTGAGTGAGGACTCTAATGGTATTGCTAATGATCAGAAGACAATGGCAATTAAGTTCAGACAAAGGCTTAGAGACTCTGTTCGAAGGCATATTGTAGGTCAAGGACCTAAAACTTATCATGAAATTATGGAAGCAGTTTACGAGTTAGATCAAGATTAATATAAAGGGTCAGGATCGAGAAAAATGACTAGGAAGTTTTTGAGGAACCAAAACGGAGTAGTAGTGGCAATAATGGATACAGATTTAGGAGGTTAAGGCCTATTGAATGTTATCATTGCTATGAATTTGGATATACTAGAGATAAATGCACCAGCTGCATTTATGGATCTCATGAATCGAGTATTCCAACCTTAATTGGATAAGTTTGTTATCATTATCTATTGACAATATCCTTATTTATTTTAATATTAGGAAGGATCATGAAATACATCTCCATATAGTCTTATAGACTTTAATGGACAATTAGTTATAAAAGAAGTCGAAGTGTGATTTTTGGCTAACATAAGTGAAATTCCTTGGACATGTGATATTTGAAGACGAAATTTGTGTGGTTCTCAGTAAGGTAGAAGCAGTATTGAACTGGGAGCAACCTAAGAATGTTTCAGAGATACAAAGTTTTCTTGGATTAGTGGGCTATTATATGAGATTTGTTCAAGATTTCTCAACGACTCCACTAACTCGACTCATAAGAAAAGGAGTAAGATTTGAATGGGACGATAAGTGTGAGTCATCATTTACGGAATTGAAAACATGACTTACCATAATGCCAGTATTAGTACTGCCTAATAACCAAGATCCATTTGAGATATACACTAATGCATCAACTTGACTTGGATGTGTTTTAGCTTATGCTGCAAGATAGTTAAAAAATCACGAGAGGAATTATCCAACACAAGACTTGGAGCTAGTTACCGTAGTACATGCATTATAGATTTAGAGGTGTTATTTGTACGACAGTCAGTTCAATGTTTATTCAGATCACAAAAGTCTTAAGTATATATTTACTCAACATGATTTGAATTTGAGGCAAAAAAAAGGGTAAAGTACATAAAGGATTATGATTTTGAATTGTCCTATCATCTTAGGAAAGCAAATATAGTTGCTAATGCTTTAAGTAGAAAGACCAGGAGCACTTTGTCTTATCTGATGTTGGTGGATAAAGAGATGTTTGATACAATACAAGATTATGATCTAGAAGTGCAACATGAGGACATAAGTGCTTATTTGGTGAATCTTAGTCTAGCACCCCAATTGGAGCGATATATAGTGCAAAAACAATATGAAGATTCTGAACTACAAGAAGTAAGGCAGAAGATAGTTTCAGGAAAAGTACTCAATGAATGGAAGCTTCATGAAAATTGTAGTGTGAGGTACCAAGACCAAGTGGTTGTACCCGAGAATAAAGAAGTTAGAAAGAAAGTATTACATAAAGTTCACAGAACCCAATTTGATATCCATCCTAGAAGTTTTAAAATTTATAAGGATTTAAAGAGGCAATATTGGTGGAAAGGTATGAAGTGTGATGTTGCTATTTATGTTAGACGATGTGTAGTGTGCCAACAAGTAAAGACAGAACATCAGAAGCCGTTTGGAATGCTACAATCACTACCAATCTCAGAATGGAAATGGGACATCACGATGGACTTTATTACCTACTTACCAAGATCGAAGAAAGAACATAATGGTATTTGGGTGATAATTGATAGACTTACTTAGGTAGCTCACTTTTTACCTGTAAAGATGGATTGCTCTATCAGTTATTTCACAGAATTGTATATTGAATGGATTGTTTGATTACACAAAATTCCAAAGACAATAGTCTCAAATTGAGATCCAAGATTCACATCATGACTTCGGAATAAGTTACAAGATGAGCTTGGAACTCGCTTTGATTTAAGTATAGTTTACCATTCGTAGAATGATGGACAGTCAGAGCAAGTAATTCAAGTATTGGAGAATATGCTTTGTACATGCATACTTGATTAGGAAATGAAAAGGCTTAGAAACTGGGTTATGAAATGTAAATGACAATACCATGGACCTGAAGAAACAACCTAGAAATAGGAATCCGACATTTAGATATCCACCTACATTTGTAGAATAGTTCACTACTTAGTGGCATGATGGGAAAGTATCGACTATCTGTTTCTTTTCTTATTCATGTAATCATTGTCATTCGCTCGAGTTAAGGGACCGACTGGCCACTGGATCCTTGATACTCTACAGTGGAATGTTCATTGATTTAAGAAATAAGAAATGCAATAGATATGATGCTAAGAAAATTGTGCAAAGGTACCCATAATTTTCTTGGGAGTTTATGTGTGTTCGACTAAGTGTTAAATGTGAGTATGCGTAATTAGTACGTTTAAGATTTTGAACTTGACTTGACAGTCCGATCAAAGGTGGAAACTCTGGACTTGTTAAGTAATTCAGTGTTTAAAGGAAATCTCGAGGACGAGATTTGATTTAATGAGGGTGGAATGTGAGACCTTGAAATTTTAGAAGTGTTTTTATGAACTTTGGAGTGCCTATGAATTTTACAATTTCTAGTTCCTTTTAAATGGGTTATTGTGACAACCCGTCCCGATTATTTAAATTTATTAATTATGAAATGACAAAATTAACCCTTCGGGGTTATGTACGTGATGAATGTGTGTGTGAAATGGACCAATAATTGTATGCCCTCAATTATTGGCTATTCTCTCTCTTCACCTTCAGACTCTCTCTTTAGCTCTCACGTTTCACTCTCTCTCTCTCCCGTCGAAAACCCACGGCACACCCACACCCATAACCAAAAACTTCTGGATCGACGAAACAAATTACATATTCATGATCGTGAAGTCCATACGAACTCAGTGGTACCATTTTCAGGTAAGATTTCATACGATTTCACGTCCAAAACTCAAGGTTTATATTTGGCACTATTCATCAACTTTTTATACGTTGCGTTTTACGAGAATTGGAGATCACAGGAGTGTTTGTTGGGTCCTCTAGATGCTCGGAGACGTTCGTTTGACAAGCTTTGATGTCGGGATCACGTAGAACGGAGATGGGCGGATTCTTGGAGATTTCCCGACGAGTTTCTCGTTAGTTTTCGAAGTTTTTGAAGGTATAGACTTGTTCTACTCTCAATTTAGAACATTTTGGTGAAAATTTCATGAAGAATGGTTGAGAAACGAGTGAGAAATCACACACGGAAGTTTTCCGGTCACCGGAAACACCAGTCCGGCAAGGACCACCGGAGAAGGCGCGTGGGGCACGCGCGCGGTGCGCGTGGGGGCGCGTAGCCCGTGCCTTGTCCTGGCGCGTGAGGGCGCGTGGGACCTCCAAAAATTATTCTAAAAATATAGCGACGTTCGTGACGTCGAGTAGATCGATTTCATATATTTAAACCCTATATGTGGACAATCTATGAAGATTTTATGTACGTTTCCGTTTATGTGTTGTTAAACTAAGTTAATTAGAAATTTCATGTATAGGGAAATGTATTCCGAGGACATATGTGATTGAGCGAGGCTAGGAGGCTTCGTCTCGACTACGTATCTGTGAGTGGGCAGTTTTATTTTCCGTATATATATATACTTGACGTTTTCCCAGAAATTAAAATTGAATGAAAATATGCTTTAAATGCAATGTATAAAAGTATATGAAAAGTATGTTTTCAAATGCCATGCGTAGATTCATATGAAAATATGATTCGAAATGCCATGCATAGAAGTATGTGAAAAGTATATAGAAATGTGAATCGAATTGCCATGCATGAAATGATATGAAAATTGTGAATTGATATATGACGCATATGTATGAATTGGTGCGGTGGACGCACAGGTGAGTATCAGGTGAGTATATATTACTGTTATGATGATGTTGAGATATGTTGAGCTCATAACCTGCACCATGGTATTAGTGCTTATGGTATTCACCGCATCGCACGCTCGCCTTGGATCCAAGTAGATGCTAGTCGTACAGACCACAAGAGGTGGTTCCGACAGGCCAGTCGTACAGACCTTTAGAGAGGTTTCGACTGGTGGGTGACCTTAGATTATGTGCACAGATGATTGATGAGAAAAGCACTAGAGCGTAATATTAACCATTAAGTCGTACAGACTATATTAGGTGGTTCCGACTTATGTGCAGAAGGCCGTACAGGTCACAGTTGGTGACTCCGGCAAGATGAGATTTTGAGCTCTAGATTCAGCCGTACAGGGCCATTAGAGGGTCTCCGGTTGATTATTTTCTTCCACCTGATTTATGTTAATGCATTCATACTATACTGTTGAATTTAGACATGGCATGGCATATTGTTTTGAAAGTAATGTTGAGATAGTGATTTGAAGTTTGAGAATATATATGTATATATATATTGATATTTTACATTTCTGGGAAAGTATACAAGTTTTACGGAGAGGGGTTACAACGTTTTGAGAAATGTTTGGATTTGGAAAAGATTTGTTTTACTGACCCACTCAACTTGGTTTTGCGCCCCTCCAGGTTCAAGATAGCAGAGGTGTGGTGACTACGAGGAAATTCAGCGGGGTTCTGACAGAATGGACAAAATTAGGTCTCACCTTCGGGTGTTTCATCTTAGAAGTGATATATTTAAAGCTTCCGTACTGTGTAAATGGTTACGTCACTCCCACGTGACGGCCAGCATGCCCTCCTTCGGGACGGGGTGTGTCAGTTGGTATCAGAGCCTAGTTGCAATCTTGGACGTCTTGAGAACTTACGAGTGAATTCTGTCAGAACTATACCGACTCGTAGCAAGCCACGTAGTTCAGATGAACCTAGTTCCCTGATATAGCGGTTTAGGGAAAACTACTACTATGGTGATTCAGTCTATTATCTAAAAGAACATTTTAAGACGGGTTATAAGTTGAATTTGAGTCACTTTATAAAAATGATGAACCTGAGGGAGCAAAATGACGGTTTAATCATTTGGAAAAGATGTTTCAGATTATGCAAGTTAAAGGAATCTTCCTTCTGACAGGGGGTCGAGACGACTACCTGGGTTGGGTTATGAACTTGTATCCTGGTAGAAACAGGAGTATCATTCGTTGTCACCGGAGGAAACAGCCGATTTAAAATTGTTTGAGGACTTGTTAAAGGAAAGAATTATTCCTCCGGCATATTATGATGGTAGTAAGCAAGAGTTTGCAAATATGAAACAAGGAAAGTTGACGGCAATTAAGTATATTAGAAAGTTTTCAGACTAGCCTCATTCCATTCAGATATTGCTGCTAAATTGGTTGAGGTGTTATGTTGTTTTCGGCTGGGTGGCAAAAGGAAGTGATATTTTTGGTGACCACTACCCATTGTACTTCTTACCAGGAGTATACGAGATGTTGTTAAGCCTTGAGGACTCTGAGAACATGATCAGCGAGAGTAAAGAAGAATAAGAAAAGAATGGGAATCAAAAGAAGACGATAAAGTTAATGATTCGTCATATCAAGGATATAGAAAGATTCAGAGCTTCGAAAGAAGTGAAGCTAGAGCTAATTCTTCTAGCTGAGGTTTTAATGCCACTGGTCAGAGGCGAAGTGATGGATTTATTGGTAATCCCAGATTTTAGAGACAAGGTGTCTCGAGTAAGGGAAAGGTACCTTGTGCAGCAGGTACAATATTAGACACTTTAGAAAGTGTGGGAATCAGTGAATGTATTGATGTGGACAAATGGGACATAGAATTATGAATTGTCCCTAGAATCAGTTGTACCCAATAGTTTTCCATGACACCACAGTGTCGATTCAGCAGGTTTATGGACTTAGTAGTTTGGTCGGATTGATCGTGGGTACAGAGATATTTGATGAGTTAAATGTTCAGCCGTACAGGCCACAAGAGGTGGATCCGGCTGATACATGAGAAATTGATGTGTAAGTCGTACAGGTCACTATAAGTGACTCCGACTAATATGCTAGCATAGATGGTTGAGCCAGAGAATCAGCCGTACAGGTCATTCTAGTTGACTTCGGCTGATATATTTCTTATTATGGATGATATTGCCTAGAAAGTAGTAAATAAACGCGGTTGAGACGAGTGTATGTGTTTCCCAATGAGTGACAAAATAGTAATATTACATCCTCGAGAGTTATTGCTTACTTATCGAGACAACGATGATTTATCAGTATTGCGGGCTGCAGACCGTAATATTAATAACTTATTCGTGGATTCGTTAAGCAAGTAAACCGGTAGGTTATCCTATGTTAGTATCATACTTATTTAGAATGCTCAGTAATAATAGAGTATGTATTGTGTCAGTTAATTTTATTCCATTAAATTGTGGATTTTGATATTATTCTAGATATAGTTTATTTGCGTTAAATTATGACAAGATGGATTGCTAAAGGAAACCAGTTACTTTCCATCGAGTTGATTGATCAGAGGTTACTTTGGTGGGCATGCAAAGTGGATTGAGTCAGCCGTTAGTTATGCTGTGAGAGCAAAGAGATTGTTTCCGAAAGGCTGTCAAAAATACTTAGCTCATGTGGTGCTAATTGACGTTGCTCAGAGTAGTGTGAAGGATGTTAAAGGGGTTAGACTTTTCTTGATGTCTTCCCTGAGAAATTACCTGGATTGCCTTCAGGCGGAGATGTGGAGTTCACTATTGATTTGTTGCCAGGTATAAATTTTATGTTAGAGATTGGTTCATGATGAGTTAAATGAATTGGAAATTCAGTTGAAAGAATTGGTTGATAAAAGTTTCATTCAACCTAGTACAACCCTTTGGAGGAGCCTCAGTTCGTTGGTGAGAAAGAAAATGGACTTTAAGACTATCCATTGATTATAGACAATGGAATCGGGTAACGATTGAGGACCGTTATCCATTGTTGTGTACCGATGTTTATTTGATCAGCAGAGGTACTTGTGTAAATTCAAAGATTGATTTGAGGTCTGGTTACTACCAACTGAAGAATATGAGTGACGTTGTTCCTAAGATTGTTTTCTGAACTTATTATGGTCTTTATGAATTTTGGTGATGTTATACGGATACTCATGCTGTTTTATGAGTTTATGGATGAAGTATTCCAGGAATGTCTTGATAGATTGTTATCATTTTTCATTGACGATATTCTGGTATATTCTGAGCCAGAGCAGGGCATGTAAACATATTAAGTCGGTGAAACAAAGATTGAGAGAACGTTGATTGTATACTAAGCTTAACAAATGCTAATGTTGGATGAATCAAGTAGCATTCTGATACTTGTTATATCTGCTTAAGGTATTCAAGTGAATCCTTAAAATGTAGCAGAAATTGAGAACTTGGAACAACCACGAACCATAAATTGAGATTCAGAATTTCTTAGCTTACCAAGCTATCTTGGATGGTTGTGAAAGATTTTTCAGTCATTGCTTTGTCATTGACGAGATTGTTGAGAAAGGAGGTTATGTATGAGTGGGAAGGAAATTGTGAGCAAAGGATTCAACAATTAAAATATTTCCTCACTCATGCACGTAAATTGGTATTCCCAGAAGATAGCGGTAATTATCGATTTATTGTGATGTTACATTAAATGTTCTTGGATATGTATTGATGCAATATGTTAGAGTGATGGCATATGTTCCATGGCAAATGGAACTTCATAAGATGAATTACTCTACTTGAGATTTGGAAATTTCGATTACCAACCTTGCCGTGAAGTTATGGAGACATTATAATTGGTAAGAATGCAAGATTTTATGAATCAAAAGAGTTTCCAATATCCATTACTCAGAGGGATTTTGATCTGAGGCAGCGAAGGTGGATTGAGTTACTTAGTGATCATGATTGTATGACCAGGGGGATCGTGGAATTGTTATAGCTGATGCACTTGATAGAAAGGCTCCAGTAAGATTAACGTTTGGCACGCTTGCCATGATTATCTTCTTGTGGATTGGAAATCAACTGGAGTAAAATTGAGAATGGAAGATCGAGAAGGAAGCTGTACTTGCTAAATTTCAAGTTAGGCATTTTTGGGTAAGGTCGTACTCGAAACTTGAATGTTTGACAAAGAAGTTTAAGAATTAACCAAGGCAAAGAAAGAAGGAAAAAGAAAGATTACTGGGTTTGTGAAGCGGATGGTATGTGAATAAGCAAACAGAACATATGTGCCTAATGCTGGGGGTTTAAAGCAAGTAATTTTGGACAAAGTACACTGTTTAGCTTCAGTAATATTCCAAAAAAAAAATTGATAAGATTTATCATACCATTCGACATTTTTATTGGTCATATACTAGAGGCCCAGTTTAATGATGAAGAAACCCAAGAACTTATTTAATTAAGGAACGATGAGAAAAAGAAAGACCTACGAATTTGAGAAGCAAATGGTATACTTATGTAAGAAAGTGTGATGTACGTACCTGATAATGTAGAGTTAAAGAAAGATATCTTAGATGATGCGCATATTTCAGCTTATGCGATGCATCCCGGAGGCACTAAAATGTATCATACCATTTGACTATTTTATTTTTGGATGGGTATGAAAAGAGAAAATGTTAAGTATGTCGGCAAGTCAAAGCCGAAAGGAAGAAGCCATTTGGGTTGATGTAACCACTTTCCGTTCCACAGTGGAAATGGGAAAATGTTAATGTGGATTTTATGTACAAGCTCCCTCGTACTCAGAATAGAAATGATGAAATTGGGTGATTATTGATCGACTCACCAAGTCAGTACATTTTATTCCGGTCAGGGAAAAGTTTCCGTTGAATCGATTCGTTGAGTTATTCATATCGAAGATCGTGAAGTATCATGGTGTTTCCGTGAGTATTGTCTGTGATCGCGATCCTCGATTCACCCCTAAGTTCTGGATTGTTTTCTAGGAGGCGTTGGGTACGAGACTTTTGTACAACATGGCTTATCATCCTCAGACGGACGGTCAGTCAGAGAGAACTATTCTGATCTTGGAGGATATGTTGAGATCCTCAGTGTTACAGTTTGGCGACTCATGGCATCAATGTTTGGATTTGATGGAGTTCACCTCTAATAATAGTTTTCACTCTAGTATTGGAATGACACCATTCGAGGCACTATATGGGAAACCGTGTCGTACACCCTTACGACGGTCAGAGGTTGGCGAAAGAGCTTTAGTGGGCCTTGAGATTGTAGATGAGACTACCCAGAATGTTCAGGTTATTAGAGATAACCTGAAAGCGGCCCAAGATCGCCAAAAGAGTTTAGCAGACAGGCATGCTACTGACCGAGTGTATAATGTTGGTGATTGGGTTTTTTTTTATGTTATCACCATGGAAGGGTGTAGTTCGGTTCAGAAAGAAGGGTAAGCTGAGTCCTAGGTACATTGGACCTTATCGGATCACCGAACAAGTCGGTGAAGTAGCTTACAGGCTTGAGTTACCGTCGGAGTTATCCAGAGTTCATAATGTATGTCATGGTTCGATGCTTCGACATTACATTTCAGACCCGTCACATGTGATTCCTCTGCAACCGCTAGACATTAATCCGGATTTGACATATGATGAGGAACCAGTCACTATCTTGGATTGGAAAGATAAGGTTCTAAGGAACAAGACAGTACGTTTAGTGAAGGTTTTGTGGAAGAAGCCACCTGGGAAACTGAGGACAAGATGAGAGAGATGTATCCGAGGTTGTTTTATGGATACTAGTTTATGTGTTGTATGAAATTTCGGGACGAAATTTTTATAAGGAGGGTAGATTGTGACAACCCGTCCCGATTATTTAAATTTATTAATTATGAAATGACAAAATTAACCCTTCGGGGTTATGTACGTGATGAATGTGTGTGTGAAATGGACCAATAATTGTATGCCCTCAATTATTGGCTATTCTCTCTCTTCACCTTCAGACTCTCTCTTTAGCTCTCACGTTTCACTCTCTCTCTCTCCCGTCGAAAACCCACGGCACATCCACACCCATAACCAAAAACTTCTGGATCGACGAAACAAATTACATATTCATGATCGTGAAGTCCATACGAACTCAGTGGTACCATTTTCAGGTAAGATTTCATACGATTTCACGTCCAAAACTCAAGGTTTATATTTGGCACTATTCATCAACTTTTTATACGTTGCGTTTTAGGAGAATCGAATATCACAGGAGTGTTTGTTGGGTCCTCTAGATGCTCGGAGACGTTCGTTTGACAAGCTTTGATGTCGGGATCACGTAGAACGGAGATGGCCGGATTCTTGGAGATTTCCCGACGAGTTTCTCGTTAGTTTTCGAAGTTTTTGAAGGTATAGACTTGTTCTACTCTCAATTTAGAACATTTTGGTGAAACTTTCATGAAGAATGGTTGAGAAACGAGTGAGAAATCACACACGGAAGTTTTCCGGTCACCGGAAAAACCAGTCCGGCGAGGACCACCGAAGAAGGCGCGTGGGGGCGCGTAGCCCGTGCCTTGTCCTGGCGCGTGAGGGCGCGGGGGACCTCCAAAAATTATTCTAAAAATATAGCGACGTTCGTGACGTCGAGTAGATCGATTTCATATATTTAAACCCTATATTTGGACAATCTATGAAGATTTTATGTACGTTTCCGTTTATGTGTTGTTAAACTAAGTTAATTAGAAATTTCATGTATAGGGAAACGTATTCCGAGGACGTATGTGATTGAGCCAAGCTAGGAGGCTTCGTCTTGACTACGTATCTGTGAGTGGGCAGTTTTATTTTCCGTATATATATATACTTGACGTTTTCCCAGAAATTAAAATTGAATGAAAATATGCTTTAAATGCAATGTATAAAAGTATATGAAAAGTATGTTTTCAAATGCCATGCGTAGATTCATATGAAAATATGATTCGAAATGCCATGCATAGAAGTATGTGAAAAGTATATAGAAATGTGAATCGAATTGCCATGCATGAAATGATATGAAAATTGTGAATTGATATATGACGCATATGTATGAATTGGTGCGGTGGACGCACAGGTGAGTATCAGGTGAGTATATATTACTGTTATGATGATGTTGAGATATGTTGAGCTCATAACCTGCACCATGGTATTAGTGCTTATGGTATTCACCGCATCGCACGCTCGCCTTGGATCCAAGTAGATGCTAGTCGTACAGACCACAAGAGGTGGTTCCGACAGGCCAGTCGTACAGACCTTTAGAGAGGTTTCGACTGGTGGGTGACCTTAGATTATGTGCACAGATGATTGATGAGAAAAGCACTAGAGCGTAATATTAACCATTAAGTCGTACAGACTATATTAGGTGGTTCCGACTTATGTGCAGAAGGCCGTACAGGTCACAGTTGGTGACTCCGGCAAGATGAGATTTTGAGCTCTAGATTTAGCCGTACAGGGCCATTAGAGGGTCTCCGGTTGATTATTTTCTTCCACCTGATTTATGTTAATGCATTCATACTATACTGTTGAATTTAGACATGGCATGGCATATTGTTTTGAAAGTAATGTTGAGATAGTGATTTGAAGTTTGAGAATATATATGTATATATATATTGATATTTTACATTTCTGGGAAAGTATACAAGTTTTACGGAGAGGGGTTACAACGTTTTGAGAAATGTTTGGATTTGGAAAAGATTTGTTTTACTGACCCACTCAACTTGGTTTTGCGCCCCTCCAGGTTCAAGATAGCAGAGGTGTGGTGACTACGAGGAAATTCAGCGGGGTTCTGACAGAATGGACAAAATTAGGTCTCACCTTCGGGTGTTTCATCTTAGAAGTGATATATTTAAAGCTTCCGTACTGTGTAAATGGTTACGTCACTCCCACGTGACGGCCAGCATGCCCTCCTTCGGGACGGGGTGTGTCAGTTATAATTTTACTTGAGTTCAAAGATTATTTTGAAGTAAAAAGATGAAAGTGTATCTTGATTTCAAAGATTATTTTGAGATAAAAAAAATGGAAGTGGACATCATTAAGAGTTTGTAGCTTTTTTTGGATTATCTTTTAGAACTAAGATGAATTTTTAAGGTGATTTACAATTTGGACCAATGAGTAAGTGACACGTGGCAGCCAATAAGTGGCTAGCTTGCCATGTAACAACTGCTGTAGCTAGACAACGAGGGGCTGGTCTGACCGGTTAGTAGCAATTTAGCCACATGGGAAGTGACGATTCGACCCAAAGAAATGGAAAGTAAGCCTTGCGGGCAGTGCAAATCAGGAATATGATTGCATATAAATATGATATCAATCCTTGCCGAATTGGAGATGACTAAGCTATGTGCTTAGCTTGCTGGCCGATTAAGTTAGGAGGTGTCAATAAAGTTACATGCAAATGGGATATATAGGTGAGTCATGGCATGAACTGTGGATATCAGGGAAACATTTATCCACATTAAGATGACAGGTGTGCTTGCTACCAATTCATCCAATTGGATGTGTTGTTTTGCCGTCATTCTTATACTATAAATTTGAGCAAATACTCTTGTTTAATATCGTGCAAAGGGCTAATTTTCATGCAAGCTAAGGTCTGATGTTTATATATATATATATGAGTAAATTGTTGATTTGTCCCCTAAACTTTCACCTAGTTTTCGATTTCCCCCTTGAACTTTTCGATTGGAAAATTAAGGACTCAAACTAATTTTTTTACCCAATTTGCCCCTATTGTTAGTTTTTCAAACATTCCATCCATATTTCTGTTAAGTGAGACTATATGCACAACATGTGAGGGTAGTTAAGTCATTTCACTCTTAAAAAATGATTTAAAAACTGAAAAAACTTACCCTCTATTTTTTCCCTCTAATTCTTATCCTCAATTTTATTTTTCACTCATTCCTATGCATGAGAAATGACATATGGTGTTATTGTCTTTAAAAGTATCTGGCGCCGTTGCCGGGGATTAGCAAATTTGCTAATCCCTTGTTTATGTTTTTGTTTATGTTTTATGTTTTTGTTTGTGTTTATTTATTTTTTTCTTTTTATTATTTTTGTGTTTTTGTGTTTTACTTTTGATATTTGATTTAGTTCTCTTTCTTTGATTTTAGGTACTAGAGAAGTAAGTCATGGATTTTGCTAGCATTCACGCTCAATTGGCAAATCTTACTTCTCAATTGTCTCAGAATGCCGGAAGGTCTACAATGCAAAGTGTCCCTACATATGGTGGGCAAGATCATTCCAATTCTATGTGGTGGGAAGCTCAACAAGTTCAACATGAAGAATATTGGCAGCCGTATGAGGAGTTCTGTCAATGGTCATATGAACCACCACAGCCTCCCCCTCAACCTTCACATCCAAATTCAGGTATATCAAATTATTATAAGGAAGTTATTCAGCAACTAAATTCTTTGGAGCAGGGCAGGGAAGCTCAACCATTTCAACAAGACGCATTTTGGCAACCAATTGAGGATTTCTATCAAGCAAAGGAGTTGGCTGAGTGGAACAATCAATTTGGGCAGAATGCAGAATGCATGGAACAAATTCAAGAACAAATGGTTGAAGATGAGCCTATGGATGAATTGCTACTGCTCGAAGAGGAGGAGGATGCACAAGGCACGGCAAGGGAAGAACAACCCTTGCCGCAACTTCTAAACGAGGAAAAAGTGGTTGAGGAGCATCTTGAATTCATCAAGGAGGAAATTGGAGTGGATCACACGGCCACAATCATCACTTGCAATTTGGCCAAAATCAAAGTCCCTGAGACTTTTGAAAATGTGGTTTTTGTTATTGATTTTGAGTCGGAGAAAGATAGTAAGCCATCTTCTCCAATTTTAATTTTTATTTCATTTTATACTAACATGTTTCTAATTTTGATGATTCAGGCATCCACCTTAGAATTCAGACCACTGCCGAATCATTTCAAGTATCACCTCCCATTGAAAGATAAATTCCATGCTTTGGAGCCGAGGGGAGGTTAAGGAAAGATTCGTCCGGCTAAAGACGTTAAACCAAGCGCTTCTTGGGAGGCAACCCAAGCAATCAGATTTGCATTTCTTAACCCTCCTCTTTAATTGCCTTTACTTTGCAATTTTTGTTTTATTTAATTAGTGGTGTTATTTGGTTGATTTTTATTTAGTTTGTGTTTAAATAGATTAAGGGCAATGTTTATTTTAAGTACGGTTAAATAAAGTCTTTTGCATTAATTTACATATTTTATATTGCTTAAAATAAATTTTAAAAAAAAAATTAAAATTAAAATTTACATTAATTTACATATTTTGATTTACATTTATTTTATTTTGCTTAAAATAAACTTTAAAAAAAAATTTTAAAAAAAAATTACAATAAAACGAAAAACTAATAGCAATCATTGGTCATTGGTTAGGTGGCGCCTGAGAGGTCGACGGAGCTCCGGGAAGACGAAGAGCCAGAGTTGGAATCTCCGGAGCCGGAACACTTGGTGCTGCTCCAGAGGACGAAGGCAACATAAACCTCGGGAGTAGCGCCATGAACCTTTCATGATCGCTCTGAATCCGACCGTCCGACTCTTGCAGCTGGTCCAGCTTCCTCTTCATGCTGGTCGAGTAACTAGTTGCAAGCATGTGCAACTCCTTGTTCTCGTGCCTGAGTCCTCTGACTTCTTGCCGAAGACTGGCCACCTCCGCCATCAGCGACTCCACCTGACGAGATCTTGCAAGCAAGCGCTGGCCCATGTTTGAAACTGAGCCTGCACTTTGGACGCTGAGGGCCAAAGATTCCTGAACGGCCAGCTCGTCCGACCGCCTAGATAGCATCCTATTGTCCCTTGGAGTGAGCAGATTTCTGGCAATCACCGTAGCGGTGATTTCATTCCTCATCATTGTGTCCCCGACTGTAAGAGGACCAATGGGGGATATGAAGGACGGATTCCAAATGTTGTTCGGAGAAGACGAGTCATCGTCTTCCCCGACATTCAAGTTTAGGCGACGGTCGGAAGGGCAAGACATTTTTAGAGGGTGTTGAGGAAGAAAAGAGTTCGCTAAGTTTAAGAGTGCAGGAAGAGTTCGGAAAGATTAAGAGTGCAGAAGTGCAAGAAGAGAGCGGAAGGAGTATGAATGCAGAAGTGTTTGAGGAATTTTTGGAGTTCAAGTGTGATGTGAAGCAGAATTAGCGTCTCTATAAAAAGAAGCAAATCAAAGAGAGACGCTCCTCAGAGGTTGAAGACGCGTCCTCGCGCAAATCGAAAGAGTTGGACACTCATTTCTCGAAGGCCGTTTCCTTTCTCAAAAGCTGGGCTTGACTCAGCAATCACGTGGTTCAGTTTTTCCAATTTTGTCGTGACTCATCACGTGCAGCGTGGAGCGTTGCGAAAACCACGAGCCGCACCCGGTTTTGAACCCCGGTTTTCAAAAGATCATCATTCCAATTTGTCGTCACTCGTCGCATGCGCAGTCAGCTTCGCGGAAATTACGGACGCGTTGTCAGAAAGCGCGTAACGGGCACTGTTTATTCATCCACCGGCTGCCGACAAATAGTGCGGGAATAGTTCCGGTTGAGGAAGAAAAATTTCTATAAGTCTCGACCTTCGACTTCCACATCAAAGGCACACCTTCACACCCTCTCAACCTCTCAACCTCTCTTCATCTCCGATAATGTCTTCCCAAAGAAAGCTTTCGAGTTATTCAGTGTTCTTCATCCCTTGGATCACCCCAGAAAACAAACCTTCCAGAGCAAAAGTATTTCATATCAAAAAGGTTAAAAGCAAAAGTATCTCATATCATGCTTTCTCCTCACCTTCATCTGAGGAACGTGGAGAAAGTGAGATCCAGATTGCTTACCTAGTCTTGCTCTCGAGTACTCATCTCAGAACCCTCCCAGCCCACTTCAAAAATAAACCTGTGTTGAGGTACTTCTTCAAAAACAAAAGTACCTCACAGACGAAGCAGGAGGAGTCTGAGTTACTTTGAAGAGCAGATGAGTCTGGGTTGATCCAAGAGTTCAAGAAGATGCCACACCTGCGTGGAGACCGGACTACTTGAAGCATGTGGAAACAACGTGCTGATTCATCCTCAACTAAGCTGAGGAGCACTTGCAAGAAAGAAGGCCCATCCAGTTCAAGATGAAAGCTGTGGAAAATCAACAATCATGACCAATGACCGCCTATTAGTTCTATTCGTTATCTTTTATTTTCATTTTCAATTTTTCGTTTGCATATTTTCTATATTTTCTTGCGTGCTTAACTGATTGATTTCTTTTCTTTGCAGGAACTTTCGGTTATTTCCACCCTTGAAGTTGATTGCAGAATTTAAGCTTGAGGGTCATCGATTGAGTTTTCTGCAAATTAGGGAAGTTTTCAGTCCCTTTTCTTTATTTTATTTTGTTTCGTATTTTTTATTCATTTTTATTTTTATTTGCTTATTATTGTTTTCTGACATTGGGGACAATGTCTAGTTTAAGTGTGGGGGTATCAAGAGTATAAAAAATGACCAAATTGAAAATTTTTGTACCTTCGACTATGAACTGGTTCATTTGTTTCCATGTTATTGCTTTTTGTTTTCTTAATTAGTTTTGTCTTATTTAATTTTTCGAAAAAATTTAAAAATCCAAAAATATTGTTTTGTTTTCTTTATTGTTTTGAATTAGATTTTTTATTAGTTTCCCGACCCAATGATATAATTGGATGAAATTTGAACCATGATTATCAAGAACTTAGTTAACATGTGTTATGTGAAATTCCTTATTCTCTTGTTAGTATTGTACGTGTTTGATTATTCTTGAAAAACCAAATGCACATAGCCTTGTTGATGTGAAACTAAAGCATGAATTAAAGCTTCATATGTGAATTTAGTAACCATATACATCCTATGTGAGTTTTTGAGCTTATTGAAAGTGTGTGCATTTTTCATACACTCCTATTCTTTCATGTGTGATGAACTTATGTGAGATGCATCTCTAGAACTTGCGTAACGATCTTTCGAAATATTTGTCATTGATTGCATGAACTTGAAAATGATAGAGGCATTAGGTTCACCACCATGGCCCAAATAACCATATTTCCCTAAAAAAAAATGATATCATTAGATTGCCTATTTGAGCCGTTATGTTGAACCTTTTATTTCTTATCACCAGATATGTCTACCCTTATACCTCAAACATGTTTCCTTACCATTTCCAAGCAAGCAATTTGAGACTATCTTTTGAGAAATGTTTGTGAAGTACTTGGAAGGTTTGGCAAAAGAATAAGTGTGGGGGTATTTCATATTTATATTTATTATAAAAAAAAGAGAAAAAAAGAGAAGAAAAGAAAAAAGAAAAGAAAGATTGTATTCAACGAAGAAAATAAAAAGTTTCTAAAGTTTCAGTTTAAGGGTGTGATGGGAGGTGTGAGAAGAATCGCTGGAAAGTTTGAGTTCTTATAAATCTCAACTAAAAGAATCGCTTGCAATATAGCTTGGAACTTGTGTTTTCCTATTCTTTCGTTTCAATAGCCCTATCCCTAAGCCTCATTACATCCAATAAAAGTCCTCTTGATTTAAGTTTTGCAATTATGATTGTGGAGAAGTGATTTTTATGCAAGCTTATGGTAGATCTTTCACATTTGTTTCTTTGAGCGAAACACATTAAAACTAAACACATGTGTGATTGAGTGCATATCCCGTGAGAAGGTGGCTGGTTTGCATATGATGATTTTAAAAATAAAAACTTGAAATTGCATTAGCATGGCTATCTCACACACTACACTTCAAGGATGATTTAAAGATTACTGCTAATATTTGAGTAAGGAAGATGAGCTTGAATTAGTTTTTTTTGGTGCTAGCTATGGTTCTTGATAATTTGCGTTTTCGAATGAAATTCTATGAGGGTCAAATAGGGGGAAGCTAATGTTTTTCATGTTATTTCTTTTTCTGGTTTTATTTGTTTTGCTCGAGGACTAGCAAAAGCTAAGTGTGGGGGTATTTGATCGGAGCATATTTTTATATATTTTTACATCAAATTCACTCGTCTTTTCTTAGTTAGTTCGTTATATTTTGAGCTATTTGCGTTATTTTTATGTTTTATGAATTTATCTAGAAAAGAAAATAAAAATAGAATAAGTGAAGTGTTAAGTATTAATTTCATCTAAACTATCTTGTCTGTTGAATTATAATTATTATTTGGAAAATAATATATATATATATATAAATATATACATATATAATATATATATATATATATATAAATATATACATATATATAAATATATATATATATATATATAATGTGTGTATGAATAATAAATTGGAAAAGCAGGAAATGATAAAAGAAGCGGAAGATGGAAGCCAGCTGCGAGGCAGCTGAGAAAAGAAATTAAAATAAAAAAACCAAACAGAAAAGAGGCGTGAGCCTCGGTAGTGCGATGCCAGCAAGGGAGCTGCCTTTGGCAGCATAAAAGTGTGAGACGGGGAATTTCAGGGAGACAGGTCTCGGACTGAGCAGCGAGACACCAAGTCTCGGGACAGAAAAAAATAAAAAAGGAAGGGAATCAAAGGCAGCTTGGAGGGAGGAGCCTCGGGCAGTTTGGAAGGAGGCGCGCGCCTCGGGAGAGAAGGCAGCCAAAAAGGCTGCGGAAGAAAAATTGTGCAGCGCCTGATTGGCCTTGGGCAGCTGTCAAGCTCGGAGAACGTGGACTGCTGCCATTTGGCAGATTTGAAGAAGCAGTTCGTGAAGGCAGCAGGGGGTGCGGACAGGAGCTGCAAAAGAAGGCAGCGTGGAAAATTTGTGGAACCAAAGGCAGCGTGGAAGGAAGTGAGACTTGGCAGCTTGGGCAGAGCGCACGGAATTAGGAGCTTGAGCAACCAGTCAGCACGGGTCAAGGAATTAGAGCACAGAAGCCACGGTGCAAACTTGCAAAACAAATCTCTGCACCCCATTTCGGTTTATCCTCTCCAACTTATGTTTTATTTCTGTTTTTAATTTATAAATAATGTGTAATTAATTTATATTGGCTAGAGGATAATTCAAAGCCATGATTATATTTGTAATATGAATTGATTACCTTCAGTTGTGATTTCTGAGTTGTGATTCAATTTGCTTAACTGCTTGATAGATAACTTATTTGTGTATGTCGATTAAGGATGCATACTTAGTTTGCATGCATGAATTTGATGCTACAATATAAGTGAATTTCACCTAATCGTTATGAACTTATATTCATGAGTAGTGAAGGTTGTTATCCACAATCGTGTTAAGTAAATTCTTGGCAGGAGTATCATGCTTTTCATAGTTACGAATGCCTCGTCAGTACTTATAGTTTTCACAAAGCTTAATGATCTTTGATTGTATCTCTATTGTGCTTTTCACGTAGGGAACTTTTAGAGAATGTGTTGAATTGTTGTATGCTGTTCATCCAATTCAATAACTTAAGGAAAACTTGAAGATTAAAAAAGTGCTGTTCACGGTTAATCTGGAGTATTGAGATTTACAATTTATGAAAGAACAACTGAAAATCAATTTAGATTGCATTTGTGTCATGTGTGGAGAAAAACCCTCTAGCCAATCCGTCGCCTATCCGTTCATTTTTAATTTTATGTTTTTTGTCAATTTGTAATTTATTTAAGTTTAATTTCCTTCGTCAAAACCAAACCAATCCCCCACATTATTAAATTATATTATTTAGTTAATTTTTATTATTTTTAATCTTTTAATTTAATTTCCGTCCAATTAATTTCCTAGTTTTTATTTTAAATTGTTTTCATTATTTTGAGTCATTTTTAGTGTGTTTCGAGTTTTTAGCTTAGTTTGTATTTTCTAGAGTCTTGAGTTGTTTTGAGTCTTTTGATTTGTTTTAGTTTATTTGTTAGTTTTATTTTGAGTTATTTTAGTTAAGTGTTTTTATTTTAGTTTAGTGTTTTAAACTTTGTTTTTACGTTTTTAAATTATTTTAGAGGTTTTAGCAAGCCCTCCTAATCCCCGGCCTAGAACGATACCCTACTTACATCTATACTACATCTGTCAAAAAGAGGGTTAAATTTGTGCGGTTTAAAATCCCGTCAAATTTTTGGCGTATATATATATATATATGTATATATTTATATATATATATATATATTATTTTCCAAATAATAATTATAATTCAACAGACAAGATAGTTTAGATGAAATTAATACTTAACACTTCACTTATTCTATTTTTATTTTCTTTTCTAGATAAATTCATAAAACATAAAAATAACGCAAATAGCTCAAAATATAACGAACTAACTAAGAAAAGACGAGTAAATTTGATGTAAAAATATATAAAAATATGCTCCGATCAGTATCTAAGTTAGTCTTTTTCTTGAAACATGTACTGCCATTTTTATTTTCTCTAACAAATTAATAATTTGACAAATGCTCATGGCGTTATTGTCTCCAAAACAATGTATTAATATAAGAAACATGTTCATAATACTCATAAAAATGCTCAAGATAATTACATACTTTTCATAATGTCATAATAATCCCAATACAATTCCACAAAATGATCCTTAACAATTGTGTATTAAATTTTTATTTATTTCTTTTTGGTGAAGAATATATACTTGATTTACTCACAATAGATTTTTTAGGTCTAATTGCCATCTACTGCAATCTTATTGATATAAAAGTACAAACACGTTTCTTATATTAATGCACTGCTTTGGAGACAATAACGCCATGAGCATTTGTCAAATTATTAATTTGTTAGAGAAAATAAAAATGGCAGTACATACTTCAAGAAAAAGACTAACTTAGATACTTTTGAAGACAATAACACCATATGTCATTTCTCATGCATAGGAATGAGTGAAAAATAAAATTGAGGATAGGAATTAGAGGGAAAAAATAGAGGGAAAGTTTTTTCAGTTTTTAATCATTTTTAAGAGTGAAATGACTTAACTACCCTCACATTTTGTGCACATGGTCTCACTTAACAGAAATATGGATGGAATGTTTGAAAAACTAACGGCAGGGGGCAAATTGGCTAAAAAAATTAGTTTGAGTCCTTAATTTTCCAATCAAAAAGTTCAGGGGGGAAATCGAAAACTAGGTAAAAATTTAGGGGGCAAATCGACGGTTTACTATATATATATATATATATATATATATATATATATATATATATATATGTGAGAGAGTGAGATTAGAAAAGAGAATAGAGTGGAAGAAATACATGGCATTGGGAGTGATTAAGGAGCTTACGCAAGTACGTGAAGCTTAACTATTTCGATAGTGACGTGGATCTTCGTTTTAGCTTTGGAATTGAGGTATTTGTGAGGAATATTGCTTGCTTGACTTGGAGATCATGTAGGGGAATCCTTACTTACCCTAGTTATGGAATATTGTGCTTGTATGTATATGTAAATATATGAATGCATGTGAAAGCAACATATATTTTGCTGTCATAGAACCATGAGGAAAAATGGTTTTGTTTTATATCATGATATGCATGTTGTTTTATCCTACAAATTAAAGTGTTGACTTGAGAGTGAAGAGGGCATAGCGACCGCCTTGGGTTTCGATCCCCTAAACCTCCGAAAGGGCTACTACGAAGGGATTAGTACCGCTACCTTTCTAGGAAAGGTACTAGGATATCTAAGGGTAGAGCATTAAAGGACACTCTCGCTACACCTTGCCATAAGTATATTCGTTTGGAATTGATCCAAGTAAAGGGGTAGTTGGTCATTAGACCGGTCATCAGGCATATAGCGATTTATTGGGATCCCTGTTTTCTTTTTAAAATGAAATTGTGTGAGCATACAATCTATTTTCAAAACTAAACAAAGTTTTTTGTTGTGCATCATTTTCCTATAGTATATATAGTGTCGTATATTATTTTCAAACTTAGCTAGGGTGAATTCCCTTAGGGAGAGTAATGAACGTTTGTGATGCTCACCCCTACTTTATTACAGGACAAGTGCACCTACAAATAGATGATTTGGACTAAAGTCGGGACTAACGTTGTATGTTATTTGTCAACTTCTCGATCGTTTATTGCCTCACCGTCTTGAAGGGATTTTTGTAGCCAAACTCAACGTTTTGCATTTTCAAACTGTACTAAAGAGTTGGTATAGTATGATAATTACCTTTAACTCTTTGGTTTTGTTGTAGATTGTGAAGTTTAAAATTCAGTTGCCCTTTTATTTTTTGTTTTACCAAAATGATTTTTGCTTCCGTACTGATTAAAAATAAATTATTTTATTCCCTTCAAATAGCCTTGCGTTCTATTAGGAATAGTGCAATAATGTTGGATTTTAACACTACAGTATTGCGTTACTAATATAGTGTGACACTGTTACGTGCTCGTTATTGGAGCGTGACAGGTATTGTTGTTACCTTTACTTTTGCAAGCATCAAGCTTGTGAAATATTTTCGATCTCGAAGTATTGTATGCGTGCGCTATCTGCAAGACAAATATTTCCGCCATTGCTCTTGTTTTGAGAATAACCATAATTTTTATCTATGCTCTTTGAGTAAGGGAATCATAGTTAAAAACAATTTATTCATAATAAAAGGAAATTGAAATACCACTTTTATTGAATTGAAATGAGACCTTTAAACTATAAGTTCAAATAATAAAAGTATATCAAACAGAAATGATTCAATTGGATCAATACACTTCATTCCCTTTTTCCACAATAAAGTCTAAGACATCCAGGTGGGTTTTGTTCAATTGTCCTGATAAATTGAACAATGGATTAGGTATATCCATTGGTTTAGCATGGTCGAGAAAATTGGTTTCGGCACCATTCTCCTTGAGGGAGGTTTGATACAGGTCCACTAGATGTTTTGGGGTACGACTGGTACTCGCCTAGTGCTTATTGCCACCACACCTATGGCTGGCTCATTTAGGATTTCTAGGAGTGTTATTCATATGAGTTTTACCTTTATGGTGATTTACATTTTTGAAGCTCAGGCTTGAATTATGCCTTGGACCCTGGTTGTAAAACTGGACACCATGATTCTTGCCTTTCCCGTTCCACCGGCCTTGCTTGTGGCCACATCCTCGTTTGTAATTATTGCCACAAGTGGATGTGGTGTTCACTTCAAGGGAAGCAACATTTACTTCTAAGAATCATGCCGATACAGTAGGTCAAGATTGATGATTTTTCATCAGAAGCTCATTGTTTTGTTCGGCCACAAGGAACACCAACATCAATTGGTTGTATTATGTAAAGCTTTGCTCTCTATATTGCTGCTGTAGGGGCACATTGGAGGCATGAAAAGTGCTGAAAGTCTTTTCTAACATATCTTCCTCAGTGATGGTCTCCCCACAAAGCTTCATATGTGAGCTAATTCTGAACATTGCAGAGTTGTACTCAGCAACCAACTTGAAATCCTGGATCCTTAGGTGTGTCTGCTCATTACAAGCCCTTGGAAAAATCACCATTTTTAGTGATTGTATATATTTCTCAATGTCTTCCAGAGGGCTAATGGATCTTCAACAATTAGGTAATTGCTCTTCAATCCTTCATCAAGGTGGCGACAAATAAAGATCATGGTCTTCGCCTGTTCTTGAGAGTATGCACTGCTTTCCTCTTTGATAGTTTCTCCAAGATTCCCTGCCTCCAGATGGATCTTGGTATCCACCACCCAGGTAAGGTAGTTCTTCCCAGTAATATCCAGCCCAACAAAATCAAGCTTTGCCAAGTTCGCCATTTTCTTTTTTGAAAAAAAAAAATGAGGTGTGTAAGAACTTGCCATAATATGTATTCTGGAAGAATGTAGTGTTAGAACTTAAGGCTCAAGATTTACATGATTAATGAGGAATGCAATTACACCGTACCACTCTCATTGAAACAGTATAGCATAGGATGGGCGGTTACACCACACCACTTAAGCAACAGGAAAAATTAAATATGTAAAGCAGGGTACCACACCACCTAAAATTACAATAAAATTAAATCTGCAGTTCAAGATGGGCGATTGTATCACACCATCTTTGATCTCAATAAAATTAACATAAATAAACATTGAGTTAGTAATCATGAGCTACACCAAACAAGAAATCAAAACTATAAGTAATTGTTATACTGAGAACTAGGAGCAGGCACAGTGCTACCAGGCACAGAACAATAAAATCCTTGGATAAAGCATTTTTTGGTGAAGGGAGATGAGAACTGGTTAAGGTTAAAGAGTCATGTTGATAACGTGTTATAAATAGGCAAAAGTTAGAGAAATAACCTTTGTTAGGGACATGAGCGAAGCGGGTGCAAAATATCACACTGTTTAGTTTCGTAACTATAACACAAAAGGATTATAGGTAAAAAGAGGAAGTGATGGAGACTGATATTATTGCTTTCACTTCTTTTCTTTGCTATGTATTGTGATCACACACGAAGTGCTCTTTATATAGAGCCACATTTGTGAAGGTTTACAAAATTGTCGTTTGGAAAACCTCATATATCAACAACAACACAACTATTGTGAAATCCCGTCCCCGAATTTTACTAGGTAAAATTACATATTTCGTATTATTATTATCGATACATTTATATTTGCCGAGCATAAATTTATTTGAGTAAAATGACGACAATGCCCTTAATAAACTTTGGAAATTTTTTAGAACATATTTGATGTGTATATATTTTTCCATTTTTATTTACGTATTTGGATACTACTCGACGATATGAACACGTAGACACAAACATATTGTAATTTGGAGTTACAACAAAAGAGTTATTGACGAAGAAAGTAAGGGCATAATGGTCTTTTAATTATAAATCTGGAAGGCTTTATATTTGTTGAAGCTTTGATTCGAAGCCACGTGTGTGGCTATGATTAGAGAAGGAAGAGAGAAATAAGGGAAATAAGGAACTGAAAGGCCAATGGGAAGAGAGAGCAAAGAGGGGAAGAGAGAGGGGGGAAAACATGGAATCACCCAGCCTATTTCCCTTGTGACCCGACCTGGTCGGAAACCATGGAACCCGATGGTTCTCCAACCAATTTTCAGAGAATTAGGTTAAGACACCACTTGGAAAAGACTCCATGATGGTTCATCTACCATTTTCAATCCAAACTCGATGAGATTGGGCTCGGGTTTTTTAAGAATGGCACCAAGTGTGCATATGGGTGTACGATGGCGATCCGCAAATCGTGAAGCTAACTCAGTTAATTACCACCATCAATAGACTCCCTTCAACCTCAGGAACAAAGTCCATGCATTGGTTGAGGCGTCGAAGTTAGTTTTGAGGTCGAATCGAGAACACCCATTTCAAGGGTTTCCGATGGATCGAAGGTGTTTTTAGGCATTTTTGGGCCAAATTGGACTTTGGCTCAGGTATGAAAGTTCTTCCCCTTGTTGTGATCTACATTTTTGCAAAATTTGGTACTTTATAGAGTTAGGAAAAAAATTTCATCAAGTCGGGGTGGTTTGCCGCTACATGCGGCGCTGTGTGGCAGCTGCGCATGAGCCGAGACCCCTCCTACCCTTCCTAGACTAATTTAGATACCTTGATTCCATATGTGATGTCCGATTGACGAAATCTTGTCGTATGACTATTGTTTTGATGAAGACCGCCACTTGGTCACTATATGAATCAACGATCCGACCATTGGATCATCACCAAACTTTAATACATAATATTACGTAATATTTGAGGACAATATGAACTTACGGATCGAGAAACTGACATACGGATCTTTCCGAATTAGATTTCTAAGTTTGTAAAATCAAATGTTGACCGCTACTTAATCTTAGCGATTGGTGGAGATCCAACCGACGGATTTTGTGGTTTAGATTTCTAGGCTTGTGGACCTTACTCTCAACCTTGATCGACAGTTGACTTTTTAGTCAACTAGCCTGAGTTCTTCTAGCATGTCAGTTATCTTAGAGTGTGGTTGAGATTTTATGGAGCTTGATGGGCTCATCATAATGACGTGTCTTCCTCGATTGACATGCACCTCGATTTTTGTATTGATGACATCACATTGTGTTATACTTGTTTATTTTATGTGATTTGACTTGTGTATTGAACTTGTTGTGGAGTGTGGTTGATTTGTATGTTTGGCTTGATGTGATGAAATGTGAGGGCTATGAGTGGACCATGAACCCATTGTCATGGGGTTTGTTGCTTTGAGACTTGTTTCATACATCATATCATTATTTCATTTCTCATTTCGTTGAGCCATTCTAATTAGGGCTGGAAGAAAATACCGAAAATCTCAAAAATTTCGGTACCTAATATCGAACCGATCTTGAAAATTTGGTACGGGAATCAGTCTCACTTTTCATTTCGTTCAGTAATCCCGAACTGAACCGAAATAAAAAAATATTATTTAATTTTAAATATATATTTGGAATTGTAACAACCGTCTGATTTGGTTGAGATTTAATCTCAACCGTTGAATCCAAATAAAACCCTCACTGTCACTCTCCCAGACTCTTTCTCGACCTCTCCTCGACCTCACTCCTCAGTGTCCTCACCCTCACTCAAGCACTCTCTCTCGACCTCACCTCACCCTCCTTGACCTCACCCTTACTCAGTTACTCTCTCTCTCGATCTCACCTCTCACCTCACCCTCCTCGCCGATTTCTCTCATCCTCTCACATTAGACAAATGACTCACCCCTCACTGTGGAGACTTCATTCTCATCCCTCACCTCACCGTGCATAGATTCTCCCCCAAATCAGGTAAATTTTGGAATTAATTTAGGGTTGGAATTCTAGATTAGGTTTTGTGAAATTTACCACTTGCAAGATAAAGTATACTATATACTGAGGGTTTAGGGGTTGAAATTTAATTTAGGGCTTGAAATTTAAGGGTTGAAATCTAATTGCATCCAAAATTGGATTTTAGCTTTTACTTTGCTTCATACTCTCGAAGGGGATATACATATGCTTCAAGGTCCTGTTCTCGCTAGTGTTCTAAAAAAGAGCCTAGGCGGCGCCTAGCAACTGAGGCGTGTTTGGGCAAATCGGGTGGAAAAATCGGATTGGGCCTAGGCGGATAGGCGGGCTAGGCGGGTTAGGCAGTCTAGGCGGTCCTAGGCGGTCCTAGGTGGCCTTAGGATGTCCTAAGAGGTTTTTTTTAATTAATTGTGTGCTTTTTTTTTTTGGTTTCATGGTAGTATACTTATGGAAATGGTGTATCTAATTTGCAAATGATGGATTTACTACAAGTTCATCCAATACTTATGGAAATAGTGTACCTAATTTGTATTTTATCATTATTTTATTATCTATACAAGTATAGTGTTTTTTTTAGGTGTCAATAAGCACTTATTTACAAGAAATTTACCTAAATCCGCCTAGGCGCTAGGCGCTTGCCCGTCGCCCGACTAGCGCCTAGCGTTTTTTAGAATCTTGGTTCTGGCTGAAGCTTCCTTGATAATTGCAAGCAAGTTCCTACTTATTATCTCCCATGAGTACTCTACTAATTTAATGATTCTACACGGAAATGCATGTTCCTTCATTACCTTATATTGCTATTGAAGACTATTTATCTTGCAGTATCTTATGTCCCTTTATGAGCAGTTTTATAAGTTTGTATGATGTACATACGAATCAAACTTTAATTTAACATTGATATACCCATATATCGTAGTTAGAATTTTTTTAGGTCAACCTTTGTTTTGTTCAATGATGTTCTGTCTGTGTGGTTTCTGTGTTTGGTTCTTAGAACTTAGGAATTGCTTACCTCTAGATTCGTCTATTGCTTGTCTAGATTTGTGGATAAATTATAGTCTTTGCGCCTTCTCGTGTCTGTCTGTTATCAATCTTCGATAATTTCTTTAATTCTAGTCATAGATGTGAGAAATAAAAACGCTAATATCGAACAAATTCTAGTCAATATAGTTTTAATTTTCAACCCTACATAAATGCATCGGTGCTTATACATCAATTGCCATCCATGTGTAAGTGCATAATACACTCATTTAAATAACCCCATTATGAGGACTTATCATTTTCTAGTCATCTACAAGACTTTGATGAGTGCATCGATTATATTGACGAAGCTACAAGACCTGATGGTGGTGTGTTGGTTCATTGTTTTGTAGGAAGATCCAGAAGGTGATTTTATCTTCCAGTATAGGTTATTGCTTTCAAGTTGTCTTCTTCGTTGTCTTAATTTAAGTCATTGGTTAAGTGAATCCTTCAAATAAGGCTCTGTTGATCTCTTTGATACAACATGGATAAAAATAATGTTTTAGCATAAAGTTTCCACGATTTTGCATCTTTGTTATTAATATTATAACATAAAAAAAAATTTGGGCTTTCAATTGCTAGTTTTAACTAGTTAAAGGTCAAGAGTTATGTAGTTTTGAGATTTCTGATTTGTCCCGAAATCCCCAAACTATTTCGCGATTCCCAAAAATTTGGTTTGGGATCGGTCTTGAAATTGAGATTCCCAAAAACTTCAGTTTGGAAATCGGGACAAGGGTTTCGGTTCGGTATCTTATACCGAACTAGCCATAGTTCTAATTATGCACCTTGTGATGTGTTCCATTTCTTGTTTCATTGAGCTTATGTATTTTGAGTACTTGTTTCATGTCTTGTTCTTTGAGCTTTGCTATATTCCTTGGACTTCCACTCGGTTCTGTTGAGTGATACGAAACTAAGTTTTTGCTGGGGTTCCTTTGAGTGGTCCAGTTCCCTGCTCCATCTAGATTTTATTGAGTGCTCCGGAATCCCTCGTGATCTACAATTCCATTGAGTGGTTCGAAATCGTATCCAGGTTGGATTTCATTGAATGGTTCGATATGCATTGTACTCCGCGATTCTGTTAAGTGGTTCGACATCGTATCAACTCAAAATCCATTGAGATGTTCGGAATCTCTTCTACTCTGTGATTCCGTTGAGTGGTTCAGAATCGTATCCTGGTTTGGATTCCGTTGAGTGGTCCGGAATCTCCTTTGGTGTTTTGGTTCCATTGAGTGATCTGGAACCCGATGTTGATGGATTTCGTTGAGTGGTCCGAAATCGCATCATTTGACTAGTTGGTTCCTTGGATTTAATTTCAGCTTTAGAGATGTAGGCTTCAACTGAACTGTGTCATTCTAGCCCTGCATTTCGGTGTATGGTATGTATGATTGGTTGATGTGATTATGGAATGATGTTGGTTGTGATTGTTATCATTATGATTAGACTTGTTGACCAATATGGCTAGAAATTTATGTTGCGCTTCATCAAATGTTTCTCGCAATGTTGTATGCCTGTTATGTGGTATTATATTGAGACATAGTGATTTATGTGATGATTATTCGAGTATAGTGAAGGGTGAACTACGAATGGTTTGATCCCTTTTGAGGGTACATAAACAATCTTACGAGGAGGTTAGATGCAGCCATAAAGTATACAAAAACTACTATGCAATTCGAATCTCGAGTTGTGCATTGTTCATATCTCGGAGGCGGGGTATGTTAGATATACAGGTATTTGGTGACATCACGTGTCGATCCTGGACATATATCAAGATCAGGCATGACAATTGTTCTCAAGTCTTCATCACTATTAGCTAAAGCATGTAAGCATACATTTCCACAATTTTTACAACAGATGGAGACATGTTTGGGGTGCAACAGAGTTTTTTTTTTCTTCAGCCAACTGGGAAGACATTATACAAGGTTAATATTTTGTAATTACGTGGTTTTATCATTAAAGACATATATGTAGTGAAGATCTACCACGATTTTTTTTCATTGTTTCAATCAAGGGTGACATTTTTGTGAAGTACACAATAACTGGTTATGAAATAGCATCGAATTGGCGGAAATAAAATGGTTGTTTTTCGTCGTGTTTGTAATTGATTAGTTGGTGCAATGAAACTTATCTTAAGGTTCTTATTAAGGAAAACTAATGAAAATGGTTTCAAATCTTTACATTTTAATAATAAAAAACCACCAACGAACTTTATTTTAATAATAAGGACAAAAACAAAAACAAAAACAAAAATTAACAAACCCACTTGCGTTGGGCGCGTACCCCCCCCCCCCCCCCCAAACTTCAAACAGTCCACTTTTTTTCTTTTACCTTTTGTCCCATCGTTAGATTAATAGTTTTTTTTTTTGTTGCATAGAATAAGAAAAATACTTTGACTCATGCGTATTAGAGGCAAGTGAATTTTACAGGTTGTAAATTGAAAACTCATCGATTGGTCATTCTGCGTTGAATAATGTAAGTGTTTGTTTCCTTGTTTAACAATGCATTGGCAGTTTAACTGTTGTTCCTCACAGTTGGCTTTCTCAAAATAAGCCACACAATTTTTTAAGTGAGCCACTATTTCTTGAACTACAACAAAATAACCCACATAATCCACACTATTTCTGAAGTAAAACACTATTTTTTGAACTACAACAAAATAACCTACTATTTATGAAAGTGAACCAAAATAACCCACATTATTTATAGAATTACAATGTAATAACCCATACTATTTCTGAAAGTAAACCAAAATAACCAATACTATTGCTGGAACTACAACATAATAATCCACATTATTTTTGAAACTGTAGTATAATCACCCACACTATTTCTGAAAGTTAACCAAAATAGCCTACACTATTTTTGAAAGTTAACCAAAATAGCCTACACTATTTCTGAAACTACAACATAATAACTCAGACTAATTATGGATCTACAACATAATAACCCAGACTATTTATGGATCTACAACATAATAGCCCACACTATTTATGGATCTATAGCATAATAACACACACTATTTATGAAAGTGAACCAAAATAACTCACATTATTTCTGGAAAAACAATGTAATAACCCACACTATTTCTGAAAGTAAACCAAAATAACCTATACTATTGCTGGAACTACAACATAATAATTCACACTATTTATGAAACTACAGTATAATCACCCACACTATTTTTGAAAGTGAACCAAAATAACTTACACTATTTATGAAACTCCAGCATAATAGCCAACATTATTTACAAATCTACAGTATAATAACCCACACTATTTCTAAAAGTGAACCAAAATAACTCACATTATTTCTGAAACTACAATGTAATAACCCACACTATTTCTGAAAGTAAACCAAAATAATATACACTATTGCTGGAACTACAACATAATAATCTACACTAGTATACACTATTTTTGAAAGTGAACCAAAATAACCTACATTATTTCTGAAACTACAGCATAAAAACCCATACTATTTATGGATCTACAGCATAATAACTCACACTATTTATGAAAGTGAACCAAAATAACCCACATTATTTCTGGAAAAACAATGTAATAACCCACACTATTTCTAAAAGTAAACCAAAATAACCTATACTATTGCTGGAACTACAACATAATAATTCACACTATTTATGAAACTATAATATAATCACCCACACCACTTTTGAAAGTGAACCAAAATAACTAACATTATTTATGAAACTACAGCATAATAGCCAACACTATTTACGAATCTACAGTATAATAACCCACACTATTTCTGAAAGTGAACCAAAATAACTCACATTATTTCTGGAACTACAATGTAATAACCCACACTATTTTTGAAAGTAAACCAAAATAATATACACTATTGCTGGAACTACAACATAATAATCCACACTATTCTGAAACTACAGTATAATCATCTACACTTTTTCTGAAAGTGAACCAAAATAACCTACATTATTTCTGAAACTACAGCATAAAAACCCACACTTTCCCTGGAAATACAGCATATGAACCCACACTATTTCTGAAACTACAGCATAATAACCACAGTACTTTTGGAAAGTGAGCCAAAATACCTATACTATTTCTAGAACTACAACATAATAACCCACACTATTTCTCAAAATTGATCCAAAATAATTCACACTATTTATGAAAGGTAACAAAATAAACATCATTTATGGCATTAAAACAAAATAACTCATACTAATTCTGGTTTTGAACCAAAAATAAAGCACACTATTGCTGGAACTATTGCAAAGTTATACATTATTTATGAAATTGAAGAAAACACACTTTCTAATGGTTATAAAAGATGTTAGGTACGAGTCAGATGGCGGAATGGGGCATAGGAGGACTAGGCAGATGTAAAGTAAACTTATTATTTATCTTTGGTGCTTTGGTGAATTTTTATAGAATTAGATGAAAGTTTAAATAATTATAACTCTGTAATACTTTACAAAATACTTTTCAGAAACCATATGAATTTATTGTAAATTTAAAATAAAATAAAAGTGTAAAACATGTCACAGCCCGTCCCGGAATTTTTAATTCCGAGGACGTGAAGTTACGAAAATGCCCTTAAACGGAATTAAGGTGCGTAAATTTGGCATTTGTTTTGCCTAAAGTTCCTAAGCTATTATTAATTTGAAATATTAATTAGTTTTAGGAACTTCAAATTTGACTTAGGTTTAGATTTCCTTGTTAGAATTTGATATTAAGGATTTGGGTGGGATCACATGTGGACCTCACACCCTAAATCCCTCCCCATTTCCCGTAACACTGTCTCTCTCTCTCTCTCTTCTTCTCAGACTCTCTCACTCTTTCTCTCTTCCTCTCGAACGTGAACCACCACACAAACCACCCTAAACCTCTACCAACGGCGGAGTTAAGACCACCATCGAACTCCTGGAACCTCCACGATCACGTAGGTACCATTTTCAGGTAAGTTTCATTTCAAAAACCCTAGTTTCTAAAGGTCCCGTGAAATGGTACTGTTCATGAGCTTTGAAATGGTTGTGTTTTAGGCCAAACTAAGCTCACAGTGAGCTTTAGGAAGTCCTAAGGAAGCTCGGAGTGCTTCGTTGGCATGAATTGGACGTCGGGATCACGAACTACAAGTTTGGCCGGTTTTGCTTGGAATTTTCCGGTGCGATTTAGTTGTTTTTGGAGCTTAAAAGTAGTGTATCGTGATTCTACATGTTTGGGGCTTCAATTTGGTATAAAGTACGAAAAAAATGGATGAAAAATGAGCAAGATATGACAATTTGAAGTTTTCCCAGAAATTCCGGCGAAACAGTCGCCGGCGGCCGGCGAGTCGCCGGAGAAGACAACCGGCAGGGGAATATTCCGTCAACTCTGACGGAATATTCTGACGCCGTTAACTGACGCCGTTAGTGACACCGTTAAAGTTAACGGAATATTCCAGGAATATTCTGACGCCGTCAGTGTGCACTGCGCGTGGGGGGCGCGTGTGCCGTGCACTGTGCAGGCGCGTGGGGGCGCGTGAACAGTGAAAAAATTATTTTAAAAATATAGCGACGTTCGTGACGTCGAGTAGATCGATTTCATATATTTAAACCCTATATTTGGACAATCTATGAAGATTTTATTTACGTTTCCGTTTATGTGTTGTTAAACTAAGTTAATTAGAAATTTCATGTATAGGGAAACGTATTCCGAGGACGTATATGATTGAGCCAAGCTAGGAGGCTTCGTCTCGACTACGTATCTGTGAGTGGGCAGTTTTGTTTTCCGTATATATATATATATATACTTGACGTTTCCCAGAAAATTGAAATTGATTGAAAATATGCTTTAAATGCAATGCATAGAAACGATATGAAAAGTATGTTTTCAAATGCCATGCGTAAACTTATATGAAAATATGATTCGAAATGCCATGCATAGAAGTATGTGAAAAGTATATAGAAATGTGAATCGAAATGCCATGCATGAAATGATATGGAAATAGGAATTGATATATGATGCATGAGTATTTAATTATACATTTCATGCATATGTTGGTGCCGAGGACGCCAGGTAAGTACCAGGTAGGTACATGCATAGTTGAGAACGAATATGATGAGAAATGATATGAAAAATAGGAATTGATATATGATGCATATGTATGAATTGGTGCGGTGGACGCACAGATGAGTATCAGGTGAGTATATATTACTGTTATGAGGATGTTGAGATATGTTGAGCTCATAACCTGCACCATGGTATTAGTGCTTATATTATTCACCGCATCGCACGCTCGCCTTAGATCCAAGTAGATGCTAGTCGTACAGACCACAAGAGGGGGGTTCCGACAGGCCAGTCGTACAGACCTTTAGAGAGGTTCCGACTGGTGGGTGACCTTAGATTATGTGCACAGATGATTGATGAGAAATGATTGATGAGAAAAGCACTAGAGCGTAATATTAACCATTAAGTCGTACAGACTACATTAGGTGGTTCCGACTTATGTGCAGAAGGCCGTACAGGTCACAGTTGGTGATTCCGGCAAGATGAGATTTTGAGATGAGATTCTGAGCTCTAGATTCAGCCGTACAGGGCCATTAGAGGGTCTCCGGTTGATTAGTTTCTTCCACCTGATTTATGTTAATGCATCCATACTATACCGTTGAATTTAGACATGGCATGGCATATTGTATTGAAAATAATGTTGAGATAGTGATTTGAAGTTTTGAGAATATATATGTATATATGTTGATATTTTACATTTCTGGGAAAGTATACAGGTTTTACGGAGAGGGGTTACAAAGTTTTGATAAACCTTTGGATTTGGAAAAGATTGGTTTACTGACCCACTCAACTTGGTTTTGCGCCCCTCCAGGTTCAAGATAGCATAGGTGTGGTGACTACGAGGAGATTCAACGGGGTTCTGACAGAATGGACAAAATTAGGTCTCACCTAAGGGTGTTACATCTTTGAAGAGATATATTTTAAAGCTTCCGTACTGTAAAAATGGTTACGTCACTCCCACGTGACGACCAGCATGCCCTCCTTCGGGACGGGGTGTGTCAGTTGGTATCAGAGCCTGGTTGCAATCTTGGACATCTTGAGAATATTCTAGTGAATTCTGTCAGAACTATACCGCCTCGTAGCAAGCCACGTAGTTCAGATGAACCTAGTTTCCTGATATAGTGGTTTAGGGAAAACTACTACTATGGTGATTCAGTCTATTATCTAAAAGAACATTTTAAGACGGGTTATAAGTTGAATTTGAATCACTTTATAAAAATGATGAACCTGAGGGAGCAAAGTGACGGTTTAATCATTTGGAAAAGATGTTTCAGATTATGCAAGTTAAAGACAGGGGGTCGAGACGACTACCTGGTTTGGGTTATGAACTTGTATCCTGGTGGAAACAGGAGTGTCATTCGTTGTCACCGGAGGAAACAGCCGATTTAAAGTTGTTTGAGGACTTGTTAAAGAAAAGAATTATTCCTCCGGCATATTATGATGGTAATAAGCAAGAGTTTGCAAATATGAGACAAGTATATTAGAAAGTTTTCAGACTAGTCTCATTCAATTCAGATATTGCTGTTAAATTGGTTGAGGTGTTATGTTGTTTTAGGCTGGGTGGCAAAAGAAAGTGGTATTTTTGGTGACCACTATCCATTGTACTTCTTACCAGGAGTATACGAGATGTTGTTAAGCCTTGAGGACTCTGAGAACGTGATCAGCGAGAGTAAAGAAGAATAAGAAAAGAATGGGAATCAAAAGAAGACGATAAAGTTAATGATTCGTCATATCAAGGATATAGAAAGATTCAGAGCCTCGAAAGAAGTGAAGCTAGAGCTAATTCTTATAGCTGAGGTTTTAATGCCACTGGTCAGAGGCGAAGTGATGGATTTATTGGTAATCCCAGATTTTAGAGACAAGGTGTCTCGAGTAAAGGAAAGGTACCTTGTGCAGCAGGTACAATATTAGACACTTTGGAAAGTGTGGGAATCAGTGAATGTATTCATATGGACAAATGGGACATAGAATTATGAATTGTCCCTAGAATCAGTTGTACCCAACAGTTTTCCATGACACCATAGTGTCGATTCAGCAGGTTTATGGACTTAGTGGTTTGGTCGGATTGATCGTGGGTACAGAGATATTTGATGAGTTAAATGTTCAGCCGTACAGGCCACAAGAGGTGGATCCGGCTGATACATGAGAAATTGATGTGTAAGTCGTACAGGTCACTATAAGTGACTCCGACTAATATGCTAGCATAGATGGTTGAGCCAGAGAATCAGCCGTACAGGTCATTCTAGTTGACTCCGGCTGATATATTTTTTATTATGGATGATATTGCCTAGAAAGTAGTAAATAAACGTGGTTGAGACGAGTGTATGTATTTCCCAATGAGTGACAAAATAGTAATATTAAATCCTCGAGAGTTATTGCTTACTTATCGAGACAACGATGATTTATCAGTATTGCGGGCTGCAGACCGTAATATTAATAACTTATTCGTGGATTCGTTAAGCGAGTGAACAGGTAAGTCATTCCATGATAGTATAGTGTTTTCATGGTGCCCGAGTGCTGGTAGAAGATATAGTTATGTTAGAGAATCTTATCCGTCAGATATTGTAGACTTTAATGTTATTCTAGATATAGTTTAATTGTGTTAAATCATGATAAGATGGATTGCTAAAGGAAACCAGTTACTTTCCATCGAGTTGATTGATCAGAGGTTACTTTGGTGAGCATACAAAGTGGATTGAGTCAGCCGTTAGTTATGCTGTGAGAGCAAAGAGATTGTTTTCGAAAGGCTGTCAAAAATACTTAGCTCATGTGGTGCTAAATGATATAGCTCATACGAATATGAAAAATGTAAAAATGGTTAGACAGCTACCAGTTATTTTCCTGAGAAATTACCTGGATTGCCTTCAGGCAGAGATGTGGAGTTCACTATTGATTTGTTGCCAGGTATAAATTTTATGTTAGAGATTAGTTCATGATGAGTTAAGAGAATTGGAAATTCAGTTGAAAGAATTGGTTGATAAAAGTTTCATTCAACCTAGTACAACCCTTTGGAAGAGCCTCAGTTCGTTGGTGAGAAAGAAAATGGACTTTAAGACTATCCATTGATTATAGACAATGGAATCGGGTAATGATTGAGGACTGTTATCCATTGTGGTGTACCGATGTTTATTTGATCAGCAGAGGTGCTTGTGTAAATTCAAAGATTGATATCATTTTTCATTGACGATATTCTGGTATATGCTGAGCCAGAGCAGGGCATGTAAACATATTAAGTCGGTGAAACAAAGATTGAGAGAACGTTGGTTGTATACTAAGCTTAGCAAATGCTAATGTTGGATGAATCAAGTAGCTTTCTGAGATATGTTATATATTCTTAAGGTATTCAAGTGAATCCTTAAAATGTAGCAGAAATTGAGAATTTGGAACAACCACGAACCAGAATTGAGATTCAGAATTTCTTAGCTTACCAAGCTATCTTGGATGGTTGTGAAAGATTTTTCAGTCATTGCTTTGTCATTGACGAGATTGTTGAGAAGGGAGGTTATGTATGAGTGGGAAGGAAATTGTGAGCAAAGGATTCAACAACTAAAATATTTCCTCACTCATGCACGTATTTTAGTATTCCCAAAAGATAGCAATAATTATTTGTTTATGGTGATGTTACATTAAATGTTCTTGGATATGTATTGATGCAAAATGTTAGAGTAATGGCAAATGTCCATGGCAAATGGAACTTCATGAGATGAATTACTCTACTTGAGATTTGGAAATTTCGATTACCAACCTTGCCGTGAAGTTATGGAGACATTATAATTGGTAAGAAGGCAAGATTTTATGAATCAAAAGAGTCTCCAATATTCATTACTCAGAGGGATTTTGATCTGAGGCAGCGAAGGTGGGTTGAGTTACTTAATGATCATGATTGTATGACCAGGGGGATCGTGGAATTGTTATAGCTGATGCACTTGATAGAAAGGCTCCAGTAAGATTAACGTTTGGCACGCTTGCCATGATTATCTTCTTGTGGATTGGAAATCAACTGGAGTAAAATTGAGAATGGAATATCGAGAAGAAAGCTGTACTTGCTAAATTTCAAGTTAGGCATTTTTGGTAAGGTCGTGCTCGAAACTTGAATGTTTGATAAAGAAATTTAAGAATTAACCAAGGCAAGGAAAGAAGGGAAAAAGAATGAGTACAAGGTTCGTGAATCGGATGGCATGTGAATACAAGTAAACAAAATGTGTGTGTCTAATGCTGTGGGTTTAAAGTAAGCAATTTTGAACAAAGTTCACTGTTCAGTTATGCAATATTCTAAAAGTAATAAGATTCATCATACCATTCGACATTTTATTGGTCAGCAGATTGAGGCAGAAAGAAATAAACCTTTGGATTGAGACAACTATTTTCTGTTTCGCAGCAGAAATGGAAAAATATTACTTTGGATTATGAGTACAAGTTTCTTTGTACACGAGATGGTTATGATCGAATTTGAAGTGATGGTTGGTCAACGTACCAAGTTAGTACATTTGTTTCAGTGTTGAGCAACAACTTTTTCCAGACAGTGCAACAGTACTTATTTGTTTTATGGAAAAGAGGATTGGGTTACGGAACTGCTGAGTTTCTTAAGTATGTTGGTTACGTCAGTTCCGAAGTAACGCCATAATGTCCATGAAACGTGTCATGTGTGAGTCAATTTTGCTGATCTGTGGATGGAATACTTCTGGATAGAGAAAGATTCTATCACGAAAGAGTTTTAGTAAGCCCTGAGACTATGGATGAGTCTTCTCAAAGTATTCAGGTGATTAAGTTTAACCTGAGAGTAGCCAAGCATGGCAAAAGAGATTAACAGGTGGATATGCCACTAATTGAGTGTATGACGTAGATGATTTTATATTTCTGAAGTTCTCATCTTAGAAAAGTGTGATTCGGTCTGGAAAGGAAGGCAAGTGGAATCTTAAGTGTATCGGATTTTATGTGATCATCGAAAAGTTGATAAAGTTGATTACAGATTTGAATTGCTTCCAGAGTTGTCGTAAGTGCAGGATGTGTTTCATGATTCGATATTTTTGAGAATTTCACCACAAAAAGGAATAGTAAGATTTAGAAAGGAAGACAAGATAAGTCTTAAACACATCAGACCGTTTTTTATCCTTAAAGGAATCGATGAAGTTACATACAAGTTGTGATGCCTTCAGAATTGGCTAAGGTGCTTAATGTATTTTGTGTTCGATGCGTTGTTACTAGGTGGCAGATTCGTCACATGGGATTCTGGTGCAACTATTGAGAATTAAAATGGATCTGATCGATGAGGAGCTAATGATGACTTTGGATTGGAAAAAAGAAGTACTGAGAATTAAGACAGTGTAATTGGTAAAGGTTTTGGTGAAAGAACCATTCAGTGGAAGAAGCTACTTGGGAGAAGGAAGAACGGATGAGAGAGATTTACCCGAGGCTATTGTATGAGTATAGATGATTTGGTTGGTTGCTGGAATTTCGAGGACGAAATTCTATAAGGAGGAGAGATTGTCACAGCCCGTCCCGGAATTTTTAATTCCGAGGACGTGAAGTTACGAAAATGCCCTTAAACGGAATTAAGGTGCGTAAATTTGGCATTTGTTTTGCCTAAAGTTCCTAAGCTATTATTAATTTGAAATATTAATTAGTTTTAGGAACTTCAAATTTGACTTAGGTTTAGATTTCCTTGTTAGAATTTGGTATTAAGGATTTGGGTGGGATCACATGTGGACCTCACACCCTAAATCCCTCCCCATTTCCCGTAACACTGTCTCTCTCTCTCTCTCTTCTTCTCAGACTCTCTCACTCTTTCTCTCTTCCTCTCGAACGTGAACCACCACACAAACCACCCTAAACCTCTACCAACGGCGGAGTTAAGACCACCATCGAACTCCTGGAACCTCCACGATCACGTAGGTACCATTTTCAGGTAAGTTTCATTTCAAAAACCCTAGTTTCTAAAGGTCCCGTGAAATGGTACTGTTCATGAGCTTTGAAATGGTTGTGTTTTAGGCCAAACTAAGCTCACAGTGAGCTTTAGGAAGTCCTAAGGAAGCTCGGAGTGCTTCGTTGGCATGAATTGGACGTCGGGATCACGAACTACAAGTTTGGCCGGTTTTGCTTGGAATTTTCCGGTGAGATTTAGTTGTTTTTGGAGCTTAAAAGTAGTGTATCGTGATTCTACATGTTTGGGGCTTCAATTTGGTATAAAGTACGAAAAAAATGGATGAAAAATGAGCAAGATATGACAATTTGAAGTTTTCCCAGAAATTCCGGCGAAACAGTCGCCGGCGGCCGGCGAGTCGCCGGAGAAGACAACCGGCAGGGGAATATTCCGTCAACTCTGACGGAATATTCTGACGCCGTCAGTGTGCACTGCGCGTGGGGGGCGCGTGTGCCGTGCACTGTGCAGGCGCGTGGGGGCGCGTGAACAGTGAAAAAATTATTTTAAAAATATAGCGACGTTCGTGACGTCGAGTAGATCGATTTCATATATTTAAACCCTATATTTGGACAATCTATGAAGATTTTATTTACGTTTCCGTTTATGTGTTGTTAAACTAAGTTAATTAGAAATTTCATGTATAGGGAAACGTATTCCGAGGACGTATATGATTGAGCCAAGCTAGGAGGCTTCGTCTCGACTACGTATCTGTGAGTGGGCAGTTTTGTTTTCCGTATATATATATATATATATACTTGACGTTTCCCAGAAAATTGAAATTGATTGAAAATATGCTTTAAATGCAATGCATAGAAACGATATGAAAAGTATGTTTTCAAATGCCATGCGTAAACTTATATGAAAATATGATTCGAAATGCCATGCATAGAAGTATGTGAAAAGTATATAGAAATGTGAATCGAAATGCCATGCATGAAATGATATGGAAATAGGAATTGATATATGATGCATGAGTATTTAATTATACATTTCATGCATATGTTGGTGCCGAGGACGCCAGGTAAGTACCAGGTAGGTACATGCATAGTTGAGAACGAATATGATGAGAAATGATATGAAAAATAGGAATTGATATATGATGCATATGTATGAATTGGTGCGGTGGACGCACAGATGAGTATCAGGTGAGTATATATTACTGTTATGAGGATGTTGAGATATGTTGAGCTCATAACCTGCACCATGGTATTAGTGCTTATATTATTCACCGCATCGCACGCTCGCCTTAGATCCAAGTAGATGCTAGTCGTACAGACCACAAGAGGGGGGTTCCGACAGGCCAGTCGTACAGACCTTTAGAGAGGTTCCGACTGGTGGGTGACCTTAGATTATGTGCACAGATGATTGATGAGAAATGATTGATGAGAAAAGCACTAGAGCGTAATATTAACCATTAAGTCGTACAGACTACATTAGGTGGTTCCGACTTATGTGCAGAAGGCCGTACAGGTCACAGTTGGTGACTCCGGCAAGATGAGATTTTGAGATGAGATTCTGAGCTCTAGATTCAGCCGTACAGGGCCATTAGAGGGTCTCCGGTTGATTAGTTTCTTCCACCTGATTTATGTTAATGCATCCATACTATACCGTTGAATTTAGACATGGCATGGCATATTGTATTGAAAATAATGTTGAGATAGTGATTTGAAGTTTTGAGAATATATATGTATATATGTTGATATTTTACATTTCTGGGAAAGTATACAGGTTTTACGGAGAGGGGTTACAAAGTTTTGATAAACCTTTGGATTTGGAAAAGATTGGTTTACTGACCCACTCAACTTGGTTTTGCGCCCCTCCAGGTTCAAGATAGCAGAGGTGTGGTGACTACGAGGAGATTCAACGGGGTTCTGACAGAATGGACAAAATTAGGTCTCACCTAAGGGTGTTACATCTTTGAAGAGATATATTTTAAAGCTTCCGTACTGTAAAAATGGTTACGTCACTCCCACGTGACGACCAGCATGCCCTCTTTCGGGACGGGGTGTGTCAAAACATGTGACAAAAAAAACATTTGAACGTGACAAAAAAAGCATTTGAACAACAATTTAAAAAAAAAATTAAATAAAAAGGGGAGGGAGCATTGGGATGTGACGCCTAAAAGGATGGAGGCGGGGCCCCACACCATTTCTTAAACATGTTGGAATGCTAGCTGTCCAAATTATATTGACAAATAAATTATTAAAACATTAAATATGAAAGAGTGCGACCACGTGGGGTGGAAATGAAGACAGAATGAAAAGTTATATTTGAGTGTGTTGGGCTTTGTAATCCATCATGTGTATAATTTTATAGTCTTTGTCCTTATGGTTAAATTTTAGGAGTTTTTTGTTAAATAATATTTTAGGCTGGTTTTTTGTTAAAATAATTTTATTCCAAGCACTTTTCATTAAAGCTCCCTTTTTATTAAAGGTGATGCTAAAGAGACTATTTACTTGAACTATATTTTGTAGACCACATAATGTGGCGTTTGATGATTTAATTCCTTGTTTAAGTTACACAAAAAAACCTAATATTAAAAAAAATTAACCATCAATTAAAACATTATATAGTCTTCAAAATATGATCTCCATAAACAACATTATATAAAAAGTACCTTCTCCTTCATGTTGGTAAGGAACGGATCATTTATGTGATTGGGCTAGAAAGTTTGATTTTGTGCTTACGAGTAATTAAGGGACTTAATTGTAATTAAAAAAATAGAGTGGTACGTGCCAAAAGCAGTAATTTCATCAAAACGACCAACCAACTTCCTCCCAACTCCTACCACGCGTACATGCGCATTTTCTTCTGTAGTTCGGTGCACACACCTAATTTTTAAATTAAATTGTATAGATTAAAAGGAAAACTAATGAAAAGGGCTTGAAAACTTTGAGTTTTAATGATAAGGACAAAATAAAGGGTAAAGTGAATAGTACCAGGATTGACTTTTTAGTGTAAAAATGTGGTTTTTCGTTAAAGTGAACAGTACCGGGAGCTTTTCGTTAAACTTCCCTAGATTAAATGATGTATGTTATAAATATGTAAAAGTTAGAGAGATAACTTTTATAATGAGTGGAGCGATGCAAAGGTAAAATATTACACTATAATTATAGCACAAAGGATGGCAAGTAAAAGAGGGAGGGATGGATGATGTTATTGAGAATTCTTTCTTTCTGTTTTTTGTATATTTTGATTTCAATCGAGTGCTCTATTTATAGAGCAACTCGAATCACTACATTTGAAATTTACAGCATCCTTTTTGACAATATGATATCCTGCATCCCTCAAAGTCAGTTTTCAATTTGTATGGGCATTGAAAACTTCTACCAATGTACTGTGGGCATTCATTACCCACTAGCATTTTCAACACTCCCCCTTGGATGCTCACATATCAACATCAGTTGTCTCGTTAAAACCTTGCTTGGAAAAACCCAGTGGGAAAAAAACCAGAGTGAAGGAAAAAGAGTACAACTTTTCCTGGATTGTTGATATAGTGTTAAATATGCTTATGTTGCCTCGTTAAAACCTTGATAGGAAAAACTCAGTGGGAAAAATCTTAATCATAGGAAAAAGAGTATAACACGCATGTATCATGGATGCTCCCCTGATATACTAAAGCACCACTAAATACTAAAGCATTCTTTAATTTGATTCTCCTAAGCAAAAGTTATGGCTAGCTCTAATCAGGTGGTTTGTGTTTTCTTGTTGTGGACTTGATCACCGAACCAACACTCACGTGTGGCCAGATTAAGAGCGGTCTTGTGCCTTGCCTGGCCTACCTTCAGAATGGTGGCTTCCCCACTCCGGGCTGCTGCGGTGGGATCAAAGGCCTGATCCGCTCAGCACCGACCACAGCTGATCGACAGAATGCTTGCAACTGCTTGAAAACAGTTGCTGGCCAAATCAAAACTATTAAACCAGCCAACGCGGCTAAACTTATGTGGCGCCAACATTCCCTACAACATCAGCCCCTCCACTAACTGCGCCAGGTAAAATTTGTTTATCAAATGATGTATTAGCTTTTTTTTCTTTTTTCAATTGTTTATCAAATGATGTATTAGGTTTAGCTTATCTAAACTGAGCGCACTTTAAGGAATCGCGATATTTTTAACAGATATTGACATATTTAATAGCACAAAAAACTCACGCTCATAAATTGCAGCTCAAGTAAAATCGTTTTCCACAAGAATTGAATGAATAATTTATATTTAAACTAATTCTTAATTAACTATTTAAAACAAGATTTGGAAAAGGTTGATTTTAGAATTTTAAATAATAAAAACGAATTTAATTAAAATGATTAAAGAAATTAGCAAACTAAAGAAAACAAAAGAAAACGTTTTGAAAATCAAATTGTAAAAGTCTAGGGTTCCGCTGTCCCCTTAACAATCCTATGTAGTTTTACCAATTACTTATGAATTACACATGAAACTTTGAAGATTAGGTTTTCCTTGTGATATTCAAGCAAGAACTTATATCTAACATCCAATCCATCTATGATATTCAAATCAAATATGAACATGCAAGACTCATTAAGTTTTATGAATACCCTTTGAAAAACCATACAACCCCTAAGAGCGTGATATTCGCTTTAGGTGAAATTACAATTATTAACCACAAGAAGCAATACTCAATCTTCTGGTGATATTCCGACTGAATTGCATCCGATTACTTATCCAAACATCCTAATGGTAGCTAGGCATTAAGACATAGAGACAGTTTAAGCATAATGATTAATAATTCAAAGTAAACATGCATAATATCATAAGCAATTGAATAAAGACTATATATTCATGTTAAGGCTCAAGGTTTCGCCCTAGCAAATGGAAATTAGTTACGAACAACCATAAACAAAATATTGTTAAAAACAAGGATAGAAAACACCTTAAAGTAGAAAATGTAGTATGGCCTTGGGCCAGCTAAACCTTTTAAATCCGCCTAAAACCATCGCGCAATCCCTAAGAATTAGGACTTTTATTCCAACTATGAAACTAATTAAAAATAAAGTAACTTAGAAAATAAAATTCTAATTAAGTTAGGAGAATCTGTATAAAAATTGTTCAGTCACATTTTAGCCTCAGATATCCTCCAAATTCGGCCCATAATAGCTTGTTTTGAAGATCAGGGCGTTCTGAACATATCTCCAGAAGGCCACGAACCCATTTGAGGTCATCTTGGGCTCCAAAAACGCAATTCAAGCCCGAAACGTCACCATTCCAACACCGCGCATTGCTCTTTTATTTAATCACCATAAATAAACCGCTGCGTAGAAAATTATGAAACTTTGATATGAACAAAGTTGAGAGATACATGAACATTCTTCAAGTAGAATCACTCCAAAATTCATCTGTTTGTCTACTTTTTGCTTCAGATGAAGTCGAATGTCATACATTAGAAATATAATTCAAAGTATCAAAATTCTCACAAAATAACCACTAAATTATAACTAAGAATAGGATAAAATATATAGTATAATTTTGACTCATCAACTGGCATATTTTGTTTTGTAATACACTAAGTCTTTAAACTTTATAAATCTTTTTTTTTCTTGTTTTGATAACTAAAGTAATATTTTTCGTTATTATGTTGCAGTGTGAAGTGAAACATCAGGTCGATCTGGAGGGGCATCTATCAAGCTAATTGTATCATTAGCTAGTCTACTTGAAGAATAAGAAATGAGTATTGAGTCGTTTTGAGCTCTTTTTCCTTTAATGCATGTCACCGATATCAGTTAGTTGTCGTTGTTCATCAAGGAATCTATTTATTCTCCTTAAATATTCGAGTTAATATCATTGCTTTTCTTTTAATTAATTTCCTCCTTCAAGAATAATCGTTAATCTCGTTTGAAGGCGTAGTTCCCATACTATTCATGTATGTGAAAACTATTTCTCGACGCAAAAGGAAAAATAAAATAGAGAAAAATAAAATCTCCACTTGCAAATAATTCAGTCAATACAACTTAGATGTCACTTAGTATTATGGTCTAACGGTATTCCTTTTCACTTGTAAGTAAGAAGTCTTATATTCGATTTTCGCCAAAAGCGAATTTCAACCATATTATTATGACTAGCTCATTGTGAGGCCCACTCTACCACCCTCTTATTGTAGATAATGTCGTTTGTGCAAAAATATATATATATATATATATATATATATATATATATATATATAAAACTTAAATAAATTCAGAATAATAAATCTCATTATCAGTAACTACAGCAGCACAGCTAAAGGTAAAAGATGATTATTGACGAATAAACTATTCACCTTCCAATCTTGTTAAGGTGGAAAGGGTAAAATTCATCATCTACTTTCAATTTGGACTATATTTAAGATAAACATTCATTTCTTACTTCATCATTCAGCATTGAACCTAATGCGTTATCGATTCAACTCTGTTGTAAACACTTTAGAGATTATTGAATGAAATTTAGTTGTTAGATCTTGGTTATTAGATCATTGACCAAGAATTTAACAGCTCTATACACGTAGGCTACTAAGAAATCTCTTCTTCAAAGTGTGGTTCAAGAGTGGATTTGATTGGCAAATAGCTTTAAAATTGAAAACTTGCTCGGCTTTAGAAGTTAATAAAACAAAAGATGGCCTTTAATCTTAGGAAACTTTAACGAAAAGCTCCTGGTACTGTTTACTTTAACGAAAAACCATATTTTTACACTAAAAAGTCAATCCATGTACTATTCACTTTATCCTTTATTTTGTTCTTATCATTAAAATTCGAAGTTTTTAAGTTATTTTCATTGGTTTTCATTCGAAGTTTTCAAGTCATTTTCATTAGTTTTCCTTTAATTTTATTGATAACCACTTGGTTGACACAATATTGAAGCTTAATAATTAAGCAACAAGGAAAAGGAAGAACTAACTAGACAGATAGAGAGCGATACAGGGTGAGTTAGCTAGAGAATTAATCCCTCGACAGATCTAGCCCACGAGTTTTTTTTTTTTTTTTTTTTTTAACTTGATTTTGGTCAAAGAACAAATAATATTGAGAGGGATTCTGAGGTACTCGCGTCAACAAGGGACACTGAACAGAAATCAATTACGCACCATGCACCATTGGCCATTAATTTCAAGGGACCCCGACCTTAATTGTGTACCCACCTAGGTGCCAGCAACCGATAATTTGGACGGCCGTAGACATTTTTGGGGTGCTACAAAGTTTGTTTTTTCTTCAGCCAACTGGGAAGACATTATCCAAGGTTAATATTTTTTAATTACCTGGTTTTACCATTAAAGACATATATATAGTGTGAAGATCTACCACGATTTTTTTCATTGTTTCAATCAAGGGTGACATTATTGTGAAGTACACAATAACTGGTTATGAAATAGCACCGAATTGGCAAAAATAAAATGGTTGTTTTTCGTAGTGTTTGTAATTGATTAGTTGGTGCAATGAAACTTATCTTAGAGTTTTTATCAAGAGTGATACTAAAGAGATCATCTACTTGAACTATATTTTGTAGATCACATGATGTGATATTTGATGGTTAAATTTCCTTTTTAAATTACACAAAAAAAACTTAATATTAAAAAAATAACCATCAATTAAAACATTATATGGTTTTCAAAATATGATTGAGAGTAACTAAGGGACTTAATTGTAATTAAAAAAAATAGAGCATGGTAAGTACCAAAAGTATTAATTTCATCACAACGACCAACCAACTTCGTCCCAACTCCTAGTCCTACCACACGTACATGCGCATTTTCTTCTGTAGTTCGGTGCACAGTGGGTAATGTGTTTCTCACTCGGGTAATATTTAAGAGATCTAATTTTTAAATCAAATTGTGTAGACTAAATGATATAATTATTGATGATTTGATTATTAATTAAATGTCGATTAAATTAGTTATTTCTTATCAATAATATACATTTTTTTGTTTAAAAATTTGATTTCTCTAACATTATCATTATCACTACATTAACATTATCATTCTCACTACATATTTACTAGCAAGAATATATATCAAGAAAAATACGTGGTTGCAACTTCTTTTTTTTTTTTGAGAATTTTAACAAAACACTCTTGGTACTGTTTACTTTTAACGAAAAATCATTTTACCTTTTCCTGGTACTATTTACTACATCTTTATTTGTCATTTTTCATTAAAACTAAAAAAAAATTAGACTTTTCATTAGTTTTTTTTTTTTGTTTTTCAGTTCAATACATGGTTGCTTATATATAACTTTTCACAACAATGGAGTATAGTAATACTTTCTTTCATTTGTAAATGAAATGTATTGACTATAGATTCAACTCTTTTATATGACAAATTCAAAACTAAATTATTATGATTGATCAATAGTAGGACTTGTCCCACTCGTAGGACTTGTGTTCCGACTAATTTTTCAATACCTTTAAAATATAAGGAGTACTTCAAGTTTATAATTCGTCGTCATGATTGAGGTAACAAGTAATTAAACACGTAAACGTTGCCACAATTTTTTTTTACCACTATACCCTTCTTCGTTCACACGTTTTCTCTCTTAATTTTTCTCTATATAAGCACCACCATAGTGCCTTTACAACTCACTAGCTACACGAGTCTTCAAATCAAGTTCTTTCACATCCATTACTCATACACACTTTGGTAATCCACATCCTAATTAATTCGTTATGGCTAGCTCTGCAGTGATCAAGCTTGCTTTGGTGGTGGCCTTGTGCATGGCGGTGAGCGTTGCTCATGCCATAACGTGTGGCCAAGTGACCTCCAACCTTGCACCATGCATTAGCTACGTGAGGAGTGGCGGAGCTGTCCCTCCAGCTTGCTGCAATGGAATCAGAACCGTTAACAACTTGGCCAAGACCACCCCTGACCGCCAGGCTGCTTGCAACTGCCTGAAGAGTCTTGCCGGCAGCATCAGTGGTGTTAACCCTGGCAATGCCGAATCGCTTCCTGGAAAGTGTGGAGTCAACGTCCCCTACAAGATCAGCACCTCCACCAACTGCGCCACGTAAGTTATCACAAAACCCAAATTACCGTTGGATCAAAATTAACTGTTTGACAGTATCTCAAAGAACCCTAATTCCCGTTTGATCTAACGGTTGAATTCCATAACCTAAATAAATGCAACCTCGTTAGTAATTGTTTTTGTTTTGGCTAATGCATCTTCCTCAAGAACAACGATATAATTTATTGACTTCTGTGTGTGTGTGTTTTTTTTTTTTTTTTTTTGGGTATGATTGCAGCGTGAAGTAAGCTTGAAGGGAGATGATCATTTTCGGCGGCAGATAATTATAATAGAGTGAAAATAAAACGTAGTTGTGCGATCCGGCCACAAGGGGTTCCTCATGAGGGAATCGTTTAAGTTATTATATACTACTTCTGTATCATCCCTATATATCCATGCAGAATTAATTAATAATATATTAAGTTTTAAGTAAAGTTCTCCACTTCTGCTATTCCTTTTTAATTACTTAAATTCCTCTTCCTCCCACAAGAAATTAAACAAAAATGGAACGGAAAGAGATACGAAGAAGAAAGGAAGCAAAACTAGCATGATCAACCGCTGGATTGAATTCACCAATTACTGTTAACAATAAAGACTTGTGATGTGGTCGAGATTACTACATTTTTCGCTAATAAAAAATGGAGTGAAAAATCTAAATCTCCCAGTTTTTTATTTTGAAGGCCAATAGATTAAAAGCTCCTGGTTGTTGAGCCTGCTATTGTTAGTAAAATTTGTGATATTAATTATTATGATGCCTTTAGTTGAGAAAAATGATGAATTAATTTGGGTTGGGACTTTCTCTGCCATGAGCTACTTCGTTACAAACTAATGATGCTATGATACTCGAGCTCATTTTGGAGCTAGTGTCCAAAATAAAGTGTGGAGACTTGAAGGGTAAACCGAAAACTGCACAAAAGAGTAACTTTGGTTTGGTTTTCTCAATTCGTAAAGGGTAAACCGAAGTAATTCTGTTCAATCTTTCTACTTTGGTTTGATCCAGTTCGATTCCTTTTTTTTTTTTAATTGGAGAGAATTGAAGGGAAAAAAACTAAAGGTTGGGGAAGATAGATAACCCGATTTCAAGATCCACAAATAACAATCAATTCATAAAATTAGATATTAAGATTCTAAGCACTCAATGAACTAACAAAATGATAATCCACAATCTAACATTACGATCGTAAAATAAGTATTCCACTAAACAAAATAAAAATTCTTTAAAGCATGGAAGCTATTACAAACCAAGCTTCAACTATACAACACTTCAACTTCAAAAGTTCAAACATTTGACCATTTCGAGCTCTAATGAGAGTTTGCTTATACAGGGGGAACAACCTTAGGATTAAGTGTAAAACGATGTTGTTTTACTTATTTTGGTTCGGTTTTTTATCCAATAAGAACCTAAAATTGAATCAATAAATTTCAGTTCGATTTCTTAAACTTTCAGGGTTTTTTTTTCTTTCTATTTAATTTTTTTCTTTCTATTTAATTTTTTTCTTCTTTCAGTTTTCGATTTTCTGAACCTTTAGGCCCTTCAAAATTCAAAATATCACTCACCATCATCTTGTTTGTGGGTCGTGGACTTGACCGTTTGGGCCCTATTGCGCCATGTACCTTCTACAAATGTGGTTCACTTGGGTATATAAACATTGTTATTGACTTAACCTTTTTTGGATGCATTGTTTTGCTGTCGTCTAGTCTGCTGCATGCACAACAAAAAAATAGTCGTTTAAGTGAGTGTCGTCTCATGGAAGAGCATACAACAGTTATAATCATCCTCTAGAACGCAAACCATCGTCTGAAACACATCTAGACAACATTTTTCACATCGCGTAGAAATTTTGAGAAAGTGGCCTTTCTCCTACATTATGTACATTCTTAGAAAAAAAAAATAATAAGAAAAGATGTCAATTGTTTTCACATTACGTAGAAATTTTGAGAAAGTGGCCTTTCTCCTACCTTATGTACGTTCTTAGAAAAAAATAATAATAAGGAAAGATGTCAATTCGCCTAACCCTACTTCGTAAACATCATAATTTTGCTTTCTGATGGTTATGAACAAGACCAAGTGTGTGTGTGTGTATATATATAACTCTCATGGTTAGGGATGGGCAACAATTATGGCGGTGGATAACTGCGGTTATTTACCCATAACCGTTTATGCTCATACCCGTATAATCATTTATTCGTTGGGTAATTGCCTAAACAGTTATACATATACCCATAACCGTTTATAAACGGTTAATCATGCCCATAATCGCGTACTCATTTAATTGTAACCATATACCCGTTAATCCTAACTGTAACCGGTTTAACCATTTTTTTAACCCATTTATTCATTTTCTTACCCATTTACCCTTTTTCGACCTTTTATATGATTTTTTTTAACAATTTAAAATTTTTAAAAATATAACATTTGTCATAATTTTGGAAAGCTGGGGCTGAACTGGTTCCTTGCTTTCATACTCTACTACTTGCTCCCTCTGCGCTCTCGAGCACTTTTGAAAATGGAACATGCGGGCCAAAAGAAGCACCTACTGTGATTAAGCACTTATTTTCTCTGACAAAACACTGAGATTGAACAATTTAGGGTTTTTATTTATTTTTTTTAATTTTACATATATTAGAATAAACGATTAAATGGATACCCGTTATAACTACGGATAATATTCATAACTGCCTATTTAAATTTCATAGGTAAACGATTATACCCATAACCGTTTGTTTGTCTAAACGGCTATCCATAACCGTTATCGTAAACTTTAAATGGATGGATAACAACGGTTATTTTGCCCATCCCTACTCATGGTAATGAATAAGATTAACTGAACCAACTGAATCCGTTGATCACATGCCAAAGCTCAAGCAGAGCCATCTTTGCCCTTCGTCCGAATTTTATAAAAGGACCCTCCTATGGTAGTTTTTCATGATTTTTTTTTTGTGTGTGAAGGTATTCATGCCAAATTCAATAAACAATCAAAATTCTAAACTTAATTGAAGTTAGTATCTCACTCCAACTAATTCAATAATCTAACAAAATATTTTTCTTGCTTCAATTGCTATGAAATTACAATTTTGTGGAAAAAAAAAAGAGTAGGACTAAGAGAAAGATAGGGGAAGACGCTTTTGTTTGTGGCAGAAAGTATTACACAAACTAACTATTTTTATTGTTTTATTACTAGATAAAAGTGAAAGGTTATATAATAGGGTAGTACTAACGATACTCACTTTTACTTTTCACACATCATTTTCAATTTTTGATCATCAAATCGAATGGATTGAAGAAGATTAATTAACAAAAAATAATAAAAGTGTGAAAAATAAAAAGGAGTGTGTGACTAATACTCCCCTATTAGTGCTCGCTTAGTCCATTGAAATATGTACTGACAAGAAAAGAGACTTATCTCCTTAAAGTGAGGGTGGTGCTCACCCTTTTGAAATTTGTGGCTTAAATCAGTTAAACCAAACTAATAACAACAATTAGTCGGGAGTGAGCAAAATTTCACTAAGAAAACCTAGTCATAAGTAAACTAAAAACTTTTATTAGTTAATGTTTAATATGTGCATATTTCTTCACGTAATTCAAATTACACGAAACTCATTACGTATGTAGGTAGTAATTTCCACTATGAGCTAGACGTGTAGAAGAACAAGAGAGGTGCAAAAATCAGTTTTATCATGCAATATGTGAAAGTGATGAACCTTCCAAATAAAAAGTTACGTGATCATATCTGTAATCTCTAGAAATGCGATTTACCAATATTAGCCAACTATTTTTTCTGGATACAGTTACTCAAAACAGGTTCACTGCCTTACCGATGAAACCATTTAAGCTCTCAACCATTACAACCCAAAATTGTGATAAGATAAGAAATGAAATTAAAGCATTGAACCCACCTTAACCACCAAATTAAGTTATTACAGTTGACTCTTTCATTCATCTAGCTTCTTCACTCTATATAACCACCTTATCTCAGCTCGAACTAAACATCTTAACTCAGAAGAAAAACTGTTCTGTGTTCATAGTATTATTCATTCTATATGGCAAACATTGGTTACCAATGAACGTAGAAGTTTGTGTGTTGCTCCTGTGCACGGTGATGGGTGCACCTTCGGCCCAGGCCATAACATGTAGCGATGTGACTAAAGCCATGATCCCCTGCATAAGCTACCTTACGGGTAGTGGAGGACCTGCCCCTGCTGTACCATGTTGCAATGGGGTTAGGCCCGTAAACAATAGGGCACAAACCACAGCTGACCGCCAAACCGTTTGTGAGTGTTTGGAATCAGATGCCAGTACGATTCCAGGACTCCAGCCTAACCTTGTCGCTGGCCTTCCCTCCAGCTGTGGAGTTAACCTCCCTTACAAGTTCAGCACCCCTACCGACTGCAACAGGGATAACTTGTTACATATTATTATACACTCGGTAACAGTAATAGATCGACATAGCAATAAGTCGGAATATTTTATCCTGTTTATCCTTTTTAGCTATAACTGGATTAATCTTTTTCCTTTGTTGGTTTTTTTGTGTTGCAGCATTAAGTGATGAAGTTGAGATGTACAACTTATTTTCAGGAAATATGGTGTGGGAATAAAGTGGGAACAAAATCATGTGCCCTGATCATGGTTTTGTTAAGTTATTTGTCCTTGTGTTAAAAAGAATTGTGGTGCTTTTACTCTATGTCGATGCAATTATCATCACTGGCAATTCTACTTCAATTATTCAACAGATGATTCACTCTTTAACCTTTGAATTTGACATCAAGGACTTGGGATAGCTCCATTATTTTCTGGGAATTCAAGTTACCAAAACTGCCAAGGGGTTATTTCTTTCTCAGTCCAAATACATTCAGGATTTGTTGCAGAAAGTTGAGATGGTAGATTGTAGGGTAAATTACAAAAAACTACCTCAATTATTGGTGTCACGACACTTTCATACCTCATCTTTAAAACGTGACAATGTCATACCGCATCTTACGAATTTGTGACAATGTCATATCTCCGTCAATTTTTCTGTTAGTTTTTCTGTTAAGTGCTGACGTGGCAAGAGATGGGGACCACTCACTAATACAGCTGGATTAAAAAATAATTAAATATATTTTTAATAATTAATAATTATTTAATATTTTTTAAATATTAAAATAATAAAAAAGTAATTAAAAAAAAGAACTTGTCAGTCGTCCCCCCCTCTCTCTCTTTCTCTCTCTCTCTCTCTCTCTCTCTCTCTCTCTCTCTCTCTCTCTCTCTCGCCATCTTCCTGCAAAAAAAACAAGGAAGAGGAAGATGAGGAAGAGAAAAAAAAAATAAAAGAGAGAAGTAAGACCTGGAGTCGTCCCCTTCCCCCCACCCCAAAACACAAAACAACATACCCAGAGAAGAAGGAGGAGAAAGAAGAAGAAAGAAAGAAAAAAAAAAAAAAAAAATATACCCAGTCGTTCATCCCCGGCCCACCCCCCAAAACACCCAAAACCCACTCACCCAACCTACAAGAAGAAGAAGAGAGAGAAGAAAGAAAAAAAAATAGAAGTAAACCCAGTTCGTCCGCGACTCCCCCCCCCCACCCAATCTGCAGAAGAGGTTGTGGGTGTTGGATGGTGGTGATTCGACGAAAAAAATGGCGAAAATCGCCGGAGTTGGTTGGGTTGGGTGTGCGGGTGCAAGTACCGACGGGAAGGAAGGAAAACTTCCTCTTTTTTTTCTTCTCTTCTTTTTCCCCCCTTGATTCCTGATTGGTCAATGGAAGAAGGGAAGGGGAGCTGGGTTTTGGGGGAGGGTGGACACGGGTATCTGGGTTTTTTGGGAGGGTGGTGAAGGAGGTTGGGGGGTGGGGACGAGTAGGAATGGGTTTTGGGGATGCAGAGAAGAGAGAGGCAAGAGAGGTAGGGGTAGGGGTGGGGGCGAGGGGGAGAGAGGAGACAGAGATATAATATTATAAAAAAATTAATTTTTTTAATTTTTAATTATTAAAAATATATTTAATAATTTTTTAATCCAGTTGGATTAGTGAGTGGACTCCGCATGTAGCCACGTCAGCACTTAACAGAAAAATTAACAGAAAAACTGACGGAGGTACGACATTGGCACAAATTCGTAAGATGAGGTATGACATTGTCAATTTTAAAAAATGAGGTATGAAAGTGTCGTGATACCAATAGTTGAGGTATTTTTTGTCATTTACCCTAGATTGTAATGCTTGTGACACTCCTTGTTTACCTTACAATCGGTTAATTAAAGATGATGGTACTCCCTACAACAATCCAACAGTATATAGAAGTATAGTTGGAGCATTACAGTATCTCACTTTCACTTGACCGGATATTGCATTCTCAGTTCATTAAGTCTGTCAATTTATGCAATCTCCAATGATGTCACATCTTACAGCGGTTAAGAGGATTTTGAGGTATCTAAAGGGGACATTATATGTTGGCATTTCTTATACTCTAGGAGATTTAACACTGAAGGCATTTAGTGATGCAGATTGGGCTGGTGATCCCAATGATAGACGATCAATTATTGTCTTGGTTGTATTCTTAGGAAACAATCTTATTTCTTGGTCCTCCAAGAAACAAAACACTGTTTCTCATTCCTCAACAGAAATAAAATATAGAGCTATGTGTACTACATCTGCCGAGATTGATTGGATTCAACAATTGCTGGAATTTATGCATGTCAAGTATGCTGCTACTCATGTTCTCTTTTGTGACAATCTTTCTGTCATAGCATTGTCCTTCAATCCCGTTCAACACCAACGCACGAAGCATATTGAGTTTGATGTGCACTTTGTGCGTGAAAGGGTTGCTAAGAAGAAATTTTTTGCTCAGTTTGTCTCCTTTTGAGAACAATTTGCAGATATCTTAATTAAGGGTCTCAATGCTCCTCTTTTTCGGTCTCATTGTTTCAACCTTGTGCTTGGATCATCCAATCATGAGTTTGAGGGGGCATGTAAGGATATAGACAATGGCTAGGATTGTGCCACTTGTCACAAGATTGTAAGTCTTAGTTAGTTAGCTTGTTAGAGAATGTGTTCTCTATATAAATACATCATTGTAATAGCTTGATGGTTAAGGAAACCAAAATAACAGTTCTGCAATTTCTCTCTCTAAAACCTCTCTCTCTAGTTCTTGAAATTCTGATCTTCTCTCTTGATCTCTCCCTCTCTACATTAACAACTCCATATGCACATAATCGTGAAATATGTATTGATATTATATTGGTCAGGCATTGATGAGAAGCAGTTGAACATATAATTAGGACTTTTCACTTTTGCTTTTGGTCTTGGTAAAAAAAATCTATCATCCATTCGGGCTTAAATATTGGTTGGTTGAGCGATTGAATGAATGAGTTATGGTTCGTAAATTCTTACGAACGTACACACACACAGAGCAGTTTAATTTATAGACACATGAAATATATTTTTCTTCTGGATTCAAGTGCTAGCATTTAACCTACACAACTAAACTCCACCAAAGTTTTCAATATCCCAACTACCAATTTTACACTAAATAGACAACACACCTTAAGCCCTTCTAGCACTCACCAGTGTATCCAAACACTTCCTCAACAGTTTCAAAAGATTAGTGTACTCTTATTTACGAAGTCGTTATGGCTAGCTCTGGACAGCTCCTTAAGCTTGCATGCTTGGTGGTGGTGATGTTCTGCATGGTGGCTGGTGCCCCCAAGGCCGAGGCAGCTGTGACATGCGGTCAGGTGGTGAACAGCCTGACTCCATGCATTTCCTACGTGGCGAACGGCGGGGCATTGGACCCCACTTGCTGCAACGGGGTGAGGACCCTCTACAACCTGGCTCAAACCACCCCTGACCGCCAGAACGTCTGCAACTGCTTGAAGCAAGCAATCAATGGAATACCTTACACCAATACCAACGCTGGCCTTGCTGCTGGCCTTCCAGCCAAGTGCGGTGTCAACATTCCGTACAAGATCACCCCCTCTACTGACTGCAAAAGGTATTATAATCAATTATATTCATGCTTGATAATAGTTTTTAAGTTTTTAGTAAGTCAAGCCAAATTTTAAAAACACACAGAAGTACGTAGTTTTTTGGTTTTTTTTTCCTTTTTCTTTTCCCGAAAAAATTACAAAACAATTAAAAAATAAGAATAAATGATTATCAAATTGTTCCAAAATTAACTTCTTTTCTTAGATCTTAACCAAAATTTTTTTTTTTTTTTTTTTTTTGTGTTGCAGTGTGAAGTGATCAGAGCTTTGTCAAGAGTAAAGACCAACAGCTTAATTTCCTATGGAGGAACATATAGTGGCATAAGAATAAATTAATCTGGTGCTTTAAGGAGTTTATCTGCTGTTCGTTTCAGTAGGGCTTACTTCTAGTTGTTTTGTCATCTGCTTGGTCTTTGCTGTCTTAACTTTCTAGGTTGTTATTTATTTTAATCTGTGTTGTAAATGGTGGCTGATTGGTCCTGTGTTCAGTCAGCTTCCTGGTTGAACTATGTAATGCTAATGTTTAATTAGTAATTATATATATATCTTATTTCTAAATATTTATGCCTCTGCAATTTCTTTTGTTAACTGAAAATAAATTAACGCAAAACCCTAGAGTACCAAGCAAACACTACCGCAGAAGCAGGGAGTGTATCATCCCAAATGTGACAATGAGGAAGGCACTGTCCCTAGTTTGCCAAGACGTCAACAACAAAGTTAGCCTCTTTAAAAATTCAGTAATACGCACGACATTAATTCTCAAATTTTATGTAACAACTATTGTGGAAGTACTTTATATGGTATTAGTTCATAACCAAGTACTCCGCTCTAAATCTCATTTATTTCTAACAAATGAAGTGATGTTTGCACAACCTTCCACAGAAAGCGATCCTAATATTTCAGATTGGCAAAAGTTAACATACAATTTAAACACCATCTTCAACTAGTAAAGCTAGAGATAAAAGATCATATTATGTTGAGACAAAATGTAAAAACTGAAAATGATACAAGAACACTATTATTAATTTTATGTCGGTGGAAATTGCTATACAAGCCTCCCTAGCATTAGATCCGTGACTTTTTCACAAATTAATTAAAATATAAATTTTTGGGGTACTCTTATTGGCGCTTTAAAACAACCAATATGCACTTCCCTCGAAAAATTTAGAAGAAAAATAACACTATGAGTGCAAGATGACTTTTTAGGAGTGTCAACAACAATACCATCTTCTTCTCTTTCGATAAAGAAAAACTGATAAGCTCCCTTTAAGCATCTCTAATGAGAGATGCAAAAATGCCTTGAAAAGCGAAATATGAATTTTACATTTTTCGTCGGGAAATTTAACTAGAAACCCAAATTTATAATATTTTTACATTTTTGATGGTGAGCTGAAAATTAAAAAGAGAAAATTAAATAAGATCTAAAATTTTCATCTTTATCATTGGAATAGAGCTTTTATTTATATTTCTCAAAAATATAAAATAGGATGTCAATATAGTTTTACATTTGAAATTTGCATATCCCATTAAAGATGTTATGTTTGTTTTTTTGTCAAGCAATAGATTTTAAGGAAAACTAATGAAAATGGCTTGAAAACTTTGAGTTTTAATGATAAGGACAAAATAAAGGGTAAAGTGAATAGTGCCATGATTGACTTTTTAGTGTAAAAATGTGGTTTTTCGTTAAAGTGAACAGTACCGGGAGCTTTTCGTTAAAGTTCCCTAGATTTTATTAGATTAGTTACCGACGGAATTCGAATCCACGCCGTCATAAAAGGACTTGACATATTTCCACTACTCTAGTAAAGGGTTATAGTTTTACATTTAAAATTTGCATATCCCATTAAAGATGCTGTTATGTTATGTATATGTTTAGCATCGAGTCTGGTCCATTTACCAATATGGCTTGTTTCCCAATGACAAGGAGAAATAAAATCTACGACAAGCAATTCAATCCTTTATATTGATTGGGTTGGCACCTTAAAGTGAAGAGTAGTAAATGAACCTACCATATTAAAAGAGACTTACCTATACTTAAAATGTCATTGTGTCGTTAATCCGAAGTAATATATAACACATTATTGGATTGAGATACTATAACAATAACATCATCAGCGTAAGTAATGATGAGAAACATATGCCTCTGACGAAGCCATCATCTCAGTCATCTCCTGAAATTAGGCAAACACAAGAAAGTCCACCCTCACAAGAATCTGGTTGATTTCCTTCCCTTGTAATCACTGATTTACTTTCCATGTAATTACTCAATTAGTTTGATTATGTTGATATACTTTCCGTAAATGGGACTTTGTTGGTCCACTCTTGTAATTATATATATAAATGAATACCATGACTGACAGATCAGTCAAGCATTCCAACATAGAACCTTTCTTGCCACAACATCTAAAACCTCAGTGGTCTATATTTCTTTATGGTACCAGAGCCCTAAAAGGACTAACACCCAAACAGTCGATCCCTTCCGCTAACTATCAATGGAAAACTCTGATAACTTGGCTCTCTCCTCTGCTGCATCTGGTGCATCTCAAACCTCTAATAGTCAAACTCAATCTACCATGGCGGGCTTCACTTATTCTCTTCCTACCTCCTTCAATATATCTAATCTCTTCACCACACCAATGGATCGCATAAATTTCCTTAGTTGGAAGTCACAATTCGAGGATGTTCTTGAACTTCATGATCTTGGTATTATTGTTAAACTTGAAGATAAACCTGCCAAGAACTTATCTGATGGCTCACTCAACCCTCTATACCCGAAAGAGAAGCTAGTGCTTAGTTGGATCAAGGCCACAACATCTCCTTCAATAAAGACTCTTCTCATTCCATGTTCGACTACCTTCGAAGCCTGGAATCTTCTCGAAAATAGGCTCTCTCCTCTCTCTAAGACACATGCAAGAACCCTCAGAGACCAAATTCGTACCCTCAAAAGGACTCCAAATCAACAAATGTTTGATTATCTTATACATGCCCGGTCACTTTTTGACTCTTTTGCATCCGCTGGTACACCGATGATAGACAGCGAACTAATTGAATATATATTGGATGGTCTGGGTCATGAGTATAAGGAGTTCACCACTTCCCTTCATCTTCGTCAAACTCTCACTTTTGATGACTTTTTTGATCTACTCCTTCAAGAGGAACAACTCCAAAAAAGAATGGAAGCACTTTCACTATCAAACGGAGTTGCACTTGCCACATTTCTTATAGCCCAGAATCAACCACACAACAGGCCTCAAACCAACAACTACAAGGGACGCGGATGTGGTCGTGGTCATAACTGGACCAATGGGCGTGACAACTTTGACCACCGTGAATATGGAAGGAACTTTAATCACAATAGTGATGGTGGTTGGCGGAACAACCATAATGGTGGCAATCAATGGGCGCAAAATAATAATGCAAATGGCACCTTGTATCATGGAAACCGATGACACAATCCAATTTCACCGGATAATCGTCCACCACTACTCCAAACACCAGCAAATCCCTCTGCATTTCAGTTTGACGTCCCTTGCCAACAATGTGGAAAAAATGGTCATAATTCTCGGGTTTGCCCTCAACGAGGCAACTATGCCTACATGGCTGATCACTCTGGTGCTAGATCAAACCCAATTAATTGGTGTTTTGACTCTGGAGCAACCCACCACATGGTTTCTGATCCTCGTACACTCACCAATGTGCGACCTTATACAGATATTGATTCTATAATTGTTGGTAACGGGTCTCACCTTTCTATTATGTATATTGGGGATGGAAAGCTATGCACACCATCTAGTTCATTGCATCTTAAAGAGGTCTTATGTGTTCCAGCCATTTGAAAAAATCTATTATCTATTCGAAGATTTTGTCATGATAATGATTGTTATTTCATCATGAATGCTTATGGTTTTTGTGTCAAGGACAACAAGACGGGGAAGGTTCTTCTAGTTGGCAATAACTTCAATGGCCTCTATCACATTCGTGCAGCCCTTAAAGTGACAGAGAAAATAGTTTTCTATGGAGAAAAGACGACTCATGACATTTGGCATACTCGCCTTGAACACCCGTCTTATCATGTATTTTGGATGATTTTGAATAAACACCATTTACCTATTAGTGGTGAGATTGATTCTAATAAAACTTGCCATGTTTGTCCCATGGGAAAATCTTGCAGATTACCTTTCTCTAATCGCACTTCTCATACACAAAAACCATTAGAATTATTGCACTTAGATCTTTGAGGACCAGCACCTGTTTTGTCAAACTTTGGATATAGATTTTATCTCTTCATTGTGGATGATCACACTCATTACGTATGGCTGTATCCATTACTCAAAAAATTTGATGTGCTTGCCATCTTTATTGGGTTTAAAAAGATGATTGAAAATCGACTTAATTTAAATATCAAAACAGTGCAAATGGATGGTGGTGGTGAATTCACAAGTCGGTTATTCATGCAATTTCTTCATGATAATAGGATTGGGCATCAAATCTCTTGTCCTTATACACCTTAACAAAATGGCACCGTCGAAAGAAAACATCGCCAAATTGTTGAGAAAGGGTTGTGTTTATTAACACAATCTCGACTTCTATCAAGTTATTGGGCTGAAGCTTTTTCTACTTCCGTCTATCTTATTAATCGGCTGCCAACAGTGAATCTTGACAACATATCTCCTTATGAGAAACTTTTTCAGCGTCTTCCTGATTATAAGATGCTCAAAACATTTGGTTGTGCATGTTTCCCACACTTAGTGCCATATAACAAGCACAAACTTATGCCTAAGTTAGTAAAATGTGTGTTCATTGGTTACGATTTACATTACAAGGGTTATCGATGTTTAGATCCCATCACAGGTCGTGTTTATATTTCACGAAATGTAACCTTTGATGAACTCACATTCCCTTTTTCTAAGCTTACATCCAAGGACAAGGAAGCTACTGCATTCTCCTTGCCAACACTAGCCGCAATCCTCATTAAGCCAATTGCTCATCTTTCAAGTCTGGCGCACACTCTTCATATGGCAAAACCTAATATGCCAACAACTCATAATATGGCAGTACCTCTAACTACGGCAACATATCCTCAAATGGTAACTTTTCTTGACACGACAACGACTCCAAATATGGGCCCAACTCCCATGTTACAGCAGCTATTTCATCACCATCGTCGCCTATTTCAGCAACATCCACAGCACCACCCGTTTCTCCTGATCACTCTCCAGGTCACAATAATTTTAGCAGCCTCAATTCACTTATTTATAGCACTTCTCCACATCCATTGCCTCATGCCTTAGCTGCCACTTTGAATGATTACTTTCTTACGAACCTTCAAGTTATTCTCAAGCTTCCAAGCACGCACATTGGCAACATGCTATGCAAGCTAAATATAATGCTCTCATGCACAATTATACTTGGTCCCTCGTGCCCTACTCACCATCTATGAATGTCCTTGGGTGTAAGGGGGTCTTCAAAGTGAAAAGGAAAGCGGATGGCTCTATCGACAAGCATAAAGCACGGATAGTTGCCAAGGGGTTTAATTAACAGGAAGGTTTGGACTATGACAAAACGTTTAGTCCCGTTGTCAAACCTACAACTATTCGCACAATACTTTCTTTAGCCGTCTCATTTGGTTGGACATTCCAACAGTTGGATGTTCGCAATGCCTTTCTCAATGGCATACTACAGAAGGAAGTCTATATGAAGCAACCACCCGGGTTTATTGATCCCAGTTGTCCCAAATATGTGTGCAAACTCCATAAAGCTCTTTATGGCCTTAAACAAGCCTTTCATGCTTGGTTTTAGCGACTCACTTCATTTTTACTCACCCAGGGTTTTTTTCATAGCCACTATGATGCCTCATTATTTATTTGTCATGGTTCACAGTCTTCTATTTTTGTGCTTATCTATGTCGACGATATCATTATTACATGCCATAATGCCACAGAAATCTCTTCCTTTATTGATGTGTTGTGCTCCAAGTTCGATAGTCTCCAAATGGGTGACCTTAGTTTTTTCCTTGGCTTAGAGATTAATCATACCTCTACTACGATTTGTCTTTGTCAAACTCGATATGCACTTGATCTTCTCAAGAAGTTCCATATGGAGTCATGCAAACCGAGTCTCACTCCCTTGAGTTCTTCTACTCGACTATCTTCCTTAGATGGTGACCTTTTAACTGATCTGTCTACTTATCGGAGCATTGTTGGTGGCCTGCAATATCTTACACTTACCCGACCCGACATAGCTTATGCAGTCAACTAAGTGTGTCAATTTATGCATGCTCCACGCACGACCCATCTCCAAAGTGCAAAATGTATTCTCCGTTATGTTAAAGGTACTCTCTCTCATGGTCTTCTTTTTCATAAGACATCTATTTTCAACCTTTATGGTTTCTCGAACTCCGATTAGGCTGGGAGTGTTGATGATCGTCGCTCTACCACTGGTGCGTGCATCTTTTTTAAACCTAATCTTCTTACATGGACTGCCAAGAAGCAATCTACTGTCTCAAGGTCTAGCACAGAGGCTGAATATCGTGCCCTGGCTACTACGGCAGCTGAAATTTCTTTGGTTCTGCTACCTATTTCGTGAACTTGGCATCGCCTTACGTGTACCTCTTTGCATTTTTGTTGACAAAATGTCTGCTCTTCATATTGCTGCAAACCCTATCTTTCACGCAAGGACAAGACACATTGAAATTGACTATCACTTTGTTAGGGAGCTGCTCAACTTTGGTGTCCTCCGCACTCGCTACGTCCCATATGCGCATCAACTTGCCGATATCTTTACTAAAGGACTCACTCGTGAACGATTTCATTCTTTAGTTCCCAAGCTCAAGCTCCACTACCTTTCATCTCGCTGGGGGGGTGATGAGAAACATATGCCTCTGATGAAGCCATCATCACAGTCATCTCTTGAAATTAGGCAAACACAAGAAAGTCCACCCTCACAAGAATCTGGTTGATTTCCTTCCCTTGTAATCGCTGATTTACTTTCCATGTAAATGTAATCACTCAATTAGTTTGATTGTGTTGATATACTTTCTGTAAATGAGACTGTGTTGGTCCACTCTTGTAATTATATATATAAATGAATACCATGACTAATAGATCAGTCAAGCATTCCAGCATAGAACCTTTCTTGCCACAACATCTAAAACCTCAATGGTCCATATTTCTTTAAGTAAGTCATCTTCCCCATCAATTTATTTGTATAACATGCATAATGGAATATCTGATCCTGACTAGAGAGAAAGATTTGTGATGAAATAAGATGGTCCAGATCAGATCAGATTACTGGGAAAACTAACTTACATACTTGTGTATTATAGCTAGGCTGATTTTTACATGACAGGCCTTAATATGATTCGTCCTGTTGAAACCATCTTTTCTCATCAGTTTGTTTACATGCAAAAATTGGAAAAGCATTATCAGTGCCAACATATATAATCTCAGATATGCAACACATGGACCACATTTTCAACATAGTATGTCTGAATGTAAACCCCTCCTCACCCAGATGCACTATCTAACTTGAATGCATCGATCTTTCGTATTTATTTGTGCAAAATCCACACCAAAACAGACCAAAACATGAAATGCAGCAAAAGATAGCAGTAGATCATCAATAATTAGCCACATCTCTCCTAATTTAGTAATTAATTAATCATGTAAAACAAAAAGAATAAATCATGCTCCAAACATAATGGAACTGATATACTGAAATTTTGGCAAGTGGACAGTTAATCTAATGAGCATATTCAGGGGAAAACTTAGTTGGCTTCTTAGATGTAGGGAGTCATTTCTTTTTAAATGACGAAGTGACAACATTTGATTGTACAAACATTAGTCATCCATAAGTGTTGAATTAATTGACGGTTATAATAACAAGTAACTTCCTTGTGATGAACTGTCTATTTTTTTTAATTGATAGATAACTAGACAGTCTCTAAATTTAATGAATTTTTTCTAGAGTCTTATAATGAACCTTTTATAGTAAAATGATGGTTCTTTCCTTACATGAAGGAGTCAATCAGTGTTTGCGAATTTTGATCCAAGAAAGTCTATTTTGTCACCAAACGAAACCCTAATGGCTACGGGTGAGCATGTACCATGAGGTTTTTTTTTACCGGACATTATTTGAAATTACTCTAATCTATAAGAAGAGACTTAAGTGTAAAAGAACGTGCACAATAAATACTTTGACCAACTGACCTAACTTACATCTGCTCAACATGAGATGCTTAGAATAATATCAAGTTCGGGTCCAACTACCATGACCCAAGCCCAAGACCTACAGTGGTGGGCCCAAATCAGTCACAATGTTAGTTCGGCTAAGATAGAGTTGAGTTTGAGTAGGGCTTTTTTTGTCAAATTTGGTTTGCTGAATGCTGAGGTTCCCTATACTTTAGTTCAACTACTTTTCTGCTTTAGTTGTTTCAAAACAGCCAACTGCTCCTCATTCCCTTCCCCACCTAACCCTAACAAACAAGATTAAATGATGATCGTAGTGAAGTGGTTCACAGAAATTTCCTACAGGGCCCACCACGAGCGACAGAAACTACACCTGACGTGACAGGGCCCATCAAAGTGTCCCGTTCATCACGGGCCAGGCCCCACCCCCATTTTTGTCCCTGCATCCACTTTTGTCCCGGTATTTTCTTCACTAACCTACAATACGAATGCTCGTATGACATAAGTACACCGTCATTATAACGTTTCATAAAATTAATACAACGATGGATATAAGTTTTATTTTACACAATGCTATATTATTGACGTGTAACGGCCCAATAGCGGTCTACTCATTTGTGTATAAATTTTTGTTCTATAATACGTACTCTTGTATTCATAAAAGTGGGGTCTGTAAACTATTTGCATGCCGAAAGCTAAAAGAAAAACTAGTTATATTTACAGCGAAGCATGGGCACCGACGCACGATTCAAATACGGCACGATATATATGGTCGAGTGTAATCCTGTAGTTAGGGCTTGAATTTTTAAGTTCCGCGTTATAGATTACCTACCTTTGAAAGGAATTGTTTTATTTTCATTTTTTGTGCCGAATGATGTACGAGTGAGGATGAATTGAACCTCATGTTCATGACATAAACGCTCTTAATTAATTTGGACAACCATGTCCGAAGGATTATATCCTGTAAACCAATCTGAAGATTCAAGCAGTAAGTCTTCAGACATTTTTGAGGAAGAAGCTGTATTTTTAATACATGCGACATCAAACTCATGAGATTCTTTCAGGCCGCGCATTCGCCTGATTATTACCTTTCGAATAAAGGCCATGTTGCAGTCACAGCTATAAGAACCATGCGAAAGAGATATGTTATGAACGAGAAAGACAAGTTCAAATGCGAAGCAAGAGAATCTAATACCATGGACCTAAGAGGATATGTTTGTCTCCAAAGGAATTATGAGACGATTGAAGTACACATATATAGGTGATGGTGGAAAATCCACAAGAGATATTTGCGAAAACTAGGAGATGCAATGCAAGTAGGTCACTATGTTTTAGGTTAAAGTAACCTTTAAAGACTAGGTCGAAACGAACAGTCGTTCATATACATCCAAACCCTAACAACATCAGTTCAAGTGCGTGACCAGAGGTATCTTTTGCCTGCAGTAAAGTAGGGAAAAGGCCTACACACTACCACCGAAAGGAATATTGGCAACAAAATTTTCGACAGTGCCTGAAGCTGCCTCGAAGCGGGATCATGCATCCAACAGTTTGTCATTGGTTGAAACCATATAGGTATTACTTGGCTCTATTTACAGCTGCACAACATGTGATTAAGAGCAGATTTATTGGACGTAATCAAGGGTTTATTAAATTCTTAATCATGATTAGGTAGCTAAAGATGTCACAAAGTACCTCACTTTTCCCCAACTTTATATCCTTCCATTAATATTAAATGCGCATCTCCATACACTATACCACTTCACCCCCTTACAAGCTGCCGGATGTGCATTTAGCCCATCCTCCATACCCTCTTTTTCTATACAAAAAGACACCCCACAGCTTCTCAGGACGTCGTCCATCCTAGTACTATTTTCGCTCAAAGTCGTTTAACTTCATAATTCTGATAGGATACTCTGAACTGGTATGATCGCCTTCGTTCCTCTACTATGAGCTGGTATGTCACCTTATCTTATGTACATAACTGAAAGAAGAATCCTGGTCCTTTTTTATCCTCTTGATTCTTGACAAGTATGAATTTTAGCGACGAAACGGTAAGTCCGTCAAGCTGCTCTTCGATCCATTTCGCCAGGACCAGCTAAAAAGGGGTCTCTGATTCGGATAACATCCACTCGCATAAACAAAATAAAAATATGCTCTCTCCATGTCCTTTTCTAGCTGGAATCTTCACAACAATTCTGTGACATAAAACAACAACAAACCCTTTCCTGTTCTTCCCAGAACTCTCCAACTGAAAATCCCTCCACTTCCTCTCTTCTTTTTTACTTTCTTTCCTTTCTTCAACCATGCATCGACATCTCCTCGGAACAGAGGTTAACACGGCGGCGCCGTTGTACAATGGAAACAGAGCCGCCGATTCGTACATTAGCGAGGCCAAGTTCGACACCAACATGGTGATCATATTGGCTGCCTTATTGTGTGCTTTGATATGCGCACTTGGTCTCAATTCGTTCGTCCGCTGCGCCCTCCGCTGTAGCCACAGGTTCGCTCTCGAGACGCCGGAGCAGGCGGCTGCGCAGTTGGCCGCCACCGGCTTGAAGAAGAGGCATTTAAGGCAAATCCCAATTGCGGTGTACGGCTCCGGCGTGAATATTCCGGCCACCGAATGCCCTATCTGTCTTGCGGAGTTCGAAGAAGGAGAAAAAGTTCGAGTCTTGCCGAAATGCCATCACGGATTCCACGTGAGGTGCATAGACACGTGGCTTTTGTCGCACTCATCGTGCCCGAATTGTCGGCATTCGCTGCTGAGTACTAGTTCTGCTGCCGCGGCGGCCGCTGCTGTTGCGGCTGCAGATTCAAATCAAGAAGCTAACGCGGCGGCGGAGGGGTCATCGGCAGCAGCCACCAACGAGTCCAGCCAGCAAGGTGGCAGAGTAGTCGTAGTGGTTGAGCAGGGGAGTTAAAACTCTGCCAATTGGCCAAAAGTCATAAAATTGTATTGTTTTATGAAAATTATGGATCTAATTTTGTGGAGGCCAATTAGCAAATAGGAAATGATGGAAGTTTTTTACTTTTATTCATATCACTATGATGAACTATGTCTTCTGGTACACTTCTCTGATCAGATGTATATTTCAGTTGATAATTAGTCAAATCAAAAATCAAATGAACCACTGTTTCTTAAGATTTGCAAATTTATAGTGAATTTTTTAATTAAACAAAGTTTGTGGGCAGAAGCTTCTACAGGCTTGGAAATTCTCATTTAGGAGTAAGCACTAACTCAAGGTCTGGAGACCAAATTACAGAGGAATCGGTATGAGGTCAGTGAGATTAAAATATATGAGGATCACGTTCTTTTGTAAGTGGTTTATGGATGACGTGATAGGAGCGTCTGTGCGCCAAATTTTTCTTGAATTGGAGTAACACTAAACAATCCAATTATACGTTTGTAGGATGGTGAATTGGAACGGACTTTATTCCCATCACCGTAGATTATCCCAAACCCAACGGATCCACGACTAAAAGTGGAGCTCGATCGTTGATTCATTCATTGCCCCAGCGGAGGATTGGTTACAGCAGAAGGGAGACGAATAAAGTGGAGCACAAATTAGCACGGATGAGCCTTAAGTAGTGAAAATTCTATTTTTTGGTTTGAAGAACCTCCTGATGTAATTGTGGACATTCTCTTTGAGGATAGTTTTTCTTAATTTGTTAGGTGTGGGACACTTTTTTCCTTCGACTGGGTTGAAATATCCGACAAAGTTTTTCTCAAGGCCCTTTTGTATGCACCATATCCTCATTGATTGTACGTATTCTCTTCTTTAATGGATATCGTATATTTTCTCTAAAAAGCTACACCTAACTTGAACACTAAATAGAGTATTTCAAATCAATCATGTGTTAGCATATGAATAAGTTAAAACTCATGACAAAAAGTGTTGAGCTTCGGATATCGTCCCAATTTGGCATCACCCTCTAAATTAGGATTGTGGAGCTTAAAATAATCCCAAAAATCCTAGAGGAGACATGTGAACTTATGCTTAAGAAAGACAAGATTGCCCTCATTAAATGGGAAGGCTTCTTAGATACTCTCATGCACAACTCAGCATCCCTGAAGGTCTAAGCAGCTAAACACGACTGCCCACAGCTCACTTGCCCATGGCAAGGAAAAGTCAAAGCTTTAAAGATAAGAATTAATTACCTAAATCATATATTTAATACATTCCCAATTAAAGATTGGCTTTATTCAAGTAAGTAATCCATATTTAAATCAATTAGGGATATTTACATCATTATCTTAAGATATTATTTCCTATTTAATATCTTGAGAATATTCTCTCCATAAACCTTGGCTAAGAGGATGCCGCCATGTGTAGGGTAAAACCCTAACCCCATGGCCGGCCACTCCCCTATATACCCCCAATTCTACCAAATTTTGGGAAGCTTTTACAACCCTAAAAAGCCCTAAACACTTTACTTTTTTCAAAGAAACTAACTTAGGCATCGGAGAACCATTGGCCTAACCCTCCCCCAACCTTGTGGGCGTGTGAGGCTTAGGTCTTTGATCAAAGGTGTTGATTGTTTCATAGGTGCATTTTTTGTCAAAGCTAGAGACAACGAAAATTTGTATCGACAAATTGGTGCTTTCATTAAGAGCTGATTCAAATACTCGAAAAAGCCTCTTGCATTTGGTTTCTTGAATTTTCTATTACCTTGAATTTCTCACACTTCGTATCAATTAATTTTTCCTAGAAAAGTTTATTGATCAATCCCTGGAGAAAGGATACAATGATAGGAAATTCAGAAACCACAACGAACAAAATCCCGTACGTACAAGGGTTTGGACCAAAGAGTGGAGACGAAGACGAAGCCCCACAACGGCGATCCTCAAGGCTCAATGCGACAGCGAGATAAGCCTCACTGCCACGGAGCCGCACCACCACCATTGCCGCAACCCAGTAGCCACGGCTCAAAGAGCAGCGCCGCATCCCTTACAGCACCCAAATCCATAAAACATTGGGCATGAGGCCCAAGTTAATTCCATGGCCCACGGGCAGGCTGCCCAAGTCCTTTAAGCTACCGGTTGAACCTAAAAGGCCTAAGCCGCAACAGCTCAAGCCACCAGCCAAACAGCCTAAACCGTAGCAGCCCAAGCCACAGCAGCTGGAGCCTAGCAAAAAACCTAAGCAGCCACAGCTCAAGCTCAAGACCAAGCCCAAATCGCTGCAGAAGTAGCTCGAGCCCACTTAGCTGCCAGCCAGACCTATACTAGCGAGGATAATGAGTCTGCCCAGTATGCAGCGCAAGCCCAATGTCAGCCTCTTCACGCGCGAGCCCAACACGCCCACGCACGTGCTCCGTCCACCTAGCCAGGTTAGCCCACCTCGCGACCCGCTCCAATGACCAATCTGTGGTCCAATCCAATCCGAGGCCACTTCAGGCGATTTCGATTCTGGCTACTAATCCTGCGATCGATCTAGGGTTATTTTCATCTACATTTCCATTACACATAGAAATTCCAACTATCCAAACTCTTCCAAACCAAATGACGAGCATCACCTGCCCCAATAGGTCGCCAATTTGACCAGCGCCCTGGCACAGCAGACCACCTTGGTGAACTAACTCCTTAAGCGCAATGAGACGCAGCGTGCCCTAAAAGAGGTGTCTCAAAATAGGACAATGGCAGATGATCATAACTTATTACAATAACATCCCGACGAAAAGTCGCTTAACCTGTCACAAACCGTGTGATCAGGTAATGTGCACTTTTGTTTGGGCCATTAGGAAAACGTCTTCTCCCGCCTCAGTGCGCAGAAAATTGTTCATTCCCGACTTGACTTGCAAGTTAGTGTGCATTCAAGGTTAGGTCCACACTTCAATAAGCACTCTGGACATTTCAGGCGAAGCGTCCACATAAAGCTAAGCCCACAAGAAGATCCTCCTGCGAGATAGCAAAGTAGGTAGCCACATGATGTACCGAGGAAAGCACGTGAGCAATCCAGCTCGAGTTCCATTAGCAGTCCCCGCCAAGCGCGACGACGAGCAGTTTATGATGAACCATATGCATCGCGACCGCGACACAGATAAGTAGCACATGCAGAAGAGCAACATAGACCAGCAAGTCAACACCAGGGGCAGCCAGAGGCTCCACTGCTCTGCCAGAGGCAAATCTAGGAGGAAGTACAAAGACTCATAGCAGAGTAGCTACGCTCATTTCAGCACATTGAGATTACCAACAATGCCCTTCAAAGAGTCGTGGCCAAAATGAGCAGGTCACCGTTTACAAACAAGATTGAGCAAACGGAGCCACTACGAAGTTTAGCTAGTCACATTTCACATTTTTCAAGGGAAATAAAGATCTGGACAGGCACCTGAAGCACTACCACAACGCAATGATTCTTTATAGCAATAATGATGCTCTCATGTGCAAGGTTTTCGCCACTACATTGCAAAGGGAATCACAAGACTGGCTTCATGCCTTACCATTGCACTCAATCCAGAACTTCAACGAATTTTCTTTAGTTTTCACCAAGGAATACTCGTCCTACCACTCAATCAAAAAAATGTTTGACCACCTTGTCAACATCGTGAATGACCCGAATGAGTCAATTTGCAACTATGTCAAGAGGTTTAAGTAGAGAAGGCTAAGGTCGTCGGCTACAACAAAGGCATAGCAACAGCAACATTCAAAAATGGACTTCCTACCAAACACCATTTATTTGGAAAATTAATCATGGGCAGGGAACTGACCCTAGCACATTCGTATGCTTTAGCAAAGAAGCACACACTATAGGGCGAAGCCAAGCAAGCTTGCAGGAATGAGCAAAAAAATAAGCTCATGGACCGTTCGCCAAACAGAGATGACTCAGTGCATGAAACGTTCACCAAATTCACAGTTCCAATTGGCCAAATTCTCTGAAAGCTCACATGGTTTGAACTGCCGCAACCCATGAAGGGTGATCTTACCAAGCTGGATCAGACAAAGTATTGCGCATTCCACCAAGGATCGAGTCATACTACCAACGCCTGCCTGAAATGGAAGTAGTACCTCAATGAGCTAACACAGGAAGGCAGATGCAACTAACCACAAGTTAGCTGCACGGCCTACGCAAGCAACAGAAGCCAACACTGAACCCCCATTGAAGACGATGCAGATTAATATCATTTTTGCCAGGTCAGAGCACTCTCAGGCCACATATAGTTTTGGAAGAATGAAGCATTCAACTTTCATCAAGTAGCAATGTGAAAGAGTGCCTGGGAAAATCTCTCACCACCTCTTGAACCCCGTTTAGGCCTATCCAAATAAGTTCGAAGCCTCAAGCAGTTCAACGAGCAATACCTCACAAGTCAAGGATTATCCTAGTTGTTATGCAGTTTCTACCTTCCAACATAGTTGATACATTTCTTTATTCACAATGAAAATCCACGAAGTTATTCACAAACCTGGCTCAACTGTTGCATACAACAACTGCTCAAACCCCCATCGGGGTATGCTCTCCAGTGTAAGAGGGTAAATTCCAGTACGAGAAGGTAAACTAATCCCCTTACACCCATCTGGGTATGCTCTCGAGTGCGAAAGGGTAAACTAATTATCCGACACCCATCTGGGTCTACTCTCCAGCGCAAGAGAGCAAACTGCTTCGGAATATCCAAACGTGGATGAGTTGTACGACTGCTTAGTGCCCTTGAATTCATCAACTACATGCGCCAGACAAGATTGCTCAAGAATCCCAAAAATTCTAAAAGCGACATATAGTCTTATGCTCAAGAAAGATAAGATTGCCCTCATTAAATAGACAGGCTTCTCAGATACTCCCAAGCACAGCTCAGCACACCTGAAGGTCCAAGCAGCTGAATAAGACTGCCCACAACTCACCTGCCCATGGCAAGGAAAAGTTAAAGCATTAAAGATAAGGATTAATTACCTAAATCCTATCTTTAATACATTCTCAATTGAAGATTGACTTTATTCAAGTAAGTAATCCCTATTTAAATCAATTAGGGATATTTACACCATTATCTCAAGATATTATTTCTTATTGAATATCTTGAGAATATTCTCTCCATAAACCTTGGCAAATAGAATGCCGCCATGTGTAGGGTAAAACCCCAACACCATGGCCGGCCACTCCCCTATATATACCCCCTATTCTACCAAATTTTGAAAAACTTTTACAACCCTAAAAAGCCCTAAACACTTTACTCTTTTCAAAAAAACTAACTTAGGCATCGGAGATCCATTGGCCTAACACCCCCCAGTCCCACCTCGTGGGCGCGTGAAGCTTAGGTTCTTGATCAAAGGTGTTGATTGTTTTGCAGATGCATTTTCGTCAAAGCTAGAGACAGCAGAAATTTGCATCGACAAGGATTTCATGAGCTTTGTCATCTAATCTTGGTCTTTTTACTTTATGTGCGAATAACTTACGTGCAACTAGAATTTCAAAATAATAATATCACAAACCAATCATGCGCTTCCATGTGAGTAAAAACTTAACAATAAGAGAATGTAATACATTTCATATACCTTCTCAAATAGAAAGCCAAAATGACATTATCACAAGGAAATCATTCCCCTCCAAAGTTTCAAACTAGGATTTAGTGAGCTTAGTCCTCTAATCCCATGTGGGCTTATTTAATAGGAAAACTAATGAAAAAGGCTTGAAAACTTTGAGTTTTAATGATAAGGACAAAATAAAGGGTAAAGTGAATAGTGCCAGGATTGACTTTTTAGTATAAAAATGTGGTTTTTCGTTAAAGTGAACAGTACCGGGAGTTTTTCGTTAAAGTTCCCTTATTTAATTTGAGCCGTGAATAATGGTCCATGCATTTAAGAAAGTTGCATGGATGACTCAATTACTGCTGTAAATAGCGGATCCTAGTACTCTATGACTGCAAGTTATGCCAAAGACAAAGTGAGAAAACCGACGACATTTTGTAAGGTCTCCTTGTAACAGCAATAAGGGAACCATGGTTCATGGACCACACTATTTGTGCCTACTCGTCATGTACCACTTCTTAGTAGGTACTTGTATCGAAGGAAAACCTTTCGTCAATTGGAGAGATGCATGGCTATGGATCTGACGTGATAAGTCAGGGCTAAAGGGGAAGAAATGGATGGTTTATTCACTTCTTGTTTTGGGGTGGATGTAACTTAAAATCATGTGACGTATATAGATCATATAATAGAGTGTACTGAGTGAGCAAAAAGAGTTGGTAGATTCATACTGATCGGCAGTAAAATATACAATTCTTTTTATAGTCGACTGACCACGTTTGCTTAAAAGTGTAGTAAGTTTTTTTTATTGTATATCTATAATTGGAAGGTTAAAGTATTAATAATACTAATAATATCAATTACTTATCCACATTAAAAAGTGTAAAAAAAATCATTAAATATTTTTCGAATGGGAATAAAATCACATATTATAGTTTTTACGGCGATTTGTTACTAACCCTTGGCTTAAAACCTCATATTTTTAGCCCATAATATTTAGATTTTAACACAGAAACAACTTTTTTGCTCCAATCATTTTGGCCTAAAATTTTAGCCCCAAATTATTAAAGAATGAATTTAGGCTATTTTTGTTTTTAAATTAACTTTAAAAAAAATTATGTAGACTATCCTAAATTAATGTTATGGACATTTTAACCTAAAAATATTTAAATTCCGATAAACATTCAAAAATCACTAAATCGACACATGAAACACTAAAATTAATTAAGAATACGAAACACTAAAATTAATTAAGAATATGAAACACATGATAGAGATGTATAAACACATGACACATGAGCAAACATATGGTTATGGAAGATGGTAGAAAGAAAATTTTGAAGAATTGTAGGAGAAAAGTGAGTTTTGTGTGGATGTTTCACCAAATATATAGGTATTTATAGAGTTTTTGGGTGAATTTTGAGTTAAATAATTTTTTATACTTATTTTAACCGTTGAATATAAATTTGGGTCGTTAGATCTTTTTTTTTATCGTTAGATTTAATCATATTCAATCTCAGTCGTTGAATTCAATAAATTTATAAATATAAAACAAAAATATTAACTAAATTAAATGTGGATCGTTGGATAACCAATAGTCAATTTGAATGTGAGCCGTTGATCAACCAAAACAGTCGTTGGGCTCAATTTTATTGGTAGATAAGTGGGAGACGCACCCATGTGGGTGAGGGCTCCACCACTAATATTTGCCTAAATCCTAAACTAAATTTGGCTTTTTTTTAGGCTTTAGGTTTTAGGTCCAAATTAGAACTTGTATTGGATTGGATTGGAGAAAGAATAGAAGGGGAATTATAGGTTTTAGGCCATGGGTTGGAGTTGGCCTGTACATTCTTGTATGATCAAATATGTATATCATTTGACATGATATGGGGGATGAAATTAGAGATATGAGATTTCCTTTTTTGTAAAAGCAGTCCACCAGGAAAAGAATTAGGTTTTGTTTTCCAAGTGTTTTTAAAAGACTAAAAGCATTTTTAGAGAAAATATTTTTGGATTTCAAAAGCACTTGAAGTGCTTCCTACAAAAAAACACTAGTTATATGCTTATTTCAAGAAACGATTCACGTGTTTTTTCATAATTAACTTGCATTTTTACTAAAAATTGTTTCAAAAATATTTTCTCTAAAAACGCTTCCAGTCGTTTAAACGCACTTGTGAGACGAACAAGTAGATAAGACAATCCCTAGGACTTTCTCAAGGCCCGAGTTTATGAAACCCATAAGACATGGCCCAAACCAACATAATTTCTTCCTCTAAAAGTAGTGGCTTTTCGAAGAATTCAAATTATGGGACAACGGCTAGTAAAATCCACGAGATGTCGCCAAGCAGATCCACCTCTTCAGCGCCGCTCGTCTTTCTTCATCATGCAAGCAGAGGAGCAGCAAGCATTCAAAATCAACGTTCAAGCCAAATGCAAGAACTTCGATTTCAAATTTAAATCGACACAAATCGTGCCCGCTTGGAAGCTCCACCGAATCTCGATCTCCCTCAAGCTTCGCAATTTTTTTCTCAGGGTGAATTCAGAATCCGCAGTTCATCAAACAAAAAAGAATCCAGAATCCATAGCATCAGTTCCTCGGCGGCAGCATCATCCGCGGCAGCAGAAACAATCCTTGAAATCCAAACTCCTTAGACTTTTCAAGAAATTAAGTACTCACCGCGCTAAGAAGCCTCGGTGCCCAGAAGCTGAATCCACTGTGAATCGACTGAAACAGTTTGCTTGTGAGGTATATGTAAATCACAGTTTAATACGTGCGTATTTTTTTATTTATTTTGTTTAGTTTGGTTGTGTTGCTGCTTCTAATGGCTGGCTTAAATAATTATTTAAAAATATTGTGGAGAAAATGTTTTGGATTATATTGGGATGGCTTGGAACTTTGCCACGGATGGATGGAAGGCCTAAGTTCTTAATTTGATTCACTTATTGTTTCACAGCACTTTATTACAACAAGATTTTATGAGGATTTTGAGGTCTTGAGGTTTAATTTGGATTAGTTTTGAGTGCTTAGATCTTGGTGTTTATTTGCAAGATGTGATTTGATATTCGGTATATCTTTTCGGGCAAAAGATGTTTGAACTACTCTACTTTATGTCGAGGATTCGCTTTACAACAGTTATTGAGAGCATAATTGGAGTATTTATCAAATATAGCCTAAAATTAACTTCTAATTTCAAAAATATCACTTTTTATAAAATCTTTTAAATGTATTCAAAATTCCACCTAAATAGACATAAACACCCTCAAATTTAATAATCAAATAAATTAAAGGCATTTTAAGCCAAAATGATTCGTGATGTTGATATAACTCTTTAATCTGGTCCTTAACAATTAATGATAATCAATAGTAGTGTTTTTGAATTTGTCCATTGTGAATCATTTTAGTCTTTCTTTGAATTTGTCAATCGTGATCATTTTAGTTTTTCTTGAAAAATTTGTCAATTGCTCTGTTAATGTGATGATGTGGCGCTGCGTGGGTCTCATAAATACAATCATCTAACGATATGTAGATTAACTTTAAAAACTATTTTTATATTTAAAACTAAAAATGATATTAGTAAGAAAAAAGGCATTGAAGACATGATTGAAACTCTGTTGCTCCCACTAGCGATAACTGGGGCGACGCTCAATGTTGGTAATAAGGGGGTCGAAAGGGATAGGGTTGTGGTGGTGGAGTGTAGAAGGGAAGGTGAAGTTGGACTGGAGCTTGAGGCACAGTAGCTAAAAACCTTTAATTTATTCAATTGTTAAATTTGAGGGTATTTGTGTCCATTTAAGTGAAATTTTGAATATATTTGAAAGTTTTTATAAAAAGTGACATTTTTGAAATTAAGAGTTAATTTTTTACTAAATTTGATAAATCCTCGCATAATTGACCGACTTAACACATTTTTCTAATTAACTGACTTAACACATTGTTTTAATGCGAAGATCAAAGGGTAGTCTTGAAATTTGAGAAATAAAGTGAGAGAATAATGACTAAAATATTGCTCTCCTGACTCTCGACATCTCGCATAATTAGAATACCTCCTGTCTATAAAAAGGAGTCCAATTCCTCTAAAATGAAGAGTGGAGTTCCTAAATTCATGCAGACTCGTTTTTTTTTTTTAACAAACGATATTATCTACGTTAAGGGAGTGAGGGAGTGGCTAAGCATCACAAGGGGTTAACGTTAGTGTGGTTCAAACTCGCATTTAATGATAATTGAATTTAAGACTTCTCATTTATAAATAAAAAGAAATATCTTTATATCGTAGTACTAAGTGATTACTTTAGTTGGGATTAGGGGTTAATGGACACTCATTATCTCGTTCAAAACTTTTTCATGGTGTGACATTATTGGAGGCTTGCACACTTTTAGGTCAACAAGACTGAACCTAAGTAAATGAGCTATCATAATAGGCCCATGTGAGTAATCATTGGACTCACATCGAACCAGCCCGCATTGGATCTTGAGTTGCGATGTGCCCTTCGAAATCAAACCGAGATTGATTCAGCTTCCAAATCACAAAAGTGCTTTTCCAAAAGCACTCAACAATTTAATCATCACACATGTGCAAAAGAAATTTTTTTGGTTTACTTTTTGTTTTGGTCAATAAAATTCTATTGATCCTCCATTTTCCCCGTCGCTTAATAAGAATTCAAATATCAAGAGATGATATTTTATGATAAATTTGTTAATCGTACATTTAAAGATTCATTGTATTCAAATCACTTCAGATACTTTACATTACGTTTTATCATATTATTTCGAATTCAATTACTATAACTGAAATCTGCAATGACAGCAACAATTCCTTTTACACAATACAAAAAGTATGATATTTTTATTACTTTTTGTAAATATATTGATCAATGAAAGCAACGGAATAAGGATTCAGATATCAGAAAATGATTTGTTATGATCAATTTGTTAATCGTATATTCAAATATTTGGTTCATTTTAATCACTTCAGATACTTTACGTTACATTAGATCATACCAAATCATATTCAACTGTCGTAACAGAAATCGAGAACAACTACAACAATTCTTTCATAGATCCAAATATTTTTGTCCAAGTCTCCAGGATCTAAAACTCCCAAAATCAAAAACCCCCAAAGTTTGAAATTTGAAAGTAGGGTTCGTCATAATTGCACTTGATGATGACCAACCTTAAAATTGTTCCAATGGTACACATATCAACAGTGTAAAGTGGCAAAGGGCCGGGTGGGGCGCACACGGACCCACGTATGGGGTTGATGATAGAGAATTACTCCTCCATGCGGCAGGCGCGTGACAATGCTCACCAATTAACTAAAATACAAAAAAAAGTGCTGATGTCAGTGGGTCCTACGTGCTCTTTTTGTAGGCCGCACGTGGACCGTCGATCTGCTCTACACCCGCAGATCCGACGGTGAAAGTTGCGAGTCAAAGACCCATCACCAAACTGGACACGTGCCGTTTTTAAAATACTAAATGAAAATTTCAAAAACTTTGACTGGGATGTCACTTCAATCGAGGCGCTCTTCGTTGAAAATCGTGCTGAATCTTTGAATTTACCATTTTGGTCCTCTCTTTCAGATTGCATTCTCACGTATTAAAAAATAGAATGACCAAAACGCCCTCGGATTTGGTACAAGGAAGTGGGGTCTTTTCCCGGTCGCAGACGATGAAGTGCAATGTATCATTGGCAGTTAGACACGTAACCGTTTTCTTGACCACAAGACACGTGTCAATTGTTTTTTCTTTTTCTTTTTTTTTAAAGAAAAGAATTAGTTGTAGCTTCATCGAGACACTCTTTTGAAGGTCGAAAAGACTCACAGGGACATTTCAGTTTCCTCCCTAACTACAATCGTGTAACTCACTAGAGCTAGAAATCGAATCCAAGATGAGTAATGTAGAATACTATCCTAGAATTTACCTCCAACTACAGAACTAGGGATGGCAACAGATCTGTTTGGCAACGGAAATGATATATCTGTCTCCATAACTATGAAAATTAACCATATTCATAACCGCAAATTAACCATCGGGTATTATCTATAACTATTCGCATCGAATAACGAATTTCTCATCGATTAACAGTTGTATTCATCTTCATTAATACAAAAAACATATTCATCCAATTGACGCATAATAATTTAATAAATACTGATTTCGTCATTAAATATTTGATGTATAAAATGATTTAATTAATGAATTTTGTGGAACATATAAATTAAAGCTAAACATTGATAATGTTGATTGATATTTAATATCTCGAATAAATACTATTAGCAGAAAGCAACTTCATAATATTGTTAGAACTTGGAAGTGATTTTAGTTAGCAGAAAGCAACTTCAACTCTTGGATTAGTAATCCTAAATAAACAATAAAAATCAGTCAAGAATTTCTAGTAAGTTTTTGTTGGTATGAGTGAAAGTCGAATCTAAGACAAGCTGATCCTTAATTATACCACAAATTGTTGTTTGTTTTTGGTATGATAAGGGAGAGTTCAAAAACCAAGAACAATTGGTTCAAAAACAAATAAAATTTATGATTCAAAGGTGAATTTTTTTAGATAGTCTTCAATGGAAAAATACAAATTTGAGATACTACAATTATATTTACATCCCGTTTTACATTTTTAGAGATGCAAAAATAATATTACGTCCTATTTATCAAATATTTTGCTTCTTACGTTGAAGATGTCCTAATACACTTCTAGAGGAAGTCAAAGTTTATTGATGCAAATAAAACTCATTTTCCTCAAGGCTTGTATTTAAGGAATTGAATCTGTTCCGAGGCTTTTTCTTGGGATCCTACTGAGCAAACAACACGAGACGTTGAATTTTGATTCAATGGCTACAATTATTATAACTTTAAAGAAGCCCCCTTGTTTATAGCCGTTGGATCAAAATTTAACGGTCGGTGTTGTTTATTCAGCAGGATTCCGAGGAAAAGCCTCGGAAGGGATCCAATTCTTGTATTTAATCCATATTCAAATATGAGTTCAAAAGTTATGGTCATTTTCTTTACCAACTTTAAAAAAGTTATGAGCCCAAAAGTTACAGTTTAATGATATTCTTCTTCACTTGTAAGTGAAAAATTTTAAGTTCAATACTCGTCAAAGGTGGCAAGGGCTAATTTAAAATACATTATTATAAGTCTATTGTGAGATTTAACCCACTCTTCTATTTTTTTAATGTAAATAATATAGTTTATTTTTGTAACAAAAAAAACCACAAGGGGCGATCTAAATGATGTTCTAGGTGCATGACATTTCCAATCTCCATATAACTTTCATTGATTCAAGGGTAAAATCGTCAAAATAATGAGAAATCCAATTCTGCTGTATTAGGATAATTAAATAATGGTTTATGGTAGGTTTGACCACTGCTCATTGGGCTCCCTTCCTCTTTGAGACTCTCTGTCTCTCCTCTTTTCTCTCTCTCTGTCTCTCCGTCTCTCTCCGTCTCTCTCCCCCAATTCCAATATTCCCAAAACTTATTTTGTCTACTTTTCTCTCCCTCTAAAATCCATCTCACTTCCCTCGCCTTTCCCAATCTGCTTTATTTGACTTGTTTGAGGCCTCTTCTCCTCCAAAATCCAAGCCCCATATTCCAATTTGTCCACCATTTCTCTAAATCCATCTGAAGCTGCATGAAACCTGGTAATTTATTTGTACTTTTTTTTTTTTAATTTTGGTTTTAAATTGTTTATGTATATTCAATTCCCTGTTGTTTTTCCTCTTTGAAAGCCTGAAAATGTGAATTTTTGGTGGGTTTTTTTTTTCCTTCTGCCTGAGATTTTCTCGAGAAAATTCTGGGCACGTGTGCTGTGGATTCATTTGTCTGTTACTTGTTTTGTTGGTATGCTGCTGATTTGAGTATATTGTACAAATGGGTAATTTTGTTTCAGCACCTTGGGGATTATCTAATTGTGATTTATTGGTTTTTGTCTAATTTTGGGGTTTTTATGGATCTAGGCTGGGAATTTTTGTGATTTTTAATGGGTAATTTGTCAATTTTCGAAAGGAGCAAGAATTGATTAATGGGTTCATAGTTTGATTCCATGGGAGTTGAAATTTAGTAGAAAAATTGTTCATTGGTGGTGGAGAATCTTATGTAATTTGCAAGTTGGCATTTGGGAGATTTAGGTATTTAAGTGATGTGATTTAGATTTCCACTCATCCAAATTATGCAGTGGAATGCATCTGTTTCAGAACCTTACTGTATAATTGGATCCCTTAATTATTGTTATTTTAATCTTTTTTTTCTTTTGTTTCGAATTCGATATCTGCTCATCCAGCCTAACATCACCATGTTCACTTTGTTTCTCTATCACAGAAAGTTAGGCCACCCGCACGCAGAAAAGAGTTTTGAACATAAAATGGGGTGCTTCACAGGTTTGAAGAGCAAGAAGAAGAAGTCCGAGCAGACTATTCATATTAAACGTGTCCCGAAGGAGCAAAAGCCAACTACGTTGCCTGAACCCAAGACCCGATCATTACAGTCTGCACCCCCGAGTTTTAAGAACAGAGTGAAACCTATTCAACCAGCTAGTAGACTCGTCAGCAATAGAGCACGGGCATTATCAGCTCCATCGACCCTTGACGCCGCAGACCAAGACCATCTCTCTGAATATGAAGAACCAGAAGACTCAAAGTACCGGTCTGGAACAGTGAAGGAACAATTGTCACCGGTTCCCCAACCTCTTCCTCTCCCATCAGCTCAGGTTGCTGCTGCACTGAGGACTACAGGAAGTTTTAAGTCGGTGACTAATAGCGGCTCTCTTTATGCTTCTGGACCATTGCCACTGCCTCCTACAGCAGCACTGCCAACTGGAGCACTACCTGCCGGAACACTACGGAACTTTTTGTATGAAGAAATAGCATCGGCTTGCCACAACTTTTCTTCAGACCAATGCATGTCGGAAGGGCTTTCTTCTATTATATATAAGGCTTCCTTTGGAGATGATTCATCGAGTTCAAAGAAGTTTGAAGCTACTGTTACTCGCCTTCACCCGTCCACTCAGGTAACAAGTCAACATTCATTTGAATAGGATGAAGTTTACAGATTGGATTTGTCATTCCCTTTTTCGAAACATGTTTTCACATCTATTCCTTGATTTCCATTCACTGTTTGATTATATGTCTCGTGCCACGGAACAAGGTAAATTAATCATGTTTTAGGATTTGCCTCTTGCATGTACACTTCAGATTGTTTGCGAAATAATCTCACTTTCTTTTTTCTTCTTTTTAGGGTTTAAAGGAGTTCATAAATGAGATAAACACCCTTGCGACTTTGCAACATCCAAACCTTTGTAAATTGCTTGGCTTCCATGCACGTGAGGGTTCGGAACAGAAAATGTTGGTGTACGAGAGGCTCTATCATGGAAGTTTAGACCGGCTTTTGTATGGAAGGTCAGACAAGCCTCCAATAGACTGGAATACAAGAATGAAAATTGCTTTATGTGCTGCACAAGGTCTTACTTTCTTGCATGAAGAAGGGCCTTTCCAGGTAATTAGGACGCTTGCTTGAATCAGTTTTTCAAAGACTGTTGAAATAAAATGATGTGTGTACGAATGCATATGTAGCTGATATTACTAGTTGCTGTTAATTTAGTAAATGTAACTCTTTTTACGCTCAAAATGCTTATAGTGTTTAGACGTTTTAAGTAACACAATTTTGTAAAAGATTATGTCATCGCATGTATCCCTCTACATCTCTGTGATGACTGAATTTCCTCACATATCTACAGGCGATGTACTATGAATTTTCAACAGCCAACATACAGATTGATAAAGATTTTAGTGCAAAGCTTTCAGGATATGGTTGTGTGGGCCAAATTCCCGAGGCAGAGATCTCCACTAATTCTGTTGTAAGTTCGTTGATTCTGTTTCCATTTCAGATTAGCTATTAGTCTCCAAACCTTGTACGTAGGCACTAATTTCCCACGCAAACTTACAATTTTAACATGATCTGATACATCTCTAAAATGAATAACCTTTCTTTTTATCATTATCCAGGCAGTGGCAAATCTATCAGTGGAGACACTTGAGAGAGGAATGCTCACTCCAAAAAGCAACGTGTGGAGTTTCGGGATTGTTCTTCTGGAACTACTCACTGGCCGGAGGAATTTAGACAGCCGTCATTCGAAGGAAGAGAGAAATTTAGTTAAGTGGAGCCGGCCTTTCTTAGCCGATGACTGCCGACTTTCGCTAATCATGGATCCTCAGCTGAAAGGCCGCTTCCCATCCCAAGCAGCCAGAAGGGTGGCAGATATTGCACAGAAATGCCTTCAGAAGGACCCATCAGAAAGACCTACCATGAGAACCGTAGTTGAGCATCTCAAGATCATACAAGACATGAAGCACTCGTGCAGGTTTCCATTGCAAGAGCCAGCATTTGCCGGAAAACACATGTCAAGATCACCAAGCCTTAACGGAATTCTTACCCCTGCACCTCGGTTAAGTTTCTCTCCTTCACCGCCATCAGCCGCACGTCCATCCATTTCACCTACCAGACGACCAGCCCTACTAATGTCTCTTCCTCCGCGTGCTTGCTCCTCCACCCTCACCTTTGGGGAGCTAGACCGGCAGGAAAGCCGGAAATCATCATCGTCGACTGTTCCTAGGGCTAGTGTTGAGGGATTTTGATTGTTTATAATGTGCCTTTTTATCAGTTTATTTTTTAATTTGTTGTTCGTCGTGATTCAACACAATATATAGGAGATAAAAGATGTGATTCCACCTTACCGTCGTCTCGTCCGGCAGACGACGAAACAGCGAGGATGTCCTTTTGTAGATATAGTGCATGACTGGTTGTACTGGGAACATCTAGTTTCCCTTTAGTCTACTACGAAATCCAATCAGTTCAGTTTTCTTTTTGTCAAGCCTTCGCATCGTTTTAAGTTTTACGGTTTTTTGGTTTTTGTTACACGGGCGATATTATTACTTAATTTAAACTAGGGTGAACGGAGAAGGATTTGAATTCGGGATGCATTTATGTACGTCGAACTTGGATAATATGTTTATGTAGCGTATAAAATATGAAATGCAGAGATGATGATTTGAAATTGACACATTAATTTACAAGTTAATCTATAATGTAACGTACATTCACACTCTCAGCTTGCAAACCAAAGAAACCAGGCACAAAAGTCTGTAATTATACACGAAACAAGTCGCCAAAAATTTCGAAAACAAAAAAGCCGGAATTTCATCATAGAGGGTCATCTTGGCTTTGATCCGGCCCTTCTTCAACCCCGCTTTCTCGCTCCAGACAGTGATTCTCGTCAAGTTTTTCATCGGTCTCATTGGCAACTTGTGGCGGAACATGTGACGTCGAACTTTCCTGTTGCTCAGATATCAAGCTGGTAATACCATTGTGTTTCAAATATGTCTCAAGAGGAAGGGTTGCTACTTGTACAAGAGACATCATACTTACATGGTCTGGCCCTGCTTGCAAGTCTCCTTCTCGGCCCGGATGGGAATTCAAGTCTAATATTCCCTTCCCGGTTTCAGCCAATTTGCTTTGGCTCTTGGATTCTGATTCATTTGCAGACCTGGCCTCGTTATCTGAAGGATCAACGTGCGACGATACAAGCCTTGAAGTGCTGTCTACTTCTGCTTCATCCCTAGGGGCCCATGCGTGCTGGCTTCTGCAGGCCATCTCTGCTTCCCGCTCTGATTGACGTTTCTTCTTGTTGATCATCATGGTTTTAAAACGGCGTTTGACTGTCATGCACACGTTGCATGTGCATGTAGGCTTATGCTTGCCCTTTCCACTTGGGGGCTGGATGCACACAATGCATGAGCAGCCAGGACGATGCCTGGGATGTTTTGTTGTCGTAGCCACTAATGCAGCTTCTGGATCAGCCACACTGTCTCCAAGGATTGCAGCATTGGCCAAAGCATCAAGGCCAGAAGCTTCATGCTCCGGGGTTGGCCTAGGGTCTGCCACTATTCTCCTTTTCTTCAATTCTATAAAAACAAGACATTAATTCAAACATTTCCTAGATATATTTTGATAAGAAATTTTAACTTTTAATTTTCACATGAAGAGTGCAATTCTACAAGAGTCAGGAGACTCGGGACCATAACAGATGAGCAACCTAAGTAAATCGAAAGATTTCATAAATGCAGGCACCTGCGATATAGCAACCTAAGTAAACAGATGATATCTGATCCTTAAGATATAAATAAGATGGCATCATACCTTTACTCATTCTCAGAAAATTTTCCAGTTCCCTTGGGCTCAATTCATCTGGCATAGAGCATGAAGACCTGACGAGACAAAGTTAGAGACATATTAAGCACTACTGTTACTGCAAGAAACCTTGTAGGATAAAAGAAAAGAAAAAAAAGTATTGCTAACCTGCTTCGATCCCAAGCATTGTCTGCACATATCCACTTAGATGAAAGTAGTGCATCAGCTGGCAATCTTCGCCATTTAGAGCAACTATCACACTGTACCCATTGCTCTTGTTCCCTAAAGAAGCAAAAATATCAATTGAATCAGAACAAGACAAATTGTGTAATGAGTCGAATGGCAAAGGAGAATTTGCTCTTTGTACGTTCTTACCCAGTTGACCGGACTGTGAAAATACTCCTCTTTCCAAACACTGGAGGTTCCTAGATAATAAAAATTTATAGTTATTAATAGCCACGCGATCTATGACCATCAAAGTAGTATCTATCAATAGGAATAACTGCATACATAAATCAACAGTATGTTCTCTGGTGACCTGGAAAATCTCAATGAAACCACTTACTTCATATTCTTCGAACTCGAGATCCTCAATCACGACAGTGCTTGGCTTGGAAGCTGGAGGTGGACGAAGCAAATCCTGAGCCTCTTCCCAAGTAAGCTTCAGCTCTAGAGCATCTTGGCTATCAATGAGCAACCTCTTACTCTTGGACCCTATATTTCTAGTTCTTTTCCTCTCAGGAACTAATGACGGCAGCAGCAATCCCTCCCTTGTCCTCCCTTCCTGATTCTCAGTTTTATTCCAGCTAATATCACCACTAGATGTAGTCAAGTGTTTCGACAGTGCATTTAGATGGGGATCCATGCTTCCCTTAAATGACTGAAGAAGGCCAGGGTAACCACTTATTACAGGAAGATTCTCAAAAACACCCGAAAACAAAGTTTCACTTGAGTGAGGGCCATTCTGAATGGCAGTAAGATGGGAATCCTGTTTATTTTGATAACTTGCATATCAATAATATATTATCCATTTTGTTAATATGACAAATGAAAGAGGCTTTTACCTGCATTGCAACAGTATTCGATGCTTTCCGAAACCCCATAATTAGTTTTCCTTCAGGATCCATACGACTGAAAGTCACTGTTCAAAAATTAATTAAAAAATATCGCATAAGTAATGTAAAACATTTCTCCACTGAAAGTAATTTTGATAATTACCCGGGAAAATCATTTAGAAAGAAAATAGGGCCTGACAACAAAATTTTTCTCTTCTTTTTTCAGAATTCACCATAATCAAAGGTCCAAGGTCCCAAGAGGCATTCTAGTGGAGTAAAAGAAAATCCCAAATCTACAAACACACACACGCACTCGAAAATACATATAAACTAAACAAATGCAGTTACCGAGGATTACCAGTATCTCCAGCCTGCAACTGCATGGACTGTATGCAGGGGGTTACACCCTCCAAAACATACATCCTACTGTTGTTATTCGGCCAGAATCTGAACTGAAACATCCATTCTTTTCCCTTCACATCTTGAATCCTTAATGGAAGCCCCTCCGGTTGAGAGATGGGAGGAAAATATGCCTGCACAGTGGTTCAAATTTGACTGAACAAGAGCTTGTAGAGAAAAATATGGTAATGAATCCAATAAAGATGATGGCAATGACCACAAATATCAGAGAAATGTTGGGATTAATAAACAAGTAAACTTACCTCAGCACAAGCTTTAGGAAGCACCAAACGACCAATTCGACCAGCATCACTGGCACTTAGCATCTTTTCAAACAAGGGAACAATTGTGGAATTTGAACTTGATAGAAGTTAAGGAAATCACAGGCTAAGTTAGAGGGATAATCATGAAAATTTTCCTTATTTTATTTATGGATTGATGAGGTAGTAATTAACATTTGAATAAAGCAAGAAATGAAATATGGATACTCTCCAGATATTTGCTGTAATTCCTGGTCTGTAATCCTGGGCCAATAGCGGGGAAGTAGCTGATTCCGTCCCCGTCCTTCGGCAGGTGGCCTTGCCACACGTACATGTGAAACCATTGTAGATTTTTCCTCCAAACCTGTGGAAAGGGCCAATTTTGGGGGCTTTGGAAAAAGATGTTGAGTCCTAGTTCCTAGTGGGAGTGGAGAGGATGTCTTGCTGTGTTCCCTTTCATCAACAATGGCACTAGGAAAAGGATTTGATTTTCCCAGAGGTGAACCGAGTGTCATACTCAAATTTGTATGTGGAAGTGATTCATATAAATTATTTATCCCTAAGTTTGCCTTGAAAACTTCTGCTTTGGAAGCTTCAGATGATCCATGGGGTGCCTGATTAAAATTTGAAAAACATGCGCCTCCAATTTCACCCCCAGGAGGTGGAACATCATCATGTTTCAATTTGAGCATTAGCCCGTTTGTGTGGTCGTTCCGAAGTTGAAACAAGTTCATAAGTCCATTAGAATCTTTATTATTTCCCAACTGCACAAGCTTCAACTTTTCAACATCACGTCCATCCAATTGATTGTCTGTAATATTTGACTGTGGTTCACTGATTTTGGATGTTCCAAGACCATCAGGCTTTTCATCACTTGAAATCTGTGTGAACAGTGAACACATTTCAAAATCATCAGAGTACTAAGCTACATGAATACACTTAAGCATGCAGCATGATTCTACTATAGTCTTAAATGCAGGAAATAACCTAAGTTTTGTGATGGTAGAGAATATCACAAGACTTCGGTGTTATTAACCAAAATCAGACCATGGGACGCTTTGTCTTCCATGCTTACATTACACCCTTCTAGCAAGAAATACATAAGAATCCTTTAGGACTGTCACTCCCCAAGGATCATTATAAAAATCACAAATTTACCATCATAACTGTATGTTAAGGTTGATATGACTATAGCAATTGATCTTACAGGGTGAGGTCCTGAATCCTTTGCACATTTTATGCACTTCACACCACCACCGTCAAGAAGATCGAGGAGTAACGTGGAAGCAATGCATCCGCAATGTAGACGCTGCAGAGAACAAATTCTATTAAGTGCGAAGCATTGAATGGAAGAGCCAAAGGGGAGAAGTCAAGAAACCAAACACAAAGTTCTTTCTTTGTTGGATAAATGCTCACCTTGCCACATACTCCGCATTCCCTCCAACCAGATTCCCCCGAGTGGTATACATCACAATAAATCGATTGCTCATATACAGACCTAGTGTCAATGCCAAGTCCACATCACAATACAAGCCATAAACTTTTCAAGTGATCCGCAAGAAAGCATTTAGAATAGGTGTTTACCATAGCTTTACATAACTTAGTGGTACTGAAGAATTAAATGTATGGATTTTAATTATCAACGTCGATTATTACATCATATCAAATACTACGTGTTAAATTCCATTGGTAATATGAATAATACAATTAGTTTGAATAAATAAGGATGTAAGAGATACAACAAATGACAAATAAAATGCCAAATAAACCAGTAAACTCGTGGAAAAATTAAAATTAAAATCCAGACAAAAGCTACAATTTAGCACGTAGCCGTCAAAAATAAAAATCCAATAAGCACATGAAATTTCAAACAAAAACAAATAAAAACAAAAATCATCCAAATCCATGGCCATAAAATTCCATCCAATTTATTTTCGAAACATCATAAATTGAAAATTTTGATCAAAAGTTAATGATTTAATTACCAGCACTTGATGCAGAGATTGGCGAATCCGCCAGATCGCAAAGCCCAACCTCTCTTCCACTCGATCGACGTCGAGGTCCCGCAAGCTGCGTTCATGCAAGTCCGCCGCTCCATTTCCGCACTCAAATTCTGTAAAATTTCAACTAATTCCAATCCAATCAGAAATTAATCCAAAAAAATCCCCAAATCTAATCGTCACGACTTCGGAGAAAGCAAAAAACTCAAAATTGACCAATCAAACAGCAAACCTACGAGCAGAGAACCACAGAAGAGAATAAATCAACCGCAAGCTTGCAACTTTCAGCTGAACGGAATCAGAACTGCTCCATTTGAGCAGGTAGGAGTGGAAGGCAGCGGCGGCGGCGAGTTTTCTATCACTCTGATTTTCGGCGGCGGAGGGACTGGAGTGGGATCGGCGATTTTGTCGAGAAGGAAGCGGCGGAATGGTTGAGGACTTGGAGTTGCAATCGGAGTCCGGCGAGCAGAGAGTTGGATCGGCGGTTGTTGGTTAGGGAGAAGAGGAGACGTGTGCATGCAGAGTTGAAAATTGAAAGAAAAATACACTAAACGCATGCACGATGATGATTATGCTTCAAGACTCGGCCAACTAGCCCACCCTCTCAGTCTCTCGTTTTCACTTACTAACCATTTTTGCTTTAAATTAAACCAAAAAGAAAATATAAATATCTAGTTAAATAGGTTTACTTAGTGAGATTAAGTGATTAAGCCGACGGAGCAAGAAAAACTTACATGCAACTGGAAAAATAGAGACTTAATTACATGCAATTGAGACGACACCGTAATTTGAACACAATCATGAATAAATCAATTTGTTTGTGAGATATATTAGTTGTAGAAGCGAGAGAAACTCAGCGATGACGAGTAAATCTACTATGTGAGACTGTGCTGACGATAAAGATTTACCTATCATAGACCTTCCACCTTGATTTGCAGCAAATTTTGAATTAAATTCATTAGCTTTGAGAGATTTAACTGAAGAAGTGAGAGAAATTTATCTATAATAGGTAGATCTTTATGCGACTCGGTTGATGAAGTGAGAAAACCTTACTTGCCACATAAATTCCCTTATGAACTGAAGAAAGTCTTCATATTTCAAACTATGCAGATTTAAGTTGTGAGAGTTAGCCGATGAAGCAAGAGTTTTTATTATACTGGATGGATCCACATTTTGAGACTGAGTTGTCGAAGGCTTGAAGTGACAAAAAATATAGCGTGCCACATGGCTGACAGCGTAAAAAATGAAACAGATGTAGCCAAGTTATTCAGAGCAGTATTTTTCTCTTTGCACACAAGTTTGAATCATCTTCGTAATAGTTTAGGTTAGTTTTGAATAATGTTATAAAGCATAATTATGTTTTCATTTTCGAATATGACATTACGTGATGTACTTAAGATACCATGTTGGTGATATTGAAAAAGTTGGCATGAAATGTTAAAGTTCAAACATAACATTTTATTCTCTAATACATCAAAAGACTAAGTTTTAGTCTTGGGGCAATATATGAAATGTGTGTGTATGTGTGTGTATATTAAAAGGGACAACGGGTGGCAAGTCACAGTTATCCACCCTTTTCGGGGGCCGGGAAGGCTCACAGAGACATTTCAGCCACTTTTGGCCACAAGCATGGCTTCCAACCAGCAACGGGTTTCAAACCCAAGACCTCCAGTTTTTAAATTGAAGGAAGCCTCATAATCCGTCATTTACTACTATGCCACCAGCTCGTGATTATGAAATGTATATTTAGCCTCTAACAAGATATGAGTCTAACATGAAATATACATCAAAACAGAAAAAATTGTATTTAAAAAATAAAAATAAAACATTTGAATTTTAACTCTAGCTTCCTTCTTTGCACATTGTTAACATATGAATTTTAATTTTCACTAACAACTGAGTTTTGAATTCAATATTTTCTCTTTTATTGCATGCACTTGAATGTTAAAATTCAAGTTCGAGTATGGGATTGAAGGAGAAAAAAAAAATCATCAAACTCTAGGCTAAATAAATGAATTGAGGAAATTAGGGTGGTGCTACCATATACTTATTTTTACTTACTACACATCTTCTTTAATTTTTAACGGTTGAATCAAATAAATTGAAGAGTATTACTGACGTAAATTAATAATGAATATGACAATTAAAAATGGATAAAAATAAAAATAACAGTAGCTTTCCTGTACAATTGCTTATTTCGCATGCAATAAAGAATTAGTTGTGAATTTACAAGTAGCTCACTATCGCGCCACTTATTTACGGTTTTCCGCAAAGCCCAGATTGTGTACGGCGTCGAGTTCTGTGTCTTTCGGTCTTCAGGGAGTCTCCAGACCGTCAAACTGCGTGGATGGAATGATTAAGCGAATCGCAGCCGTTGACATGTTTTTGTATTTATGACGCCATAATAGTAGGTGGTGACGTAACTGACGTTGTGTGAGTTGGATATGTGGGTACCTACCAAAGCGCTGAAAGGGAAAGGGCAGCGCACGCGCTGTGGACGGAAGAGTCACGCCGGCAATTGTGTGGACTGGACGTGCTGCACGTGTTGGATGTGTCGTTTTGGACTATGAACAAGGAGTGGGACGGTGTTTTGGACTAATTAAATTGGTTATGATTGAAACCAAGAATGATTAACACGTTAATCGCAGTATTATAAATACAACAAGGAAACTAAGCAACAACAACGACAATTAAATATGAAGTAGTTGAGATTATCGTTGAATATTTTGTTTTCTCGACTTCGGACTTTATATATGAATTGTGATTGTCATCCCACGCATATTACAGTTAGTAAAAAAAATTTATAACCAGCTAAGCTGAGACGTAAATTACAACTAAGTAGAGGGCTACCCGTGCTAACTTTTGAGTTTAGTTGCCTGTACATAGTTTTGCTAATACCTTGAGCTACAAGTAGCATTGGGCATAGGGAGTTATGGCTGTAGCGAAGGAAAACTTGGGATGTTATAAGTTCGATTTAATTCACAAATTAGATTATAGTCTCATAATATTTCTCTTTCTTAATTATTTTTATAGAAGCGGGAATGGAGAGGGTAGAACAAAATGTAGGACCTTTGGCGCTATTGTATATGCTTTAAATCACTTAAACTACGAGTCTTTTATCTTTTCCTTACAGCATAATGCAGTCCGAGTTTGAATATCTCTCTTATTGATTTAAAACCACTTAAGTCTAAACCCAAAAACATTTGGGGCCCAATGGGCCTTATCATGGACCAATGGGTCAGAGAAAGAGGAGGAAAGCCCGGCCTAAGCCCAACGCAAGGCGCGAAGCGCAGACTCCGACCCACCGTTGTCCTTATCTAAATTTCCGGCACAATTTGAAGTGAAAAGCACACGCATTTGCTTCTCAAACAATCCACATCCATGGCGGGAACGGCAACCTCCTTCAACGTCTCATCCGCCTCCTCCATCCTCAGCCGTCCGTCGAAGATTTCGTCGCCTTCGATCTCATCCAAGCCGTTCTTTCTGCCAATGCTGAGTTCTTCCCGAACCCCCCTGCGTCTCGGATTTCCCAGTAAACTCCTTTGACTCTCTTACTCTTCGATTTCACTTTTTCTTGAGTTATGTTCTTGTAACTTTGGTTTTGGTCAGTGAAATGCTGCCTGGATTGTGAGAAGTTCAGGGATAATGGCGTTTTCGAGCAATGATATTAAAGTGGGTTCCAACATTGAAGTCGATGGAGCTCCTTGGCGAGTTATAGGCAAGGTATTAAATATCGGTAATATCGGAAATATCGGTAGTCTGAAAACACGGAAATATCGATGGAAATATCGGGATAATATCGATATCGAAAAAAATTACATGGAAACCACGGAAATTGTAAGAAAAACTTGAAAATTTTTATTGAAACTTTGCAGGATGTTTATTTAGTCAATTATCTATTAGTTTATCACAAAAAATTGGAATGAAATGCATTGCATGATGGATTTAACATTATCAAGTTGATTATATAGCGAGCTGACAAACATTGTCAGTGTAGAAAATATGTAGTAATCATGGATTTAAATATCGATATTATCGGCGAAATATCGCCGATAATATCGATTTTTCGCGGGATGGATATTTTAATAGGTATCCGTGTGGTTTTCGACAAAATATCGCGATATTATCGATAATATCGATAATATTGCGATATTATGGAAATATCGAGATATTTTGTTGAACGGTGCAATCGGACTCCGATATCGAACGCCGGAAAAGAACGCCGAAGTTGGTGTGCCTATTCCCGAGCCGATTTCGTCCTAAAAACCTTGCAAAAACACGATTTTTAACTTCAATTTCACATATAAGCTTCAAATTTCACGCATGCATCAACGATTCAACATATGTGATGTCGGTTTAGGGCTTAGGGTTTCAATGGAATCTCACCTGAAAAATCGATGACTGGGCCAACTCCTTGCTCAGCGGTGCACCACCAGAGACGACTGAGCCAAGTCTGACTGAGCCAGAGCCACGACCAACGGCGGCGAAGGATCGAGAGAGTGGGCGAAGGATCGAGAGAGTGGGAGAAGGGGGAGATCTGTGTGTGTGTGGGTCGAATGGAGAAGGGGGAGAAGAGAGGTCAGGCCTCAGAGAAGAAGAGAGAATGATCGAGGGCCTCAGAGAAGAAGAGAGAATGATCGAGAAGGGGGAGATCTGTGTGTGTGTGGGTCGAATGGAGAAGGGGGAGAAGAGAGGTCAGGCCTCAGAGAAGAAGAGAGAAGGATCGAGGGCCTCAGAGAAGAAGAGAGAAGGATCGAGAAGGGGGATATCTATGTGTGTGTGGGTCGAATGGAGAAGGGGGAGAAGAGAGGTCAGGCGCCTCAGAGAAGAATAGAGAATGATCGAGGGCCTCTGTGTGTGTGTGGGTCGAATGGAGAGGAGGGAAAAGAAAGGTCAGGCGCCTCAGAGAAGAAGAGAGAAGGATCGAGAATGAGAGAGAGAGAGAGAGAGCCGTATGCGTGTGAGATATGTGTGCGTGTGTTGTGTGCGTGTGTGATGGCATGTCTGTGTGTGTGTGCCTCTGTGGTTGAGTGACCCCATCTGACTCACCTCATGAATTTTTCAATCACTTTTTACAATTGCAGACAATGGACAACGAATAATAGCATGTCTGTGTGTGTGCCTCTGTGGTTGATTGACCCCATCTGACTCACCTCACTAATTTTTCAATCACTTTTTACAATTGCAGACAATGGACAACGAATAATAGAACTTTAATAATGAAACCGTGTATCACTGTGAGTCTGTGATATGTTTTCACATGCAAAACCATGTGTCACTCTCTGTTATATACTTATATTCTTCCACCTTATCAGAGGTGGAGCATCAGAGGCATTCCCTCAGAGCATTTTCGTTTCTTCTTCTTCCCTTACCATTTTCAAAGTCATTCCAGATTCATTCCAAAGCTTGAACACAAAGGGTTCCATATTTAAGGTAAGTTTACAAATTTATATTTATATTATTGTAATTTATACAACAACAAATAAATTTGTATGGACTCGTATGTTAATTTTTTTAAGTAATTAATACTTGCATGTTAATTTTTGTAAGTAATTAAGTAATGTTAACAATTACATGTTATTTTTTTTGAAGTAATTAAGTAATGTTGTATAATTATTCCCTAGGATTATTTTAATATGTTTAATGTTATTTATTATTTTATTAATATTAGGTTTTATTATCAAATTGGATTATTATTCATTAAATTAGATTATTATCAAATTGGATTATTCATTAAATTGGCTTATTATCAAATTGGACTATTCATTAAATTGGATTATTGTTAAATTGGATTATTATTCATTAAATTGGATTATTCATTAAATTGGCTTATTATCAAATTGGACTATTCATTAAATTGGATTATTGTTAAATTGGATTATTATTCATTAAATTGGATTATTCATTAAATTGGCTTATTATCAAATTGGACTATTCATTAAATTGGATTATTATTAAATTGGATTATTATCAAATTGGATTATTATTCATCACTATGTTTTATATTAGGATTATTTTTTTATCAAATTGGATTATTATTCATTAATATTAGGTTTTTTTTTATTATCAAATTGGATTATTCATTAAATTAGATTATTATCAAATTGGATTATTATTCATCACTATGTTTTATATTAGGATTTTTTTTTATCAAATTGGATTATTATTCATTAATATTAGGTTTTTAATTATTATCAAATTGGATTATTCATTAAATTGGATTATTATTCATCACTATGTTTTATATTAGGATTATTTTTTTATCAAATTGGATTATTATTCATTAATATTAGGTTTTTTTTATTATCAAATTGGATTATTCATTAAATTGGATTATTATCAAATTGGATTATTATTCATCACTATGTTTTATATTAGGATTATTTTTTTATCAAATTGGATTATTATTCATTAATATTAGGTTTTATTAATCCATATTATTTTTTTAATTACTTAAATGTTTACAATCATTTCTTTACTTTGTATTTAATTCTTCTGTACAATAACTTTATTATTTAGGTTCTCTTATATAACCGTCATCACTACTATATTTTTTGGCCAAAAAATATTTGTCTAATTTTCATGAAAAATAAATGTAGGTACGTTCAAGATGTCTAGTGGAGCTACTAAACGTGATCCAGCTTGGGAACATGGAGACCCAATAGACGGAAACAAACATGGCACAATTTGCAAATATTGTGGTCGGGTAATGAAGAGTGGTGGAGTGACACGACTTAAGTACCATCTTAGTGGATTAGATCCAGCAAAAAATGTCCAATAATGCGATAATGTCCCCCCAGAAGTGAAGGCATTCATCAGCACATTATTAAAAAATAAAAAACAGCAGAAGGAAAAGAGAACACAAGGAATGAAAAATATTCGAGCTGGGTTACGAGGAGAAGTCATTGGCCAAGCGGTTGACAGTGATGATGATGACGATGAGGACGAATGTGATGATGACATGGGACCTGAAGAACGACGCAGTTTGAAACAAGCATTACGTGCCTCCAAACAGTCAGCATGGGAAAGAGAACACCTTCATAAAATTCCTAATAGAACACAAGGTTCCGGGACAAGTGGTGGTGCACAAATGAGACGGGGAGGCAGTCTTAGAGAATCACAACCAACACCACCAATAGCCCCAAGTTTATATAAGTCATCCAACGCACGTCAAAAGAGTGTTTGGAGTTATTTCAAGGGAGGTAATGTGAAGGAGGGAATGGGACGTCTAATTAGCAAGTTCTTTATCTATGAAAATGTCCCTCCTGCAAAGGCATCATCACATCATTTCAAAAATATGGTAGTGGGATGTCAACAAGCCGGTGTTGGAGTACAACCTCCCACTCCCTATGAGATAAGAAACAAATATTTGGATTGGGAGTATAACGACATTGGCGAGTATGTTAACAAGTTGAGGTCAAAGTGGGAAACACATGGTTGCACAATCATGTGTGACGGATGGACTGGGCCGACCAGATTGTCTATCATAAACTTCATGGTATACTCCAAGGGAAAAACAGTTTTTTTGAAGTCTGTTGATGCTTCAGACCATATAAAGAACTACAAGTATATTTACAAATTATTGAGGGATGTAATCATGGAGGTGGGAGAGCATAATGTTGTCCAAGTCGTGACCGACAACGGTTCTGCATTTGTCAAAGCTGGAAAAAAGTTAATGAAGCATCATAATGTGTTTTGGACATCATGTGCAGCACATTGTATTGATCTCATGTTTGAGGCAATGGGGAAGAGAGAGAATGTTGCTACTGTGGTCAAAAGAGCTAGAACGATCACAAATTATATTTACAATCACAGTTGGTTGTTGGCAAAGATGCGTGAATTTTGCAAGGGAGAAATTATTCGTCCAGCTACCACTCGATTTGCCACCAATTATATTGCATTAGACAGCCTAGTTAAGAAGAAAGCAGGGTTGAAGCAACTATTCACTAGTGACGATTGGGCCAACCACAATTTCAGCCGCTCAAGTACAGGTCGTATGGTGGAAAGTATAGTGCTTGATCATGCTTTTTGGACTCAATCAGAACATGTGTGCCAAGTGTTTGAACCTCTGTACAAAGTTTTACGAATCGTTGACACAGAAGTGTATCCTACTATGGGGGCAGTATATGAGTTGATGCGTGTAGTGAAGGATGAATTGGAAAGAAAACATCGTGCAAGGTGGGTCATAAAGATAATTGATGACCGATGGTATAAAACATTATACCACGATTTGCATGCAGCAGGTATAAATTATGTCATAATTTGCAATTCATTTCTTTAGTTGCATAAGTATTATTTCTCTTATTAGAGTATGTGTTTCTTTGAACAACATATTATTTGAATCCCCGATACCAATACAGACCCGGTGTTGGAGATGATGGTAGCCTTATACGTGCTGTACATAATGTATTCTCTAAATTAGACCCTGCATCACCAGCAGTCGGCCAATTTGGAAATGAGGTACACAATTACTTAAATTATAATAATTACTTTGTTGGATTAAACTAACACGATTTATTGAATTCAGCTAACATAGTTTAAAGATGCAAGAAGAATTTTTGGAGAACCAACATCAGTTGCTGCTCGAACAAATATGTCTCCTAGTGAGTATAAACATATTTCACTATAAGTTTATAATAGAATTTGTTGGAGTTATTAGGCTTATCAACATTGTTTTTCATTGTAGCTGAATGGTGGATCATGTATGGGACCGATGCACCAACTGTGAGAAAGTTAGCAATCAAAGTATTATCACAAACAGCTTCCTCATCTGCTTGTGAAAGAAATTGGAGCACATTTGCACTCATACACACAAAGCAAAGAAATAAGTTGGCTCATAGTAGCTTGGAAAAATTAGTTTATTGCTACTACAACATGAAGCTTCAACTTCGAGATAAAGAAGCAGAAATAGATCATGTCGACCGTGGTGACCCACTAGATGTGTTTGATATTGTTGGTGCAGATGATGATACACAGGATAACCAACTTTATCAATGGATTAAACCTCTTCATTTAGATGATGATGAAGGCAACCCAGCTCCCAGAGTTGCTGAAGAAGCACGTAATGAAGGGATAAATGTAGAAAGAGTATTAGAAGAGGAGGTGGGATCTAGCAGCACTGACTCTTTGGAAGAACTTTTGCGCCCAAGACCAAGAAACACTGGAATTCCACCTTCTTCCAATCCTACACAACCACAACATCGTGCTGATACTAATGATAGCTCTAGTACAAGATCAGGAGACTCACCTACCACTGGAGGTGGGAATGATGAAGGATACAGTGAAGCTGGAGGTAGTGGAGTTGGAGGTAGTGGTGGTGGATATGGAAACTATTATGGACCACCTCCCGGATTTATGACCCCCTTCACTGGTGAGGCAAACTTCACGCATGCAACACAGGATGATGACCATGGCAGTAGGCAGGCAGGACCAGGAATTGGTGCCATAGGGAAGGACTATACTCGTAGAGAAAAAGGCAAGGGGATTTTGTCAAGTCAAGAAGATGACTCGTTATCTAGAACTTCGGACTCTGTTGGTGTGGGAAGTAGTAACTATGGTTATACTCATAGCCAACCATTTCCTTACCCTTCATATCCCATTCCTGTTGGGATGGAATCGAGCGAGTCATGGAAACAATCCCAGACTCAATCTTCAAATGATTTTGCTTATGGACAACCTCAACCAATCTCGGATCCATATGGGTGGCATGTTAACAATTACATGCAAAACTATTTTGGGGATTTATCATTTGATAACTACTCTTCACAATACACTCACTCTACACGTAGAGATGATGAAGATAGTGAAAATTTTGAACCTCATAGGAACTCTATGTGGTACTAAAATGTAAAATATTGTACTAATTCATTATATATAAATGATTTATGGTGTGTTTAGACTTCTTTCATTAATTACTACATATTTTGTCCTTGGGCCTAGGAAGCCTTTGGGATACCCTTGACTTAGGTTAAAAAAAAAATTACTACATATTTTCTACACTCACAATGTTTGTCAGCTCGCTATATAATCAACTTGATAATGTTAAATCCATCATGCAATGCATTTCCTTCCAATTTTTTGTGATAAACTAATAGATAATTGACTAAATAAACATCCTGCAAAGTTTCAATAAAAATTTCCAAGCTTTTCTTACAATTTCCGTGGTTTCCATGTAATTTTTATCGATATTTCCGTCGATATTTCCGTGTTTTCGGACTACCGATATTTCCGATATTACCGATATTTAAATCTTTGGTAGTAATTAATGAAAGAAGTCTAATCACACCATAATCATTTATATATAATGAATTAGTACAATATTTTACACTTTATACATTGCATGGTAAGATAGAGGTTTTTCAATTTTCGATTCTCGAAGGGTCAAAAAATGTGTGATGATCTGATACTCCACCTCTAGGATAACACATGCACACGGTTTTGAACTTTGGCAGTATGAAACCACTCCACCTTTTTGTCTTGTCAATCTTTTTTTCACACACACACAGAGTTTTGACAGTAAGAAACCACTCCACCATTACTTTTTATCTTGTCAATGTTTTTTTCACACACACACACACCTTTTTTCTCACACACGCAACACACACTCAGATCAGACCTAATTCACTAACCCTCCCCTCTCCTTCTCTTTCTTATTCTCAGACTCCACTTCGAGTCTCCTCCTCCGGTCCTCCCTCGATCTCTCATCTCTCTCGATCTCATCCCTCTTGATCTCTCTCTCCCACAGTCTCTCTCTCTCCTATCTCACCCGCCCTAAACCCAGTCGTCGACACGATCTCCTCCCTCTCGATCTCTCTCTCACACGGTCTCTCTCTCTCCCATCTCACCCGCCCTAAACCCAGCCGTCGACACCACTCCATAACCGCCTTGTAAACCACCTTGTTCCATGGAGAAGCCGTGTCGTTAGTCCCAGTTGTGGAGAAACTGAGCGGAGGCAGCGGACACCGGACGATGGACCGGAACTCATCGTAGTCGTCGGTGAGGAGGACGACGTTGTCCCAGCCGTCTAGGATTTGTGAGGAAGACGACGTTCCCAGGCTCCTGCTTCTCTTCTTCTCGGCATGTAATTTCATTTTTGTGCAGATAATTGTACTGAATTCGAATTTAGGGATTTAGGAATTAGGGATTCAGTTAATTTGCTTTGAATTCGAATTTGGGATTTAGGGATTCAGTTAATTTGCTTTGAATTCGAATTTGGGGATTTAGGGATTCGGTTAATTTGCTCATGCGTTCTTCTCCGATTAGCACAGTGCCAAAATATCGCGATAATTTTGAAAATATCTTGATAGTTTCTAAAATATCACGATATTATCGATAATATCGCGATATTTTGACGAAACCATTTGGATAGTTAAAAAAATATCGGTCCCCGTAAAAACCGATAATATCGGCATTTTGTACCATGGTTATAGGTACTTATGTTTTCTTCTTCTTCTGATGACTCATTTTTTAAAAGAAAAATTAGTATCCGATTCTTAGTTACTAACGTTTTTTTATTGAAATCTTATTAATTTTTAAATTTTGATCAAGATCTCGAACATTAATGCAATAATAAATTGACATGTCCGTTACATAATTTTTAAAATAAAAATCAATAATTGATTTAGAATTTTAATACTCACACCTTTATTAAATTCCTAAATAATTTTCAATTCAAAACATTTTTAAAAAATGAATAAGTTTGTACTCCTTAATTTTTTATAAAAAGGTTTCCAATTTTTTAATCTTATATGTACCCATTTCTATAATTTTTTTAATCTTAAAATGTACCAATTCTTAAATATATCAATTTGTTGTAGTAAAATGTGCACTTTTTTATTATATAAAATCTATTTGATTTTTTTCTAATTCATTTTTAAACTTATACGGGTACATTCTTTTTTTTTTAATTTGAGAATGTATCCATGTCAAGTTTAATTAAAGAAATTTATTAATGTTATTAAACCTAATATCTATTATTTTTTTTGTGTGGTTTTGAAGAATGTACCCATATTTTGGTACAATAAATTTTTTGTTAATTTTGATGAATGTACCCCATGTTTATATACATACATACATATATATATACATACATACATATATGCGCACACACACACACACACACAATATATTGAAGAAATTTATTAATTTGTTAATTTTCACGTCTTCGGAATTAATAATTCCGGGACGGGCTGTAACAGTATCCATATCAAGTTTAATTAAAGAAATTTATTAATGTTATTAAACCTAATATCTATTATTTTTTTGTGTGGTTTTGAAGAATGTACCCATATTTTGGTACAATAAATTTTTTGTTAATTTTGATGAATGTACCCCATGTTTATATACATACATACATATATATATATATATATATATATATATATATATATGCGCACACACACACAATATATTGGAGAGTATAATTTATATTTTAATAATTTTAATCCACAAATTTTGGGTTTTTTTTTAAAATTTAAAATCTCATTAATACAAACAACTGTAAATTTCAATTTTAATTTAAAAAATATAGTAACCTACATAGAACTACATTATCACATTAATTTCACAGACTTCAATAAAAAAATTGAAAACCAACAAGGTTTCAATAAAAGAATATTAATAATTAGGGACCGCATCTAAAGTGTCTATTTTTAAAATAACTTTTTGAGTTAAAGTCGAAAATTTTGGACTTTCTTCTTATTGGGTATATAACGTGTTGAGTTTTTATGATATAATTCAATTTTGTTGTGTTTCTTTTTGTTTGATAATTTACTATTTTCAGTACTAATCTCATGGCATTTGTGTTTGTTTTCGGGTAAGTTTTACGGTAAACATATTTTAGGGAGCTTGTATCATTTAGTTGGTTTATGGGGGTCACAATGTACATGTTGGTTTCTCATGGTATTGTGATGGGTACGCGAGATAAGAAAAAATCGAAAGCCTTTTGAACACCATGATGCTTAGCTGATATGAAAACCTTTTTCTTTCGCTGCGGCAGCTTTCAAATTATGTCTTTTGCTTCGGGTAGGGGGATGGTGGTGTGTCGAGAGTTGCTTGAGAAGTTCAGGTTGAGTATAGGCGTACTTGATTGCCATTTGCCTCTGTATCTGAGGTGTCTGTCTTTGTTTGTCTAATATTCCCATTGAGGGGGGCCTTCTTTTCTTCAGGGAAACAACTATTTCTATGATTCATAACCCAGTTGAAGCTTACTGGTTTGCTGCCTGTTGGCCTTATGTAGAGTTTCTTCACGTGAAACCTGGGAAAGGGGCTGCATTTGTAAGGACCAAAATGCGCAATTATGTATCAAGAAACACTGTTGAGAAAACATTTCGAGCTTGGTGTTGCCCTTTCTACATTTTTCTACCAGTTTAATCTGAGAACCAAGTTAATATTTGTCTTAACTGATCGCGTCGCGTACTGTAATTTAGTTTACTTCAAACATATGACACTGTTTAACTTTCGGGTTCTATACAATGCCATATATACCTTCCCATGTTTCACTGTTTTTGCAGATCAATGAGGCAAAATATATACAAGGAAACAAAGTAATTCGTATACAAAGACGGTCCCCAGTTTGTCTTCATGGACCTGGTATTCTTCGTTCGAGTCTCTAATTACAAAATTAGGGAGCCTGTTCTTGACACTCCAAAATAGTCATCATGCACTCCAACCAAATGTTAGAAATAAGGGAAGGACGAGTGCACGATGACTATATTGGGGTGCAAATATCGATTAAAATATGGTGTTATGGAGTTATGGACCATAAGCTATTAACTTTATTCTTTAGAACACGTGGCATCTAATGCTGTAAGTATCTTTATTTTTCTATCTCAAACATGTTTTTACATTCACTTGTCTCGGACTACCTATGAAGAAAGTCGCGTAAATGAATCGAGTATCGATGTTGATATCTCTCGGGTTTTAGAAATTTTTAGAATTCGCTATTGCACCGTCTCTCAGAGGAAATTTTTGAGAACGGAATATCTCCTCTTGGTGGCATATTAATTTTCGTTTTCCCGTTCTTAAATTCACGTGTGTTCTTGCCCAGGAGGTGGAACAAAGCCAGCGACTCTTGACACCGGTGCTGTTGTCTATGTCCCGCTGTTTGTAAATGCAGGTGATGAAATACTGGTGGATACCAGAACCGGGCAATACATGACTCGTGCTGAGAAAAATTAGTGGAGTTCTGCCTCAGAGATTTCTTATCATCGGCTGCGGAAAATTTGTACTGTATTTTTGTTTACTATGCAGAAACTTTACTGCATTTGACGATAGAGCCTAGAAATGTTATATCTGTACATCAACTTAGTGGAAGAAAGAAATGAGCACGAGCAAAATTTTCTCATTGTTGAGGTTTTTTGTTAGGAATTACACCTCTCTTCAACGCCGCGCCATAAACGCTACAAGCACCGAGGATACTCCCCTGTCGATTCAGTTCTTGAATTACAGGGTTATACGATGCTCTACTGGTTGCTCTACCCCCTTCGAACATGATGCTCAAAACTAACAATGCCTCGATCACCTTTCCCTCAACACAAAGGCCTTGAATCACATTGTTCAAGGTGACAATCCATGGCGAATGCCCCGTTCGAACCATCTGCTGCAAACTGACCAAAGACTCGTCCATCTTCTTCCCCATGCAAAGACTCTGGATCACCAGGCCATACGTACTCGCATCTATACCCGAATGCCCGCTCTGCATTTTCTCAAACACTTGGTGTGCATCTTCCAAGAGGTCTTTTTCCTTCCATGATCTCCTACACAACCCTCTCACAAGATTGTTCATCAATCTCTCCTCCACTTCAAACCCATTTTCCACCATCTCCTCATAAACCCTAACCGCATTCCGAATCTTCCCCCACTTCAACAATCCATGCAGCAAACTACTGTAAGTGATACGATCAGGAATGCAGTTCATCTCCTTCATCTTCTTCAACACATTGAGCCCCTCCATTGGCCTCCCTTCCTTGCAGTATCCATGAAACAGAGCATTGAAGCTAACCACATCCGGAATCAACCCGGTCTCCATCGCTTCCACGAGCAATTCCATCGCCTCATCCGATCGACCCACTCTACAAAATCCATCCATAACAGCAGTGAATGTATAAATATCAGGTTTCACTTCACCTTTTTTTATTCTCATCAGCATATCATATGCATCCTCCACTCTCCCCACATAACATAACCCCTTCAGCAAGCAATTGTAAATCTGCACTGCGGGCTTCAATCCAACCCTACCCATCACCTCAACAACCTCCATAGCCCTCTGCAATCTACCCCTCTTGCAGAATGCATTTACCAGCACAGTAAAAGTTGCAGGATCTGGGTAAAACCCATTTTCCACCATGTGGGTTAAAACCCCTCTGGCCCCATCCAGATCGTTTTTACCGCAGTAACACCTTATCAGGATGGAAAATGTCAGAGAATCTGGCACCAACCACAGGGCTGATGAGATTTCATCAAACAAGCTCAAGGCAATATCAGGCTCTTCTGCTATTACCAGAGCCATCATTAGAGAATTGAATTCAGATGCGGTTTGAAAACAACCATCTTTTTCAAAAACACCAAGAATTTCACTTGTTTTTTTTAGGGGCATAGCTCTGATTCTGTCAATGAAATCCTGCACCTGCAATCTGCTGGCTGGGTCGTCAAAACTCGGATTTGGGTTTTCGTTTTCGGATTGAAAGATGTAATCTTTTGGGGGCTTCTGGTGGATTTTGGTGCGATTTGTAGCTGAGGATGAAAGAGCTGCGAGGAAAAGCAGCTTACTGCTGTATTGGGTTCTGCAGAAAGGAGATGGAGAGTGAAAAAGTGTGCAGGGTGCTGGGTATGAAGAAGGCATCACAGAGAGGTCCATGGATAATTTCTGGAGTTGGGTCTCAGCTAAGCTTGGAACAGCAATAAAAAGTTCTAATTTTGATTAGGTCCGGGGAAAACGATATCAAATACCATGTCGTTTTTGGAGAAAATTTTGTGTACACTTGGATAACCATGTCATCCGTACGCTTGGTACCGTTTGGTATGCAGACGGGACGGGACGGAACGGAATGAGACGGGACAAGACGGGACGGAATGGGGAGGGAGCAAAGATGCCCTCGGATGGAAACGAGGAGGAAGAATAAGAAGATAGATAGGTTATAATTTTGTGTTCCATGAATGTGAAACGAGTCATTTTAGGGGGTGAGGCGGAACGAAAATTCACTCAAAACTCGTCCCGTAGAACAGCGCGTTCCACCCGTTTTAAGTGCACCAAACGTGAGACGAAACGCCTCGTTTCGTTTCGTTCCGTTCCAAACGGTACCTCAACGACGAGCACCCTCGGGTTGGTGGAAGTGGGTCTTTCGGGTAAAACTCTCCAAATAGCGTGGCTGCGTGAGTGGATGTATAAATAACGTGATTCTCTAGGTGGATTCAAGAATTCCACTATCTATTGAGACGGACAGGAAATAAACTTACTTACATCGAGAATATTACTATTATATGATGATATTCAAGTTACTTATAAATTGTCTTGTATTTTAATTTTTTCTAAAATTTCATAAATAACTTAAGATACTGTTATAATCGCATTCCGTTGTAAATCTTGTAATTAGAGTTTAAATACTCGCCAATCACCAGAAGTTTGCAACATTTCATGTAATGTGTATCATTTAAAAATGTGCACAGAAGAGGCACTTAGAATAGAAATTAAAAACATGGAATGAAACGTTGGAATTTCATATAAAAAGTCGCAAGTCCTCAAATGTTGCAACTTTCAAAGGCGCACAGATTTGCTAAATGTCTTCCAAAACCTGGGGTCTTTGGCGTCCGAGATTGGGATGTCTTTCTTTTTTCCACCCATTCTGCTAAGAATCGGTTTGATCATCTTCCTCATTATCTTGTTAAACCCCAACCCACGTCTTTTCTTCGCAACCAAATGTGGCGGTGATGGTGGTGGCGGTGGCGGTGGCGGTTCTGATGGACCTTGAGTGATTAAAAGAGGAAACTCAGACCGAATATGCGCGGGCTCGGAGAGACTCCGACGTAGCATTGCCTGGTTGAGTTGCAACTCGACGGAGAGCCTCTCGAAATGGTCGAGCAGGGAGCTCTTGTCGTCCCCAAGCTTCCACATTCTCACTTGATTTTTTGCTTCAACTTCCTTCATCGCCTTCTTTGCCTCCACCATTTTCTGCACATTGATTGTGCCAAAGGCACTGAGAGAGTACTAATAACTAAAGAATGTGGTTTACTTTTTTGATGTGGGGAGACGAAGGATTCGGATTCATTTGAAGTCTGCAAGGAAGCAAGGAATATCACCAACATGGAATCTGAAAAGGCTGTCAAAATTTATGCAGTTGGTTGCAGTACTGGTCCAATATAGAGGACATTAATATGGAGCACCTTAATCTAGGGAACTTGTAGAGGCAAAGAGACATGAGAGGACTCTTTCAAAATGAAAGTTTTCATGAATTCTTTACCTACTCATAATTTAACGTCAATTTTTGTGATAACATTATAAATCATTGTGCTAAAAACATGAGGTGGTAAAATGCATTGCGAGTTTCATGTTTGAGAGTCTCCTTAAGCATTTTCATACGCTTGCTTGCTTGCATATTAGATAGTTGGATTTTAACAGTTTTAATTTGGTCATTCGAACACTAGTGCATCCTATACATGTGTATTGCAGAAAGACCATGCACACCATTATCAATCAACATTTCACACAAATTTTCGTAGTGTAGTGTGATACTTAAATGTAATTACGTAGCGCAACTAGTTTACGTGTTATAATTTACATAAATATATAATGATATGCACCCAAAAGGCAAGAGTTTAGAAGCCAAAAATTGGAGTCATGACTTTATTCTTTCTTGCATCAAAGATCTTGTGTTTTATTCCATAGATATCAAATCGACACTCTTTCCGGTGTTCAGGGCTTGTTTGGCACAAAAGTACTCAAGATTCAATTGCAATTGCCTTTGTGTGTGTTATTATTATTTTTCTTCTTCTAGTAACTTGGAAGCATTATATTGTGAATTAGATCTACACTACACTAACAGTAGTACAAGGATGATTTGTCCGGTCACATGTAATGTGCCTAGGTAGTAAACGTTTCCTTGCTTTTTTTTTTTCCTCCTTCTAATACCAATAAGGCCATTAAATCACATTCTACTAGTCAAGACGTCTAATCAGAATAAGTCCAGATTAATATCAGCTCGTACCTGGAGAAGAATTCGTCGTAAAAAGTTAATATTTCGATCTTCTCTGCTCTTAATTCCTTATAGTTCTTTCTCTCAATAGAACGAGCGTCTCCAAAAGCCGTTAACTCGAGAAAATAGGCCAAAGACGTGCACAAATGTTTTGGTAACCGCTCCTCCTATCATGGAATCAGTTACACAATTTCTTAAAGAGGTTTTAACCACCTCTTAATCCAAAACGTTTTAATTAATGTATCATTAAATATATTAATTTCATTAGTAATATCTGTCTAATTACTTATATATCAAAGTACATGTACACCAAACACAATTTGATCTCACTTGCATTAAGAGTAAAACTCTTACATTCTCCCATATGAGAGTCTCTCTAGCTACTATCATACGATTCATCAACATCGAACCTATAACGTGTCATATGAAATACGAGTCAAAAATTTGTCTCAAAATCACTGAACCATATCGTGGTGTGGTTGATCAAATTATTAGTTTGTTTCGCCTAAAATTCATTAGGGTAAATTACACTTTACCACCTCAGGCTTGAGATTTATTACAACCTCATACAACATCTTCAAAAAAATTCACTTTCATACCTCACAAATTATTTTATTTCAATATAGTACATCCGTTACATTTTTCACCTATTAATCCGTTAAGAGTTGACGTGGCTGTCACATTTGTGACATGTGACTGCCAAATTTGAGCCACGTGACAAAAAAAATGATTTTTTAATGTATTTAAAAATAATTAATTAAAGAAAAGTTATTAAAAAAAAACCAAACCCTAAAACCCATCTTCCCCGACCTTGGTCCCATCCCTCTCCACTATTTTCTTCACCTCCTCGACTTTCGTCCCCTCCCTTCACCACTCGATTCATCTCTGAACCCGGTCAAGCCCTTCTCGTCAGAACCCATTAGCCTACTCTTTGCCACCAGCCCGTCTTTCCTCTGCAGCGGCCGTCAGCTTAGTTGCGAAACTCTGCGACTCCTGCAAGAACTCGGCAGCGGCCTTGTTATGCAGAGTTGACTTGGCCATTCTCTGCCTACCCTGCGACACTAGGATCCACGCCGCCAACAAGCTTACCACGAGCCACGAGCGCGTCTTGATGTGCACGTTCTGCAACCAGGCCTCTGCCGCTGTCACCTGCATGGCGGACGTCGCCGCATTCTGCCAACCCCATCACCCAGTGCCACGAGTGAAAACCCCCTCGTCCATCCACTTCGACATCTATCAGCGTCTCAATTTTAGTGAAAACCCTAGAATCCAAAGCGGCGTAATCGTCATTATCGTTGTTGATGTGGTTGCCGTTGCTGGCGGAATCGAGGGCGGTTGCGATTTTGGGGTGGTGTATGGCATTGTTCTGGGGAGGGAGAAGGAACTCGATGAAGTCGGAGTAGGAGATTTTTCTGGCGAGGTAGTCAATGAGGGGCTTACGGTTGGAGAAAGTGACGGAGAGGGAGAAGTTGAGTTTTGGCGGTGAAGGGAAGGGACGAAGGTTGGCGAGGTGAAGAGGGAAGAGAGGGAGAATGTGTGGGGTGCGGGGTGGGATTGCGGGGAGGTGAAGATAGTGGAGGAGAGGGAGTGGGTCCTGGGGTTTTTTAATTTTTTATTTATTTTAATAATAGAATAAATTATTATAATATTTTAAATACATAAAAGAAATTTGTCACGTGACACAAATTTGACAGTCGCATCAGCACAAATGTGAATCTTATATTTGTCACGTCATCATTTAACGTATTTTCTAACGAATGTATGAAATTGAAATAAAATGATAAATAAATGTATTAAATTAAAATATTTTAAAGATATTGTAAGAAGTTAAAATTGATTTCTGAGAAAGTATTTTACCAATTTATTAAGATAAGACAAATTATATAGAAAATAGGAACATATTAGAATAAATAAACAACAGTAATAGCTAGGAGCGAATATTAATTTTTAATTTTTTTTTTTTTTAATATTACCACCATGACATCGTATCTCAGTTGGCACAATTACGAGCTTGCTACGTGCCCCAAACGGTCCGATTGGAGTCCGGACTCTCTCTGCGCCTGCGAAGAAGCTGACTTCTCCAGCAAACCTAGCGTCAAATCTCTGCAAACACACAGATTCCAAATCCAAAACCCTAATTCTCGATCCAAATTCCTAAACCCTGAAATCTCAACCCTTTCACAATCCCAATTCTCCCCAAACTCAAAACCCTAACACAATCCAAATCCACCTCAAATTCTAACCCATCTCGTCGTTTCCACCCAAATCTGCAGATTTCATCTGAATTCATAAATCCTGCAACTTTATCCCCAAAATGCGATTATTCGGATCGGGATTCGGATCAATTTCTAGGGTTTTGCCGCGGAGAAGCTGAATCCGATCCGAAAAGGAGAATCGAATTCTGAATTGAATGGATAGAATCGGTTTTCTGGCGGTGTTCTTCATCATCTTCGTCGTCGTCGAGGTTTCCGATGCTTCTTATCTTCTCTCCAAGCACAGAGGTTTGATTGGTGAGCCTCAAAACGGCACTACGGCAGTACCAGTAACTCTCTTTCCCTCTCTAGAATATGTATCTCTTACTTTTTAAAGGTAAAAAATCGGAACTTTATTTGTTTTTGAAAACTATAGGATAACGTCAAGGTCAAGGAGGATTCTCCGGTCCCGAGTCCGCTGCTGCCTTCTACGGTGTCAAGTTCTGGTGGAAATGGGTCGGATACTAAGCCGGTTGATGATCCGAGCAAGGACAAAGTGGAGACTCCGCAACCCACGAAGACTACGAAACAGATAGTGGATCAGGTCCCCAAGGGGGGCTTGAATAATGATACTAAAAAGGGTGAAGGGAAGGATCCGGAAACAGGAAAGAAGGATCCGGAGCCTGACAAGACATTGAAGAAGGATCCGGAAACAGAAAAGAAGAAGCCGGACGCTGACGAGGTGTCTAAAGATGATCCTCAGCTGGTTCATGACAAGTCAAAGGATGATAATGTGACTCGTTCCGCGGATGAAGGTGGTAAGAAAAACAGTAAGGAGGAGGAGAAGGAGAAGGAGAAGGAGAAGAAGAAGAATGATGATGTGACCCAATTGCCAAAAGAGGACAAGGAAAGCTGTGATGGGGTAAAAAAAAAATGTGAGCTCAAGGATGTGGCGATTGCTTGCATTAAGAGCTTCGATAGTGGTAATGCACTTAACTGTTGATGCTATTTCACTGACATTCTACATTAATTGGTTTGCAAGAAAATGTGTTTTGTTGTGAGATGGAATTCAAAGATGACAACTTAGAACTTATTATTGATTGGTTGGTTATGTCTTTACATACAAATCAATGGTTCTTATTTATGTAAGCTCCAGATGGTCGAAAGTCATTTCTTGCGAGTACTATTATCCCTTTTTTTTTTTTTTTTTTGGGTGGAAGGGCATTGCCATTCAGTACAGGGTATATATTTATAATTACATAAAATTTGGCTTGTTCTATGACACAATGCATGATAGTAAGGCATTTCTCCTTGGTGATGAAGTTTATAAACGTGATGCTGTATCTGAACCATTAATCAGTAGAACATGAATATATTTTCAGTTTTGATGGAAAGATAAATGCCCTTGGGTCTAAAATGCTATGTCTATAAGATTACTTTGAGATTATCTAGGGATTTATCTTGGATGTTGAAAAGCTTAAAGGTGCCACTGTGTTAGTTACATATCAGACTTGTTTTTTATGTAGTCATTGTATATACTGTGATCTTGCAGACCGTTTCAGTGACATAAATAGTTGATACTTTTTCCAGAGTTCTACCTTACATTGTTGTTTTTTCAGTTTGTTCAGTTGACCTAGATTTGGGTGTTTTATTGAAATATGTTTGGACTTAAAAAACAAAATCTGGCTTGCAGAGTTTGATGAATATAAGGAGCAGAATTAGACCTGATTTCAGTTTAGTGTCAGACGTATCAAAGGCTATGAACATCTTTCGAAATTGTTCTCTGAGGGAGAGGTATTCTCTTAAGTTTGCATGGGTAGTTGGAGATGTTAAATTGTATATGTGCTGAGTGAAATTGCATCGACTTACCAGTTAGCTGTGGATTTAGAGTAGTGTAGATCAATCAATACCATCTGACCTCATAATTATTAGTGAGATGAAAATACACTAATTTTCTGTTCTTTTCTCATGTTACAGGGTCCAAAGAAGTGGCCATTCTGGTCCAAAACGTAGGAGACAGCACTTTGAAGGCAAAGCTTTCTGCAGATGATACCAACAAGGACCTAAAGATCCACAAACACAAAAATAAAAAGGTAAAGATCATAGCATTCTACCAGTGTTCATAGGATAATAATCGAAGCTTTTCAATGTTGATGACAACAAGGTTCTAAAGACGCTAGGCATTAGTCGGGCGGCGAGTTGGGGTCTAGTGCCTAGACGGATTTAAGTAAATCTATTATATTTCGTGTAAATAAGTCTTTGTTTATACTTAAAATATATATAATTTCATCATAAATTACAAAATAGAATGATATATATATATTATTATTAAGTATTGGAACATAATGAAAACACGGGGAACAAGCGTATGATGTGTGTTCATCAAGTATTTAACAAGTCTCTTACAATTTATTAAAAAAATAAAATGCAAAATGAAAGTTATCTATTTTCTGTCTAAGTGAGTCACAACCTAGGCGAGTGCCTAGGTGAGTCTGGACGGGCTAGGCGGGTGCGTAAGCAGTCTAGGCGGGTGCCTCAACAGGTCTAGGTGCCTTTTCTTAATTTTCAAACGGCTAGGCATTAATCAGGGCTGTGGCCAACTACCTAGCGCCTAGGCAGCACTAGGCGGAGATTTTTAGAACAGTGGATGACAAATACTATTGTATCCAACAGTCAAAAGTCTTTGACAAAGAGAGTCAAAAGTCTAGGCACATAAGAGAATTCCTCGTCATAACTGTGCTACTCTGTTATTGTCTTCCTGTGGTGATGATATATTATTTCTTCTCTTTTCTAAAAAAAGAAAAAAAATTTGAAAGTCGCCATGTGATGGCATAGTTTTCACCTTCTGATTAGACCACAGTCTTGCACTTTTCTTTGTTGTGTGGGTTTCCAAACACAAGAATGGCAGTCTTTTGTAAATTCCTGTGGGAACAGCATAATATTTTTGGATTGGCCTGAATGTGTAAAAAAAGAAAAAGGGAAAGAAACATGACCAATAAGACTCCATTTGGTAGCGTGTTTTTCTTCTCAGCTAAAAAAACAAAGAGGAGAGGAGAGTGGAAGGGAGATAGGAAAAATAACAGTGATTTTTAAATGAAAAATAAAAAACATAAAAAGTAAAAACTATTTTAGATGGTTTTTTGTTGTAGTTCTCTTCTCCCTCACCAGCTGGTAAAAAACAACTCAATTCTTCCTCTCTTATCCTCCCTCATCGAGCTTTCTCCCCTTAAAGTGTTGGGAACATATTAGAATTGTGGCTGAGATAAGTGGAAGGAGGGAGATGGGAAAGTTTATGAGAAGGGACATACATTCTACACTACCTGTGTTCTCCTTAGAACTGAAATGTTTTTTTTCCTTTGTCAAATTAGAACCGAAACTTTGATAACCCTGTTTCTGTTTAGATGACCAGCTGAATTGATAATACCATGCAAAAGACTTGCCATTGGATACATGACCTTACTTAAGTTTGTTGACCTGCCTTGTATAGGTTCATTATTTGGTGTCCTAAATGAACCATGGAACTATACTTGTGTTTTCTGTCACTGTTACGTGGCGTAAGTTGGCATTCTTTTTATAATCAAAATTGATCTGTTTACTATTTCTTTTACAGGTCAATATATCAGTTGATATGGGCAAAAGCACCAAAATAACACTAAATTTTGGAAATCGAGACTGAGCTTCTTGTGGATCCTCTCCCTCTGGCATCTGAAGGAAACTTATTAATGCGTTTCCCTTCACTCGAGACTGTAGCGACCCCGATCAATGCTGCCTACTTCTTGATTATTACGGTGCTAATTTTTGGAGGAATGTGGGCGTGCTGCTTGGTCAGGAAGAGGAAAGAGCGTACTGGAGGTGGAGTTCCATATCAGGAACTCGAAATGGGATTGCCGGAATCTGTTTCAGCAACTGCTGTGGAAACGGCTGAAGGTTGGGACGAAGGTTGGGATGATGATTGGGATGGCGATAATGCGGTGAAAACACCTGGGACGCATCTGGGAAGCATCTCTGCGAATGGCCTTACATCGAGGACCGCGAACAAGGATGGGTGGGATAATGATTGGGATGATTAGTTAGTTTAGAGCAGCTCAAAAGAAAGAAGAAAATGGGAGAAGAAGAAGAAGAAGAAAAGGAGGACGAGGTACAAAAGAACAAAGTAGGAAAATCGAGATACAAAATGTCAAACCTTTGTTGACAAACTGCATTATTGAAAGTAGCGGTTTTCGTGTAACAGTGAGATCCCAGGAATTAGGTCTGTATAAGTGATTGATTTTTACTGTAATTGCAAGAGGTAATATATTTTTGGCTAAAGTAGTACACACTTTGCTCCACTTGGTTCAGTTATTTCAAATTAATTTCAACAAGGTTAAACTTGAAGTTTTTATGTGACTCGTTCTATAGGTTATACAACCCTAGTAATTCAAAAAGAAGTTTCTACAACACCCTTGCTCGTTTAACACTGCATACGGACGCCGATGGAGACATAGCGATTCTTGCTTACTTATCATTGTGCTTGGGACACACAGCACGTCACTTTCAGGACACAACGTAGCTTTTGCGCAATTTTGTTTACAACTTTAGCAATTCGAAAAAATAAGTTAAGGTAAAAAAAACATGTATGAGATCTCATGGGAAATGGTGATAGAGCTAAAAATATTGGATCATATGATCACACAATAGAAACTAGAAACTAGACACGACGGTCTCATTTGTTGTCTATGATTGAGTTGGAATGAACAGTTCACTAGATTACGTTGAAGGAAGAAATGCAAGTCAACTTTCAAAATTTTGTCGAAGTTAAAAGTAGAATATGCATTACGTTTTGATGGAAGTGCATTTTTTCCAATCCGTCTATTTTTATTGAGTTTGGAAGATATATATTTTCTTTATGACCAATCAATTTAATTCCTTTCACTTCGACATATTTTGAAACTTGAGGCCCATTTCTTTCTTAATCGTATTTTAAATTTAGTGAGTTATCTAATTCTACACATTAAATGCGCCCGATATCTTCCAGGGGTTTCCCCAAATACAACAGGCAATTTCTTGTAAGCAAGGCACTAAACTTTTGCCTTATAATATCATACCTCCTGTACTTGCAACGCTGCAAATTATAGTTGTGCATTATGGAAAGCAAGTATAAATAGTAACAGATGGGGAAACAGAAGAGAAAACCCCAGCTCGAATCGAACGCCTTTGCCTTTTCAATTTGGTTCCCATGTTCTAGCTGATAACTGGGACCCAACTGGAGAATAGAGATGGTCGATATGGTACTATCTACTTCCCCTTTTTTTCAGCACTCACCAGGTCCCCTTCAGGTTGACATCACATCCCCCACGTCCCTATCTCATCTCCAAAGCATACTTTCCTTTTACTCTTGCTGATGATCCATGAGCACATCCAATGTACAATAACATAGCCAAACATACTTGGATGACTTACATGTACTCGTAGTGTCACTGTGGCGGTATTTTGTATCAATAATGTGTTGTCGTATAGGAGTATTCTTTGGATACCATTGCAATAACATTTAGAGTGTAGGTAAATTTTCTTTAGATACTAATGACACGAAACAAGAAGTGAAACAAGTAGAATTAAATCAGTCAAGGGCTCGATACTTGAGGGAGATTTGAGATTGAGTAGTGCTTAGGGGATCTTAAGAGGGCTCGAGAACTGTTCGTGATGACTTTGAGTGTCTATATTTTTATATCTTTAAAAGGTCATAAGTCGGTAATGAGAGATTTTTTAGTGTGTCGAAAATACTGTCCAATACATCAAATGTAATAATACAATTAGATGTAAACTTAAAAAAAAAATATTCAACCAATTACAATTAGTGTATCAGATTATGTTTCTGACATATTAAAAAACTCCTCGTTGTTAACGGTTAGTAAAGTGTTGATCTTTCAAATTTTCATTAAAAAAATAAGAAAAACTAATGAAAATAACTTGAAAATTTTGAGTTTTAACGATAAGGACAAAATAAAAGGTAAAGTGAATAATATATGATTGACTTTTTTAGTGTTAAAATATATTTTTTTATTAAAATGAACAGTACTGAGAGTTTTTTTTTTGTTAAAGTTTTCAAAATAATAACCTAACACATAGTAAATTCGTTGGAGTTGGGATATGAACAAAATACAGTACTTTTTGATATGATGATTTTGCCTTGACAAGGGGGTCTCACTCACACATTCAGGTGGTTAGTGGAGGCATGGTGGGTCTTTCACTCATTCTGTTCCTCCTTGAAAAACACCAAGAAGCAAAGCCAACAACTTTCTCCTCCAAAAATGCATCCATTTCCAAGGTGGTGTTTTCTTTTCTCTGTCTTCTTGGACTCAATTAACTCGGAATTTTTTTATTATGTTCTAGTGTATTTTATATATTATAATTTTTTATTATTAGATTCTTGACAAAAAAATACTAGCTTGGATGATAATCTCGTTGACTAGTTTAGATTTGGTTGCACTTGTATTCTTACGAGAAATTCATAAGATATACACGCAATTGGACTCAAGATTTTGCCGGCCAAGGATATATTCTCTTATGCTTATCTTTCTCTTTAGATTACTCATCACAAAACACAACAGAATATACAACCAGTTGCAACTTAGTCTCTCTACTATTAAAAAGGTGGTTTATTTGTTTGTTTTGGTTGCTTGATTATGAATCAAAATGTTCTTATTGTAATGTACAGGACATGGCATGATTGCCAATTTGCCATGCTCTACGAATAATCACTTTTGGAAAAGCGCTTCTAAGTGGCTTTTGAGGATGAGAGAGAGAGACCATGTGAGGTGGTTTCATGATGTTCCAAAGGCCGTTTGATTAGGTTCCCCTCTCGGGTCCAACACCATTTGATTAAACAAAAGCTTCACATCTAAGTGTTAATTATTACTCACCACGTTTGCAGGAAGACAAAGCTTTTCAAATTAAGAGATAGATTAAGCAACACACTAATCTTGATAAGGGTCAGTGGAAGTACGCATAAATATGCACATTATGATATTAATTTTGAATGATAAAAGTTTATTTTTTTTAATCACGTTTCACCTACAAATTCTTTAATTTGAGTAGAAAGAACTGTAATTAAAGCCTAGTAGCAGGACTAAAAAAACGTAACATGGCTAACAAAAAAAGAGAGTATAAATAAAGCAATCTGGCTTAATTTCTACAAATTTTTTAGCGTGCTGTGAGCGCGACATGGTACAACAAGTGTAATAATATAATTAGTTAGAAATTTGAAAAAAAAAATATAACTAATTATATTATTACACTTGATGCATTGGCTAATATTCTCGACATGCTGAAAAATCTCTCTTAAAAATGCAAATGATGACGTTGCTTTTAATCTTTTGCAGTGTTTTATAAGGAAAATTATGGGTATTATTCTACTTCGTTTTCTGAACTTTTAATTTGGTTTTTTAGCTTTTATGAATTATAACCATTATTCTATTTTGTCTTTGAACTTTCGAATGTCTTTGAACTCTTCTAAACTTTCAATTTATGTTAATGTCGGGAGATAGTGACACAAATCGACATTTTAGGGAGGCTCAAAACTAAATTAAACGTTTAAAAGGCAAAGCTAAACAAGGTCCGAAGTTTAGGAATCATTGCTAAAGTTTTACATATTTTCTTTATTTTGAGACAATATCTTTTAGTGAAAGTATCGAAGTCCCGTTTAGTCTCTATTAATATCTCCTTTTAATATTGGTCATGTGTTTGAATATCCCCTCTCTATTGGTAAAAACCAAGGACACTAGGAAACATAGTAACGAAGAAAGACTTGCATACACTTCCCGTACGCCACAAATAGCACGATGACATGTAGGTAACACGCGAACACAAGTCGAGAGACAGATTGAGTCAATTGTTGTTTACACTCAGAAATCTTCAACCCAAACCCTAATTAAGTTGTTCCATTTCAAACCGGTGAAAAGCAATCCGGCACCTTATAAGTGCGATAGAATTAAGTAGGGAAAAAAAATACAGAAATAAATACATTACTGAAAAACGGACTTGAAGACATGGAGGTGGAACTCCAACACTCTGTATTCTTTTTGCTTTTGCTTGAAACAAAACCGGATTGATCTTCACCGGAACATGGCGATTACCTGTTCGTTTTCTCAATCTGTAAACTAAATTTATTCTAATTCTTCATGGCCTTCTGAAGGGCATTGGATGAGTTCTAAAATGTTGATCACTTCACTCATGTCCGGGCGATTTGATGGCACTTGAGACGCGCATATTAAACCCAGCTTTACCACCGGAATTGCCTCCTCTGCTGGAAAATTGCCAAGGAGATTTTTGTCAAGGCATTCCTCCACCCGGCCTTCCTCAAGCGCTCCCCTCACCATGTCACAGAGTACTATCACGTCATCCTCCATATATTCGACTGGCCTCTTTCCAGTCACCACCTCCAAAACCAAGATTCCAAATCCGTACACATCACATTTCTCAGTAATCTTAACCGTTTGACATGCAAACTCAGGCGCCATGTACCCAAGCGCGCTTTGGATTTTGCTGCTTAAGATGCACCGGTCTAGTGTTGGCAACAGCCTTGCCAGGCCAAAGTCTCCCACCTTAGGCTCGCCATTGCTGTCTATCAAAACATTAGTCGATTTCAAATTGTAGTGGATTATCTTCATTTGGTGCAAATGAGCCAAACCCTTTGCCATCCCGAGAATTATGTGGAACCTCTGCCGCCAAGTGAGACAGGTTTTGCCAGGTCCGTCATGCAGATTCTTAAACAGACTCCCGCATGGTATGTATTCATAAATGATGAGCTGCAAGGACGGAGTCCAGTAATACCCTTCAAGTGCCACAAGATTACGGTGCCTGATCTTTCCAAGTCCCTTAACTTCCCTCTCGAAATCTTCTTGGGACTTGATCAAACTTGAGACTGTTAGCTTCTTTATCGCAACCGAACGCCCATCACGAAGGGCTGTTTTGTAAACTACTCCAAACCCACCACGACCTAGTTCGCAGTCCTTGTTGAGCAAGGCTTGTGTCCCAGCACCAAAGTCAGCATCACCAGAAAACATGACAAGCTTGCCGTAGTTTGGATCATTAGCCGGGGAACAACTATAATCTTCCCCGCCTGATAACTCAAGAGAAGCAGCAGAACGTGACAATGAAGACCGCACATGCATATTGAGGACCGTTATAGCTATGACACCAATGGCAATGAATACAGCTGCGCCTATAGCTATGAGAGCTGATATGCTGAATATGATCTTGTGACCATGAGTTGGAGCGGAAGAACCATGGACGGGGTTGGAAGAATTAGGGTTGAGGACAATGGGTTTGGGGTGAACGGAAGGGCAGGCACGGGTAACAGCAGATCCACATAGGGATGGGTTGTCTGAGACAGATGATGGCGGGATAGTGTTGAAGAATCCCCCTAATGGTAGTTCACCCTCAAGGTGGTTGTGGGAGACATTGAAGTAGAGGAGGTGGGAAAGATTTGTCAGCTCTTTCGGTATGCCTCCTGAGAATTTGTTCAAAGACAAGTCGACATATTGAAGATTGGTAAGGTTAGCAAGGGCTGTAGGAATAGGGCCGGTCAGATTGTTCTGAGATAGAATCCTGTATAATTCGAACATGTAAAAGAAAAACAATTCAGACCAATTTAAGCTCCGTCTATACTTGTAAGTAGAGTAAGATACTTCAGCATTGCTACTATATATACTTACTGCCAAAGAAAACAGAAAACAAAAACATTGGAAAAATGAAAAGCATTCGGAAAACATCTTCATGTTAAGCACTTTCTGATGTAATTAAGTCAGGTGTTGCTTTCCGTTTGTTATAAATCATGTGTAAAGGAACATAACTGAAGAAGTAGACATAAGAAGAACAAGAGAGCTTACAGATTTGTCAGAGATGAGCACTTCGCAATTTCGGCTGGAACTTTCCCGCTTAGAAAGTTCTTCTGCAGTCTTATTTCCTTGAGTGAGACTGCCCCTCCGATTTCATCAGGAATGCTTCCATTGAGCCAATTGTCGCTCAAGTCGAGAACATATGCCGCCTTTAATTCACCTATACTTGCTGGAATCCAACCCAACAGATGGTTCCCTGACATATTCAAAAACTGCAAGCTACTAAGAACACCAATGTCGGATGGAAGCACATCAGAAAAAGCGTTCGACGACAAATCCAAGACCTGCAGGCCTCCATTAGAAGCTGCCATTGACGCCAATGAACTGTACTCCTCACTTCCACCTAATCGGTTGCCATAAAGCGAAACACTGTGCAGACCGAGCTTAAAAATCCACGAAGGAAGCTTACCTGCCAACAGATTATGGCTAACGTCTATGGCTAGCAGATTGTTGCAATTTGCCAACGTATCAGGCAAGCTTCCAGAAAATCCATTCCTAGACAAGTTCAACTTTTCGAGTAGCTCTAGATTTCCTAATGAACTTGGAATTTCACCAGAGAAATTATTACCGGACACATCCAACACCTCAAGGTTCTTCAAATCGCCAAGCCAATTCGGAACTTGCCCCGCAAGCAAATTCCCCTGTAAACTCAGAGAAGTGCATGAATTGAGCCTCTGAATCGAATCCGGTATTCTTCCAGAAAACAAATTCTCACTAAAATCAAGCAACTTCAACTGCAAACAGCTTCCAATGTCCCCAGGAAGCTGTCCTGAAAATCGGTTTTTTGCCAAGTTAATCACTCTCAAATCATACAAATTCTCAATACCTTCAGGAACTTCACCCTCCACCAAGTTATCCGCCAAGTCAAGCGACTGAAGCATTCTCATGTACCAAATCCCAGACGGCAACTTCCCGGACATCCAATTCGACGAAAAGTTCACATCCACCAACGTCTGGCACAAGCTCAGGGACTCTGGAATCCGCCCAGTGAGGTTGTTTCTGGCGAAAGAAACCACCCTGAGAGACCCACATTGCAGGAAAAACTCCTCCGGGACCGACCCAGATAGGCTATTCCGGCTCAAATCGATAACCTGCAAGCTCCCGAGGTGTGGGAAATCCGGGTTTATGAACCCAGTGAAGTTGTTGTCGGAAAGCGAGAGTCTTTGGAGATTCTGCAGCCGCAAAAGGCCGCGGCCGATGTGCCCGGATAGCGAAAATCCGTCGAGAACAACCTCGGCGACTCTGCCGGTTGTCGGGTCGCATTTGACTCCGGCCCAGCTGCAGGGACTGTCGTCGTCCTCGTTCCAAGAGGCGAGCTTGGCTTCCGGGTCGGAAAGTCCCGCCTTGAAGACGATCAGGCCCAGAACGTCGTCGTTGAAAACGGGGTCCAGGGCGATTACCAGAAGAGGAGCAAGAAGAAGCAGAAAACAGAGCTCAAACGCCATTTTTTTCAAGTCTGATAAAATCCCATGAAAATTTCAGAAGTCTGAAAGCTTAAAAGTTGTGAAGAAAAACAGAGGAGGAGGATTCTTGGTGGAAATGTTTAAACTGAACAGAGAAATGCAACTAAGGCATGTGTGATAATGGGCAAAGAAAAAGGGCAAAAGGTAAAGTGATCAACCCACCAACATCAATCACAACACCCTTCCACTTTTTCTCTTGCTTTTTTTATTCCTTTTTTGTTGTTGGGGTTTTTGAGAAAACCAGTGAAAAAAAAGCAGAAAAGTGATTAAAGGTGGAAGCTTTGAGGTGGGAGAGTGGAGGGGGGATATGGGTTTTGGGGGAGGAGACGGGTGGAGGCGGGAGGCGGAGGGTGGCGGGGAAGAGGCGGGAGAGGGGTGGAATTCGAAGTTCAAACCCTAGAGAGGGAAGGAGGGAATTGAAGAAAGAGTGTCAGGGAGTGTGTTGGGGTTGGTGTGGAGGAAGAAGAAGAGTGGGAGAGGATTAATAATGGTGGTGTGGAGTGGCTCTGCTCTGCTGGCTCTGGCAAGAGAGTAAAAGCGAAGCATTCAAAGCTCGTAACGGCGATGGCAGAGAGAGAGAGAGAGAGAGAGAGAGAGAGAGTGTGTGGGGAATAGTGTGAGCTCTTTATTTTATTGGATTTATTGGAGTTGAGCATTTGGTCAAACTAGAATCCGAGGTGTTATCCACTTGGCTTTTTGAGCAATTACTACAAGACATTTGGTAGTGTTGCTTAATTTGTAGAGAAGTATGACTAAGCATTCTGACAAGTTGGATGGTGAGATAATTAGAAGTTTTAACGAAACACTTTTGGTATGATTTATTTTAACGAAAAACGACATATTTATTCTAAAAAGTCACTCATAGTACTATTTACTTACAACAGATTTTTTTCATTTTGATTAAAACTTAAAATTTTCAAGTCATTTTTATTAGCTTTCTTTAAATAATTTCATAAAATATCTCTCAATAAATATAGACACGGTCATATTCTTTGGACCTACACAATTCTTATCTTTAACTAGAGCAATTCTTGCATTGGGTAAAATTGGGTAAAATCAATTTAGAGGAGATCTTATGTTTTTCAATTTTTGTAAGAGATGTCTTAAAGATAAGGTGGTCAAACACAGGATTTCAAAATCCTTAATATGAGATTCTCTTAAGTAGAAAAATGAAAGATAATCGATTTAAGACACTCTATAAAATCTAGAATATTCATCAAATTTAAAGAACAAGAAATAAATCATACAAGAAAAATACTATCTTAAAAACTTCTTATTTCAATTTCGGAAAAACAAAACTCAAAACTTGTCTCGAGCCTAGCTCAAAAGTTAATTTCTGTTTGAGCACGCTTACTCTAACCAGCTTGACATCTTTTCTTACAATAAACATGCTGCTCAAGTGCATGTTTCAGTTTCACCATCTTTACATTCTTTACTTTTTCCTTTTGTCCTACACCAGAAAGTATAGTCAAAATTCCTTATAGAACTAGTCGACCAAGTACTTGACACCAAGCTTTGGCTTTGTTCAAATACTCTAAACCAACTTACACCAACTTCTTTTGGACCTCTTCTGCTTTTGTTTTGTTTTGACTTCTGGAAACTCAAATCTATGTATTTTGGCCAATTAATTTAACCCCGAAGCTTCCAAAGTGCAAGAAAATTCTCCCTACTTGTTTCAAGTTTCCACACCTACATATTTTGTATCTTCTGTGTGTCTCGAGTATCGATGTTTCAATTAAATGTGCTTCTTGGGAGGATTGGGAGATGTCAGAGATGGCAGATGAGTGGCGTAACTGGCGCATCTTTGATTAACAATTCTAAATTAATTAATCAAAGCTTTGTCAAAGTTCTTTGCTTTAAAATATGAAGTATGATTATCTTCCATCTTTTTTTTCTCTCATTTTCTCTATTCTTAAACAGTCACAGTTGAATTATGTCGACATCTTATATTAATTTTTTTATAGCAAGAAAAAGACAAAATAAGAGAATGTGAGAGGAGGGGATGGAAAGAAGAGGGAAGAGAATCATAGTCCTTAAAATATGGAATGAGGATTCTCTCTAGATTTTTTTTGTGAGAATTTTAAGCATCATTCAATTACATCTATTTATCGTATATCGTACGGTTAGAAATTATTATAATTTTTTAATTTAAAATTGAATATAAACTGTGCATAATAAAAACTGACCATACGATGTATGATGAACAGATGTGATTAGAGAATCTCTGAAATCTTCACAAAAAGAATCTAGAGAAAACCCTCATTCTAAAATATGGAAGCCATGGATTTCTAGAAAAGCACAAAGAATTCGTTGGAAGATTGAGGTTTAAATGGGCTCCTCTACTGTGGTACTCCTATCTCCCAAATTAAAGAACAATGACAAAGGTTGAGGGCCTAAAACTTATTACGCCATTAGTTAGAGTTGGGCTTTAACAAGTCTCACGGTGTGCGTGACTGGTTTTGTCTTAAGAATTATTAAAGTATGATCGGTGTTTAAAATATCAATATGTAAATTTATGAAAATATTAAGGATATATCGATACCAGTTGCTTTCGATAGAAATTATGGAAATTTGTAATGAGTGGGTATGTCAACTCATTTAGATTTAATCGAAATTGGAAAAAAAATTCTCAAAATTTTTACAAAGTTCGAAATCTGCAATGGGTTCCAACAAATTTTTTTGTAGTGAATCAATAAATATCCTTGATATTCATGATTTTTCTATATTTCGCTGATATAAGGTGAAATTCATTTCAACCCCTTTCCTTTTCTATATCAACGAAAATATCGACAATTTCGCAGATATTTTAAATACAGATTGAATGAAGATGAGGTGTGCTAAATTTTACTAAATGAATGAACTTCATAAAGTTAGACATAAAATTTCAATTGCCTAGATTTTCCACTGGGCTAGAGCCCACCCTAGCCCCAAGTTAGAGATAAAATTTCAATTGTCTTTATTGGCAAACCCTTGTTACTATGTTACTAATTGGCAAGTCCGTCGTGTAACACTTTCTATACGACGGACTTCTTTATCAGGCTGTTCTGCAAGCCTTCGAGGCTTCGAGTGCCAGTCTTTGGGACGGTTCAAGCGAAAATCCTCGATCCCATAGTCTCAAAGAAGAGGCTGACAAGCAACATGCAACACGAGCTTTGCACAGATAAATGCATGTGGATTCCCATATGGTTTAAGCTTTCTGCTTTTGGCTTAGTTGTAAGAGAGAGCCTGCTGGCTAGCTGGAGGTGCCTTGCTTGCCTTTTGATTCCAAGCATTGCAAATATGGTTGTCCTTTAATTTGCATCTATTCCTTTCTTTGCTCATATATCTTGCCCAATGTTTTGTTCATGTTCTACAAGAAATAAAGAATGTCCCAAGAATTCAAACATACACTTACTACAACTCTGCATCATGGTCGAAAGTTAACTTCATAGTTCACGTGAGTACAACATTTTACTTTTTTATTTGAGTAGAATCGCTTGCATGTGAAAAGAATGTAACAACAACAGTATCTCAAGTCAATCACGCACTGTTACATGAGAAAGTTAAACGCGTGACAATACGTGACTGAATTATAATATTACCGCATAAACTTCTTGGGTGTGTGTAAGTTTCATCCCTTCAAAGATAATGTGTCCAATTATCCCCTTCTCTAAATAGGATTATGGTAAAAAATGATGGAAACTTGTTAGTGATAGAAGCAAATGATTATGTTCAAAACATACGACACCCATATTAATGTCGTTTAACGAAACACAAGCACCACCACGTCGGCACTTCAACAAAAAGATTCGGTGGGCGCGCGCGGACTCACCACGGCATTAGCCGGATTCCTTTCTCCCACATCCAGGCAACCAAACACGCAGTAACTGGTGCGTACCTCAGCCCCACGGCGCATTTTAGCCCAGGACCCCTAAAGCCCTTCAACTTCTCCTGATCACTGTTTTATAAATTTCCTTATAGCGTCGTTTAGGTGTTAAACGGCTAGTCACCATCTTAATTAGTTTTTAAGTGTTTGAAATTAAAAAATAGCGTCTAAACCTGTTTAGGCATTAACTAAGACTGCTTAGATCGCAAATATGCTCAAATACTTTATAATTTATATATCATTTTATTTTGTAATTTATGTATTTTAATACAATTATATATTATTTTAAAAAATATATATTTATACAATAAATAATAAATTTATTTGAATTTGCTAGAAGCGGGCGCAATCCGTTGTCAAACTAACGCCTAGCGTTGCTTGTATTTCACAGCGGTTCTTCGAATTTCATTAAATTTTCCATCTTGGACTATAAAAATTGCACCCTTCGCGCATTTTAACTACCTCTCCTCGTCAGCTTCGCCTCAGTTTCAAACACTCTCTCTCTCTAGCTCTCTCCGCTTTCTCTCTCTGGGATTGATTCACAATGAGTGTGACATTGCAGTCCGTCTCGCTCTTAAACCCTGACCCTGGCAGCTGTGGATTGAAGAAGTCACCTTCGTGTTCTTCTCTGCGGTTTGGACAATTGATTGCCGCACGTGGTTACGGAGGCTCGCCTATTGCCGTCCCGAAAGTGCTTTCCGGCGCTTCTCTGTCCCTGCACCGGCGGAGCTTGTGGACTCGGCCAATTGTCGCCGTCTCTGCTTCCCAGGAGGAGTCTGTAAGCTGAAAGTTTGAGTTTTTTTCTTTGTAATGGTGGAAGTATGAGTGTTTGGTTACTGGTAATAGTGTTTTGATTTGGTTTTATTGAGAAATGGGGGTTTGAGGTTAATGCACGCCAAGTGTTTGATTAAAGAATGCTAGTGCTTGTGTGGGATTGTATCAAGTTTTGATTTTGGTATTTGGGAATTGGGAAAAAAGTATGATTGTGAGGAATGTTTTTAGAAAATCGGGTTTTGGATTTTAGTTTTCATTTGTCCAGTTCTTTTGACTGGATGCTTGGTTATGCAATCCTGATATCATGATCATTTACTAAGAAATTTGGGACAAAGCGTTATAAAATGTTGGTTTCGGGTTTGTTTGAGGTTTATGGGAAGGTAGATACATGGATGAGCCGGGTTGTATTAATTGTTCATTGGGGACGCAACTTGCCCACTTATCGTGACATTAAATTGAATTTTTGTTCTTAGCAGCATTCAGACATTGAGGTGGAGGATGAAAACAGCAATGCCGAACCGAAATCTGAAGAATCAGAAGAAGCTTGGAAACAAACTCTGGGTTCTTTCAAAGAACAAACCTTGAAGATGCAAAGCCTCTCGCGGCAATTCTCGAACATAGCATTGGTTATTATGAAAGATACTTCGGTGCAGTTAAAAATACATGTTGAGAAGGTAAGGGATGGTTTGAGTGAGCCAGTGAAGGAAGTTGTTGATGCATATACTGTATTAGCTTCTGATCCCAATGATGCTGTGCAATTCCGCGACTTTCAAGTTGGGATACCTTACGGTATGTGTAACTTATGGAAAAAGACTTGCCCCTTTATTTTCCCCAAACGCTTTTAGTAAATTTATGTGCCCATGCCTATGCCTTGTAGGTCTTTTGCTTTCTGTGGGTGGATTCCTTTCCTTCTTGGTAACGGGAAGCATTTCTGCAATTGGGTTTGGGGTTATCCTTGGTGGCACTCTTTTGTTTCTAAGCGTTTCAAGTTTAAGATCATATAAGAAAGGAGAATCATCTCCCTTTTTCTTGAAAGGGCAGACAGGTAAAGATACATATTGGAGCTTATCCAATTTAGGTTTAATTACATGATTTAGTTTATCTTTTGTATAATTTTAATAATTTTTATTGTATTATTGGACCTGCAGCCATATCCAGTATAATTTTTCTAAGGGAGCTAATCTTTCTGGCTCAGGTTAGAAATTCATTCTTTTTCTAATTTTTACAATTTGGTTTCTTTACTAGTGTAATTGACATGTCTTCCAAATCTCTGATATTTCTTGTTTCTCCTATTTGCAGAGGCCATCATTTCCGAATATTTTAACATCCCTTGTCAGGTTTTATGATTCATGCGTCTTCTCATTTTTGTGATGCTATTTCTTGCCTTCCTTTAATCAGAGGAAAATATATTTAGTCTTTGTAGGACATGGAGACAATGATATAATTACTAAAAGAGTTTTTATTTTCGCTCTCAAAATCCCCGTTCTGGAAAGGTAAAAAACAACTGTTCGTTTTGGGGAAGACATGATGGCATCTAGTTTTAAAGAGCAAGCTGAGAGAGGGAAAATAGTGGAATAGACTTGCATGGTTCTTTGATTGTTTCCGACTAGATGGTCTCTAGATGATGCAGATTGCCGACTCCCGCCTAACCCTTGGATGCACACCCTTGAGCAACAATGCGCACTTTCCAGCATAAAAATGTTAAGAGTATATTATGTTTATTTGAAATGAAGATAAAATCATCGTTTTTTTAGAAGCTAATACCAAAACCGTATAGTGTGACTTTTTGATTTCGCTTGTTCAGAATATTACGAGTTTTTAATAATTATCCTGCAGAGCTCAAAAGAGTTTGTGATCTGATAATGTGGTTTTTTTTCTGTGCAGTGGAGGAGTTGTAGCTTTCTATTTCAATAAGATTGTACAGAATCGCAAGGATCAAAGGGGTCCCAACTTTGAGGAGGAGACAGAGAGTTAGAGAGCGTTCAACGTGAGTTTGCAGATCGTTTCTTACATGAGGTGCCTTGCGATGCTTCTTTTATGTAAATGTACCGAGAGTGATTGAAACTGGAATACATAATATGGTTTGGTGTTTCCGGCAGAGCCAAGTAACCATCTTCGTCCGCGCCAGGCTGACGATATTTGCGGGAAAGCAGTAGCTGTGAGCGAACGTTTATGCGCTTCTGTTGGGAACGAGCAACAGAACTTGAGGCGCTTTTTTTTTTTTTTTTTTTTTTTTCACTTTGTAATTATTATATCTGTAATAATATATGGTGTTCTTGCTCCCCTTTTCGGCATTTCCTACTAGGGACTTTCTTGGGTGACTCTCGATGTTCTAACTGATAAATTTTATTTTAAAATATAGAAATTAAGATCTCACAATAAAAACACATGGAATTGTTTCCTCGACACTATTCTCATTTTCTTAATTAACTTATTTATTGAGGAGCAATTCATTAATAACTTACCAGGAAAAAGGCACATGTCACATATGCTGGGAGTTTAAAGGAGTTTCATTTTTTTCATTCTTTGGAAAATAAAATAAGTGAAAAATAGCGGTGTTAAATGATTAAGAGCTTGTTCGGTATCTTATTAAAAAAAATTCATCAATTTTAAAAACGTTTCTTGAGAACATCTATTGAAAGCAATTATCTTTAAGACTTAAAAACTTGTTTGGTATGAGATTTAAAATTATTTTCAAATCTTAAAATTTAAACTGGACAAAGAGATCAAAAGAAAGGGGATTGCAAGAGAGGGAGAAAGATGAGAGAGGTGGAAGAAGAAAACTACCGAAAAGTCCTAAAAAAACTTAGTTTTAATGAAAAATGACAAATAAAGGTGTAAGTAAATAGTAGCAAGAAAGGTAAAATGTCATTTTTCGTTAAAAGTGAACTGTATTAAAAATGTTTAGTTAAAACTCTAAAAAAAGGATCATAAAAGATGAGAATCGGAGGAGATAAAAGGCGGAGAGAGAAGAAAGAAGAGGAGACGAGAAAGGAGAAGAGAAGAAGAGAGAATGAAGAGAGGAGAGAGATGAAAAAAGTGAGATTTGGAGTGAGAGGGAAGGGGTGAGAGAAGAAAAAAAGAAATAAGTTTAAAAACTCTAAACCACATTAAGTGGCCCAATGGTAAGAGTGTGAACTGCGACCCTCCAATAAACAAAAAAATGTGGAAAGTCTCGAATTTGAGGCTCCAAGCTGGTGAATCTGCTATAAATGAGTGGTTTACTTCTTCCAACTGACCAAACCTATTTAATGATTGGCTACTTCCGCCACTTTTAGGGCTCTGTTTGGAATACCTCAACTAAAGATCTGTAGCCATTGTTAAGATAAAATTCCCCATAATCTCTCTAGGCTCAGTGAGGAACCGTGGCTTGTCACTAATCGTCCCATTTTTTTTATAAAAAAAAAAAGAAGTTTAATTCTATATTTTTTTTAAAATTAATCTTGAATTCAATTTTTTAAAATAATTTTACCAAACGAGTTTTTAAGGTTTAAAACTTGAAAAGTATTTTTAAGTTAAAAATGTTGAATTCAAATAGAATACCAAATAGACGCTAAATTACTCCAACATTTTAAATTTCTTGTTCAACCTTGTAAACTCGGAAAAAATAAATGATCAACTTTACTTGAGAGAGTGAAAAAAAAAAGCTGATTCCAACGATAAAAAGTTTATTACTTTGAATAAAAAAAAACTACTTGGTATCTAACGTTTCCTACTAGAATATATAATGTGAAACGCTAGATGCACAACATCTAAAACGATACTGTCTCACGCGAAATGAAACAAATTGCTAGCGCCTAGAGGCGAGAGGAGGACATAGGATTTCAGGACGTCGGTTGTCTTCCCTTTTCTCTCGGACAGCATCTCATGTCTTGTGAATGTCTCTCCGCCGGTTTCAGATATCCCCGCGGGCGACGTGGCTGGGAACTTCTCCTTGATTATCCAACGGCATGTACTGCGCCATGATTGCCCGGATCTCCGAATCCATGTATCTCTGCACAAGAGAGATTCAACAAACCACTTTTAGGACTGACACATCCTAGAAAGTGGACTCGGTAGAGTGAACTGGATTCACATACGTATTTTTTGCATCGAGAATTTGAGAGTAAGGAAACATACCCGGATTCGGTACTTGTAAACTGCGAAGCCCCCAACTCCGACAGCACCCAAGCAGAGAATGATAACCCAAATTAAGCCCCAGCTGGACTCAGAACCACTTCCGTTTTTACCTGCTTAAAAAAAGTACGACAGAAGGAAGGAAACATGTGTCAAACATGATTTAATGGGAGCAAACACACAGCAGGGATTCTATCATTTAGATTAAATCTCCGTATGAAAAGGTAGTTCCGATGTCACAATCTAATGAATTGCGAGGTTGGAATGGCCGACTTGTTTAGTAAGAAAACTACACCAGCTGACCAGCATGCCATTCAAATGACTAAAACAGAAAAGAATTGAGAATACTCACCTATACATGCATCATGTTCTCGCATGTACAGTAAACCGCCACCACAACTGCACTCGTAACTTCCCCAAGTATTCTTGCATTTGCATTGTGAACATTGGCAAGCCGTTTTCTCCTTGCACTCATCAACATCTGGAACATGAACAAAAGCAGAAAACCGGGCGGGCGAATTCATATCAATACAAGAGAATAATGTCATTTAGTTGGTTACAATATGAAATAAAAAGCACCAGTGAAAGGTGATAGCAGATTATGAGGAAATCCAACCATTCACCTGGGCAATGTGGGATGATAATCAAGAAGACTGATTAAAATCATAAGTATTTTAACTTGTAATACCAGTGGTGGCCTTCAAATCCAAGACCCTACATTATGTGCTCATTTGGTAGCCTTATAAATTTAATATTTTATGAGAAACGACAGAGAAGTAGCCTTACAAACGTAAAAGTCCAGGAAGTTGGTAATCTTCAGTTGATGGTAAAACAGTGTATAGAAATGTGGTATAAACAGTTTCTGGTAGAAAATCCATGGAAATGGGACTTGGGAGCTTAAGCTAAATACGCTTAACGAGCCATCGAGAATTACACTAATTAGAGACATCTAGACATAGCAGGTACCTTCACATGTTTTCTCTCCATCACCCTTGAATCCTGGTGGACAACTGCAACCATTTGTATGGTCATCCTGAACATCCATTAATCAGAAATCATAATCACTTTTACTTTAGGGGGGAGATAGACTCTTAAAATAGATTCATATCCAAACTTACATGACATGCAGAGTAAGTCCTGCCAGATCGGGTTTCCTTCCAACAACCTCCATTGTTTATTCCACAACGTAATGCTCCTGAAGCTGCTCAATCAAACAAGCACCATAATGAATTGAGTAAAACAAAACAAGTACATAACATGGCAAGTTATTTCAAGAACCCAGTCCTAAAACTTCTGAGCATAATGATGGTACTTGTAACTTTTCTTTAGAACAAAAGAAAAATGAAAGATGAAAAAAGGAAATATAAATGAAGTAATGTCCAGTAAGTTAGAGACTATAACCTTGACTAAGATCAGATAACCTCTACTGCAGTACACGTGAAAATTTGGAATTTATGCCGCAACTAAACATATATGACATTAAAATAATTTACCTTCACAGTGAGTATAACCATCACCAACAAACTTTACACCTTGCACAATAGGGCATTCGCACACTCTTCCACGGAATGTATCCTAAAACAAAAGAAAGATCGGTAAATCCCAAACAAACTCAAATATCAATAACTCTGAACGTCCCCCACACCCACCCACCCACACAAAAAGAATACACGAATGAAAGTTTATGACAATAGATACCCTGCATGCGGTAATGTTAGCAGCTTTGTCATGCCAGCAACCTCCATTGTTCTCTAAACACTCATTTGTTTGTACATCTGGAAAACACAAATAAACACGCAAATGAAACCATCTCAGAGATAATAGAGTTCGCGCCAAGTAAGGATATAATTCTTCCATTCGATAATCTTTGTAAATACATGCTACCCAGATTTGGTTGGAAACTTATGATACCGTTACAAATACTTATTGCAAGCCTGCACGCACACATACATTCAAGTAGCACGGTTTTTACTGGAAGGGGCATCATCATTTTATTAAATAAATTATACTACAGTTGGTTTTTATTGTGTACAAGAGTCATGTTTTGGTTGCTGCGAATCACCCTCTTTATAATAATGGCAAGTACAGCAAAGACAGGTAGGCAGTAGATTCAAAATATTCACATGTATCATCATATAAACTCACACATGAAATAACATAATCAATTGACATAACATACCAAAGAAAAACATAGGAAACAGTCATAGAAAAACAAGGCAAATGAGGACCTTCACTTAAACAAACAGAGGGTTCAGTGGTCTCTTGGAAACCAGCACAGATGGCTTTGAGAACAGCTCCTTTGTCCAGTTTCCCTTAACATACAAAAGGAACAAACGTGAGACAAGAAAAGTGATGTGAATAAATGCCTAACGGGATATGTAAACGAGTTTTATTATACCTCTATACTGTCTGTTGTTTATTACAAGAGTTGGCAATATCGTAACATCTCCACGGACGCCTTTGCCAATCTGAAACTCGATTTGAGAAGTGAAATATGAGAACAAAGTAACACACTATATACAAAAAAATGAAAAGATGGAAAAATAAGGTTAGAACATGTTAAACAGTTCCCAAAAGCCCAACCTGTGCATCCTGTTCGGCCTTCAGAACTGCATTTTCCTCATCTGCTTCAGGGTCGCCAATACATTTCTGTATCTTCTTAAGATCAGCACCTTTAATGTTACAGAAAATACATTGAAATAGTTACTTTACGATCCTCAGAATTTAGCAGAGTAAATGACAATCCACAAAAACTAGCCAAGGAGAGATGATGATTTTAGGCAACTCGCATCAAAGTTTTTGACATTTAATGACTTTCTATTATATTGACCGAGCCTAAAACTTTCAGGCATATAATAGCAGGTAAAAATGAAAAATGATCACATGAACAATTCACTCACACACATGAACAATTCACTCACATACTCCAGTTAAATATTGAAGAATACCGCAACAATTAACACAAACCAAGAAAATAGAATTATGGCAAATATAGACAGCCCAATCATAGAATTGCAAACAAACAAGTCATCTGAGAGATGGCACAAGATGGCAGTTCAAACTGACAAGGCAGCTTAAACTGGCAAATTGATATAATGTTCCAAAATACAATAGAATTTTAAAACTCGAGAAGCAAGCAGAAACAACTAGCAACAGAATCAAAATGCAAATCAGCAGAAATATTAAATTGTATGTAGGCTAAAGAATATATATGTACAATGCAGCTAACAATAGTGCATTGGTTAACCAAATTTTGATCTACCATACCAAGGGATTCAATAACTTGATTTGCACACTCTTCGGTGTACTTCTTATCTTTCATTGGGCAACGTATCGCAAAGTCAGTGACATAGTCCCACCAAAGCCATGGCTTTCCACTTTCATTGGCCACTTTATATAAGCAAGCTTGGCGGAGATTTTGAACCACAACATCTTTCCCATCGTAACCTTTACTAAAATCTTGCTCAGGATCTGGAGCACAGTACCTCCCATGATTGATACACTGAGACTTGCACTGTTTGCTCAAAACAAAAGCTTCTGGACAGTACCATGTTATATAGTGTGGAGTAAACTGGGTGTACCCCTTCCGCTCAAGAACCTGAGCTGCTCCTTTAAAGCTTTTCACAAACTCAATCTGGCTATCACACTTTGGCCCACACTCATCATTGCTATTCGTCCAGAACTCATACTCAACACGTTCATCAGGATGTGGAAGAGCCTCTGTCCAGTCTAGATTTATGTTGACCATCTCCCCACCTGATAGAGATTTTTTAATACTTTCTCCCAACCCTTTGCTAATGAGAGCTGAGGGAATTGTGATTTTCTGCAGATAATCAGCATCCGCATTTTCTTCTTCAGGATTGTCCATGGTAATCAACGGTTCATTCCTGTCATCTGCAACAAGAATAGCAGCCGCTCCCCCTTTCTGTGAATTCCATGCCTTCAATGTGAAGTAACAATCTGCCAGGACATCACATTCAATCAGTCATATAACGAAAACATTACCAGTGAAGGGACACAGAAAAATTACATGCATGTCCATAGAAATGTCTCGATTAAAACCATCCGCTTACACACTCTCAGAATTGAGCCATAAAAAAACTTCCAAGTGCATAAATAAAGGATGGTAAGGGCTTGAATTATGAATACACAAGAACCATAACAATAACGAATAAGCAACCAACCGAACCCAACTTGATCAGTTATCAATCATGTGATTAACTTTTAGAAAATACTTTGGAGTTTCGACATAAAACCACAAGTATAGAACACAAAAAACACACCAAACTATTCCCATATAAATCAAACTGCAAATTCCATAACACCCCGTAATTATTTCTACACAATTTCGCACACTGATACCAAACTATCTGTCTATTACCATAAAAGTTAACAATTTAGTAAAAAATATCAAAAATTGAAGATTATAACCTCCTCGATCGACAAGCAGAAACGTCGGCAGACCACCGGGCTTCGGTTTGAAGGATTCATCGAAATCTTCAAACCCTTTGCATGCCTTCTGATTGGTCTTCGGATAGTACACAGTTCCGACCAACGTTCCTCCGTATTGAGGAACCCCAAAGTTCCCAATCGCACATTCGTACACGCCCTTCATCGAGCTCGGAGAAGTCACTTTCAAGCTGTTCTTCTCCACCACGAACCTCCCCACACAAACCCCACAAAGCAGAAACCACACCCCCACTAAAAATCCAAGCTTTTCCTTCATTTTTTACACACTGAAACACTGAGCCTCCAATTTAGAAGCCGAAACAGAGAGACCCAGATCAAAAGATTCAAAACCCAACAATAAAAAACGATTGTTTCGAACCCAATTTTACAAATTTACAGAGAAGAAAAGGGAAATTTTTACGGATTTCCCCGAGAAAATATGGTTTTTCTCAAAAACCCAGATCGCAAATTTGATAATTAAGAAGGGAAACTTGTTCTTGTGCTCTGCAAGTTTTCTGGGTCTGGAAGTTAATTTCGTGGGAAAGCGTAGAAAGGTCAAAGAAGTAGTTTTTCATTTTTTTTTTCGATAAGTTATTTTATTTATTCTTTTAGTATCTAGAAGTGAAAATGTTTCAAATTTAAATAGTTAAACGAAGGAAAAATACTTCTCAAATTATAATTCTGACAATTTTTTATTCTGAAATTTCCAAGAAACAACGAAATTCCAAATTCGAATTATTTTCCAATTGCGTGTAAATTGTAAATTTGTAATTGACATTTTGGCTTTAAGCTATCGGATAAAAGAGATGGGCCAATACTGGAGCAACATAACGATGTTTCGTTATGCTTTGCATGCAATCCATGTGTCCCTTTTTCTGAGTAAATTTGAAGAAGAAAAATTAATATAGTAAGACTGCGATTTAATGTATTAAGTGTCATAATACAAATGTTTAAATATTAAAAAATGAATTTAATATTTTTATTATGATATTTAGTATCCCAAATGTTGTGTCGGCACCGTAAAAAATTTCAAACTCAAGAGGGTCTCTACACTTTCTCTCTCACTTCTTTCACAACAAAAGCTCTTATTTTAGGAGTTGTAATATTAGAGTTAAAAAAAAAATTATATTCGATTCTCGTCGAAATAGAATTTGAATCATAATAATTTATTGCTAGTCCATTATGAGGTTAAACCTTCTTTTTATATGTTGGTGTAAATAATATTATTTGTTCAAAAAGAATTTTTTTTTTACAAATTTACGAATATTTAATCAAGATTTTAAATAAGGTATCTCTTCGCAAGATTTTTGATGAATTCACATGTAGTTTATGAAACTCTACAAGAACTCCATCAAACTCCAAGTGTTTATAACTTTTTTAAAAACTTTCAAAATCTCAACTGAATACACCATCATTAATTTGTGGCTGAAGTTCGTAGTTATTAACAACGAAAGCTTTTGTGATGTTGTCTGACAAGTGACAAAGACAATTCTAAATTTTTAATATTGATGAGATGATCGTAAAAAAGTCACATCTGATTAGAAGATAGAGATTTTATGTTGTTTATAAGATTTATCATACGAGCAACGTGATCCAAACGTCTCTACACAAGTTTTATTATATTAATAGGTATCTTCTATATGAGCAGGTAATAAATCATGTGTTAGCAAAGCCAGACACATTAATGCAACATATAATAAAGAAGCTCATTTCCATTTAGGCTTCGAAGAAACAGTAACTAAATCTCCAACCAATTGTGTATAACATATAAAAGTATTTCTCTTAGAGGATGTTGAAAAAGATTATTGTATGTTTTGATGTATTAAGCTAAAGATACCAGGTAAGAACATCTCTAATGGAATGTCAAAAGTTAATTTGATGGCTGACGAACAATGTTAAAAAATTTATATATCAATTCACGTACAAGTATATTGGTTTGAACTTCTTCCTACTTTTAAATTTAATTGGGTATCATTTTACTTAGGATTGATATATCCTCTAATCAGATCAAAAGAATATGGTTCTTCCCGTATAAAGCTAGATAACACTACTTTGGTTTGGTAGTAAGTCCATGCTACTTTTGCAAAGTTTCATGGTATGGGAAACACGTGGTTGGATACAAGATCACATCTGGGCACTTTTAGTGGCGGCGGCCCCATCCCCAAATTTAACGCGTTTCGTGGGCCTCAGACAAAGATAAGTAAGATCTGGTTGCCAACATAGCAACATCAATTTACTTTAGATTTTTTTATTCAAATTAGTTTTGACATAACTTTTATTCAAAATGTTTCGATATGAATTTTTATTTTCATATTTTAGTAATCAATAGAATTTTTTTTTTTGAGATTGTATACAATTACTGTGATCATTTTGTGAGAAATATCTATTAAATTAAGAGTTTTTTTTTTTGTTAAATCAACTCTCTTCTTGGGCTGGTTGTTTCTTCAACTTAACGAAAATTTTTAACTGAATGATCACAATGATTAACGGTTGACTAAATTTCTTGGATCAAAATGAAAATTATGACAATTTTATAAATCATTTTAACTATAAAGCTCTTACTTTATTTTAGCCAAACAAAATATAAATGTATCATGGTTAAGAATGTACTTTTATTCAAGAAAAATGAAAGGATGGATATTTATTATTTAATATGCGAAAATATTGTTTTGATAAGGAAAAACGAAAACAGAAATAGTGGTTAATCCACATCAATCATTGATCATTTGTTTGTGTAATATTTTATTTTCCTTCAAATAATTTCATACATAATAACACACTAATTGTGATTAGGTGGATAACAAAATAACCGATGTAAAGGGTCAAAAAGCATACATAAAAATGGGAATGCAAGATTCCCTACACGGGGCATTTGTATGGATTTTAGTTACTTTCTTTGCGGTTTTGAAGTTCTCATAGGGCATTTTATTGGTGCAACTGTAGTTTTCTGACGACAAATCTTGATGTGTATTTTTGCTTGTCTAATCTTTTATAACCTTCACCATTGGTGTTAAGAAAAATAGTTCTAGAAACAGTAGAACATAACGAAGTTCTTAAGGTCTCACAAATTGGTGCAATTGCAGTAAGGCCTAATGATAACCTATTATAGGAGTTAGTGTTTTTCACGTGGCCGCATGGACTGTGTAGGTTGCGTGGAGTCTGTCGTTTGTGTGAGAATCACTCTCATGTAATCAACGATATTACATAAAAAAATATTTATTAGATTATTAAGATAATTTTAAACATGTCACAAACATTCAAGGGTTAGTTACATAGAATAGTTGGCCAGGTCAAATTACTTTACAATTATATAATGCATCATACCCTGCTAAAAAGGTATACATATTATAAACATGAGGTTTTGGACCTTTTGGTGTTGCTATTGATAGTGCATAAAATATGAAATGCGTGCAAATGGCCAACCTTTTGCATTATATTTGCATCGTAGACACACCATCATACTTTTTGAAGGCGACGTAAAGGCATCAAACCAACTTCATCAATTATTTATTTTAATTTGAAGGGTGTTATCTTCAACACAACTATATATGTACCTTGACCGAATAAAATTAATGATCAAGATCGTTTAATTTATTAATCTTTAATTGAGAATCAATTTTACAAAAAAATCATTTGAATTGGAAAATTGTTTAATCATCCAAATGTATCAAATAAGTGGACTGTTCACCATGAGTGTATTACTTGGTACATTTGAATGGCTAAATGATCTTTGATTGAAATAATTTTTTTGTAAGAGTAATCTTTAAAAATAAATAAATAAATAGAACGTTCCGAATATGAATTTCGTACAATACGTTATTCGTAAGGAAGAAATGAGTTTAGTCCTTTAAGGGGGGAATGCAAGTATTATTCAATATAATTAATACAAATAAGCCTATGATTTCAGAATAATATTGTATCCCTCTCTTGGTGGATGGGCTCATTTCCCCCACTTGCAAATAATGTATTTTGAATGTAGAATTTTCATAATCAGAACAATTCAATATCTTAATCTTCATTTGAAGATCATTCTTACAAAACATTATTTGAATCGAAGATAGTTTAGTCATCTAAAGGTGTAAAATAAATCAATGATGTAGGTACCAAGTAACAATATTCATGATGACCTGTTGATGGACTTTTTACTTCTCCCACACATTTTTGGTTTTCAGTCGTCGGATCGGATGAATTGAAGAAGATCAACAGACAGAAATTAACAAGGGGTGGGTGGATAACACACCCCTTGATTTATTTGATACACTAGGATTACAAAACGATCTCTAATTCGAATGCTTTTATTGTAGGAATGTTCTTCAAATAAAGATTAAGATATTAAACGGTTCAGATTATGAAAATTCGACAATAAATTTATGTTATTTGCAAGTGCGAGAATGAGTTCGTCGCCCAAAAAGGGGATGCAAGCATTATCCATGATTTAATATCCTAGTATTACATTTTTCTGACCACGGTAGCAGGGATGCCTTAGATAAAACATTCCATATTAGAATTAGGAAATTCCATTGGCATATTGGAAAAGCTCACAAACACTTCTTAGTATGTGCCGTAACCGACTTTTCATATAATTTGTGACATGCTACCTAAATATTCTTGACTCATTCAATTCTATATCATGTTTAGTCATAATCTCACGCTACTAAATTCGGTCCCGTTTGTGTCAATGGTTGTAAAATGAAACGTTTGTAAATTGAAACTTGGCTAATCTCGATAGGAATCTTATATACACGAAAACTCCAATCATCAGCCAAAGAATGGGTGACGATTCGTGCGTGAAGGGAGCATAGAATGCTGCCTGTAAGACCTTCAAGTACATGCATGGTTGACGATATCCCTCTTTCGTTAATGCAGTTATCCAAATATACTCCATCAAGCGGCAAACACAAAACCAAAAACATGCTAATTAATTTCCATGTCATCCAAATGAACAGACGTTTACAATTCCATACAGCTAATATTTTGCCATCAAATATATCGAAAGCTATTCAGAACAACAAAAAGAGAAAAGGGACAACAACTTTTACAAGGTTAGTGAAAATGTGTTTGGCGATGATGGTTGTATCTGCAGTTATCCAGTCCAAAACACTGCAGAACAGGGAAACAAGCCACAAACATGCGTCTCCCGATTGTTCTAAAAAATGAAGAGACTAAATATGGACAGCAGCAACCCCACAAAAAGAGGTCATCATAAGGGCTGTCTCCACGGCGGCAGCGGCAGTGGTGATCATGTTGACCCATGTTCTTCGTCTGCCCCCAACTATTAGACAATCAGAAAACCCCAACAATCAAAAACCAGTTTTAGAACATCAATGAAGAAGCTTTAACTGAAATATGTACCTGAATGAAAGAGAACTTTTTTGTTGTAGAAATATTAAATTGAATGGGATGATTTCATTCATAGGAATTATAATTTACGCTAATTACAAATAAATACTTACAAGGAATCCTAATTAGGGTTTTAGTCTATCATAACTTGGCGACAACGGAAAGACAAGTTGACAAAATCGGGGCTTGTGTAGCCCCTTTGTCAAAATGTCGGTTGGTTGACCAACTGAGGACAAATAGCGAACACATATATTAGTCCAACTCAATATGTTTAGTACAATTCAATATGGTTGGTGCGATTGTACGAGCATGAAAGATATTAACCAAAGGAATTCTAATTAGGGTTTTAGTCTATCACACTCTCTTTACACGATGAAAGAACTATAAGCGCCGATGCAAACCAGGACGATTCTATGATCTATCAATATACCCAGTTGTTTCTTTCTAGGTCTTTAAGCGAAGACACTTGCACTGTCAGGGTATATAGTTATGTATTTTATTGAACGTTTTAGTAACAACCAGTGGCTGTAGTTTAGTGGTAAGAATTCCACGTTGTGGCCGTGGAGACCTGGGCTCGAATCCCAGCAGCCACACAAGATAATCATTTTTTATTTATTTTCTCCGCTTTTGCATTTTTGGCTGCAACTACCCTACCGAATTTTATTTTAAGAAAACTAACGAAAAGGGCTTGAAAACTTTTCTTTTAACGAAAAGTCACTTTTAAAGGTATAGTGAATAGTGATAGTTAAAGGTAAAAAAACGGTTTTTCGTTAAAAGTAAACAGTACCGAGGGTGTTTTATTAAACCTCCCTTTTATTTTACCTTTTATTTTTCCAGAAACTAGAAAAGTCCATTTGGGTGGAGGGTCGAACTTTCTACAAACACAAGGCTAAATTAAATTAAACTTTGTTATAAAAACAGGACACATTTATAGTTCAACTAGCATATGTGCACACGCCAAGTGTGTGTGAAATTTTTTTATTTTTGTTTTTGAAATAGAAGGAGAGTGGAAGATAGTGATAGAGAATGCGAGAGTGGGAAGTTTTTTTTTTTTTTTTGTATTATTATTTTTAATTAGAGATATGTTAGGATTACATGTAGGTAACGCTTTGAAACAAAAAAGGAGCAAAATTTAGTTGTGTGAAATTACATTTCTGCCCATATTTCTTATTCATGTTCTGTTTTAATTAGATGGTTAAACTTATAATTTCATAGAATTTAGTTGACGATGAGTATTTTATTAATTAGTAGAGATTTGTAGAGCTCTACTCTTATGATTGGATTGTCACGAAACTTATTTTAAGTCAATGAGCATTGAAAACCTCGTAACCAGAGGGGATTTTCCTTTGCGACTTCTCTTTACGTTTTCCCTTTTTTTCTTTTATTTTTAAAGAAAGCTTTACGTTTCTTCCTTCAATGTGCATTAAATCTACTTTAGCATCAAACTTATGATGCACTCGTTGCATATGAGAAAAACCACAACCCCCCCCTCCAAAAAAAAACCCTAAGAGCGAGCCTTTTTCACACCAGAACCCTGTCTGTTCCATTTTTCTCTCACCTCTTTCTTCCTCCAGACCTCTCAACGCACCTGGCTTTTCCAAAAGGCGTGTTGGGCCTCATTTTTCCTTTGGTGGGTTCTAGATTTGGGCTTCCCCGGCTATTGTCTACTTTTAAAATAATGGGCTTTTGTTGTCAAATTATTGAAGCCCAAAAAGTAGGAAGTATAAAGGGGACAGGTGGCGTGTATTAGTTATCAGACAGTCTCCCAATAGAAGCATCAATGCATTTAGGAATCACACATAGATGAGAAATTCAAGTAAAGAATCAACTAAAAGATTGAACAAATTCTGAAGAATGATCACAAAAACAAAAAGAATGTTGTTTCTATTAGGATTCACACATTTATAGTATTTGTTTATAGTTTGACCTGTTAACTCGATATCTTTACAGTACGTTTAAGAAAGTAGAAGATATCAATACCTTATAACAAATCGAGCTAATTGCTTCAACTTGAAACCTTCATTTCTTATTTGGTGTGTTAAACTAATCAAAACCTAATCACCAAACGTTTAAGCGGTCCATGGTGTAAATAGGCATCCACCAATCTCTACTTTAGTTCGGCTAAACAATATTATCGGATTTAGGTCAACTTACATCAGCATGCCCATATAAATTATTTAGAAGTTTGGGCCATTGCTCAAACCCTAGCCACAGAAATTTATAATGTCCATCATACATCATTCCACAAGTGCTCCACCCTCTTTCTCATATAAGCTTAACCACTTCCAGGATATATTACTTCATATATACCCTCTTATTGGGTGTTACAAGCATGCCTTCCATCCTCTGAAACAATATGGAAGTGCTTGTTTATTTAGACACCATTTTAGTCCCCTTGAGCTTCTTCCTTCTGATAGGCTACCATGTCTATCTATGGTACACCTTCAAGGCCAAACCCTCTCTTACCACCATTGGAATTGACTCAATGAGAAGAAGAAAATGGTTTCTAGAAATTATGGAGGTAAGTCCAAGACCCTCCTCTTTCATCGTCCCGCTCGAAAAAAGCTTCGATGTTTTATCCTACAGAAGGAAACTTTAATTCTAGGTTTCTATCTGTATCTCTTAATTATCTGATTTGCAGGCTGATGGTATGAAGGCTATGCTGGTAATCCAAAGCTTGAGAAACACTCAAATGGTGGCAATATTCACAGCTTCTACAGCAATTGCTTTAAGCTTGACTTTGGCAGCCCTCACCAACAATGCTTACAATGCAAGTCACCTCTATATTAAAAGCCCATTTTTTGGTTCGCAGTCTGGAAGCATCTTTGCTCTGAAATATGGGTTGGCCTCATTTCTCATGTTGTTTAGTTCATTATTCAGCTCCATGGCGACCGGGTTCCTGATCGATACCATTTTTCTAATAAACGCTTCTTTTGAGTTCTCATATTCTGGAATCACAGAAACCCAACTCGAAAGAGGGTACATGTTGGCTCTTATTGGCAACAGGTTGCTTTGTATTTCCTTTCCCATGCTGTTCTGGTTGTTTGGTCCAGTGCCTGTTGCATTGTCTTCCCTGGCCTTGGTTTGGTGGCTTTATGAGCTTGATTTTGCTGCCAAACTCAGCACAAGCAGTAGGCAAAACCTTAGTTGAAGAAGAAATCAAGGATACATGCAACATGTACGTACGTATATTTTTGCAATAGGCATAGGGCTTGTTTTCCCCCAATTTTTATACACGTGCCATCAGCAAGAGTAGTTACAGGTATCACCTTTTGAAATACGACTTGTAGATGCAACAGACAGTTGCAAATTTTGAATATTGATGCATTGTGAGCCTGATGTGCATTAATATATAGTCAAAATTGTGTGGACTCACAATGCATCAACAGTAAAAAAATATCGTTTGAATTTTATCGGCTTTTGTTTCATTTCCGCCTCTACAGAAAAATTTCCCTCTCGTTTCATTTGACAATAACATTTTAGAAAGATAAAAAAAGGAGATGGTGAAACCGAGATAGAGAAGCATTTTCCCATCTTTATCTTCCTTTGGTCAAAACACTTAAAGTAGCTATGTGGCGTTTTAGAGCCCGTGCAAAATTAATAAAAAGACTTTCTTATTTTAAAAAAAAAAAGAACAAGATATTCATATAGAATATAATGTATCAATATTCGAACTTAATTGAAATCATCATCTCAATATTATTAATTGAATAATCTTTACTTGTCATAAAATTATGATTTAAGGTTCATCTATAAAAAATACAGCACACGACTGAAAAAGAGATATGAAAATACGCTTGTATTTGTAAAAATAAATAAATACACAAGTTTAATCAATTGTAATATAGATAAAATCATATGATGATGATTTTTCTTTTCAGTCAAAAACTTTTTTATTAGAATATTTGTACTCATATATAATTTATAGGAGGATGAAAATTTTTGCGACCCTCAGAAATTTGGAGCCTTATAGCAAGCACTGCACATTTTACACACTTTCATAATCCTTGTGAAATTGTGTTGTTACACTTAGCATTGGTTAATTTCTAATAATAAAAGCAAGTCTTTAATTTGAAGTAGATACAAAAGCACCCATTTAGAAATAGGCACATAAGAAACACCAACCATATTTTCATTACATGTGGCTGAAATATTAAGAACTTTCTAAAAAAATCGAATCGAACTTTATGACGCAATAGTTGCACTAGTTATGCAACTTTCAAGATCAAAGAGTCCAGTTAAAATTAAACACATTAGTGGACAGGCCACTGAACCAATTCTTAGGCTTTTGCATATGCCTCCAAACCCTACATCAAACTTTAACGTCCATTACGTAAATTCCACAATTCTTCCAACCAATTGCAACACATTTCCAAAACGCAATTGCTTGTGACGCACATTCCAATACCTTACCCTTTTGGCTCTCCTTCAAGTCGTGAATAAATTGGATGCATTTGGCCGCCGATTCATCTCTGGTTCTCTTCTGAAATTAAGCTTCACAGAAATTAAGATGGGAGTGATTGTTTATCTAGACACCGTCTTGGTCCCCATGAGCCTCTTTCTCACAGTTGGTTACCATGCCTATCTATGGCACAACCTCAAGAACAAGCCCTCTCGTACCACAATTGGGATCAATATGCTGAAGAGGAGAGCTTGGTTCCTAGAGCTAGATGGGGTAATTAAGTTCTATAATTAAGCTTAACATACATGGTTTTTCTTTCTCAATAGCTTAAACTTTTAGGGTCTCATGGTGTCTAATGTGAAATTACGGTATCTTTTGCAAGTGGTCCTGTGTTTGACTTTCATTCCTCACTCATTTTTTGTGTCACTTTTCAATAGGAGAAAGTGTAAGCTTGATATACATTGTTGACTCATTCTCTGACAGCTTAATTAAGTGTTTAGCAGTTTAATAGTTGTCTAACAAAGCATATATATACATCTACTTAATCCTCTTAATAGTATCATTATATATTAATTACATGATTTAGTTTCCTAAATTTATATATGATGTTGGAAAAATATTCCAGGGTGATGATAAGAAAGGCATGTTAGCAGTCCAAAGCTTGAGAAATACTCTTATGGGGACAACACTCACAGCCACAGTAGCAATTCTTATTCAAGTCTCGCTGGCAGCTCTAATAAACAATTCCTATAGTGCTACCCACCTCTTCAGCAATGCCTTTTTTGGGTCACAATCCACCAAGATTTTTGCCTTAAAATATGGCTCCGCAGCTTTGTCTTTGTCAGTTTGCTTCTTGTGCAGCTCCATGGCGATTGCGTTTTTGATCGATGCCAACTTCTTGATCAATGCTTGTGGTAATCAGGAGTTCTCATATTCTGGACACGCAGGAACCATACTTGAGAAAGGGTTTATTTTGGTTCTTGTAAGCAACAGGATGCTGTGCATCACTTTTCCTATGCTGTTGTGGATGCTTGGTCCTGTCCCGGTTTGGTTGTCATCTTTGGCGATGGTTTGGGGGCTTTATCGGCTGGATTTTCCTGGCAAGTTCAATAAAAGCAATAAGCAAAGTCTCATTTGATGACTGAAACGAAATATTTAGACTTTGCCTGCAGTAAATATTGGAACTTTTGTTTTGCCTTGTTGCTCAGTTTGTGTTAACACTAAAGGAACTTAGCACCAAAATAGAAACAACCTTATGTGCTTCAGTTGAAAAATGAAGCATAGCAAAATTGTCTAAGAGCAGTATGTCATTTCTCTTGCTTTTAAGTTCAGATCCTCTTCTCGTAGAGATGCGGCCATAAACGGAATAGGTAGGAACGATCACCGTTAAATCTTATAACATAAGCTGAGCAAATCTTTCAAAATATGACATTAGCAAATAATCATTTAACTCTTAAACTGTCAATTCTTCAATCACGTTCCTACATTGAACATTGCTTTCTTCTTTTAATTTTATTACATCTCCAATTATTCAATTTCTCGCCCACACCACGTGGTTTTCATTCAATTAGAATATCGCACGTATAAAAATAAATTGACTTCGATGTGCCATTTTTGGACTTCGACTTGTCAACAGTCGAACAACAATTCTACACAGATGTGGGTGCAACCGCGTCCAAAATAGTTTATTTTACGCCTCCATGATAACTTGTTTTCCCCAACTACTTATTCGCTCACAACCCCATTAGAAGGCTTGAAAGAAAGGGGTGTGCGAGCGTATATCATTGCTAGCTGCCAACAAACATAGTGATTGAGTGTTGGTTTGTGTGTGTTTTGCGTCTATAAGCGACTTCTTAACCAAGAGATTGTGTCGTTATAATTGGGATGCTGATCCTAGTGGTACCAAACTGACCAAATTGACCAAACCGACTGATCCAAAAACTGTAGTAACCAAAAAAAAAAAAAATTTCAAATGATCTACAAAAATCGAACCGTATTGTAATGAAGTACCTTAATTACAGTTTGGAGCTTTTGTAAACCAACCTAAGCCGAACAGGACCAACTACTTGCATATTTTCATTTTATCACATTTTTTTCACATGTATTCATTTTACTTGCTAATAACCACATATGAATGTTGAGTCTGAAGGATAATGTGACTAAGAAGTTACTGATTTTTAAGTTGCAACTAATATACTTAGGATTGTTTGAGGTAATTGAAAATGAAAATATGTAGCAACTACGATTTTTTTTATATTGTAATTGAGCTAGCAAAGTTAAGATACTGACGTCACTTAGTACTACAGTTTAGTGGTATCTCTTCACTAGTAAGTGAGAGATCTTAGGTTCGATTCTCGTCAAAAGCAAATGTGTACCACATTATTATGGCTAGTCCATTGTGAGGCTTAGCCCACTCCCTCACCCTGTTAGTGTAGATAATATCTCTTATTAAAAGAAATTGAAATAGTGACATGGAAATTTATTTTATTTTAGCCTTTTAGGTCCAAACTGCCCGAATTAAACAGAACCAAACCTTCAACATTAATTTGGTTTGGTTTGATTTTCTTAGGGATTTTTGTCACAATCGGACCAGACCAAATTGTTATATTGTAATTAGTTTAGTTATAATTTTAGGGTAAAACCGACCTAATTTGGACTGTGCCCACTTCTAGTTGCCTTGGTCTATGTTATTTCTTTTCCTCAAGTGCTGAGGAACTTCACAATTTTATTCACTATTTTGTCTAAGAGCAGGGATAAAGTGAATAAAAACTAGTTTTAATCATTCCATCAATAAAGAGCAAGCATAAAATTTGTAAAAACAAAAAACTAATAAAAATAAGAAACCTATATCGCCGCCAAGCGAATTTAGAACACCTTGCCCAAACAACACTTCTTTGTAATGATTTTCGTCCTTGGTTTGAAGTACGTCCTGATTTCTTAGTAGATTTCTGTTTGAGGAGAGCCCCGTTTATGTGTAACTGATCTCTTTTATGTGTTTCTCTCTGGGTTTGAGCTTTACAACTCACCTTATAAACTTGAAGGCCCAACTTGCACAGGTACGAGGAAGTGAAAGGATTAGCCGATTAGGTCATTATTCAACCAAAAAAGAAGGAAAAAAAAGGTAATAAAAATGATAGACTTACATGTAATGAGTTCGCCATCATCATGATATTTTGGTCTAATAATATAATATAATATGTAAGTTTTCCTTTATTTTAATTTACATTATTAAATTGGGACATCATGTGACGACAAACACAATTTATATAAATTGTTCTCCATTAAAATAAAATAAAATAAACCTATTTTTCATATCCAACGTAACCAACATTGACTAAAACATTGTACTTTCTTGTACATCCAAATTTAAATCCCCTCCTACTCATTTAAAATAGTATGTCACTTCATTTCCATTTCGTCGCAATGACCAAGAGAAGCTAATACATGAGCATCAAAGCCTATACTTTTCCAAGTTTCTGTGCCGACAATGTATATATATATATATATATATATATATTACATATTTGATTTATAGATAAATTCTTAGGATTGTCATCTAATGTGTGCATACTGAATTAGGATGATCTGTCATGTAGTTCCTGTTTAGTGAGCTGAATGAGACATGTTATGATCAATTAAAATAGACTTGCTTAGTTCGTTATTTGTTGTGTCAAAATGTGAGATGGATTGGACTGGACATGATGTGTGGTGAATTCACAATAGAATGAATTATCTAACTTATCTTATATATGCGTTACATGTCATGTCATACAAGTCTCTGCAAATTTAGTCCTATCTTTAAGGTCTAATCTCATCCAATCCACCAAATGAGCATGTAATGTGTATACTTTCCTCGCACTAAGAAAATGATATCCAATCTAGATTAATTAATAACTAAGCAGTTGCGTGGCTTCTAGATAGTTCAACTTAATTTCCTTCATAGTTAATGGTTTGCTTCAGATATGGAAAATCCATGATCCGCAATTAAAAAACAAGAGATGACACACCCCGACCCGAAAGTGGGGCGTGCTGGCCGTCACGTGAGCGTGACGTAACCATGTGCGCAGTGCGGAAGCGAGATTGATTAGAAAGATACGAACCAACTAAAACCAAGCCACTAGCAATCCAATAAAAGAGAGTGTGCTAGTGCGAAAGTTAAGGTGCTTTTACAAAACCAGAGCATAAATAGCCTACGTGCATTCAAGCAGAAAGTACTAAATGGAATTAACACCCGCAGGTGATCCTACATGAGTGAATTCTGTCAGAACGTCCAGGAGATCCTCGTATGCCACCAACGAACACTACTTAATACCTGGAAGGGCGAAAAACAAAGTTGAGTGGGTCAGTAAAACAAATCTTTTTCAAAACCATTCTTTTCTCAAATCACTGTAACCCCTCTCCGTAAAACCTGTATAATTTCTTAGAAATAAAATATACTCATATACATATATATCTCAAAATCATGCTGGAAATATCTGTAGGTATGCCATGCAAAAGTATCATAACTAATATCTCAAATGTATGCTCATATTGTAAATCTGTGATGTGAATAGTATCTGATAATCATCTCAGCCCTCGGCTGCATATATATATAGCTCATAACATCTCAATCTCATCAATATATATACTCTGCATATATATCAATATCCTCATGAGGTCACTATCATATCACTGTATCAATATAAGAATGCTCTAGTGCTACAATCACGTGAAGACTGTGCGAATGATTCGCGGGTCACCTACGAGTCGAACCCACCTATAGTGGTCTATACGACAGGACTGTGCACCTACTTGGATCCAAGGCGAGCATGCGGTGCGGGAGGTGAACGACACGTGAAAGACTATGCCCCTAACTCTGGGCGTGAGCACTAACAATATGTGCAGGTGTATGAGCTCAAATCACATCATTTCATTTATTCGTATCACATCACATCATTTCATTCTCATCATAACTAGTATAGAACCTTACCTGATACTTACCTGTGCGTCCGCAACACCATCACAATTATATGCAAGTACTAATGCATAATTAAAATAAATAGATACTTGCATGGCATCTCAAATCATTTCATCATTCAAATTCATTTTCTGGGAAAATAGCAATATATATAGGTATGTGCGGAAAAAAAACTGCCCACTCACTGATAAATAGCCGGATCGTAGCCCCCACGCCTAGCCTGGCTACGCTCGTCCTCGAGATAGGCCTCGCCTATATGAGAAGTAACTAAATAAACGTTATTTAACGTACATAGACGAAACTTTAGAAATAACTTCTCATACGTAGCTCAATTTTGGTATTTGAACATACCAACGTGATCTACTCGACATCACGAACATCCCCAAATTTTTAAAATAAATTTTCTGGCCTTCACGCGCCGACAACGGCATGGTGGAACGCGCCCCCACGCGCAAGGATTCCTGACAGAATCCCCCTAACGCCGTTGGAATATTCCATGACATATTCCGTTAAAACTTAACGGTAACCATCCAAACTAACTGACAGCGTCAGCATATTCCGTCAACTCTGACGGAATATGCCGTCATCTCCTACCTCCAGCTCCAGTGACCGTCGTCGGCGCCAGAAACTGGGTAATTTTTCAAAGCTTGTTTTCTCCGTCGGTTTTCATCCATTTTGCTCGATTTTTATATCAAAATGAAGCCCTTAACTTGTAGAATCACGTTATATTAATTTAAAGCTCTAAAAGTCACGGGATCTCACCGGAGAATTTCGAGAAATTCGGCCAAGCTTCGACCTCTTGATCCTGACGTCCAATTCCTTCAAACGAAGCACTCCGAGCTTCCTTGGGACCTCACTAAGCTTCCTATAAGCTTAGATTTCCCTAAAAAATCACGTATATGAAAATGCATGAACAATGGTATTCTCGGAGGTAAATGGTTTGACGTGAAAACGATATTATTCTTACCTGAAATTTATATGGATGAACTCGTATCGACGAGATGAAGACGATGGTGCTATTGTTTCCCTCGATTTGTTAAGTCTAAGGGTTCTTTGGGTGTGTCCGTACAAAAGAGGGAGAGAATGAGAGTCTGCGCGAGAGAGAGAAAGTGCGGGAGAGGAGAGAGAAACTGGTATGGGTGTTTGTGTGTGGTCCTAAAGTGACCAATCAAAACTAAGAAAGGTCTTAGTTCTAATTGGGTCACCAATCACAAATAATTAAACCAAATACTTATCACACACACATCATTCAACGTCCGAGGGTACTTCCGTCTTTTCACATTTCCAAAAATAATTTCTCGGGACGGGCTGTTACAAGAGAAGGGCTCACGAGGTTTACTTTGTATTTGTTGAGCTAATTAAGATATAATTAAGGGCAAACTGATTGTTGAATGAGATTAAATATATCTAATTTTCTACATGCAAGATGTTACATGTCACGTAAGCACATATGCCACCTTTTACGTTCTCAAATATATATTTTTTAAAATAAAAATCAGACTCTCAACAATAAAAATATGTTTTTAAATTGTTAATTGCTTCCCGTCGGCATAGGTATGTTTTCTGTTGTTTCCCGACACAAAAATAGGAAAGGAAAGCATAAGAAATGAGTGAGGATCCTCGCCAAATCTTCTTTGTGAGGATCTTGAAAATTCTTAAATTACATTCGTTCATCGTACATTGTACTGTAAAAAATTATTATAAATTTTTTTATTTAAAATTGAATATAAAACTGACAAAAACTGGCCGCACTATGTACGATGAACAGATGTGATTGGAGTATTCCCTGAATCCTGACAAAGAGGTTTCGGCGAGGATCCTCCCTCATAAGAAATTATGAGGAGGATTGACGAGTTACAACAATGTCCCCACACGTTTAACACAATTATATCATCATTTGTATAATAACACGTGGTGTACCATCCCGTATTTTGGACACGCTGAATATTTTCTTGATCTCCAGAGCATCCAAGAATGTTTTTGAAAAGGTACATTATGTTTGAGGCAGGGGCAGATCCACTTTTGGACCTAGGTGGTCCCAAGACCACCCGGACATCCGAAGAAGTGAGGACTTTTGAGGACCACCCAATAGTCTGGACATGTGGTGAAAGAGAGAAATACATCGTAATTGTGTAGATGTTATACATTATAAGCTTTGAACCAAGAAGAAAAATCTAATTTCAAACAAAGTGGAACATAGAGAAGACCGTCATGGCTCTACTGTTCTTGGACCTTGGTTACAAAGAAGAAGAAAGACTTTCTCTCTCCATTTCCCACTTGACCAATTGCCGTTTTACTTCTCTTTTAATTGTTTTCCAATTAAGTTGTGCTACCCTAACATTTTACTTAGCAAAGAGATGGTGTATTACTCAACCAATATTTTTATACCATACGTTTAACACTGTTTTTATTTATTTTTAATTCTTATAAATTCATACGACATCTGAAAAGTATTTCGTAAAGTACTATGAACTTGTAGTCAATTGCACTGTCATCTCATACCATCAAATTTACTAAAATACTAAAGGAAAAAAAAACATGATATTTTTGTATGTTATATGTTATAATAATAAACTCCAAATTCTCAATACAATTATAGGTTTTTTATAAGTGTAAATAGACACTTACTTGTATGATACATAATAAGTTTACTTAAGTTCGCCTCGGCTTCTACATTGACCTTGACTAGGTGCATAGAGCGCCCAACTCACCGTTTTACTAGTGCCTAATGTCCCTTGATAAGATCATCCAATTTTAGAATCTTCGATCTGCCATTGGTTTGAGGGAGTGATGAATCTTGACTCAGTTTTATAGTTTTGGGTGGCTTTGGCTTTAAATAATCTCCAATCGAATGCAGATTAGATGGAAACCCTAACCTACTACAAAACAATGATCAGAATTAAAATAAGGTCCTAATCGGATCTAAAGCTTTTGTGGCAGCCAGTCAATTTTAGCTTAATAATAGTAAAATAATACCACTGTTATATAAGCACGAAATTTTTCGTTAGCAATCTGTACATTAGCCTTAGTTAGGATGTCAACTCCACAAATCAAGGAGTTAAATATGTATAAAACAATTGTATATATGCACTATAGCCTAGTAAACAGATATAAGACAGCTGTTACTCACTCGTGTCCTAATTCCTCACCCACATTATAATTTCAATCACTATAAAAAGTTAAAAAATTAAAATGTTCCCACTCACTGTTATTCTAAAATAAGAATGTGTTATTTTCCTATCCACTATTATTCCTTACAAAAATGAAGTTCAATTTCTCCAACAACAAATTCTCCTATAACGATAGTCTACCAAGAAGTAAATGACCCTCCAAATGATCTGCTACTATGTGATTATGCACTTAAATAACTACAGTTAATATTCAATCACCATCAGTTGCTAGCTTCTTACTCTTTAATTGGAAAGGGCATCTACACTTTTTCATTAGAGAATTCCTTATGTCCTTGTCCTTTATGTCTTTTTGTGAATTCGGCTTGCATACTGTCCGTTCCTTTCACAACCCTAACGCTCTTGTTACATTTTCACGCCCAACCTATTGTTATTATTATTATTATATCTTTTAAAGTTCTTATCAGTTATTTTACAAATGGATAAACTTGTAATTAAAAAATTAGTAGAAAAATAAAACAGTAGGGTGAGAATAACAACACTTGTGTATAATATCATTCGAATGAATACAATCAATTATTCAAAAAATCTACTTTTTATTATGATATCAGAGCAGGCTTTCTTGCGTACCGGAATCTCTTCTTCTCATAGTTTTCCATTGTGGTTGAAGCTTTCGAGGGTTGCTCATCCTTGCCTTCAATCAATGATCTTTCACTATGGGAGACAACGATGATTCAAAGTCCAGGGACTCCACAATCGACACGTCGAGTCCATATTGTGTTCATTGTAAATTTTTAAGATGGTGGATGTGGTGGGAGTTGTGTTGGCGGCAATGGCGGTTGAGGTGGTGGTGGTAGTTGTGACAATAGAAGTGTCAATAGTGGTGATGGGTTATAGGTGTGGTGGCAATACAAGTCCTATTTCTCTCTCTTGACCCTCTCTCTAGCTCTTCATCTTTCTTACTGGTTTCTTTTCTTCTTCATTTTCTCTCCAATTCTCAAATATTTCATTGTAGTTGATATATGTTGAGAATCACTTAACAAGAAGACAGAGAAAAAGGTTGCTTCTTTTTCTCCTTTTATTTTTTCCGAAAATAACAGTGTTTACATGATTTTTATACCCCGAGAAAGCAACATGTTTCTTCAAAGAAACTGAACAGATATATGATTTTCCTAAATCCAATTTAAAATTCAAAATCCGTATGGCGAAACTTCATTCTCGAAGTAAGACTCGACAATCCTTGAAAACACGTCGTCGTAATCATACTGATCGATGCTTGATGAGAACCCGCTCATGAGACCAGACGACTCAAACGCCGACAGATCATTCGACACAAGATGATTACACGGTGATGAATGGTTGGGGTCGCTTTTCAGCATATGATCAGTTGTTGGCGTATCTTCTTGAACGAACAGTTCTTTGTTAGCCGATGATGAAGTGAAGGATGAGAAAAAAGGGTGCTCTTGTTTGTTTGTCAAACAGTTGGTGTTGTCAAAACAAATGAACTTTGAAGAATCTCTAGGACTTGCGGAATCCAAGACCAATTTCGAAGCGTTGAGGTAGTCTTTGCAGGTGTGATTCCCAAAATATGTGGTCCGAAACAGTGGTGGATGATCTTGAATTTGTTGCACGTGTTTGGTTGCTTTGCACTCGAATTTGTGAGTGCATCTGAAGTAGTTTCTGCATATACACAACACATATAACCACGGTCAACTTCAATCTTGAACCAATTACCACTTTAATTATTGCAGTTTGTAACAATTTTACTAGATAAATCTTATATATGTATGTACCTTAAATGCTTGGCACTGCGAATAAATTTCTGTCCGTACTTTCTCCATGCATGACCATCATTAGTTAAAGCAGGATCGTCTTTAGTCCAAGAGTACAGTAAAGTCTTTCTGTAAGAAATCAACAAGTTGCAACTCCTTGTTAGAACTTTAAAATTAAATTATAAATTCATTGAATTAGGCAAAATTCCCATCTATCGATTTGAAATGAAAGGTTAAGTGGCAATGCTACCATGGTAAGAGGGATATAGGAATTGCATTGCCATGGTATAAAAGGGATATAGGAATTGGATATTTTGATCATTATATATAGGGAACTTTAACGAAAAGCTCCCGGTACTGTTCACTTTAACGAAAAACCACATTTTAACATTAAAAAGTCAATCCTGATACTATTCACTTTACCCTTTATTTTGTCCTTATCGTTAAAACTCAAAGTTTTCAAGCCATTTTCATTAGTTTTCCTTTATATATAAGAACACCAGAAGCATCCAATTTTTTGTCAGAATATGGCATAACATGAGCATATGAGCAAGTGGTAATCTTCACTCTCTTCTCTCAATATAAATTCTATGCATTATTGAATAAATAAAATAAAATTATATTCGTACATAGGAATCTAACAGGTGCTCTGAATAAATGAATTATAACTATAGTTGTTCACACATCTGCATAAATCTAACAACTATTTTGAATAAATTAATTATACTTCATATCACGCCATCTGATGATTGCCAAAGTAAAACTCTTTAGTATTGTACGTTTCATACACAAATGTCCGAGATTGAACAATCAATTAATCATAGATGGAAAGAACTTTATCACTTTGAACAATATGTTAATGCAGATGTTGAATTTACCTAGGTAGTAATTAACTAGAGAAATTTAACTAATTACCTTCTCTTGTAAGAACCTCTACGATCCTTGAAGGTTGAAGTGCTCTTACAACTGATCCGCTCCTCAGTATAATCTTCAGACGTAATAGCAGGCGCCGCATGATCATGATTAGCATCCCAAGATGATGAATCTGCACCGCCGCCGCCGCCACCACCACTACCACCGTCACTAGCACCACTACCACTACTACTATTCCCTTGAATTTGATCAGAAACAAACTCTTGATCAGACTCCTTCCCATTTATAATCAATAGAGTATTCGCAAATGACCCCAAAATCTTATTAACAATACCTTCAGCCGATCCCCCCTCTGCACCATCAACAATAAATGACCTATTTTCAAAAATCCTACTAAGTTGACTTGCCAGTTCACGCCCTTGGATCAACTCCTCCATCGCTCTCTCCCTATTCGGTAGCACACTCTCCATAGCTCTCTACCTATTTGGATAAGCTCCGGTTTATGTATATGTTGGAGAGTTTCTGGTGCGTGCTTAGCTGCAGCCAAAGCGATCGATGGGAGGTGTCCTTTTATATCCGTCAAGAGGAGGTCCTCGTGTTACAAGTTGGTATCCTCTGCGGATCTCAGCATGCAGATCCCCTGTACCAAGAAATCTGGACCTCTAAAACTAAATCATGTGGTTCTTATTAACCAATTTTACTATTTCACTTCCGACAAAATAAGAGTTTAAATCTCTCTTAAACGGTCCTTATTTAGGTCTTTGGGCTCCACATTCGGGACATAATCTTAGGAAAATGATTCTCTCCGGATCTATTATGCTGAGATTCTAGAGATTCTCACATCTCAGCCGCTCATCATGTATCGTGTGGTCAGTTTTCGTCAAGTACTATTTGTGTTTAATTTAAAATAATAAAAGTAAAATAATTTCTGACCGCACGATACACGATGAACGGCTGAGATATGGGGATCCCTAGCATAATGGTTCCAGAGGGATCCTTTTCCACAAGGAGATGGATTGTCTGCCCTCCCCTTCTCATACCTTCTTCATGCCCTCAGTTTGTACGGTCACGGTTAAGTCACATCAATATTTTATATTTCTATTGCTTTTTGTCTTATTATCTTTATTAAAAAATTAATATAAAATGCTAACGTGACTTAACCGTGACTGCACAAAACAAAAGAGCATAAAGAGGATATGAGAAGGAGAGGACGGACAATCCATTTCCTTTCCACAATCATACAGACTCCACGCGATTAACGTCTTTCTTCCCACTAACGGCCGTATGAGCCTCCGCGTCATGCTACAAATGTTGTACGACGTCAATTCATGATGTAACCCGAATGTCGTCAGCCAGTGGTTCCTACCTGTCCTTGTCTGACCATCTGGAAATTTTAATCATTTTCTATTTTGCTCACTTTTTTAAACCAAAATTTTAAAATTCTCAAGTCGTCTTATCCAAATTCTGAAATAATACTCTCATCACAATTGGACCGTATAAAAATTGTTGGCCAAAATTACGATTGCATCCTCAGGGAGATTGTGTGATTTGAGCCTTTGAGGTAGATTGTTACGTTATGAGTGGCGAAGGGAGTGGCATTAGGGTTTGTTGATAAGACGACATTTAATGTCATAAGGTGGTAGTTGAAACTCCAAAGTCCTTATAGTCATCATTTCACATCCAAACGTGAACATGTCATAGTTATGATTAGCATCACTGTATTACAATATTCTTATAATTTTTCATGAAGCATAAATGAGTTTGGTTGGAATATTCAAATTTCACTAGATGAAGTTGGCACGCTATGTGTGTATAAACATAAATATATATGTAAGCTAGAAAGAAAAGTTGGAGAGAAATGTCAAAAAGAGGAAGGAAAAGAGAGAACGTGCCAGTGGGAATAGAGACTTTTTTTTTTTCAAATTAGAGAGATGCTTTGATGAACGTGGGTGAGGTAAGAAAAAAAAAACTTGCGCAAAATTTCGTTAATGCCAATGATTTTTAATTGACTAAACTATAGATTTAGATTTCATCTTGAAATTAACTTATAAGCAAAAAGACAAATTTTTGTTAACAAAAACTCGATTACAATTGCTTTCATGATCTCAGTAGACAACCCTCCTTATAGTAAATTAGACTAATTTGATCTGCACTAGCTCAGATGCTCAAGTACTTTGTATTATACGGCCCTGGTCTTAAGCAAGATTTGTGATGATTTTAGGCAAATGTTTGAGGTCAAGGCAATGCAACAACGTGTTTTGTCGACTCAGATGAATTTACTCACGAAGAAGGTTATACAGAGAATGGATTCACTGCCGCATAGATTTTTTGTCCAACAAAGTGTTGTTAAGTTTAAGTTTTTCTCCGTATGACATTGTATTATTAGATCGAACGTCACATAATGATGAACATGTTCCATATAATTTACTCATGAGTCTTGAAATCGAAAAAACAAAAGACATTGTATGTAATTTAAGTAGTAGCGTTACTTCTCATATTACTATTTAATTTCTCATATTACTATTTAATTTAATGGTGGAAAAACATGCCTAGTTAATTATACGTTACTGATTTCATAGGTGTATAAGAAACTCTGTCAAAATTTATATCTGCTTGTAGAAGGCGTGTAGGAATTTATTCTTTATGAATGTTTGTACAAATTATCTCTAAAATTAATGTATTGGCCACCATAAAATGTATCGGTGTAGTACTCTTGGTACTTGTTCGAGTTCATCAATAGCAATATTACTGTCGCTTCTTGTACCATATTAAAGAGAAAATACTTGGGAGATAATTTTTTTTACCATCTGATGTGGTAAGTGATATGTATATATCACGTCAATTAATGAATTTATTTGATTGAATATCATTTGTATATATCACTTGCCACAAAAAATAGTACAAAATGTGAAATAAAAATGTGATCTCCTTAATTAGCATTACTCATATTAATATGATTAGATCTCGCAACCATTAATATAAGGGTGCCTGGGGGCACATTTATTACATCCATCTCACATAATAAAAAAAAGGGAGTTTTTAACTTTAATCCTTTAAGAATATTGAAATTTAAAATAAACCTGATGTCAGATTACATATTGACTATAATTTCTTGATGTGTCCTTAATTCAAAATAATTAATATGCATTTTATTTAATGTCTTCCATTAATTATTTAAATTTATTAATATACAAATTTTAATTCATTTTTTGACCAAAAAAGAGTTTTTTAATTTTTTAATTTTGTTTAACATTATTCAAACTTGAAAGACTCAATGTCATATCCCCGCCCGGGTGAGACCACTTCCCGAGCCCGCTCCACCACCGTAGCACGATATTGTCCGCTTTGGGCCTCGACCACGCCCTCACGGTTTTGTTTCTGGGAACTCACGAGCAACTTCCCAATGGGTCACTCATCATGGGAGTGCTCTCGCGCGCTACTCGCTTAACTTCGGAGTTCCGATGGAACCCGAAGTCAGTGAGAGCTCCCAAAAGACCTCGTGCTAGGTAGGGATAGGAATATACATTTAAGGATCACTCCCCTGGGCGATGTGGGATGTCACAATCCACCCCCCTTAGGGGCCCAACGTCCTCGTCGGCACACCACGGCCAGGGTTTGGCTTTGATACCAAATTGTCATATCCCGACCCGGATGAGACCACTTCCCGCCCGGCCCGCTCCACCACCGTAGCACGATATTGTCCGCTTTGGGCCTCGACCATGCCCTCACGGTTTTGTTTCTGGGAACTCACGAGCAACTCCCCAATGGGTCACCCATCATGGGAGTGCTCTCGCGCGCTACTCGCTTAACTTCGGAGTTCCGATGGAACCCGAAGTCAGTGAGCTCCCAAAAGGCCTCGTGCTAGGTAGGGATGGGAATATACATTTAAGGATCACTCCTCTGGGCAATGTGGGATGTCACACTCAATTAATGTACTGAAATGTATTATATTGAACTAATGTACCGAAATGTATTATATTAAATTAATGTACCCAAATGTGTGTACCGAAATGTTAGTACCGAAATGTATTATATTGAATTAATGTACCTAAATGTTTGTATCGAAATGTATGTACCGAAATGTGTGTACCTAAATGTATGAACCGAAATGTATTATAATGAATTTAATGTACCTAAATGAAGAAGACAAAGTACATTGAAATATATTGTATAACAAAAATTAATTTATCTAAATGTTTACAACAAAATATATTACGATAAATGAAATGAAAATGAAAATGAAAATTATAATGAAATAAAATTAACACATTAAAAATTAGGAAGAAAAAGAGAAATAATTAAAATTTTAAAATATAATTAATAAATGAGGTTATTAATGTATCAATGGATTAAAATTAGATTTTGATCTTAATCATGGTTTTAATCTAAAAGTTATCTTTGTCAAGGATTAAAATGAAGTTTACTATAAAATTAAAAAAAAAAATCTTCTTTCATTTACACTATGTTTGGATGAGGGAATTAAACTTGAAATTTGATTCAAAGTCAAAATTTATAAATTGACATGTACCAATTCCCTTATTTGGATTCATAATCATAGAAATTTAGAATTTCCGTGTGGAAAAAAAACTTGGAATTTGGGACCTACAATTCCCAAGTTTAAATTCCAAGTAAATAAGTGTCATTTCTCAATTTCTATAATTGAGAGTGTAAAAATAACAAATTATGTATTCAATTCTATTGTTCTTTTAGGTTACCAAACAAGAAAATTCACAAACTCTAGAAGAAAAAAAATCCAGTCATTTTAAAATTCCTTAGTAATCTTAAATTTCTTCATTCAAACATAGTAAAAGAATTTAAACAAAATTATGCCAATGCTACGCTGAGAAATCAACATAACAAAGAGCCATTGAAATAAAGACATGTGTTCAACACCGAGACGTAATCTTGAAATGGGTTTCATAGTAACATACTAAAGAGTCTAGAGATTGTTCACACTATTTGTTGCCACTTAACCATAAAGGAGTCAAGACAAGTGTTAAATAGATGGTTGAGAAATTTTACTTGAACCCATGTAATTTTTTTCTACACTCAACTTACTCTTTAAATTTTTATTATTTTTAATTAAACAATTAATATATCTTTAAACCCAAAATTATTACCTAAATTACCCTCCCAAACCCAATTAAAAATGCAAATTTATTTTTACACCCATTTAGAAAATAAAATCCAAAATTAAATAATTTGGTGAAGTTTCTACTTGTTTATGAATCTTCCATATACCTAACACTTTTTAATTTCTTGTTTTCTTGATATTCATGTACCTATGATTTTATTTGCATGTAGGAATAATAGATTTTCTTGAGCAGAAGAAGATGCTTCAAAGGTTGTGTAATAAAAAAAGCTCGAAATCAGAAAGAAAAAAAAAGCTCAATATCTCCAATCTCTTCCTTCCCCGTGTCTCTCACTTTCAACTCACTTCCCTTTTTCTTTTCTTTCAAAATCAACTTTTTTTAGGCTTCTATGCTTGCTAAATTGTTCAGCCTATTTTTGTGCTGCTGGGGTATCCTATCTGGATTTGTTCTTTACTCAGTTCTATAGCCGTGGTTGGTTTTTGATTCGAGAGCAACATCCGTCTTGTCGGCAGGCTTATTGCTGACAATGAACCTTCACAAATTGTGGTGAAGGAAGTCCTGAGATCGGCATGGAACAAGATGGGAGTTGTGAGGATTTCTAAGGCTAAGAATAACATATACGCAATCATGGCAGGAGAAGAAGCTGTGGCCATGAAGCTTCTGGAAGGAAATCCCAAATACTCATCTTCTAAACTCTAAAAAATTGATATCAAATGATTTTTTTTAATTTTTTTTACAAATTGATTTATACTTTAGTTGGAGTATTCAAAACTTCAAAATAACCATCTATCGATAATAAAAAAAAAAAGCTTGTTTTTCTCTATAAGAGCTATTAGGGTTTTAACCGAAATAAACGTAGAATAAACAATGAGTGATGATGGGTTTAATTATAGGGTGTAGGTTTATTGATAAATTTAAGTTTTATTATTAATTTTATATTGTACTTGATGGTAATTATACAATATGATAAAAAAGACAATTAACATTTAAAATTTAAAGAAAGAGGTTACGTGTGTTCAAATAAAATTTTCCTTAATCAATTATAACATTACACTTTAAACTCAATCATTAAGGCAAAATAAACGAACTAATTAACTTGATAATCGAGAAAGATTTCAAAACCAAGAATCAATTACATCATGACAAGTAGATAAAAGCTTGTGGTTGTCCGATTAAGCTCTTGAAGATATTTTTAAAATTTATAGTTGTCTTGATTACACACCTTAATTGTCAAAGGAAGTATAGTTCTTGCTTTTGATTACACACCTTAATTGTCAAAGGAAGTATATTTCTTGCTTACACACCTTTGGCACGTGAGTGGATTATTCTGATCTTGAATGAAGTGGACCCTCATCACAGTGTAGGATCGGCCAATTAATCAATGGTCTTCAGTCGTCTAGCATAAACCCTAATTCGGAAGGTTCAAAATGTCAACGAATTTTAAAAGACAATACTTAACTCGTGTCTATAAAGAGTTATTTAAACTTTTAATTTTTGCGTTTTTAGTAAGTTATCTCTGTTTCAGAGTGGAATTTTGCAAGTAGCAAAAATAATGAATTTTACATTATTGACTATACTTTATTATTGTGTCAAAAGAGCGATTTGAACTATTAATTATAATTAATGACTGTGTTTTGTGAAATCTTTAAACCCTAAGCCTTTCTGTGACCTTTTTTTAATAAAAAATTTACTTTATTAGGGAAAGGAAAAGAATTCAAAACTATTACAATAATTTAAGGAATAGAGTGCCTTGAACCCGAGACGAATGGGTAGAAATACAACTCCATATCTATTAGAATATTGGACCATATGTAAAATCATTGCTTTTGATTAAACTTCTGTTTGGACCCGATCTTACACCATCGGCCCAAGCGATCGAGGCCGTTGAGTAAGCATACTTCTACACCGTCGATCAAAAAATGAAGATAATTATGTTATTGTTAAGAGATAATATTATGGTTTTGCCATAGTAATTATCTTTTAATTATCCTAACATTATATCTTCAAACATGGACAGTTCGAGTGAAATTGGAATTTCTGCTATTAGATTGGAGAAGCATGGTGGATGAGGTTTGAAAAGTCAAGGTGATAATGCAATTGGAATTGGCGCATGGGAAATGGATGATAAAGACCCATGTAGAGCATTTAAATATTAAAACCAATCTTGGAATTAGATTGGTTAGGTGGCTAATTAAAAAAGAAAACAAAAGTCTTGGATAGATAGGTTAGGCTATGATGATAAGAAGACTTTTGGTTGGATAGGCTTTTGTGAGGTTTGGAAAACCACGAAAAATCTATCTGATAGATGTGCTTTGGTCTCTGCGGATCGATTTCAGGAATTAGAGTTGCAATTAAATTCTGCAATGCTATTTGACCGTGCAAAGCAAGTATTTCAACCCTACAAATAGAAGGCTCAGTGCACAATTCAAGAGACCTCCAACTCAACACACAAATCTGCCTTGCGCAAACCCTCACTCTACGCAAAACCTCTCAACAACCTTGAGATTTTTATTTTCCTTTTCGCCAACACATCTTCAGTTTGGATAAACAGCACTACCGCCGTAGAATTAGCCGACATCGGAGCACCTTCAGTTTGGATAAACAGCACTGCGTCTAGGCCGACTGATTATCTATTCAAGTCTCGGTCAAGAAGGATTTTCGAATCTTTTTTGGCAGAGGTCATCTCATTAGCTTTCTCAGTGAAGTGAGGTGTTACCAGGTTACTACATTCGGCACACCGAAAGTCAAATTTGATATTGAACTTTGCAATTGGTAGCCTTGTCTTCAGGCTTGAGTACCCAGATGCCGAGACGTGTTCCTTTCTCGGCCGCAATCGTAAGACGTAGAAGTCAGCCGCGCACATCAACGCAACATCAACACATTTTACTCCCCGACCGACGAGTTGGCACGCCCCGCACATATTTGAAGGACATAGTTAGCTCACTAATTGCTCGGCCTGTGCGCCACGCAGGCTAGGTGATTTTTGTGGTCAACATTTTGGCACGCCCAGTGGGACCTAGTGCTAAAACTACGAAGTTCACATGATATATCAAGATCACAATCAAGATGAGATTTGGCACCTACTCAAGGAAATTGTCGAGCAACAAAAACGCCTTGACCAGATCCTTGAAGCACATGAAGAAAGGCAAAAATCTTTCTCTCAAATGATAAAGGTGAAGGTTCATCACAGCTTACAAGATCAATGGTTAAATGAAGATAGAGCTCGATATTATGAGTGGCTCGATAAGAAAACGCCATTTGGGTTCAAATCAATTCCATTTGAAGAATGGTTGGATCAAAAGGTCGGGGGGCAATTTTTCGCTCCGGCCGTGACCACAATTCGGCCTAAGAAAATTGTTAGCATGGCCGAAGAAAAACCTAGGCCACCTGTTGTTTCGGTCGAGACTGAAAGTGTGGTATGACTAAAAGAAAAAGTTCAAGTTTCTGAGTCAAAAATCGACTTAGAAAATGATTCGTCAGAGGAATGCTCCAATGACGAACAAGGCCAAGACATGGGCCTAGTTACAAAAACCACACCAATCGATATGATTATTGGTGATAAAGCTGATATGGAGAAATCTTATTCGGCCAAGATATGGCCTCCTCTTGATTATGATTGGATCTCTTTTATCTTTCTTTTGTTAAAAAAAATGACAGATGAATAAGAATTTATTTTCTTAAACCATTCGGTTGCTGAGCCAATGCTTAAGAAAATAAGGGGGCACAGGTGATATACTCGACGGATCATACTTAATCTTGCCGAGAATTTAAAAAAAAAAAGAGAAAAACTTTCGGCCATCTAGGCCGAGGCCAAGCAAGTCAGAAGTGAGGGTGGCCATAGTGTTGGCCGAATAAGGAAAAGAAAAATGGGCGTTGGGGGAAAGTGGTTAAAATAGTGCAGAAGAGAGAAGTTGGAGTCAAAGTAAGGAAACCAAGAAGGACCAATCCGTGTGGGTCCCAATGTAAAGCCAACACACATATTATTATTTATTTTTTTCAAACTGGCGGTTTTAACCAATCCGTGTGGGTCCCAATGTAAAGCCCACATACATGTTATCTTTTTCAAAGTGGCGGTTTTGAAAAAATGGTGAAGATGTGATGGAGACATTTTGGTAGTCAACATTTCAGAGATTTGGGTTTTATGACTTTGGTTATATATATATATATATATATATATATATACACACATGTGCGCCTACTGAAAATGAGCCGAAAGGCTGAAGATACTGTCGACTGACTATGGATTCACGCAGGTGAATACTGTGGAGAAATGATGGATGAATAGTAAAAGTGATTTTACTATTCATGAATAGTACCTTGTCTGCTATTGCAGATTATTCCCAAAATGATTGCTGTTGAAGCTGCTTTCGGTGCTGGACATACCGTCTTGATCTTATTGGATTCTACGTACTTACATACTGAAATGGGTTACATACTTGTAATGTTTTTTAATACAAATTTAATACACGATTACAAACTAAATGGGTCTTGTGAGTCTTGATAATCGACCCAATTAACTGGTTGCTGAGACGAAGCGTCTGATGAATTTTTGGAGTCAGAGCTGTCTTGCTGTAACAGTGCTGCTTCTGCAAAAAGTTGCTGGGCAAGGTCTAATATATTTTTCTTCTTACTAGAACTGGATTTGGACTTTGAAGAACTGGCAATACCTTTGAGTGAAGAGGATGGACTAATGTCCGATAATGACTGAGTGTTCTCTGGAACTTGAGGCAAGGCCTTTGAAGGTTGAGTTGCAGGCAGAGCTTGCACTGGTTGAGCTGCGATAGCAGGATTCGGACTGGCAGAAATGGAAAAGTCTCTGAGGACCACTTCGATGATTTTTTGGTGATCGAACTTATCCCACCACTTGACCATTCGTTGTCTAAGGACTTCTTTGGCTTCAATCTGATAATTCCATCTTAGAATCCATGGAACCCGGTACTTGGTCATGAACAATGCTAAGAGGGAAATGTCAGCGTCGAAACGACTTCTGTCGAACTTCTTCTGGAAAGTTTCCTTGTAGACCTCCATAAGTTCGTCTGGGATAATGCTGGCTATTGGCCCATGAACTGTCCACTATCGGTTGAACCATGCTGGAAAGTTGAGTATGAAATTCTTGTCAATGGTAATGAACCATGAGTGACTAAAATCTTCTGTCTGATGCAAGAAAATATTAGTCCAAGCTTGAATATAATCAAAATAATTATAGTTGCTGAAATGGATGGGAAGCTGATTGCCATGGAGAGGTTTTGTTTGGTAGAGAGGGATTCCCTATTCGGATTCTGTAAGGAATTTGCCAATGGCTAATGAATGGTAAAGGATTTTGTTTGTATGGGTTTCACTAAAAATGGGTTTAATGGAAATGGATGAAGTCTCACAGAGAATGGCTTGATAAAATTAGAGTGATTTATGAATCTCTGTAGGTTGGTAATGGAAATTTGGAGGAAATATCCTTTTGGCTAATTGTTCTGGAGTTTGGTTTTGATGATTGTCTTTGGGGATGCTGAAGAGATACTCTTTTGGTTCTTTAATGATGTAAGGAGATGTTTTTGTGTAACTGGGTGTTGGTGAAGGTGTTGGCGATTGCCGGTAAAGGAATGAGTAGGGATCATAGTCATTGACTAATGCTGACTGGAAATTTGGGCGAGCTTGTTGGTAATTTGGTCGGAGATTTTCAATGGTTGATCCTAATGGAGTATATCTGTTGGTAATGGCTAAGTCCGAGGAACCGATAATAGATTCCTGTTTTGGTGGTGGTAAGGTGGCAGGAAGCCTTCTTTGCTGGGCATTGCCTTTCTGAGAATTTTGAGGATTTTTCTGTTTATTAGACATTTTTCCCCTGTAAAAATTCTCTAGTTAAGAAATCTGGAATGCAGTTATGGCTGCCTTTAATGTATTCACTTTGAAAATCAAAGATTGATAATATGGTTTGCCATCGTGCAAAAATCTGTTTTGATGCAATGTTTTGAACATCATTTTGTAAAACATGTTTTGCAGATTTGCAATCGACTCTAATGAGAAATTTTTGATTTAGTAAATCATCTTGAAATTTGCTAATGCATAATACAATAGATAAAATCTCTTTTTAATAGTGCTATAATTAGCTTGTGCAGGATTCCATACTCTTGAATGGAAACGAACAATCTGTTCAGGAGAGTCTGGAGAAATTTTCTGTTTGAGGATACCTCCATAACCGATATTCGAAGCATCGGTTTCCACTATTTTGAAAGAGTGGGGAGTTAGAATGCCAAGGCAAGGCAATGTCTTGACATGATTCTTAATCTATTTGACAATTGAGGTATGAGTGGGAGACTATGCTGGGGATTATCCTTAAGTCTATCAAACAAGGGTTTGCATTGTTGACATAAATGAGGATAAAATTCAGAGACATAATTCAAAGAACCAAGAAATCGCTGAAGTTGGGTTTTGTAATCTGGTCTGGGAATTTGTTTGCAAACTGGATGACACGGTCTATGGGTTGGATGGTAGACTGATGAATGTTGTATCCTAAAAACCTAACTTTGGTTTGGAACAACTTAATTTTAGTGGCTGACACAACCAATCCATTCGATCTAATGATCCTAGCAAACAAATCCAAATGTTTCCAGTGTTCGTCTATTGACTTTGAATAAACAAGAACATCATCAATATAAACAATCGTAAAATGACTATATTGATTGAAAATATCATTCATAATATTTTGAAATTCACTGGGAGCATTCTTTAAACCGAAAGGCATTACATTCCATTCATAATGGCCGAAAGGCGTTACAAAAGCAGTTTTATACTTATCAGATTCATGAACTTGAATTTGCCAAAAACCTGATTTCATATCAAACTTTGAAAAAATAGTTGCTTTACTAAGCCTTTTTAGCAAATCTCTTTTGTTGGGGATTGGATACCGAATCCATTCCAAAACAACATTCAAGGGTTTGTAGTTAATAACTAATCTGGGAGACCCTGCACTTTTCTGAACATAAAATGCAGGACATGACCAAGGTGACTTAGATTTGCGGATAATTCCTTTGGAGAGAAGATCCTAGATTTCAGTTTTACACACATCCATTACTTCTTGACTCATTTGGATGGGTCTAGCCTTAGTAGGTATGTTGAATTCATTAAACTCCTTGATATAAGGAAGTTTAACAATGTGTTGCTTGCAGTGCCAAAAGGTGTTTGGAATGACAGAACAAACTTCTCTAACAAGCTTATCCTGAAATTGGGAAATGCGTTGAGATAAATTCTCTTGCTTGAGTTGTTCCTCAACTCGTTTGTGATTAATTTCTTCCTTCAAGAAATTAATATGGTTGGACTTATTAGTGATGAGACTGATGGATCGTGAAATGCTATCCTTCTGTAGGTGTCTTAGTTTTTTGAGGTCTGTTTCCAAGCAGAACTCAAACGTGACTTTCTGTCCTAAGACTTTGGTAGTAATCCTATTATGGTGCACCTTAAAAGGATAGATGAGTGCGATGAAAGGTAATCCTAATATGACTGGGTCTGAGATGTTCTTAATTAGAACAAATGACGTTTTAAAACACACATCATCCTGGCAGACATGTGCTTTAGGGATTTCAAATTTTAATTGCATTGGAGATTGATTCGAAGCACTGAGTATTTCATTGGACTTATGAAAATACTTAGTAGGTATTAACCCTTCTTGAATACAATTCAAGTCTGCTCCTGAATCTATCAAAGCAATTGACTCAAAATGGAAATCGTCGATTACTATCGATATTTTGGAATACCATTTTCTAATCCTGATTTTGTCTAAAAGACCTAGGATCAAATCTTGCTGGGATGAGTTTTTGGACGAAGAGTTCGAGTGATGGTTTGAGGAAGAAGAACTGTCATGTCTTTCATCATTGTTGTCGGCTAAAGCCTGTGTTTGAACTCTACTGAGCTGTGCACGAATGTTTAGGTTTTCGGACTTTAAAAACCTAATCTCGTCTTTGACTTTGTTGACTTCTCTGTGTAAGTCTTGAATGGTGATTTCTTTCTTAGACTTATTAAACCTTTCTAAGGTTGTGCTAAGAGAGAATTTTTGGGTTGGCTGAGGTTGACTAGTGCCACTGTTATCTAAAGAAACTAATTTTTTAAGTTTCTTGAGATAGAAGGTTTTGAGTTATGGGTCATCAACCTTGGAGATTAACTCGAGGAGAAGATCCTCTTGTTCTTCTTGCTTACTAAGCACTGAGACCTTTTTACAACAAGCATCGGTACATCCTAGCTTGATGTCAGGTGAAGAAAGGCTGGAAGAGGAGTTATGGTCAGAAGAGGATAATTCCAAATTATCTTCTGATTGACTATGGTCAGTGTCTCTTAATTCAAGAACTTGGATGAGATGAAGTTTCTCTTCTTCAGAGATCTTCAATTGGTTAATAGTATTCTTAACTCTGCACTTATTAGCGTAATGACCGAATTTGCCACACTTATATCATTTTCCTTTCTGACTATCGTCTTTGGAATGGAATTTTCTAGAGGATTTCCTTTTCCCCTTTTTCCATTTGTTGGATTTTGGTTTTGCGTAAAACGAATTGGGCTGGAACTGGTGATTCCTATGTTTGTGGTGTCTCTTACTAGAGTATTTGGTTGGATACTTACCGAAAGTATCTGACCGGTGAGGTTTTTTCCTATTGGAATGTGCTATGGGTGGAAGACCGTATTGTTCACAGAACGTACCTAGTTCGTATTTGGCTATGGCCTTGTCTTTGTTGACATGCCTTGATATTTTCATATCAATGCACATCTTCAGTCCTTCCTTCTGAATAATATTAATTATATTACCATAAGTAAGGGTATGATATGGTATAATACCATCGTCGTTTAGTAACGTTGTTCTAATCTTATGGGCGAATAGATTGGGTAAGTCATTAATGAATTTGTCTTTCCAAAATGGCTGATTACTATCTTCTCTGAGCATGACTCTTGAGAGGAAAACGTCTTTGTACCATCTAAAGTCACTTAAGGTTGGACATCTTAAATTACTTAGTTGGTCGTGTATCCTAGTTGTAACGTTGGAGGGAGTACCTATGAAATGTTCTATGATGGTGAAGATGAGTGTGTTGACTGCATCTAGGACGCCTTGTCCTAAACGTTCGTCAAAAAGAGGAATTCCTTCTTTATCTTTTTTGACCGCATTACGGATTTCATTTCTCGATTGTTCGGTGAGGTACTTTTCCCACCAGGAATGTAGCATTCCTATAAAGCCAGTGACCAAAAGATCAACGACTTGGGATTGCATAAGATTATGGTTGGTAATGTAGCTATTAGCAACCATAGAGATGTGTTGGAGTTTGTTTAATAACTCTTGTTCTGATAAGCCATCTATGTTCCATTCATAGAGTTTATCAGAGGATACCGAGAATTGGTTTTGGAAATTCCTTTCCTCAAATTGAAGGTCAGGAGGTGTTGGTCTGGGATACCAGTTTTTTGTGAAAGATGTGGGGTTTATCCCTTTGTGGTTAATCCTCTTGAGTTCAAGACTTTGAAAGGCTTCTTCCATCTTTTGGATAGAATCAACACCTTCATCTTCTGAACCTTGTTCTAAAGAGTTTTGGTTTGAGTCGAGTTCAGCATTGTGATTAATCACATGAACTCATTTTTCTGGTTTTAGCTCACTGAGCATTTGATCTATTTTTTGGGATGTGGAGGCCACTTTGAGTGAGAGAGACTCTTGGAAGTTAACCAAAGGTTTTTCTCTTGGGATAGGCTTGGGTGAAGACAACTTATCGATTTTGATTTCGATTTTGTCCAACTGTTTGCCTATGGTGTGGAGGCTTTAGTTTGTGTAATTGTTTTGTTCAATTACGGGTTTTACTCCTACATAATCCTTTGAAATTTTGAAAGGAGTGGCTGGTATTTGCGTATTGGCTGTGGTGATTAAGATCTTTTCCTGGGGAGGATGACTTGAAGAGACAATAGTTTTGTCTTCTTTAAGCCAATTTTGTTTGGTTATTACCTCTAACTGTTGTTGTTCAGGCTCATAGTACTTTTCAACATAGTCGAAGAAAAATACTTCAAGTCTGTGCGTGTTCATGAAAGCTTTCCATTTTTTGTAAATTTCAAGCTTTTCATCTTGGGTATATTTATTTCTAAAAATATTCCTCCGTGGAATGTTTTCAGTGGCTTCTATGTCTCTATTGAGTCTTTTGTTATTAGGCTTGAATGGTTTGTTCAAGACTAACAACTGGTGATTTATCTGGCTTGCGTCAAAGGTAGATTCTGTAGGTGAAGTCGGTTCTTCTATCCTAGAGGACCTGGGTTGGTAGACTGGATTAGTTACTTGAGATTTGGTCTCAAGGGACTGGAGTTTGATTTGGATGAGGTCGTCTACTAACTCTTGCTGGGTGACTGAAGAACTGGTGTCTACGGACTTTAACTTCCTGTTGGCTAAGGAATTGATGAATTCTTGATCCTGACCCTGCATATCAGATGACATGGATCCAGAAAAAGAATGTCTTCCTGAAACTACAGGTTTCCTAATTGGTCTACTAACGTTGATTTTGACAGTGTCATCGAAGTATTGTTCAATGTTGTCAAGGTTGACCAAGTCATTTTGGATGTTGACTGGTTTGCTTTCATTAACCAAACACCAATCCGTTGGAAGATTGATATCTGACCACCTAGTGGTTCTGGGTATGCTAACGTTGGCGTTCTCTAATGAGGATTGGATGAGAAGTGTATGATCTTTCAGACTCTTAGATAGAGCTTGAAAGTTCATATTGGTGCCAGTGACTTTGTAATAGACACGGTAAATGAGTGCCAAAGGCTGTGTTCCTTCAAGTACTTTGTATCCTGAAGTTTTGGTGTTAAGTGTGAGTGCTTTCAAGATATGAGGATCTGAAAGGCTTAACGTAAGGTCTGTAAAACATTCGAAATGGATAGGTCCATTGAAAAGGCTGGATTCAACCATTCCAAGGATGCTATCGCTGAAATATGTGAATCTTGCATCTCGCAGACACAAGAAAATTGAGGTATTAAGACCTCTTCTGGTTAAGGGTTTAATCGCGATCTGGACTAACCTTATATGGATATAGTTATGACCGTCATTTCTATGTTGCCTAATTTGCTGTGGGGTGAAAAGTTGACACTTTTCGTGATCTTTGCTAAGAGCGTAGGTTTTTTGTACAGTCTTAACGTGATGTTCTGATCTAAATGAGGCCATTAACCATTTCTTTTTGTAAATACTTTTGGTTGAGACTTTGGGGATATTTCAATCTCCAAAACCTAGACTACTGTCTGTTTGAAAATCAAATTTCTGTTCTTCATTGACAATGTCAGGTATGCTATCTAAATGCATATGAGAGCTACTGCTAGTCATAGAGTTTGTTCTAAACAATCTACTCATGAAGTATAAATTCAAACACACAAAATACAGAAAACTTATAAATCAAACCTCTAATGCTTATTAGCTATATTCCTTCCCGCTCATGCACTCCGCTCATGCCTCTACTCTGGGACTTACTGTTTGGACAACGCGCCTTACTGTTTGGTGGGGAATACAGAAATTCACACAAAAGGATTAGCTTACAAGCAATCTGGAAAATGGATGAAAGAATAAATACTAAATTTGCAGAATGATTGAGAATAACTCAATGACTACCGAGTGGCTCTGATACCACATAGCAGCTTTCCTTACCAAAGGTTTAGCTATTGCTGTTGCGGAAGACTTGAAAAGAATGGATTCTATCAAACTGAGGTCAAAGACCAGTGTGAAGATAAAACAGATATGGAAAATAATCTTCATAATATATATATATATAACCAGTCAGTTCTTTGGGTTTGTGGCTATATAGATAGAGCTTACATAATGTGTCACTATCAAGAAGAAAGGAAAAACGTGTGGTGGCAAGTGGGGTATTTTATATATGTCAGGATGTTATTACCGAGAAGTTCAAAGGCTATAAGTCTTGAATGTTGGTCTTATATGGTGCCACAACCGAGAAGAAAAAGGTGGGATGTTAGAACCCAAATATCAAACCCTAACTCAAACCTTAACTATTGCACATAAAAGAGAAGGAAGGATGAAGATAGAAGGAGCAGAGCTCCGATATTTTTGTATTGATTTGTTTTGTAAAATTCTGTTATGCAACATTAGAGGAAGTTGTGCTACTTTTATACAGACTCTACTCCTTAAATGCCAGCTGGCATATTTAACAATTCTTAACAATTCAAATTAAAGCATAAACCTCAATTACATTTTGGGTTCATAACAATATTCCCCCCTTGAAAATTAGCCTTGTCCTCAAGGCTTAAAATGGAATTGTGGAAGTCCTCCCAATTAGTTGCTGTGCAGATTCTTCCCAAGCCTTCTTTGAGTCAAACTCCTGAACTTCCTTAATCAACTTAAGGCATAAATCTCAATAGATAGGGAGAAGATTGATGATTTCTTCACTGGGCAAACAAAGAGACCTACAAGCTGCCAATCTTACAGATAGGTTTTTGTCCTGTAGCAATTTGATAAAAGCACATTTGGATTCAAACACCTCAAACCTTTTGGCGACCAACTCTACCAAAACTATGTTCCCATAAGTCATATACGCAAAAAGCAAAGATTTCCATATAACCACATCAGGTTCAATAGGTGTATCTCTGATGAATATTTCAACCTCATTTAACAGATTAGCACGACCAAGAAGATCCCTCATGCATCTGTAGTGTTCGATTCGAGGAATGAGCTTATAAATTTCAGTAATGGCTCTAAAATAGTGAAAACCTTTATCCACAAACCCACCATGACCGCATGCAGACAACCCACCGCGGAATGTCGGCTTCACATCACTCGACGCTTCCATTTGTGAGAACATTTCCAGTGCTCCAACAGATTCCCCGTTCATAGCAAGACCAATTATCATGCCAATCAAGGCATTCTTCACCAAGATGTTGGTATAAAAGCCGCCTCTTTTGTAGTATGTATGCACACATTTTTTATGGTCCAATGCACCCGAATGCTCGCACTCAGATATTACACAAACAACCATTGCTGCGTCAAAGTCATTTATAACCCAAGGTCGATGGACAAGGTTTTGACAACTAATTAAAAAGGACATACTATACTTTGAGAAAACTTTTACAAGCTGTGCATAACCAAGACTAAATATATTTCCAGCAACCATTGCTTCGTCTTCAATAGCATCACTAAGATCCAGTACATTCTCAAGCAGGGATACAGCCTTGGCATTCTCGTCATCCACATGTCCCAACCGGTCCAAAGCCTTAATTCTTGACAAAGCTGAGATCATATCCCCAAGAGCTGAAAAGAGTTGAGAATAGTCTTCATCCCTCAACTTGACTTGACTTTCTAAATTGTCAGCAAGAGATATACGATATTCATGAGACAGAAACTGATCAAGAGATTGAAATCTGTCCACAAGTGTTGATCGTAAAGAAACTGTCAAACTCAACGGGGATACTTCTTTTATTTCTTTGAGAGATACAATATCAATGTCCTGATTGCAGTCTCTGTTGGCCCAATATGCAGCAACTTGTGCAGCAGCCATTGCATCACTGGCAGATGTTGCAGCTGTTTTAGCAGCTGATGTTGAGTCTACAAACTGCATATGTCATTTTTCACCACCACTACTTGTTCTGCGTTCTCCGCCACCACTTATCCTGCGTGAAGAACTAATGTTTGGTTTATTAGTCTTAACAGATTGAGGATGCACACTGTGCACAGGGATGCTGGTAGTACTACCAAAACTGCGTTCTTGTATAAGCTTTTCTGGAGGCTTGAACAGCTCCTGTTCAGATTTCGATGTATCCCACGCAACGTGGTATTCCTTGGCTATCTCCTTCAGGAGTTTCAACTTTACTTTGCCCATAGGGATTCTAACAGAGAGCTTGTCAATCAGCATACGATTCACACCACAGCTGGGACGTACATCAACAGCCGTAGATACAAAATCTTTACCATGTTTTTTTTCAAAAACATTCGTTAGTGCGATTAGTTCAAAAATCTCAGAACACCTGGGAGAGGCAAATATTAAACTAGCAATTCCTTCTTTGAGACCAGGCAGACACTCCCTTTGCTCTGCGATGATAGAAAGTCTAGATACTACTAATTCACAGAAGAGCTCAATGAACTCATTGGCAGCCAAAGTGTTATGTTTTCTGATCACATGTTCAAACCGGATTCGAGCAGTAGCGTTTTTACCAGATTGTAGGAGCAAGGCAATGTCACGCCTCATTTTCTTCACTACCACTCGCCCCTCGTTCCTCAGCATCTTTATTCGAGCCACTGCCCTCTTCAATTGCATTTTGTTGAATTTAAAGCCTCCACCCGGATCCCGAATGCCATTACAGTAGCACATGTCACAAATTGGCGTGGAGGAACCAATTATACTGCCCCCAAATGCTGCCTGTGATGTTTGAGTTGGACTTTCAAAAGGACTTGTCTGAGCAAGATTAGACCCAAAGGCTCCAAACATAGGCTTCTGACTAAAACCAGATGAACAAACAAAAGCTCTACCTAAAGCAATTGTACTTCTATATTCAAAATCAAGGTAGCAATTTAAGTCAAAATAATGGGGCTGGATGGCAAGATAGTCGAGATGGAGAACTTCAATACTGTGAACCAATGGCTGAATGAACATATTGTCATTCTGTCTCTTAGACATTTCATCAAACAGATGCAATGCATATAAATTTTCCTTCACAAATTTACCCACAAGATACCAATTAACCCATCCAAATTTATCTTTCAGGTATGCACCATAGTAATCAATCAAAAGAGAAAGGAATTTAGCCTCCGAAGTTGCTGAAATGATACTCAAATTAAGAACTACGTCAGGTCCATTTTTCGTAGTATCGGATAACGAGTGCTTATGGAGTAGCCGCGGAGCAGAGGTCATCGTTAAAGCATGAATCCCTGTTTTCGATTCCAGAAGCAAAACTGTAGCTGCAGCGGAGTCCTTCGAGTGTGGCTTGACAACCGAAGTTGCTAGTGCTCGCAACAACGGTGAAGATGAGAGCAGCGGTTGACCTTGGACTGCCGACAGACTAAGCTGCGATTGGCTCTTTCAGCACAGATTGGGCTCCGAGATAGCTGGATCAGATCAATTGCAGGAGAACCATGATGATCGCCCGCAAGAGGGGCGGAGATACCTTCCCCAACACCCCGAAAGAACATGTCGCGACGAAATTGTGTAAGAGAGTCGGCGAAGGCCTGGTCGATCGCAGCAGTGATGAGGGGAGGTAAAGCAGCGACGCAAGCCTCCAAGGAAGCAAGACGGGATTCCAAGGCAGCGTCGCAAGTAGCAGCGGATTGGCGGGTGTGCACAGAAGGGAATCCAGGAATCGATATGGGTGATAACATTGTTAGAACCCAAATCTCAAACCCTAACTCAAACCTTAACTATTGCACATAGAAGATAAGGAAGGAGGAAGATAGAAGGAGCAGAGCTCCGATATTTTTGTATTGATTTGTTTTGTAAAATTCTGTTCTGCCACATTAGAGGAAGCTGTGCTACTTTTATACAGACTCTACTCCTTAAAATGCCAGCTGACATATTTAACAATTCAAATTAAAGCATAAACCTCAATTACATTTTGGGTTCATAACATGGGACTACCGAAAAAAAGAAGATGAGCAGTTAGCATATATATATATATATATATATATATATATATATATATATATATATATATATATATATATATATATATATATATATATATATAAAGGCCGAGCTCGACCTCAGTGCTTTTCTGTATCATGCATGCCGAGCTCGACCACCTTTTTAGGTGTATATATATATATAAGGGTTTAGACAAATCCTCGGCAAGACAAGTGCCATGCTCGACCAATTTTTTGGGTATAGGAACGACAATTCCCACAAGTTGAGATAGATGCAAAGGTCAGAACTACTCTGTTTGAAACCTTAATCTTTTCAATGCCATGCTGCCGAGCTCGACCAATCCTTAATCTTTTCAATGTCGTGTTGCCGAGCTTGACCAAAAAAAAAATTCTCGACCAAAAGACAGGGAAAGTGGGGGTGGAGGACTGTTAGTGTTTGTATATACGTATAAGCAGGCCGAGCTCGGCCAAAGGTTGATTATCATGCTATAACACATCACTTGCTCCACCCCAGTTCTGCTCGGCTAATATAAAAATTGAAATCGGGCCAATGTCAGCGAGTTGGCTGAGATGTAAGTTGGCATCTTGTACGAGTTCAACTATAAGTTCTTAGTAGCATGGTGTTCTTTTTGCCGAGAAATTTTGGTGGGCATGAGACTTAATTTCCTTAACCATTCGGCTTACGAGCCGAAGCTCAAGAAAATTGGGGGGCAATGTTTGGACCCGATATTACACCATCGGCCCAAGTGATCGAGGCCGTTGAGTAAGCATACTTCTACGCCATCGATAAAAAAATGAAGATAATTTTGTTATTGTTAAGAGATAATATTATGGTTTTTGCCATAATAATTATCTTTTAATTATCCCAGCATTATATCTTCAAACATGGACAGTTCGAGTGAAATTGGAATTCCAGCTATTAGATTGGAGAAGCATGGTGGATGAGGTTTGAAAAGTCAAGGTGATAATGCAAATTAGAATTGGTGCATGGGAAATGAATGATAAAGACCCACGTAGAGCATTTAAATATTAAAACCAATCTTGGTATTAGATTGGTTAGGTGGCTAATTAAAAAAGAAAACAAAAGTCTTGGATAATGATGACAAGCCTAGATAGGCTAGGCTATGATGATAAGAAGACTTTTGGTTGGATAGGCTTTTGTGAGGTTTAGAAAACCACGAAAATCTATCTGATGTATGTGCTTTGGTCTCTGCGGATCAATTTTAGGAATTAGAGTTGCAATTAAACTCTGCAACGTTATTTGACCGTGCAAAGCAAGTATTTCAACCCTATAAATGGAAGGCTCAGTGCACAGTTCAAGAGACCTCAAACTCAACACACAAATCTGCCCTGCACAAACCCTCGCTTTACACGAAACCTCTCAACAACCTTGAGATTTTTATTTTCCTTTTCGCCAACACATCTTCAGTTTAGATAAACAGCACTGTGAAGACAACCGGTGGTATCTTCAGTTTGGATGAACAGCACTACCGTCGTAGAATCAGCCGACCTCGGAGCACTTTCAGTTTGGATAAACAGTACTGCATCGAGGCCGACTGATTATCTATCCAAGTCTCGGTCAAGAAGGATTTTTGAATCTTTTTTGGCAAAGGTCATCTCATTAGCCTTCTCGGCGAAGTGAGGTGTTACCAAGTTACTACATTCGGCACACCGAAAGCCGAATTTGATATTGAACTTTGTAATTGGTAGCCTTGTCTTCAGGCTTGAGGACCCAGAGGCCGAGACGTGTTCCTTTCTCGATCGCAATCGTAAGACGTAGAAGTCAGCCGCGCACATCAACGCAACATCAACACATTTTACTCCCCAGCTGAGCTCGGCCGACGAGTTGGCACGTCCCGCACATATTTGAAGGACATAGTTAGCTCACTAATTGCTCGGCCTGCGCGCCACGTAAGGTAGGTGATTTTTGTGGTCAACAACTTCTTCTAAACCCTTTCGTGACCTCTTTCTTCTGCTGCAGTTAACCTATTAATACTAATTAGTATGGTTTGTGAAATCATTAAACCCTAAACCCTTCTGTAGCCTCTTTTTTCTGCTGCAGTTAACCTGTTAGTTCTAATTAGTTAGTATGTTTTGTGACAACTCTAACCCTAAACCCTTTTGTGACCTCTTTTTTCTTCTGCAGTTAAGCAAATATGTAAAAGATAATTGATGGAAAGTTACCTTTCCTGGGTGAAGAAATAGAAAGAAAAGCCTCCAAAATTCAATTTCAAGTAACTCCAACGAGCCTTTGACAATGTAAAATGATTGATGGTGGTTGCATTTGCATGCAGACTGTAGAGTGTGATATTAACAGAGTATCATGATCCTTGAATCTGAAGCCAAAAACAGCTAGCTGTGATCTGTCCTGTACGGACTAGAAAATTGGACCAGTTGGGTCACCACAGGAATGGGTTCACACTGCTCAGAATTTTGTATCAAGTTATAATACTTTGATCATGTCAACGAGAAGGGATGAATGGTTGTAATCTACTTGATTTTTTATGATTTGGAAGATATGGTTGTAATATGATGCCAAAAACTGGTCAATACAAGAGATCATCCAGTACCGTGTCGGCTAATTTGATTAGGAATTTTATATAAACTAACCTTTAAGCTTTACTTGTTATCAAGGTCCATCGGAATTCGGGTAGGATTTTTTTCCAGGAAACACCATCAACAAATTTCAAAATGAGACCAGTTTAGAAATGCTTTTGTGAAAAATATTTCTACTTTTACTGCTTTTGCTAGAAGCATAATAGAACTTTTATTTAAAATTCAACAGTAGCTTACACGCGTGAATTTCAATTAACACTCTTATTATAGCGGTGAGTTTAATAAGTGCGATTCTGATTTTATAAAAAATAAAAATAATCGCATCTATGTATTACACTCAATAATTGGACTTTTTTTTACTGAACTCAAATTTTCTGATTCATGTTTAAGAAATCTCTATTAAATAGAGAGTGAATTATTTCTCTTCTTTTCGTGAAAGTACATAATAAGGTCATATGTCATGAGAACAAGTTACATTACACTAATTCTACATGGAATCACGTGCTATGACATAAAGACACGCGAACAAATTTTCACATGTCTTTATTTTATTAGCACAAGACACTACCATGACGATGTATCCATGTCAGACAAGTCTTTCACCATGTGCCCTTCTATGTTCCTCCCAAAAAGATTTCCCCACTAAGAGCATTTCCAATGTAAGGACTCAAATATTTCTTCCAAAAAAAAAATGTAAGGACTCAAATATTATATTTTGGTCCAAATACAGAGCATCTCCAATGCCGCTCATATTGAGTTTTGAACTTTTGAGGCAAAGTGAGACCCAAAATATGATATTTGAGTCCAATGTGAGCCCATGCCACAAGAGAAAATGTTATTCATTCAAGAAAAATGAGATTTAAGTTTTGAGTCAATCATCTCCAATGCACAAACTCAAACTGTTAAAACTGAAATATAAGTTTTGAGTCCAATATTTTCTACTTCAATGCAAAAACTCAAAATGAGTCTTAAGACTTAATTAGTCTTTACATGGGACGAGAAAACCACAATACTTAAATTCACTATCTTTTTACAACCCAAATATAAAAATATAGATTCAAAATTTGAGTCTTGCATTGAAAATGCTCTAAAAATCATTTTTTGAAATTTAACTCAAAATTCCCCACCCATTCTTAAGTAGGTGCCTCACTATACGCCAAAATTACTTTCATAATCCTATTTTTTAAATTTTCATTTAATATTATCATAAACCTTTGTAATCTAAAAGCCTAATTAGACGACAAAAGATAATTTAAGGCATCTCCTACGAACAATTTTGAGATTTGAAAACGATAATATATATATATATATGTATGTATGTATGTATATAATAGGGTAGTATTATTGACACTTTAAAGATTTTATTGTGCACTTCTTATATAATAATTTTATTTTTACCAATAAAAAATATTAACAATAAAAAGAAAATTCTAAAACTATAGGGTTTTTTTATTTATAATTCTGTGCATCTCGTTTCTATTAATAGACCGTATCAAATTTGATTAAGAATTGTCATGCATTGCATATGAAAAAAGTATATGTTGAGCATAATTAAGCTTCCATAATTAATCACTTAACAAGAAGAAATAGAAAAAGGTTGCTTCTTCTTTTCTTTTCTTTTTTTTTCCCGAAAATAACTGTGTTGACATGATTTTTATACACCAAGAAAGCAACAAGTTCCTTCAAATCACTGAACGTAAAATCCAATTTACTACACGGAGTAGGCTAGCTACTAATTAAGTACGTACTGATCATCAAAAACTTCATTATCAAAGTAAGACTCGATAGTCTTTGAAAACATCATGTCAAAATCATACTGGTCGATGCTTGATGAAAACACGCTCATGAGACCAGAGGACTCGAACACCGTCAAATCATTCGACACAAGATGATCACGCGGTGATGAATGGGTGTGGTCGCTTTTCAGCATATGATCAGTTGTTGGCATATCTTCTTTGACGAACACTTTGTTTTTAACCGATGATGAAGTGAAGGATGAGAAAATGGGGTGCTCTTCTTTGTTTGTCAAACAGTTGGCCTTGTCAAAACAAATGAACTTTGAAGAATCTTTAGGACTTGTGGAATCCAAGACCAATTCCGAAGCGCTGAGGTAGTCTCCGCAGGTGTGATTCCCAAAATATGTGGTCCGAAACATTGGTGGATGATCTTGAATTTGTTGCACGTGTTTGGTTGCTTTGCACTCGAATTTGTGAGTGCATCTGAAGTAGTTTCTGCATATATGCAACACATATACCTATGGTCAACTTCAATCTTGAAACTATTACCACTTTAATTATTGCAGTTGTAACAATTTCACTATAAAAATCTACTATATGTATGTACCTTGAATGCTTGGTATTGTGGATAACTTTTTGCCCGTATTTTCTCCATGCATGACCATCATAAGTCAAAGCAGGAGTGTCTCTAATCCAAGAGTGTGAAGTCTTTCTGCAAAGAGCAAGAAGTTGCAACTCTTTGTTAGAACTTTAAAATTAATATATTAATTTATCAAATTAGGCAAAATTCCTATCTATTGATTTGAAATGAAAGGTTGAGGTTAAGTGGTAATGCTACCATGGTAAGAGGGATATGGGTATTGGATATTTAGATCATTATATATAAGGAACAACAGAAGCATCCAAATTTTGGCAGAATGGGCAAAACATGAACATGTATGAGAGCAAGTGGTAGTCTTCACTTTTTTTATCTCAATAGAAGTTCTATGCATTCTTGAATAAATAAATAAATAAATAATATTAATCCATCAGAATCTAACAGCTGTTGTGAGTAAATTAATTGTAATTATAATTGTTCACACATTAACATAAATCTAACAACTGTGGTGAACAAATTAATTACTGTTGTTCATACGCGCATGAGGATGATTGCCAAAATAAAGGACTCTTTAGTGTTGTGCGTTTCATACACAAATGTTTGAGACTGAACAATCAAATCATACATGGAAGAAAAAAAATCACTTTGAACACTAAGTTAATGCAGATGTTGGTGAATTTTACATAGGTAGTAATTAATTAGAGAACCCTATAACTAATTACCCGGATCTAAAGAACCCTACAACTAATTACCTTCTCTTATAAGAACCTCTACGATCCTTGAAGGTTGAAGTGCTCCTACAACCGATCTCCTCCTCAGTATAATCTTCAGACTCAATAGCAGCCGCATGATCATGATTAGCATCCCAAGATGATGAATCTGCACCGTAACCACCACCACCACCACCACTACCACCGTCACTAACACCAGTACCACCACCGCTAATTTCAGTGCCACCACCACTAACACCACTGCTATTCCCTTGAATTTGATCAGAAACAAACTCCTGATCAGACTCCATTCGCTTTATAATCAAAAGGGTATTCACAAATGACCCCAAAATCTTATTAACAATACCTTCAGCCGATCCCCCCTCATCACCATCAACAACAAATGATCTATTTTCAAAAACCTTACTCAATTGACTTGCCAGTTCACGCCCTTGGATCAACTCCTCCATCGCTCTCTCCCTATTTGGTATCACACTCTTCATCGCTCCCTCCCTATTTGGAACAACTTCAGTTTATGTATATTGGAGAGTTTCTGGTGTGTGCTTTGCTGTAGCCAAAGTGATTGATGGGAGGTAACCTTATATATCGGTCAAGAGGAGCTCCTGATGTTAAAAGTTATGATCCTCCCCGGAATTATCCGATCCCAAGAATTTAAAAATTCAGACCATTCTAATTAAATCTTACGGTCCTTATTACCTGAATCCCTCTCCCCTACACGGTTCAGATTTAGTTTCTTCTACTCCGGACAGTGACATGGGACACAACCTCACATGCTCCGCCCGATTAACATTAACGTCTTTCGTCCCACTAACGGCAAGATGAGTCTCCACGTAATGCGACAAATGTTGTACGACGTCATGGTCATGAGGTAACCCTAATGTCGTCAGCAAGTGGTGTTCTTACCTATCCTGTCCTTGTCTGACGTTCTGTAAATTTAACTATTTTTTATTTTGCTCACTTTTTTAAACCAAAAATTTAGAGAAAATTGTATGAATGGTTCTTCAATTTTAATCTAATTGGAGCAATAATTTCTCAACTAAAAATTCATGACTATTGGTCCTTTAATTCATCAAAACATGTAGTTATGGTTCTTTTCGTCAACTCAGTCAAAATTCAGTCAAATTAAGTCATGTTGGAATGACCATTACTCCAATTAAGTTAAAGTTGAGTGACTATTTCTCCAATTGAGTTAAAGTTAAGAAACTATTGCCACAATTTTTCTCATTTTGTTTTTTTATATTTGCCCCTTAATTCAACCTCACATGTGGGACACGTGACTTATCTTGACAGAAGTTTTAACGTAGTTGACGAAAAGGACCATAGCTGCACGTTTTGAAGAATTAAGGGATCATTGGTCATGAATTTTTAGTTGATGGATCATTACTCTAATTAAGTTAAAATTAAAGGAAAACTAACGAAAAATCTATAAAAAAAACTTTCGTTTTAATGAAAAATCATTTTTAAAGGTATAGTGAATAGTACCAGGGAAAGGTAAAAATGTGAATTTTCATTAAAAGTGAACAGTACTGGAATTGTTTTGTTAAAACTCCCTAATAAACCATTATTACAATTTCCTCAAAAATTTAAAAGTCTCAAGTCGTTTTATCATATTATCTCCAAATTCTGAAATAATACTCTCATCCCCAGTTGGACCATATAAAAATTGTTGGCCAAAATTACGGTTGCATCCTTTGGGAGATTGTGTGATTGGAGCCCTTGAGGTAGATTGTTATGTTATAAATGGCAAACAGAGTGGCATTATGGTTTGTTGATAAGATGTGACGAGAAATTTTTTATTGGGCTCTGAAACGGGTGGTATTCCGTATTTCATTATACAAGTAGAGAGAAGTTTTATTTTTTAAGTTGTTAATTTCCTAAAATAAGTATCATCACTTATATAATGACATGTGATGTACCCAGTGTAATGAAATACGGCCCTTTTGCTACCGCGCCAGCCATCTCCACGATGGGCTGCCTGTTGCAAAGGAGGGCAACTCCTGCGCGAGGAAGAAGAAAGGAAAAGAAAAGTTGTTTTAATAATATCTTGAACCGGACGATGTCGTTTCAGCATTCCTTTTAAATGAAACATTGCGTTTTGTTACTTTACTTTTCTCTGTTTTTCCTTTCTCTTTTTTTATCTTCTATCTTTTTTCTACTTGACTTGGTTCCTATTTTCCCTACTTTCTTCTATCCTTCTTTTGTATAACCTCACGGAAGTTATTTATCCTTCTTTTGTATGTTTTTTTTCTTTCTAGCCATCACTACTTTCAAAGAATTTCCGATGTGAATTTGAGGACTTGTTTCATGTTTCAAGTAATATGAAAATTAATGGAAAGAGTTTGAATTTTTTTTAGTTTTAACCTAAAGAACAAAAATGTGTTGTAAGTGAATAGTACTAAAAGTGACTTTTTAGAGTAACAATGTACTTAACGTTAAAAGTGAACAGTACCAGGAGTGTTTTGTTATAAGACTCCCTAATTTAAATCCATCTGGGCTTCTGCCTAGATCTCGCCTAGGCATCTAGCTGCTAGGTTCTAGTCTGTTGTTTGACTAGTGCTTAACTTTTAGGATCTAATCATATCCAATTTAAGCTTCTTACATTGGTTTTGATATTTTTACTTATAAACGCTTTGGTGGAGAGACTATTTTCTGCTATGAATATTGACTCAAAATTTTGCACTCTCCAATGTGAAACTAACTGCTTTGATTGAACCTTGCACTCTTTTTGAATTTCGCCCCTCCCCTCGGCAAATCCCGGCTTCGCCACTGGATGTACCACCATGTATTCCAAACACACTGAAAATATGTCGACCTTAATAAGGTCCTTGTTCTGTTCAAGTCCCAACGTGGGGATAAAGCATCATTGGAGCAAAACTTCTTATATATTAATGGGTTGGTTGGAATATTCAAAAAGAAAAAGTATATAAAATATTTAAAAAGAAAAAGTATATATGTAAAAAGAAATAGGAAAGGGTGAGAGAAAGGGCGAAATTGTGGGAGTAGAAAGAGATTTAAAAAACTAATAATAAGAGATATGCTTTAATGACATGTGAATAATGAGGGAAACATAAGCAACAAAAAAATTGTGCAAAATTACTTTGATGTCTATCATTTTTATTTGAAAATATTTTCTTTCAATTTCGCATGAAAGGGTTGTACTAAAAAAAATTATGCAAGAAAGGGTAATAATAGTATTTTCATTAACTTATAGGTAAATTACACCATACCCCTTCAGGTTTGAGGTCTATTACAACTCTATACAACATCTTTAAAACATTTCATTTTCATACATCCAGTACCATTTAATTTCAAAATAACACCTCCGTTAGATTTTCCATCCATTGGTCTATTAAATGCTGACGTGGTTGCCACATTTGTGTTGATATGGCTGCCACGTGGCAAAAATAATAATTTTTTATACATTAATAATATTATAATATTAACATATTATTAATAATTATATATATATATATAATATACAAATAAAAACCCGATCTCCTTCCCCATCTCATCTCCCCGCAACCACCCCCACATAACCTGCAACAACAAGAGGGAAAAAAAAAATTCCAAACCCACCCGCCTTCCCCCTCGGCCACGACCCGCCAGAAACACCCATCGCCCCCCCCCCCCCCCCCGCGCGCCCGTGATCCACCGCCGTCCTTCTTCTTTTTCCTGCAAATTTCTGGGTTTTTTTTCCTCTCCCCTTCCTCTCATTCTTCTTCTTCCTCTCATTCTTCTTCTTCCTACAAATTTTTGGGTTTTTTTCCTCTCCTTCCTCTTTTTCTTCTTCTTCTTCTTCTTCCTGCAAATTTCTGGATTTTTTTCTCTCTCCTTCCTCTTTTTCTTCTTCTTCCTCTCCTTCTTCTTCTTCTTCCTGCAAATTTTTGGGTTTTTTTTTCTTCTCCCCTTCCTCTTTTTCTTCTTCTTCCTCTCCTTCTTCTTCTTCTTCTTCCTGCAAATTTCTGGGTTTCTTTTTCCTATCCCCTTCCTCTTTTTCTTCCTTTTCCTCCCCTTCCTCTTTTTCTTCTTTTTCCTCTCCTTCTTCTTTGTCTTCCTGCAAATTTCTGGGTTTTTTTTTTCCTCTCTCCTTGTTGCAGGTTCTAGGTTAGGTTGGTTGTGGTGGGGAGAGGAGAAGATGATGGAGGGATGGGGAAGGGTTACGCGCCGGGGGGGGTGATCTGAAGGAGATCAGGTTTTTTTTTATATATTTAAATTATTAATAATAGGTTAATATTATAATATTATTAAAGTATAAAAAAAAAAAATTGCCACGTGGCAGCCACATCAACACAAAGGTGGCAGCCACATCTGTATTTAACAGACCAATAGATGGAAAATCTAACGGAGGTGTTATTTTGAAATAAAGTGGTACTAGATGTATGAAAGTGAAATGTTTTAAAGATGTTGTATGTAGTTGTAATAGATCTTAAGCCTGAGGGGGTATGGTGTAATTTACCCTTAACTTTTTTTATAAAGAGTATTTTATTCATAGGTAATACAAATATTGTCAATATTCAACTTTGGTAGTACTTGTAATGTAAATCATGATATAATGTTAATTACATGCATTTCTAATATAACTAATTATTCTTCCCTTCTTTACCCAGATTTCTAGTTAGTGGTAATGTGATCAATAAATACAGTGTGAATAAGAATTGGCTCGATTACTTTCCTTGTCACGTGTCGATGCGTCATCAAATACCTGTACCTCTAACACACTCTGCCTCTGGGATATAGGCAAATCACAACTCAAGATCCAATTGCGTAGTAATTTCTCGTATGCTTTATGGCTACATCTAACATTCTTGTTAGACTGTATACGTACCCTAAACAGGGATCAAGCAATTCGTAGTTCAACATTTATTAAACTCTGAACTTTTTGTAAAACACTTCTTAGCAGAAAACATAGAGTACCACACTACACATCAAGCATGAGACAAACAAGAGTTGTTATTTTGCCATTCACACACATGTGTTTTCCAACACCATCCAACATTCATACCAATCCATATCACATACAATACACCAAAACTGCAGGGCTAAAGCAACACAGTTCAACTGAAGCCTACATCTCTGCAACTTTCTCAATCCAAATTAAATCCAAGGAATCAACGAATCAAATAATACGATTTTGGACCACTCAACGAAATCCAACAATATCGGGTTTCAGACTACTCGATGGACCAAAATACTAAGCAGGATTCCAGACCACTCAACGAAACCCAAACCAGGATACGATTTCAGACCACTCAACAGAATTGCGGAGTAAAAGGGATTCCAGATCTCTTTACAGAATCCGAGTGGATATGATTTCAGACCATTCAACGGAATTGTGAAGTACAACGGGTATCAGAACACTAAATGAAATCCAAGCTTGATACGATTCCAGACCACTCAACGGAACCCCATCAGAACCCAATTCTGGACCACTCAATGGAACCGAGCAGAAGTCCAAGAACATATAACAACGCTTGAAGAAAATGACATGAAACAAGTACTCAACTTACAAAAGCTCAACGAAAAAAGAAATGGAACAAAGCACAAGTTACACAATTTAGAACGGGTCAACGAAACGAGAAATGAATAATGAAACAGAATGTGAAACATGTTTCGAAGCAACAAACCCCATGACACTGGGTTAACGGTCCACTACTAGCTCTCACATTTCATCACATCAAACCAATTATGCAAAACAAACCCATTTCAAATAGGCACGTCAAGTCACATTTCATAAACGTTTCCAATCCACAATCAAATCATATTTAATAAAAACTAGATCGATGGCTAAATATAAGAATAACAATTTATAAAGCCAAGTCATATCACACATGTTAAAGTCACTCACTACCAACGTAGGCCCACTAGACTCAATTGGGTCTCTACTCATGCTACATTAATCATTTACAAATGATTCGGGACATTTTATCTAATAGTCAATCCTCGGTCGACATGGTCACTCGTAGGGTAAACAATCCTACCTAACTCAACTGGAAAGATCCGCACCAGATCTCCGATCCATAACTTCCTAAGAGTTTTAATAATCTTCTAGAATAATATCCTAAAGTTTCAGAATGATCCAACGGTCGAATCTCCGCCAATCGCTAAAATTAAGAAGCGGCTGATGTTTAGTTTTACAAACTTAGAAATTCAATTCGGGAATCCGTAAGTCGGATTCTTGATCCATAAGTTCTTAAGGTCCTCAAATATTACGTACTATCACGTATTAAAGTTTGGTATCAATCCAACTGTCGGATCATCAATCCAACTGTCGGATCATCAATCATATAATGACCAAGTGGTGGCCTCTAACGAAACTATGTTCAAACGACGGAATTTCGTCAATCGGACATCACATATGGAATCGGAACATAAATTTTAGCCTAGAAGGTCAGATGGGGTTTCAGCCCACACATCGCAGCCATGCACCGCTGCACACGGCTGTTGCCCGATCTGACTCGCCAAAAAATTCAACTAATTCTAAAATTACCAAAATTTATAGAATTGTATATCTTAATTAGGGGAGTAATTTTTATACATGGGCTGAAGTCCAATTAGGCCAGAAAGTGGCCTGAAAACTCCTCGATCCGCCGGAAACCCTAGAAATTGGTGTTTCTCAATTCGTCGAAATCATAACTTCGCTGCCCCCATAATTGTTTGGGCTTTGATCTAGGCCTCAAGGGGAGTTGGACAAGGATGGTGGTCGTCGGTGGTACCTGCAGAAACGGCGGAATTGCCACCGTACACCATGTATCATGTCGAGGTGATTTTCACCAAACTAAAACCAAATTCCTTCTAATTTTGGGTGGAAATGAAAGAGGGAAGGTCGTGGAGTATTTTCCAGTTGGTGTCTCAGCTTAATTCGTCAAAAATTAGCTGGCGAACCATCGGGTTCCATGGTTACCGCCGGTTGGGTTGTAAGGAAGCGGGTAGGGATAATGGATGATTCAATGCTTCTATCTCTCCCTTCCCTTCTTTTCTTCTCTTCCCCCCCCCCCCCCAACTCATTGGTCACCCTCTTCCTTCTTCTTTTTTTATTGGTTGCACCTTCCACTCATCTCTCATTTCTCTTTTTTTCTTTCCATCCCAACCACACACGTGGTGTCATCTTAAATGTCTCGGTGGAGCTTTCTAGAATTTTGAGGCTAAATTACTAAAATGTCCCTAACTTTAATCGTTTATATCTCCTTCGTTATAACCCCGTTTCACGAATGGTTTGCGCATACGTGTTCGTGAGATCGAGCTTTATCCAATTATATATATTTAGTGTGACCTTGAAAAGTCCAAGGATTTTTAATGATTACTGACCAAACTTCAAACTTCGTAATTAGCTTAATTAAAATCTAAATTCAAATAAATCAATATAAATTCCCAAAAATAATATAAAATCTCAACATTACAAATACGTAGGTTATAATAGTAAAATCCAAGAACATAATTTCACATTTCTTATCCTGAAAATCCCAATCCTATTTCTTAATTTTACATCTACATCATCTTTAATTCGGTCGAAATAGGATTTGTTACTTATAAAATTCTTCATCAATTTTTTGTTGACATATTATGGGTGTGAATACTACTATTCTCATTAGAGAAGTTTTAGCATTTTGACACAAATTAAATCTTACACTTAACGTGTTTATTGGGTGAAATAATAGGTAGATTCAGATTAAGCAAAATGACAAAGTCTCTTGGTAACCAAAACTCGATGACAATTCTTTTCATGATCTCAGTAGAGAAACCTCCTTATAGTAAATTAGACTAATTTGATCTGCACCAGCTCAAGTACTTTGTATTATACAGCCCTGGTCTTAGGGGTAATTGCATCGATCTTAACCAAGATTTGTGAACTGTAATAACAAACAATTTAATAGTTTTCGTTTATGGAAAGGATACAATAAAAATATAATAATAGCTAGAGCACTAGCCTCCATTGCACTCATGTGATTATAAACAAATATTTGAGATCAAGACAATGCAATGCAACCACATGCATTGTTTATTCATAGAGAATGACTAAATAGTATGAATTCCAAATCGGAGAAACAAGGGATATTGTATGTGGTTATAAGTAATTGAATTATTTTTCATATTATCAATTTGTTTTACGGTGAAATTTCAACTTCTTCATGGTATGAAAGTAGGTTGTCCCTCATGTGAAACCTAACAGCCACACCTGCTCCACGTCTCCCAATTTGTGTTGTCCATGTATTTAGCTTAAAAATTCACCACACATGAAGGAGTGTGTTGAGAGTATGAATCCCACATTGAGGAAACAAGGGACATTACTTGTGCTTATAAGTAATTGAGTTACTCTTTATATTGTCAATTAATTTTTACGATGGAACCTTCACTTCTTCACCACCCTCTCTCCCTGGCCCCCAAAACACCCTCCACAAAACATGCCTAGTTAATTATATGTTACTAATTTCATAGGTCTAAGAAGTTCTCCATCTCTGGTGAAAAAAAGAAAATACATATCCCCTTGTAGAAGTCGTGTTGGAATGTATTCTTTAAGAATGTACAAATTATCTCTAAGTTAACGTATTGGTAATTAGAAAATTATCCGAGAGGTACCCTTTGTACTTGCTCGGGTTTGCCAATAGCAATATCACTATCGCTTCTTGTAAACGAAATAACATCTCTAATCACTGGTGAAGAGGAGGAGGTAGAGCGCCCTTGCTTCCTCTCCTTCTCCCTCCTCTTTTTAATTTTTTCTTTTCGTTCAATGTCTTTTTTTTGTGAATAAATATTATCGCTTGGTGATTTGGTATAAGCCATGCTCAAATATCTTATTTCCTATCACTTTTTTCCTGCTCCTCCTTCGAATCACACAATAATAGAAGAATGAACTTTGGATGAGCTTATAAATAAGTTAGGCTACTTTATATGTTGCCAATTAGTTTTATAGTAGAACCTTAACTTTCTTTACAGTATTAAAATATTTTATCCCATGTGTGATGTCAAATGGCCACACGCACTCCATGTCACCCTATTTGTGCGTGTATATGTCACATTAATTAGTGAATTTATTTGATTAGATGTCGATTGTACACATTACTTGTCACATGAAATAGACAAGAATGTAAATAAATAAATAAGTGATTTCTGTAACATTCCTCATTAATATGATTATATTTCAGGAAAACTAATGAAAATGGTTTGAAAACTTTGAGTTTTAATGATAAGGACAAAATAAAGGGTAAAGTGAATAGTGCCAGAATTGACTTTTTAGTGTAAAAATGTGGTTTTTCGTTAAAGTGAACAGTACCGGGAGCTTTTCGTTAAAGTTCCCTTATATCTCACGTCCACCATAAAGGGAGTGCCCGGTGGCACATTAATTGCATCCATCTAACATAAAGAAGTATCTTCTTTCATTTAATGAATTTAAACAAAATTATGGCAATGCTGCACTAAGCAATCAACGTATTAACAAAGATAAAAACATGTGTTCAGCATCGAGACGTAACTTGAAATAGGCTTCAGAGTGAGTGACTGAGCAGGTAACATATTAAAGAGTCAAAAGATGTTCACACTATTTGTTGCCACTTAACCCTAAAGGAGTCAACACAAGTCTGTGTTAGATGGTTTATTCATCAATTATAACATTACACTGTAAAGAAAAACATTTTAAATTAATAATTAAGAAGAAGAAATAGCCAACTAACTTTATAATCGAGAAAAGATTTCACAATCAATAATCAATTGCAGCATGGCAAGTAGATAAAGCTTGTAGTTGTCAAACTATAAGTGTTTTCGTATAAAAATTGTAGTCGTGGAGATATTTTTTTAAATTTACTATCTTTTTTTTTTTTTGGAACAAGGAATAGCATTCCAAAGCAGCAAAAGCCAACAGGTACAAGAAAGCCTACCAGGAGGCTAACACCACAAAGGCACAACGAACACCGAGCGATGAAAGGGGATACAACCAGAAGACTCGTCAATCAAATTGAGCGTCACCCTTAACACCGCCACAACAAAACCAATGTGGACAAGGAAGACCATCCTTGTTCAACACATGAACCAAAGAAGATGGGGGTCTAACAACCCAAACCCGATCACCCATCTCTGGAAAACCAAGCAACGCTAGAAAATCCACCGCCAAATTGGCTGTTCTTGGCACCCAAGACCAACGACAGTTCTGAAAAGCTTCACTCACCAATTTAACTCTTGTCGAAATAGGAAAAGCTTCCCAACTGCCCGTATCGATAGCTCCAGAGAGACAATCGATGGATTCACGAGAATCCGATTCCAAAATGACTGAGTTACGACCCAAAGATTTCCCCAGTTCATAACCACGCATCAGTGCAAAAGCTTTTGCCGCAGCAACAGAATAGGACGTTGAAGCATACCTCGCTGCAGCCACAAACCTTCCAGCCGCATCCCTTATAACTACCCCAACAAAACCCATTGTAGACACTTTAGACTAGCTAGTATCAACATTAATTTTTTAGAAATGAGATGGAGGAGGCAGCCACCGAGGAACCTGATCTTGTCGAGCAATGAGCCCCACATCAATACTTCCCGTCCAGCCCATGGCATCCCAATAAGACCCAATTGCAAAAGACAACCCTAACAATACCTTAGTAGGATTAATGGGTACCTGGTTGAACACAAAATCGCAACGAGTTCGCCAGATAAACCAACAAGTAAAAGCAACATAGGATTGGACCCATCGACTTCACCAAATTTACTATCTCTGTATATAAAGCCAGACGTCCTTTTTTGGATCATCGACTTCACCAAAAAACCTTAGGACAAAAATGTTTTCCAAACAAAAAAATTCAAAAGCAATCCAAAATAATTCAAGGGTATTTTCATCATATGAACAGTGATAAACAATGTTTTAATATTTTACTATTCAGTGTACAATGTTAAACAATTTTTTAATATTTAACTTTTTCCTTTACAGTTTTTTTTCTTTAAATAATTAGTACCTCACAATGAGCTAGCAACAAGTTGTTTATTAAATATTATTTTCTCTATTTTTAAACACATTCAAAATATCTTAAAATGCGTGTAGTGCCGGTTATAAAAAAAAGTATTTAGCGCGCGCATAACGCATAATTTTTTTTGTATAGTTTTCTTTTATATAAAAATATTTAAAACATGTAAGTCCATTGTAGCACACCGTGTTTTTTTTTTCTTTTCAAAACCTCACAATGGACTAGCAATAATGTGATTTAATTAATTGTTAATTAAATATTATTTTCTCTATTTTTAAACATGTTCAAATATCTTAAAAGAAGTGTAGTGCTGGTTATAAAAAAGATCTTTCGCACGTGCATAACACATAATTAATTCTTTTTATACAATTTTTTTTATATAAAAAAATTTAAAACGTGTAAGTCCATTGTAGCACGCTATGATTCAAAGACTAATCCTAAAAAAATTGTAGAGCTATATAGAGTAAACTACTGAAATGCACGTGCATGAAGACTAGCTATTATTATTCAAAGACTAATCCTAAAAGAACTGTAGAGCTACATAGAGTAAACTACTGAAAAATTGTATAATTATTTGTCAATAGACAGCTAACATGGTTTCCATAAAATGGGTTTCAAGTAGTTTTCTTGATTACACACCTTAAGTGTCAAAGGAAGTAGGTTTCTTGCTTGCACACCTTTGCAATGTGAGTGGATATTCTGCTTTTGAATGAAGTGGACCTCATCACAGTTTAGGGACACGTTGTTTTTTGTCAAATGATATACAGGCTCATTTAGAAATGTTTTTAAAATAACTGAAAGTGTTTTTGGTAAAAATTTAAGTGAATCTTAAAAAAAGCACATTAAGTGCTTCTTGCAAGAAGTCTTCCAAAATCAATTTCAACATCAATACACTTTCAGTTATTTTAAAAGTATTTTTAAATGAGCCCATATATACTTAACTCTTGTATAAAAAAAAGGTATCTAAACTTTTAATTTTTACGTTTTTAATAAGTTATGACATAAAACTGAACACAACGACGTTCTAGAATTCATATAGCCGACCCCACTTAATAGAATAAGGCTTTCTTGTTGTTGTTTTTAATCAGTTATATCTATTTTTTAACCAAAAAAGTTATCTCTATTTAGAGTGGAATTTTGCAAGTAGAAATGGTTCATTATTTTATATTATTGAATATACTTTTTGATTGTGTCAAAAGAGCAATTTGAAGACCTATTAATTCTAATCAAGCGACATTTTTTTTAATCACAACGTGCTACGCGCAATTACACATTTTCTTAAATCACATTATTGCTAACCCACTGTGAGGCTAAACCAACCCCCTCCCCCTTAGTGTAGATAATATCGTTTGTTACAAAACAAAAACAAACAAAAAAATAATTATTTGACAACTAATTGAATTACATTACTATGCGTGTGCAAAAGACTTTTTTCATAATCGGCACTACGCCTCTTAAGATGTTTTGAACGTGTTTAAATATAAAGAAAATAATATTTAATAAACAACTCATTGAATTACATTATTGCTAGCTGTTGTGAGATACCAATTATAAAAATAAAATAAAAAACTGCACAAAAAAATTAATTATAAAAAAATACTATTTATATGACGAAAATACCTGACATTATTTTAGGCTGCTTTTGAACTTTTTTGTTTGAGGGGCATTTTTGTCTCATTATTTTTTGGGAAGCATGTGACCCTAAATAGGGCTACTGGCTTTATATGGTAGTACAGATTAAAAAGATAAATGATCGAAAGTAAGAAGAAATACAAAGAAAAGCCTCCAAAATTCATTTTCAAGCAACTCTAACAAGCGATCTCAAGCTATCAAGACTTTTTACTTTGTAAGAGTCGGAAAGAAAACGTCTATCGTGCGCAGTCTTATTCTTACTTTACAAAAAGACTGTTTTTACGACTCAAACATGTGACTTTCTTGTCACAAAAAAATAACATCTCCACTATATCAAAGCTCACCTCTCAGAGCAAGTCCACCAGAGGACAAACTGCCCAGCACCCAGTCAAAAAACCAGCCCAGCCCTCTGTCCATTTACTCCAGCCCGTGGAGTTGCCTGGCACCCAGCCCAAGCCAAGCAACAGCCCAGCCCGTTTTTTACTGACCAAGAAGTTGGCCTGTTTCCCAGGCGCGTGCAACACAAGTGCGCATGGCGCGAGTGGATTTCAGTAGTTCCGGAAAAGGTGTCAGTCCACTTGGGCTCATCGACGTGGCTTTGTGATAGCCGTTGGATTTCCAACGGTTAGTTTTTCTAGACCGTTGGATTTCCAACGGTAAAAAAAAATTAAATTTGAGTTTTTAAAATGGACCGTCTGATCACAGATTAATTAACTTAATTAAAATTTATTAAAAAATACAGAAAAATTTTAAAAATATTTTTTTTTTCTATAGTTTATTTGATGAGTTTATTTAATTTTATTTTAGTGTGTTTTTTTTTTTAAGTTTATTTGATGAGTATGTAATTTTGTTTTAGTGTGTTTTTTTTAAGTTTATTTGAAATTTTATCCGAAATTGGTTAAAAATCTTATCCGAAATAAACTTAAAAAAAAAAAACACACCAAATAAATGGGCTGGGTGCCAGCGCATTTTTTAGGGGTGGAGATGCATTGACCTATTACTGTTTATTGGAGTATGTTACTGTTCAGTTGAGTGGATAAATAGGTTGGGTGCTAGCACAGTGGCACCCAGTTTTAGGGGTGGACTTGCTCTCAGGCAACTCCAACAAGCCTTTTACAAATTATAAGGAATGATGGTGGTTGCATCTGCATGCTGACTGTAGAGTGACGTTAACAAAGCTTCATGATGATTGAAGCTGAAACCAAAAACAGCCAGCTGTGATGCCGTCCTATACGGACTAGAAAACTGAACCACTTGCTGAGGTTGCAATGTGAGCACATTTGTTGCTGAAAATTCCGGTCAACCCAGAACAGGTTCACACTGGTTTATACCTTTGTTTTTGTGGAATCAAGTTATAGCAATTTAATCATGTCAACGAGAAGGAACGAGTGGTTGCATGCCACTTGATTCTTTTAGCATCTGGAAGATATGGTTTGTGATAAGATGCCAAAAAGTGGTCAATACAAGAAATCATTTTTATACCGTGTCTGCTAATTTGATTAGAAATTTTAAGCAAACTCACCTTTAGGCTTTAGTTGTTATCTAGGTCCATTGGAACTGGGATAGATTTTCTTTCCAGGAAACACCATCAACAAATTTCAAAATAAGATGCGTTTAGAAATGCTTTTGTGGAAAGTACTTCTACTTTTAGTGCTTTTGTTAGAGGGTGGGTTTAATAAGTGCGGTACGTATTTTATAGAAATAAAAATCATGGCATCGATTTATTACACTCAATAATTGGACTTATTCGACTGAATTGAAATTTTCTAATTCACGCTAAGAAAACCTCTATTGAATAAAGTGACTGATTGAATTCTTTTTTTTTTCGTGAAATTACATAACTAGGTCATGTGCCATGATAATAACTTACTTGACACTAATTCCACATGGCGTTATATGTCAATGAAATATAAGACATGTAGAGACAAGTTTCACATGTCTTTATTTATTGACACAAAACGTCACTGTGACAGTGTATCGTACTGCGCAAGTCTTTCTCCATGTGCCTCTCTATTCCTCCCAATAAAATTTCTCCACTAAGCGCATCTCCAAAGCAAGGACTTCAAGTCTTATTTTTGGGTCCAGTTGTAAGGCAAAGCATCTACAGTTAATGCACATGAGATTTAAAACCCATATATTTGGTTTCAAGGCAAAATGAGACACAAATTTGAGTTTCAATATGAGATTTGAGCCCAAGATGAAGCCTATGCCAACTAGAAAAAAACCAAAATATTAAAACTCAAATATGAATTTTGAGTTAAGACTTGAAAGGCATTGGAGAAGAAAACCAAAATACATAAATCTACCACCTCAGACCCCAACTGCTCTCGAAATTAAACTCAAAATTCCCTACCCATTCTTTTTGGGACCGGCGGGTGAAAACAGTCCAACCTTCCTAGAACCAGGAAGACTCACAAAGAATTGAACCCTTCCTAGTCCACCCTTCTTAAACCATCTCGTGATTCACTAGCACCAAGAATTAAATCATCTTGTGATTCACCAGCACCAAGAATCAAACCCAAGACGTGCCGTATAAAATTAGAGTCTGAAATTCATTCCCAACTATTAGACCACTCCGTGGTGGTTCTACCCATTCTTAAGTAGGTGCCTACCATACGGCAAAAGTACTTTTATAGACATCTACTAGTATTTTTTAAGTTTTTCTTTTAACATTATAGTAAACCTTGTTATCTAAAGGCGTAATAAGACGGCAAAGGATGATTTAAGGCATCTCCCACTAACATGTGAGAAGGATCAGAAACTAGCAAACCAGCAAAACAAATTGAGAGAAATGACAACATGTCTTTCTTTCTTTTCATTTTATATGTTAAGCTGTAAGAAGAAGAAAAAGGCAGATCTGATCTCTACACACCCCTATTATATACTCTGGTTCGTCTTTCTTTTTCCCCTTCCTCCCAATCTTCCCCTCTCTATGCACTGCATCATGACAAAGCTATTACACAACCATATTAGTTTTTCGCTATTGTCAGTGCCCGACGACATCAAAAAGTATTCGACAAGTTGCTTGAGGTTTCCTCAACTCGGGTTTCTTTCTCTTCCACCCGATTTCCCTTCCCCTGCTAGAGTTGGCCAAACGAGTTTTCTGTACACGCCAAGCACACTCCCTTGGCCTAGACCATCCACCTTCCGGTCTTCTTATCCTTTGATGGGATACTCCACCCTGTTGTCAAATACTTACGATTTATTTTGCATGTAGTCAGCTAATGCAACTCATCTGCAGAACGAGAGGAAAGAGACATCAGTAGGGTCCAGCAGAATCTCACAACTTAGGAGACAGTTGCATCTAATTAATCCCAATGTGAAGTTATGATTTGGATTTTACATGTATGATAACAAATTATACAACAAAACGTTCCGTCGTGGTTTGGACACAAAGACAACAACTCAATGCTCACGACTAGGCTTGGCTAATAGCAATTGCTTAAACTCGAATTCCTCCCAAAAGGCAAATAATGGAATAAAGATCACTGTACAATTATTTTGTATCTGTATAAAATAAGCTCACCTTTGGTATTTTATAACCGCATGCCGCTGGAAAGATGTACAACGGACAAACAAAAGGGAAGCCATCTCAGAATGAAAATTTGTCTCAAAGCCGGTAATACATGTCAACTTGAACTGTCATCTTGCTTTGAGCTCAAATGTTTACGTTGTCTATTTAAAACCTCGGCTTCCCTAGCTATCTGGATATCCGAAGGCCAAAAGATACGATTTACAACTTTGAACACAAAGCGAGGGAGCAACGCGACAACAGTTATAAGCAAAATGGCAATCCAATATGTGGGAGACTTTGCCAAATGGTATATAGTCCTGCACCCAAAAGAAAATGAGGGGGAAAATCAGATCAACATTATAAAACAATATGTGTTTAAAATCAGAAAAAGAAGAGCAGAAGTCAACGAATCTAACCAGTAATTAGGAAAGACAGGTATAGAATCCAATACCACCATACAGGCATATGTGATAATTATTGAACCCCATACTGCGATTTGAGTGATGAATACCCAACGATGAACGTCCATTGCCAAATGTACATTGACAAGGACAACAACTGCAATTGTCCATAAACTGCCCATGCTCCATATGTCTATTGAGCTATCCTTATAGGTGAAGAGGGGTACATAGAAGAGAACAAGACTCTGCCATACGGTGTCAAGCATTGTGATCCAGAAGAGATGTAAATTGTATGCCTCGTGTCTATGGCCAGCACCATAGAGTTTTGGATATTGTAACAGTGTCCTGTGGCTCAAGTCTTTGTCCAGTATACCAACAACAATTGTGGGGAGTGAAGTATAAATGACAGAATAAAAAACACTACTCCAATCTGTTAAAGCAGAAGTTGTTGAAAAAGCAGTGGATAATATAAACCTGCAGACAAACAGATAAGCATAAAACAATCAGCATCGCTAAAAGTTGCAACATGTTAACTCAGAGAAAAAAAATGATTCTTTGGCTCAATACAGCTTTTGATGTCCTATGCATAATGTATCAATGCTTTGAATGCACACCGAAAGATCTTAGATTTTACTGTGACAACTTATAATAGATTTCGATCTTAAAAGTGTGTTTTGCTATGTAACTGAACTTAAGAAGATTTGGTTACACAAATGTTTAAACAAATGTTCAACTTCATATTCACACATCACGTTTGGATTTAAAAAAAAAAGATGATGCACGTGCAGAAAGCTTCCATGAAAATAAACCAAAGAACAAGGCATACCAAAATAGCATCAGTACAAAAACTGCATTGCGGTAGAAGTTGTACAAAATCATATAGCCAACACGCTGATAATTCCAGTGCCCATGCACCAAAAGTAATGTTTTCAAAAACCGAAACTGTCCCATAGCAAAGTCTGAAGCCATCACAGCTTGACGCCCTTCCTGACCACAAATTCCAACTCCAACATCCGCCATTTGGATCATTGAAACATCATTTGCCCCTAAAGACATGTCAGCGATCAGAGGAGGAAAAGAAGTAGAGAACTTAAAACAAAAATAAAGCATGGTGTAGGACCACAGTTTGCACATAAATAAGAAACAGTTAACTCAGAATATGACTTGGTTTTGCATCCACTGTCATGCAGGATTGCATACAACGAAGCCAATACGGACTCCGCCCCCTCCCAATCAGGCAAATCATAGCAGAACTATCAATGGATAACTTACCATCACCTATAGCCAATGTCATGTCATCAGTACGAGTCTTAATTAGATCAACAATTCCAGCTTTCTGCAAAGGTGCAACACGACAGCATAACACAACACTACAGGATGTGGCAAGGTCGAAAAGCTGTGGAAATAAAAGAAATTACCAAGTTAATCTTCACCATAACGTGAATCCAATTCAACAGTATTATGTGTACAGCTAGAAAACTGTTTAGAATGAAAGCAAGCAATCAGCCACTTATAAACAAACAGCATAACAAACTGCAAGCTAATTGTTCAATAGATGGAAAGCGGGACTTGCCTCTAATTCCAGATCTTTCTCCAGAATGTATACCAAGCTGTTCCCATCTATTATGAGTGCTAATGGTACGTTCATTTTTCCTTCTTCCTTCCCTCCATTCCATTCAGGCACACTGGATGTCTTTGCATTGCCAGGTATCTCAAGGTAGCCATTTTCAGCATTTTTTTTCAGTTTGAAACTTGGGTCTCTTTTATTGGACAATTTTACACCATATTTTGCCATAGAATCAGCCAAAAGATTTCGGCATTCATCCTCAGAAGTTCCATTTATAATAATTTGCTGCATATCTGCTGTCAAGAGTTTGCATGATAGACCAATCGAAATAGCTGTCTCTTGCTTATCTCCAGTAAGAACCCAAACCTTGATCCCTGCTTGCCGGAGAGACTCAATAGCTTCCGGCACACCATCTTGTAGCTTATCCTCAATCGCAGTCGCCCCAAGAAGCTTTAAGTTGCATTCGATGAGAGCTGCTGTTTGACGTAATTTCGAGGACCGATCAGTCAATGAGGTACTTGCATCTTCATACATGCTTTGCCACTGCTCAAGTTGTTCATCTGTAAGGTCCCTGGCAGCAACTACAAGAGTACGTAAACCTTCTGAGGAATATTCACTCAGATGGCTTTGAGTTGAACGAGTCAAATGATCATCCCTTTCAGAGTCATTTGCTAAAGTGCCGAACATAGTAGTATCTGCACCTTTCACCAAAACCTTTACAGTATTGTTTGGAAATCTGATAACAACGGACATCCTTTTTCGCACGCTATCAAACTCATGCAGACCCAATACATCCAACCTAGAACCACATACAAATAAATAAATAATAAATAATAAATATCAAAGAAAAAATCATGGAAGGATGTTAAAGTATTGCTACTATAGCACACTCAAATACAATGTAAGTCGTCATTAACATGATTACATACAATCCTTTAATATTTTAATGATGTAGAATGGACAGCTATTGAACAAAGAAACAAAAAGAAAATAGGAGCTGAAGTGAGCGACTCTCTACCTTAGTTCCTCACCATTGACATCCATAACAATGTGCCCAGATGTGCGCTCAAAAAGCGTATATCCATATGCAGAGGCTGCAGAAACTAATGCTTGCTCATCAGGAGATTCCCCCTGATAGTCAATAGCTTCTACATCATCTAATTCACTTTTTCCGCAACTGGAAGATGTACCATTACTGACGATAGGAACCACAGTATTGCAAGCAGCCAATGTAAGAAAAAACTCATGCGCAGCAATCCTGTCATTTTCACTTAAGTCTTTGTGCAAAAATTCCATGAGCTCATTATCTACAGAAATTTCGCTTTTGAGCTTCCATCTCTTTCTACCTAATCCTATTCCTGTCAAAGATCACATAAATGAGGGCTTGTACAAAAAGGAAATCTGGAAATGATTTATGAAATGAAAATATCGTCTATATTTAGAAAGCAGAAATTCAAAGCAATTTGAAACAGTTTTCCCTATGAATAGCAATTTTTAAAAGGAAAATAGTATTGCAAACACTAGCATAAACTAAGAGCACATTAGTAATGTTTTTGCTGTATGTTTTCTGTTTTTCATAACTACACAGAATGGAGGAAGGGCACTTATGATTTCTTAGAAATAAAAACTGTTTTAAGTAATTAAAAGAAAAAAGGAAAGCATGACATGTTATACCTGCAACATTTGCTTCCTGCAAAGAGGTCCCAAAACTCCTCCCAAATATGCTTGCTCTTCGGAATTCCATTTTGTTCTCAGTAAGTGTCCCCGTTTTGTCTGAAAAAATATATCGTATTTGACCCAAATCCTCATTGATATTCAAAGATCTGCACTGGAACCTTGAGCCAGAGCTACTGTCAAACATATGCCTGTCTTCAATCATGAAATATGACTGGCCCAATCGAACCAACTCCATTGTAATATAAAGAGAGATTGGTATCATTATCTGGAAAACTATGATAGAACTCAAAAAGGAGAAAAAGATCTCCATCGGTATCCCATAAAACCTATAGGTTTTTCCATTCTCTTTCCCATCAGAGTAGTATCTTTTCCGGTAATAAGCCAAGGTATCAATTTGACCTTTGTGGCGCATGAGCCACAGGCCCATGCCAGTGGCCACAACAGCACACATAACAAAAAGGAAAACTGACAGCCAAAGAGTTTCCCTATTCATGTAGCTTTCCAGTTTGCTTCTCTTGGAAGGAGAAGCTGCACTATTCAGCATTGCCTTGGTTTCCTGTCCAGCATATACCACGACACCAATTGCCCAGGCTGTGTTCTTCAGCTGGCAACCACGCAAAACTATATTTGATTGACTCAGGGGAAATTTATGCCCATTAAACTCCATGTTGGCAGTGAACTCATAGATATTCCTATTAGGTTGTTCACATCTGATGAGCCCTAAAAATGTACACCCTTCACATACAGCTGAAGTTGTTTCCTGCCGTGCATACCTTGTTTTCAAGTTCGACTCACCATCCAAATTCATTGTTTGAATGTAGGCAATTCCACTAGGGTCGCTTGTCCCTAACAAGACCACATCACAAGGAATTGTGTCATCGGCACAAATCTTTAGAACCTCACCCACTTGAATATGTTTCCATTTCTTCGGTTGAAATTGGCCAGATTGAAACACCAGAGCCTCTCGGTTATTCTCATTCCTGTCTGATCTATGTCTCCGCCAATCTTCATAGCCATCTTTGATAGCTGTGACACAGAGCACAAACAGAAGGGGGAAAAGAGACACTGTTCTTCCAAAGACTGCAAGAGGTGGAAGCTGGTTGAGGGCAGCAATAGCTAGAAAATACAAATAAGCAACCCGATGAAACTGAATGAAAAGATTCTTGGGCAAGAAGGTAATGATGGTGTACTTGCTAGTTCGAATCTCATTCCCAGTGAACTCATATTTATCATTTGTCCTCTTCGGATCGTTAATATAGATCAACCTTGGATTGTCATCATGCAGCAAGTTATCATCGAACTGCACACTTTTGTGACGGATCCTCTGAGACAACTTTTCCTGAACCCTAGATGAACCCTGGGAGATTTCAAGAGTTCCTGAATTTCTATTTTCATTATGCAGTTCCATGGCACCCCACGACACCAGGCGTCTTCTATCCCGCGTGGGGTTTTCCAACGGAAACTGCGGCAATAACCGAGAACCGAAAGGACCTGCAAGAGTAGTGGAATTTTCTAAGGGTTTCTCAGAGCAACCAGAAACAGCAATGTCCTCCTTCACTTCAAGTAAATCACTTTGAGCATCATCATTGTTGTCAAGACTGGATGAAGAAAATGAAGCATTGGAGGAGATACGGGCAAGGTTCTTAGTAAGAGAAGAGGATGGAACCAGTGGCGCTGATGGAGAATCAGACGAAGACAGCAACGGGTGCCCAGAAGTCATAAATAATTCTCCAATGAGGTCATTGGAGAATTACATATACACTTCACCCCACTTCTAACCACCATGAACAAACACAGCCAATCAATCCAGAAATCCCATTTCCCAAATCCAGCTTCAGGCAAACCAATTAAACCCAAAGAAATCAAGCACTACTTGCTTAAAAACCCAGTATCAAAAATCCCTCTAATCCCAAAATTAATGATGGGTGTGCAATTTTTTTCGAATTCACGATGTGAGATTCAAGCTCCTGCAAACCGAAAAAAACAGACAATGTAGCTCAGTAATACCACCCAGAACACACATTATTAGTACACTTAGAGCATGCATTCCAGGTACACTTGAGAATCTCAGAAATGCAGAGATGTAACAAAAAACAAAAAAGAAGAAAAATTGCATTCAGATCAGATACAGACCACCCTTTGATCGCACGGAGGGAGAATCAAGAGGTCCACAGAAAGCCCCAATTGCTCAAATAACAACAAAGTTCCACAGATCCCCAAGAAAGCAATGCCAAAGCTAAAAACAAAGATAGACAAGAAAACACGGCCAATGAACAATCTGAATCACTGCCCCCACAACCCTAAATCCCAAAAATCAAACCCAAATCAGAGAAACACCCAAATTTCCCAATCGACTCAGAACCACATCCACCAAAATGCACCAAGAAATTCTGCAATATTCTCATACCAAAAAATAGAAAAAATGAAAACGCAAAAAAATAATAATAAAAAAACCCAGAAAAAGCAACGTACCTCTGAATCCGAATACAGACAAAAGACGGGAGCTTTATCGTCTCGGAATTGGCGAAACGAGAAGACTGAATGAAAGAGCAGGTACCAAATGCCTTCCAATGAACTGAATACGAAATGTCACAACGTAAACTCGAAAAGGGGAAATTGGCAGGTGAGAAAGCAGATCGTGGCAATGATCGCACCCTCAGTTTTTTCTTTTGTTTCTCCAATTTTTTTCTCAATAAATTCTTAGGGACCGGATTGGGCAAAAGAAAAAACTTAGGTTCGATGAGAAAACGAGACTTAGGGGAGCGATTCAGTTTTGTTTTGGGGGAAATTGGGAGGAGGAGGAAGGAGGAGTTGGTGGGTGGGCGGCACGAAAAGTGCGAGAAAATCGCAGGCGGAGGAGAGAGAGAGAGAGAGAGAGAGAGAGAGAGATGAGCGGCAAAGCGCGAATCTTGGGGTGTTGCCCGGTCACTCCTGACGGACTCTTCCTTTCTCTGCTTGTCAATCTGTACCTGAGCTTTTTGCCAGCCAACCTTGTCTTTAACTGCGTTCGCTTTATTTTTATTTTTTTCTCTTTATTTTTTTTTATTATATAGTAATTACTTGGGGGTATTATTGTCAAATTGTAGTTCATTTCATTTTAGCTACAATCCTCTCCAAATTTTACACGTCAAAATGGGTTTTCGTGGTAGTAATTTTCACAATTTTGTTTATTTTTTGCAAGTGAAAATCTAAAATGTATTGATAAATATTGTTTATTATATTTACATGCGTGTTATAATTTAAATGAATATATAATTAAATATGTAGACGTAATGGACATGTATTTTGGCCCTTAAAACTAGTATATTTGTAATTACCTTACTTTTTAAAAAAATATTTCTTACTTCTTAGAAAAGATTATGCCAGCGGGAGACTCGTTTGTCCAAATGACTGATTCTATCTCCTTATATAATGCTTGTGTCTTTTTATGGGAGACTTGTTTGTTCTTCCACTTACCATTAACAAACTTTTATGATTTGAATATAATAATCAGAACTATTTTCTTTATTATTATCTAAAGATTATAGATGCAAAATATTATTTAATTTGGAGATATTTTAGTTGTTTATATGCATTAAATAAAAAAAGGTTCATCATAAGAATATTAATTGTTACCAAAATCGTTAATTAAATACGTATAAATAACTAAACAATCTCTAAATTAAATGTTTTTTTTTTTACAATTGACACGTGAGAGTACACATGTGCTGTACAAATTATTTTACCATACCCTATGCTTTTACTTTTCCACATGCATTGTAGCCTTTTCGTCATGCATATATCAATTCCACGAGTTTAAGACATCTGACGTAGGTACGAAGGTGGTACGTATGGACGGCTGCATTTGCTTCCAGATTTACCCCTACCACTCAAAATTTGGATTGCATGAGGACGGGAGATATACGTTATACCGTATGTTTTATATAAGTGGAGATATTTTTATTTTTTGTTAGACATTATTTCACTTATATAATGATATGTAAAGTATCATTTCGTGTTTTTGTGCGAGAAATCTCTCCAAGAGGGCTAATCAACTGAAACTCGGACCAGTCGATGTCTGTGTCTTACCCAGTACAGTTTGGATTTCTGTTCCAAGTACCCCTAGCCCGTTGGACATAGTGACGTCTAAAGCCCCTGTGTAGATTTTCAGCCGTTGATGGGTGATCCTCTGTTCAATGAGTCAAATCGTGCGGGAGAGATTGTATACGGGATAATTATTTGTGTGGGAGTCCGTCTTGTATTCAGTGGGCTTCCCACTTCTGTAAGGCACCGACATAAATGTGTAGGAGTCTTGCACCAGTGAAACCTTCAAATTTGAGGACGAGGTTTCCTCGAGCAATGTTTGCTGTTTTTGCTGTTGTCGTTTTGGAGAAGAAGTTATTGCGGTTCCCATAATACCCTTGTCAATTAGTGTCACGCAACAAGAATTAAGTGTTTATAAATAATTAAGTTACTTTTTGTATTGTCAAATAATTTTAACTTTAACTTTTAACTTTTTTATAGTATCAGAGTAAGTTGTTTTATATGTAAAGTTCAACGGCTACACGTGCTCCATGTCACTTGATTTGTGTTAATCACCCGCTAGGCTTAAAAATTGGTCACACGATATGGTGTGTTGAGAATATGGTATAAAAAAGGAAGGGCGTTGCATATGTTTATAAGTAATTGTGCTCGCTACTCTTTGTGTTGCCAATTAGTTTTATGGTATAGTCCAATTACTTTTAAGCACATACAAGACCATAAATTATGGATAGTTAAACGTTGTTCAGTTTGATTTGATTTGACACTAAAAATATAACCGCATTGCCTGACATTCAACTATTCAATTTGGTTCAATTTTGACAAATACAATAATTGAAACTTAATCAAACCACACCATTTTAATTTGATTTGGTTCAATAGGTTTTTGATTTGACACTAAAAATATAACCGCATTGCCTGACATTCAACTATTCAATTTGGTTCAATTTTGACAAATACAATAATTGAAACTTAATCAAACCACACCATTTTTAATTTGATTTGGTTCAATAGGTTTTTGACACATCAATAAAAAGCGTCCAACATTTCAACATTTTTAATTTTCTCAACATCCACACATTTTAGTTAGATCAAAAGATTAAGTTTTCAAAACATAAAAATTTCATCTTGTCAACTAGGATTAAATTTCAGTTAAATATAATCTAATAATAGCAAACGATTTATTCTTTACAGTCTATCTATATATTGTTAATAGTCATCACAACTTATATTTTTGTTTTATGATACTAAATGGGGTTGACTGTATGAAATCTAAAACGTCACTGAACTTGGTTTTGCGCACTAATGCGCTCGACTATATGACATAAACATTTGAAAAACAGTTGAAATACTATAAGTATATATTCCAAGCACTAACATACCAAGAACATTAAAACATAATGAGGTATTATATTACTCTCTTTCTCAAAATCATTCAAATGCCACTACACTTGAGGAAAATCAAATAAAATTCACAAACCAAAACTCTATAAAATTATCACTTCTCTGTTTTCTCTGTAACGATTTCGGAACTGGACGCAGCACAACTCTCCGCCTTCCGCGGTGAGTTTTCATCCACGGATTCCTCCATATCCTCCTCCGCTTCCCCCACCACTTCCTGATGAACAAAATAATCAAAACATATTAAACAAAAAACAACAATTAATTTCAAATCTGATTAAAAAGATTAAGAAAAGTCGAGATTATGATTCACCTGCGACGGCCATTCTGAGGCCTTCTTTTCTTTCTCCTTCTCCCTGAGCGATCGAATCGGCGACACTCTCTGTTCCGACGAAAAAACTCAAAATTAAATCAACAAGGAACAAAAATGGGAATGAAAATGTGTTTGAAATTCAATCGGAGCTTACGATCGATAGAACATGGAGCTGGTTCAATCGGTAAATCCGATCGAGCTCGATCTCCAGCATCCTCTGAATCTGCCCTCTGTTTTCGAGCTCCTTCGTCTGCATTTCCATCACCAGATCCCTCTCCTTGAGCATCTTCTCCGTCCTCTCCCTGTCCGATTTCATCCTCTCCATCTTCTTCCTGATCGCGCTCAGCTCCTCCGCCAGCGACGCGTCCATCGCCTCAATCTTCACCGGAGTCACATAGACCGGACGGTTCTCCTTGTTCGAATCATCCCCAACGCCGATCAATTGCTGTACAGGCTTGATTTTGAGATCGGAGTTCGTCGGAGTCGCCGGAGTGTTCTTCGGCTGAAGCGGCGTCCGGCCGCTTCTAGGCCGAACAATCTGGTTCCCGGCAATCCCGGCAACAGGAGATTGAAGCGCCTGCATTGCTTTGGTGGATGCGTGAAAGATTAAGATGCTATGCCAGTTGAGGTTGTTATACTTGAGAGGAGAGAGAAAAGAGGGAATTGTAGAAGAGAGAGAGAGAGTTTGAATTTGAAAGTGGGGAGGCGCAAAGTGCTAACGGCTACAATTTTAATTTGCGTTCAGAAAGTTTATTTATAAACAAGCTCCAGATTCCAACGATTATTTTATTCTTTTACCAGAATATGATTGAGTGGCAATCAATTACGAAAGACAAGCTCATGGGCGGGGCCCGTACACTCATTATGTCGTACCAGATAACGACACGTCATAAATATTTTGCTTGGTCAGAACCCACGAGAGATTATGGAGATGCCGATATTAAAGGAGTGTGATATCCACACATTTCATTTTATTTTTCACATTTTAAAAAATTTTGGCCGTTAGATTATATGAATTGAAAAATATTAACAAACAGAAATTATCAAGGATATGTGAAAAGTAAAATGAAGTGTGTAGATAGCACATTCCATATTAAATTAGAAGCTTCGTTGGATAAAAGATAAAAAGGCGGTAAAATTTTCAACTGTTTCAATCGTAATTAATGTTTTTCTCTGGTACATGTCACGGATTTCAAGAGTAAATAATTCACCGTTTGACTGATTCACTTGTTCGAGAGTTTTTCAGTGTGCCAAAAACACGATCTAGTACACAAATACAATTTGTTGAAAACTTAAAATATAAAATTTAACTAATTACATTGTGACACTGAGTGTACCGAATTGTGCTCTCTACACACTAAACAATCTCCCATTGGTTGTCTGCTAAAGTGATTGCAAATGATCAATTTGAATTAATACTAATCAGTTGATCAAAAGGAAGATACATGGTCGGGATTTGGAGGGCCATCCAATAACAAAGTGGTCGGGATTGCAGGGTCGTCCAATAAGAAAGTTGTCACGAGTGGAGCTGAATTAACCAAAATACAGGGAGGTTATATGTGTTTGTAAGAGAGGCAGGGCCAATCGGACTCCTTGGAATCAATTTATTGCCTGAGGAATTTGGCAAAGAAGGGCAGTTGGGATGCTTTTTCCGTTCTCAAGAAGTGTTCTAGTTTGGGATTGGCCTTTCAAGTTTGCCGCTGGTCTTGGTCCCAAGACTAGCCAACTAGGTCATGAACCATTTGGCTTTGTAAAATTGTAGGGAAGTATGTGATCTTATTTGAGTTGATAGACCCCCATCTTTCTTGGTTCATGTCTTATGCAACGATGGACTTCCATGCCCCCCTTAATTTTATCTGGTAGTGTGAGAAGGGACGCTATAGCATTAGATGCGGCGTCATGATTTCCTTGTACCTTCTTGCACTACTTTTCTTTAGTTGTTGTTGCTGTTTGTTTGCCTCTTGGTAGGCTTTCTTGTAACTTTTCGGCATCTTTACCCATATAATACACGTCTAGCTTCCGAATTAAAAAAAAAAAAAAAAAAGGGAGGAAGCATGTTTCTCCGTTACGGCAAATTCTACTTGTAGACAAATCATTGTTTGATATGTGGATGCACATCTCTTTTTGTGTTTTTAAAATGCTATGATATGCGGCAGACTGTGATTTGCAGATAAACAGCGTTGGAATCAAATATATGAACATGTACTACATAGAGGTCTGTCTGTGGTCCTATGAACATATACTCACTAGGTTCTTAAGCTGATATTTTTCATATATGAACGTACTGCAATAGAGAAACCTACTCCAATCTATGTATATATCTACAAGAAGGCAACAAAGAACCATGAGGATCAGAACTCAGAAGTAATCCATTGGGAGGTCCCAATCATCATTGTTCTTGCTTTTCCTGGAATCGAATTTCTGATTACCAAAATTTCTTCTTCTTGTATGCTTATCCGATCTTCCGGGTCTTTCAAAGTCGGAATATTCATCGAGATCATCTATGGAGGTTGCAACATTTCGGCTGTCCAAGAAACCCTATGGTCACATAAATCCCAATGTCAGTTTCCATTATTCTACATGTAAACAATCTAACTGGACTAGATCAATTCGTGATTTGCTAGAAGCCTCAAATACTGACATATTAGGGCCGTGGAAGGGCCAAACGGCACACTTATGGAACAAAAGTAAAAGGGAACCAGAGTGCAGTAAGGAAACAGATTTCTATGGTTAAATTTAAACATATACGTGCCCAAGATATGACTTTAAATGTCTAAAATGAACAATGGCACAATTCCTTTTTGATCTACCATACTTGAAACGACAGCGAGTAATACTTAAAAGGCAAACTATGATGGTAGGTAAACTTTCATTTGCAGGCATAACACTAAGTTGCAAATAAAGCAAACTAAAAATCAAGACTAGTGGTTTTATTGTGTAGAAAAGAAGCACCTTGGTAAGCCGGTGTACGCGCGAAGCTGCAGCTTCGTGCACAATGATGGCGTCAGATACAACTTCCAGCACATCCTCAACAAACAGCGCATAGGTACTCACCTAAAATTAGCTGAAATTAAGCTTTGCAAGTAGAATGTTTTCAAAAAAATCCCTAGACATGCAAGCCAATTCTAGTAGCATTAATGCGTAAAATTTCCCTTTCACCTACCAAACTTGATGGGATATAGGAAATTCCAAATGAATCAAATTCAAGGGATTCTACAGCCCCTGAATTGATGTTAAAACTGTACCCCCGCACCTAGAAATGGCGCATGAAACAAGTTAGATGATCAAGGAATAGGGAAATAAGTATGAAGACATTAGAGCAATATAGAGACACACCTTTCCAATCGTTCGTCGGCCTGGTGTTATAACTTGGTATCCTACCTAGCAAAATCACAACTTAAGAACTCAAATGGTAAAATTGATACTAAAAGATATTGAACAAGGTACATGGTACACCCAACACCTAAATACAGTGATCGAATTAGCATTTAATAAAATAAGCTATCCCTCAACACATTTACTTGAACCTTACTGCAAACTAAGCTAGCCATGCAGAACACAAACACCAAATACACTCCCATTTGGAAAGAAAGAGACAAGAGTGGATGCTCTTATCAAGGATATACATATATGTCACAGGGAAATCGAACATACCAACGTTTCCAGTCCAACAATCTTAAATTCGTCTTCAATCACACTCTCGTCCTCGACAAGCACAACATCACCAACCTGCTAAGAACAACAAATTGAATATCTTTTCCATAAGAGCATAATGGTCATAAAGTACAAGCATGAAATACATGCATGCTCCAAGCAAAATGTACCTGGGTAATATCATCAAGAAGAAAACGTTCGAAATCCCCCGAAAGCAAGTTTCGCCTTACTTCTACAAACATTACCATCCACTGCAGGAAAAAAAAAAAAAAAAAAAGAAAGATATCTAAGTTTAACTTACTAAAGCAAGCAAATTTTTTCACAAACGGGCAGCAAATTAATCAAGCCAGCAACTTTTACCAAAGAATACGAAACTTGAAAGCTTGATACTTACAGAGTTGGTATTGACCCAAAGCTGCGAGACAAATCCCAAGCTGAGCGCACTTCGGATACTGATAACTTGCTTCGCAAGAATATTGGACCTCCTCATGACCTGCCTACCTTTTCTCAGCCCAACTTTGTCATCAATGTGCTTCAAATTCTCCTCCTTCTCCAACCCATCGCCATCCGTACCCTCAATTCGAACCCGATTCTCCTTTTTTACGCTCTCGTTGCTCTTCCGATTTCGCTTATCCTCCCCCGAACCGCCCTCCGATTCCAATAAATTTTCTGAACCCAATGAAGCATTGGATTCCTCACCGGGATCAATCCCATTTCGTGTTACAGACTCAATTGATTCTGTTTCGAGGTCGAAGAGGTTTTCCCCTTTCTCCTTAAACCCTAATTCGGCCGGAATCCCAAAATCAGATTTCGGATTCTCGCTGGCCCTTCTGCTGAGGAACAAAGACCTCCCATTTCTGGAATTTGTGATTTCTGAAATCGCGAAATTTGATAGCTTCGAACAATTTGGGGTGTAAAAGTTGGGGTGCGGTTGGATTTGGGGGCTCCAATTGGTTCTGGTAAACCCTAATTTTGGAGATTTTGTGAGCGAAAAAGATAGGGGGCTGGAGGGAAGACACCCGCGCATGGTCAACTCAAACTGTCTATAGCAACGGAATCAGTTGGGATTAAGGTGTGACTGAAGACGAAGTCGTTTTGTAGGCGAAGGAAACGCCAAGTCGTTTGTTGTGTTCTTCACTTCCTTTTTTAATCTTCACTTATTTCAATTCTGGCATTGTTTGATAAACAATTCATATTTTAGTTAAAAACAAAAAACTGAAAATCAAAATAGAATGATAAGATCATCTCCAAAGAAGACGTCAAATCATAAGTGAAATGTCATGTAATTAAATTTAAAGATTAGAGCTTTGCTATTACCAATATGTCAATCATATGTGGATTGACATATAAATTTGACATACAAAAAAAGGTTATGTCAAATCATTTTTAATTATTTGATTGTGTGAATCCCATTAATGCACAAATTACAGATCTTGAAAATTTATTTTTAATTGATTTATTTTTAAAATAGGTCATACAAATATCATTTGCCACATCAGCCATTAAATTAACATTTGACATTTAGCTTTTGACATCTCATTTGGAAATGCTCTAAAAATCATTGGTTTTCAAATTTTGACTTGATTTTATTAAGTTTTTCAGTGTTTTCAAAAAATATGAAAACAAAATTTAAAATATTGGAAATGAAATGATTATCAAATGATCTTAGTATCCCATCTTCGTTTTATGTGTTTGTGTTTTTCAAAAGTCACTTTATTCAAAATGAAAGAAGTATTATGAGATCATATGACTAAAAACGATTCACGTGTAACACATATATGAAACGATGAGACAAAAACATTTTTAGATGCGCTACCTGAATACTTTCGACAAACAAACATACAAAACAAAATTAGAAGGACAAATGTGTATGCATCTTCAAGTTGCTATCTCAAATTAGTCACATTTTTACAACATTCTCCAAGTAAGTACAAATGAAAGTACAAAAAACAACACTGATCAAACACTAAATCAGATTTATACAAAACAACAATTGATTGTTTCAAAGGAAGATTAAATTTGTAACAAAGAAAACAAATGAACATGAGATTACCGAAAAGGGTAGCTATATGTGGAAGTATAATAGTTTAGTAACTGGTGTTGTACATGACCATGTTTGCGATGTTGGTTTGTATTTTGTTTTTTTTTTGTTTTTTGCTTTATGATAATTTTTTAGATAACGTGTTTTTTTTTATTTAAAAAAACGTAGCATTAGTTTTTTATAGTCACGTTTGAATTTTGAATAGCTTTTATGATGTTCAATATGTACTATCTGTTAGTATTTGAATAAAACATCTTTTCCATAATTAAAAGGGGTGTGATATCCACACACCTTATTTTACTTCTCACACATTTTTTAAATTTTCGACTGTCAAATCAGATGAATTGAAGAAGATCAACAAACAAAAGTTATCAAGGGGTGTGTGGATAGCACACCCCAATTAAAAAAGTGTAGTTAAACTCGGATTTGAGAGGATTTTAAAAAACTTTAAAATCTTATTGTAGTTAATTAAAAGATTTTAAAGGATTTTAGAATCCATTCAAATCTAGATGTAGTCAATTAAAAGATTTTAAAATCCATCCAAGTCTAAGTGAATTCAAAAAATTAAGGGCCTGTTTGGTATCTTATTTGAAATTTTTTATCATTTCTCAAAACATTTCTTAAGAACATTTCTTGAAAACAATTTTCTTTAAGACTCAAAAACTTGATTGGTTTGCAATTTAAAAATTTTAAATCTTACGACTTAAACTTGATTGGATTGGAGTAGAGATGAAAAAAGAAAAAAAAAACAAAGAGGAGAAAGAAAGAAGAAAAGAGAGAGATATATTTGGAGTGAGAGGGGAGGTGGGAAAGAAAATAAATGAGTGAGTTTAAGTTTAAAAACTTTAAAAACTCACTTTTTATGTTTTTAAGAAATAGACTATATTTTTGAGTTAGTCTTAAGTTCAGTTTTTAAAAATAGCCATACCAAACAAGTTTTTAAGACCTAAAACTTGAAAATTGTTTTTGAGTTTAAAAAGTTGGATTCAAGTACACTGCCAAACAAGCCCTAAGATTTTGGAGGATTTCAATAAGTTGTGGATTTTGTGGGATTTGAGAGCAAGAAGTATATATAACCAAGACTAAAAAGAATCCAACCTCACCCCCTAGGATTTCAAATCATTTTCTATTTGGACAGTCCTCAAATCTCTACCAACCTCAGCCACACACAAGTAACCACCATATACTTTGGTGTAATCTCTTTTTGTAAGCATTTAACAGTATTGCACACAGTTTGAGCTAGGTTTTTGGACGAGTTCTCAAATTCTCGAGTCAGAGGGGAATAACATTGATGCTCAACGGTTAGAACTTAATCCAGTGTTCAACACCTAATAGTTGATCCCTACTATACAGAACATAGGATTAGGATCACAGTGCTGCAAATGAAAAATATTGTTAGTGCATGTAAAATACGAATATGTACATCATCTGTTATGCTTCTTTATTTCGACATTTAGTAATTTTTTTTATTTATTTCAACATTTTGCCACTTCAATCACTGAGACTTGCGACCGGTAGGTGGTACAAAATGTGTAGTCTGCAACAACGGAAAAATGAAGCTAGAGACAGGCTTGGTTGACTGCAAGGTATGCAAGGGCGTAGGTAACAGTTTCTGATACTAGTTTCCTATATTATTATGACCCTTATACCTTAATTAGGGATGTATGATCATCGAAGGACATGATTGATCTAGGATTTTGGTTAATACTAGTATCTCGCCATTCTAATTTTTTAAGAATCCACTCTTTTTTTTAATGAAATGCTTTTTTTCTCAATTTACCGACCCTCAAGTAATTTGAGTTAGGCGGGGACAGGATTCGAATGATTGTGGTATTACAAGCATTACTGAAGTACCACAACGTACGTCTATGGCAAAAAGGCAGTTGGTGGTGATGGATATTAGTAGTGTAGTGCTCAAAAGCTCACCAAAGTTATGTTGATTCATCAATTGAGAAAGAGATAGAGTCGTGGTTGTGTGAAAGGGGACCCGAAAAGGATGGGGATGAAGTGGCTATCGAGTACAGTAGGGCAAGGGGAAAGATTTTGCAATAAAAAATTAGAGTAAATGACAAAAAACTACCTCAACTATTTGTGTCACGACACTTTCATACCTCATCTTTAAAACGTGACAATGTCATACCGCATCTTACGAATTTGTGACAATGCCATACCTCCGTCAATTTTTCTGTTAATTTTTCTGCTAAGTGCTGACGTGGCAAGATATGGGGACCACTCACTAATACAGCTGGATTAAAAAATAATTAAATATATTTTTAATAATTAAACATTAAAAAAATTAATTTTTTTTATTTTTATATTAAATCTCTCTCTCTCTCTCTCTCTCTCCCTCTCTCGCCTCTCTCTTTTATCTCTCTTCTTTGCCCAGAACCCATTCCCATCTCCCCCCCCCAACCACCCCGACCCCTTCCCGTTCCCCTTTCGTGCAACCCCCCACCCCCCACCTCAACCCAGTTCGTCCCCCCTAAACCCAACGCGCACTCATCTCTCCTCCCCCATCTTCATCTTCTTCCCCCTTTCTCTCTACCTGCAACCCAGAAACAAAAAAACAAAAAAACAAAATTCGAACCCAGTTTCGCCCCAAGAAGAAGAAGAACCCTCTCTGTCTTCTCCCCATCTTCATCTTCATCCCCTTTTCCCTTTACTTGCAAGCCAGAAAAAAAAAACAAAAAAAAAAAGTGACATCCAGTTTCGGCCCAGAAGAAGAAGAAGAAGAAGAAGAAGAGAGAAGAAAGAGAGGTTGAGAAATGGCGCTCAATCTAACCACCTCATTCCTCCATGGAACACCCTGCCCCACGCTGCTCCATCCCAAGAAGGTCTGCGGTGGCGGTGGGTCGTCGATGGGGAATTGCCGCTCTGTGGTGACGTGCAGGAAGAAGGAGATACACCCGCAGTTCCACGAGGACGCGAAGGTGTATTGCAAGGGGGAGCTGGTGATGACGACGGGTGGGACCCAGAAGGAGTACGTGGTGGACGTGTGGTCGGGCAACCACCCCTTCTACCTCGGAAACCGGTCGGGCATGCTTGTCGACGACGACCAGGTCGAGAAGTTCAGGAAGAAGTACGGCGAGCTCACCCAGATCATGGAGATTCCTGTCCTCAAGGGCGAGATTGTTCTGCCCTTCCGCCGCAAAGCCGTCGCCGGTAAAGGCGGCAAGAAGAAATAGAAAAAGCCAATGATTTGCTTACTCAGTGTAAGATTTTAGGTGAAGCATGAAAATTGAAGATGGAAAGAATGTGTTTTTGTGAAAATTGAGTAGATTTCAATGCCTAATCTGTGTTTATTATGTTAAAAAAAAAAAAAAAGAGAGGCGAGGGAGAGAGAGAGAGAGATTTTTTTTAATTTTTAATTATTAAAAATATATTTAATTATTTTTTAATCCAGCTGTATTAGTGAGTGGTCCCCATGTCTTGCCACGTCAGCACTTAACAGAAAAACTAACAGAAAAATTGACGGAGGTATGACATTGTCACAAATTCGTAAGATGCGGTATGACATTGTCACGTTTTAAAGATGAGGTATGAAAATGTCGTGACACCCATAGTTGAGGTAGTTTTTTGTAATTTACCCAAAAAATTATATTAAAATCCACCAAAATCTACAAACTAAATCCATTCTAATTCTTTAAAATCCATATGAAAAATCACCACAATCCACCAAGATTTTTCCTTCTTTTTAAATCCTCCTAAATCCTATTAAATCTATCACTTAAAATCCTTTAAAAATCTTAGTTTGACTACACACCCTAAAACTTCCAAAAAAAAAAATTAAACTAAAAGTTGAATTCTTTACAACTAAATAAACCTAATAATTTAAATTATTGATTAAAGTCATCCAAACCCGACCAAATTGGTTGAGTTGGGAATTGGATCCCCTCCGAGGCAAAACCTCAAGATCCTGCTGACCACACAACACGGGCCGTTGAATTTTGATCCAACGGCTACAATTATTATAACTTTAGAGAGGCTCCCTTGTTTGTAGCCCTTTGGATCAAAATCTAATGACCCGTGTTGTTTGCTCAGCAGGATCCCGATGTTTTGTCTCGGAGGGGATCCAATTCCGTTGAGTTGATATCTTGTCAAACCTTATCTCACTTTGTATTGTTTAGGTTTACAAAGAAGTTGGAGAAGGCACTTTTGGAATAGAATAATGCCAAAGAGATTAAGCATTCACAAATCTATCATCTTATTATGAGATTTCGAAAGAATTAAATTAATTTTTTTGATGAGATATCTACAAATCAATTAAACTCCTTTAAACTCCATGGATTTATAAATTCATTAAAATCTTTCATATTCTCAATTGAATACACTATTATTTATAAATCCATTAAATTCTCTCAAATTCTCAATTGAATTCACATTTTTTTAAAACTAAGTTATGTGAATTAAATAAAAAATAAGCACGTTAATTCACACTTAACAATCGAATGAAGATCATCTAATAACATCCGTCTATCGTACATCGTGGGGTCAGTTTTCGTCAGGTACTGTTTATATTCAATTTTAAATAAAAAATTAACAATGAGTTATAACCGCACAATATACGATGAACGAACGTGATTAAAAGATTTACAAAATTCTCACAAAAAAGATTGGAAGAAGATCCTCATTCTCAACAATCAACAATCAACAATCACATCATTTACAAAATTAATTTTCCTGAATGATTATGTCAATAATCTCCCAAAAAATATTAATTTTATCCGAAGCCAAAACCCAATCGTAGACGCATGGTCAAAGCACGCCTTCGTACCCAACCACCAATCGGAGAAAAGCATATTCCCACGAGATTCATGGCACCTTGATCAAACCCGAATCAGGTGCAACTTGGCAACTCGTCCGCCAACCAATCCCCTCCCGCCACGTAGCCATCGTCAAATTCGGAGAACCAAAAAAATATAAGCGGCGACGCGTCCCCTACGCTCCGGGATTCGTGAAAACAGACGTTTACAGAAAACCTCCATTTTTTTGTTCCTCTCTCTCTCTCCTGCTCCGTCTGCACCCTCCCCAAGGTAAGCAAATCAATCTCTCTCCCTCTCTCTCTCTCTCTCTCTCTCTCTCTAATCCTTCTGGGTTTTACGTTGGAGTTGGGTTTCCGTTTTCTGTTTGGTTTCCGAGAAACGGTAGGAAAGTAACAGAAAGTATGAGTTTTTTAGCCTGAAACAACTACCTTTTTTTAGATATAAAGTTTCGTTTTTTCGGTTATATTGAATAATTGTGCGGTTGTTTTGGGATCTGGTAATTGTTGGGATGAATTGCTTTAGTTTTGTCGTTAGAGTGGCGGATTACACAATCTTAGCTTGAAATCTGAAAACTTTGGATTCCTTCATTCAATTTCGATTTCCCAGTCTGGAATTTCTGCGGTTTCGAATTCTGGGTTGCTTTTATCGTAATGCGTTTTGATTCACACATTGATTTTGGTTCGTATTATGTATTCTTTTCGATTTAGTTTTGGTTCTGATTGTATGTTTATTATGCACCGAATGGCATATTGAATGATTCGAATTCTCGCTTAACATTTTGGCAAACAAGTTAAGTGTTTGGGATTGCTCGATATGCTTTGAGTCGAAATTTGATATTGGAGATAAATAAATTTTGGAGGGAACAAGTAGTTAATTATGTTGTTAGGATAATATGGGAAATTTCAATAAGTTTTGGAGAGAAATTAGACTTCGCCATGAAGTGCTATTAACCAAACTTTTGATATAAAAACTGGAGTAGGGGTTTTGTTTGATGTGATTTATGTTATAAAGCAGGTTAATCTACCAAAGTCATATTTGACTTTCAGATTCTGCTATTTGAATTTTGCTATTTATTTTGTTGTGAAGAACATGTTAGAGACTCATGTTTGTTTTCAAGTTGTTTTTAACGAACTTTTTTTTCTTTCCTTGTGTGTGGTGTTGAACTCAGATTTGACAGCCTGCTCTTCATGAATTCAAGAACTGCTGAAGCATCCGTGTTTTCCTGTAAATCGGGAAACAAGAATAACCTCTTCTTCGTCTGGATTTTGTTCTGTTTATTGCCAAAGTTCCTAGGAACCCCTTTTGCAATTGTGAACTTGGCAATTGACAGGTGTCAGTCTGGAGCACTGGCCGTTGGGACTTTTGGATAGGTAAATCAATAGCAGGATCAATTCAAGGGTGTTTCACTGAAGTTTGCATCCCTGCTCTATGCTTGAAAACATGGTTTCCTGTCAGCTACCTGGTTTAACCAAGGCCCACACGTGCAAACCAATTCAGACCCAGTTGCATTTTTCCATGGGAACAGTGGATGCTGCAGTTTCCGATCACCTTGAGCTTGATTTTGATGATGTATTTGGCCCTCTACCAGTTCAGGCTTCAGTAGAAGTGAACTCGGCTAATTCTGCCTTGATTGAAGATGCAACTGAGCTTATTTATGACGATCCAGTGGTTATTCACAACCGATCACATTCTTTGGTTGGCCCCTCATCGTTTGTAAACCAATCATTGAAGCTCAGCAAACTGACTATAAATGACACAGAAGATTCAGTGGAACTGGTAGAGTGTGTCAATGGAGACACCATCAAAGAATTTCAGGAACCTTTTATTGGTGTCGTTGAAAAGCCTCTGGAAGTTATTGACGAAAACCCCATGAAGATCGAGAGTGTAGGCATTGAGGATTTTGAGGTTTTGAAAGTTGTTGGGCAGGGTGCATTTGCAAAAGTATATCAGGTGAGGAAGAAGGGGACATCAGAAATATATGCAATGAAGGTCATGCGAAAGGACAAGATCATGGAGAAGAATCATGCCGAATACATGAAAGCTGAGAGGGATATTTTAACAAAAATTGATCATCCATTCATTATCCAACTTAGATACTCATTTCAGGTATTTCTTGCCCGGCTTTGGAAGTATTTATTCCTATTTACCTTTTTCTGATCTGCGTTTCTATATCTGACTTACGAGAATCCATGTTGGTAAATTCAAAAGATAATATCAATTGATATATTTCAACTCAATGTGCTGGTGACTTTCTTAATGATGACTAGACTACTAACTTAGTTTAATTTGTTATGCAGACCAAATATAGACTATATCTTGTGCTGGATTTTGTTAATGGTGGTCACCTCTTCTTTCAGCTCTATCACCATGGCCTTTTTAGGTACCTTTTGTCTCAACCTCCAATATTATGTTTATTTATAAGCTCAAATATGCAGACACTTAATACTAGTTTTTCTTTTTTTCAGAGAGGAGCTGGGACGAATATATGCTGCTGAGATTGTTTCTGCGGTTGCTCACCTCCATACAAATGGAATAATGCATAGGGATCTTAAACCTGAGAATATCCTTTTGGATGCAGATGGCCACGTATATATCTCTCTCCACCTCCCTCTCTCCATGTTATTGTTCTGATTAATCGCTCCCTATGAAGTCTAACTGACGTCATGATCACTGGTTTATTAAACAGGCCATGTTGACTGATTTTGGTCTTGCAAAGCAACTTGAAGAGAACACAAGATCTAATTCTATGTGTGGAACTGTAGAATACATGCCACCCGAAATAGTTCTTGGAAAGGGACATGATAAAGCTGCAGACTGGTGGAGTGTGGGAGTCTTATTGTTTGAGATGCTTACTGGAAAGGTTTGCATTTTATTCTTATAGATCACAATGATATAGAGAGAATTTCTTCATGGTCAGGTGGAAATTCTGTCTAAATTTCAATTCAATAATCATTATATGCTTGTAGATTTGACAAAAATTATTATACTGGAAGGCCATTGTTTGTTAAATTTGTTTTTATTAGGAGGGGATCCATGTTTGTTTCTTATCCTAATTGTCATATTGTCTGTACGTACTGTTTATGTTGGACATCTCATCCACGATGAATAAACTTCTGCGAAAAGTGAGGATGAAGAAAAATATTTTGTCCGTTAATTGGGTAAATCATGCACAGAAATGCACCTTAGGAACTGTGTCCTTATTTTTTATGTCAACATGGATCTTAGAAGTTGGAACATTTGTTCTACGGCTAATGGCATCTAACATAAAATTAATTTATCATTGCTCTTGCTTTTGCAGCCTCCTTTTACTGGGAACAGGGAGAAAATTCAGCAGAAGATAGTTAAGGACAAGATCAAGTTGCCTTCCTTTTTGTCAAGTGAAGCACATTCACTGTTGAAAGCAGTATATATTCATTTACCCCGATCAACCTTTTTTTCTGGATAGTTTCAGCTTTTGCATGAGATTACTTACTGCAACAATATGACGGAGCTTCCTTCGTATGGATTGCTGCAACTATATGACGGGGTTTCCTTCTATGTTAATCTATGTATTGAATCTAGAATATTATGAGCCATCACTTCAAGTAGACACCAATACTTTGGATATGAAAAGATCAATGCCTTTTGTTTTTGTTTAGTCGGTGGTTGGGAATGTCAATGCTGATCCTCGAGTCTTTCTTTTGAGCCTTTCTCAATTGATGTGTTTAGTTAACTATGAGAGAACTGACTTTGCCTGGTTATGTTTTCAGCTGCTGCAGAAGGATCCAAGCAAGCGCCTCGGTAGTGGGCCTTTGGGGAGTGAGGACATCAAGCGCCACAAATGGTTCAAGCCAATAAACTGGAAAAAACTGGACGCTCGGCAAATCCAACCAAGCTTTCGGCCAGATGTTGCCGGGAAGCACTGCATCGCCAATTTTGATAATTGCTGGACTGACATGTCAGTTGTGGATTCCCCAGCCGCTAGCCCGAATGCTGCTGGAAACCCCTTCACAGGCTTCAGTTATGTTAGGCCGGTCTCCTCTTTTCTCCAGAAGTAGACGTCATTCGCTAGGCGTTGTCCCAAGATGCAAGTTTTTCGACCTTTTATTCTTTCCCTTGTAAAATCTTCTTAACTATGAACTTATGTAAGTTGCTTGAAAGCAGCATCCTGGAGAGAGATTTCTTTAAGCAGTCCTCTCTTGAGATTAGACAAATATGAAATCTTTGCAGACACATTTCATTTGCTGAATTCTGAATGTTAGCATTTTGCCTTTTATTTAAATTTGTGAGATATATGGTAATATCGTGAATAATATATAAAGAAAATTATTATTAGCGTTCCAAAATAATCATTTAACTCTTGATGTGGTCATTGAGAGCCAATTTTCCTTAAAACAATGTTCTTTTCTCATGTTTTCTCTTATTTTTCAAAAATTTTGTGCTTTTTTGGAACCAAATTTCACATGTGGATAAATCAGACATTTTGGGACACTTCGACTAGTTCTCCAACAAAACAAAAAGTTCACACTTCACAACGTAACTGGTGCGAGAATTAACTCGACACAAATTTAACCCTCTTTTTGACAGTTGTAGTATGGATGTAAGTAGGGTATCGTTCTAGGCCGGGGATTAGGAGGGATTGCTAATCACTCTAAAATTAAAAACGTAAAAACAAAATTTAAAATACTAAACTAAAATAAAAACACTTAACTAGAAAAACTTAAAATAGAACTGACAAATAAACTAAAATAAATCAAAAGACTCAAAAATACAAAACTAGGCTAAAAACTCTAATAATTTGAAACACACTTAAAATGACTCAAAATAATGAAAACAATCAAATTAAACACTAGGAATTTAGAATGGACGGAAATTGAAATAAAAGATTAAAAACAATAAAAACTAAATAATAATATTTTAATGGGGGGATTGATTTGGTTTTTACGAAGTAAATTAAACTTAAATAAATTACAAAATTGACAAAAACATAAATTAAAAATGAAATGATAGATAACGGATTGGCTAGAGGGTTTTTCTCCACACATGACACATAAGCAACCTAAATTGATTCCCAGTTATGAATTTAACAAACGCATGAATGACAATGCTCCAAGTTAATTAGGTCCGCTTAAATTAACTTTCAAATTTCCCTAGAGTCATTAGATTGGATGATTGCATACGACAACCCAAAACATTTCCCACAAGTTCCCTACATGAATTGCATAATAGAGATACAAGCAAGAATCATTAAGTTCAATGGAAATCATAAACATCGACTAGGCATTCATAACTATGGAATACGCATGTTAATCCAACCTAGGGTTTACTAAACACAATCGTGACTAGCGATTTTTACCACTTGTGAATATAAGTTCATAACGATTAGGTGAAATTCCCTTATATCCTAGCATCAAGTCTAAGCATGCAAATTAAGTATCGATCCTTAACCCACATACATAAACAAGTTATTAATCAACACAGAAAAGTAAACCACATCCAAACATTTATACATTCATAACTGGAGTAAATCAAATTAAATTACAATTATAATCATGGTTTCGAATTAACCTCTAGCCAATATAAATTAATTACACATTATTTATAAATTAAAAACATAAGTAAAACAGAGTTGGAGGATTAAACCGAAACAGGGATTAATGGTTTCTGTGCACTGTTTTTGCACTGTGCGCCTCTCGGTCTCTCCCAAGCTTTGTGCCGCTGCTCTTCTTTCCAGCTGCCAGGTGGCAGCTTCTGAACTCCCACTGTCCTTCTCGCTGGTTGCCTTGAAAGACCCCCCTGCTCGCTGCCTCGTCCCGAGGCTTCTTCTCACTCCCCCGAGGCGCTTCAATAGGCGCTGCTAAGGCAGCGTTGGTGCTCCCCCGAAGACCCTGCGCCTGGTCTGATTTTATCCCCTGTGCCTGGTTTCTTGCTGCCAGGCAGCACAGTTTCTCAAAACTCCCCAGACCTTGGTTCCCATTCGCTTCCTTCTTTTATTTCTCTTTTCTTCTCAGTCCTTCGCCAGCTGCCAAAGGCAGCTCCCATTATTCAGATGCCTTTCATCATTGCTCTCTCCACCAAATTATGCTTTCCACCGAAAGCATCTGTAATCACACCATAATAATTAAAATAATATAAATATAAATATATGTAAATATATAAATATATATATATAAATATATATATATATATATATATATATATATGTTTTATTTTCTAAATGATAAGTATAATTCAATAGACAAGATAGTTTAAATGAATTAATTACTTAACACTTCATTTATTCTATTTTTATTTTCTTAGCTAGATAAATATATAAAACATAAAAATAACGTAAATAGCTTAAAAAATAACGAACCAACTAAGAAAAGACGAGTGAATTTGATGTAAAAATATGTATAAATATGCTCCGATCAAATACCCCCACACTTAGCTTTTGCTAGTCCTCGAGCAAAACAAATAAAACAGAAAAAGTAATAACATGAAAAACATTAACTTCCCCCTATTTGACCCTCATAGAATTTCATTTGAAAATGCAAATCATCAAGAACAATAGCTAGCACCAAACAAACTAATTCAAGTTCATCTTCCTTATTCAAATATTAGCAGTAATCTTTAAATCATCCTTCAAGTGTAGTGTGTGAGATAGCCATGCTAATGCAATTTCAAGTTTTTATTTTTAAAATCATCATATGCAAACCAGCAACCTTCTCACGGGATATGCACTCAATCACATATGTGTTTAGTTTTAATGTATTTCGCTCAAAGAAACAAATGTGAAAGTTCTACCATAAGCTTGCATAAAGATCACTTCTCCACAGTCATAATTGCAAAACTTAAATCAAGAGGACTTTTATTGGATGTAATGAGGCTTAAGGATAGGGCTATTGAAACGAAAGAATAGGAAAACACAAGTTCCAAGCTACATCGCAAGCGATTTTTTTAGTTGAGATTTATAAGAACTCAAGTTCTCCAATGATTCTTCTAACACTTCCAACCACACCCCCAAACTGAAACTTTAAACTTTTTATTTTATTTTCTTCGTATACAATCTTTCTTCTTTTTTTTTTCTTTTCTTTTCTCTTTTTTTTTTTTTTTTTTTTTTTATAATACAAACATGAAATACCCCCACACTTATTTTTTTGCCAAACTCCTTCCAAGTACTTCACAAACATTTCTCATAAAACAGTCTCAAATTGCTCGCTTGGAAAGGGTAAGGTAACATGTTTTGAGGTATAAAGGTAGACATATCTGGTGATAAGAAATAAAAGGCTCAACAAATACGGCTCAAATAGGCAATCTAATGATATCATTTTTTTTTTCTTTGGGAAATATGGTTATTTGGGCCATGGTGGTGAACCTAATGCCTCTATCATTTTCAAGTTCATGCAATCAATGACAAATATTTTGAAAGATCGTTACGCAAGTTCTAGAGATGTATCTCACATAAGTTCATCACACATGAAAGAATAGGAGTGTATGAAAAATGCACACACTTTCAATAGGCTCAAAAACTCACATAGGATGTATATGGTCACTAAATTCACATATGAAGCTTTAAGTCATGCTTTAATTTCACATCAACAAGGCTATGTGCATTCGAATTTTCAAAGATGATCAAACATGTACAATACTAACAAGAGAACAAGGAATTTCATAAAACATATGTTAACTAAGTTCTTGATAATCATGGTTCAAATTTCATCCAGTTATATCATTGGGTCGGGAAACTAATAAAAATCTAATTTAAAACCATAAGGAAAACAAGACAATATTTTTGGATTTTTTAAATTTTTCGAGAAAAATTAAATAAAACACAAAACTCCGGAAAAAATTAAGTAAAACACAAAGCTAATTAAGAAAACAAAAAGCAATAACATGGAAACAAATGAAACCAGTTCAAAGTCGAAGGTACAAAAATTTTCAATTTGGTCATTTTTTTATACTTGATACCCCCACACTTAAACTAGACATTGTCCCCAATGTCATAAAACAAAAATATGCAAATAAAAATAAAATGAATAAAATAATACGAAACAAAATAAAGAAAAGGGACTGAAAACTTCTCTAATTTGCAGAAAACCAAGCGATGACCCCCAAGCGTAAATTTTGCAATCAACTTCAAGGGAGAAAATAACCAAACGTTCCTGCAAAGAACAGAAATAAATCAGTTAAGCACACAAGAAAATATAGAAAATGCAAACGAAAATTGAAAATGAAAATAAAAGATAACGAAAAGAACTAATAGGTGGTCATTGGTCGTCCTTGTTGATTTTCCACAGCTTTCTTCTTGAACAGGATGGGCCTCCTTCTTGCAAGTGCTCCTCAGCCTAGTAGAGGATGAGTCAGCACGTTGTCTCCACATGCTTCAAGTACTCAGGTCTCCATGCAGATGGCATCTTCTTGAACTCTTGGATCATCTCAGACTCTACCTTCATCTGGATGCACCTCAGACTCCTCCTGCTTCGTCTGTGAGGTACTTTTGTTTTTTAAGAAGTACCTCTGCACAGGTTTATTTTTGAAGTGGGCTGGGAGGGGTCTGAGATGAGTACTCGAGAGCAAGACTAGGTAAGCAATCAGGATCTCACTTTCTCCATGTTCTTCAGATGAAAGTGAGGAGAAAGCATAATATGAGATACTTTTGCTTTTAACCTTTTTAATATGAAATACTTTTGCTCTGGAAGGTTTGTTTTCTGGGGTGATCCAAGGGATGAAGAACACTGAATAACTCGAAAGCTTTCTTTGGGAAGACATTATCGGAGATGAAGAGAGGTTGAGAGGTTGAGAGGTTGAGAGGGTGTGAAGGTGTGCCTTTGCTGTGAAAGGCTAAGGTCGAACTTATAGAAATTTGGCTTCACAACCGGAACTATTCCTTCACTATTTGTCGGCAGCCGGTGATGGATGAACAGTGCCCGTTACGCGCTTTCTGACAAAGCGTCCGTAAATTCCGCAAGGCTGACGGTGCAGGCGACGAGTGACGACAAATTGGAATGATGATCTTTTGAAAACCGGGGTTCAAAACCGGGTGCGGCTCATGGTTTTCGCAACGCTCCACGCTGCACGTCATGAGTGACGACACATCCGGACAAACCGACCCACGTGATTGCTGAGTCAAGGCCAGCTTTTGAGAAAGGAAACGGCTCTTTTGAGAAAGGAGCGTCGAGCTTTTCCGAATTGCGTGAGGACGCGTCTTCAACCTCAGAGGAGCGCCTCTCTTTGATTTGCTTCTTTTTATAGAGGCGCTAATTCTGCTTCACATCACACTTGAACTCCCTTCCTCAAATACTCTCCTCTGAAAATACTCCCTTTTGTAAACACTCAAAATCCTTCCGCTCTCTTCTTGCACTTCTGCACTTTTAATCTTTCCGATCTCTTCTTCCGCTTCAGCAATCTTAATTTTTCCGAACTCTTTTCTTCCTCAACCCCCTCTAAAAATGTCTTGCCCTTCCGACCGTCGCCTAAACTTGAATGTCGGGGAAGACGATGACTCGTCTTCTCCGAACAACATTTGGAATCCGTCCTTCATATCCCCCAATGGTCCTCTTACAGTCGGGGACACGATGATGAGGAATGAAATCACCGCTACGGTGATTGCCAGAAATCTGCTCACTCCAAGGGACAATAGGATGCTGTCTAGGCGGTCGGACGAGCTGGCCGTTCAGGAATCTCTTGCCCTCAGCGTCCAAAGTGCAGGCTCAGTTTCGAACATGGGCCAGCGCCTGCTTGCCCGAACTCGTCAGGTGGAGTCACTGATGGCGGAGGTGGCCAGTCTTCGGCAAGAAGTCAGAGGACTCAGGCACGAGAACAAGGAGTTGCACATGCTTGCAACTAGTTACTCGACCAGCATGAAGAGGAAGCTGGACCAGCTGCAGGAGTCGGACGGTCGGATCCAGAGTGATCATGAAAGGTTCATGGCGCTACTCCCGAGGTTTATGTTGCCGTCGTCCTCTGGAGTTGCACCAAGCGTTCCGGCTCCGGAGATTCCAACTCTGGCTCTTCGTCTTCCAGGAGCTCCGTCGACCTCTGGGGCACCACCTGCCCAATGACCAATGACCAATGAATTCTATTAGTTTTCGTATTATTGTAAATTTATTTATGCTTTTAATGTTTAATTAAATATATATATATATTACTAATATTATTATAATTATTATTATTATTAATTTTTTTTTTTTAGGTTTATTTTAAGCAATATAAAATATGTAAAGTAAAATATGTAAATTAATGCAAAAAAGACTTTATTTAACCGTACTTAAAATAAACATTGCCATTAATTTATTTAAACACAAACTAAACAAAAATTAACCAAATAAAACAACTAACTAAGCAAAACAAAATGAAAGTAAAAGCAATAAAAAAAAAGGGTTAAGAAATGCAAATCTGATTGCTTGGGTTGCCTCCCAAGAAGCGCTTGCTTTAACGTCTTTAGCCGGACGAATCTTTCCTTTAAACTCGAATAGGGCCCACGTCACGGAGGATGATATCGTCCACAACGTACTCATATGTTGAATCTTTAAACGGACGGGGATAATGATCCTTCCTGATTTTAGCAATTCGCTTCCCTACGTCAACACGAACTCTCCTACCACCTTTGATTTGATTTGGTACCTGCACAATAGAAGGTAGCAACCTATTAGTGGAAATGGGAATTGGAATTGGAGTAAGTGACTTACCAATGGATAGCTTAGGAGCAATAGGGGCCTGTGGCAAAGGTGTTTCCACCCTTGCCGTGGGTATGATGTGTTCCTCCTCCACACTTTGCAATCTTTCATCTTCCTTGTGATTTGATGGTTGTGTTGGGGCGTAGGGCTGTTGGAATATCCCAAGGGGTGGCCGAAATCCTCCTTGTTGTTGAGGCTTTCCCCAATTGAAGTTTGGGTGATCATGCCATCCCGGATTGTACGTGTTGGCGTATGGATCATATTTGGGCTGATTTTGGCCTTGATACCCAATGGCATTGACACTTTCCCATCCTCCATTCTCAATCAATTGAGGGCACTTTTCAGATTGGTGTCCTTGCATTGAACATATGCCACAGATTGTGTTTTCATGCGCTTTGGATTTTTCAACAGCCTGTGACACAAGAAGAATGAGATTAGCCAATTGAGATTGAATTTCGGAGATTGCATTTACCTCTTGCTGCCGTGGGGGGTTCCTTTGTCCAACGCCTTCATATTGTTGTGCGTTTAAAGCTCGGTTGGCAATCAAGGTCTTGGCAGCCACGAGTGTTTTGTCAACGAATACACCACCCGCTGAAGCATCTAACATTTGTCGTTCGAGGGGAAGAAGTCCTTCGTAAAAGTATTGAATGAGCATCTCTTCTTTTATTTGGTGTTGTGGACATGAGGCAACAAGGGTTCTGAATCGCTCATAGTACGTTGGGAATGATTCTCCTTGATTTTGCTCAATGCCACAAATCCTTTTGCGTAGGAGAATGACTCGAGAAGTTGGGAAAAACTTCTCCAAGAACGCCCGTTTCATGCTCTCCCAAGATGTGATAGTTCCGAAGTCTAGTTCGTAAAACCAATCCTTTGCCCTTTCCAAGAGAGAAAAGGGAAAAGCCTTCATCTTCAGAATGTTGCTATCGATATTGCCGGGAGTCATGCTTGAACAAACCACTTCAAACTCCTTCAAATGCTTGATAGGATCTTCCATGGACAGCCCATGGAACTTAGGAATATGGTGCAACAAGCTTGACTTTAGTTCGAACTCGTCGGTCTTGCCTTGGGCCGCCCTAGGGTATTGGATACATAGGGGTGCTGCATTGTCCAGCCACGAGGCTAAGAGTTCCTTGATTGTTCGATTGTCCACCATGATGAGTACCTAAAATTAGAGAAAGAAAAATAAATCAAATATCAAAAGTAAAATACAAAAACACAAAAATAAATAAAAACACAAACAAACAAAACAAAATGAAATAAAATAAAATAAAATAAATACAAACAAAAAAAATAAAGGGATTAGCAAATTTACTAATCCCCGGCAACGGCGCCAAAATTTGGTGCGAGAATTAACTCGACACAAATTTAACCCTCTTTTTGACAGTTGTAGTATGGATGTAAGTAGGGTATCGTTCTAGGCCGGGGATTAGGAGGGATTGCTAATCACTCTAAAATTAAAAACGTAAAAACAAAATTTAAAATACTAAACTAAAATAAAAACACTTAACTAGAAAAACTTAAAATAGAACTGACAAATAAACTAAAATAAATCAAAAGACTCAAAAATACAAAACTAGGCTAAAAACTCTAATAATTTGAAACACACTTAAAATGACTCAAAATAATGAAAACAATCAAATTAAACACTAGGAATTTAGAATGGACGGAAATTGAAATAAAAGATTAAAAACAATAAAAACTAAATAATAATATTTTAATGGGGGGATTGATTTGGTTTTTACGAAGTAAATTAAACTTAAATAAATTACAAAATTGACAAAAACATAAATTAAAAATGAAATGATAGATAACGGATTGGCTAGAGGGTTTTTCTCCACACATGACACATAAGCAACCTAAATTGATTCCCAGTTATGAATTTAACAAACGCATGAATGACAATGCTCCAAGTTAATTAGGTCCGCTTAAATTAACTTTCAAATTTCCCTAGAGTCATTAGATTGGATGATTGCATACGACAACCCAAAACATTTCCCACAAGTTCCCTACATGAATTGCATAATAGAGATACAAGCAAGAATCATTAAGTTCAATGGAAATCATAAACATCGACTAGGCATTCATAACTATGGAATACGCATGTTAATCCAACCTAGGGTTTACTAAACACAATCGTGACTAGCGATTTTTACCACTTGTGAATATAAGTTCATAACGATTAGGTGAAATTCCCTTATATCCTAGCATCAAGTCTAAGCATGCAAATTAAGTATCGATCCTTAACCCACATACATAAACAAGTTATTAATCAACACAGAAAAGTAAACCACATCCAAACATTTATACATTCATAACTGGAGTAAATCAAATTAAATTACAATTATAATCATGGTTTCGAATTAACCTCTAGCCAATATAAATTAATTACACATTATTTATAAATTAAAAACATAAGTAAAACAGAGTTGGAGGATTAAACCGAAACAGGGATTAATGGTTTCTGTGCACTGTTTTTGCACTGTGCGCCTCTCGGTCTCTCCCAAGCTTTGTGCCGCTGCTCTTCTTTCCAGCTGCCAGGTGGCAGCTTCTGAACTCCCACTGTCCTTCTCGCTGGTTGCCTTGAAAGACCCCCCTGCTCGCTGCCTCGTCCCGAGGCTTCTTCTCACTCCCCCGAGGCGCTTCAATAGGCGCTGCTAAGGCAGCGTTGGTGCTCCCCCGAAGACCCTGCGCCTGGTCTGATTTTATCCCCTGTGCCTGGTTTCTTGCTGCCAGGCAGCACAGTTTCTCAAAACTCCCCAGACCTTGGTTCCCATTCGCTTCCTTCTTTTATTTCTCTTTTCTTCTCAGTCCTTCGCCAGCTGCCAAAGGCAGCTCCCATTATTCAGATGCCTTTCATCATTGCTCTCTCCACCAAATTATGCTTTCCACCGAAAGCATCTGTAATCACACCATAATAATTAAAATAATATAAATATAAATATATGTAAATATATAAATATATATATATAAATATATATATATATATATATATATGTTTTATTTTCTAAATGATAAGTATAATTCAATAGACAAGATAGTTTAAATGAATTAATTACTTAACACTTCATTTATTCTATTTTTATTTTCTTAGCTAGATAAATATATAAAACATAAAAATAACGTAAATAGCTTAAAAAATAACGAACCAACTAAGAAAAGACGAGTGAATTTGATGTAAAAATATGTATAAATATGCTCCGATCAGTAACCTCCATAACAAACTACAAGCATGGCCTATCTGCACTCTCCAAGTCTAACGACACTTAAACACAACTCTAAGCCTGCATGCTTCCCTCCTTCAAAACCCTCTTCGCTTCACAACCCAACTCAGAATCCACCCTCAAAGATGCAATGCGTTCTTCGGCGAAATCCCCAAACATCTTCTGGAAACTACCCTCCATTTGGACCAATTTCCTCCTCTGCAATATGGTTTCATGCAGTTTGAGAGAATTACAGAGGAGCTATCAGAAACACAGAAATGGGGTTTCCTTGTTTTTGCTGGGATTACTTGGATATATTTGACCGCGAGGCCGGGGATTCTTATTGGCACCATTGATGCATACCTTCTTGCTCCTCCGCAGTTGGGGTTGGATAGTTTGATTGGGAGGAGGAGGTTGAAGAGTTCGAACTTTGTGATCGGAGAAAAATTGGGAGAAGGGTCTTTTGGTGTGGTTTATTCTGGGGCAGTTGTTCCGAAGAATGTGAATGTCGAGGAGACTCTGCAGAGGAGAGGAGAGGAAGGGGGAGGGCTTCACAGTTGGATGAGAGGTTTAAGGAAAAGGTTATCCTCAAGAAGGTAAGTAGGTAACTCTCTGATTTATCGTAGTATGATATTACTACTCACGGTTTAGGGAATATGCACAAATAGAACTGCTTGAAAACTTTTAATCAAAATCTAACCGTTTTTATTTGTGCATAGTTTCTAAGGTATTACAATTTTGTTGATCATTTTCATTTTATTGATGGCTTTGTAGATTTGGTCATTTACTTGTTTATCAGTGTTTTCTGCGATGTGTAAGAGGGTTGATCGGATTTTTTTGGGAATGGAAAATGCAGGTGAAGATTGGTGTTCAAGGGGCTGAAGAATTTGGCGAATTCGAGGAGTGGTTCAATTATAGGTTGTCTAGAGCAGCACCTGAAACATGTGCTGCGTTCTTGGGAAGTTTCGTTGCTGATAAAACAAAGTCACAGTTTACAAAGGGTAGAAAGTGGCTCGTTTGGAAATTCGAGGTACTCTATGCATTCATGGTTCACCAGTTCGAAAATCTAAAGCATTTTGCTCTGTATTCAAATTATTTAGATAAATCCATGACAGACTGATATACATGACGATTAAGAACTCAGTGCTATTTTACATGTGATGTTGAATCCGTGACAGGGAAACCAAAACCTTGATGATTACATGAAAGATAGGAAATTCTCTTTTAACTTAGAGTCTGTCATGTTTGGACGTGTCCTGCAAGATGTAGACTCCGTCAAACGCAGTGCATTGATCATCAAGCAAATAATGCGTCAAATTATTACTTTGCTCAAGAAAATCCATGACACGGGCATTGTTCATCGAGACGTAAAGCCAGCAAACTTAGTAGTGACGAAAAAGGGACAGATCAAGCTCATAGATTTTGGGGCAGCCACTGACCTCCGGATTGGAAAGAATTATATACCAGACTGCACCCTGCTAGACCCTGACTTTTGTCCTCCTGAACTATATGTGCTCCCAGAGGAAACACCAAATCCTCCTCCCGAGCCTATTGCTGCATTACTTTCTCCGATTCTTTGGCAGGTACTACACTTTCAACCCTTCATTTGTGATGCCAAACATATCAAAAGCTATGCTGCTTTGCAGGAGGTATTTGGATCAGAAAAAGGCTTGAATTCTCGTTTTAAAGCGTAGCAATGAATCAGACGTTGTGATTATTGTTGCAGCTCAACAGTCCTGATCTGTTTGATATGTATTCTGCTGGAATTATACTATTGCAAATGGCAATACCATCCTTAAGTTCTTCAGCAGGCTTAAAGAATTTCAATTCAGAGATAAAAATGGTTAAATACGACTTGAATAAATGGAAGGACTACACTCGGTTGAGACCTGACTTGTCACTTCTTGATCTCGATTCAGGTAGAGGCTGGGATCTGGCCACAAAGCTTGTTTCCGAGAGAGGTTCTCTTAGAAGGGGGCGTTTATCAGCGGCCGCTGCTCTGAGGCATCCTTATTTCTTGTTAGCTGGTGACCAGGCAGCTGCAGTTCTTTCAAAACTAAGTTTTACCAAATAGTGAACTACTTCAAGATGTAAGTACATGAATTTGCCTCAGTAATTGTAGTTTGTTTATTACTTCTCGGGACGTGCCAATATCTGATTTTCTTTCCCTCTCCTTTTGTTACAGCAACTCAAGAATGGAGAGGCTCACAGATATGCAAGGGGTTGCCTGCTCAGTATATGAATGCTTTCATTTTTGCAACGAGTGAGCTAAGCTAATGCTGTCATTTTTGCAACGAGTGAGCTAAGCTCTTCGCTTCCAGTTTACCACGCCATCGAATGCAAATTAGAGTTTTATAAATGTTTTCCGTCACCGATGATACTATAGCAGAGGAGGTTTACACACATATCCCCCAAACCCCACTTTGTTAATCCACTTGAAATTTATTACTACTCTCCCTATGAAAAAGCTCATTGAGTCCATGAGCAAATAAATAACAATAAATTGTTCATGATCAACTAAAAAATCACAGCTTGCAAGTCCATGTCCATGATTTTCATGTCATCATGAAGAGCTTAAAACATGTTATACTAACTTCTTGATACAACGAAAACATAAACGAAAGCAGCTAGATAAACACATGAACATCTTCCAAAGAATCCTAAGTGCAGCAAGTGACCCCAGAAGGGCTAGTCCCTTGCACCAGTAGTGCATTCCTGATGGAGAAGATCCGAGCAGCCATTGTGGTTCCCGTGGTATAAGCACACAAGTTGCCGGGAAGACGTCACTTTGAATCCCAATTCTAAGGTGGAAGCTGAAAAACATTAGCCATACCTGCAAGCGGTACCAAAGGCAGGCTTGTGAAAAGTGAAACGTTATTGCACAACCTGCGATGAGAGCTATTTCGTAAAGCTTCCCTTTCAGAGACCTTGCCATGATCCACCAGGTCAAGAAAACTCAAGAATATACTCGTTATCTGAGAAGAGATTTGGCCGCAGAGAATACTGACAAGAGAAGAACATCGAATGTCGCCACCAGATGAACAAACCTATGCCGGCATGATTGATTGATATGACTCATGGCATAAGTAAACAACAACAACAAAGCCTTATCTCACTAAGTGGGGTTGGCTATATGAATCCTAGAATGACACTGCATTGTGTCATGTCGTCCGTTAGATCCAAGTAATCCAAGTTTTTTCTTAGAGTCTCTTTCCAAGTCAGTCTTTCGAGGTCTTCCTCTATCCCTTTGGCCCTGAGCATCTGTCTCATAATCACATCTTCTAATTAGAGCATCTGTAGGTGTTCGTTTCACATATCCAAACCACCTTAACCTATTTTCTCTCATCTTATCTTTAATTTCGGCTACTCCTAATTTACCTCAAAAATCCTCGTTTCTAATCTTGTCCTTTCTCGTAGCCCACACATCCAATGAAACATTCTCATCTCTGCTACACTCATTGTGTATAAGTGTGGATGCTTCACCGTCCAACATTCCGTGCCATAAAGCATTGTTGGCCTTATTGTCATCCTATTAAATTTTACTCTGAGCTTTAGTGGCATACGACAGTCGCACAACACACCCGATGCACTCTTCCACTTCATCCATCGAGCTTGTATTCTATGATTAAGGTCTCCATCCAATTCTCCGTTCTTTTGCATGATATATCAAGGCTTGTAAATAATGCTTTTGACTTGCCTTAACATGGGCCTTGTAGTAGCTTTTGGGCGTTGGATGGGTGAAGAACTCATGGCATATAAGTAAACAATTACATTTAATACATCATACGGTTAATGGATGTCAGCAAATTGTAAGTTGTCAAGTTAGTTAGCTACTAATTTAGTTTACTTCGTTAGTTTTCAATTGATAGATTGCTTCGAAAACGTGCCAATTTCCGGTCTGTCATGTAGATTGCATAGAAATGTTCATTTTCTTCATCTATGAACAAGGTGTTATGATTTGACGAACAAATCATATCGATAACATAATTTTCATTTATTTAATTCAGCGAGTCAATCTTCGTTGTTTTCATACACAAAATATCACATAATACGTATCAACGAAGAAATGACAATTCAAAGCGTATAGCATTTATAGTTCATCATAACGTAGCAAGAACCCCTCTACTGGATGCTTCTTCTTACAACCCCACCGGCATTTCCAAGAACATCGGGAGTTGAATAGGGCAAGTCTTGTGGAGTGAAGGGTTATGATGTTTGATGTTGAAGGAGATTTTGACAGAACAATCGCATAACCGTCGTCCATGTAGTCGGTTCCATCCGGGAAGAGCTGCCACAAAAGACTCCCACCTCCACTCCCTCCTTTCCTAGTAGAATTCAGGATGATCTTGTACACTGTGCTGATAAGGGTGTCTCTGAATGATGAATTGTAGCCGGGGTCGTTCGAAGATATGCCAAACTCTGAAAACACCACCGGCATTCCAAGATACTTTTCTGCATCCTCAATGTGGGCTTCCATCCATGACTTTGTAAATTGGAGATGCACATCAGAGATTGATTGTGATATCCTTGGTCGATGAATTTATAAAACTTCAATCAGAAATTGAATACTCAAATTTATCGTTAGGAACAAAGACAATTTAGCTTCGAAGGTTACCAAGAGTCTGCATAAATGTGAGCAGAAGCAAAATCGACACCCAAAGCCTGGTGGTTCCTTATGAAATCAGTTCCAACTTGTTGAGCATATGTGTTTGGATTGAACTGAACTCGGGCAGGTGCTGAGGGACCATAAAATCCTTCCAATCCAATCTCTACCAAGTGTTTCGGATCAACGCTCTTGACATAAACTGCCATTTCTTGTATCCAATCCTAGAAGACAGAACATTCCTTCAACTACAAGAAAATGATATATTCCAATAAAACAAAGATACACGGTCATATTTTTTGTATAGCATAAACCTGCAGTTTATTGCCCGAAGGATCTGAGGTGCATCGAGGCTCGTTCATCAGTTCCCAAGCGAAAACTGTGGGATCGTCCTTGTAAGTTATGTTTGTGAGTGTATTAACTCTATTAAGCACCGTCTACAACAACAAATACGCAAGAAGGAAATATCAAAAATATATAATCACTACAAACTTAATTAACAGGTAAATTAAGCACAATACCGACGATGGTAAGATGATCAAGGCTTGTAAATAATGCTTGTTGACTTGCCTTAACATGGGCCTTGTAGTAGCTTTTGAGTGTTGGATGAGTGAAGAAGTCATCATCAGAAGTCAAATTCAGACCAGCTGCTTTTCCCCATTTAACATATTGTGCTTTTCCACCATATGCATCCCAGTTGTTTGTTAAAGATAATATGAGTCTGATCTTGTATTTCCTTGCCTCACTTATCACAAAATCCAAAGCCTGCAATTCATCGTACGAAATTCACATAGATTTTGCATTTCGGAGAGTAGTTCGAAATCATTGAACAAACAATGGCAGTTTATGTTAGAGATTTTGCCTTGAAAACTTCTTCATCATAAACTGATGGAGATTTCTGAAGAGCTCGCCACTGGCCATCGTTGAAAGCCCAAGTCCTGCAAACAGTTAGTCCGACCGAAGATGCCTGTTTGAACAAATCGGTGACTTTTCCCCTTGTGGATTGATCAGCAGAAAACACCATTAACCAGTAAGTGTTGAATCCATTCACATAGAAAGGTTGATCATTCACCACAAATTGGTTCCCTTTCTTCTGCACCAACTGCCACCCATCATCTTCCTTTCCATCATTCAGCTCTTCAACCCTACACAATTAGGAACATGTATGCTTAAACATTATGCACATAAAATAAAACTAAAGTAAAAAATAAAATAGAAACTCAATCTTACGGGTACCAATCATTTGTACTTGGATATGCTAAATGATCTTCGACGTGCTCGACCACTGTTTCCAATTGCTCAAATCCACTGGCATCAAAGAAAGTAGAGCTACAATGGCTGATGAAAATCATAAAAATGGTCACCAAAACAATGTTCTGTGTCGTCATTTTTTTTTTGCGGCCATCCATGACAAGGATTTGAACTTGCAAGACAATGCATGTTCTTTCGGGTTACGTATTTATACATATGGATCAGATGATGTCTACACATGATCACATTTCAAACTTTGAAGGGAAGGCAAAACAAATTGCTTCCTGGCTCCACAATGTATACTGTTTCAAGTGTAGGAGTAAAGTTGCAGCTAGCCAGTATCAATCCCGAAGGCACTTTCAGTTGGGTCCTACGACAAGGTGGGATAAGCAGTAACAAAATTAACATAGTTATAAAAACTGAAAATTTGAGATGACAAGATTAATGCGTCTGATGAGCGAAAAACCGAACTACTAGAAGATAATGTAAAACCGATAATCCGATGTTTTTATGTGAAGTTAGATGGTGTGTTGCTTTCCGTTTCAGCTCAGATGTCGTGATCATCATTACATCTGATGGAGTAGAGTGCATCTGATCATCTAGCGAAACCCTAGAAAGCTAGAACTAGATTGGTTCTATATATCCACAAAAAACAAAGTTCAGAGAGAAAGAAAGAAAGAAAGATGGATGATTTACCTTTTTCTGCAAAACTTGGTTATTTTCTTACCAGCTCATGAAGGAATGCATGTATTTGTGTCGGTTGCACTGCATCGCGAAGGTAATTAGCTTTTCTTTTCCCTTTTCATTTTTCCTTTAGAGACTCTGTGACTACACGTATTAATATTCAGTACCACAAGGATTGCGGAGTGCTGTTGGAGTGTCTTGGCCACAAGACCGCTGTTTGTTCTAGCTCTAGGGTTAAGTTTTTCTTTTCGTGTTGCGTTGCTTAGGTTTTGTGCCCCCATTTTCTAACCCAAAGAAAAATGCCGAGTCCTACTTGTGTATTTTAACACTTTATGCCCACGTAGTGGTTATTACCCAAACAACCAAAGGGTCATCGGAGACACTGTCAATAACTTTTCCGGCCGCCACAGTTCAACTGACCACCTTGGCCCATGGTAGATCCGCCAGCAGACCACGGGTCTAATCCCTTCATGATTTCTAATCCACGTTTGTAACTTTGTGTATACCTCTTATTCTTTTTTTTTGGTCTATTTGTATACTGTCTTAATTCTCTCTCCTACAATTACAAAAGTAGATCGGTCTTGATCATGGTCAGTCCGACGTTAAAAGATCAAAAAGATCACCAAAACCATCCTCAAAATTCATGAATATCAATGACCTTCCCCAGCTTGTGTTGGTTGAAATTCTTTGTCGACTTCCTTTTAAATCCGCTTTTCAATGCCTCTGTGTGTCCAAACGTTGGCCGACTCTCATCTCCAGTCCGTATTAGGACCGTCGCCGTACTGTAATCTTTTCGAATGATACAGACGACGGATAGAAGGAGGGAGTTTTTTTTTCAATGGTCAAGCATTTTTAGTTGGGAGAGTTTGGGTCACCATGCCGGTGTTCATCACAATGTGATGTTGTCTTTGTGACGGAAAACCTGCTTTGCCACTGTCGATCCCCTCGTGGCCAACCCTTTTTGGTCTCGATTAATTTGTTTTCTTTGGTACAAGTACTTTCGTTATGTCGTTCATTGAATCATTTGGTAGTTTCAACGATAAATTTGATGTTTTTTTTTTTTTTGTCAATCTCAACACTACGTTTACTCTTATCATATTTTTCATACTATATTTGTATCACTTTTGCAATAAAGGTATATGGCACACCAATACATGTAAGTCTCATCTCTATTATAAAAACAGTATGTGATATAAAAAATATGGTAAAGAGTATCATTTTTGTTATTATTTATCGTTTATGTGTGTGTGTGTTTTTGAAAATTTCCTTTGTCCCTTCACTTGTTAGTGCTTGCCATGAATGCGTCTCATGCCAGTGGAGAAAGTCTTCGTTGAAGGCATACGTGGTTTGCAGTGCACTCGCAAGAGAGTGACATCTTTAGCATTTGAGTCTCAAACTAATTACACAGTCGTGTAAAATTTTAAGGGTTGTGATATCCACACACTCCTTTTTACTTCTCACACACTCTTCTAATATTCGGTCGTCGGATCGGATGAATTGAAGAAGATCAAATGACAAAAACTAATAAGGGGTGTGTGAGAAGTAAACAAATGTGTGTGGATAGCACACCCCAATTTTAAAACGCATTTCATTGCATCACTGGCTAAGAGTATCACCATAGTTTATAAGTGTGTTTGCGTATTGGGCGACCTTATAAGAAGTTTGATCGCGCGAAATAAGACTTGAATGCAACAGGCAAAGAGACTTGAATAATTCATTACATTTAGGTGTCAACCTATGTGAGTGTGCTCCTGCATAAAACAATCTTATTAAGTCAAGAAAAACTTAAACCAACACGTGATAAGAAAGAAAGACACAGAAGAAATGTAACCCAAATGCACCTATGTTTTGGCCATTGTCCTTCCAATGAGTTTCCAGTCATGACATGCCAAGACCTTTTCTTCTCTTGTTTTTATAGCTTAATGTAGAGGCGTACAATTTTCAAACGTATCCAACTCGGTCCCTTTAATTTTGGCCCAGCTCGTGCCCACTCCTAGCTTAATGCTTTCTTTATATACTTAAAATTCTGCATTCATATATTAATTATGAAAAATGTTATTCATATATTCATTTTTATCTCTTACATGCTCATGTTAATTTTTTGTCATTGGTCATTTTTAATTCATTTGATCTGATAACCGAATTGAAAGACGTGTGTGAGAAATAAAAGTGTGTGTACTCTTTGATTTTCCGTAGTAATCCCAACGAACGGTCCTGATACAGAAGCCACCCCACTAAGCTATGGATGAATCCAAATGCCTAAGCTATAACCCTAATGGGCCCTACTTAAAACGCGCATCCCTCCTGTAACCACTCCCTTACTGATCTGTCCTCGAGTAACCAATCAAAAGCACTTTCAACCACCACTGACTCTGAGCTGGGGATGGCATCGGTTGTAAATAACCAGCAACCTAATGGGCCATTGCAAACCAAACCGCGGCACCCAGCAAGTCAAAACAGCTAGTAGTAAATAGCAAGTTAGCCATTTGAAGCCAGCTTCTCTGAGTTAGGTTTCTGCTGCTTTCCCAAATCGCCCACAGAGCTCTCCCGAAACCCGAGGCTTTCTCCTGCATTTTCTCTCCGGCAAGGTAAACCAAAACTCTCACCTTCCTCCGGCTGTTTTGTTTGCTGAAAAGCTTAAGATGTTCAGTCCAATTCGGTCACTTTGATAAATTTCAGCTCGATTTCCGAATTTTCAGTGGATTTCCCGATCTGGGTTATCGAAAAAGCATAGATCTTGATCTGTTTCAGTAGTTTTTTTTCTGCTGGGTACACTTTCTTGTGCTGGGTATACTCAAATCCGAAGAGGGTATGATTATGAACACTGCTGGGTTTATAGCTGCGTTCATCGTTGTATTTCTTTCAATCCATCTTGTTTTTGCTGCTAATTATGTCCCATCTGATAAAATCTTCCTAAATTGCGGCGGTCCTGCCGAAACGACCGATTCTAATGACGTGAAATGGACATCGGATGTGGGCTCTAAGTTCGCTTCCGGTGGAAATTCCTCCACTACTTCCCCCGCCGCCACTCAGGATCCTGCAGTCCCTGAAGTTCCCTTCATGACTGCGAGGGTCTTCCGCTCCCAATTCACCTACAAATTCCCAGTTGCATCCGGTCGAAAATTCATCCGTCTTTACTTTTACCCTGCTTCCTATGCCGGGCTTAATGCCTCCAATGCTGTTTTTACTGTCACTGCTCAGTCCTATACTATTCTGAAGAACTTCAGTGTTGCTCAGACAACTGAGGCTCTGGATTATGTTTTTATTACTAAGGAGTTTATTGTCAATGTCGAGGGTGAGACGTTGGCTGTTTCGTTTACACCCTCTTCCGGGGTTGCGAATGCATTTGCCTTTGTGAATGGGATTGAGATTGTGTCAATGCCTGATATTTACAGTGCCACTGATGGTACTACCATGATTGTGGGTCAATCGACTCCTTTCTACATTGATAATAGCACTGCTCTTGAGAATGTTTATCGGATAAATGTGGGTGGGAATGATATCTCGCCGCCAGATGATACGGGTCTGTTTAGGTCCTGGTACGATGACACTCAGTATCTCTTAGGGGCAGCATATGGGGTTCCCATAACTGCTGATCCAAACATGGCGATTAGTTACCCTTCGAACATGCCTACATATATTGCACCAAAGGATGTCTATTCCACTGCCAGATCAATGGGGCCAGATCAAACAATCAACCTCAATTACAATTTGACTTGGATTTTCTCAATCGACTCTGGATTCTCGTACCTGGTTAGGCTACATTTCTGTGAGGTTGCCCAAAATATAACCAAGATCAATCAACGAGTGTTTGATATCTTTCTCAACAATCAAACTGCTGAGCCTGGAGCTGATGTTGTTGGCTGGGCAGGAGGCAATGGAATTCCAGTGCACAAGGATTATGTGGTGTTTGTTCCGAATGGGAAACCACAGGTGGATCTATGGCTTGAACTGCATCCAGACTCATCTGATAAGCCAAATTACTATGATTCAATCCTAAACGGAGTTGAGATATTCAAGATTAATGATACAACTGGTAACCTTGGAGGGCCTAATCCTCTTCCTCTTCCTAAGCAGGATACCATTGATCCAACCAAGGCTAGACCATCATCAGGTCACGGCAAGCGAAAGAGTGGTCAAACAGCAATTATCGCTGGGGGAGTTGGGGGTGGAATTGCCTTAGCCCTCGTCCTTGGTTTCTTGGTTGGTTGTGTGTCACGCCGTCGTAGACAAGGGAAGGACGCAAGTTCTAGTGATGGTCCATCTGGCTGGCTTCCTCTTTCTTTATATGGAAATTCACACTCAGCAGGTTCTGCAAAGACAAACACAACAGGAAGTTACGCTTCCTCCCTTCCTTCAAACCTCTGTCGACATTTCTCGTTTGCTGAGATCAAATCTGCCACCAACAACTTTGATGAGGCTCTACTCCTCGGGGTTGGAGGTTTTGGAAAGGTTTACAAGGGTGAAATTGATGGTGGAACAACCCAAGTAGCAATCAAGCGTGGAAGCGCACTCTCTGACCAAGGTGTGCATGAATTCCAAACTGAGATTGAAATGCTTTCGAAACTTCGCCATCGTCATCTTGTTTCTCTGATTGGCTATTGTGAAGAGAACTGTGAAATGATCCTTGTTTATGATTACATGGCTTATGGAACCCTGCGTGAGCATCTGTACAAGACTCAAAAGCCCCCTTTACCCTGGAAGCAAAGGCTTGAGATTTGTATTGGGGCTGCTCGCGGTTTGCACTATCTTCACACTGGCGCCAAGCACACAATCATTCACCGAGATGTGAAGACAACCAATATTCTTTTAGACGAGAAGTGGGTTGCAAAGGTTTCAGATTTTGGGCTGTCAAAAACAGGTCCTACATTGGACAACACGCACGTCAGCACTGTCGTGAAAGGTAGCTTTGGATATTTGGATCCAGAGTACTTCAGGCGGCAACAACTGACCGAAAAATCTGATGTCTACTCTTTTGGGGTTGTTCTCTTCGAAATCTTATGTGCTCGCCCAGCCTTGAACCCAACGCTTCCAAAGGAGCAAGTGAGCTTAGCAGAGTGGGCTGCACATTGCCACAAGAAAGGCATTCTTGAGCACATCCTTGACCCTCATCTCAAGGGCAAGATAACACCAGAATGCTTCAAGAAGTTTGCTGAGACCGCAATGAAATGCGTGTCGGACCAAAGCATCGACAGGCCATCAATGGGAGATGTGCTCTGGAACCTCGAGTTCGCCTTGCAGCTACAGGAGAGTGCAGAAGAGAGTGGCGAGGGTATCGGTGGAGGAATGGACATTGAGGAAGAGCCCTTCATGGACAGTAAAGGGAAGAAGGACCCCAAAGCAATGCCCGGCTATGATGGTAATGCAACAGACTCAAGGAGCACTGGAATGAGCATGAGCATAGGCGGCCGGAGCCTAGCCAGCGACGACTCTGACGGATTGACGCCAAGTGCCGTGTTCTCACAAATCATGAACCCTAAAGGACGTTAGGATCGAAAACACGGCTCATCTCTCAATCAAATCAGGCAATGGAGTTTGCTGTTTTACGTTTTCCCACTTTCCATTCATCAAGTTAATGTTGTTCTCTAATATTATTTTGAAGTCATCTGATATGATTTGATCGCGTTTAGTTGTAATTTTGTATGTATAATTACACGAGGAGTTTGAGAATATGTTTTATTACTTCATATTTCTTTTGCCATGGGATCGTCGATGTCGCTTTCGTATTTCTTTTGTCCGTTTCGACCAACTAGCCTAATTCACATTTCCAAATGCCATACATTTCGGATCGCATTATAAAATCAGATCAATTCATGATTCATGTGTGTGTCTGCCGTTGTCGAGGACCATAACATGTGAGTGGGGGACCATGTTCAGATTTAATGCAAGACACACGACATTTAATTTGTTTAGTTAGGTATGAATAGGTAGAATTATAGGAGAAACTCGAATATTTTGGCTGTCGCACAGCTGGCCAGCCTGCCTTAGTGGGATTGTGACCTTTTCCACGCGCTCCTTTTGGTTTGTGACAGAAAAATCATCATAGATTTCAAAAGTCGGTGTCTTTCTAAACATGTTATGTATAGCCTAGTACGATTGTTCGATGGGGGAGATTTTTTGATGTGACGAGAACACGTTTTGGTATATAAGGGCTGCAACCAAGGTGGTTCCAGCACCGCTCGAAGCCCCAAACAAGCATGTAAAGATCTTTGGGACTCTCCGAATGTTTTGTGCGGGTATCTTTTGTGACCACTTAATGCTTTATGCAATGCAAGTAGCATATCTCGGTAGTACCCAACAAGTTGAATCAACACACTTGACAAAGTTCTCGATAACGCTTATCAGATTGCTTTGATAAATGTTTATATCCATTGACCAAGTATAATAATATAATTGGTTGCAAAATTTAAAAAAATAAATTCAACCAATTGTATTATGACACTTGGTGTTCACCAGAACATTGAAAAATTTCTTCTTTGATGGTGTATCTTAAAGCTTGATGTTTACTTCTCGAGATATTCTTTGGTATGACCCTAACACTGCCACGTGATTTATACACTAAGACTAAATTCGTCTCATTTTATAGCACATGAATTAGTGGCTCTGTAAATTTTCATTTTTAGGTCTTCGACATTATCATGTTGAGTTGAGAGAAAATGTTTGAGATACCAAAGAATCTGTGAAAGGAAGGTTCAGAAATGTTTGACTACACGAATTTGTTGATGATGTATGTTGGTGTTTGATGTTTGCAGGACTCTACTTAGAAGAACAATAACGAAGGTGGTAGGCCCCTACTCAACATGACTTTTCTCTCAAGTGAGAGCCCCATTTTTGAAAGTAGGGACTGATAAAAATCCATTGAGTCGAGTTTCAAACAAAGAAGATAGAAAAGACTAGACACTATTGCTACAAAGAAGGTGACAATGATTTCCGTTTTAAGTTAATGATCGGTATACATAGTTAAAAGAGAAGGGGTGTGCTATCCACACGCCCGATTTTACTTCTCACACACCCCTTGATAATTTATGTCTGTTGATTTTCTTCAATTCATTCAATCCGACGATCGAAAATTAGAAGGGTGTTTGAGAAGTAAAATGAGGTGTGTAGATATCACACCCCTAAAGAGAAAACGTATGGATCCAAATAAATTTGTGGGGAGGAGATTAGACCACTTGGACTATTCATGGCTGTTGGACCTGTTATTGCACTGCACTTTCAGCATACAATCACGAAAATTTTGCTCAAAAGAATAAACTGAAAATTTTTAAATCGAAAATTGTTCATACGATTGTTCGTATTTACAATCCAAAACCAACTTACAAAAAAAACAATTTCACGCCAAACATATCCACCAACTCACGACATGTAAAAGGAGGTATTGAACAATCTTGCAAAACATAGAAACCAATATCGTAGTTATTTTTCACACACTGGAATTGAATCTACAACAGCAACTATCTTCTTCTGCAACTCTGGCTTGTTGGCGCCAACTAGCTTGTCGATTTGCTGCCCATCCCGAAGGAAGAAGAAAGTGGGAGTGGCTTTGATGTCCCATGAAGTGCTGAAGTCCTGCACCATACAAAACCCAAGGGTAAACGAGCATCAATCCACTGGAAACATCACTTATTGTTTTGCACAATTATAATGTTATGGCGTTACGCCGAGTACATTAATGAGTAATTTGATCACCAGGCATATGGTCAGAAGAGGATAACTAGCATGCAATAGCACTAATACGATTACATTAATATAACTAGTTACAACTTACAGTCAATTCATCAACATCAACCACAAGGAACATTAGAGAAGGGTATTGCTCGGATAACTCGCGGTATAGTGGTGCAATCATTTTGCAAGGACCACACCATGCTGCACTGAAGTTTGCAATCACCTGTTGGACGTACCAATTTCAATTAGATAAAGAGCTAGAAAAGAAAGCTAACAAGTCATTCAAAATAAAATTTGCCTACTAAGTACATAATATACTTCCAAACGAGGATCCAAGACGATTAATGTGGAAACAACATCCAATGCAAACTGAATTCCGAGCAATATGTAACCATATTGCATAACAATATCATTGACCTATGATGAATGTCTATTTGGAGACAAGCTGCACAGAGAACTTGTTTGCTGATGCATTTATATCGACACATTCTTAACAAATGATCTACTACTACTAGAGCTGAGTACGACCTCACAAACTGGGAATACATAGTCTTATCTTCTAAAATTCTTTAAAGCCTGTTATAAAGGAGGCAGGATTACTGCAACAGATTGTACTCCCGGTCAAATTATAATGAAACAAGTCCCTGTATACTAGCATCTTTTCATCAGGGGAAGACGTCATTGGGAGGTTTTCTGAATCAGAACTTCAAAGAAAATGATCTCTTACTATCAATTAGAAGAACTAGTCTTTTGCTATTCCACCCATTGTGTTGGTTTAAATTCTTTGCTATTTTTCCTTGGTCGCCAAAGCTTAAATTTGACAGCCTGGATAGGACACTCAATCTTTCAGTAGATAAGAGAATCCATAGAGATTTGATAAGCATACTGTTCTTCCCTATTTTATATCTCAAAACGTGCAGCTTTGCGTAGGATCCCACCCCAGGTCATGGGACTTGCATCTTTTTTCATGAGTCCCGGTTTAGGTTTTATCACTAACCACAAAAGTCTTAATGATTACCAGATTTTAAATGTAGTAACTCGTTACCAACAGCAAAATACTGAATTAGGTTCAGCCGAAGTATATTAAAAATTTGACAACGAAGTATCAGATATTATTCAACATGGTATATTTCTCTTGAAAAGAAAGAGTGATTAAACTTACAATTTTGCCGTCCCTTTTAGCTTCTTCCATCTTTTGATCCCAAATTTCCGTAGTGGTGATGAGGTGCACATTCGCACCAGTAAACTCAAGTTTATCTTCAAGATCATCTTCTTTAGTTTTAGGCTACAAGTATCATGAAAGTTATAACTTGCAGATTACAGAAGAAAACACACGACAAATAGACGCTAATGTGGAATACAAGAAAGTTCAACAGTATCAACGAAACACCCAATTATTGAGAAGATCAATCATGCAGTGATAATTTCTTCTTGGCAGGCTGCACACATAAAACATTAAAGGCTAAAAGCAGAAGGAAGAATATAGACTTCTACTGCGCGAATCAAACGAGTTATCTATCAACTTCGTAAGCTTGAACAGGCGATACGGACTTGTCCTAATCCGGCTAGGAAGATATTCTATTACCGCATTCAATACCAAGCCACTCTTAAGAAGGTAAACAATTAAAACGAAAGAACGAAAGAAACGCCAACCTTACTCCCGCAAGCTCCCATCTTGACGTCCAACACCGAACTAGTTGCAGAGCAGCTCGCTGAAAGCCTAAACACCCACCAATTTCATTAGGACAAATGCAAATGCACGCCATAATATTCGTCGGCAAACAAGAACATCGAAAGATAACACATCACAGATTGATTGTTCGAAATAATCAATCTCATTAGCGCAAAAGGTGTGCTGCTTCCACTAATTCAATTAGTCCCAAAGCATCGAAAAAAAAACATTTTAATCATTTTAACAAGCATTATCCAAGTGATTACGCTCAAGTAATCATTTGAACAAGCATTACCCAAGTGATTATGCCCAAGTAAATACAGCTGAAATATCAAGAGATAAGGCAAGTATCAAAATTTAAATTACCCAAAAACATAAAAATCCAAACTTGGAACATTTTATCAGTATAAATTCATACCCAGAATCCAATATTTTGAAATTCAAAGGGAAAACATATATTAAAAACAAAATTTTGCATCCCATAAAAAGAAAAAATAATCAATTTCATCGCTAAGACATATATACGTATATATATATATATATATATATGAGCGACAATATAATCAGAAATTACCTTCAGAAGATCGAATTGCTGAAATTGTAATACGAATCGAGTGGGCTGTAATTTGAGAGAGAGATTGTGACAGAGATAAAGAGGGTACGGATACAAACCAAAACGCGCGTTTTAGAATAGAAACAATTTTTCAAGGAGAAATATGGTATGAAAATTTCTAGAAGAAGGAGGAGGTAACCAATCTAACAGTGTTAACAGTAAACTGGGGAGCATCGTGTATTTTTTTACTTTAACTTTTTCCGTCGGTGCAAGTTAATTTGTTAATTACATTTTTATGGAATTTGGACCCCTTTAATTAAGGAGTTTTAACTTTTATTTATTTGTTTTCAAATTATTTATTATCCTACTTACCATCAATGTATTTGTTAATTCAATTCTCATCATTTTTGGTAATTTATTTGTTTGTAGTTAGGACATAAGTTTTTTAATAACCTTTGATTTTTTTTTAATGATAAGAAAATTATATTTTTATTCTACAAAACGTGATTCATGATACACATAATTAACATCTATTAAGATAAACTAATTAATAAACAAAGCAGATACATATCACTTGCTAATACACTAATATGATGATACAAAATATAGTTTTCCTACTTTTTGTCCTATTTACTTGTATTTATTCAATTTATTATTTATTTTTATCTTGAGATCTTGTACTTTGTGAGAATCATAAAGTTATTATTGGAAATTTGATATAAATCATTGTTCCGTCTAGCTCCGCCTAGGTCTCTTTCAGGCTAGGCGGCTGATCACCGCTCCAATTAATGCCTAGACTTTGAAAATTAAGAAATGACGCCTAAACTTGCTGAGGGGCCCGCCTAGACTTGCTGAGGCACCTACCTAGCCTGCATAGGCCCACCTAGGTTGCGACTCACTTAGACGGAAAATAGATAATTTTTATTTTGCATTTTTTTTCAATAAATTATAAGAGACTTGTTGAATACTTAAATGAACACACCTTATATGCTTGTTCCCTATATTTTCATTATGTTCCAATACTTCATAACATATATGTCACTCTATTTTGTAGTTTATGATGAAATTATATATATATTAAATATAAACAGACACTTATTTACATAAAAATATAATAGATTTACTTAAATCCGCCTAGTCCGTCTAGGTGCTCGCCTAGCCGCCTAGGCGCTAGGCCCCAACCCGCTGCTTGACTAGCACCTAGCGTCTTTTAGAATCTTGAACTTTTTAAAATAAATTTAATATTATTAATTTTAGTATAAGACTTTATATTATGGCATTATATGCCTTTATTAGTTCCATAGTAGTTCTCATAGTTACCCTCAGTTCCCTCCCTCAACTTGGTTAATTCCATGATGCCCATTAAAAGATGATTTGGCTACCACTTATGGTATAATGATATATATATATATATATATATATATATATATATATATATATATATATATATTTTACTTGTAGTGAGAAGTTTTAGGTTTGATTTGTGCTAAAAACTAATTTGAACCACATTATTACTAACTCACTGTACTTTTTCTCTTTATTAATATAAATAATATCGTTTATTAAAATAAAAAATTTGACTAGGTCAACTTCATCAAATCTTCATCTTGCACGTTCATCACATGCCATCATATTTAGTCATTTTCCTGTGACGTGTTTCTAATGCTCAAATTCAAATGTGGACCAAATTTCAAAGGTAAAAAGTTGGAATGTATGTGGGGGCTTTGCTTGGTTCCATCTCATTAATCAATGATTTTTTTTATGGTATGAAATTTTACTTGTTATAATAATGGTTCACAATAATATTGCCATGTTTTACTTATGAAATAAATTAATAAAAATTAAATAGCTTTTCATATTAGTACCACACATAATGTTAAATGTATTTCACATTAAAATTTAATATTAAATGACTTATATACGTTATTTTGATCTTATTAGGTTTTAAAATAAAAAAATTATAAATACACTCCAAATCACTTTTATATTCTTCAACTATCAAAACCTCTCACACCCTTCATTGTTAAACAAAATCTAACTAATGAAACTACAAATACGTTAATTGAGAAAATTTATTTTTGACGAAAGAAACAAGAAATTGATGTTCGAAAACTTCATATGAGGTTTATATTTTTTGTTGTTCACATAATGTCAACGACATCAATAATTATTTAAGCTACTTTTATTGTGTGTCAACAAACTGATCCTTCCCTTTCTCTCCCTGATCTCGCCTGTTCATTATCCAACACACCTCACCTTTGAAACCCTTCCCCGCACTTTCGTATATGCCATCCCTCGTTACTAATCCCTTTGCCCTTTTCAATGTTATACTTCATAGAAGTATTATAATTATCAGTTTCCTGGACATTAAATGATTTTGCCACTACTGCTACTAATCAACAATTTTAATTTTTCTTATATTTCGAGTAGTTATAATATTTTAAAAATGTAGGGTGTATAGAAAATAGAGAACTTTAACGAAAAATTCTCAGTACTGTTCACTTTAACGAAAAATCACATTTTAACACTAAAAAGTCAATCACGGTATTATTTACTTTACATTTTATTTTGTCATTTTCGTTAAAACTCAAAGTTTTCAAACCTTTTTTATTAGTTTTCTTTAGAAATATGGTGTATGTAAAAAATGTAAGGTGTGTGTTGAGAATGTGGGGTGTGAAAGTATTATGAGAAGTATGTGGGGTGTATTGAGATAATTTTTAATTAGAAAAGTAGATGTGAGTGTATTAAGTATGTAGAGTTTATTCAATAATATGTGAGAGTATTACGGAAAAGTATGTGAGGTGTACTAAGAGTATGCAATTACTCACTTTATAATAAAAGAGAGCCACATTGTTAAATAGTCTAACTTTTATAATATATTAATAAATAACAAGTCCTTATGTTATAATTTGTTTTAAAAGTAACGAAAAGTAATATCTCGAATATACTAAAATTTGCTGGTTAATTACCCTAAATTCCTTCCATCAACTTGGTTAATTCCATCTTTGACTGAACAAACATTTATGCTTAGTCAACTGCGTCAAATCTCAATCGTGCACGTTAATGATATGTAAATAAAGTAGAATATAATGTTCGTATTTGACCGTTACCAAGTATAAAGTAGCTTATGATAATGTTTAATGATGTGAACAATAAATAAAAATGAGAGAATGTTTTATTGATGTGAACAATAAATAAAAATGAGAGAATGTTTTATTTATACTTTATTCTAAATGCTTATAGGACTAATCATTGGGCCGGCCCGGGCCGAACCAAATCTAAATCTTCGGCTCAGCCGGTTTAAATGGACTTTTTGGGTTGGGCCTTGTAGTTTTATTTTTAAATGTGTGTGTGTGTCTTTTCATAACTTACATTTGTAAGATAAACTAGGTAAGGGAGTGCATCACTATACAATATGTACATCCCAACCAACTAGGTTGGGATGTTATCGATCTAAACCCTTTTCGAATAATTGAGCTAAGGCAAGATGAGAGAGAGAGAGAGAGAGAGAAAAAGAGAGTAATGGATCTAAAAGGTGGAGCAATCAGAAGCCTACCTCCTTTCATGGTGTTTCAGATGTTCTTCACCGTTCTAAATTTGATTAGTCAAGGCGGAACAACCGAATAGATCTGAGAATGGATCTAAAAGTGTTGTTAGGATGTTGCTGCATTTTTTGTGGTTTATGATCAATGAAGGACATGGTGATCAATTAAAAAATCAATTAAGGTTAGTGTAGACTTTTCACATGCAAAATTGATCAAAAGAGTCATTTTAAGGAAGTTTTAACAAACACTCCCGGTACTGTTCACTTTAGCTAAAAATGATATTTTTACTCTAAAATGTCACTCCCGATATTATTCACTTACAACACCTTTTTGTCATTTTGATTAAAACACAAAGTTTTCAAGCTATTTTCATTATTTTTTTTTTAATTTTAAAAGAGTGGTGCTATTGCCACTTAGTACTAGGTTTGGTGATATTTCTTTTCACTTGGAAGTAAGAGGTCTTATGTTCGAATCTCGTAAAATTAGAGTACCCATTGTGTGACTTAGCCGAACTTCCCTCTCTCCTTAGTGTAAAAATATCGATGTACTAAAAACAAGGTAATCCTATTTACACACTTCTTTTTACCTCTCATACCCTCTGTTAATTTATGTCATTTGACCAGTGGCCGAAAATTGAGAAGTGTCCGTAGAAAGAAAAAAATTGTGTGTGAAATAACCGTGAAATAACCCCCTAAATGTGATCAAAGTGCAACCAAACGTCAAAACATGTCTATTACCAATATCGCAACACTAAGTAAAAGCTGCAGAAGTCTATTACTTCGTCGGAAGAATGGTCGGAAGACGGTAATGATAGCCGGCTACAACCGTGAAGACTCCATACAAAACCAGTTCACAAAGTACAACATGCAAAACGAAGCAATCGGCAATTTAATCAATAAATCAAAGCTGCATTACAAGATCAATTTATTGGATGAGTAAACAGCAAACATAGCAGTTCATTGGATTTCTATATTTCTCAATCTTGCAAGATACAACAAGAAATGGTAGATGAAAAATCAACACCGATTCCTTAGTCGATGGAATTAAAACTTGAACATTTATGTTTCTGTCTAGAAATCTGGAAGGAACAACATCAAACAAGAAATTGAAGTTCTCAATTGAAACGCCCCGAACCTGTCCCCCTCCCCCCAAATACAAACTCTACATCTGGATGAAAAAACATCTTCAACCCATTGCATATTTCTGAGTCCAGCTACGTGCAGTGGATTCGTACTTGGCTCGATCAGTTTTGTACATGTGGGCGATTTCCGGCACAAGAGGGTCATCAGGATTTGGGTCAGTCAGCAATGAGCAGATTGAGAGCAATACCTGGTTTACATGCAAAAATGGGCTTAGTAAATACAATCCTAACCATCTCAGGCAAATAATAAGCATAAAGGAAGAACAGGAAGTCGTGGCTGATACCGAAAACTACGAATTGGAAAAACCAAAAATGAGATATAGTCCTCGATCATCGCATGCAACATTTTTAAGTACATACTCAACTCTTTACAAGGAGCATAACGAACTATAAAAGACCTTTTAGCATAAGCAATGCAGAGAGTAATGGAGACACATATATATTGATAACTCTTGCCTAGCTTAAAAACTAGGCGATAATTTTGGAAACACGTGATAACTCTGCGATGCATCAAGGCAGCATATGTATACCAATTCCAGATTAAACGAGAGTACAAAGACAAACCAATGTTATGCAGGATTCAAGGAAATATTACATGAAAATGAAGTCAAACAAACATAAACTTAGTCCGAAATAAAAGACAAACCTTAGAGATAGTAAGTGCTGGGCTCCATTGCTCTTTTAGGATGTCAAGACAAATGCTTCCGTTGCTATTGATATTCGGGTGGAAGACCTTAGTCCTAAATGCAACCTGAGAAACGAAATACCAATATTCTTCTAGAACAAACAATCGCCACGCAGACATCACAACAAAGCAGGACCAAATTTTGAACATAAGATTGTACAATTTACCTTGGGGGGCTTGAAAGGATAATCTGGAGGGAAGTGAATGGTGACCAGGAATACACCTCCTGCGTATGGGCTATCAGGGGGTCCCATAATCGTTGCTTGCCAATGAAACATGTCCTCAGCCACAGGACCTAATACAAAATTAACAAAAAATTTGCTTATCCAATAGGGGGAACCTATATTACACAAGAATATCAAACATTCACACACAAATCACCGACATCGACACGCACCGACACCCACATCTCTATACAGAACAACAATTTATCAAAACAATCTAACAAAGACTACAACTTTGAGTATAAAATCATAACAAAATTTCAGTAATTGTAAAAATTTAAAAATAAACATCGCGCCGACGACCACATCTGTATACAAATCATCAATTTACAATAACAAACTAACAAAGCTTTTAACTTTTTAAGTGTAAAATAATCAAATTACAACTCAAAAATCAATTAAAAGTACCTGCGCTGCAAGAAGTTGGAGGATCCTTCTGCAAATCCTTGAGCTCTTTCAAGATGCGCTTCGACGCCATGACGAAACCGAATCGCTCACAAATCACAACTCAAAACAAGCAACCCAGGACCGGAAAATCTGTAAAATCAAAGAAATTCAAATCCAACCCAATTATCTTTACACCCAAATCATCAAATCCCAAAAGCAATTTTGCAATTCGAAAACAAACCATCATCCAATCAAATCAAAACAATTTCCAATGTTCCATCAATCAAATACCTGAGAGATCGGACGCAAATAGCGGCAGCAGAGGGAAACGGGTATGTAGCAGATCCGGAGCTCCGCCTCCCAAAGCTTCCGCAGCCACCAATCGCTCTTTTCGATCGTGACCCCTCGATATTTTCCCGAACAAAAACTCAGAGACTTTGTGGATTTCCCTTTCAACAGTTTATATACACCGTCCATGAATCTCTTCTCCTTCTTTCTTATCCGTTACTTTTTCCTTCTCCTTTTAAAAAAAAAATTCTTTTATATTTGTAACCGTTATTTACGGCGGCTTTCTAATTTTAAAATTTTAATTTTGGTTTGAAAACTAGGAGCGTCGGCGGGTGTAGACATCCGGCTTACCTAATTTGGATCGACTTGTCACTTATCCAATTGGGATATTTTTGGGCGACCCAATAATTGGGTTAAATTTGGGTTGTTCTAACCATCTAGACAGACATAAATTGTCATTTAGTACTATATAGTTTAGTAATATTTTTTTTATTTGTAAATAAAAAAATTTTCGTTAAATGAAAATTGTAACCACATTATTGCTAACTTATTGTGAAGTTTAGCCTACTCCCCTACTCTCTAGTATAGATAGTATTTTTTGCTCAAAAAAAAAAAACTAGTGTGTGACAACCCGTCCCGATATATTTATTTATTAATTAGTAACGAAATGACGGAATTACCCCTTTGGGGTTATGTACGTGTGCATGCATGTGTGTTGTGTGAGGACCAATGGATGGTGGCCCTCAATTATTGGTCTTATGTGGTATTATTGTGTTAGATAATTTAGGACCACACACACACAACCTCACCTCTCCCGTCACTCTCTCTCTCATCACTCACGACTCACTCTCTCTCTCGCCATTCATACGGACATACCACAAACCCTTGCAAACTCAACGGGTGTTTGAGACCACCATTTTACTCCTGGAGACTTCACGATCACGGTGATACCATTTTCAGGTGAGTTCTACTTTGTTTTCACGTCGGAAACTCGAGGTCCGATCTTGGCACTATTCATCAACTTTTTAATGGTGATGTTTTAGGACAATCCAAGCTCACAGCGAGCTTTAGGAGGTTCCCACGACGCTCGAAGTGGTTCGTTGGAAGTGTTTGGACGTCGAGATCACGTGGTCGGAGTTTGGCCGAATCTTCTCCTTTTTCTCCGGTGAGATTCCATGCATTTTAGAGCTTTAAATTAGTATAAATGTGTTCTACGTGTTGAGGGCTTCATTTTGGTATAAAGAACATGAAAATAGTGCAAAAACGAGCAAGATATGAAGGTTTGAAAAATACCCAGAATTCCGGCAAAACCAGTCGCTGGAAAAGATGACGGAATATTCTAACGGCGTTAACTGACGCCGTTAAAGTTAACGGAATATTCTAGGAATATGCCTGACGGCGTTAACTGACGCCGTCAGTGTGCACGGCGCGTGGGGCCAAGAAAAATTATTTTAAAAATATGGAAATGTTCGTGACGACGAGTAGGTCACGTTGGTATATCCAAATACCAAAATTAAGTTATGTATGAGAAGTTATTTCCGTAGTTACATATATGTACTTAAATAACGTATTTTTAGTAATTTCTCATATAGGTGAGACGTATTCCGAGGACGAGCGTAGCCAGGCTAGACGTGGGGGCTACGACTCAGCGACTTACCAGTGAGTGGGCAACTATTTTTCCGTATAACCTATATATATATATATATATAATGATTTTCCCAGAATCATATCTTGAATGAAAAGTACTTTTTTATCGATATGCATATAACTTGATTTTGATGCATGAGTATTAATATATACATTTCATGCATATGCTGGTGCCGAGGACACCAGGTAAGTACATGCATAGTTGAGAAAGAACAGTTGATATGATGAGATATGATGTGATATGTTAGCTCATAAACCTGCACATATTGTTAGTGTTCACGCCCAGAGATAGGGGCACAGTCTTTCACGTGTCGATCACCTCCCGCATCGCATGCTCGCCTTGGATCCAAGTTAGGTGCACAGTCTTGTCATATAGACCACTTTTGAGTGGGTACGACATGTAGGTGACCTGCGTTCATTCGCAGAGTCTTCACGTGATTGTAGCACTAGAGCATTTACTATTAATACAGCGCTGATAATGATGATATTGATGTATGTGCAGTGTCTATATGATGATGAGATAGAGATGTTATGAGCTATATTTACAGCCGAGGGCTGAGATGATATCTAGTAGCGATATGATTATTGAAATGCATAGCATGTCATTATTTATGAGATTCAGACTGGCATTGAAATGCATTGCACGACATTTATTGAGATACATTGAAAATGTTTTATGCTGAAAAAGGTTGTGATATATGTACGTATTATTTTCTGGGAACTATACAGGTTTTACGGAGAAGGTCTATACTTTTGAGAAAATAATGATTTCGAAAAGATTTGTTTTGCTGACCCACTCAAGTTTGTTTTTCGCCCCTCCAGATTCTAGATAGCTTGAGTACCTGAATTGGCTAGCAAGGATCTTCCGGCATTTCTGACAGACATGCTATATGTAGGGCACCGTTGGTGTATTTGAACTTATTTAATTCATGCTTGACTGCACTCGACCTAGTACGCTCTGATTATGTATAAGTATTGTAATATCTCTAGCACTATCATATCTAGGTTGCTAGTGGTTCGATTTTAATTAGTTCGTACTTCGTTAATGATTCCGCTTCCGCACAGCGCACTTGGCTATGTCACACTCACGTGACGGCCAGCACGCCCTACTTTCGGGTACGGGTGTGTCAAGTGGCTTCACCTCGATAGCCCAATTTTTTCAAAGCTCATAAAGACTCACAGAAGCATTTCATCCTCCTTTAACTATTATCGTGTGATTCACATGCACTGAGAACTGAACTCAAAACGTACCGTGTGTAATGCAGGTCTAAAATTCATTCACAAGCACATTGTCAACATTTGGTGGTTCGACTTTGCGTTTGATGGATTGCCTTTTCGACGAAGCGGGGTCGATAATCACGTGGCTCCCACATGCTTTGTATCGTGCCTCTTTGGTGGTCCCAAGTTAACGTGAAAGATGATGTTGCGTTATTTTGCCGGAAATGGTAACGCCGTAAGTTCGTAACGAACTGACCACCTTCCGTTATTTCATTTACCGCAAAACCCCCCATCTTCTTTAGTTTTTGTATTGAACATTGATGGGTTACCTTGTCCACTTTGATTATGTTTGAGCTTTTTAGGGGGAGTCGCTTTGCATCTGTTGCAGCGTCTTATTGTACTGTTCCCCTGATTTGCTCGTTTTCACAGTTCGTGTTGCTTGCCTCGGTGTAGGCTTCCTGCGTTCTCTTGGCATCTCTGCCCTGAGTTGTCTCTGCCCAATTCTCAAAAAAAAAAAAAAAAAAAAAAAAAAAAAAAAAAAAAAAAAAGTTAGAATGCTAACGGATGACGACTCATACAACAGATCCCTTAACCGCCCAATCATAGGCTACCAAGTCAGCACGTTGGAAAGGAAATACTCTAGTGCTCCATGGTCCATCAAAAGTCTTGATGAACGGGTATGATGTGTCCCAAAGTTATACCGTAGTCCTCCTATTTTTACTTGATTTTCGCTTGGATCTCTATAACGTTTCGTTATATTTTGTTTTTATTTTAATTTAATCCTTCCACTGAGTTGCCATTGCATTACAGTTGGTCGTATTCTTGCCTACTTATAAATGCGAAATTTTAAATTTGATTTTTAATAAATAACGAATTTTCTCAAAACAATATATATATGTATACAAATCACACTAAAAAGAGATAAAGAGTTTAAACCAAATACGATAAATTAAGGATAAAAGAGTTTAAACCAAGTACGATAAATTAAGGAGGAAAACTCTTGTGACATCCCACATCGCTCAGGGGAGTGATCCTTAAATGTATATTCCCATCCCTACCTAGCACTAGGCATTTTGGGAGCTCACTGGCTTCGGGTTCCGTTGGAACTCCGAAGTTAAGCGAGAAGGGGGCTAGAGCAATCCCAGGATGTGTGACCTCCTGGGAAGTTGCTCGTGAGTTCCCAAAAACAAAACCGTGAGGGCGTGGTCGGGACCCAAAGCGGACAATATCATGCTACAGTGGTGGAGCGGGCCCGGGAAGTGGCTGCGCCCGGACTGGGATGTGACAACTCTAATAACTAGAAAAATACTTCACTTGCAATGACAAGTTTTATGCTTAAATATGATACAAATATCTTCATTATATAACGGAGCCCAAATTCTTCCAATACCATTGTCAAATAAAAAATTGTCAACTGAGAAAATTCTTTATTATTTTTTATTGAATAAGATTCTTGATTAGACATCATAGAATAATACATAAGATAGATATTTCAAATCCTTTGTACAGTGCCAAATAAGTTATTGAGTGTTCTTTTAGTAGTTTCAGTACATGCGAGATTATTGACTAAACTTTTTTTGGAGAATGCTAATAATTTCAAAATCTATTTCATCGTCTTGCAGCGACAACTATCTTTTTGATTGGTACTATAGTAGCCTTTTGGTTAGGTATTGAAGCAACACTGTCTATTAATAAGTTTTTAACTTTAGGTCTTTTTAAATTGACTCAACTGTAAAATAAAAGAATATATATTATGACATAAACTTTTTTTTGGAGAGTGTTAATAAATTTCAGAATCTATTTCGTCTTCTCGTAGTGACTACTATCTTTTTTATTGGTACTATTGTAGCCCTTTGGTTGGGTATTGAAGCAACAGTGTCTATTGATAAGTCTTTAACTTTAGGTCTTTTTAAACTGACTTAACTATAAAGTAAAAGAATATACATTATGACATGTATTGTAGTGAGCTTCTAAAATGCATCGTGCTATACGAAAGGGAACATATACATATAAGGCGCATCACCTCCTCTCTATTGGTCGATATGGGATCTCACACACTTAATATCACGAAATTTAAACAAATGTCTTATTAATACCAGCAAACTAATTATAAAATACAAAATCTTCCCCAAAAAAGGAATCAAACTGAAGAAATCAAACGAGTATAGGAACCAAAGTGAAAATCGCAAAAAACTAAACGGACCATGATGCAATTTCGTCAAAATAATAAGAACACGCGAAAAATAACGCAAGAAAGCCCTTCCTGGCATCCTCCCTAAAGACAAAACAAAATCCGATCGAGAAAAAACTCGGTGAAGGAAAAATCTAACAGCAACAAGTCGGATCCGGATTCGGGTCTGTCGGTACGATTCGATTTCATTCTCGGGTGGCGGCAGGGAAAGAGGCGGAGCATTTTGTGAGCCTAGCAATGGAGGACGATAAGAAGAAGAAGAAGAGGAACAAGAAGAAGAAGAACAAGCAGGGCGAGGCCACGGACGATGTTCCTGGTGCCGGAAACGGACAAGTTTTCCAGGCCTCAGGAGATGTTCATACCGATGATGCCCCCGCCGTCGGCGGTGGCCAAGTTTCAGAGACCCGTGGCGGTGCTCGTTCCGATGCTGAGCGAGACGGAGACGGAGATGTGAATGGGAAGAGGCATGAGAGCAATGGCACGGAATCTGTAAGCTTCAATTTCATTAATTTACTAATCAGGATTAGCGATTGATGGTTATCTATTACGCATTCGAATTTGAATTGGATCAATCACCAGCTACATTGTGGTTTGTGAATTTATGTTATTTGAATTCATTTTTATTTTGTGCAGAGATTATTAGCTGAATCTAAGAAAAATTGGCTCCAAAAAGAGGTTAGTGTGAACATTGATTACCTCACAACAGAATTTGTATTCAATTGTGATGCGAAAGTTTTCGTCTTGAACATAAAATAACCCTAGTTTTTACAGGCTGCATTAGAAGAAACAATCAAACAATTGCAAATCGAAAAGGACGTATACATACTGAAAGAGGTAATATAATGTGAATTTCAACTTTGAGAATAATATTGGACCAAAAATTAGGGTGCATTTATCGTAATTTACAGGATTTAAAGTTTAAACTTTTGATGTTATTTCACATTTTCAGGCTACATTAGAGGATACTATTAAACGATTACGGAATGAGAAGGATTCGCGTATACAGAAAGAGGTAATAGATTAACTTTTGATTTAAGATGCTGGACCGAGAGAGCGGTTGAAACCTTTTCTTGTCCGGTGTGGTTCTTTTTGACCATTCCTTTTGGCTTTGTGTATGATTTATTCAGCCAACGTTAGAAGATACAATAAAGCAATTGCGGGATGAAAAGGATTCACATATACAGAAAGAGGTAATGTCACCTAAATTTACTTGAGGTAACTAGCTGACAAAGAGTTAGTCCGTATATGTGTTTATGATTGTGCTCTATCACACTTCATAGTGCAATTGTTTGCTTATTCTGCATGTATTTTCAAGACTGTGTGCTTAATTGGATGATATACAGGCTGGTCTACAGATGGAAAATGATCAATTACAGAGCGAAAAAGTTTTGTGGCTTCAGAAAGAGGTGATTTGAGTTGCATCATAGGGCTTTTTTAAACTATGTTCATCATTCAATGCAAGTGTACCTCTACGTTTTTACTTCCCCAGAATGCACATAATCATGATTTTTTAGTGTTTGGTACAACATTATTATAAACAAGATTGCAAACTAGAGGAATTTGTTAATGCTGTGTTTGTTGCAGGTTGGATTGGAGGAGAGAATTGGTCGGATATTATATGAAAACGGCACTTTGCATTTGGAAAAGGTTAGAGCCGCTCTTGTTTATTGTAACCGTGTAACTAATAATCAGTTGGCCTCCCTCGATTGCCTTCACTCCTGTTTTGCAAGTGTATAACTTACCCTACATTGTTCTGCAGGCAAGCTTACAGGAAAAGATTAAACATCTAGACGGAGATAGAGACACTTGGATTTTAAAGGAGGTACTCAAATACTCTAATAACTCTTAACTGTAAATTGTAGATGAGGAATATTGGGCAGTTCTTAGAATTTTTTGCTGAATTCATTGTTATTTGCACCTGAAAAATACGTCATTGTAGTTTCATCTTCTGAAACTCTTTTGTTACTTAATCTTTATTTTATCATTTTATATCAGAGACTTAGTTTGGTCCTTATCATGTGGCTCTTACAGGATTCGTTTAAAGAAACAATAGCAACTCTGAATGATGATATTGCTAGATTACGAGCACAGGTATGTAGCTCAATTGACCCAACCAATCTGCTTGATGGATTCAATTAAATTGTTTTTTGATCTACAAGGTGTCAACATGCATAACTACTTGATTGAGTAAGGAGGAGTTTGACTATTGCTTTACTTTCTTAGATCCTGTATGATAGGTTTGAATCGAGTCAGACTGTCTTCCTTGTTGCATGCTCATCCTAATTTCTGTTCACAAGTAGTTCACATAACATCTTTATATTTTCTTCTGATATGGAAATTAAAACCAAAGCTGGGCAGGTATTGGAATTGGAGCAATCCAGGAATAATCTTGTACAAGAAAATCAACAGCTGATGGAAAACATTTCTAGTTTGCAGTTGCAAATTAAGAATCTTGAGAGTGTCTCCTCTACTTCATCATCAGAAGACCTTGCAAAGGTTGGCTCCCATTTGCTTACCTGATGACGGAATTTTATGGGTAGCTTTATTTACAATTAGGGTACTAAGTTTGTGGGAGTGTTTTATGTTTCCCGGAGAATGAATTATTACAATGGTGTTTGGAACTTTTATTAACTACTACGAGTGATATATCTATCAGTTTTACTGAGATTTTTTTTTTAAATAAAAAAATCTGACAAACGTTTCTGTTTTTATTATTGATATCTTGACATACTATTTATCAAAGGATGAAAATATATCTGAACCTATGTTAATGTAGCATGCTTTGGAACGCGAGGAATTGAACTCTCAGGTTGAAGCAGCATGTTCACTGGTTGAGAAATTAGTTTCAGAAAATGCAGAGCTTGTTGAGAAGGTGAAAGGCTGCTCCCCTCCCGTGGTTTTCTATATGAGTAGTGTGTACAGTCGTGTTATACATCGAGACACCTGTGATTAAGTTTCAGCTATTACTATAAGATTTTGATGGGCTGACTATTTGTCTGATATATCTATTACTCTATCCTAGGTGAATGAGTTGCATGGTGAACTTGACCGACGGAGCCCAACAGTTGAACTCACTTCAACAGCTTCAACAGCAGAATCTAATACAACAGTTGTTCCTCCTGATACAGTCAGCATCATCGATCCCAGATCCAATGAGGATATGTCAACATCAGACCAGAAGCTTGATTCCCCAAAAGATGTTCCAATCAAACAGGAGATGCATGGTAATGGTAACGTGGATTCTGAACATGCTGCTTTAGTTACAGAGTTGCCAGTATCTGATGAAATTAGTGAAATTGTGCAAATTCCGTTGGATGAGAATGAAGTCGGGAATCTAGAGGTGTCTCTCGAGGATGACAAAAATGCTGCTGTGCCACTTATAGAAGCTCCCCTGATCGGTGCTCCTTTCCGGTTAATGTCATATGTTGCTAGATATGTTAGCGGTGCTGACTTGGTAAACAAGGGTTCTACTTGACTCTAGTTATTAGCTTTCTACCTTGCCATGAGCAGCGGCATGACTTCCTGATATATTCTTTTAGGGGGCCGGGCCTTTGTTTTGGCCTTTTACATTGTTAAAGTATCAAAAAATGTAACTTCTGTTGAAGAAACACTTGAAAGCTGTGGGATTTCAGGGCTTCGCTCCTCTTTTTATGGATCTTTACCCTGTTTTTCGCAGCAGGTCTGCACGTTTTTGGCAATAGAATTCTCATTTCAGTTGCAGGAATTTCGTCGTTTAATCGCTTGCCATGATGATCCACGCCGTAGATGATTTATGAACTAGGGTTCAACAAGTCGATTATGGACAGACGGCAAATTTCAGAAACAAACCATTACGGCTCGTCTTCCTGAACGAACAATTTTCAGAACAAGCAAATCTTGTTTACAATTAATAAGTACATCACTTAATTGTTTGGAACAATGTTAAAAAGAGGCTGAGCTTTTACAAAGGAACACTACAAAGAATCACACAATTGCTGATATCTGACATTTAGAGAAGGATTCATGTATTTACTCATTCGGGCGTGTGCTGATTTTCTGATGGTTACGGCAAGGCTGGCCCTTCCGGGGTGATTGGGGTCTGGATGTTTGAGTCCTTGGACTTGTTGTCATCTGATGATGGCCGGTTCTCAGAATCTGGTGGCCGGATTTCCTCAATCATCCTAACAACTTCCTCCATAGTAGGTCTCATGTCCGGCACCCTTGCTACGCAAGTCATTGCTATTTGAAGCATCTGTACCAACTCTTCTTCGATATTTTGATACTTCATTAGCTCCACGTCAAACACCTCGGCTGTCCATTCCTCTCGAACAACAGACTGGACCCACCTTGGAAGATCAACGACATCATCACGCCCCGGTGCTTTGCCTGTCAGCATCTCAAGGAGCATAACACCAAAACTATAAACGTCAGATTTTTGAAAGAACTTCTTAGTTTCGATCACCTCAGGAGCTCGGTAGCCCACGCTTCTGGAAGGGATAGTTGTAAGGTTCATGAGAGGAGCTAGGCCGAAATCTGAGATGTTGCCATTGAGGTCCTGGGTGAGCAGGACATTGGAGGACTTGATGTTGCCATGGATGAATTTCCCTCCACTTGCAGAATGGATGTGGGCAAAGCCCCTGGCACATCCGAGGGAGATCTTTAATCTGGTTTCCCAGTCTGGTGGATGCTGTCCGCTTTCCCTGTTTCCTGTAATATTGGATGAGCGAAAGAATTCATTTCTGAGGAAAAATTCATACGTTCGTTTGTGAAGTGTATTATTATTACAGTTCCGAGAACAATTAGAGCGGTACTTCTTGGTGAACGAGGTAAGTTTGCTAGTCTAAATGCAAAAGCTTCCTCTATCAAAGTTTATTGTAAAGCTTCATTTGCGGATATTATACAAGTTTATGCAAAAGCTTCCTCTATAAAAAGAGAGAGCAAGATGAAAAAGAGGCATACCATGTAATAATGCTGAGAAGCTACCAGCTGGAATGTAGTCATAAACCAGGAGTTTCTCATCTTTGGAGTAGTAATAAGCTCGAAGAGGAACAACATTTGGGTGCTGACTAATCCTCCCTGCATTCTCCATTTGCTGTTCGAACTCTCTTTTCCCGACCACCACTTCTTTAATCCTTTTCACCACCACTGTCGTTCCCTCCTCCAAGATGGCCTTATAAGTAGTCCCATAACTCCCCTTTCCTAGAACCTCAGCTGAAGCTCTTAGTAAATCCTCAAGATCGAAATTGTAAGAACAGCCTTCGAAGAAAACCAGCTTGTTCTTCTCTGCCTCTTGTACCCCACTTCCAAAGTCCTCCTTTGGCTGCTCACTCCTTCCGCCTTTTGTTTTCACTACAGCACTGCCTTCGCTGTCTTTTTTCTTCAAACAGCAATACACGATCACCAGAACTAAGAGAAACAACACTGCAAAACCACCACTTGCAATGGCAATGATAGCTCCTATTCTAAGTTTCTTCTTTGATCCATTTTTTGGTTTAAAGGGGACTGTTGGAGGAAGATTGGGGGATGGAGACGGCGAGGGAGTGATCAAAGTACAATGGTTTAGTGGGGGCCCACATAACTTCAAGTTTCCTTCAAAGGAAGATGTGGGGAATTTTTGGAGGGTAGGAGGAATCGAACCATTTAGTTGGTTGTGGCTCAAATTCAAATGCATAAGCATTGTTGTGTTGATATCAGGTATAGATCCCGTGAAGGAATTGCTTTGGAGGTACAGTCCATTAAGACGCGTTAAGTTTTGGACTGTGGCTGGAATGTTGCCGGTGAAGGAGTTGGATGACAAATCAAGAAAGGTGAGATTGGGAGGCAGGGAAGAGGGAATATTACCTGCAAGATTATTATTTTGAAGGTATATGTAGTGTAAGGAAGGAAGGGAGAAAATATCAGATGGCACATTCCCACTGAGGCGGTTGGACCGAAGGCTAAGGGTCATGAGGGCATCGAGCTTGCCAAGAGTGTTTGCTGGAATTGGACCATACAGTCCAACACCTGGGAGTCGGACAGTGAGTACGCGGGTGCCATCCAAGGTACAAGTGATGCCTGCCCAAGACTTGCAGACCGAGTTAGCAGGATCCCAGTTAACTTTTCGGCCATGAGGAACAGCAGAAATAAAGTCGAGAAGGGCTTGTTTGTCTGAATTGATGTCAGCTATAGTTCGGCAAAGGAAAAGGAAGAGAATCACTGCGCCAAAAAATAAATGTGGCTTCATCTAGTATTCTTTGTTCAGAAATCCGTTAGCGAGTCAGACTATGAGGGCACACTCAGCAATCTTTCTTCTTCCCCTGAAAAATTAACAAAGGTTTCAGAATGGTGCTGATAATGATTTCTACAGCTTGCAACTAGTGAACGATTGTGGCTGAATGTATAGAGAGAGTGTTCTCTTAAAAACAATTCCAAGAAATCAACTTCCACATCTTTCGATCACTGCGAGCATATAGGAAATGGAAAAGACATATAATTTGTTTATACAGAGTTGACATCGGGAGGGCAACATTTTCGGCCTACCACTCCTCCGAATATTTGTGTAAAACGTGTAAGTTCAAGACATGCAGAGCATCAAGAAAGCATTCAACTCAACATCATTTCAAAGACAAACTTATCAGTAAGAAATTTAACAAAAGAATAGAAAACAAAAAGCGAAAGCACAAATCTTTTCTCGCTAAAGAGAAAGCAAAAGGCTTAAAGCATGCCACACAAAATGCTGAAAGAATACCTTTTCAGCTTTTATAATTTTTGCTTAATGGAATACAGGATTTCAAGTTCAACCACCAAGTTCTTGATGAGAAATACGTACAAGAAGAAACTGTGCAGAGGCCTAATTAAACCAATGTCATAACAATGAAACGAATAGTTTCACATGCCGAAACTGAAACACACACAACACTGCTACAACTTGGAAATTAAAATGCCAATTATCCAAAGCTAGTCAATTCTACTTCACATGGCATTGGACAATAACACAGATTTTTCCGACTACTGACAAGTCCGCTTCTTAATCCTTCGTTTTTTCAGCCTGGTGCAAATTCGACAAAACATTTACAAAGCCGGTTTATTTCTTAAGAAAAATAAAGGTACGGTAGTTAAGCTTGGCAAGTCAGATTAACAATGCACATCGGATTCCCCCCGGGGGAAGCCACTGCTTAATTTCATGGTGAGGTTTGACACAAGTGCATCAAAGTCACTACTAAGCCATAGATTATCCTAGTAAAATACATGAGCTTAACGCTTAATTGAGCAGAAGGAGTAGTACTTAAGATTAATCAATTTTCTTCCAATATTAATTCATTCTGGAAATCGAATTTGGCTTCCTAAATTTTCTCACCAACCAAACAGAAAGAGCTGGAAAAAATAAATCTGTGAAATTCTCGCCAATGGAGCTCAAACTGTCCCAATTTTCCACAATACTAACTTCCCGAAACCTAAAATTTGATTCTAGACGAACCCCTCGATTCCAAAACCCCAGCTTGACCAGAAAGACACCAAATTTAGCACTAAATTCTCCAAAAAAAAGCATAAAAATCAGCAATGGCAGCAGAAAGAGCTAAACAAATTAAAAAGAAAACCCCAGAAAAATTAAAGACTGGGAAAACAAGACTCACCATTGGAGCCGCAGCTGGAAATATGGAGGCTTGGAGAAGTGAGAGAGAGAGAGAGAGAGAGAGAGAGAGAGAGAGAGTGTGTGTGTGTTTAATGTTCTTGGTGGGTGAGCTTTAGCGGCATTCCTTCAACAGGACGCAGGGAAAAAAGATTAAAAGATTAAAAGATTAAGGGAGTGAACAGCAAGAAGATGCTTGTTCGCGAAGGTAAAGGCGTAGTTGTTTTCTCGCTCGCAGATCTCGATGCCTTGTTTATAAAGAGTGAAGAAGTTTCCTCCTCAGCTGGAAGTATCAAAGCCTCAACTCTCAAGTCTCAAACAGTCACCCAATAAATGCACATTTCCCATTTCTTTGAATTAATAGCGTTTCACCCTTATATTTATTAGAATCGATAGATATAGTTGATATTTTTGACATATCTGTTAAATATTCAAAAAAAATTTATATTTTATCCAAATCAATATTTGACCATTCTTAAAGTTTTATTTTAAATTTTCATAAAAAGCAACCGATATCGATATTTAATATATACGTCGATATTTTCACAAATTTATATTTATATTTTAAACGCTGAATGTTTGACTTTGCTTTTTGTCCTTATAATATAAAAAAGTCCTCCATAATAATAAAGTTATCTAAGTTTTTTTCAATTAAAAAATTATTTTGTGAGACACTTTTTATTAATTCTTCCTTTAACTGAATGCGATATACTTACTATTAGTGTATAGAACTCTTTAGAAGTCGTTTGTAAAGGGTTTAAAGTGTTTTTCTAACAATTGAAAGCGTTTTTAAATACGTTTGATAGAAAAAATTAAAGGTATTGAAGGATTGTAGAAGTGGTTTCTAGAGAATGAAGAATTTTTAAGTGCTTTCCTAGAAAGAACTTGAAATCTTTATAAAAAGTTTGACGTATTTTTAACAAGAGCGTTTGTAACCAGAAATATTTGCTGCGTAAGTGGTACAAACAGAATACCAAAAATTTTGAAGTGCTTCTTGAAGAATCTCTAACATTTTATGGCTTTTTTTAATTTTAATTTTCTACAATTTTACTGTTCAACTCTAAAATAAGATTGACAATGGAACAGTGAATAGTGAAATTTACTTTTGACTATTTTTGACAAAAATCCAAAAATTACGTCACCCCTGGCTGTCTTCAAAACACAAAGAATTGTCAACTATTTTATTTTTTATTCGAATTCACGTGATGCGGCTCCTTCCAAATTCTAAAAAGGATCCGAGGATTGATGGTCGGCGGCTGAGTTCAAATCTTTCGCATTTATTTTGTGTGTAATATTTCTATAGTTTTTATCATCGGTTAATACGTTCTTATAAACTTAATTATTATTAAATTTAATACATCTCAATCAATAATAAACGATACACATAAAATAAGTACATAAGATTTGAAATGGGTACAATGAACATTTTCTTTGTTGGCCATTTGCATGTACAACAGCAAACTCTACCCATAGATTTATTAAATTCAGAAGGATAAAAAAAAAGAATTATAAAGAGTGAATTACACCCTGAAGAAGAAGAAGAAAGGTGAATGGTCATCGGCTGAAAGCAACAATTTGGTCAGCGACTTTTGCCAAAGCCCATGTTATGTCATAAAGTATTCATTACGTTTGTTTATGATGACGGAAAGAGTTGCCGTATTTGCTGCATAAGTTGTACAAACAAGATACCAATAATTTTGAAGTGCTTCTTGAAGAATCTCTAACACTTTTTAAGTGCTTTTGACAACCTATAAACACTCCTAATCGTTTTAATATACTTCCAAACATGACCCAAGTTAAGGCTTTTTATTTTTTTCTCTCTACAGTTTTACTGTTCAACTCTAAAACATGATTGACAAATAGAACAGTGAATAGTGAAGTTTACTTTTGACTATTTTTTTGACAAAAATCCAAAAATTACGTTACCCCTGTCATGAAAAAGCAAAAGAAATGTCAACTATTTTATTTTTTTACTGGAATTCACGTGATGCAGCTCTTTCCAAATTCTAAAAAGAATCCGAGGATTCAGGGTCCGCGAGAGTTTAAATTTTTTGCATTTATTTTATGTGTGATTTTTATAGTTTTTATTATTGATTAATACGTGCTTATAAACTTAATATTATTAAATTTAACACGTATCAATCAATAATAAATGACACATATAAAATAAGTGCAGAAGATTTGAAGTTGGTACAATAAACATTTTCTTTGTTGGCCATTTGCATGCACAACAGCAAACTCTACCCATAAATTTATTAAATTCAGAAGAAAAAAAAAAGAATTATAAAGAGTGAATTACACCCTGAAGAAGAAGAAGAAGAAGAAGAAGAAGAAGAAGAAGAAGAAGAAGAAGAAGAAGAAGAAGAAGAAGAAGAAGAAGAAGAAGAAGAAGACCGGAAGAGCTGCCGTAATTGGATAGTTGTTCGCGCGTGTGAGTTAACGCATCTCAAACGTCAATGCACATTCTCGATGTATTAACAGTTGATAATCACTTGCTCGTCACGATCATTTAAATCCCATATACGAAAGCATCCACCATAGCGTTGACTAATGGATGCAAGTAGAAAATTAGAAAATATAATATTTTGGCGTCGGTAAAGGTGGTTGTGTGCGATTTTATTATACACCAAACATGCACAAATCATAGGTCCATATGTATTAAAAGAAAACCAACACGTTATTAAATTCTGGGTCATATGCCACCAACCCAAAATACACTATAGCTTGAAAAGACTTGCAAATTTCTCCGCTTATTTTGTTTGTGGTTTTTCTGTGACATTATTAATTGACGTGTGTTCATAAACTTAATTCTCCTTAACATGTTGTTTATAAACTTAACACGTATCAATCAGTGCATAATATTTGAACTCACTTAAGAACGAATGAGAAAATGCAATGATTCATCCACAAATATAACTTATGGGCCATGCACGTTATTTTGAATCCAAAAATATTAAATAAAATTATATGCATGCTATTAATTACAAATTGACAAATGTGGGTTGAAAATGCCAAAGACGTGATATTCACAAAATTGAACCTACCCTAGTTCATGATTACTCTAAAATCTATTTAATACTGCTATAGTGACATTTTCCGATTTCAAAAGAAAATAAATACAAACGACTCAGAGGCACATACCGATACATAGTTAGCGTGAGTTGGACTAGTCACTTAGTGTGCATACTTTCTCGGATTCAAGTTTGAATCGTCCTACTTCTAAATTAGGGAGAAAATATTAATTCAACAGCACATTCGATGCATTTTTTTGAATCTTGAATTTTTTTTTCAAGAAATAAATGACACAAAGAAAAGTCCTTTGCTGTGCTCTTGATTTTAGATCTGGTGGTGTATGAATATATGTTGGTAAATTCCAAAACAAATAGTTGCTTTCATATTATTTAGAAGAATCTGGAAAAAGAAACGAGGTCCCCTCCTTTCTTTGGTACCGTGGACTGTTTCAGTGGTCCGCATCAGTACACCAATTCTGAATCTTCTTGGGCTTTTAATTCAACCCAAAATTTGAGTCTCCATTTCTTGGCCCACGTAAGTTCCTAGTAATGGCAACAGACGTGGATTAAGCGAATTGGTTAGGACAGTGTGCCGTCTCCCTTCACCAAGTTTAAATCCACTCACCGTAACTAGAGTAGAGAAAGAAAAAATAGGTTCCAACAATGGCATTGTCGATTAACTATGGCGCCGGAAAGACTTTGAATTCTCAAAGCTCTTTCGACAGACAGGTAAATGATGCTTCACGATTCATTTCTTGAGCAGCCAATTTAGGAGGCTAATTGCAAATACAGAAGACCAACACTAATAAAATGCATTGATTTCACTGCAAAAAAACAAGTACTTGGCTCTTCATTCTTCTGTTTTAAAGTGGATTCATCCCATATTAAGAAACCAGATAACTTAAAACAAGAAGAAAAAAACAGTAACATCACTTGCTCACCAGGTGTTATAAGAGTCCGAAAGGTTCAGGCAGATGCTCGAATCCGTTATCGAAGATGGGTCCTTGATCAAGTTTATCATCCAAACTGTGCAGCCAGTTCGTGTTCTTCATGTCTTCTTTCAGCAATATCGCATCATAACGCGAGCTCTCGTAGATGTCCACTTCACTCAGTTTTGCAGAGTATCGTCTGCTGTCTGCCTCATTTCCGTTTTCTACATGCCTATTCATAATGCGTCCATTCTCTGAGATGAATCTGTTACTGTTGGTTTGGTGGCTTCCGTTAATGTGGGCGGATGCTGGCGTGCTCAATACGCGTACAGACTGGGCCTTGGGAGCGGAAGTGGATGATCGAATGCTCTGAGGAAAGAGGGTGCTGCCTGAAAGTTGGCGAGCATTTGCTGATCCATTTCTTATATCCTACATCAGATAGTAGATCAAGCATTAGAATCTATTACCTTGTTCCAAAATTTGTCTTACGAATTTGAAAAAAATTATTAAATCTTTTGCTACAATTAGTACAAACAGACTGGACAAATTACTGTTCTTTTTCTCACATGGTGTACGGCAGACTAAAGGTGTCATCCACGTTCATACAGCGATAGCAACTATTATACGAATTTAATACAATGATATGCATAATAAGACAATAAGAAGAATAATTTCACAACCTGAAACTTCATTCATATGATGCCAAGGAAAGAGATTTATACCATATGTCGGATAGCCATGTCAAGGGATTTCTTCGAGATAGACCTCCCAAATCCGGTGCTGTCTGCAGGTGGTGTTGAAGACTTCACAGGTTTCCGCATACCCATATCAGGGATAATGGTAGACTTCCGAGGAGGCTCGTGAACATCAGGAAGGTGACCATTGGAATGTACACGTCCCCTGGAAGGGCTCTCTGTGAGTCTTCCCCTTGAGACAATGGGTGATGACTGTCTTCTTGGCACAATTGTGGCGGCTGGGGGTTCTGGCCTCCCCTTCGTTGTGGAAGCAGTGCCTGGACGGGATCTACCAGCAGAAATTGGCCTGTCTGGTAATGTTGTTCTAAGGTTTGGTGGTGTGTCAAGAGGAAAATCAGGAGGTACAATTGGTTGTGGTGGGGGACGGACACGTGGACTAGGGGAGCTTGGTCGGGATGAGGGTGCTGAACTGCGTCCATTTGACAGAACGCCGCGACCAACTGAAGGTGAAGGACTCGATGCTGGAGACGAAGAAGGCAATGAACTCCGACGAGTGGGAGTAGATGGACGAGAGTTTGGTCGAGAAGCATGTGAAGAATTCAAGTTTGCAGGAATTTGTGGCCTGGAACTACTAGGAGTTGAGGGCCTTGATGAGCTTTGCACTGGCCGAGGTTTCTCGATGGAAGAGGTGGTTGAAACTGTACGGGCTCTAGAAGGAGTTGTGGACCGTGACAGCATTGGGCGAGAGGTTGGAGTGGAAGGTCTTGCCGTAGATGGAGAGCGGGTAATGGGGGATGAAGGTCTAGTGAAAGAAGTAACCGAAGCTGAACTCGTGTTAAGGATGTTCGAGGATCTGTTGGAGGAATAGTTGTTGTATAGTGAGACAGAAGTCGAAGAGCGAGTCACTGAACTGCTTCTAGCAGGTCTTGATGAATGGTTACTCTCGGATTGCGAAACTGATAGCTGCAAGAGAAATACAAATTAAGAAAATAATGAAGTACAACTCCCTAAAGCATAAAGTTTTCTTGCTCGACACGGATGAAGTCAACCGGCAAAGACGTACCCTTGAAGGCTTAGCTGCAGAACTTGGTCTGCTTAAACTCTTTCTTGGAGGAGCTAAGGGCGCTTGAGATTCACTTCCATCCGATGAAGGAAAAACCGGAGTTTCAGGAGGAGTGAGAAGCCTGATGACACAAAAATGTAATAAATAAAATCATATCAATGTTGATTCAAACATCTATCGTTTCCCCGGCGTATCCCCAGTTCCCCACTACTATATCTATCGTTTCCCCGGCGTGTCAGGTACGCGATACGGGGCTCAACCACCGTGTCCGTCCACCGTTGATTCAAATGAATCAAATCATATCAATGTTGGCACTAGAGTGATGCTTAATCAAGTATAACTGAGAGTCTCGAGTGTTGATTCTGTATTAACATTTCAAGCAAGGAATTATTCTGAATCCGACATCTCCGCCGCGAAAAAATGATCGAATGTTGATTAAAATTAAATCTAACAAAATATTATCTGGATCATGATGCAGTGGAAGAGATGTACACAAACATATAAATCAGAAAAAGTTTGGTTCAACGCGAAAATGAATAAAGATATCTTCTTTTATTCGAGCAATATTCTAATCTAATCTAAACGATTTTAGACTTACCAGTCGTAATCGTGCTTTCCGCCATCTGTAGATGACAACAGATCATCAATGCCAGTTCGTCCCACCTTGGCCGATCCAACTGACAGCCTCCCCAATTTCACAGAAACTGTGTGTGCAAAAAATCAAATCAATTCAAAGAAATTCAAAATTCAACTAAATTATCAAAAATAAATCCTCCGATCAAAACGCTGCCGTTTGATGGATTAACTACCAACGGCGCCGCTGAGCGGTTAGTCGCGAACAAAATCGATAATCTATATCCTCACGGACAGGATGCCGCCAAATCCTATTGGTTCGTTGTCGGTTCAGGCAGTTATGATTCGCTTAAATGACCGAACTGCCCTCCCATCAACGACCAATTGTACACGCAATTGAATGAAACACGGAAGGACGTTTCTGTCCAAGAAGAAAACGGAAATAACCGCACGATAAAACGTACCGTCGGAAGACTCGTCGGAGGAAGTTACAGAGAGAGTCCGGAGGCTCTTCGAGAAGAGATCCAAGCCTCCATCGTCGGAGTCCTTCGGCGCCAAGTTCAAGCTCTGACCTCGCCGGTGCTGCGAGCCCATTGGAAAATTCCTCCCTCCGGCCAGAGATTCCCTCACATTCCTGTTCATCATCGCTCCCCAATTCCTCTATGCCCCTCACACCATATCTCTCTGTTTCTTCAGCAAATTGTATGCAGTGGAGCAGCGAGAGAGAGTCAGAGAGAGAGAGAGTGAGATCTAATGGTGCAGAGAGAGCGTGTCGTAGATGCAAAGAGAGACAGCATATCGAGCTTCTATTTTGTTATCACGTTTACGTCATATGAGAGAGAGAGAGAGAGAGAGAGAGAGAGAGAGAGAGAGAGGAGGCTGGAGCTTTTCAGATCTGTCGAATTGCAACTGGAATTGCAACAGTGCAGTTAAAGATCCGAGCTTAACTCTGAATTTTTTATTATGGGGGTCATTGGAGCATTGGGTAATGGGAAGATGCTTCTTCTTCTACTACTTTTTTTTTGTTATTTTTCAGGGGGGCTTTTTATTTTCATTTTTTCTCTTCTTAAAAATGGGAATAACGATTGTTAAGTTACGATTATTTATTTATTTTTGTAGTCAAAAAATTTATAAGAACGTTTTAACTTTCTTGATCAGAGTCAAATAGACTCATTAATTTGAAGTCTCCAACTAGTGACCTCTCTGTTTTGTATTTTCTTTTAACTCGGGAGTAAAAGAAAAATGGTTGTAGAAAGGCTTTTTTTTTTTTCTTTTTTTTTTAAATTATAACTTAGAATCGTATTATTAACACCTTGAAAAATTTCTCTATTTCAATTACGTTTTTATAACACCTAATATGCTGAAACACTGATAAATTTATCCCGAGGAAATCAGTGGAATAATAATACACAAAGAGTGGCCAAGAGGTGCTCATTACCATTCATGGTGGTGTGTCAGGGACTGACGAACAAATTACAAGCAGAAGGAGAGTCGATTTTCACCATTAGTGTGGGTCCCAATCTAATGTTCAGGGCATGTGAGTGTACCAAAGGCTAAAGCCATGAAACAACCATAAACCTCATATGTCGTTCACACAACAGGAGCACACACCACAACAACAAAACTAGCCACATGATTTTACTCCGTCGGTCATCAATCATCATAATTTTATATCCGTATTCTACACGATTCTTTTGGAATTTTAAGTTATGGATCCGATAGATCACCCGATGTAATAAATAAGTAGTTGAAATATTTATGTAAATCTTCTACACTATCAAAAAGCGGATCAACGTGCTTTTGCCAAGTTGATTTCCTTCTAAAAATAAAAAATAAAAACAAACTTTGTCATGATTTTTGTGGGAAAAAGGGCATTTTTGCTAATTATTTTGTTAATTACTTAATTATGTTTTGCTTTACCCTATAATCTTGTTTATGGAAATCTTTTGAAAGGACTTTGAGAATTTATTTATCTAATTGGAATCTATATTATGATTGTGATTAAATATCTATTCGATTGATATGATCCCTACTCATGTCATTGGACCCACCTCAATAGACTTTCTTGGTAATTGTACATCTTTCAAGGAAGATTAAGGGCCAACGCCCCCAACCTAACAATTGATGACTTGGATTATTTAGGCTATATTTATTTAAGTAGGTAGTTGCTAACTTTCTATTTTTCCATTTTAGCATTTTGTAACCTATTATTAAAAAAAGAAGTGACATATGCTAACTTGAAATGTAGGGTTTCCATTTTGGTATTTTGCAAGAGTTGTTTACCTATATGTGTGCAACGTATTCATCGTTACAGACTTCTTTTGTGGGTCTCATATGCATTGACGACTGACATCATATGTATGTGTTATCTTATGTACTTCATTTGAAATGAGGTTGAGTTCACTTCCTTCTCTTTAGTATACATAATATCGTTTATTAAAAAAATGTGTATTGTTTTACACATCTTATCTTCCATAAAACGAATGACATGTTACGTTTGCTGTCACTTATTTATGAAGCTTTCAATGGAAATATAATAACGTATAATCCTTTTTGCATGGGAAAATCCCAGCTACCTTTATATTCATGTGCTTGCCGATGATATTTTTACACACTTTCTGGTGATTTATTAACTTTAGCTCATAAAAGGGACGCTTACGTTTAATCCATGCAAGATCATATTATACGTTCCCCTTTTAATCAAACCTCTTTCAAAATATTGAATTAATTTTTTTATGATCGAAATATTTCCTGTTTTTTCATTCAATTTGCCACTTAATATTACGATCTAATGATATTTATCTTCTAATTGAAAGTGAGATGTTTTAGGTTTAAATATATTGGATGACGAATTCGATATCAAATTAAGTTGTTTATTGTGTTGCTTAACTGAACTCCCTCTTCTCCTAATATAAAAATATTGATGTATTTAAAAAGAAAATTACCATCGTTATAGCTTTTTATATTTAGAGATCAAGATTTAATGACCGTAAATCTTGGCGTATAGAATAGACATGAGTGTACTAAAGTTTTCGGTCTGTTTAAATAGAAACGTAACGTGACACCTTATTTAATTAATTAATTTATTTAGAAAAGGGACGTGACACAATATTTTCTAGGAGGTACCAACCATGGTACTCTGTCATAATCATAGTACATATATTTTTGTCAAATATATCGTAATCATTAATATTATGCAATCCGAAATCGCCAAGGGGCCAGCAGTGGCCCGTGGCATCCAAGCTTCTCCAATGAAGTAGTCCTGGGACTGACTTGCCCATCAGGTCATCAGAAGCTCCAATAGTGCTGGACCATGTGAGAAAACGAAGGTGCGACGTTTATAGGCCTACATACGAAGCCCAGCATGACTTAGCCACGTGATGCTTCCTCATGCGGAAGCACTGGAGACGAATAATCCGACAAAAAACAACCACTACATAGCGTGATAAGCCAACGTATTTGACTCTACTAGGGTTTGCAACTTGAAGATTTCTCCATTTAATTTTTAAGGTGTGCTGTCCACACACCCCTTTTTACTTCTCACACACTCTTATTACTTTTTGTCCGTTAGATCTTCTTCAATTCATCCGATCCGACGGCCGAAATCAAAAAAGATGTGAGAGAAGTAAAAAGGGGTGTGTCACACCCCTAATTTTTTTAGGAGCAAGGTTTGAATACTGAAAGATGTGTAGGAGTTCTATTCAAAATTTTGTGTCTGATTAATAGAATTTTGTTCTTATAATCAGAATTGTTCATACTATAAATCACTATGTAAAACTCACATATGCAATAAGTGAATTAAAACTAAGGTCATTCAGTTGATCAGTTGTAGAAAATAGATAGATGATTCATAATACTTTTAATATTCGTCCAATGTTTTTGTACAATTTGATGACCTTGCTTTTACTATTTGTCCAATGTTTTTATACAATTCGATGACCTTAGTTTTAATTGATTTTTCCTCAAACATGACATTTATAAAGTGATTTATAATGTGAACGATTTTGATTATAAACTCGACAGTCTGAATAAGAAACAAAGAGTTGTGAGTAAGAGAGAAGATCCTACTCATTCTTTGAGTAGCCAAGGATTATTCGTTTGTCAAAAAAATTTCAGCATGTGTTGTTAATACATGTAGTGTGAAATGTCGATTTATTTTTTGAATTATTATTTAAGCAAAAAAATTTAAAAAATTTTAAAATATATTTTTTTAGAAACCAATCCTTGTACTAATAATTTGTCAATTAACTCTATAATATTCTGCTTCGAAGTTATTTTATTTAGTGAACTTGTACTTCGCACAATAAAACATCTCTCCGAATCGGAGGAGGATTGTATGCCCTCCTCATTCCCGTACCCTCCCGCGCCCTTCTGTTTTGTGTGGTCACGGTTAAGCCACATCAATATTTTATAGGGTTGTGATTTTCACACACCCTTAACTACTTTTCCCACACCCCTTCTTATTTTTAATACTTAATTGGTATTGTACTATTTAATCTTCTATATATACCCTTCCATTTATACCTTGACTCTTTCAAAAGTCAAAAAGTAGGAGGGGTATATATGGAAGATTAAATAGTAAGATAGCAATTAAATATTAAAAAATAGAAAGGGGTGTGGGAAAAGTAGTTAAGGGTGTGTGAAAAGTAGTTAAGGGTGTGTGAAAATCACAACCCTATTTTATATTGTTTTATGTTGACGTGGCTTAATCGTAACCACACAAACAAGAGGGCATGAAAATGAGGAGGGCAGACAATCCTCCTCCCTCCGAATCTGCAGACCTCTGGTAGTCTTTGCACTAGATGCGTCTGCAGACCTCTGGTAGTCTTTGCACTAGATGCGTGGTCCATGTACGACCGATTAAATGGCTGCATGGCCCAGAGCAGCAGCACAATGCTGAAATATGGCTATCACGTGGAGGAAGAGATGCAAACCATAAGTTTGGTTAAAGTAGGAATCCTGGATTATATATGGAGAAATTAGGGTTTCATCCCTCTTTCTTCTATTGCATTGATTAAAACATTATTTTTTAATTTTTTTTATCAAGATCCCTAACTTTTAATGAACCTCATTATTTCAGTTATAAAGTATTTATATATGAACATAATTAAATTTTATTTTTAAAATAGATTCATTTAGTGTTAGAAACATTACATTTGATATATTTCTATTTATGGTTAAACTTAGTATCATATATTTCTATTTTTAGTTTGTACCATTTTTAATTGACAACTCTTTTTTTTTAATTTTTACCAATTTTCTTTTTAATTTTAATTTGTACCCATATATTAATTTCATTTTGTGCTCATATTTTTAAATTTTTTATTTATACTCATAATTTATAAATAAATGTACCACTTTGTTATATGTAAAATGTACCTTGTGACGACCCGTCCCTAATTTTACATTTTTATTAATTTTAAAAGCGTGAATTTACAAAAATGCTAACACACCCGTACCCAAAAGTAGGGCATGCTGGCCGTCACGTGAGTGTGACGTAGCCAAGTGCGCTGTGCGGAAGCGAAAATCGATAACGAAGTACGAATTAATTCAAACCGAAATCTAGCAGCCTAAATATGAATGTGTGCTAGAGATATTACAATACTTATACATATTCAGAGTGTACTAAGTCAATGCAGTCAAGCATGAATAAAAGAATTTAATTACACCATTGGTGCCCTACATATGTCAAATCTGTCAGAAAAGCCGGAAGATCCTCGAAGTGCCAAACTCGGAATTCAAGCTATCTAGAACCTGGAGGGGCGAAAAACAAAAGGAAGTGGGTCAGCAAAAACAATTCTTTTCAAAATCAATCTTTTCTCAAAAGTCTAGCCCCTCTCCGTAAAACCTGTATAGTTCCCAGAAAATAATACGTACATATATATCTCAATCTTTCTCAGCATAAAACGTTTTCAAAGTATCTCAATGTATGCCGTGCAATGTATTTCAATGTCATCTGAATCTCATAAGTAATGCCATGCTATGCATTTCAATAATTATATCGCTACTATATGTCATCTCAGCATTCGGTTGTAAATATAGCTCATAACATCTTTATCTCATCATCGTATATACGCTGCACATACATCAATATCTCATCATATCATTATCATCATCACTGTATCAATAATAAATGCTCTAGTGCTACAATCATGTGAAGACTGTGCGAATGAACGCGGGTCACCTACATGTCGTGCCCACTCAAAAGTGGTCTATACGACAAGACTGTGCACCTACTTGGATCCAAGGCGAGCATGCGGTGTAGGATGTGAACGACACGTGAAAGACTGTGCCCCTAACTCTGGGCGTGAGCACTAACAGTATGTATAGGTTTATGAGCTAACATATCATATCATATCTCATCGTATCTCATCGTATCTCATATGTATCAACTGTTCGTTCTCAACTATGCATGTACCTACCTGGTACTCACCTAGCGTCCTCGGCACCAACATATGCATGAAAGTAGGTCATGTTGGGCGTCACGTGAGTGTGACGGCCAGCATGCCCTACTTTCGGGTACGGGTGTGTCAAATGCCCTAGAGGCAAGGACTTTGACTTTCGTTGACCATCACCTAGAGAAATGTATAACCTATTCTTTAGTGTACCTTCGTAGTACTCATCGCTACGAACGCGTGAGAGCGTGTTAGACTCGAATCAGATCTGTAACGAGAAAGTTACGCTCCGTTAAAGTATGTTAACTACAGATATTTTGTACATGCGTGTACAAATATATAGTGTCGAAAACACTATCAAAGAGGCATATTTTGTAAATTTTAAATTGTAAAATCCTTCTCTTCCTTAATTGGTGGATCCGGTTCCCTTCACCAATCAAATCCCTCTAATCATTCTCCACCACTCACATCCATTCCCTCTCTTACCTCACCAATCAGAAAACAACTTTCACTCTCTCTCTTTCCTGAACTCTCTTTCTTTCTGCAACAAGGATGAACCATCCTCAAACCTCATCAACGTGACCTTAAAACCACACATTCGAACTCGTCTCACCACCACGAACGTAACCATACCTTTAGATTGTGGTTTGACTGAGTTTTGGACGTCGAACTCGGAAGGTCTGACTTGGATAAGTTTTTCCTCGATGAGTTACGAGCGAGTTACAAGTTTTTAGAAGTCTAAAGACCTCCACTCTGAAGTTTTACCCAGAAATCGGCGATTTTTCCAAATTCCGGCAAGTACAGACAGCGGCGATCGGTGAGGACGATCGAAGAAGACAACGGAATATTCTGTCAACTCTGACAGAATATTCTAACGGCGTCAGGTAACACCATTAACTTCTGTTAATGATTTAACAGAATATTCCCTAGAATATTCCTTAACACCGTTAGTCACATGGTCAGCACGTGGTCGACACGTGAGGGCGCGTGCGGGGTCAAAAATAATTCTGAAAATTTGTGTAGGTCCGGGATGTCGAGTAGATCGATTTCCTATATTCAAAACCTATGTTTGAGCAATCTACAGAGGTTTTATTTAAGTATCCGTTTATGTATTATTAAACTAAGTTAATTAGTAATTTCACGTATATGGGAACGTATCCCGAGGACGTACGGGGTTAAGTTAGGCTAGGAGGCTTCATTTCAACTGCGTATCGTGAGTGGACAGATTATTTTATAATCTATACATATTATAGTTTCCATACATGCGTATTTAACTTCACCTTACGCTTATAATGCCAAGTATTTGATATTGTGATATGAATTGTGATAAATGCTGTTATATGGTTGGGATATTACTGTCATGACATTCATACATATTATTATATGCTCATCCTACTGCACTGTTGTTAATACTCGCCCCGGGGCCAGGGCCAGTCTTTCAGGTGTATGTTCACATCGCACCGTTCACTCATCTTGGATCCAAGCTAGGTGACAGTCATGTCGGGCAGATTGCATTAGGCAATCCGACTTGTATGTGACTGTGCTTCTGCACCAGTCTTCACGTGATAGTAGTACTTGAGCGTATGGATTACACCTAATTCAGTTCGTGTCAGATATTGTCTGCTCAAACTCGTGTGTCAGCTTAGATGGATGAGTACTTCATTATATTATTTATCACATGATTATACTATTGTGGCATTGATATATCATTACTTGGCATATTTCTAGTTATATTGCTATCATATTATTGTTACATACTTACGTAGTATGTTTTAAGGAAACTATACTTGTTTTACGGCGAGAGGTTAATATATTAAAAAATAAATGTTTTCGTATAAGCATTGTTTTGCTGACCCACTCAACTTTGTTTTTCTCCCCTCCAGGTTTAGTAGCTATGCTTATGTGTATACGAGGATTCTGGCAAATCTCAGAAGATGGTTACCTTTCGTGGTATAATCCTCATCCTATTTACTATATTGTCTTATGCTCTAACATCGCGTGTCCCGCTCACCCGTGCACTCTCTTGATTAGGCACTTTTAGGTTTAAATTTATTGGCATTCTTCTTCCATTACACTACACTTATGGCTTCGTCACCCTTCAGGTGTCGGCCAGCACAACTCGATTTGGAATCCTAATGAACATTCTAGGTCGGGGTGTGTCATACCCTTTTTTTTTTTTGTAAATATACTATGTTTTATGTAAAATGTACCCATTTTTTAATGTAAAATCTATTTATTTTTTATTTAGAATGTGTACATATTTATAATAAAAATGTACCCTTTTTTCAATTTTTTTGAACGCTATGGGTACATTCGTTTGCCAGTTATTATTTTAAAGGTATATTGTTACCTATTTTTATTTATTTATTCAATCGAAATTTTTGAGTATTTTTTTATTGTAATTATTTTTAATTTATATGCCGTATAATATGGGATTTTAAATCTCATAAGATGTTAAGTAGTTAATATCAAAATACATATTAATAGCAATAATGAGGTGTACAAAATCAAGGGATTTTGATAAAAAAAAATTGAATACTATTAAGATTTTAGTAAAAATATGTTAGTGGCTAGGGACCAAATCCAAAGTCTCACATTATATATCCACATCAAATGGGCGAGTCATGTAATACCCTGAAAAATTAAATATATGAATATGTGGAGAAAAATAAAAAATAGATCGATTTATAGTTATGAAAAATTGAATTGAGAAATTTTAAAGTTTTGTTTCCAAAAATTATTATAATTTACATAGTAAAAAAAATTATCGTTAAGTAGAAAAAACAAAAAATGCCTCTAGTTGTCTTAACGTAATTGTACGAGGACGTATTTTATTCTCATATAATTTATCACATTTTTTGATATATTTGGATAGAACTCGACCTCATGAGCGTGTAGGCGAAAACCGTTCGTGAAACAGAGTCATAACAAAGAAATTATTAATGATTGAAGTGGAGGTCAAAATAGGCATTTTACCATTAATTTGGAAGGCGCCAAAAATCTGGAGCAATAGGATGATGCCACATGTGTGGCTATTAGGAAGAGAAGGTTGCGGGAGAGAAAATGAGGGAGAGGGTGGACCAATAGAGGGGAGAACCAGGAGGGAAATGGAGAGAATGAGGGAACACCGAATCACTTTGACCTGGTGACCCGACCCGGTCTTCTTCATCTTCTCCGGTGAATTTTCATATGTTTTTCCAGTGAACCACGTCAAACTAATCCCTAGGAATCACTCAACGACCTTCCCTCTACCCATTCCATCCTAAAATTGATGGAATTTGGCCTTGACACAGTGAAACCTACACCATGGGGTGCGCAGGGTTTGTGGTGGCGACCGACCAATGTTGCAGGTACCACCGTCGAGTACCATCATCATTCAACTTATTTTGGTCCCAGGAACAAACCCAAACATACTTTGGGGGCGATGGAACACTGGAATGATCAAATTGAAGTGGACCCATTTCTAGGGTTCTCGCGGATCAAGGGAAATTTGAGGTGTTTTCCTACCGAATTAGACTTCGGCTCAGGTATAAAAGTTATTACCCTTGACTTGCTCTACATTTCTGTAAAATTTGGAAATTTTTAGAAATAGTGAAATTTTCGGGTGAGTCAGGGCGGCCGATCGCCACCTGCGGCAGCGCGTGGTCGGTGAGCCGATGTAAGTTAATTTTGATATTCTGAATCCATATTTGATATGCATTTGGTGTGATTCCCTTGTTTAAACCTAGTTAATGATTGTTAGGCACTTGAATGCTTTTCAGAAATGAGTTAGGAAGTGAAATGGTGAACTACGAATGGCTTGATCCCTTTTTAGGGTACGTAGGCAGTCTAACAGGGTTAGATGCAGCCTTAAATAATCGAGTATTATATTTTGTTGATAAGTTGATTTAAGAAAAGAAATTTGATGAAGAAGATGAAATTAAATCTTATGTTTTTGGGTAAGTAAAATTTGGTTGTATATTTTGTGAGTAATTAACGAATTTAAAAAAAGAAAGAAAAAGAATAGTGTTTAATGGTGGTAAATTAAACAAGAGTTTAAATTGAGCCTATCATCGGAATTATTTCATAAAAATAAATATTTCGGGGTAAGGCGTTACAAGTCAATTCTGAACAGTGAAAGGAAGGAAAAAAATTTCATTGTGACTGAAACACGGGTGGTACACCATGTGTTTGCATATAAGTAGTGGGAAATTTTAATATTTACGTTATTAACTTTTTAACACACATATTCTATCAGTTATATAATGATATGTGATGTACCATCCTGTATTTTAGTCACACTAAAAAATCTCTTGAAATGAAGGACTTGACATGCAGTTGGTTAATGACAAGTGCTGGCTAACTATCTTCTTAATTATTGACTTGTACACAACAAAGATGGGTCGCAAGGCTTGAAAGCAAGTCACCATCTTATCCCAAGAAAGACTGAAACAATGATGGAAGAACACCTAAAAATACTAGCTAAATTTTTGTTATTGTAGTTGGCCAATTGACTTAAATTAATTTGGCCAATTCCCGGACATTATTAGCTATTTTAGCTTAAATTAAAATATAGTGATATTATCTTTTTTCATAAACTTAACAACCCATTTCTTCTCATGCAGCCCATAAACAATGCAATAATGTTTGGTAAAAATTTAACTCTCTCTCTTTTTAGCTAAATTTAATTACTGTTTGCAAAGTTAAAATAGCTAGTCATTTAGCGAAGATGTTGGAGCTTTTTTTTTTTCCTGTATTTTTTTGTTTTTTTAACCAACAATAGTATCTACGCTAAAGAGGAGAGGGTGGGCTTAGTCTCACAATAAGCTATCAATAATGTGGTTCAAATTTACCTTTGGCAAGAATTGAACCTAAAACCTATCACTTACAAGTGAAGAGGAATACCACTAGACCGTAGTACTAAGTCAAAAAGCATCATTTAGCTAGGTTATTGGAAATGCTCTAAAATCACACATCACCACTTAAAAGATCATTTCAGTTTGTTTTATCAATTCATTAGAGTGAAATGTCGATTTTAGTCCTTGAAATAGTATGTAAGTGATGAATTTTTAAAATATTATTTTCGAAATATCTCTCAATTACATCCATAATACTAGACTACATTACTAGACCAATGAAAGTCTGTGTATAAGTAAGGAGTTCAATTTCCTCTAATGTAAAATAAAACTACTGTGAATTTTCAGTTTCTTTAAGTTTAAATTGTTAACGCTAAAATTGCCACATGAAGTTCCAAATTCCAAACCCAAGCTTAATTATGAACACTCATAAAATAATTTAACATACACATTAATTTTCGGGCAAAAACGTAAAGTTCATCGCAAAAACTTGTTCACTATGAATATATGCACTTACATGATTTGGATTGTAGGACTTAGGAAGTTATAATTGATTTACTTTCTTTCTAATCCATGATGCTTCTTAGTGTTAAACATTAAATATAGTTATCGCCGCCAAGGTTTTTGTGGTGGATTAAATTTGGTGAGATCGGAGCTTTGCTTTGAAGCAAAGCTATATTATCATAATATAAAGTAAAATCTGTAGGTGGTATTCGAGTTGAAGCATGTGAGGTTGGATAGGAGGAATCGTGCCCCAAAAATAAAGAATACATGTTTATAAATTTGCAAACAACAGTGTAATACTATTTCATCTTCAAAAACTTGTCTACGTACCTTCGTCACATGCATGAATCTCTATAACGCTTCTTTCTCTAAGGCTGTAACAATATGATAAAATCAATAAGAAAGCAACGTTAGTTTGGACAAACACCCGAGCCACGTGTCATGCTAATATAATGGTTCATTGTTTGGGGGGCCTAACCTTAAACTAGCTAGGATATGCCTTAATTCAGATCCAGTTTGCTCCAAGCATGGTGGGCTTGCTACAAGAGATTGTAACATTATTAGGGAAAACCTTTCTTCAGACAACATGCCATTGTCGCAAATGCTAACAAGGTTGCGACGACGAGATTACCCGATGCCGTTGTTGTAACTACTCAATGCTTTTGACACGGCATAAGTTCTGTTTCGAAAGGTCATTCTTTTGAGACGGCCAAAATTATCCGTCAGCCATAAAAAATGTTTTCCTTAACATCATTATCTTGTGAGTGTGATGTTGTATATAGTGGCCATACCCATGAGTTTCTGTCGTAGGATCTCCTTCACTGAAGAACTTCCACAATCTCCCACCAATCTCTCATTTAGATCCCTTTTGACCTTCATTTCCAATGGCCTTTGATTTATTTTGATCCATAACCTCTAATTGGTGTGTGCTCCACGAGTATTGCTATGACCTTTTCTAACCTGTCAGTACGTCTCCGAGGCTACTCCGTCCCACTGGCCTATTGATGCCTTGTACACGAAGTAAGTTGATGATTCTTAATTATTCTCCATAAGTAGTGCTTTGAAAATGTGCTTAATTACGTTAGTTTCCACAACCACAATTTTTTTTCATGTATTTTTAATCATTTTTCTTATATTATGAAGGGTTAGGTTTATATCCTCCTTTATTAGGTGTACTCTTTATTTATTTATTTTTAATATCAATAAAACTCCCCTCGTACCATCGAGATTTCCTAAAAAAAAAAAAAGTTTTCACAACCACAAAGTATACAATTAGCATGAAAAACCAAAAATTTATCCGTCTGCCTCATATTAGACTGTGATGGAACGCCAATTTGCTCAATTCTAATAGAATACATTAAGATAATATCATTTGTTAAAAAAAAAATGCAATACATCAAATGTATAAAATTATAGTTTGTCTATAAGAAATAATTGATTCATTTCAAGAACGAAAAAGTGAAGTATTTTCTGTTGCAAATGGACCCAAAAAAAATAAAATAAATCGTTTTCTAACTTGCACTGTGCATGTGCAGTCTTCTACAAATTGCCCACACCGAGTTTTGGTTGGTCGGTGCATTGTGGAAGTGGCATATCTATACCAATTGAAAATGTCTGATATAATTTGTCCCAACACAGAGCAATGCAATAGGTGTGCACTATGGTGCAGTATATTTGTGTGTGTGCATAGTAATCTGACGGCAGGTCCACTAGTTCTGTTAGGACATGTGGGCTGTGACTATATTCCCACTTTTGCTCTTAACCCTTCCCCACAAACCTCCAGGGTTGATCTCAGTATTAGACCATACATGCCATTCTTCTTACACGTATCTCTCCACCATCGCGATTGTTCATGGTTTATGACGCCATCCCACCCAACATTTTGCTACTTAAGGATCTACCAGGGTCCAGTTCTTTTATTCTTTGTCTAAATCTATCATGATTCTTGATGTCATTTCTCACCTTCAAATTCTTGCCTGCTTAGTAGTAGTTTACTAGTTCGTGGGCAGCTGAAGATCAGCTATATATAGGCTATTGCAGTAGTAGTTAAAGAGTTGGAAGCTAGCAGCTTCTGAAGGAGAAGCTCCAAATTGCAATTTTTGCAACATTGATTGTGTTTTATTAAAACCATGGTAATTTTTTGTTTCAATTACATGACATACATTTGAGTATTATGTATATATTTTCCATTTTTTTTATTCTCAATGCTTGTAGGTTTCATTCTTTCTCATTAACTATCACATGCATGTTATGAGCTTTAATTTTTTAATTGTCTATTGTTGACGTGTGTGAGATTGATCGCAACATTTTCATCTATTATCTATATATTAGTTGTCCTTAACAATTAATACATGTTTACTTATAAGGAATATGAATTACAGCTATTTTGATTCTTGAATTTTACGTGTTTACTAAAGCATGAGAATTATTTCACTTCTCAACTGTTTCTATGTATTTATTAACATAGATAAAAATATAAAAAAAATATGAATTTCTCCTTAAATTTGTAATCAAAATTTAAAAATCAGGAATCAAATCAACTAGGTCCTCCAGTTGCTTCAGATTCCGTTTCCTTCATCTTCCCTATTTCTAAGTTTTTCGGTTCCTTCCATGTATTTGTCCTTAAAATTTGTAATCAAAATTTAAATAACCTTGTTTTTATTATAAGTGATATAGAATAATCTACACTTAACCATTTAAACTCTGGAAAGGGAGATTCAAACACCGAACCTTGAATGAATATGTGAATGTTCTTAATCGACTGAATTACAAGTCATTTACAAATAAACTTGTATTAAAAGAAATTAAATGTGGATTAATAGATTACGTACACTTTGAGCCGCTCTAATTACCCATTGTACTTCTACAAATCAATCGTAATCAAAATCTGAACCAATGACAATTGTTGGTCATTACGTAGTCTTTCGTACGTAGAAACAAATGATGTCATATCTGCAACACAAGAGTCTTTTTTTATTCTTTTTCTTTTTAAAATATATTACTGTACGTTAAATGATTTACGTACAGTTCAATTAAGTTCCTTCCTTTGAAATCACAACAGCAGAGACCAAATTAAAGTCAGATTTTTGGTGCTGATTAAGTTTCCACGATGTCTCTCTTACTCCAATATTGTTTAATAGTTTTTTAAGTATAACTTCTCTTCGACCCTCAAATCCTATTGTTGTTGATTCGATCAAAACATTTGTTCCCTCCTTGCTTAACAATGTGGAGATGAATATATTCCTTCAAAAATATATAATTTGGATATTTTATCAGGAAATTTCCAGGTTGTTCAGCCATACAACTTATATAAGTCTTCGGTCTCTGCTGATTTTTCGTTCATGAGTTGACTTGGCTCATGCAATTGCCCAAAACACACTTTCCTTGTTAACGCCACGAAAATGACATGCAGTATCCCCAAAAGATTTCGTCAACCCTAACCTCTTTTTTAAGCTCTTTTGATTGTAATTTCTCCAAAACCATTTGAGTTGATTTGGGAAACTCACTTTGTTATTTCCGCCGGCCGGCAACCACACACTTTCTTGTCGCCGTCTTCGGGAGAAGGTTTTCCTGTATATATGTTGCCCATTTACTGACCTAAACCGGAATTTTTCATATTTATTTATTAATTTGTTATATGTTTCCCATTTTATTTGCTTCTCTTTGTAGATAAAACTAAGCACACATGAATATTAGAGCAATGGTGCAGCGGACCCATGAGGCGTTTGTTCTTCTGTTTCTGGCCTTACTCTCCAAGGCAACTAGTGTGAAGCCTTGCCCTAGGCCAAGCCTGCCGCAGTCCGACAGCAGCTTCTGTTTGAGTTGGAGACTGGCGGTGGAGACCAACAATATGCGTGGGTGGCGCACGGTGCCAATTCAGTGCTTTCGCTGCGTCGAAACTTACATGATCGAAGGTCAGTATGAACGGGACATCAATTTTATCGTTGGCCAAATTCTTAGCTATGCGATTGGAATAGCCTTATCTGACGATGGCATGGATGCTTGGATTTTGGACGTGGATGACACTTGCATATCTAATCTCTTCTACTACAAGAGCAAGCGATACGGGTACGTAATATATATGTTAAAATATTACAAAACTTATAGTGTAATGTTTAGTTATGTTGCCAGATAAATATATTGTCAGACTGTCAAATAAAGTAAAAATGTATCAACCATGTTTAGATTCACAATATAACAATATAAGTATCTTGGGTTACTACGCTCTAACAAGAGATTCATTTATGCATATTGTTTAGAACTTTCTAGTTAAAATGCGTGGTTAAGATTCTCAGAAGTCTATTAGTATCATATATTTGCACATATTGTTGGTCAAGAGAACGTTCTGCTTATATTTAAGCCTATGAATTTACTAGTCCATTTTGCCATGACTACTCTGTAATATACAGGTGCGATCCTTTTGATTCATCTGGGTTCAAGGCATGGGCAATGACTGGAGGGTGCCCAGCAGTTCCTGGTATGCTGGGACTTTTTAGCAAGCTGGTGAATAGTGGGTTTAAGGTGTTCATGGTCACAGGAAGAGATGAAGAGACCCTAGGCCAAATTACTACCGCAAACTTGCATGATCAGGGATTTGTTGGTTATGAACGGCTAATTTTGAGGTAAGAATATTCTGATGTGTGATGCTGTATGTGCATGCATCCCTCTTTCATTGGTCACGATGGATGATTTTGTCAAACCGCATACGAGTTCATTAATTGGCTCAATACAAAACGGAGTGAGAGAAGGAAAATCTCATGATGATAAAATCGGAACCGGATCCCCTCCGGAGCAATATAATTTGAACCTGCTGAGCAGGTCATCCGGCCCGTTGAAATTTGATCAAACGACTGCAATTATTATAACTTTAGAGGGTCCCCCTGTTTGTAGCCGTTTGATCAAATTTCAATGGGCTAGATGACTTGCTCAGCAGGCTCAGATTATATTGCTCCGGAGGGAATCCGGTTCGTTAAAACATTCTGTCATGTTTGAAAAGACAAACTAATGGTAAATGGAGAATAATCTCGAATGGATAAGTTGGTTTGAAAGACCAAAAAGATTCATTGTACTAGAAGTAATCCGAGTAAAAAGCATGTTTACGACTAGTTTAGGGTTACTCTGATTTTTCTTCGCTTTTATTGTGTTGTGAAAATAAATAGTTGTGGAAAATAAACATGTAAGTGGTTGGTAAACTATAATGCTAAAAGTGCTTTTAGCATAAAAAAGGTGGGGATAAGTTTATCAATATGAAAGTTTTATTAATTGGTGCTGTTCACCTATCTCTAATGAAAAACTTATTTTTTCTTCTTTTCAAAAGCATGTGGAGAGCAACTTTTGTTTTCTGATGTTTTAGACTCATAATTTTGAAAAGAAATTTACCAAACACAATTAAAGCCTCAACTTTTATAAGAAATTGCTTTTAAAATTTTTAACCAATCCCAAACGAGTCGTATCAAATTTAGCCAAATGATTGGTTCTTTGGAATTATCCGAGTCAATGACAAAGAAGTGTCAACTTTTGAGAATACATACGGCGTAAGTGTTATACACGTTATGATGTCAATCCACACATGCGGTTATATGTATATCCATAAAGTATTAGATAAATCATTCACTTATATTATAAGAAAACTAACGAAAAAGGCTTGAAAACTTTGAGTTTTAACGATAAGAACAAAATAAAGGGTAAAGTGAATAGTATCAGGATTGACTTTTTAGTGTAAAAATGTAGCTTTTCGTTAAAGTAAACAGTACCAGAAGCTTTTCGTTAAAGTTTCCTGTTATTATTGCATAAATTGTTAGATGTTTGACAATTGACAATGTGACCGTCACAATAAAATTCCACTCCTAAAGTAATCTTGTTTCTTAATTACAAAATCAATACATGTCACTGCCTACCAAATGTTGACTAGGTTTCAATAGCTTGATATATTCTTCTAATGGGTTGGGGGTTAAGTAATTAAAGAAAATAATTGGACATTGGCACGTATTATTGTAGTGTCTCTACCTAAAGTTAGTTTGTTAATTATTGTTGTGTCACTGCCTAATTTAGTTTGGTGTGCCTAATTGCAGGACTCCAGTTTACAAAGGGCAGAGCGCAGTTGTGTACAAATCAAACGTTCGGAAGCAATTGGTAGAACAAGGTTACAGAATTTGGGGAAATATAGGAGACCAGTGGACTGATCTTCAAGGAGATTGTGTTGGCAACCGCACTTTTAAGCTTCCAAATCCCATGTACTTTGTTCCTTAATTAACTGAATTACCAAACCCTAAACTATCAGAGTTACTAGTGGAAGTCTTGTTACTTTTACTATATATATTATCGGAAAATATAATTATATAAAATCTCATTTATGTTGTGCCTTAAATCATGATATAATAAGACTCACATAAGAAAAAATACTTTCGAGTATCTCGAACTTTTGCATTTTGCATCTTCAGCTTACTTTTCCATAACTTTCAAATTAGATGCATGTCACCGTATTTATTGTCGTTCATTATTTACTTGTATTCTAAATTCCGATATTTACATTTTTTAGAGGCAATTTCGTAATTTTAAACTTCAATTGCTCTTTATTTAATTTTTTAGAAGAAAAATAAAATTAAACAGAAAAGTCTTTAGGGCATCCAGTATAAGAGTTATCAAAGTGCAAGGCATTCCTTGCTCAACTACAAAGAAGAGATAAAAATAAAGCTCATGTGAGTGACAGTAATATGAAGTATGTGAATAAAGTCAATTAATGTCATTTATAAAACATTTCACAGTTCTTCGCATATAAAATAATCCTCACTCACAAATCACAATTGAATCTACCCATGAATTCAACGTGCTTTCTTTCACATATGTATATAATAAAATAATAGGGTTAGGGCGACGTCATAAACTTTGAGCTCCATAACCTCATGGGACTAGATAGCAATGATACACAAAGTAGGGCCTGTCATGGAACCAGATAGAAGTTATGCACATGATTCCTAAACCTCTCAAAGAAACAAAGCAAGATTCCAGAACCTCTCGTGGAATTTGACATGAAAGTAGGCTACCAAAACCTAACCGAACAAGAGTAGTGTTCCAAAACCACTCATGGAACCTACTAAAAGTAAAGTAAGGTTCCAAAAACACGAATGAAATCAAGAAAAAAAAAAGTACTCTAGGAGGGATATCATATCCACGCATAAAATAAAAAAGAAAGTATATAAGGTAACAGTCCTATACTAGCACTCTCAGTTCGCAATTATTTTAAATATACATACATAGATATATTAGATCGACAAACACATTTATAAATCCATGTTCACAAAATATATAAATCCATGAATTTCGGCCCAACAATGTGAATCTTTGGTACGTGCTATGTAACTCTCAAACAATGGAAAAGATATTCGGGAAACAAGGACGAAACGTGGAAGTATTCAACCTCCAAAAAGTTCGGACGAAACTTCGCACATTGGCATTATTCAACACGGATTAATTGGAATGCTTGTCGCACAAACTACAACTCCACCTTTTTCCTCCCATTTCTTAACTTGCATTCAAGATTATTCCTTCTGAGAGAGCTTTTCTCAAGAGTCTTCTAAACGCACTATAAGCACATACCTCGTATCTGTATTCGTATCCGTATCCATATCCGTTTACGTACAATCTTAATCTTGACAAGATGAACGATGCAGATGTGTCGAAGCAGATTCAGCAGATGGTCAGATTCATTCGCCAAGAGGCCGAAGAGAAAGCCAATGAGATTTCTGTCTCTGCTGAGGAGGTACTTTATAATGCATTTCTTTTTTCTACACTCAAACTGCAATTTGCATGACTGTGATCATAATAATGTCGTTAATTTTGAGTACTTAGGTATTCTAAGTGGTGTAATGTGGTCTTGCTGTCACAATCTACCGATAGAATAAAAAATCTGCCATATTTACCAACAAATTTACTGAAGTATTTGATTAGGGGGAAATATCGATATACTAATAATGTCAAATCAAGCCGTCAAGGTACTAGCTATGAATAGACTTCCGGAAAAGGGCATACAATATGCATTAGAGACGTATGATGATTACGCACCAATCGGGTTATTCTATTCCATCTCCCTGAAAGACAATAACTTATTATTCAAAGTCGTTATAGCATGGTGATATATCTATACAAAACTCCTACCCAAGCACACGTAATGGAGCAGTAGGCAGTCATGCATGGCTGCAATTCGTCCCTAGAAAAGTAAATTAGCAATCGGAACATTGCTTTTTTATTACATTTGATTGCATAAATAGTTGATATTTGTGGGGATTTTAATTTGTTTTCAGTAATTTGTTGACAGGAGTTTAACATTGAGAAACTGCAAATAGTTGAAGCTGAAAAGAAAAAGATCAGACAAGAGTATGACCGCAAGGCAAAGCAGGTGGACGTCAAAAAGAAAATGTGAGTTTATTTATTTATTTCATCCTCACTAAGCTAATCCATCACTTAATCTTCACCATTTTTCTTGAAAAGATTATTGGAATTAGTGATTAATTAAGGGTTTGATTTTGGTGTACGTAGCGAATACTCGATGCAATTGAACGCGTCGCGTATAAAAGTTCTTCAAGCGCAAGATGACATTGTAAATTCTATGAAAGAATCTGCTGGCAAGGATCTTCTCAAAGTTGCTGATGGCAAGAAGGCATACAAGAAGCTCCTCAAAGACTTGATTGTTCAGGTACTTAACCATCGTAAGAACAATAACTTTAAATCGTCGCTTGTAAACCACGATTTAGTACCTCTTTAAGGTTTGTAACCGGTTGTGTTTGTACGTATTAATCTAAAGTGCCGAAAATGTTCTTGAACTTGTATGTATATAGAGTTTACTGCGGCTAAAGGAGCCAGCAGTGTTGCTGAGGTGCAGAGAGGTTGACAAAAAGGTTGTTGAGTCTGTGTTGGAGGAAGCAAAGAAAGCTTATGCTGATAAAGCCAATGTTCCTGCCCCCAAAATCACCGTCGACGATCGTGTGTTTCTCCCACCTCCTCCGAAGGGTGGCGATTCCCACGAACCCTATTGGTATTCTTTTCTGCTCATTACCTCAGTTTTCTTCTTGCATTGATTTGTGCACATATATGCAAGAGGCTGCTGTATGCACATTATCTTTTTGTTTGGTTTGATTGTTTGGAAGTTCTGGTGGAGTGGTGGTGGCCTCCCAAGACGGGAAGATTGTGTGCGAAAACACCCTTGATGCGCGGTTGGATGTCGTGTACAGACAGAAACTGCCTGAGGTAAGACTAAGAAAAGTATGAAGTTTCATCTGGACATTCATTCAGCACAACAGAATTGAAAAGAAAGCGAAACTAGGAAGAAAATCAAAACTCAACTTTACCTTGCACGATCAGTTCACTTATTTTCTTTCTTTCTCTGCAGATTCGGAAGCGCCTTTTAGGTTAAACCAGAGGAGTACTTTCTTACAAGTGAGAAGAAGACTTGTTCTTTGTTGGTTTGGCAGTTTACTTCTGAGATGATGAACTTTTGCCTCCAGAAAAATAACGGTTCTTAGCTTACTCTCAAATTAGGGTAAGCTAACTCATAATATGTTACACTGTTTACTAAAAACTCCGAACTCATGCGTTTGGAAAATAAAACAGACTTAAGAGATTCTAATTGATATTTCAAAGATCAATAGAACTACTTGTATAACATTTAGACCACATTATTGATCACATGAGGCGGGATTCGAGTAGAATCCATCTCCGTAAACAATGCGGTCACTAAATGTGATACATGTAGCATTACTCTTTGCGTACATGATACAAACTGTGGGATCCCTTCAAAACCTTCTAAGCTACCTCCGAACTACTTCTGAAGATAATATTTTTGTTAACAAAGCAGCTACCTAGGAAACAGAATATCTTTTACTCCTACCAGTTTTCCCCTCAGATCCCCGGGACTTCCGACCTGATTTCTTCGGTTTGCCTCCCGCTTGGCCATTAAAAATCCCAATCCTTCCGATCCCTTTAGAGAGTGAGGTCAAGAAAGTCTTCCCGTTTCCTGTTTTATCCATCATTCCTTGTTTCATAAACAACTGCTCTTTCTCCAATTCACTCAGCCTCACTCTCATTCTCGAAATCTCCAGCTTCAGTTCTCGGTTTTCTCTCCTTAACGAAGCGTAGTTGTCTCGAGGGGACATGGCTGCGCTTGGCACACCACTGCTTATTCTCTGCGAGGGGAACCCGTCTCCTGAGCTTCCAGAAAATGCATTCTTCAAGCGGAGCTGCTCGAAGTACAGGACTTGCACTGTCATCTTCACTGGGAGTCTATCGTTTTGTGCAGCGTGATTGCAGGCTTCTTGAGAGAGCTTTTGGCAGTTTATGAACTTGCACAGCTTCTTGCATTCTTGTTCAGTCATCATTGAATGAACCTAATAAATAAACATCGAAACAAAATCAATTCAAATATAAAGGGAACTCGATCCAAAAGCGTGCAATACAAAATCGAATAAAATCTACCTTCAAATATATATCCACTGCCCTGTAAATCCCGTCATCAATCACACGTGCATAATCGGGCAGTATTTCAATCATGGCAATGAACTTTGGTAAGCTCAGGTAAGGATCAGGAGCAATTTCAGCTAGATATGAGTCAATAAGCTTTCCAACTTTCAACAATGAACCATGACTCGGAGAACCAAGGCCTTCGGACTCATATCCACAATCTTCGCTTTCTTCTTCTTCCTCAATCTGCTGCAGAAAATTCACCAGTATTCGATGAACGGTGTCAACATCATACAATGAACCCCCTGCTTGGATCGAGGGTATAAGGAGATCATCAAGCGAAACCATTTCCAACCGTAAAGCAATCCTCCTTTCGAGCTCAAGCCTGCAGGCTATTGTTGCATCCACCATTATTGCCATTCTCAGCATTCCAAACACAAAACTCAGTGGCACCGAACAACTTTTCTCCGTTGGCATTAAGCTAACGAGGGTTTCCACAACGGTTTTCTGGTCATGTTCTGCCATGCCAGCATTTGGCTTCACTTTTCCTGGATTCCAAATTTGACATTTTCCGATTCCCTTCAAGGATGCTTGAGCAAAATGCATCAAAGACGCAAAAATGCTATCCGGTCGAACACCTAGTCTTGTCATAGCACATATAACCCTTTGATAATAATCGATCCTCAGAATCGAGAGATCTTCAACCCACCACTCAAGACGATCACTCTTAAGCTCTGTAGACTCACCGCCACAACTTAACATTGACAACCCTGATGCTAATTGTTCCTTGCAAGCATTCATGGCAATAGCCTCCACACATCTACTTGGAATTTCAACCTCCTCCGCTATAGAAGGTAGCGTCTCACATGTGGCAAGGACTTCTACTGACTTTTCAAGACTCTCAACTACAACTTCACTCAGATAAGTCTCCGTTCGTGCAATAAGGTTTTCATCCCTGTAGTCTTCAGTCATTTCCAAGTACTCTGCCGCGCAACGCAGATGGGCTACATTTACAGTTGTGATCTCAAAGTTTATGCCATAACAGAATTTCATTGCGAGTTCAAATGCCTGCGCCCCTCCTGGTATGTCGAGGAGCTCCAATTTTGCCGATGAATCCTTGGTATCTGCAACCATTTTCCGAATCTTTCCACTTCGAGACACCAGTGGAAACTTCAACAGGATAGAACCATGTGTGATTAGCAAAACAGAAAAATGCAATGCTACAGCTTGTATTATAATTAATTTAAGACCTAGTGTGTACCAATAACAGGAAACAAAAAAACTTCACATTGGCAAAACAGAAGAGTGTACCTTATGCAGCAAGAAAGACTCTCCATCGACGACGATTGTAATGTCCCCGGCAACATCTGAAAAGATACTACATGAAACATTGAAATTCTAAAGTCAGCTGTATGAATCTTAGAACTCCATTGCGCTCAGTTTTGCGCCAAATCATCCGTTATCTCAAAGTACTTTTCCATATGTTTATATGTTTTTGTCTATTATGTTAGTTAATTAATTAATTTTAAAATGCTATGTCCTGTCTAATATGCTAAATAATTAACGAACTCTGTGAGCCCCCACATCCAGGAATTGTACTCAAGAATTTTAAACAGAATCATCACCAAATTAAACTTGCAAAACAAGCCAAATATAGAACAAAAAAAACAGTTGAAAAATTAAAATAACAACATAACAGAGTTGAGAAAATCAAAAGAAAACAAAAACGCATCATATTATGCAAGTGATGAACACTAACAAAACTTAATGAAACATCCCATAATTAGCATGCAGTTGAAAACTTAATAGCTAAACAGAAAAAATAATGCAGACGTAAGTTAGGCCAGTTAAATTCAGACCTAAAGCCCGAATTTAAAACCTCTCGTTCTCTAGATTTAAGTAATTTAGAACATCGCATTGCTAAAGGAACAAAATAAACAGAAAAGATTAGAAGAGTTGTAGAGTTACAGAGATAGATTACCGAGTGGTGAAGGAACTGCATAGCTTAGGAGTCGGAGAGCGGTTCGAAAAAGAAAAAAGGTTTTCAGAAACCATCCCCATTAATTCTCTTCACCACCACCAACTGCTGAATCTTAAACAGTGTTTTCGGTTCATATTCATCATTCCTTCTCTCTCTTTTTTCTTCTTATTTTTACGTGAATAACCCGGTGGCGTTGAGAAATTTACGATTGGACCGCTGCTCCTTCTTTTTATGGGGACATGCTCGCTGGTGCTGCAGCAGCCACCTTTTGCTTTTGCTTCTTCATCATTCCTTTGTCTTGTATTGCGCTCTTCCTTTTCTGTTTTTAGGGTTTATTTATTTATTTATTTCAAGATAAACAGAAAAGAAATGTTTTGTTTGATTGAATTTCGAAAACAGTGCGTCAGTTTCATGACATTTAATTTTTAAATAAATAAATTTCATGAAAGTATGTACACAAATTTAAAATTACACTAATTTTTTGTTAAAAAAATACATTAATTTGTATTAAAGTATTTGCAGTTTTTTTTCCATAAAGTTGTTTGGTTTTGATTCGGGAGAGTTTTAAATTGCAACTTATTTTGAATTTGTAGTAAGTATGTAGTTGCTTGTGTAGAAGTTGTAGTTTTAAAATTGAAATTAGATTTTTTTGTTTTTGTCCATACTTATTGGACTTTTTCAGTGAATTTCTTTAACACTAAAAGACAATCAGAGAAAGATCTTGTATTTTGAAAATTAAGGTTTTTTGTGAAAAAAAATTTAAATTTGAATCTAGCCAAAACTAAATAACATTAACTCACTCATTATGAAACTTAGCACATTTTTTTCTTTCTATTTAGTATAGATAATACCGTAACAGCATAAAAAGAAGAGTTGGGACCTTGTATTATAGTTTTTGCAATATTCTTTTTTGAATTAATTTTTTCATAAATGTATATTTGCAGTGGTGCGACAGAACTGGCACGGAATTCAATAAAGACGGTATTATTACAAGTGCTACATTCTTCTCTTTTTCCTCTTCCAAAATCAATTATTTGTTTATCATATTCGAACACTAATATGGATCAGTGCTGAAGACAAAAAGCCCAAATGAAACCAACCGGCCTTATAAAACTTAAAGGCCCATGGTGAGACAATTTGGGCCAAGGATACGTACCCATTAAAAGCCCTAACCCTAATTTTAACATTTGTAATTCTTTACTGCATAATTTTTTCACAAGTGAACGGTTAAAATTTAACTCAACGAGATGAGGTGTGTGAACGGCACAGCATTTAAATCCAACCATTCTTTTCTAATGCACTGGAGAGCAACCCTCATTTTAACATATGACTTGATCCTTCTTCTTTCGGTGGTGATTTTTACACACCTGTTAAATAATAAGAGTGCGAGAGGCCGAAAAAAAAATGTTTTTATTATTATTTTAAACATTAAATAGAATTAAAAAAAATTGATAAAAGGAGATTAAAGGGTCAAAAAGAAAAGGCAAAAGTATTTGACAATTTTGTGTTTTTAGAGCGAATAAGAAACAAAAAGTTGTGTGCGCCGTAGCCAATTGGCCAAATGGCTTTTGCTTTTGCTTTCGCCCTGTAAAGGTTTACCAACGAAGCTTACGGTCACTCACGCAGCTCCACAGCAGCAAGAAGAAGAAGAACAAGCAAGAAGACGATGCGTACGCTGAGTGCTGCCTGCGCTTCCTATCCTCTGTAAGTGGTTCCCTTCCCACCCATCAGTCAGTCTTTTTGTAATTTCGCTTCAACCCATGTCTGTTTATCGAACTGTCTCTTGGAAAATTTGAAAAATTTGGTAGCTTTCAACTTAATAACTTACTGGTAGGCTTATGTATAAAGAAAACAAGATTCTAACGAGCATTCTTAGTTCGAAAACTGTTTAACTGCACAAAAGAATGTGTTAAAAGTAACCATTTGGGTGTAAAGTTAATTACTTGATGACGGTGGATTGAAGAAAATGATGTACCTTTTCGGCCATGTTCGTGGCAGATGCCGGATTGTTTCGTTTGAGTCGTGTCGTCAAGCATCGGATAAGTTATTGTTTCCTTGCAATGTGAGAGAGCAGCTTGCCAGAGGTATGTACTGATTGATGCACGCTTGCCCATGTCTGCATAGTGAACTATGATGGAAGTTTTTTTTATCTTTTGCAGCAAGAAGGATGCAGAAGGGATATCGACTCAAGGCTGGCTTTTGGGAATCCATTAAATCCGGGTAATTAAAAATAAAATGACAGTCATGCACACAAATCACACACTTAATGTTGAAGAATTTTAATCAAAAACCAAAATGAAGCTAGGAATGTGATGAATAGATCTACCTTCACAGAAAGTTTGAATATGGTCGGTGTTGTTCAGAAATTTGGCCTAAACGTGGCCAAACGACCACGGCTACATATTTCCCAGAAAACTAAGAATTTCTTCCTAACTTCTAGAGTCGATATCTAACTCGATTCTTAGCCAAACTTGATGATTCAAAAGCCATTATGAAGTTAGGAATATATAGAACAAGTTTGTACCTAATGGGGGTCCAGTTGTGGTCGAGGTTGACCGGAAAAATGTGAAGAAAGTGGCTAAATGGCCACGGTCCCTTTGTTGGGAGAAATCTGTGCAACTTCCTTCCTTCGAGTTGTTTCACGACAAAGCTTCCTGAAAATCGTCCTAGGAGCCTCGAGGAGTTGTGGGGAGGCTTCCTCGACCTTCAAAACTTCTTAACTCGTTCGAAAACACGTTGAACTCAACACGACCGAGTTCGGACCTCACGAGTTCGACGATGAAAACTCGTCCATTTCGAATTCTGAGAACATGGTTGTGTTCGTGAGGATGAGAGGAGTACAATGGTGTGATTTTTGAGTTCGATCCGTGAGCTCTAGGGCTCGCTCATGGTGCTCACAGAGAAGGAGAGTATACGGGAGAGAGAGAGAGTTTCTTTTTTTATTCTTCCTTTTTCTGATTGGATGCCAAATAAGAGGAGGGATGGTGATTGGTAGTACGTGGAGGAGAGGGTTTTGGGGAAAAAGGCTGACGGGTTGGAGGAAAAAGGGGGGACACGGATCCACAAATCAGGGGAAGATTGGATTTTCAGTTTCAGATTTTGTACAATTTTAATGTATAAAATTTTATTTATTACAGTGTTTCCAACAATGTTAATTTGTACGCGCTTGTAGAAGGATACCCGTAACTAACATATTTTAACGAAGTGTAACTTTTTCATTATAGATCTGAATCGAGTCTAACACGCGCTCACGCGTTCGTAGCGACGAGTACTACGAGGATACACTAAAAGAATAAGTCATACCTTTCTGTAGATGATGGTCAACAAAAGTCAAAGTCCTCGCCCCCTAAGGGCAATTTTGTAAATTTACGATTTTAAAATTAATATAAACGTAGAATAGGGACGGGTCGTCACACGGGCTGTCACAGTCAATCTCTTCCGAACTTTAATTTTATAATGGCAAAAATGTAATTTATTCCTAATGTAGGCAATATTGTTTTTTCTTCTTATTCTCTTCCGCTAGTTCATTCTGTATAATTCTTGTTTGGATTTTAGCGATTATGGGGGAAATTAAAGTTCAAAGGGGACATTGACCACTTATAAAAGTAAAATTCATTGAGAAAATTGGTTAATTATAAAGTTCATTGAGGTAATCGACTAAAATTAAAATTTATAGTAGAAATCGGCCAATTTTAAAAGTTCAGTGAAGTAATCGGTTAAAACTAAAATTCAAGGAGAAAATTGTCAGCTTCTTACAAGTTCCAGGCCGGGAGGAATCCGCCAATACCTCATTATTAAATGGCAAATGGGGACTTGTATGTGACTGGAAGGAAAGAATTAGAAACTTCTTTTAAAGGCAAATAGATTGGTTGTAATTTTAAACTGCATATAATGAAATTTTAGGAATTGGAGAGAAATTTCACTATACTAAGAACAACACGATAATTGTACCTAACGTGAATAACGCATAATTGGATTGAAATATAACCACCAATGGTATCAACGATACATGGAAGTAGTTTCTCCCAATTGAGGCATGCCAATGTATTCGAATCTTTTGTTTATATTTTGTGCATTAAAATCTTTTGAGTTATGGGTTTAATAGCAAAAGCTGTTAGTACAAGACAACTTGAGGCCACCAAAATTTTATTTATACTTCAAGTAATTCTAGAAAAAGTATTTGAAAGTGCTTTTTGAAGAATCATTTGTTAGTATTTACAAGCATTTTAAGTTTTTATGTTAGACATAATCATAAGTATTTTTTGTTGTTGTAAGTCACCTTTTGCTATTTCAAAATCAGTCTTAAATACGCTTTTAATATTGAGACTATACACCCCAAAAAACAAATACAACTTTCAATGTACACGAGCCCCGACATAAAGAACTTATAATTCAAGTAGTTTGGGGCTTTTACAACCGCGTCCAAATTCATATCTCCCGATTCCCTCGGCACTTAGCATATAAATCATAACACACATAAACAAATTATCTGAATCTGGTCAGTTGGATATGTGGTGACCACCAACAGCACCAAAAAAAAAAAAAAAGGTTCGTGGAAATCTTAGGTAATGTTGGTACACAAAAGTCAGCGTCTCCCTTCACGCCGCCTAAATGTGGAAATTGTCTTTTCCTTTACACCCACCAGCCCTAAGGACAAAGCATATGCCATGTCTCATATCTTCATTTGATTCCCTTCACAACCTTTGACTAAAAAAACATTAAACCAAAGAAAACACCAAAACTTACTCCAACTAACTGTGACGATCCACAACGCCATAATTCAGTGCTGGAATTCGTGATCAAGGTTATCACGAAGACAAAGATATATCAGGACTTCATGTACTTCGTCCTTAGAATCCTCCCCATTGACTCGGCTTCGATTTAGGAACTGTGTTCCTGTCCTTAAGTGCCTGTCTCATAACTCATAGGTCTCAAACGAGTCTCAAAGTCCACCAGTCAACACTTAAAGAGGTATGATTTTGTTTTTGAAATCGACATGAAAGCTTTTACTGTTTCTGTTTACCCGAAATTGTGAGCTTGAAACTGTTAGCAGTTTCCTTATCTCTTTTTATCTTATTCTGTTGCATGTTGTTCTAGTTTACTTCTTATGAAAGAAAGTCGAGATTTGTAGGTTGCAGTCACTTATTTGTTAGAAGTAGAGAGGACAGTTTATGACTTTTTTTTATTTACCTGAAATCGCACTAGCTGCTGGAACAGGCGAAGATATTAGTTATTGCGAGCGTGCCACTGTTAGCAGTTTCCTTATCTGTTTCATTCTTTTTCTATGATTGTATTGCATGTTCTAGTTTGCTTCTTGTGAGAAAGAAAGTCAAGATTTAAGGTAGTTCGAAGCTTGCAATTTACGGTCACTCACGCAGCTCCACAGCAGCAACAAGAATAAGAAGAACAAGCAAGAAGACGATGCGTACGCTGAGTGCTGCCTGCGCTTCCTATCCTCTGTAAGTTGTTCCCTTCCCACCCATCAGTCAGTCTTTTTGTAATTTCGCTTCAACCCATGTCTGTTTATCGAACTGTCTCTTGGAAAATTTGGTAGCTTTCAACTTAATAACTTTTTGGTAGGCTTATGTATCAAGAAAACAAGATTCTAACGAGCATTCTTAGTTCGAAAACTGTTTAATTGCACAATAGAATGTGTTAAGAGTAACCATTTGGGTGTAAAGTTAATTGCTTGATGACGGTGGATTGAAGAAAATGATGTACCTTTTCGGCTATGTTCGTGGCAGATGCCGGATTGTTTCGTTTGAGTCATGTCGTCAAGCATCGGATAAGCTATTGTTTCCTTGCAATGTGAGAGAGCAGCTTGCCAGAGGTATGTTCTGATTGATGCACGCTTGCCCATGTCTGCATAGTGAACTATGATGGAAGGTTTTTTAATCTTTTGCAGCAAGAAGGATGCAAAAGGGCTATCGACTCAAGGCTGGCTTTTGGGAATCCATTAAATCCGGGTAATTAAAAATAAAATGACAGTCATGCACACAAATCACACACTGAATGTTGAAGAATTTTTGTCTGGTGAATTGATTTAAAATGTTGGATTTGCCATGTCACTTGGTTTGAGCGCTTAATCAGTAAACTTGTTTAGAAAGTATGTTACTTTATGGATTACTGATACTTTTCCGTAGAATGAGAGTTTACGTTTTGTTGGGCTTCAGAGCTTAAAATGCTGCATCTAATGGTTGCCTATTGGAAGTATGCTCCTACCACTTTTGCAGTTTTGAAATTGTCACTCAACTACTATGGTCTGGTGGTATTCCTCTTCACTTGGAAGTGAGAGGTCTTAAGTTCAAATCCCGTGAATGGCTAATTCAATACCACATTAGGCTGCTCATTGTGTGGTTTATCTGAATTCCCCCTCCTCTTAGTGTAAAAATATCGATGTACTAAAAAAAAAAAAATTAGACATCATCTCGCACACATAGAAGTTATGATGGCCGATAACTCACTTCTTGTTGTAGTATATTAAACAACAACAACACACAAGTAGGAGAACCACCCTCCATGCTCCCGGAGGAGGAAGAAGAAGAACCTCTGCCTCAAGAATTAGTTCTCATTCAGAAGACTGAACCAGATGGAACAGTTGAAGAAATAATATTTTCTTCTGGTGGAGATATTGATTTGTACGATCTTCAAGCCCTTTGTGATAAGGTAATTATGCTGTTGTTGGTGCTTCTTTTGCATATTCTTCTAATAGTCAATGACTTCTGAATTCCTAGTTGTGTATAAGCCACTCTTCATACGTCGGGAGTCCACTTATTGTTGGACGCATTTTACCCCATTGACCTTTTAGTAAAGTTTATTCTGTCATTTTTTCACTGTTTATGAAATATAATGCTATCTATTTCTCTCTCTATCTATCCAATGGCAACAAGTGGAGATAGCATGCTATCTTATACCCACTGGCGAAAGTCAAGTAATTTTAATTTAATTTTTATAGGTAGGTTGGCCTCGGAGGCCGCTGTCGAAACTAGCTGCAGCTTTGAAAAATAGCTACTTGGTTGCCACATTGCATTCAGTTCGGAAATCACCTGGATCAGGTACATAGTGGATAGAGCATTGTTGCAGTCCTTTTCCACATAATTGGTGTTGCAGTCTATATTATTTGACAGAAGGGAATGACCGGAAGAAGTTAATTGGCATGGCTCGAGCTATGTCAGATCACGCCTTCAATGCCACAATTGGGGATGTCCTTGTTGATCCCAGCTATCAGGTATGCTTGTACATTGTGTGTTGGATTTAAAGCACTAATCACATACATGTTTTCACGATTGTTACCAATGATGTCTTTATCATTCAGGGCCAAGGCTTCGGAAAGGCTCTTGTTGAAAAGATAATACGGGCTCTTCTGCAGAGGGGCATCGGAAACATTTCACTCTTTGCAGATAGTCAGGGTAAAACAACAATTGTTTGTAGCGTTCAGTCTATTTAAGTTGTTCAAGATTGATGACCATGTCTGCCATTGCCATACAATTACCTTTATGTGCATCTGCGCAGTTGCATGCATACAATACCTTTATGTGCATCTGCGCAGTTGCATGCATGCACGGTGACATCATAAATCTTTTTCCGCCTATCCTACTCTACATCGATGTTCCTTATTATGACTAGTCGAGTTTTTCACTTCCACCTTGGCTGCTGCCTGCTTTAGCACTTTCAACTTGTATTAACTCGGGCCTTCTCATTGTCGTTGCAGCTATAGAGTTCTATCAAAATTTGGGTTTTGAACCGGACCCGGAGGGCATCAAAGGCATGTTTTGGTACCCAAAGTAATAGTTCTCACTTCAAAGGGGTCAAGTTTGTAGCATGATTGTGCTATGATAAATTGGTTTAGAGAGCAAGTGGTTAATCCGATGTAAAAGTTTATAATTTCCAAATTTGTGGCTCTATCCCTTTATTTTTACTTTCTGAATTCTGAAGTTGAAAATAAGCAGCTTATGATTGGAACACTCTTTCAAACCTTGACTAGGTAGCTGAATGCCTGGATGGTGAGTTTCCACAATGTCGACATTCCACTGTGTTTTTTCTAAATGTAAAATTCAATATCTATGTTTATATTTCCACATAATTTTTATAAAATATTTAAAAATAATAATCTGAATGGAAAATATAATAAATTCTAAATTGGCGGATAGAGAAACTTTAAGCTTGAAGTTGGTATATAGGGTTCGTTTGGTGCCTGAGATTGGATGACTGACTATATTCAAGGTTGTTGAGAGAATAAATTAAAGAAATTTTGTCCATGTCGAAGATAGAAGATGGATTACTTGTTAAGGGAATTTATCCCTCTCAATACTAACAAAAAGGGTACGGTTAGAAGGATTAAGTTTTGTATTCATCTTAATCCCTTCTAATCTCCTCAAGAAGAAAAATCATTCACTTCTACGTCAAATTTTATGAGGTATTCAATCCAAATCGATGTTGTTGGGATTAGAAAGGGCAAGTTTCCTAAAAAAATGGTGCGATTTGAAAGGATAAGTTTTCTTCACAGCTAATCCCTTTTTGTCTTCTCAAAACAAAAAATCATCAACCTCTACATACAACGTGTATTTAACTTTATGAGGTATCCAATCCAATTCACTTTTATAAGGATTGAAAGTGAGAATTTTCCTTTGTGTTTGATCCCTTCTGATCTCAAAACAAAAATTCGATCCACTCCACCATCAACATACCTTAAATTTTACGAATTCTTCAATCTAATTCAATCCCATATACCAAACGAACATATTAGGTCACCCAAACAAGTTGGCATCTCTCAGTGTATAATCCGAGCCGTGTACAGGTACAAGTTCCATGGGAGGTTGTATATAAATGCAGGATTCGGATGGGTGGTCATGCCACCATGCATTAATGCACAATTTAGAGCTCTTCAAGTTTGTTATCCTTGTAAGAAAGGACAGCAGAAATTTTCAAGATACTTTTGGGGAGGTCGGCTGCCCTTGCAATTACTGGAAGTGGAACCGTCCCATCCACATCTTTTGTTTTGTTTCTTTAGGGTTTTTATTTCATGTATTTTATTTTGTCCGTAAATCCTACAAAATGTCAGCATTAGATTTAGAAACGCTACTGATTGGAAAACATGTGCGTGGACTGTAAGACAAGCAATTGGAATCTCTCTAAATGCAATTGGATGAAATTCTTAAAGAAGTATTTGTCAATTTCTTCTAGAATTTGTAAGGAGTTATCAATTTTCCACATGAACTTTAAGTTTAGACAATGATCCTCTAAACCTTTTTAATTGGCCAATTCCTCTCCTGATTACTGTCTAAACTTTTATAATTGGTCAATCTCTTCCGAACTTTAATTTTATAATGGTAAAAATGTAATTTATTCCTAATGTAGGCAATGTTGTTTTTTCTTCTTATTCTCTTCCGCTAGTTCATTCTGTATAATTTTTGTTTGGATTTTAGCGATTATGGGGGAAATTAAAATTCAGAGGGGAAATTGATCAATTATAAAAGTTCAGGGGTAATCAGCTAAAATTAAAATTCATTGAGAAAATTGGTTAATTATAAAGTTCAGTGAGGTAATCAACTAAAATTAAAATTTATGGGAGAAATCGGCCAACTTTAAAAGTTCAGTGAAGTAATCAGTTAAAACTAAAATTCAAGAAGAAAATTGTCAGCTTCTTACAAGTTCCAGGCTGGGAGGAATCCGCCAATACCTTGGTATTAAATGGCAAATGGGGACTTGTATGTGACTGGAAGGTAAGAATTAGAAACTTCTTTTAGGCAAATGGATTGGTTATAACTTTAAACTGCATATAATGAAATTTTAAAAATTTGAGAGAAATTTCACTATATTCAGAACAACACGATAATTGTACCTAACGTGAATAACACATGATTAGATTGAAATATAACCAACAATGGTATCAAAGATACATGGAAGTAGTTTCTCCCAATTGAGGCATGCCAATGTATTCGAATCTTTTGTTTATATTTTGTGCATTAAAATGTTTTGAGTTATGGGTTTAATAGCAAAAGTTGTTAGTACAAAGGCAACTTGAGGCCACCAAAATTTTATTAAAACTTCAAGTAATTCTAGAAAAAGTATTTGAAAGTGCTTTTTGAAGAATCATTTGTTAGTATTTACAAGCATTTTAAGTTTTTATATAATTATAAGTATTTTTGATTGTCGTAAGTCACATTTTGCTGTTTCAAAATCAGTCTTAAATAAGTCATTAATATTGAGACTATGCACCCCAAAAGCAAATATAACTTTCAATGAACATGAGCACCGACATAAAAGCATAAAACACATAAACAAATGATCTGAATCTGATCAGTTGGATATGTGGTGACCACCAACACCACAAAAAAAAAAAAAAAAAAAAGGTTCGTGGAAATCTTAGGTAATGTTGGTACACAAAAGTCAGCGTCTCCCTTCACGTCGCCTAAATGTGGAAATTGTCTTTGCCTTTAAACCCACCAGCCCCAAAGACAAAGCAGACGCCGTGTGTCGTATCTTCATTTGATTCCTTTCACAACCTTGGACTAAAAAAATATTAAACTAAAGAAACACAAAAACTTACTCCAACCAACTGTGACGATCCACAACGCCATAATTCAGTGTTGGAATTCGTGATCAAGGTTATCACGAAGACAAAAATATATCAGGACTTCATGTACTTTGTCCTTACAATCCTCCCCGTTGACTCGGCTTCGATTTCGGAACTGTGTTCCTGTCCTTAAGTGCCTGTCTCATAACTCATAGGTCTCAAACGAGTTTCAGAGTCCACCACTCACACTTACGAGGTATGATTTTGTTTTTCAAATCGACATGAAAGCTTTTACTGTTTCTGTTTACCCGAAATTGTGAGCGTGAAACTGTCAGCAGTTTCCTTATCTCTTTTTATCTTGTTCTGTTGCATGTTGTTCTAGTTTAAGGTATTTTGAAGTTTGCAATTTACATGTTTTTTTGGAGATTGCTCATTTGGGTTGATTCCATAGGGTGTTAGAATGTCGAAGCTGAGAGCTTCTGGATGTGTCATTGCTCTTCTGTGTTCCTGCTTCTTCCTCGTTGCGGTTGCAAAAGTTACAAATCCTTCAGAAGGTAAATTTTCAGTTCTATTGGTGCTACTTTATATTATGCAATTGAAGAGTGTAACTTATGGTTTGTGCCCTTTTGCAGTGAGAGTGTTGAGAGCAGTCGAGAGCAGATTAATTGATCCTAGAAATCATCTAAGGAATTGGGACGATGGGGATCCTTGCGAATCTAATTGGACCGGAGTTTTGTGTTTTAATGCTGTTGGGGATGATGGATACTTGCACCTCCAGGAACTGTATGTATTTGTTTTCGTATGCTCAATTGCTTTTAAATAATATAAATGCTGTCTCGCTGAATTTTGGTAATCTTAATTGGGTGCAGCCAACTGCTGAATATGAATCTCTCAGGAACTTTAGCACCTGAGCTTGGCCAACTATCCCAACTTCTGATATTGTGAGTTGTGTCATCTCATAAATCGATAACCCCATTCCAATTTTGCGAAGGTTTCTTCTGATTTTTCCTCTCTGCTGTCAGAGATTTCATGTGGAATGACTTAAGCGGCACTATACCTAAGGAGATTGGAAACATGACATCCTTGACACTCTTGTACGTTGAGTTCATGTTGTTTTCTCGACATATGCATTCATGTAAAGAAATATCAACGGATTTCACTGTTTTACTGTACACAATTTATTATCTTTTTGTTGTGATGCATTTGTGTGCAGGCTCTTGAGTGGAAACAAGTTATCCGGTTCCTTGCCTCCTGAGCTCGGCTATCTTGCAAATTTAAATAGACTACAAGTCGATCAGAACAATTTGTCTGGTCCAATTCCAAAATCATTTGCTAACATGAGCAGTGTAAAACATCTGTAAGCACATGTTCAAGCTAAATGCTACATAATGTCAGGTTACGTTTTATGTTTCTCATGTTTGACAGCTTCGTGTCCCTTGCTTCGCAGCCACATGAACAACAACTCCTTCAGCGGTCAAATTCCGCCCGAGCTTTCTGAAGCACCCACTCTTCTTCACCTGTGAGTTTTTATATCGTCTTACTTTTGTATAATTTCATTGTGTTGTTTTGGAAATTGTTCTGTATTTATACTTGTTGACTGATTCCTAATTGTGTCTATTTGACACGAAATTTTACAGGCTCTTTGATAATAATAACTTGTCCGGATACCTTCCACCAGAATTCTCCAACTTACCAAACCTGCGCATTCTGTACGTCCTAATCCAACCACTGCCTGGATTTTTAATTTGGAGTAACTTGTTTCCTTTTATACAATCTTCGTTGGTAATGTTTTTTTCCCTTTGACCAGATTTTCTTCATCATTGACGGAAATCATTTCTTTCTTTGTATGTCGCTCCTTCCATTTTTCAGTCAATTCGATAACAACAACTTCAAGGGGACCGAGATTCCATCTTCTTATGGAGACTTTTCCAGATTAGCAAAATTGTAAGTTTATGTTATTAGTATCTTGCCTTTCTTTGAATCAGTATTCTGGTTCTCAAGATGCTTTTGGTGCTTTAATTTCGTGTTAGTTATGCATAAATTTGCTCGGAAGGATCGCTGATACCTTCTCTTTTTTCCTCTTTCTGGTTTGGCAGAAGTCTTAGGAATTGCAGTTTGCAGGGAGAAATTCCTGATTTTAGCAGGATACCTCACCTTAGTTATCTGTAAGTACAGATATGGTTCAAAGACCTTGAATCGACGCTATAATGCGTTTGTTTACCCTTCAATTTATGCTTCTATTTTCTGACCTTTACTGAGTTCTTGCCACAGAGATCTAAGCCACAATCAACTAAGTGGACGCATACCATCGCCTAGACTTTCTGAAAATGTGACAACAATGTACGTATCTGGCCCGACTAAACTTGTAACATGTTATATTCATACTTCCCATTGCTTCATCAGTATGCTAACTTCAAATCAATGCCACGTATGAAAATTATAAAATCTTACTACTTGTAATTATCTGTTTGATTTAAGAACTTATCCTGTTAAAATACTTTGTATTTATTACAGCGATCTGTCAGACAACCATCTTAACGGCGCCATACCTGAGAGTTTCTCAGAGCTTCCTGCTCTTCAGAAAGTGTAAGACGTTGTTTACTTGCCCAAATCTTTGTTCCGTATTTTAAAACGCCCGGTGCATATGGTGTTATATCAGATGCTTCAGATATGTCTCTTCAACATTCAAGTGTGATATTCTTATGACTCTACTGGAAGCATATTACCGTGCGGTTATATGAACTCTGGATCTGATTCTGATTCTTATAATTATTTCTATTACAGATCGCTCGTCGACAATTTTTTGACCGGTTCTATCCCTACCATCTGGCGGAACATATCTTTCAGTAGAAAAGCTAGACTTGCACTGTAAGTTCCTTTAGCAAAAGACTAACATAACCATTTGAATTAATTTTATTTGATTTCTTGGAGTGCCTTCCAATTTATATTTTTAGTGCATTTATTTATATGTTAGCTAAATATTGCAGTGATCTTCGGAACAATTCGCTCTCTAGCATATTGGGAGAGCTAAATCCTCCTGCAAATGTCACCTTGAGGTATGAAAATTATTAGCAAAGTTACACCTTGTTTTACTTCTGTAATTTCAGATTCTTACTTATTGCAGCTTTTCTCAGGCTTGGAGGAAATCCTATCTGCAAGAATGAAAGAATACCAAACATAGGGCAGTTCTGTGGACCTGAAGCTGGAGACGGGATTTCTGATAACTCGATAAACTCCACTCAACCAATGACCTGCCCTAGTCAAGCATGTCCAACAGACTATTTTTATGAATATGTCCCGTCTTCCCCAGTTCCATGCTTTTGTGCATCACCTTTAAGAGTTGAATATCGTCTGAAAAGTCCTAGTTTTTCATATTTTCCTCCTCATATACAGAATTTTGAGATCTACTTAACTCATTCTTTCAACCTGCGCCCTTATCAATTATCAATTGATTCATTCGTCTGGCAAGAAGGGCCTCGTTTACAGATGCATTTGAAGCTTTTTCCTATGTTCATCAATTCACACTCGAATACATTCAATGTAAGTGAGGTTCGGCGAGTGAGAGGCCTTCTTACATCATGGGAAGTTCCTCTAGTTGATTTCTTTGGACCTTATGAGCTTCTCAACTTCACTCTGCTGGGACCTTATTCGAACAGTATGTATTTTATCCCAAACATCTTTTCTTTTTTTCCAAAGTCATCTGGATATTCAGCTGCATTTTGCTATCCTTGGCATTGGATTCCCTTAATTTTATGTGTTACTAACTTTGACAAATTGATTGCCTTGATAGCATGTCATAAAGACGAGAACATGTTTCTTATTCTTGGTTGAGTAACTTATTTATTTTGTTGGTGTAGTGATTGTTGAGCCGCAAAAGACGGGCATTAGCAGGAAAGCTTTAGCAGGTGTTATAATAGGATGCATCGCTGCTGTTGTCATTATATCTGCAATAGTAATGCTTCTGACCATAAGATGTGTCAAACACCGTTACCCACCTTCACGGAGACACTCATGTAAGTTCTTAATTGTAATTGATTAAGACCAAATTTTGAAGATGCTATTCCGGTCTGACCATCATCCTAGAAAGTAGAATGAAATTCTTACCGCTCTTTGCAGCCTCAAAGATCTCTATGAGAATTGAAGGTGTAAAGGCGTTCACTTTCAACGAAATGACAATAGCTACTGGGAATTTTGATACTTCAACGCACCTTGGACGAGGAGGTTATGGGAAAGTTTACAAAGGTATTTTGTCTGATGGCACCGCTGTAGCCATAAAGCGGGCAGAAGAAGGATCCTTACAGGGTGAAAAGGAGTTCTTGACTGAGATAGAACTGCTATCAAGGCTACACCACCGAAACTTAGTCTCTTTGGTGGGATATTGTGATGAAGAGGGGGAGCAGGTACGAAGCTTGCAGTCATGATCAATTACTCATTGCTATTGCTTGCACTGTAAGTTGCAGCTCTTTTTTAATGATTTGTTTATATCTTTAATCAAATTATATGTTCTTGTTGTTTGTGCAGATGCTGGTTTACGAGTTCATGCCTAATGGTAACTTACGCGACTGGCTTTGTGGTACGAAAATTTCTAGCATTCCCAGTTTCTTAAATGCCTACTCCTATTCATGTGTGTGCTTTTGGATACTGTATTTCAAACATCTCTTCTTAAGTACTGTATTCGCTATGATATGACAGTTAAAGCCAAGGGAAGTCTGGACTTCACTATGAGGTTACGCATTGCATTAGGTTCTGCTAAGGGCATCCTTTATCTCCACACCGAGGCAAATCCTCCAGTATTCCACCGGGATATCAAAGCCAGCAACATACTCTTGGACTCCAACCTCGTGGCTAAAGTGGCGGATTTTGGACTCTCGCGACTTGCACCTCTGCAGGATGATGCAGGGATCGGGCCTTCTTATGTATCTACAGTTGTGAGAGGAACGCCGGTATGTTAAAGTCATGCAAAGCTAATGAGCTAACTAGAATTACGAATAACTTCTTTTTTTTCAATCATACATTGCAGGGTTACCTTGATCCAGAGTATTTCCTGACCAGTAAGTTGACAGACAAAAGCGATGTCTATAGCCTAGGAATCGTGTTTCTGGAGCTCCTTACGGGCAATCAGCCAATTTCACACGGCAAAAACATAGTTCGAGAGGTACCATTGAAACATCACTTCCTGGGGATTTCTGTTGCTCAGATTTTGTCTGATGTAACAAAATGCCTCTGCTTGTATAAATTTCAAACACAAACACTAGTGTTCGGCATGCTGATACAGATTATGTCTCAGCACACTGAGCACTAATATCTTAGCCGATGCTAATAATCGTGAAATTATTTTCATTTTTTTTCAGGTGAATCTGGCATATCAGGCAGGGCTTGTTTTCTCAGTCATAGACAGCAGAATGGGTTCCTATCCATCCGAATGTGTTGAAAGGCTTCTAGATTTGGCCCTCAGATGTTGTAATGAAAAGCAAGACAAGCGGCCTCATATGCTGGAAGTGGCGAGGGAGCTCGAAAGCATGCTCAAAATCACGCCGGCAACTGACACCATATTTTCACCACCTACTTCCTCGTACAGTGACCAATCACCAACTTCATCGTCCTTACTGACTGGAGACAGATCCTACGTGTCCTCCAGCATGGCAGGAAGTGATCTAACCAGTGGTGCTGTCCCAACCATAGTGCCTCGATGAAGAAAAATTCCCCTCGCACGCTGGTCAAGTGACGCTGCACATATTGGTGGTACGCAGAGAAGTAGAGCCTCGAGAGTCTCATATATGTTTGATCGTACGGTGCTTCTTTCGTTTTGAATAAAGCTCCTTCTCCGACGACGACGACGACGACAACAAAAACACGAGTTTCGGGTGTTTCTTTTAACCCTTGTCTCTGTTCATCGGGACGTAGAAACAAAAGCAACATGATCTTGTGCTGGTGTACGTAAGTTAGGATCCGAGATCTTGTTGTAGTAACAGAAGAATGGTCATTTCTCTGCTTGTTTTGCACGCCAGTGCTCACCAAGACAAATATAGCTATAGGCAAAATGTGCACTCTCTTGCCCTTGTTTTAGTACAACTAACAATCTGAAAATATAAGAAACTGAGTTCAATTGAATTGATGAAGAAAAAGAATTGAAATTTTAGATGCAACGTCAGAAAATTAACGGAATTTGTAAGTTTGTTGAATATCAAAACTTTAAAAGGAAAACTAATGAAAATGGCTTGAAAACTTTGAGTTTTAATGATAAGGACAAAATAAAGAGTAAAGTGAATAGTGTCAGGATTGACTTTTTAGTGTAAAAATGTGGTTTTTCGTTAAAGTGAACAGTACCGGGAGCTTTTCGTTAAAGTTCCCAACTTTAAATGCAACGTCAGAAAATTAAAACCTACACCCGTAACATAATTAAATCTAAATCAACTACTTAGCCCAAAAAGGACTACTCTAAATACATGTTTTGGCAAAAAGATTTTGAGAAAGGACTATTTCAAAAGTGGGATTGATTTTCTGTCACTTCATAATTTTTGCATAATATTTTGTATAATTGGTACGAAAATTAATATTAAACTGTATTGTTGCATTCCACATCGCCCAGAAGAGTGATCCTTATATGTATATTACCATCTCTACCTAGCACGAGGTCTTTTGGGAGCTCACTGGCTTCAGAGTTGTTAAGCGAGTAGCGCGCGAGAGCACTCCCATGATGGGTGACCCATTGGGAAGTTCTCGTGTGAGAAACAAAATCGTGAGGGCGTGGTCGAGGCCTAAAGCGGACAATATCGTGCTACGGCAGAGGTCGGGCCCGGAAAGTGGTTGAACCAGGGTCGGGATGCAACAATTTGGTATCAGAGCCTAACCCTGGCCTTGTGTGCCGACGAGGACGTCGGGCCCTTAAGAAGGGTGGATTGTTACATCCCACATCGCCCAGGGGAGTGATTCTTATATGTATATAATCATCTCTACCTAGCACGAGGCCTTTTGGGAGCTCACTGGCGGAACTCCGAAGTTAAGCGAGTAGCGCGCGAGAGCACTCCCATGATGGGTGACCCACTGAGAAGTTCATGTGTGAGTTCCCAGAAACAAAATCGTGAGGGCGTGGTCGGGGTCCAAATCGAACAATATCATGCTACGACAGAGGTCGGGCGTGGAAAGTGATCGAACCTGGACCGGAATGCGACATGTAATGTGAATTTATAAAAAAACCTTATTTAACATTTCAAAGAATTTTACATTTTTTGTTTATGTTGCGACTTGCGAGTCCCTGGTTTTGGGCAAAACCAACGTGCTGAGGCCTCTGACGTGACCCACAAAATTGAATTAAAATTCCAATAAAGTCCCACTATTTTTTGCTTAGAAATCCAAATCCCACCCAAAGAGGACCACCAATTTACTCCCACAGGCCACAACTCCAAGATGTTGAATTCGAATATAACCCGAATTCTACGTTGCCTTACTTATTTAATCAAATAATTTAATTTAATTTCGAAGCCAAACTCGACGGAAGGGGTTTATTCCCGGGAAACCTTTTCTGTCGCCGTCCGAATTGCGGTTGACTGACGTCTCAGTCAAGCCCCCGCGTTCTGCTCCTTTTCTTCCTTCCTTCCTTCCTTCCTGGGCCTCTTTTGCTCTGTCGGTAAGCTTTTTGACTTCTCAATTTCCTTAATCTGATTCCCAGTTTTGAATGTGGGGTTCTTATATTTTGTTTGATTGATTGGTAATGCGCTGTTTGATTGCTGTGATTTCGTCAGAAAGGATAGGAATTTGGTGAAATTTTGGAAAAGGGTACTTTGATGAATTGCTTGATTTCAAAATTAAGGCCCTTAATTATTATTTGTTTATTCTTGTTTTTGGGCATTGACACTAAGGGTGCTTGAATAGTTTGAATTTCCTTTAGTAATTTCTGTACTTTTAAAGTTCGATCATCGATTGGATTCTGTATAATCACATTGTTTGTGAAGGTGGTGGGCTGTATATCTCTGACCTTGTGATGATCTCCAAAGCCAACGTCCTCTACTGAGGCCTTAAATTTTCGGGTTTCGTTAGGAATTTTGTAAGGTTTATCAGTGAAGGTTCATCTTTTGTGTGTTATTTAGTGCTAAACTAATCAGTAATTTAAGTATTTTTGGAGTTTTTTTTAATTTAATTGTGAGCTATAGTTTCACAACAAAATTTGGATCAAAATGTATTTTTAGTGTGTGACTGAGGAATGTGTAAGTGTTATTGCATTACTAGTGTAGTGATGCCTTTGGCAATCTGCAGGGTTGACCACAAGGTACACATCAAGCTAGGACTGGTGTCTTTGTAATTGCTACGCTATCGCAGAGAAGTGGCATCGGATGGTTCAATAGAGCCCAGTATTTCTGATTGCATTCAAGAGAAGAATATCGGCGGAATCTCTTAATATCCTGAAGGCTGCAGTTATGACCTTTTTGTGAAATCTGTGCTAGTGAAAATGGAATTCGCGTTTAGAAAAGTTCTATTATTTTCGCTGTTCTCCCTAGTTCTCTTTGGGTACGCTACATCAGAGATTGAAAATGAAGTTTCGCAAAAGCTGAGATCTGCTCCGCACAAAAATGTGAGAAGTAATGTTATTGATGGCACTGGTCAGGAGAATACCATAAATTTTGAGGTTTCAAATAATGGACTGAGTGAGGTGAAGAGTGCAAACAGTAAAGTCTCAGTCTCTACTGTTGCGTTATTTACATTGGCAATGGCTGCTGCCACAGGTTTAGGTGCAGTCCCATTCTTCTTTGTTGAGCTTGATCCACAATGGGAGGGATTATGCAATGGGATGGCTGCTGGTGTAATGTTGGCAGCAAGCTTTGATCTTGTACAGGAAGGACAAGACCATGGTGCACAAGGCCATGGTGCTGGGAATTGGGTTGTTTTTGGGCTTTTAGCTGGGGGCCTTTTTATTTGGCTATGCAAGCAGGTATTGAATTTGGATTCCTTATTTCCTCCCTCATTTACGTCTTTTCCATTTTGGTAAATGTAGTTGCTTCTTCCCTTTATAGCAAATTTGGTTCCTGTTTCATGAAATTCACATTTCAATTGCATTTTGCCAAGATGTTTATTCACGGCGTTAACATGTGTGATTACTTTCTGAGTCAGTAGTATTATCTAGTAAAAGTAAAAAACAAAAAATTGAAGATTTTTTGGTGCCAAATGCGACATCTCAAGAAATTTGAATAAATATGCCTAAGCTGTCACAGTCCATAAACATTCCTTTTCACTTATATCGTTTTATGAGGGAGGACATGCATGTTGAAAAATAATAAGATGTTTTCCAAGGTTTCAATTTTCGGATTTTTATCAATTAATAAATACTGTGCTTGTACAACATCTCATTGAAATATGTTTGTTTGTGCGTAGTTGTGAGCTTATCTTTTACATAATGCTAGAATGCATCAAGCTTTCATAATGTTTTACATCGTTATATTGTATCTGGTTTCAGTTTCTTGAACAATATGGAGAAGTTAGTATGTTAGACATCAAAGGTGCAGATGCAACTAAAGTCGTTCTTGTGATTGGAATAATGACTCTTCATTCATTCGGAGAAGGCTCTGGTGTTGGAGTTTCCTTTGCCGGCTCAAAGGGTTTCACTCAGGGCCTTTTGGTAACTTTGGCTATTGCTGTGCACAACATACCAGAAGGCTTAGCTGTGAGTATGATGCTTGCATCCAGGGGCGTTTCTCCACAGAATGCCATGTTATGGAGCGTGATTACATCATTACCACAGGTAATTTGTTGGTTTTTAAAATTCTTGGCATTTTAGAATATCTAACCAACTCTAGGTGAATCGCTTGTTGTGCCTCTTAATTTAATGGTCTCCTACATATATATTGTTGTTGCAGCCCCTTGTAGCAGTTCCTTCATTCATATGCGCTGATGCATTTAGCAAGTTTCTTCCTTTCTGTACGGGCTTTGCTGCTGGATGTATGATCTGGATGGTTGTTGCAGAGGTGCTTCCTGATGCATTTAAGGTAATATTCCTCATGAGACTTCTCTGTGCTGGTTGTTTCTTCGCTTGCTATTTTTGGACCTTTTCTATTTATATTATCAAAGCTCCGCAAGGTTCCATTTTCCATTTTTAACAAATTAGCTTCTTTTATGTTGTGCTTGTAGAAAGCCTCTCCATCACAGGTTGCATCAGCAGCTACTCTCTCTGTTGCATTCATGGAAGCTCTTAGCACTCTTTTTCAGAATTTCACCCATGATTACAAGTGAGTTCATATAATGTTGAAGGAACTCGTGTCACTTTTGTTTTGTAGTTTAGACTTTGTGACCTTTTTTCGACATGCTCTTTTGATATACAGAATGTACTTTTCACCTGACCTTTGGAAGATATGTTCTGTGTTGCAGCTCAGAGGATGCTTCTGGCTTCTTTGTGTCATTACTTTTTGGTCTTGGACCATTGCTCGGTGGCACTGTTCTTGTTGCCTTTGCATTAGCTTTCCATCTTCAGCATGCTCTTCTGATGGGTGCAGCATCTGGCATTGCCTTTGTCCTTGGTGCCTGGAGACCTTTGCAGCTACTTTTTTCGTTAAAGATGGGATTTCTATCTGCTATATTTCTGCTTGCAATGGGAGCTGGATCCGTCCATATTTTGAGCTCTAGTGTTCTGAAGCTCGGAGGTCGCAAAAAAACTTCGGTTCATAACTTACCCACAGCAAATGGTTTTCCAGTGAGCATTCACACCCTCCAGGCATTCTTGTCATGTGGAGCAGTTGCCTTTCATGCTTTGGCTGAAGGGCTTGCGCTAGGAGTTGCTGCACCAAAAGCCTACGGACTAGGCCGACACATGGTCCTTCCTGTCTCCCTACATGGACTCCCTCGGGGTGCAGCTGTGGCTAGCTGCATATTTGGGGCTACTGATAACTGGCATGCAGCCCTTGTGGCGGCTGCTTTAATTGGATTCGTGGGTCCAATATCTGCAATAGGAGCAATACTCGCAGGAATTGATTATAGCGGATTAGACCACGTGATGGTTTTTGCTTGTGGGGGACTGCTCCCGAGTTTTGCAAAGGTGGTAAAGAGAGCGGTGAAGTTGGATACACGGAAAAGTAGCTGTGGGATTCTGATTGGTGTGGGGTTTGCAACTCTCTGTCTGACTTGCACGAAGTTGGTGTGCTTGCACACGCCTTATTGCAATTCTGCACCAGAGGCCGTTAGGTGAGATCGTGCTGCAGTTCATGCAATGGAACTTCTTAGGTTAAAGAGCATCATCCATGCTCCATAGCATACGAGTTCGGCACCTCTGCTTCGGAGAAGTATACTGTTGAAAAATTGGAGAGATGCCGAGAGGCCGGAATAGCGGCTGACATCAAGGAAGGATTAGAGAAGGTTTTGCGTGATAGCAGAGCTTGTCTCGTCTTGTACAAACATTAGAGAATAAAATTATGTTCATTTATGTTGCGGAAAAGAAATGAGAAGCATGAAGCTGAATTTTTATTTTAAAGCAGTTTCTTGTTGCTGATTTGAACGCTCCTAACTTTTTTGTAACAAGACGATATTCTGAATTACTATAATCTACGTCGGTGGAAAGAGACTGGCACACTGCTTCGGTGGCTCCAAACCTAAATCTTTGTTACTGTGGAAAAGACAGAAGTGCTAAGGAATGAAATCTTACGGAAGAGGGGCCAAATGTGGGTCGACATGTCGTTTAGTATTTTACCAGTAGTTAGGTGAAGTGGACGCGCACACACCTACCGCATTCAGAACGACACCACAAATCATGTTTTCTTTGGCCGGCAAGATAGTCAACAAATCTATGCTGATTTAGAAGATCCATTTCGCGCTGCCTAACCCAGAAAAAAAATATATATAAAAAATAAAATAAGGACAAAAACTTCACCATCCATCAAGAACACTGCTTCATTTCATGCGAAATTGTCTCAAATGTAACTAAGAAAATACAAAATGCATCCATTTTTCTTGGAACTCAAACTCAACAACCCCAAATGCGTGTGATTTAACGCTCGCAAAACAAAATATACGTGAGTTTGGTCAATTGACCAGACTAGCGTACTCGTCTGCAGTCAAGTATTAAATCTCTTGAGGGTTTAAGGTTTAGGACGAACAAAAATTTGCAAACCTTAATTTTTAAATGTTGTGATAAAAAAAGAAAAAAAAAATTACGTGAGATAGATCAATCAACTAACTTGAATTTTTAAATGAGATAAAAAATGAAGGTAAAAAAATCTTAAAAACAAAAATTGAATTACGCGAGTTAGATCAATCGGTTAAGTGTGTGCCACCTAAGTTCATATCCACTTTCAAGCCCAAGTTCACATTCCCCTTCGTCGCTCTCAACAGATGAGAGTAGTTTAGAACATAGATTGCAAACAGGAAAATCTCATATGGGATTGCAAACATATGTAAATCGCAAGCACATTCAAGTTGTGAGCCAGCCCCTGCATTTCCAGATAAACTTCTACAAACACCTAAAGTTCCATCAACCCTAAGATTTTATTTTTGCTACAAAACAAAAAAACACTAAGCACCCAAGTTGTAGTTCAAAATTTTGAACAAAAACGACAGCGAGCCACACAAAAAACAACACCATCAAATCCTCATTTGAAAGTCGACTGATTGCTCTGCTCATCCTCACTCTCGACCACCACCAATTTCTCCTTCTCCCCCGCCGATCCCACCTCCACTTCAACCGGTTTCTCCGCAACGCTCTGTGACCCCGTCAACCTCGCCAGCACAACAAACGACATCCCGCCGAGCACATTGTTCAAGCACCTCAGAACCACCACAGACGACTTGAACGCCAGTGGCGGAAGCCCCTTCTCCAGCAAAAACTCCGCCCCGTTCAGCGTTTGGTACCTCAAATTGCTGCTCAAACCCATGTGGGCCGCCCAAGTGAGCGCATTCAGCAGCGTAGGCGGCGCCTTATTCGGGGTCTCGAAATTCGGATCCATCTTCTTCCTCAATTTTATCAGCCCATTCGACAATGCTGTTCCAGCAAGCCCGGCGACGAATCCAACGGCAGCAAAGACTGTGCCTTTGTACACGAAAGTCCCCAATCGATTCACCAAACCATAGGGGCCCGGTTCGAACATGTGGCTGGCCGGGCAGCTGGCAAAGATCGACGGAAGAGTGGCGGCGGAGGCGGACAGAGTGGGGGCTAACAAATACATGAGCGTAAAATTGAGGATGCAGCCGACGACGAGCGTCGAGAAGACGAAGTCGAGCTCGTTGAGGCCAAAATTGGGGCGGGAGGCCATGTCGCCGAGGACGCAGGAGCTGACGCCGACCACCTCCTCCATCAGAACCTTGAAGGGGAACTGCGGATCGGCGGCGACCCGGGATCTCCACCCGTTGAGAAACATACCCAGAACTCCGAATCCCGAAACCGACGACGAGTCGTCGGAATTCCCATCTCCGCCTCGGCTCCATCCGCCGCTATTTCCTCCCGCTCCCGCTCCGCCACCGCCATTTCCGCCGGAAAACGAATGCTCTGGCTTTTGGACCCAGATGGGTTTTGGGACGAAAGAGAGAGGGCGATTCTGGGTTTCGGAGTAGGGGAAGGAGATCGAAGAATTAGGGTTGGCGGAGAATCTGCGGTTGTCAGAAGGGTTGTAGTGGTGTCTGCCGACTGTAGAGCAGCGAAGCTGAGCGGCGGCGGCCATGTTTGATCTGAAACTAAATCTCAACCTACTGAGTGATCAGTGATGCAATGAATAACTCAAACCTAACAGTGGAAAAATTTGGAAAAAAACCGCAAGACCAAGAGGACAATTAGAAAAAGGTATTGAGGCCGGCCCCTTCCCTGTCCTCCGAAATCCCAAAACCCTAAGAAATGACAGAGAGACGCAGAGAGAGAGAGAGAGAGAGAGAGAGAGAGGGAGTATTTAATGTTTTACTGCGACGCGCGCGTGTGAATTTCGATTTCCAGACGTACTTGGGATGGTGACACGTGTTGCGGTTGAACTTGGACGCAATTGCGGAATCTGGTAATTGGATTTTGGCGCCCGGAATCTGTTGGCGGATCTTTTGGCTCGGCTGGAGAAGGGTAATTAATTAGAGGGTGCCTGGTCCTGGTTCGTGCCCCACTGTCCGACGTAACGTGGTACGCATTTTTGGAATTGGATCCGTTCTAGATCAATACACACTGTTGAATTTTAATTTAACGGATACAATTATTATAATTTTAAATAAGTTTTTTTATTTGTAGTCGTTGAATTAAAATATAACTGCTAGCGTTGTTAGCTCAACAAGATCTCAAAAAAAAGCCTCAAAGGAGATCCAATTCCTGCATTTTTAGCTCAAGTGGATTGTCTTGCAAGTTGATACATCCTACGTGGGAAAGTAACTTTTTATTGAGATGGAAAGTTGGAAACAATACACATTGGGTGGGACTAACGTCGGAGAGATCAAATGAGACTAAAATAAAGAGAATCTCGTATTTTTATGAGAGTTGCTAGACTATAATGACAATGTTGGGCTACTATACTGAAGATTTAATCATTGCTATAAAGTATCGCAATTTAGTGACTAGAATTAAATTGGGATATGACCATGAATTTTTCTCTGTGGGACTTTACAGAATAAAAAAAAAATTCTTTGGTTTGAAGCCATATAATGAAAGAACTAGGGATAAGGTCCATATCATTTTTTGGTCAATTTTTATTTATTTAAGTACAACGATATATTTATATTAAAGAGAAGAGTTCAGGTAAGCCACACGATGAACAATCTAATTTAGTATCGAATTTGCTCACTTACGAAATTCGAACTTGCAAATTCGATACTAAAGACCTCTCACTTATATATGAGAAGAAATATATCACATGACTGTAGTACTCAATGACTCTTGTTAATTTAGATAAGATGGAATTTTGGATTGTTAGGTCTACAGGCCAGCTCGAGGGTCTCGGGACTCCAACAAAACTACCACCGTGGAATACAAGAGTTGAGCAACCGATCAAAAACTAGAATTAATTACCAAACAAGTTTTCAATTTTTAATCCTAAAAAAATTAAATAAAAACAAACCATAACTGTGCATTGAGAAAACATGGATTGTTGGACCAGTAACTGATCCGATTAAGGGAGTGGGCTTTCTCAATTGTTTTTCCCACTCTCTAGGAAGCACTTTAAATCTAAACTACATAAAACTAGCTCAGTCAAAACAATTCTTCAGGTCTATTCATTAGAGCAATTCCACCGAGGGGTGTTTAGGCCGGCACTCAGCCAAAAAATAAGGCTGGCACTCAGCCAATCCACTCCAACCTGTTCTATTGACTGGCACCCAGCCCAAGCTAGTCTCTAGGCCAGCCCAAATTTGACAGACCTTGGGACCGGCCCAAGTGACGCCTTGCTGACGCCAGCGTGGCGTCAGAGGGTAAGGAGCCACGGAGGGAATGAGCCACGAAAGGAGAATGAGAGAGAAGAGCTTGTCGCTGTGTCGATCTTTCGTACAACGGGAAGCTCCTGATGCAGAGCGACTTGGACATGCTTTCTGCAAGACTCGATATTCACGCAAGAAACCTATCGGAGGTTTACAACGCCTACGTTTTGATATAGCGGTTCGTGATCGTCGGCAACGAAGCTTGCAGAGACAACATGAGGTTGTCTGCAAAGATTGTTTCTGTTATTTCTGAGTTTCATTCGTACAAGGTTGTTCTAATCAGAGCCGGGATTATCGTGCCGTTGATTCGAGTTTTGGAGTGTTGGAGTGTAGTGAGGTTGGGAAAGAAGAAGCTGCAAAGAGCTTACAGAGATTACAGTCAGAAATTAAAAATAAAATTATTATTTTTTATTATTTTATAATAAAATTGACTAGACAATTTTTTGTTAGGAGTGAAGATGCTTTGGTCTATTACTATTTATTAGAGTTTATTACTGTTCACTAAATGGATAAATGGGCTGAGTGCTAGCACAAAATTTTTAGGGGTGAAATTGCTCTTAGCTAATTAAAAAAAAGTTTTTTTTTCTAGCAAAAATGATCGTGAGACTCACCTAATTCTCACACTAGTCCACGACAAAGAAAATCAATAGAAATAGTTCCTGAGTATGTTCATCGTAAATTATTTTGGTCATTATGTAAAATATTGTCAATATTGAAAGGCTAAATTTACAAAAATACCCTTTAAAAGTGATAAGATGATAGTTCACGCAACAATTTAACGAGAATATTGACAAATCATTCAAAGAATGACCAAAATGATTTACTATAAACAAACTTAAGAACTTTCTATCAATTTTCACTATCAAAGACCAAGGTGAGAAGTTTGGTCAATTTCATAAACCATTTTGAATAGAGTAAATTGTAACAATAGTATCTTAACTTTAACTCATTTGGAACAATGGTCCCCTCAACTAAAACTTTATTACCATTGATATCTAACTCATCAAAACGTGCAACTATGGTCCATCAACTAAAAATTCATTATCATTAATCCCTCAACTTTAATCCAATTGGAGAAATTGTCCTTCAACTTTAACCCAATTGGAGAAATGATCATTCAACTTTGACCGAATTGGAGCAATAATCATTCCAACATAACTCATTTTGACAAAATTCTGACGAAGTCAATGAAAATGACCATATTTACAATTTTTTATGAGTTTTTTTTTTTTGGTCCAAACAATTTTTGATGAGTTGAAGGACCCCAATTGTAGCAATGGTCTTTCTAACCTAACTTATTTTGACAAAATTCTAGGGATAAGTTGAAGGACCATTACTCCAACTTGATTAAAGTTGAGAAACCAGTGCTACAATTTACTATTTTAAAAAAATGAACCTCAAAAAATAGTAATATGAACAGTCTCTAAGAGATGCTCTAAGAACTATATTAGGCGGATCATAATCGATTACAAGACGTATTAGTTTGCATCAATCAATAGGGAAATGTTGTACTTTTACAACGTTAAGCATACGACGAACTGTAAACTCTTACGCAGTAGCTTCAAAGCAAATACGGTAGGATTTATCTAACTTGACAACAAAATAACAAATAGTATATAGAAAAATTGAACCAACAATCCTCTCACTTGGTCTACCAAGTGGGTGGTTGTTTTGGGATCATTAAGCAAATAGCATAGTTAGAATCCAGCAAAGGCCCTACCAGAAATATACTAATCATACTAATCAAGTCATTAAGCACCTAATTAATCCGCTTTCGCTTGCTTTGCGACCAAGCCAACCGTAGTCTTGTATCAATTCAACAACATGTGCATTGTCTTCAAATGACAATTTAAATAAAAAAGATCCACATTGTAAAGAATCCCGACACTCCTGTAACCTGTTTACATGCTTATGAAAACGGCATTCGACATACCCTACGAAAACTAAACACGACGGACCCATCGTCTTAATTAAGCTCTAATGATTGAACAATTAATTAATATATATTTTCACACTTATCTCAGAAGTAACTAACACAAGAATAAATCCAATGAATGCATTAGGTTTACACAGAAAACTGACCTCACCAAACCTACTCAAGAGCCAACCATATAAATTCCATCCCCTTTCGGTTTTTTTCTGAGATTTTTCTGTTTCGGGTCTTTGTCTGTCTGTTGTTACAAAAAGAAAGATAAACAAAGCAAACAAAAACCAACAGAAAAGCTCACCAGCAAGAACTGTTAGACAATTTTCTTGTAGCCGTGCTGATGGAAATCTGTATTTCAAGGCCTTCTCGGACATGGAGTTACTAAGGTGGAGGAGCAAACATTAGAACAGGAGTAATATGAGCAATCATCGACCGGTTTTTGCACGCTTCATTCCACTTGAATTGAAAGGAGATACACTACCACTTGGTCCGGGACTCTCTTCTCTGAAATTTGAGTTTAGCAAAGCCAACTCACGCAACTGCTGCCTCTTAATGAAATCTTGTGACTCATCCTGCAAGTGAAATGTTTATATCGAGAAAGAAAGAAATAAAGAGCTAATGTCAAAATTAGGAAAAAGGAGTTTTGTAGTTAACATAAATACAGAATTGTCAGTGTTAGCATCTATGAACAAGTTAGATCCCAGCTTTGTTCAGCTACTTTTGTAGTCTTCGGATCAAGCAGGAATATGACTCCCATGCATTAAAAGTAGGTGTGCTAATATTATCATATTTCCTCTCCAGATACAAGTACATTTGCATCGAAGAAAAAGTTAACAGGGCAGAACTGTAAGGAGGATTAGCCATTCTTGATGTTTTACATAAATATCCAGCAAGATAACCAAAAGATTGGAGATAATTACCACAGGTTTGAGCAATTCTTCTATAATTTCTTGTGCCTGCCTCAGCCTTAAGTCAACCACATTGGCAGGTAAATCGGCTTCAATTAAAATGTGGAGTGGTTCGTTCAGGTGCTCATAGCCTGGTCTTCCCCGGAGCTTCTCCTCCTTGATATCGAAAAATGAAATGATTAAGCTTGTAAACCAGAACCAATATCTTAAACATATAAATGATGGAAAAGGTTCTACATTCCAAAGTCAGATCTGGTTGATGGCAAATCAATAGTATTTAAACTAGAAAAGAATGAAAAAGTATGTTATACCTTGTCAGGATCCTTAATAGATCCTTTGCCCCTAATGTAAACACGACAACCTGTCGTAGCTTCAACTCGTTTCAGAGAATTACCTCTCGGTCCAAGAAGTCGCCCAACAAAATTGAACTGACATCCATTGTGCACCAAAACGTTCAGTTATTTATTACATGGCAACCAATCAAACCGACTCTAATGCTAACAGTATGCAAAAGACTTACATTGGGGTAAGTATCTACAGGGATTTCCAAACGTAAAATCCTCTTCACAGTAAAGGAACTAGGGCTTGCAGGCGCACCTTGCCAGTCCATCGTCATCCCATGCGGTCCACCTAATCTCTGTTATACAATAAAGGATCTTGCCATCTTAGCTATTTAACATGCGTAATACAAACCACAGGTAAAAGATAGGGATGGATGACTGAAAGTAATATGAGAAAAAGTATGAAACTCCGGCAGAATCAGAAATAGGAGTACATATATGTTTAATAAGAAAAAAGATACAAAGGATTATCATTCACACTTTAGGTAATAACTAACTGCAACTTCTAGCTTCAAAACCAAAAGCATACTACAGGATATAAGCATAGTTTATCTTGCCCATATTGCCGGTCATAAAGTCACATCCCAAGACAATCATGTTGATTTCTTTATCTTTCTCACCTTACATGCATACTTCTTAGAAGCTTCAAAATCAATTGTTAGGTATGCATACTTCTTAGGATCCCTTTTTTTTATGAATTAATTTTAGGTGAAAGGGACGTTCTACAAGTCCAAATGTATATCAAAATAAGAAAAATCTGTAATTCCAACACTTTCAGTTTGTGTTCATGCTTAAGAACAGCTTTCTGAAATTTCACATATAGAATTTGTATGGACTAGAACCCAATTTCACATTGAAGTTGGGGTTCAACTCAGCTCATGATGAAAAACGGAGTCGGTACAAGATAACACAAAGCAGATGGGTCCCCAAGGAAATGTTTTAAAATGTGATGTTCTAACTATTCCCTGGTTCGTACAAAGACACCATATCAATTGAGGACCAATCTCCTAAGGGATTCTTGCACAATAGATTGGCAGCATTATTTAATTGCTGTGGTCCCAACAATTTTTTGTATAACCTTTAAGTAATAAGCCCTCAGTGCAAGGAAAGTTCCCAAATACACAATTAAAGGAAGACATGAAAGGCATCGTCACATAAGAGGTGGGTCGTTATGTACTGAATGAAGCACGAGGAAAGGGTATAAAATCACTGCAACCCGAGGGATATAAAAGGCAGGATGTCAAAAATAAAAATAAACAATCACCTCTTGAGGAAGTCCATTCCAGCCACCCATTCCTGTCCCAGTAACATTTGATATAAGGTTTGAAGAAGCCATTGGACTAGGGCTTCTATGTCGCATTCTGTCAAAGTCGCCAAAACCTTGGTTGGACATCATTCCAGAAACCCGTAAAATCTCTGCACACAAAGAAGAATGTCATATGAGAAACTGCCCACACTATTGGAAAGGAGAATACTAGAGTGAATGACGTTCCAATGTCGAGAAATATGAAACTAAAGTGAACTGCGAAAAAACGTCATTTTCTCCATCTTAAACAGAAAAGGGGAAGAAACCGTGACAGCATAACCTAGACCTAGTCTTTGCAATGTAATACTACACACCCACACCTTGATTGTGGATACCACATACGGGGGGTTGGTCACTAGAAGCAGTTCAATTTGCAACACTTTGAGTGAGCAAAGAAACCTATCAACGTCAACAATTGAAATGTAAAAGACTCAGATGTGCAATCATGAATAATTCATCGGAATCCTACTCTCTTGCACTTACAACTTCGAATACTCCAATCATCAACATATTACCCAATTACCAAAGCAACCGTACTGGCAATTCAAACGAACTGGAGTACACACACTTCAATGCACTCAAATACACAATTGGGCAAGCCTAAAGACCTTTAGATGGGTCCTCACTCGTTACCATATGCTTGCTTGATGCAAGCACACTGATGAGTCGAGAAAATGGATGCACAATATTAGGGTGGTTAGCAGTGCTCTATCCAACTGTCATCAAATCAAATGAATCATCGAAAATGACTCAATTACACGCAACCTTTCGAGCCTAATTTCAACACAAACTCTAACTTCCCCATTGGAAAACCACTAATAACGCATGAGCCCACAATTAAGAGTTAGAATGTGAAGAAAACAAGGGCTGCAGACACAATTCCACAACGAAATGCAGAAACTAATGCAGGATCAGTTCAAAAACAGCTCTTTTCGACTGCGGAAATTAGCAGCCAAAAGTGACATCCAGTAAAAAACAATCAGACCGATCTGTCCAGTAAAGCAAGCACATTTCACAGGGGTAAAAACAAACCAAAAGGGCACAAACCCAATACGCCCCAAAAAAATCTAGATCCAAAACACTAAGATTTGTAAGCAAAACCTTGATTCAAGAGGCGGCTGCATATCGGAAGAACTTGCATGAATGGTCCAAGTTTTTGATGCTCTGCCAACAACTCCGACAAGTACTGACTACAAAAAAGAACAGATCAAAGCCAAAACTTTCAAAAATTAAAATACAAAAAACTTCATTTGCAAGACTAACTTTTTTTCTGGGAGTTGAATTTTTAAAGATTGGGAGAGGTGGGTGGGTTTTTCTAGAAGAAGGGAAGAACAAACCTGTCAACATCCGGGGTGCTTCTAATCTGAGGAGAAGCAGCTCTGGCAGGTGAGAAGTTGGGATTATACAAGCCTGACATGGCTTTTTCTCAAAGAAATTGAAAGAAACGGAAAAAGGGTTTTAGTTGGTGGTGGTGGTGGCGTTGCAGAAGAAAAAGGAGAGACAAAGAGCCATCAAACTAAAGGAGGGTTTGTAATAGCCATAGGAGAATAAAACGAAAAGGAAATTATATAAATAAATAAAAGGATGGAAAATAAAAAGAAAAGGGTCAGAGGGACAGAGACAGCCCTCTCTCTGTGAATTTTGCAGAAAGGAAAGGAGAAATCTTTAATTATTTTGTCTGTGCAGAAAAAGGAAATTCAATTAAATAAAATGAAAAAAAAAAAATGAAGAGTTTTGGAGCAATGAGAAACTGATGAGTGAGTTCAAAAAAAAAAATAATGGGGTCTATATTTTGGTTTTTAAGGTGGTAAAGATTCACAGGAGACTTTTCATCTCACGGTGACCCATGATCTCAGAAAGACAGTTTAGAGAGAGAGAGAGAGAGAGAGAGAGAGAGAGAGAGAGAGAGAGGCATTTTTTACTGCTGGTTGAAGTTTCTGTGGAAAATCCATGTTTTTATGAAAGTTTATATGTAACGAGGAGGAAAGACCAATGGAAACGAGGGACACGTGTCGGCCATGCAGAGAATCAAGCTGTGTAGAACTTCAACGGAGAGGTCCCAGGGAAGCAATTAGCCTCCCTCGATGGACAATGACAACAATGATGTTGCCAACGCAAGCATAGCTGGTTCAACTACGTCGTTTTGGTTTGTCCTTTTGGTTTTTCTACACTTTACCATGTTTTGTGGGAGTGTTTGACTGCTTTTATCACTCATCTTGCTACTCAGGAACATTTGTTACGTGATTAGCAATTGTAATATTTTAAATACGCCGTAAAACCCCTTCAATTTTCAACTCTTTTGAGAAAAATAATTTCAATCAAAACAAATGACATTTCAAACGGACGTGACAAGAAGGGAAATAAAGGATTTTCGACAGATAGAGATAACACTGATTTACTCGGAGACTTTCCTACCCTTCTTGCCTTTTCAAGTATTTAAAACGTGTTTGCCTTTGAAAAAAATGGACGCAATCATCATCCATACAAAGCCAATGTCTTTTCAATTTTGGCCCCTTCATTTTTCCTGTTTGGGTTTCTTACCATGGTGAAATTGATTCGTTATCCTTCCTCATATGATACATATTTAGCTTATACAACTAAATTGTTATCTCAATTGTGCGTCGTAAAATCAGTCCCTTAATATCATGAATCTCATTAAAGAGTCATAAAAAATGGGTTTCAATGTATTTACCCTTCGAATATATTTTAACGGTAGACAGTCACACATATGTTAACAACTCCCAAAGCATTTCCTATAGAAAGAAATTTTATTAACAACATGCATGTGAATAATTGTCAAAAGAAAATCTCTCTTCATATGTGATTTCATCGAATTATTTCAATTATCGATTACAAATTGTTGTAGATTAAAATAACAACTCTTTTACTAAACAACCACAATTTTTCCCCCACTCGTGCATTTGTCTAGCCTTCACCCCAACGCTCAAATTTGTCGGAAAATGATTTACATGCACTATTTTTTTCTCCTTTTACACACTCATATGTTTATTTCTGTCATTCTATTTTCTTGTTATTCAATCAATATACAGGCTACAATTAAACTTAATGTACTTAAAGAATAAAAGAGTGTATAAAAATAATTTTTCTATTTTTTGTTTAAACTTGTTTTTTCTATTTTTTTTATTTTTCTTTCATCGTTCTCTGCTCACATCATGATACTTCTCGCTCCACCAAACATAGTCATTTTTAATTAAAGATTAAAAAAATAGCATCGCCCCGTAGGCATGGTGATAGGATTAAAGTGGTAATTTATACTCTTAATTTTTAATTAGCGACCTAGAAAACAAAAATTATACAATCTTTTTTTAGATGAAAAGAGTGTGAAAAGCAGTTTTAATACGTCCAACAGCCAAATTTATGCACAGGAATATTGCTACAACCGTATTTAACACTTTTGATGATTGGTGGGGAAGCAAAAAGGATATATAAAATGGAGGTGGAGGTGGAGGTTAAAAGTGATGGTGGTGGAGTGGTGGTACCTACAGCTACAGCTTGCAGAGGTTACTTGTGATGGTGGTTGTTGGACTTGTTGCAGGAAAAAAGAAACATGCAGCTGTATTCAACAGCTTATTAGTGATATATTGGCGATTAGTACAAAACTTAAACCGACCTCCCCACTCACGCATGCTGGTTTGGTTTGACAGGACTTCTACAGCTTACACACACATATATAAAGTTCCCAATTAATTCAAATTATTGAAACTAATACAAGCCTTTTATGCAAAAGGATTTCCATTTTCTTTTTTAAATGGGAATTTGATGTGAAGCCCACTCTACATCGAACTTCAACGATCCGAACCGTCTATTTTGTAAGTCTCAATTCATAGATAATTCTTACAAAAATTCAATTCAATATTAAATCATTTGTCTATTTAATTATCAAGATAAAATTTTATTGTTTCGTATATAACGAAGTATTAGTTAATTTCTTTGAACACAATTAGATGTCTTAAACATTTTCGATTTGGCTAATATTTTATAACGATGATTTATGAGGTGCAACTTGAAAAATAGACAGTTCGGATCGTTAAAGTTTAATATAGTGTGGACCCCACAACTAACTTCTATTTTTTAATAATGGAAATCTTTAAGGGAAGGGATCCCTATTTTTTTTTATAAAAATGGGGATTAGTTGCAGAGGTCCACATTACATCAAACTTTAACGATCCGAACTGTCTATTTTTCAAGTTGCACCTCATAGATCTTCCTTATAAAAATATTAGCCAAATCGGAAATGTTTAAGACATATAATTGGGTTCAAAGAAATTAACGAATACTTTGTTATATATGAAATAATGAAATTTTATCTTGATAATTAAATAGACAAAATGGTTTCAGATTGAATTGAATTTTTGCAAAGATGATCTATGAATTGAAACTTACAAATTAGACAGTTCGGGTCGTTAAAGTTCGATATAGAGTAAGCCTCACACATAATCTCCATTTTTTGAAGAAAAAAAAAATCCTTTGTACAAAGGGCCTGTCTGTGTGTTGATATATTTGGACCTTTGGAAGCATCCAAATATTAAATAATCAATCTAGTTTTTATGATGATTTGATTAGTGTGTGGTGTCGTCACTTCTTCGTTCAATCAAAAAAAAAAATTTAGATTTTGAAAAATAAAAACTGTTGGTAGCCTGGTTCTTGATGCGACTTAATTTGTTGTTTTATGAGCAGCAGTAATCTGGTTGTAGAAGTTGATCCAGATTCTCTTCTGTGTCATTAGGGTTGGCTCGTAGCTAGTTTGATTGAAGTAATTTGTATTTGATGCTCACTGTTTTTCGTACAAGTACTGTCAACAACATTCTCGACTCTCATTCTCGTCTTATAAACAATATTAGAATTTTAAGTCACATGCTCGTAAAAGATTAAGTATATGAAAATCAATCAAATTCAAAACACTCATTGTGCGTAACAATGAAAAATATGAAAAATCGAAAATGTCTAACTGAAAAAGTCAGTAACACCTCCTCTTCACGTACTAGGATTTATATCCTCTTTCAGATCCATGTTATAGTAAACCAAAATTTTCAGAAAGATGAAAAGAAAAATGCAAAAGAATTTGTATCAATGTGAAGATTTTAAGCTGCTGCCTTGCTTTCCTGCTTTACAAGACGTTGAATTTTTAGCAGTAAATATTGTCAAACTCACAGTGGGGCTCGAAAGCTCCATGAAAAATGATTGTGATGCTGATGCAGGCCAAGATTTTGACTAGCCTTTGCATCCAACTCAACTCAACGAAGTCCGAACTCAACTAAAAAGGAAGAAAAAATGTATACCACCTGTTTTATATGGATGCAAAGACAACATAATCTCCTAATATATGCATCGGCGTATATTACAAATTGTGATTTGTCGGTATTAGATAATTAGTTTTAAGATTATTGATTGCACATCCAACTTTTCATTTTTTTTTTATAGAAAAATCCAACTTTTCATTTACTTTGTGCATGTTGCAAACCAAATATGGTAAAAAGAATTTACAAAAGAAAGAAGATAAAAGGTTAAAAAAGGATTGCCTTCTTATGTCTTTCAGCATATGGTTTAGGGTTTATCATTCTAAACAATCAAGTATTTTCAAGCATTATCATAAAAGGAAAAAAGACAAGCTATTTACAATAACTTATCGTTGTTATATCATTGCGTTAGCAACAGACACGATTTCAGTGATAACTATCGTAACTCGTCAGTTTTCTATTCACGCTCAACTCACTCACATATGAGTTGTGTGCATCATCAGTTGTCTTATATTCGAGTTTCGCGCATCATACAACACACTATAAAACACAAGCACACCTCAAACTATAAGACACGTGCACGCTCTGTCATAAACAACCAATTATGTCAAAAGAGTTATCCGAGTTTTGCACTACTCGTAATTAATATAGTTAGCGTTTAATTATTACTTAGATGTAACTCTCTTAACATAAACTATAATTGGTCAATTTTATACTTACACACACTAACCAAATTTACCTCGAAACTTGTAGAACCAAACGTACTTGTCACTTGAACAACTCACTTGAAATTGGGAAGATGAGAGGAAAACAGGATCCGACATCCGGAAAGTATAATCTGGCCCACTGGACCAATAAGCTTTTTTGAATTGGGCTCACGAGTACGGCCATATGGATACAAGTTACAGAGTGAAAAAAGAAAAACGAAAACTAAAAAAAGAAAATAAGCATGAATGCTACCTTGACCCCATCTAAACTAGTAATTTTACACAACCACCCACCCACCCACCGTCAAACTGTGTTGCAATTTAGCATCTATGTAAAGTTTGGCTTTTTAATCGAAATAGTCCATAAGATTGGTATAACTCTTTACGTTAGTCTTTGAAATTTGAAATAACTAGAATTGGTCTCTAAGTTTGTCTACTATCAATTATGGGTAAAGGACAGTTTACTACCCTCGTGTTTGGTGGTTTTTAACATTTAGTACATCAAGTTTTTTTTATCCCAGAGTCATACCTAAAGTGTAAATTTTGGGACAGTCTCATACATCCGTTAGTCAAATTGTTAGTTCTCCCGTTAAGTGATGATGTGGATCCCTGATTGGGCGCCACATGTCATTAAAAAAATATTAAAATAATTATTTAAAAAAAAAGAACCCAGAAAAGAAAAGGAAAAAGAAGGAAGAAGAAGGAGAAGAAGAAGGAGGAGGAGAAGGAGAATAAGGAGAAGGAAGAAGAAGAAGGAGGAGGAGGAGAAGAAGGAAGAGGAAGAAGAAGAAGGAGGAGGAGGAGAAGAAGGAAGAGGAAGAAGAAGAAGAAGGAGGAGGAGGAAGAAAAAAAAAATCTGGGATCTGGGTGGGTGCGCATGGGGGTGGGGAGGAAGAAGGAGAAGGGAGGAGGAAGAAGAAGGAGAATGAGGATGAGGAAGAAAAAAAAACTGGAATCTGGGTGGGTGCGCAAGAGAGGGGGGCAGAAGAAGGAGAATGGAGGAGGAAGAAGGAGACAGAGGATGAGGAAGAAAAGAAAAAAAACTGGAATCTGGGTGGGTGCGCAGGAGAGGGGGGCAGAAGAAGAAGAAGGGAGGAGGAAGAAGAAGGAGAAAGAGGATAAGGAAGAAAAGAAAAAAAAAACTGGAATCTGGGTGGGTGCGCAAGAGGGGGGAAGAAGAAGGAGAAGGAGGAGGAGGAAGAAGAAGGAAGAAGAAGAAGAAAGAGGAGGAGGAAGAAGAAGGAAGAAGAAGAAGAAGGAGGAGGAGGAAGAAAAAAAAACTGGAATCTGGGTAGGTACGCAGGAGGGGGGAAGAAGAAAAAAAAAAAATGGGATCTGGGTGGGGTGCGCATGGGGGAAGAAGAAGGAGAAGGAGGAGGAGGAAGAAAAAAAAGAAAGAAAGAGAGAAACCGAAGAAGAAGAATTTTTTTTTAAAAAAATATTATTTTTATTTAAATACATTTTTAATATTATTTTTATTTAAATAATTATTTAAATATTTTTAATGACACGTGGCGCCCAATCAGGGTGCCACGTCATCACTTAACGGAAGAACTAATAGTTTGACTAACGGATGTATAAGACTGTCCCAAAATTTACACTTTAGGTATGACTCTGAGATGAAAAAAATTGATGTACTAAATGTTGAAAACCACTAAACATTAGGATAAAAAAATGAGATATGTTCATCAATTATTTTAGTTATTTCGTGAAAAATCTCCATTAAATATGTATAAAAGAACAAAAATACAATCAATTTTTGTCAAATCATTTCGACCTATTTTACTAAATGAGAGTACTTTTATTATTTTGGCCTTTATTTAATAAAAAAATTCATGAAAAGACCAAAATAATTGATGGTGGACAAACTCAGGAACCAATTATGTTTATTTCAAATTTCAAAGAATAAAGTAAAGAGTTATGTCAATTTCAAATACAATTTTAATTAAAAAGTTATGAAATTTTGATGTAAAAAATACTTTATTCAGGTGGTAATTGCACAAAACTAAAACTTTCCGTGCTATTTGTGCTATTTTGACAAATAAAAATATAAGGAGTCTCCGTCTCTCGCATATCGACTGTCGTTTCTGTTACAGAGACTGTGGAGGTAAAGCCGAGGAGAGAGAAAGAGAAAACGAGGAAGCTGAAGGCGGAGGAAAGATGTCGCTGGTATGGATGGAAGCACTACTTCCTCTCGGAATCATAGCCGGAATGCTCTGCGTCATGGGGAATGCTCAGTATTACATTCACAAAGCCGCCCACGGCCGGGTTCGTTCCTCTCTCAGATCCATTGCCACCTCCCTCTCTCTCTCTAGAAATTGCTTGAATTTGTGTGATTCTGATTTCGAAAGTTGAAATTTTTTATGCGATTGTGATTTGGGAAAGTTGAAATTTGTGATGTTTTGGGCAGCCGAAGCATATCGGGAGCGACATGTGGGACGTGGCCATGGAGAGAAGGGACAAGAAGCTCGTGGAGCAGGCGTTTGCCCATATCCAGAAGTAGATTGCCTTTTCCGGTACTCATCTTTTTTCAATTTTGGGTTTCGATTTGGGATCGTTTCTTTTGATTTAGGGTTCATACTTCGTTTCTGTCTTTGCTATAGTGATTAGTGAGGTTGAAACTTAAATCCAATTACTACATTGTGAGGGTAAATTATGTTTCTTTCTAGCTGAATGTTAATCTACAAATTAAGGTGACGTATCTTCATAGATGCAATTGTTTAAGACTACATAGGCGTAATGGTTTTGGGAAATCATGGGAAATTTTGGTATAAAGATGAGTCAAACTGGAAGTTATAGATGCAATGGTGCATATGTTTGTGTTTCGACTAAAGAGGCTTCGAAGGACCTATGACGGGTAGGATTGTGTCATTTGGGATTGAGAAGTTGCGCTACTATATACATGATGCATCCGATCAAGTTGGGTAGATTCATAGGAATTTGACATTAGATGATGGGACTTATGCTTGCTGTTTTGAATTGCAATGCTTTGTAAAAGGGTCAATTTGTGCGGGAATCTTGACCCCATCAACAGAGTTGCATGATACATATGTTAGATATACGTGTATTGTAGGTGATACAGATGGTGCATTTTCTTTGTAGTATTTTCTTTGGTTGGATTTGGGGCCATGTTAGAACTTAGGGCCCCCTTTTGTTCCACCGTGTAAAAGAGTGTATGGCTTGGCTAAGAAAAATATCCAGTGTTTTGGTGCACTGGCCTTGTGTTGTCCAAGCCAAGTCAGTCCCTCGTAACAAACAAAGCCAGAATGTTTATATGGGGAATATGGGGAAACTCGACAAGTGACGCGTAACTTTCTTATTTGTCTGCTACTTCTTGCAAAGACTAGCCTTGTTTTTTTTCTTTCCTGCATAGGAACACTAGTCTTTGATATAGCTATCTGTTGCAGCATAACCTTTGATGATAGTTTGGGATTTGAAACTTTGCTTATAGGATTTGAAACTATGATCATAGGAGTTGATTGATATATGTTTTCAATACAGTGAATTTGAACAAGTAATGCAATTAGGAAGCTTCAACAAGGGTTGCTTTTCAGGTTTTTGTATGCATCCTAGTCGGTGTGAGAGCTGCAAGAACCATGATATAATTTTATTTTGGGAAGTTTCACATATTTTTACGTCCCACGAAATACAAGTCTAACAGTATTAGATCTTATGTGAATAGTTATGGTCTTTAGAGGAACAAGCATTGTGATTTCACAATACAAGAGCCCAGCTTTAAAGAAACTAAGAAACGTTTAAAGGGATACCGGCAACGCATGTACTAATGTCCTCTCTTGAGGGATAGTCTCAACCTTTCAGGAACCCCTTTATTTAGAGGCTTTGGCAGCTTTCATCTGCTAGGACTTGAAACTTGAACTGAACGGGATCCTTTCGTGTTAACTCCAGTGCCTCCATTACTCTGTGTATGCATGTGTATGATTTACAATATCTCGACTATGAATCTTATGATACTGTGGTTCAAACTGCAGGAACCTTTGTGAATGGAATTTCAAGAAGCAATAAAGTCATGACCCCATTCAGAAAGAGCCTAAGAGCAACTCCAATCACAAGTCTTTTCGCTGTATAAGAACTTGCATAAGCTGTCAGACTGGTAATGGGAAAACTTATGTACTCGAGTGATTTTATTTGTAATGTTAACCTTCGGATGTGATTCGGGTATGTCTTTACCGTCACACAGTTAGTGCCAGCGATTTTTATCGTCCACACGAATTATTTGCCGTAGGTGAGACCGTATCTACTCCGTAGATATCTATACAATTATACAGTAGAAATATAATGATGCCGCCGAAGGTAGATTGTTCATTGCTAATTACTCATGGAGAGTAAGAGCCGCCTTTGCATTCAGAGAACATACTATCTGTTATCTTCCGTATTCTAATTTTCTCGGAACGTGACTAGCCCAATTCACAATTCCAAGTTAATAAAACACGTCGTGAATCCCTCTTCGCTTAGTCTTTGTTTGGGGATTTGCATCCGGAAGAAGCACTTCTGCGCATGATCACTTTTATCAAAAGTGTGTTCACTAGAAGCATGTCAAAAAGCTCTTCTATAATTTATAAGTACTTATAACTTTTTATGCCGGATGCGATTAAATTTTGTTAGAAAGCCTTTAGTACTTTTTTAAAAATAATGTCAAATAGAAATATGGCCATTAACGAGGGTGCATTTTTTTTTACTACTCTACTTATTACTATTGAATTAGTTTAAATAATATAGATTTCAACATTTAAATGTATATAATTGAAATAAATAGGGTGACCCTCAACGAGTGAGCAACTGATCATATAGTCATCCCTTACATGATATGAAACGAGGTGGAAGAAAATGATTGGTGCTACCTTGTCTTGGTGTTTGGAGCTTGATTCCTTGGCACTCACTCTTGCATTTGTGGTGTTGGTGTAGGTGTTGGGTGCCATTATTTTTTGTTTATTCCTCTCTTATTATTTATTGACTTTTTTCAATTATTATTTTATTTTTAGGGAACTGCTATTAGTACTCTAAAAATGTTATTCTACACTCCTCACAAGTGTATTTTTCTTTATAATTATAGAAAGTTTAGAGTGCCAAATGAGATTTTTGAAGTGCTAATAACAATTCCCTATTTTTATTGCTCTCTTATTATTTAAAAGAGCTGATGTGGTGGAGACATCAGCTTTCTATTTCATGTAATCGTTTTTTTAATTAATAAAAGTTTCTAGTTGAAAAAAAAACAAATTCATCCATCATAGGATCTGAATTATGAAATGAGGTGGTGGAAGGAAAGGATTGGTGCTACTTGTTTTGGAGTTTGGAGCTTGATTCCTTGACACCCACTCTTGCAATTTGAGCTGTCGGTGTTGGGTGCCATTATTCTTTGTTTATTGTTCTCTTATTCTTTATTGTTTTTTGAAACTTTTATTAATTATTATTTCATGAGTAATGCTATTCATACCATATTTTTGTACTACATTTTCATGTCACTTTAAGTGGCATTTGATGTGGACATCCACATCAATTGAATTAATCAGATTTTTAAATTTAGTTCATTATTTAATAAACTAATAATTAAGAAAAACTAATTAATTAAATAATGATTGTGGTATACAAGGAATTTTTCTCCTTCATTTCATTGGGCTTTGCAAATTTTTCAAATAATGTAACTGTCTACATCAAATGCCACAAAAAGTGATATAGAAATGTGGTATAAAAATATGTATAAATAGCACTACTCTTATAAAAAAATAAAAGTAAACTGTATACTACATTATTAAATATTTCTCGGGGAAAATAAATAAATAAATATAACAGTCTTTTATTTGTATGTTTATTAAAAAAAAAAGGCAGGTGGAGGAGAGCAAAGACAAAGCTACAGCTGACAGCACTCTGAACAAAGAAAATGACAAAACTACAAAAGTACTGGACGGTGCGTTTAGACATTAGACATGGCAGAAAATAAAGGATTCCCCAGCCATCTGCAATCTCATAGGATAATCAAAAGTTGCAATCTCACAGTAAAAAGGAGCAGAAAACGATTGATTGCAACTTACCGACATCCCAGACCGATAATGCATTGTCATTTTAAGGCGCAAAAACACATAATATGACGTTATTCATTTGACATGCAACGTGGTGTGCCGAGAGTGTTGGTAGGACGTACCATCGGAGGGGATTGCCGAGCCAGTCACATCTAATGGTTAAAAAATAAGGAAAACTAATGAAAAGGGTTTGAAAACTTTGAGTTTTAATGATAAGGACAAAATAAAGGGTAAAGTGAATAGTACCAGGATTGACTTTTTAGTGTAAAAATGTGGTTTTTCGTTAAAGTGAACAGTACCGAGAGCTTTTCGTTAAAGTTCCCTAAAAAATATTACATCCCAAAAGAATTTGCTCAGATATCAGAAAAGCTACTTCCAAGTCAAATCCCAATTCACACAGCTCATAAACTAGTTACCCAAAACTTGCAAGACAGAATCAAGTTCTTACAAATTGCCAACATGTTAGAAGGAAGGAATGCTAGAAAGATGAGACAGTAGAGAAAACAGGAGGATGTGCAAATGAAACTTATGATTTCTTCTCAATGAAACAACTAAATTCATGACATATAGGAATCACTTTTCGGCTAAATTTCACGGTTTCACGCCAACAAGAATCGTAGTAAACTATCAGTGAGTGACAACAGATCTACACACAAAAAATCCTGGATTACCCACAGTGACACAAAGAATCAACCGAAGAAGAAGCGAAGCGTAGAGCGGAGATGGAGGAGGCACCACCATAAAAAGTTGTGACTGGACGAATTTCTGAATGCACGAATTGAACTTTGAGTGTTGAATGGTGATAGGAAAGAACTGGGAGCTTGTACAAAATGGTGGGAGGAATCAAGGAACGTATTCAGTCTCGATGGTCGGTTGCGTTCGCGTGAATGTTGCTGCAGGTGCCTTTGCATCTCCGACTGAGGTCATTTGCAAGGCTTCTCCTACATCTGCTGCCTTTTCCATCCGTTGTAAATTCTTCCTTTCCCTGTACTTTTTCGCCCATAGTACTAAGAACGACAACAATGCCAACAATGCTAATCCACCAACTACAGACCCAACAGTTATCCACACTTTTGTATTACTCTTCTTCTTTCGTTTACCACTAGGCATTGGGGTAGGACTTGGAGAGACTGGTGCTGGAGAAGGAGCAGTGGACTCGACCGCTATAGAGAAGTGCCCCTGTTCGACTGTTGAGCATATATTGCCTGATTCCACATTGCTGAAATTGACTGAACCGTCCAAATCAAACGAAACACACTTTGCCATTGTCCCAGCAGGTGCCGGTTTCACATCCTGGAATATGATCGTTACAGGATCACCAGATGCCCTGATATTCAATTCTTGCAGATTTTTCGCTGATAGGTTGCCAGCATCATAAGCACGAAGACCGAGTACTGGAGCTAAGTAAGAGTAACCAGGTAACGGGTAATACACCATTGACCAATTGCCCAGGTTTTGGTACACCAAAACAAGCCTCTCCACATACGGACTCTCAGTGATACCCTCGGGGATCTCAAACTCTTTGTACATGTCAAAACCTTTTCTGTACAAGCTACCACTCCTGAGCCTCAATGCTGCAATCTGAATTCCAGTCAAATTCGAGGGAACACTACCATCAAATATAACACCAGTCTTGGGATGAACAAAAGCCCTGTAGGCATAATCTTGCAGAAGCGCATCAAGATCGCGTGCTGAGCCTCTTGAGGATTGTGCAGACACATCAGGCAGCCGGGAGAAACATATCACAAAAAACAGTATCGCGAGACTTCGGAAAAGAAGCCCCATCAATGCTTCGGAACTTTGAAAATCAGCACAATGCCACTCAAATCCAATTTGGTAGAAACCCAATTCCCGGATGACAATATGCACCCAGAAGACTTCCTATTTGTAACACTTCGGATCCAAAGAATGATAACTGAAAATGTGCAAAAAATTCTGCAAATTCAAGCTTCAAAACCTCCGGTTTTTGACACTTGTAAATCCATTATATCTCCAACTAATAGAAACACCGGATACTTGATAAAGGAAAGAATGATTTGTCAGGCTCAGAGAAGAGAGTGTTTTTTATAAAGCGACTTTGAAGGTTTCAACCGTTGCAATTCTTCAGATTTTGCTTTTCCCTTTGGAATCCTTGTAAAAGAAGATCTCTCAGAGACTCAAAGGGCTTGGCTTTCGAATCCTTTCAGCTCGAAGAAATTAAAACCCCGATTCTTCGCAATAAACCCATTTAATACGAACGAAATAAATCGAAATTGAAAGCGACCCAGGAATCTCTCCCCTCTTTCTTCTTCAGACGGTCAAATTTGAGCAGTGAGATTATCACACTATAATAATTCAGACCAATAAATGGAGAAAGAAAACAGCAGATTCAGTACAAAGATCAAGAACCCGGGTGGAGATTTTAACAGGGGCGGCTAAATACCTGATCTTTGCGGCGGAGCTTTTCTGGGTTTCAGCGCAAAGCCCTAAATCTTGACGTATTTGCGTCGGTTTGCGGCGGAGCTTTCTGGGTTTCTCGACAGCTGAGTGTAAAAAGAGCATGCACCTCAAAAACCCACGAGGAAATACAAATCCCTCACAAGAATTTGCAACCAGAAGGCACGTGAGAACCCGACGCTCTTCAAGAATCTCGCCATTGAATTCTCTCGCCAAAAAAAGATCACAGCAGTAAATGGCTTCCCAACAACCCCGAGACACAAATAGGTGGCGAAAGAATCAGAGCTTTAATGGGGTTCTGAAAACGCCTGCATTTTGACAAAATCCGACGGAAAAACACAGAGAAAGATTCAGCTGCGGTTTCACGGCTGCAGAATCCGATTCGGGGATCGGAGAGAAGAAGGAAGGAAACTGATTCCCGGGTAATCAGTACATTTTGTTTCTCGAGCGGAAAATTTGGGATTAATGGTTGTGGAAGATAAGCTACGGCACCATTAATTTGGAGATTAAAATCCCGAAAATATAGAAGAAAATCTAATGGGGAAGAAATATACGAGATAAGCTGCTTGAGACTGGAGATGGCCAGCGAGGAGATGTACTGGTTGGGAGTGAAGCGAAACAAAAAGACACAGAACGATTGTGGGAAATTGGAAGAAAAAAAACATAAAAGCAAAAAATTGATAGTTTTTTACTTATTTTTTTTATTAATTAATTTGTAATATGTATTATATATGCTAATTATTTTTTATTGTCATTTACAGGTGTGTTTACTTTTAACTTTTAACACTAAGCCCTATCTGATTCTTCTGCCTTTTGTTTCTTTCTTTTTTGGGTTGATACTATTACCCCTTTTGTTTCACTATTTGACAAAATGAATTTTACAAAAACAATTTAACAAAACACTTTCGATATTTTTCACTTTTAACGAAAAGAATATTTTTACTTTAAAAAGTCATTCCTAGTACTATTCACTTACAACACTTTTTTGTCATTTTGATTAAAACTCAAAATTTTCAAGTTATTTTATTTTATTATTTTTTTTTTTACAAATTCACTTGTGTTATACTATAAAAAGAATTTTCCTACAATTGAGACGCCATTGTGGCAGTACTTTCATCTAATAAGTAATGTCACGCGTGTTTAACTCTTTTGCATATCATATTGTTTGTTCGATTAGACGTTTAGCATATAGGGTTAAGGGATACAAGGAATAGATATCAGATAATCTGCTTGAGTTTATTTCTTTATAATTCATCAACGTTATCGGCGCTACTCTCTTTCGCAGGGGTGTTATACGTGTCTGACAAAAAAAATAAAAAAATAAATCGTGACTGACATCAGTCTAGTGAACTGGGCGAGCCCTTTGGAAAACAAACGTCCATGGACTGCATTGCCGTGCGCCCACTAACATGCCTAGGACAAGCCTGTGCATTGGTTCATCCAAAGCCGAACCCTCCCTAATATCCGACAATCCGAGGGCAACCGAGGGTTGAAACCATGTGTGTCGAAAGAAAAAAACCCACTCCCAAGCAAAAGAAAACAAAGCCACCCCAAAATCTTTCCACCCTCGATCAGTCTGCCGGTGGCACAAGGCCAAACTTAAGATGCACGAACTTTTGGAGAGGCATTGATTGGTCCACCACTTACCCTTGCTTTGTTAGACTGGTGGAGATGATTTTAGGGCTGGAGGGCATTATTGTTGTTTTTGCTCTTACTTTTCATCACCCACTAGACTTGTTCTTATAACATGCAAATATATAATACGACTTGACGGTGCGACTGTTACGCTCAAAATCTGCCTTATTGACCGACATGGTCTTACATTTCTCAGTGTGTCAATCTGTCTATTTGTTGCCTTGTTTGTGATTGCCGAGTGCTGAGGCACGTAGTGCATTAGAAAACAACAGTATGAACCCACATTTTAAGTCAAAGAAGGAGGAAAAATATATATAAAAAAGCGGCTTAAATTATAAGAAGAGAAAGGAGCCAAACTAAACTGATTGAGCCAGAGTCACACAGAGCATGTTTGCTGTTACAATCCTTACATTTGCACAGAGAGGCTCGTGACCTATTTTGCAGAAAATTGCAAAATAGTGCTCCAAAACTTTGCAATTTTAGATTGTGTTTTGAAAAGTTCAAACGTTCTCTTTAAGTTCTGTGACGTTGTTATTTTTTTTTCTTGAAAAGGTCGGAAAAATTGACATAAGCATTTCAGCCTCTTTTGATCACATTGTGTGATTTATCAGCGCTATAAATCGACCCTAGGACCAGCCGTGTGTCCATCGTGTGATGTTGTTACTTGTGAATTTTTAGGTCTTTTTACATTAATCTCCTAATTTGGAAGCGAAAGCCACCAATTTGGCGTTGACCCATATTTCCATTTGTCATCAAAAAGCATTTAAGTGTTTTTTTTTCAATGAAAGCCACCACTTTAGTGTTGACCCATATTTCCATTTGTCGATAGAAAGCATTTAAGTGTGTTTTTTACAAAACTAAAACAAAACAAAATAGGGAAAAAATGTAACCCAATTTGGATATTTTACTAAATTACAATGATCAAGTTCATGCATTTGAGATGCTTTAACGAGCGTCGCCCATAATTGAATTCAATTGAAATATTGTTTTCTTAACTAAAAATAGACAATTATAAGGCACTTGTACTTCAATTGATTACGAGAATTCATTGTTGCACTGAAAGTCTCAAGTCGTCATTTTCTATGGTTTGTTAAAAAAAAAATTGTGATCGTCAAATGCAAAGCAAATAGAACAATTAATTTGTGAGCCTTATTGAGGTTGACTAAGGGATTCAAAATCAAATACTTGTCACTCGGTTTGTAGCAACAAATAAATGGTTCGTTTGGAAATGTTTTTATAATGACTGAAAACTTTTTTGGTCAAAATGTTCTAAGGAAGCACTTCAAATGTTTTTTAGGATTTACTCGCAATTTTATTAAAGATTAGTTTTAAAAACACTTTCATTAAATACGATTTCAATCATTTTAAAAGTAATTTCAAACAACCAAAATGTAATTTCAATCGTTAGACATGACATTGATCAGAAAAAATGTGCTCTTTTACGCATTCAAATTTGAATTCGCATTAAAATTTAAACACAAAAAAAAGGTAATTTTACTTCCAAAAAGTGCAAAATAAAAAGTTCTACATATGGTTTGTGGAACCCAGATTCTCTCCGGATCATTTGTGGAATCCTTGTGTCACAGCGGAGCCAGCTCATATGATCTGACTCATTTCCGTAATGATGAAGTGGGCCCACACTCACACAGTCCACCAAATGCTAAAGTACGCAGCTCGCGCACATGATGACACACAGATGACACAACCACGCAATATCCTAATGGGGACCCGACCCGACGAAGAAAGGCGCGTGACAAAGGTGTGGTCGGAATATGGACTAGTGGGGATGTAAGGAACGTTGAATTGACTAAATAGCCCCTACGCTATTTGTACCAAGAGTCATATTTAGAAGGTTGTAACGGACAAATCACTTAGGGACCACCACATGGCACGTGCTATTGGTTGCTTGGAGCCAAGCGTGGGTTGGGTCCACGTGATGCGCCGACGTAAACGATATTTGTGTGTGAATGTGACAATGAATGAAAGGAAGAAAGAAAGAAAGAAAGGCCACTTTGTTGTATGTTGTTCTATTGGGGCCACGTTCCTAGTGTCCATTCATTTATTTGGACATCCACAGCGTAAATTCTGGTATACAACCGATAATATATTTTTAACTCGTTTGGAAATATTTTTAAAATAATTAAAAACGTTTTTGATGAAAATGTTTTCATTAAGGCTGATGTGTATTGCACCAAGGTTAGCACGATCTTGTGCTACGAGTGTTGAGCACATGGTGAGATTGAATATAGACTAGCTTTATTAGTTCATCAATTGAGTGCCCAATTAGTAAGACCAACATAATATCGTACCAGTACGAAACGAAATTAAGCCCCCTCAATCCACATGATACTCGTTGTTGGGTTAGCCTGGTTGGGTTCCACATTGCTGAGAAGGACCCACTCTTACGTGGTGTTGAACTTGCAACCATGGCCACTGGCCAGAGCTGTGCTCACAAATTGGTCCTGTTAGAACTATATCACAGATCATAGATATGCCAATAAATTACCAACAAACAATGTGAACAACAGAACCTTAAACCTAAGTATAAAACTAATGAAAACATACCTGCAGAACTTGAACTTGCAGAAGCCATGGCAGCTTCACCACCAAACAATCTTCTACTCTTTAGCAAAACCAGAGAGCTCTTTGAACAATAGGTATTCAATACAAGATGAGCCGTATCTTTGCAAGAGCAGGGATTGAGGTTATATACAACATTAATCCAACACATTCTCCTATTAGAATTAGTGTTGTATTCTAAAACAAAACCCTTTTACATAATGAGTGTACAAAACCAATCCGAGAAGGATCCAAAACCTTTTCCCAAAGGAATACTAAAACACTCATAAATCCTACAAGAAATAGGATTTACATAAACACTTTATCAAGACTTTTCCATTCAAAATTCATCCAATATAACAGTTAATCCGCAATCATGTTTTATACTCATATTCCAACATTCTCCCACTTGAGTATAAAAACACAATGATTAACTAAATGAATCATGGAAGTGATCACTAAGTCCAGAATAAGGCACTTAACTTCGCACACGACATTACCTATGCATATCAAAATATGGAACTCCAGGACTCTATCTGTACAATGTCAGACTTTATCCAAGAATCACTACATATCCAATTTAGCATTTTGTAATTATACGAAAACAATCTCAGTAATGCCAATATTCATTACTCCCACTCATTTAAACCAATTCTAACTCAATCATAGTTACAATTTCAGCTTAAATGACAAGAACCATCCATAACCGAGCAATATACAAAACAGTTCCAAAGTATACTTTAGTAAAATCACAAACTGATTTACTAGCAAACTCAAACTATTTTTTTATTGCAATATTAACTATCTGAATCAATCAATCACAATACGGAAAAATTGAATTCAGATAAATAGATAGAAAAACAAAACAAACTGAAATTCTAACTTAACTTAGGAAATCTCCAATCCACAGTAACATAATCAGCACTGCAGTTCCAAAACCATCTCGAGTCTAGTCATAATTACTCCCACTTGTCAAAAGCTTCTAAAATTCCCATTCTAGTAACATGTGCCTTAAACACATTGTTTGGCAGAGCTTTAGTAAGAGGATCTGCAATCATCTTCTCTGTCGATAAATACCGAATTTCTATTTCTCCTTTCTTCACAATTTCTCGAACTTTAAGAAACTTCACATCCATTAGTCTTGAAGCCGAAGTTCTCTTATTGTTCTTGGAGAAAAACACAGCAGCATTGTTGTCACAGAACATCTTTAAAGGTTCTTTAATCGAGTCAACAATTTTCATCTCAGCAACAAAATTTCTTAACCACACTGCATGTTTCATCCCTTAAAAAACTGCAACAAATTCAGCTTCCATCGTCGAAGTAGACACTATTGTTTGCTTAGCACTCCTCCAGGAGATAGCACCACCATTTAACATAAAGACATAACCTCCAGTCAATTTTCTCTCATCTACATCCCCAGCCAAATCTGAATCTGTAAACCCAATCAACTCCAAAGTGTCATCTCTGCCATAAACTAACTGATAATTTTTTTGTTTTCTGCATATACCTCAATACTTTCTTCGCAGCCACCCAATGAGATTCTCCTGGATTTGATTGAAACCTGCCTAATACTCCAACAATGAATGCTAAGTCAGGTCTTGTACAAATGTTAGCATACATGATGCTTCCAACTAATGATGCATAAGGCTTCATCTTCATCAACTCAATCTCATTCTCATTTTTAGGACATTGATCTTTGGAAAACTTGTCACCTTTGTTAACTGGAACATCTGCCTTATTGCAGTTCTCCATATTAAATCGGTTCAGCACCCTTTCAATGTATCCCTTTTGAGATAATCCCAGAAGCTTCCTTCTCCTGTCTCTTGTTATTTCAATCCCCAGAACATAATGTGCTTCTCCTAAATCTTTCATTTCAAAATTTGTGCTCAAAATAGCCTTGGTTTCTTTGAGCAGTTGTATGTCAGAACTTGCGAGCAGAATGTCATCAACATATAAAACCAGAAAAATAAACTTTGATCCTTTGTGTTTTAAATAGATGCAATCATCCATTTTGTTCTCAACAAAACCATGAGCAGTCACTACCTGATCGAACTTGAGAAACCACTGCCTAGATGCCTGTTTAAGTCCATAGATCGACTTATTCAGTTTGCAGATCATATGCTCTTTCCCCCTTTCAACAAATCCGGGAGGTTGCACCATATATATGTCTTCCTGCAGATCGCCATTCAAAAAGGCAGTTTTAACATCCATCTGGTGTAATTCCAGATCAAAATGAGATGTTAAAGCCATGATGATCCTCATAGAGTCTTTGGAAGAAACTGGTGAGAATGTGTCATTGTAATCAATCCCCTGTCTCTGAGTGAAGCCTTTGGCTACTAATCGAGCCTTGTATCTCTCTATTCTCCCGGCAGCATCCCTTTTAGTTTTGTAAACCCACTTGCAACCTATTGGTTTGAAATTTGAAGTAGAATTCACAAGAGTCCAGACTTTATTCTTGGACATGGAATCCAACTCGTCCCCCATTGCTTTCTTCCATAATGCAACTTGAGGACATTGAATTGCTTGTTGATAGGTGACTGGATCATCTATGTCACCTATGTCAAATTCTGCCTCTTGGAGATAGACATAATCAGCTAAAATAGCTGGTTTCTTGACTCTGCTCGACTTCCTCAGATTCAATTGTTCACTCTCATGACATGTATCTCCCTCAACATGAGAATTTTGAGCATTTGAGGACATATCACGTGTACAAGGAATATTTTCATGTTCATGTTGTATCTCAGTACCTATTTCTTGTGCCATCTCCTCATCAAGGTCATCTTTCTCTGTATCAGTTCTAGGGAACACCGAGATATGATTGTAATCCATTGGAATTGAGCCATCGAGATGTTCTGATTCTTCAAACTCAAAATTATCATGAACTAAGTCTGATACGTCTTGATCTTCTAAGAAAATTGCATTATGAGCCTCTTGGATTCTTGTCTGTGCTTGAGGACAATAAAATTTGAAACCCTTAGATTTCTCTGAATATCCCACAAAATAGCATGAACTAGTCCTAGAGTCGAGCTTCCTCTCATTTGGATTGTAAAACCTTGCTTCTGATTTGCAACCCCACACATGGAAATGATTGAAACTCGGTGTTCTGCCAGTCCACAACTCAAAAGGTGTTTTAGGCACTGACTTTGTAGGCACTCGATTCAACACATAGTTAGATGTCCTCAATGCTTCTCCCCACAGAAAACCAGGCAGCTTTGATCTCGAAATTAGACTTCTGACCATTCCAATCAGTGTTCGATTTCTTCTCTCAGCTACTCCATTCTGTTGGGGTGTGCCTGGAGTAGTGTACTGGGCCACAATTCCTTGTTGCTCAAGAAATTTTGCAAAAAGACCCTTCTGTTGTCCTGCTTCTGTGTGCCTGCCAAAGTATTCCCCTCCCCTATCTGATCTAACAATCTTAATCACTAGGTTTAGTTGTTTTTCTACTTCATATTTAAAAAAATTTAAAACACTCAAGGACTGCTGATTTTTCTTTTATTAGATATATGTAACTATGTCTGGAGAAATCATCTATAAAACTCACAAAGTATGAATTTCCACAAATAGTTTTGATAGGGAAAGGTCCACAAACATCTGTGTGTATAATCTCAAGCAAATTTTTACTTCTATTTGCATCCATTTTCCTAAAGTTGGTGGTTTTACCCTTCATGCAGTCAATGCATTCAGATGCATTATGAAAATCTAAAGCAGGTATAAAATTTAATTTTGATAACTGCACGATCCTATCCTTCGAAATGTGTCCTAGCCTTTTATGCCACAACATATAAGAGTTGTCAAAATTATGCATTCTTTTGGCAGTTGTATTTAAAACACTCAACCCATTGTATAATAATGTGCACTGCATTTTCCATAAATGACCATGTAAAAAAGCTTTTCCTATCAAGGCTCCCTTATTAAAAAATTTAATGCATTCTTTATCACCTATGAAAATAACACCTTCAGTTACTAACTTAGATGCAGAGATTAGATTTCTTCTCATTGCAGGCACATATAAAACATTGGACAATTCCAACACAAAACCAGTGGACAATTTAAGTTTTACTTTCCCTATCGATTCAACTACAACTCTGGTTCCTTCACCAACAAAAACATTATAATCATTTGCTTGTTTTTGTTTTTTCAAAACCATGCAGTGAATTGGTTATATGCACAGATGCACCAGTATCAAACCACCAGGAATTTGCCGGAATTTCAGTGAGATTTGACTCCTCACAGACATATACATCAGTTCTACCTTTAGCCCTAAGCCATTCCTTGAATATCTCACAATCTTTTCTATAATGACCTTTAGTTTTGCAATGATGACACCTAATTTTTTCAATGTTTTTAGTTTTAATTTTAAGATTGTTAGATTTAGAGGAATGGAAATTCTTAGCAGACACAAAAGATTTATCAGGATGTTTGAATTGAGAAGATTTACCAGAATTTGCATTGAGATCCTTCTTCTTAGTAGTCTGCACAAAATTGATGGTCTCAGATTCCTTTCCTTTGTCTTGCTTCTGTCGATTTTCCTCTTGAACACATTGAGATATCAGTTCATCCACTGTCCATGACTTATCTTGAGTGTTGTAAGAGACTTTTAGCTGACTGAACTTCAAAGGAAGGGCTTGCAGAATCATGAACACTAGCTGCTTTTCACAAATATTCATGTCTAATGAATTAAGCTTCTCAGCCGCGTCGGTCATCCTCATAATGTGATCTCTGACGGAACCACCACCTTCAAATTTGTAAGTAGTGAGAAGGGTCATATACTGAGCAATCTCAGCCTTTTGTGATTCCTTGAATTTGCTCTCAATAGCTTTGAAATGGTCCTTTGCTAGATCACACCTTTTGATACCTCCACGAACAGTGTCAGTCATCCCGCTCTCCAAAATGGATAATGCCACTTTATTAGCTCTTGTCCATCTTTCGAACTCAACCTTCTCAGCCTTTGAACTTTTATCAGTGAGAGGCGCAGGTTGTTGTGTATCGAGTGCTATATCATACTCATTTAATGTCAAGAGCAATTCCATTTCCCTTCTCCATTTTTTGTAATTGCTTCCACTAGTGAGTATAGGTACAGCAGCCAAATTCAATGTTTTCAGTGAAACTGCAGAAGATAACAATGAAATCATCACTTTGAATCGTTTGAGATTCTGATTTCTATCTATTTCACTATGTAATCCTCATAATGAGTCAATTTTGTCATACACATGGTCTCAAACTTTGATAAAGACAACCATATATAGAGTAAACAACTCACAGAAGATTGCATTCAAGAATCATCCTCGAAAGGGATGATATTCATATATCACACCATATGCATTAGAAATCAAAAATTCAATAAACCCAATACAAATTAGCAGCGGAAACTTTAAAATAATTGTTCAGTTTATCCATTTAGATGATATTGATTCAAATTGACGAGATGTTTACCAATTTTGCATATACACGGTGTGGCAAAATAATCTTTTTAACCTAAATTCAAGTTTCAAAATTGCAGACATACCTTTTTGAGGAATCAATCAATGAAATTGACACAAAAAGAAACAGAGAGAGTCGAAAGACGAATGATTCATCGAATCGCCATACATCCAGAGACCAGAAAAGAGAAGAGGCAAGGCAAACGTCGCGAACCCAGCGAACATAACGGTCTAAAAACTTTTTTTTTTTTTTTATTTTTTTTTTTTTTTATTTTTATAAAACGGTGTCGTTTTAACTATTATGTCAAAACAGGTTATGCGTTTCTGAGTTTTATAGTTTCTTGTCCAGACTGTTTGAACAAAAATTTCGAACTTAATGGCAATAATCTTTCCAAAGCTCTGATACCACATGTTAGAACTATATCACAGATCATAGATATGCCAATAAATTACCAACAAACAATGTGAACAACAGAACCTTAAACCTAAGTATAAAACTAATGAAAACATACCTGCAGAACTTGAACTTGCAGAAGCCATGGCAGCTTCACCACCAAACAATCTTCTACTCTTTAGCAAAACCAGAGAGCTCTTTGAACAATAGGTATTCAATACAAGATGAGCCGTATCTTTGCAAGAGCAGGGATTGAGGTTATATACAACATTAATCCAACACATTCTCCTATTAGAATTAGTGTTGTATTCTAAAACAAAACCCTTTTACATAATGAGTGTACAAAACCAATCCGAGAAGGATCCAAAACCTTTTCCCAAAGGAATACTAAAACACTCATAAATCCTACAAGAAATAGGATTTACATAAACACTTTATCAAGACTTTTCCATTCAAAATTCATCCAATATAACAGTTAATCCGCAATCATGTTTTATACTCATATTCCAACAGGTCCTGCAAGGCCACCTTGTGGATACAGGCCCATGGCACCCCTCCTGGCCGAATGACAGCGCACAATGGTCGTACATTTGAAGGACGACTGTGTAGGGGGATGCTAGGCAAAGTAGATGCGTTTGGAGGTGGTCTTTGTTTATGGCCACCCGTACCTTTAGCATCAAGAAAAGTCGAGATTTTGGCAACAACATCACTTGTCGTTGGATATGTCTGGTTGATTTCAATGAGGTGATGTGGTATTATGAGAAGGATGGGGCTCCCGAGGGAGCCCAAACAGAAGAAGATTTTTAAAGAGATTTTGTTGATGCTAATAATCTCTTTGACGTAGAGCTCACGTGTCAAAAGTACACCTGGTTTGGGGAAGAAAATGATGTCATTGTATTGGCAAGAAAGGTTAGACAAGTGCCTACTCTCAAAACTACGAGATCAACAAGGACCGGTATGGTTAACTTTTAATGGGCTTGGGACTATAAATCTAGACACAACAAGCGGTTCACTTTTAGAAATGGGGTATGTCCACTGCAGTGGTTGTTGGAAATTATATAATTATAGTATAAAATATTGTAATATATAATTTTAATAATTTAATGAAAAATAGGGTTATTTACTTTGAATTTAATTGGCTTCATCAAGTGGCTTTTAGTTTGTGCCGATACCTCTTTAATTGAAAAGGGGTCAGTGCATTCCCTAATGAAAAGGTGTCAGATGGTTTATAACCACTGGACACATATAATTTATCAGAGGGTGCCATGAGTTGTATATAATCTCAGGCATTTAATTCTCAGGGTAGTTGATTATTAGTCTTCATAAATACTAGAAAATAAGAGTTAATTTTGCTCTTGAGAAATAGGTTTTCCCACTTTGTTTCTCTCATTTTCCGTGTGTCAAATTTCGAGTCGTGTCTTGAGAGTACGGAATATATGAAGTTCGCTAGAGTCCGAAGATTGAAGTGCTTTGACTTCGGATTATAGATTGTTGAATCCTGGGAGACAGACGCCTACAGAACTACAAGCACAAGAGTAGGGGCGAAATTCTGTCTTTAGGACATTGCATTTATGCAAGCATCAATCTCCAAGTGTGTCAGTTTTTCTAACTTTCTCTCTAGCTGTTTATATTAATCTCATATATAATTGATGTTGTGAATTTCTTTTTGATTATTATTATTGGAATTCTTGTGTTATTTTCATATTTTCTAATATTGCTCCAACAGTGATTTGATATGTATATCTAATATGGATTGCAATAGCTCTCCATTTGGTATGTAAAGAAGTAGTGGCATTTACACGGGTATTTGCATGATTTATTGGGTCGACAAGCAACGCTCATCTAAGAGTGGTTAAAAAGCACTTTAGTCAAGTGTTAGGCTTTGACATATTTATGTCCCTTTAGAGACTTTTGTTCTAATCGATGGGCAACGCGTGCGTAACGCCCCAAAAATTCAAAAGCTAAACACAGTGGTAGGCCAAAACAAAATAATGGTTAATCTTTAATATATTAACAACAATGAATTTCCTTATTTAACACTTACCCAAAAAAAAAAAAAATTCTGTTGGATCTAACTTCAGAGTTAGACTACCTATGTACCCTGTGAAGGGATCAAGCCAATCGTAGTTCACCACCTTATTTAAACAGCGTAACACTACACAAGAAGCAATTTGACCTCAAAAGAATTTAATGAAATTCTTTGATCTAATGCATGCAGACAATAATATATATATACCTTCTTGACTAGAAATTTCAACGAGTTCACCCAAAGAAAAATAATAGGTGGTATAAACCTCAACCTTTAGGGTACAAAGTCAATCTCAACTCCTATGTTATTTTTATTTCCAACGAGTTCACCCAAAGAAAGATAATAGGTGATATAAGCTCAACCCTTAGGGTGCGTTTGTTGCACCGGACTGTCTCGGACTGGACTAGCTCTAGGGACTAAACTGGACTGGCTTAGACTAGACTAAGCATGACTAGCTTAGTGAAGCATTTGGTGCGGTGTTGAACTAAGTTACGAACTTTTTTTATTTTTTGAAATTCATTTTTTTCAATTTTTAATTCATATTTACTAATATTTTACTATTATTAATCTACAATTTTTTTTCTCACTCACTCTCTCTCTCCACTCTATGTATCTTTCCTTTCATTTCTCATGTATCCCATCATTTCTGTCGAATTGAACTCTGCCCTGCATCTCTGTCCCCTCTCTCTCTCTCTCCCTTTCCTTTTTCTTCTCCCAATTTCAAGCTTAGTCAAACCTTCGCTTTCCTTTTCCACCTCTTGCCCTTCTCTTTGGGTGTTTTGCAATTCCCAGATGTGGTTTTTGTGCAATTCCTAGATTTGGGGTTTTTGCAATTCTCAGAGGCATGGCGAGGTAATCGGTGGGGAGTCGGGGTTTGTGGAGTTGGGGGAGTGAAAGACAGCAGTGGCTTGGGGTTAGAACACTTAGGTTTCTTGTGGGGCTGCAGGACTTTCTTCGAGGTCTCTGTCATGGCCGTTCCGACTCCGAGCATGTAGAAACGATGGCAATTTTTAGTGAAGAATCTCGAGACGGACTTGGATTTCTTAGATTTGTTTCCGTCAAACCCAATTGAAGGCGAAAGCAAGAGACGGTCTTAGTAGTCTGAAGCATTTTGGGGGGTCTCGCTAAGACCACGTAGTGAGGTCGTTAGTCCCTACGAGTCCCACCTAATCTCATTAAAACTAGGGCTGGAAAAAATTCCCAAAAATCCCAAACCAAACCGAAAAAATCCCAAACCCAAACCGAAAATATCCCAAACTTTGGTAATCCCGTACCGAAAAATTTGATATGGGATTGGTTTTTCAGATTTCATTTTTCGGTATTCCCGAAATCCCGAAACCTTCTTTTCCTTTTGCTTTTGGTTCGTACTTCTCACACTGCCAAAGAACAAAGTTTGCAGAAAAGTAAACTGCAATATCGATATATATTACTAAAATAATCAAATTGTCCATAAAAGCAAACTGCAATATTAAATATATATTACTAAAATAATTAAAGTGTGCAGAAATGTACATGACTCTTGTGTGCTGTCCAAATTACAATCAAGAAAACTACAAACATAGCCTATTATATAATATTAAAATAATAAAACTTTACAGAAAGATGTCTAAAGACTCAGACTCTTTAGACAAAGTCTCTCTCCCATCTTTGCCTTCCCCAAAGTCTCCATCTCTGCCTTCGCCAAAATCTCAAGACTTTTCTGTCTCTCCTCTCGAATTCGAAGACCCACCCATCCTCTCACAATCAGACTCTGACCAACTCTTTCCACTCTAGCCACCACCACTCCTCACTGCTTCATCCCCACCTCTGATTCTTTTCAGTGATTCTCTATATGTGTGGGGTTTCAAATCAAGGTTAGGGTTTCAAATTAGGGCTTAGATTTCGAATTGGGGGCTAAGGTCAGGAGAAAAACGAAGGTCTGACTATCTTTACACTTTGTCTCTCTCTCTCTCTCTCTCTCTCTCTCTCTCTCTCTCGACCTTCAGTTTTCATCGATTCACCAGTGTCGAAATCCACAGAGCATCTCCGTTTTCGATTCATGGTTCCTGGGAATGGTTAGTTCTATGAAGGGTGCTGGAAGGAATAAGTTTCTTGTTTTGATTGGTGTGACAAGGAACGTTGTTTTTCTCAACCCTAATAACTCCACTCGAGACATGGGAGCCTCTTCTTGGCTTAAGCTTGTTTCTCAAGGTTAACGTTGATGGGTCTTGGAAGCCTCCCATGGCAGCAAGCGGATTGAATCATCAGCCACAAAACGCGCTCAAAATTCAGACCATATAATAGGATGGGGATTGTTTGCCCTCCCACTTCCCATCACCTCCTATTTCAGCAGTCACGGTTAAGTCACGTCAACATTTTATATTGATTTTTTTATAAAAATAATAAGACAAAAAACAATAAGAATATAAAATGTTGACGTGACTTAATCATGACCGCTCAAATAGGAAATGATGGAAGGGAATAAGAAGTGGGAGGGCAGACAATTCCCCTCCATATAAATAAAAGACATGAAGATGAAGAACATCTTCCGCTTTCGCATGATCACCTCATGTGATTAACAAATCAATGATGGACATGTCATAACTAAAACTGTTCATATTTTGAATTACAATTTATCCTTAAAAAATTATAAACGGAAATCATCTTGTGATGCACACGTACCAATACAAATCACTGTTTTAAAAATCCCCGTCGAGGCACTAGGCAGCTGGCCACCGCTCCGATTAATATCTAGGCATTTGAAAATTAAAAAAGGGTGCCTAGACCTGCTGAGGCGCCCGCCTAGCCTGCCCAAACCTACCTAGGCACCCGCCTAGGTTGCGACTTACTTAGGTAGAAGAGACTTGTTGAATACTTCAATGAGCATACATTATATGCTTGTTCCTCATGTTTTTTATTTATTATGTTCCAATACTTCATAATATATGTGTCATTTCATTTGTAGTTTATGATGAAATTATATATATTTTAAGTATAAATATACACTTATTTACATGAAATATAATGGATTTAGTTAAATCCACCTAATCTGCCTAGACGTTCGCTTAGATGCCTAGGCGCTAAGCCACAACTCGCCGACTGACTAGCGCCTAGCATTTTTTAAAACCTTGATACAAATGGACAAGTTTGGTAACAATTAAGATTTTTATGATGAACCTTCAATTTATTTGATATGTATAAATAACCAACGATATGCAGTTTAATTGATTTTTTAACAAATATGATCTTTAATGGTGATTTTTGTTGTTGTTTTAAAACGGTGTTCTACTTTTTAAGTTTTCGTTGGAAATGACATTTTACTCTAAGTGAAAAATTTAAGCTGTGAGTTATTTATAATGATTAGATATGAAACTTGTTATGCACTGGTAAATTTGAAACCTTCTATTGTACAATACTACTAGAGTCTAGATCATATAAACTAAGATCACTACCACTTGTTAATGGATATAATTTACCTACTCAACTAAAGTTAAAAAAAAAAACATAATTTTTTTGTAACAGCCCATCCCCAATTTGTATATATTTTAATCCCCGAGTATGTAAAATGACAGAAATGCCCTCGAGGCTTAGTGATGTAGATGCACATATGTAGAATTAAATTATTTTTCTCAAAGACGTTATTAAATAGTACGGATCGTCACGAGCAGGTGATGCGAATTAGGGTTGAAGGGGGTTCGTAACGAAAGTGTTACGAACATTAGAAAATAATTGGGTTGGTTTAGTTTAATTGGACCTATTTATGTAAGCCCTAAATGCCATGGCCCAATAAGGGCCTTGTCTTTTTATTTTGGCCAACCCGTGGCCTTTACACTCTCTCACACACACACACATACACACACACACACACACACACACACACTCACGTCAACCTCACCATTCTCTCGAACCATCTTCCACGTCCATACAACCCGAGTTACCTAACCCTTGAACACCATTAAAGCTTCACGGATCGAGCTATATGATACCATATTCTTGCTCCTTGTGAACTCTTGAAGCTAGGGATGCCATTGGTTAAACAAATAGGCTTCGAAATCACAAGCTCCATAAAAACTCCGGCGAAGAGTCGAGTTTGTCTCGACGTGATCGTCGCAATTTTACGGAGTTTCAAGGCTGAAAAAGGTTCCTAATTTACTCAATAAGGACCCTTGACTAAGGGGTTGGAGAATTTCAGTTTTAGCCGGATTTTTCCAAGGGGTTTTCAAGTCACCTTTCATTGGTTTTAAGGCTCTAAACATGTATGGATATGTTATACTATTTCAGGGCTTCAAATCCATATAAAATTCAAGGGTTTTAGTTGAGTTTTGACCTCGAATTAGAGTTGGAGAAGTTTGCCGGCAAGAACACCCAAAATCCGGTGTTTTTCTTCATGTTTTCCGGCGGGCTAAGTTTGTACATGGGCCAAATTGGTCCTAGCCCAACTAGGAGTAAATGTTTTAGGTTTATGAGTGTGAGCCTAGGTTCAGAAACCCAAATTCGTGGGCTGTTTGGTCAACCCAAAGACCAAACCCAATTTGGTTTAGAAAAAAAAGAAAAAAAAAGGGGTTAGAATCTGTTGGGCTGTTAGGCCAGCCCAACCTTTTAGTTCTTTCTAAATTTGGACCTAAGCTATTTAAACGGTTTAGGCCTTATATTTAAAAAGGAAATTAAGTCCATCTAGTTTAAATTGGGCTTCACAATTAAACTAGTTTAAGTCCAAAAATTATTCTAAAAATGTGAGGATGTTCGTGGTGTTGAGTAGGCCACGATGGTATATCCAAATATCCCATTTGAGCAATATATGAGAAATTAATCCTAGGTTTCGTATATGTACGTTATAATTAACTTTAAATTAGTGGTTTCTCATATAGGTGAGACGTACACGGAGGATGAGCGTGGCCAGGCAAGACTTAGGGGTTACGACCCAACTACATATCAGTGAATGGACTTTTGGTTTTCTATGTATGCGTATATATGATTTGCGTTTTTCCCATAAATGTTTTAAATGGAATTATGTTCTATATGCCATGTCCATTGCGTTACCTGTTAATACATGCATTAGTATAGATGTGCATAGCATTCATTGATGCTGCGGAGGTCCAGGTAAGTTCAGGAGAGTACTTATTGGCGATTGAGATTGCTGTGAGTATGGTTGTGTTTATATATGGTTGGTGTTCATTATCCTGCACCTTGGTGCTAGTGCTTTGCCCGTGGCCAGGAACTAGCCTTCACATGATCGTTCACCTCTCGCACCACACGTTCACCTTAGATCCAAGGCAAGTGCCAGCCTGTCATACATACCACCCTAGGTGGTTCTGACTCGTAGATGACTTGCGATACTTCGCACAGCCTTCACATGATCGTAGCACTTGAGCGTATGTATTTACACCCAGCCTATTGTACAAACCACGTTAGGTGGTTCCGACTCGTGTGCAGGAATGCATATTTATGAGTTATAGATTCAGCTGTACAAGTCACATTATTTTTACATTACATCACATCACCTAGTTTACATATTGCTTTGACATGGCATATATTTGGGATTTTGCATTATCGAGCATGATTTTAGAAACATATTTATATTTACTTTATGGGAAATTATACGGGTTTTACGGTGAGGGGTTATTATATTTGAAAAGTGAAAAGTGTTTTCAAAACCTTTGTTTTTGCCCACTCACATTTTCTGTTTTGCGCCCCTCCAAGTTCTAGGCATACGTTCAGATTGGTGGCTCACAATGATTCCACAGAGGTTCTGACAGCACTGTAAAATAATGTAAAATTTCCCTTCATGTTCTGTATGATTAATACTTAGTCTGCTAGACTGCAGGTAGGTTATCTATGTTTTGAACATTGTATCGTTATCTTGCACCTCATATATCACCCTAGTACACTTAGGTAGTTTCGGTTTTTAATTATTCACATTTTCATATTACTCTCACTTACGCACTGCGCACATGGCTACGTCACCCTCACGTGAAGGCCAACATGCCTCGATTTAGATCGGAGTGTGTCATTTTCTCTTTAACTAACATCACCACCACTTGTTAGAATTGAAAATATTTGATAATTTCATATGAATTACTTCTTTATGTGAATAATTAGGTGCATTTATCTAGTTAACAAATCATTGATTCACACATGTCATTGAAAATAAATGGAGATCATCTAGTACTCCACGCGTATAGAACAAATCCACAAGTTTGATAACAATTAAGATACTTATTCTTACGGTGAACTTTCCTTTTATTTAATAAATATTCTTTTTGCTCGAATTTGTTTGATGGGGTGTGCTATTCACACATTTTTTTTTACTTCTCACACACTCCTGTTAATTTTTGTCTGTTAGACATTCTTCAATTCATCCGATTCAACGGTCGAAATCTAAAAAAGTGTGAGATAAGTAAAAAAGAGTGTGTGGATATCACAGCCCTTATTTGATAAACCAAAGATATGCAATTAATTTGTTTTAGCAAAATTGATCTTTAATAGTGAATTTTCTTATGCAATGATATTATACTGTTTTTGTAAACAATATTTTACTATGAGGATTTAGGCTCACAATCAATCATCTATAATAATTACAAAGTGAACTTTTTATCTAGTGAGTTGAACTCAAAACATTTTATTTTACAATGTTACTAGAGGGAGTAACTTAGTGATTGATACGAATTTTAGGCCTGTATTTTACAAAGCACGTTTTGAGTTTAATTTCTGACATTAGTGAATTTCATAATGGCGACCAACTAAAATGTCTCTGTGAGTCTTCTTGGCCTTGAAAAAATGAATCGCCTCTTTCATTTTTGGCGGGGGATTTTTTTTTTAGTACATCAATATTTTTACACTTGGAGGATGAGCCACACAATGGGCAACCTAATTTGACATCGAATTTACTATCCACGAAATTCAAACATAAAACCTCTAACTTCCAAGTGAAGATTACCAGACCGTAGCACTGAGTGGCTGAGAGGGAGGATTTAGCAGTTGGTTGACATTGGTAAATCATAGGAATGGCCAAATTAAAAAAAAAAAGAAAAAAAAAGAAAAACAAGAGAGAAAGAAAGAAAGAGGAATGAGAGAGAGGGAGAGGGAGAGGGAGAGAGAGTTGAATTCATTGTTTAGATAGAGAGGGTGCATTGTTAGTTGTTGGGGGTGGTCGGCCACTTCTCTCTTCTCGCGCTCTTCCTCATCGAGCGAGAAAAGAGAAACACAAAACACACAAACAAATCCACCAAAATTATCCATTTCCAAATTCCACCACGCACACACCCAAACCTAATCTACATTTATCTCCTCCAAACCCTAACCCCCTCTCTACCCATTTCCTCGATTCCCTCTACTCATCAATCGCCTCTTCCCCATCCCCAAAATTCCGCCTTTGCCACCGCCGCCCCATGAAATTCCCTCCGCCGTCGATTCGATTTAGGGTTTGGGCTTGTTCGATGCATTCTCTCCCCTGACAGATCCTTCGCCGGTTCGCTTTCGCAGGTTAGCTCTCCTATCCAATTTCTTCGTTTCGCGTTCGTCAAGTTTTCTCTGGAGTTGATGCTTATAAGCAAAACACGCCTTGTTTTCTTTTGGGATTTCTTTTTTTACACGGAAGAAATGATTCGTGTTGTATTTTTTAATCTTTATATGAATTGTGGGCTTGTTGCTTTGTTTAATATTTATTATCTTGTGATGGCCGTGGTTAGGGTTAGGGCAATTAGGCAAATGGAAGGGTCGGGTGGCAATCTGGACTCGTTTAGAGCTTCTCCGGGAAGCACTAGTAATAGGCGGTATGGGGTGTTATCGGCTTCCAATATTATTCAGGCGCCAATTTCTACCTTGTTGGAGTACTCGGGTATTCTCCGCGGCCGCACTAATCTCCAAGAAGGTGAGTCTTTGATTAACGGGCGTAGCGCTGCTGCGTTTAGGGATCACCATCAGAGTCAGCTAGATCAGTCACCGACAACGACAAGCAATGATGGGGAGGTTTCTATTAGGATAATTGGTACAGGGGAACAGGAGCATGATAGGGAAGGACCTGGGATAGTAGCTGGACAGTTGAGGGAAGTTACTGCACCGCCAAATGATGTTTCTGTACCACCACTGGCTGGGGTGGCCTCTGTAGCATTGGGAACGGAGGAGGTGGGTCAGACAGATGGCAGAACAGATCGTAGTTCGGGAGAGGGAATTCCCCAATCGTTAAATGGAAGTGCTGCTGGAGAAGGAGGTGATGGAGCTGGGGCTAATGGCAGGGATTCTTCTTACCAGAGATATGACATTCAGCAGGCTGCTAGGGGGATTGAACAAGTCCTGCCCTTTTCCTTGCTTCTATTGGTGGTCTTCATCCGCCAGCATTTGCAAGGTCAGTGTCCTGCCAACGTATTCTGCAAGTGTCGATGACGCTTTTCTACTCCAAGGGATAAATGTTTACGCATAGTGATAATGGGGAATTTTCTATTTCATGCTGTCCTAGTTTGCATTCAGATTCATAAGTGATAGCCTTTTCAGGATTGGTGTATATCTGAGAACCTAAAAGGAGTTGATTTCGTTCTTATGAATTAATTGTGCATGCCTGCATTTGTACACTAATGGTTATTAGTTGCAACAACATATGGCATATTAAAGCTCACCTTTTTAGGCCACTTCTCCCTTCCTTCCAAATTAGTGACAACTTTTCATTTTGCAATCATTACAGGTTTCTTTGTTACAATTTGGATTGCTGCCGTTATGTTCAAGTCAAATGATATATTAAAGAAACAGACAGCTTTGAAGGTATTCGTAATATAATTTTATTTGTTTTCCAACTTTCAGCAGAGGCTCTTGTGTTTTGTATTGGCATTTTTTGTTTGTTAAGAATAGATGCTGTTGGTGGCTGCAGGGAGAGAGGAAAATTGCAGTTCTAATAGGCATTTCTCTTGCATTCGTGTTGCATGTGGTTGGTGTTTACTGGTGGTACCAGAATGATGATCTTTTGTATCCATTAATTATGCTTCCTCCTAAAGTTATACCACCCTTCTGGCATGCTGTTTTCATCATCATGGTGAATGGTAAGAACCTCTTTCCTCCCAACTTGTTATCGTGGCTGTTCTCTTTTAAAAAACTTGCATTCTGCGGCAGCACTCTCATGATAGCAATGATGAGTTAACATTTAGTTTTTGTTTCATATAAATATTCAAATCTCTTCGACAAAGGATGATTCACTATTCATCAGTAATTGTTTTTATGTAGTGTGTGAAACTTTTTTGGTGTGCCATTACAAATATATTTTTAGCTTTCTGTTGTTGCAGATACTTTTTATTCACTATGAAAGGCGGAACACACCCGTTTACTTTTACCTTGAATTTTATTTGCCTTGTGTCATATTTGAACGCTCTGTGCGTGTCAGGCAAAATAGAAAAAAATGCTTCACACGTGTTTCTCCATCAAGCGTTCAGTTAGAAAACTGTTATTGTTATCAGATGCTTCTTCTTTCCTATTTCTGTGTAAATTTTTTTTATGGGAAACTTATGTTAGTTAATTTTAGAGCCTTGCGATGCTTACTTCACATTGGTTATTTTCAGACGCCTTGGTCCGGCAGGTAGCAATGGTGCTGAAGTGTTTTATATTAATGTACTACAAAAACAGTAGAGGCCGAAACTATCGTAAGCAGGTGAGGTAATAAGTAGTTAAGCAAAACTAGATTTGGGTAAATTATTTTGTGGGAAAAGAATAAGCCAGGAGCTGGCTCAAGAGAGCATATTTAATCACCTCTCATCTTCATTTGATTTCTAGAACAAATATGAGGGGATATGTTCATATAATCGACAGTTTTATCCCTTTTTTTCTCCAAAATTCTCGACTGAAGAAGTGCCTCTTTTACAGGGTCAAATGCTTACTCTGGTTGAGTATCTACTGCTCTTGTACCGTGCCTTGTTGCCAACACCAGTGTGGTATCGGTTCTTCTTGAACAAAGAATATGGGAGTCTCTTTTCGTCACTAATGACAGGGTTATATTTGACTTTCAAGCTCACATCTGTTGTTGAGAAGGTAATAGTTTATGCGTTTGATATCTGTCAAGTTTTCTGACTTCTTCATTAAGAACATCTTTGAGAATGAGTTGTTTCTCACTTTTTATTACTGTTTATGCCTCTCCCCTTGTTTGCTTTGGTTAGGTACAATCCTTCTTTGCTGCATTGAAGGCATTGTCACGTAAGGAGGTGCACTATGGCGCATATGCAACATCAGAACAGGTAAACCGGATTTCTTGTTCTGCCACTAGAATGTGCTATGCAGTCGAATGGACTGTATGGGTCCAAACTACATGCAAGTTAGCGGTACTTTTCCAGTAGGATAATAGTTTCTTCCCAAATATGTACAAAACTAATGTGCTAATGTACTCAATTGTTCGATGCTTAGTGTGGAGCTTTGTGTAGCACATCCAGAATATAAGCAACATCTGATTGATGAGCTCAATCCTTAGCAAGCTCTATTTGTTACAATTTGAGTATTGAGGGTTTCCTTTTTATTGTTGTCGTCAGTTGTTAGATTATGAATAGAACCTAAACGTCTTTAAACCTCTGAATGGAATACTTGAAGTTGAGCTTAAGTATTCCAGTATTTCGGAACTAAAAGTTGGCTTCATCCTTTATTTGTCTTGGGTTCAATCCCAATGCCAATGATGGCATTCAAACTAATCATTCATTCACTGAATTTTATTTCTTTTACTATTTGGCAGCTAAGAATTAGTTAGATTGGTCTTAAGAAAAAAAAATCTGACATAACATTTTTGCCTTGGGATTTTAAGGTTTTATGTGTTTCATTTCGGTAGTTATGATACTTTCATGGAAGAGCTTGTGGTTCATGCATTCTCAGTTGTCGGTTGTTTGATGCAGGTCAATGCAGCTGGCGATTTATGTGCTATTTGCCAGGAGAAGATGCATGCTCCTATCCTACTGCGATGTAAACACGTCTTTTGTGAGGACTGCGTATCAGAGTGGTTTGTTTACTTCTCCCGTGCTACCAATTTATCATCTTTGGGAAACAAATTAGATTGATGATTTCTTGTTAAAATTCGTTTCCATTTCCATGTAATTCTCCGGAAGAATGAATGAACATGTATTAAACTGCTTTGCTCGCGGTACCCGTTCTGGCTGCTGACACATTTTTTTCTTCCAGGTTTGAGAGGGAGCGGACGTGCCCATTATGCAGAGCTTTGGTTAAACCCGCAGATATCAGATCATTCGGCGATGGATCAACGAGTTTGTTTTTCCAGCTGTTCTGAAGCAACCATCCACTGTAAAAAAAAGAAACCCGAAGAGCATTTCTGTTTCGGAGCTCCGGCTCATATTGGAAGCAGCCATCTCCCAAATCCATATCGTCATAACTATACACTGGTATATTCGATTGTAATTTTTGGTCTGCCTTGTTCACGTCTTGCCCTCGCAAAAAAAAAAAAATTAGAACGGTCGGGTATAACTGAACTTGGTACTGTTCATACGTCGTATCGAGAAAAGGTCAAATGTATGTAATCCGCCAATTTAAGCAACAGAAGTTGTTTTGATTACACACCGTAACCATATATAACTGTTTGTTTTCCATTTTATCGTTTTGTTTGCCTCCCGTCAAAGCTAACTTCCCGCCACCTATTTTTGCTCCTCTTTCTTTAGAACCTTCACTCTTGTAAATGTATATATGGGATTGTTCGCCAACGCCTCTCTCCAACCTTAATCGATCTGGATGTAACATCTTCGACCGGAATCTCTCTCGATTGCATTCTTTCGCTTGATTTGAGAAGTTTCGACAGCGTTTTGATCCGGATATGGTGATGGCAAGGGGAGGGAGGTACGTGCACGGCCGGGTGGAAGTTGCACCACCCCAGGTGATATCCCACGAAAAATGTTCGAATTCTCCGAAACGGGAGACGATTGCCGAAGAAGGGTCGGAGAGCTTCGAGATTCTGCCGAAGAGGGTGGTGTTTCTTCTTCCGGTGTTCTTTTCTTTGGTTTCTTACCTCATACTGTATCGTCAGATCGTTTGATGTAGAGAAGGGGGAAAATAGGTTGGCAGATTAGGAATGTGAGGCCCTTTGATTGCTTCTGAAGTTGTTTATCTTGCAAGTTGCAAAAAACAGAAAAATGAAAAAAACTCGGAAAAATTTCCTCTCTCCATTTTTCAAAATGCATGCATGAATGTGATGATATTTAATTTTGAGAGGAAAAAGAATTAGATCGGAAGTTTGTTTCACTCAGTGTTTAAAATATTATGGAATTGTCGATATTTTTGTCGAAATATCGGAAAAATCAAGAATACGTATGGAAAGAAGAGTGAAATGCAAACTTCATCCTACTTTGGCGATATATAAGAAAATCAATGAATACCAACAATATTTACCAATTTACTACATAAATTTTGCCGGAACTCGTTGTAGATTTCAAAATTTTGAATTTTTTTTTTGAGAAAATTTTCTTTAATTTCAACTAAATCTGAATGAGTTGATACCCACACCATTGCAAATTTTCATAATTCCCATTGAAAATAACCAATATCGATATATCCATAAATTTACACATCGATATTTGAAACACTGGTTTCACTGTATTTGTTTCTAGGTGTTTTATTTAATTTTTAAAGGGAAAATCGCAATGTTATAATAAAAGAAACAAGAGTAATTATAAACCCTCTCATTTTGAAGAGAAACTTCGATTAGATTGTCTGGGATTGATGAAATTAGTATAATATCGGACGAGACTAAAATTTAAAAGATAACTATTGTATAAAAATGTTTTACAAATAACGTACGAGACTAAAATTTAAAAGATAACTATTATATAAAAATGTTTTACAAATAACGTGGTCGGACACTCTTACTCATGATTTTTTTTATTTTATTAAATCTTACCATTCATTTCATTGTGGCGTTTCATGTTGTGAAGGATTTCCCCATCCTCTTTCCAACCTTTGTCCGGGTCAAATGATTGGATTTCCAACACATGAGAAGTTAGACAAATTGCACAAATTTCATACAATTAAAATCTCGTTTTTCGTTTGAGCAAGCGATATTAAGGGGAAAAGATCTGGCAACAAAACCTCGGGTGCAGTGGTGGACGCTCTAAGCTACAAACCCCATAAAACTAACAATATTATTTAGAACAAGAAATAAAAATCGACCAAGTAAGAATTCTGAAAACTCAAGAACAAATATCGTGCACACTGGTTGTACAAGGAAGACATGGTTTTATCTTGTGCTAAGAGGTCAAAAGGGTACTAGAAATAAACTCAAACCTCAAACAAAACATAACAAAATATTACATCCACGGATTGATAAAGTTGCAGGCAGAAGAAGAAGGCCCCCTTCCACCTTCCTCCTTCCTCTTCCCCTCTCCAAGAGGAAAAGGAAGAGGAAAAAAAAAAAAAACAAATGCTACACTAATCTTTGATCTTTTACGAAAACGAACAACGAATGCTTAAGCAGAAGTAGGAGGAGGTCTTTTAGTATCTTCTGCTGCTACTGAGAGTGTTTTAGTAGCAGCTTCTGCTGTTGTCGGCGATTTAGTTATACTTTCTGCTGTAGGAGGTGTTTTTGTAGTAGCTTCTGTTGAAGAAGGTGTTTTGCCATCTTCTTTCTTGTGAGCTAAGGTATCGTTGCCTGGCATGGCCTGATTCGCAAAAACGTCTTTATTTTCTCGTGGCTTGGTAAGGACAGGTGATATTTCTTTAGTAGCTGGTGAGGTTGCAGATGAAGAGTCCTCTGGAGGCGGGGATGGGGGTGATGATGAGGGCGGGGAAATGGAGAGCATCCTGGAGACGCCGGTGGGGCTGGTTAAGGGGTTAACTTGTGTGACTTCTTCATCATCTTCTAAATACACAACATCCTGCATTGTCAGCTGGTGGTATTCAACAATTTCCCTCAGGAACCGATTCTCGCGTGCATAAACTGAATTCTCGTTCGCTAATCGAGCCTTCTCCGCCAGAAGTGTCTCCAGTTGAAGGCGGATCTGATATGATCACATGTATATATATGTCAGAAACATTTCTAAATTGCATTTAGTCGCACTATTCGAGCGATATTCTAATTTAAACTATACTAAAGGAAGGAGAATTCAAACTTGGATGCGGATGGGGGCACAATGTCCTAGCAAATTTCAAGTTAGTCGTACTATTCTACTTGTGGATCGTCAGTAAGTAAAAACAGAAACATACTAAGTCATCATCAGCTCCGTGGTTCCCCTTGTCACGATTCTCGCGAAGGCGTTTATTTTCTTCTTCTAGTTGAGAACATCGTTCCTTCGCAAAAGCCAGATCTGCCTTAACGGTTTTCAGCTCCCGAAGAAGTAATTTTGCTTTAGCAGCTGTCGCCATTGCAACCTGTGACAAAAAACAAACACCATTTATGCATTCATCCGGCTCAAGGTAAGTCTAAATGAATCGCAAACGAAAAGCGAAAATCACATCCAAAACACATTATCAACATATAATTCAGCTCAAGTCAGATCATTTCGTCTTGTGATTACACAAGCCAGTCACACGCAATTACATAATTGCCACCTTACGTCGCGTGATGCCTTGAGTTGAGTATCGTGGTTCTTAGGCTGCAGCGGTGAGCTGTTCTGGTTCCCATCATAAGAAGCTTGATTTTGTGCATCTGGATTGTCTCCTCTTCGTTTAATTTGCTTTTGGATGTCGGCGGTCTTATTCTCCACTATCGTTCGACCTTCCTGAAAACGAAACACAAAAACACAAGGCACATTATGAACATACTTGTTTCCCAAAGTACTAAACTCGACGTACATCCATTATCTTCAATTAGCAAGCAGGGAATTTTAATTACCTCGAAAGCCTTCTCAAACGTGTCCCCGAGCTGATTAAGGGAAGTTGTGATTCTATCCAACCCCTTTCGGATTGTAGGATTTTCCGTTCTTCTAGAGTTGTCATTTGACTGATAATATGGTTGTCGTTGGAACTGTCTCCAAAAGGGAAAGATACAACAAAACTCAGCAATCAAAATAACAAAAGCTAAAACGAAATGGTTATCAAACGGGCTAAACTAAAGGTGTCTGAGACGTGTGTATTTGTAGAGAAAGTAGGAAACTTGAAGGAAGCCCATTTCATAATTTCATACAAAGATCAAGTTGGAGATTCACCTGAGCGCCACCGGAGGCAGCGGAGGGCTGTGATCTGAGCCCTCCAGCAATATCATCTTGTGGAAATTCACCATCCTCTTCAAGAATGGCCTTAGCTTTCCGAGCCAGAACACCCCAAAACCCGGATTTTGCAGATGCATCGTCATAGGCAGAGAAGTCCTGCATTATTTACAGCTATGATCACAATCTCCTCACTTTTGTCAATAAGACGATATTCTAGGCAACTTTAATCTACATCAAATTTCGAACTCGGAGGCTGCATATTATCCTAACCAACTGGCCTAACTCACGCAATCACAATTCAATACAAATAAAACCAACCCAGATAAGCAGATCAGATCAGAAAACATAGAACTATTACGGAATTTAAAAATTCCAGAAGAATGACTGAAAGATCCACGGCAGTTAGAACAAAAGGAAACCTTGGATCGGTTGTTGCGTTCTACGGAAAGCGCAGAAGCACGAATGGCCTGAGCGGCGAGAGACGAAGATGAAGAACCGGAGAAGGAAGACGAAGACTGCAGAAGGGAAGATGAATTCGTTGCAGAATTGTCGTCTGGGGGGCGATGAATGATCTCTTCTTTGAAGGTTGACGACCTTGTTATCCCCTGCCTTCTCCTGTACGCCATTTCCGCTGCGGGAGCTTTACGTATTAGTTGTTAACGGGTTGACTGGATATTATTCCCTTTCGATGATCGTCACCGTCGCGATGACAACGACGGAGGAGGAGGAGGAGGAGAAGGAGGAAGAAGGCGGTAGGTTATTTTTGGGTGGCGTAAGTAACCAACTCTTCCGCCTTTCCTTCCCAGAGCAAATAAAAAACCGAAATACGAAATGAACGAATGTTATACCGCAAAACACACACAAAACAGAAACAGAAAAAAAATTAGAACTCAGCCATTTTTAACTAATAAAAGTCACACACTTGGAAATGCGACAATCCAAATTCACATTTATAACATGTTTACTTATTTGAAATGAGAAAAATTATTGATTCAAGAAAAGTCAGAATTACACGATCGCCTTTGATTAATCAAAATGCTAATGTAAGAGAAGTTCTGGACTGAAATACTTGCATGATTTACTTGTAATGGATTTATAACTAAAAATATCCTAATGGGCTTATATCGATGCCACGTACGCGTATGCATATAAATAGCCGTATGTAGGTATTTTTAAAATGGTTGAAATGTCACGTCCCGGCTTGGGCTTGACTTCGCCAACTTCTCAGTGGGTCACCCATCCTAGGATTACTCTCGCGCGAACTCGCTTAACTTCGAAGTTCCAATGAAATCTGAAGACAGTGAGCTCCCAAAAAGCCTCGTGCTAATTGTAGGTGGGAATGCATATATAAGACTTACAGGATCCTCACATCTGGGCGATATGAGATCTTACATGAAATCACTTTTAGTTAAAATATTTTTGAAACAAATTATGAGTAAAAATGCAAGTGAAACTTGAACAAACACTTAAAGTGCTTCCAGTAAAAAACATATAAAAAAACATATAACTGGTGCTTCTTGCGAGAAACACTTTAATTACAATTGAAACTAATAAAATATTTCTCTAAAAACGTTTTTAATCATTTTACGAGCCCATAAAAATCAAAATTAACTCCAATAGGAAAATACTCAGTAGTAGCGAACCAGATTAAGAGGTTTTACCTTTCTGATATAGATTAATCATTGTGTTCCCACTAAATCGACCTAATTTCGAGTAGAAAAAGGGGAAAAAAAATTTAAGGAAAGAAGATGCAACCTAATAATTTAGAGGGGGAGTGTCGCACAAACATGTTGTAAAATGTTGTCGTGGGACAACTCACGAATATGTTGGAGAGGAAGTTTGAACGTTTGGAAGTGGACCTTGCCAGCTGTTTGACGTGAGAGCCATGCTTGTGTAATATAATCTATGGATTATCTAATTAATTGCTTCATCAACAAGTAACCCTTATCATATCACTCTTTATCGTAAACGGCTAATGTAATTAAACACAGACCCATAAACCCTGAACCAAAATATAATATTAAAAAAAGCCTATTTATCCTAGAGCTTAGTTCGTTTTGGAGAAGTAGAAGCACTTCCAAGTTCTTTTCCGAAAACATTTGGAATTATTTAAAAAAAAAAAATTGAAACGGATGAGGAGGGAAATTCAAACTTGGTGTAGAGAAAAAAACACACAGTTTTAGCCAACTTGGCAAAGCTCATGTCTGTATACCCATGTTATTAAATCGGAAATTTAGGATTTTTTTATTAATAATAGTGCCAGAAAGGGGACCTTTTCACTTTTAGAACTTAACTAGCTTTCTTACAAGTTACAGCTGAAGAGCTAAATCAGTATACTGACTACTGAGTACCCACCGATGACTGGTTTTGATTATCACCATAAAGCTGCTGATTTCTCATCTCTCTCTGATAGTTTTATCTCGGCTGGGAAGACCATCAGCTCTGTATCTGAACCTTTCTGCAAGCTTAATCTATCTCGTCCTGAATAATTTATCCTACCAAGTTGGGCTCTCAAATATGGCAGATCAAATGTGAACTGTTGAGCCAGCATTGGCCTGCCTTGGTCGGGTTTCGAAGCTTGGGTTGCCTCAGACTTTGTCTGATCATCATCTCCTCTCAAATGCAATGAACTCAGTTTGTTCTTAGTTTTGCTAAAACTGGCAAATCCCATGTTGTTCCTCAACCTTGGGTCCAAGAAATTTGACTGAGAACTATAATCTGAAGGCTGCTTCAAGGGTTGTGCTTGATTAACCCACTTCCATTGGTTCGGTATCATTGGTGTCGAGTTGTTGCCTGTGTTTTTGAAGCCGGAAACTGAGCAACTGTTGTCCGCAAGTCCAGCATGATGAGATTTCAAGGAAGAAGAGTTCGGATGAATTTCATTGCATTGGACTTTCCCTCCAACTGTAGGACTTTGGATGCCCATTTCATCACCTAAAGATCCCTTTTTTCCGGTGATTTCCATAGTTGAAGGATGCTCATTAAGTTTGTCCTGGAAATTATGACTTGGTGGTGAAGTAAACACATTGGTCAGAGGACTAGGTGCCAATTGGGAAGAGGTGGATGCCAAAGGAGCTTGACTTTTATGCATTTCGGAATATCCAAGTAACGTCTTTCTAGCAATCTTCTGAGCTGTTGGTCCTAAATCTTTAACAAATAACATCAAGCTTTCACTGTAACCAATGTCCTGCTGAGTCACCTACACCAAAAAATGACTTGTTCTCATGGCGGATTTCATGACATCAATCATCGGAAAACACACATGAAAATCTGATTCAGTTTTCTTAGCCTTGCAGGAAATATGTGCTGTCTATAACACTTGTGCATAACACAAACACAAGAAAAGAATACTTACATGCTCAAGTTGTTTTAATTTACTAATTACTGTCAGACTTGTCGACTCATCCTCATCGAAGAAGGATGTCCAAGGTCTATATGTGCTGCGCGGATCTCCTTCGAACGATCTAGATCTTCTACCATCGTGAGTACCTGTTATTAACAAACACAAGATTCAAGGATCTCAAGTTACTTTGTAGACTTTGTAATTACAAAGTTAGCATTAAAGCATTACATCTACTTTGCATCTTACCAGAAAGAACTCTGTGCTCTCTTGCATCAATATAACTGGAACATCCAATCTTTACTTGACTTCTCCTGAAATTTCATGAACTCCTAAGTGAGCACGGCATAGATTTCAATGTTTCTCCAAGTTTCATGGCAAGGGATTTCGTTTTTTTTAACAACTTTAAGATATGAGCTAGAAGCTGACCTGCCAGCTTCACCTTGAGCTTTCCTACCACTTCTTTGTCTTGTTTCTGAGAATTCAAGTTCAAAGTTGTCGGGAGAGGTTTTCAAAACATGAAATACCTTCTTCGCTAGTTCGTGAATGGCACGAGCCTGTAAAAACCAAGTGGTTTTATTCTGTTGGTGGACTATAGTAAGATTTTCTAGTTGGAGAATTCAGAGTAAACTTTCCAAAAGTTTTCAAGAGGTCCAATTAGCATACCTGTCTAAAATAAATGGTAGCTGTAGAATTAAAATGCATTGCATTTTCAGTTATTAAGAATGCATCATGCTGCAAACAGTTCATTAATTATCAGTTAGATGATAAATTAGATGTCACATTAGATAATATTTAAATACCAAACAGTCTAAGTAGCCAAATGTATAGCTTTTGATAATTGCTGAACCAATTTAGGTTAAGTTGTCCCCGAAATCGTTATGAACTTTTCTAAATTAGCTTCTTATTTGAACTTTTTCTGCCTTGTGGTGAAAAAGTAAACTACATTTAAAGCAGAAATAGTTTTGAGAAAGGTTACCTCAAATTGGTCAAGATTCTTATACATTCCTTCATGAAGTTTAGCCCTCATGGTCCCGAAATCCATAGGCTCTTCGATGATTTCAGAGTAACCCTCAACCTTGTAAAAAAGAAAACAAAAGAAAACAATACAAACCATATCTGAAAAGAGAAAGAAACATTCACCTTATGAGATGACAATGTAAAAACAAGATATGCACCTCATTCGGGTCAACTGGTTCAGCAAATATCTCATAGGTATCTTTCCTGCAATTTTCAAACACGTGTATCAACGATACAACATACCAAAGAAAATTTATAGCAAGGTTTTTGAAATGTATATATGACAAAATTAAACCTTTGTAATTTGTCAAGGATAAGCTCAAGTATTCGTTTTTCCGGCAACCATTTTGCAGATTCAGTCGATGGTTGATCTAACACAAGCACAAAGTCAGAACAAAGTTCATTTTTGTTGCAAAATCATGTAGTACAGAAAATGTACAGTGAGACTTGTCAAGGAAGAAATTAATGAGGTTAACCAGTAGAGGCAGCATGAACTCCAGGCTTAAGGCTATCTTTATCCTGCACAACCTGTTGATCTGATAGAAAAAAATACAAATGGACTGCAAATTCAACAGCAGCATTTCATTGAAATACAAGAGCAGGTAATTTAATCGGCAAAAAAGACTCACCAGTACTTGTTTGATGACCACCTTCGCCAGTTTCCACTCGACCCTGCACAACACATTTTAAAATGGGAATTTGGAACTTTAGTGCAAACAACAGAAAGGGAATTGGGGGACTTGATAGAATATCCCGCGATTAACAAGTTAACCAAACAACGGCAAGTAAACCAGACTAACTAGTCCAATTTAATTGAAATAGTTACGGATCACCATAAGAGAATATTGTCACATCCTATCCCACAACAGTAGTAAAATTTGAAACCGAGTGCAAACAACATAATGTGAATTGGGATATGATATATGAAAACCCCAACATTTATAAGTTCACCGAACAACAACGAGTACACTATAGTCCAATCTAACTGAAATAATCGGGTCCAGGACGAGCCATCAAACGAGATGTGACAATGCAATAGTGTCACAAAGGGAAACAGAAAACAAGAAGCAACTTTCCTGTTCCTGTGGGGAAGAAGGTGCAGTGGCAGCAACTTCATGAACAGGTCTGAGTTTTCTCTTCTTTCTGTCCCTTCTCCAGAAAGCAGGTCCCTGATCCTTCCCCACCTGGCTCTTCAACCGCTGCTGTGTACAAATACGACTACCAGCAATAGCAGTCGCAGTCGGACCAGTCGCACCCGCAAGCCTCGGCAGCTGACCAGCCTTACATACTTCCAAAGCAGATAATCTGGGGCTCCTCCTGTGGCCCTCTACCTTCCATTTTAACTTGTCCAATTTTCTACTGCGCAAACAGTTCATCAACAATTACCAAAACCCACAGAAAAATGAAACCCACATTGTTAAAGTTGAAAACTTTCGGACCAAAAAACGACAAAGATGAAAACTTTCGGACATCCTCGTACATTTTTGCACACAGGAACAAAAACCCACCTAGACATTTTCACAAACAACAAATGTAGCAGCTCTGCCGGGGTTTCGGGGGGTTTAGCTTTTACCAGGTGGTTTCTGTGTTTCCTGTTGGTTTATAAAACACAGGAAGGAAGAGGTGGTGAAAAATGTGAGATCAGAAGGAGGATCATGAGAGATTACAGTTTTGCAGAGGGTTGTTGTTTCTTTGTATGAGAGATACGTGAATATTCTGGTTAAGGTAAAATTGTTTAACCCCAAATGTGTGTTTCTATTTGGTGCCTATTTGTTCCATTCCAGGCTCCCCCCAGCTTTACCCTAAAACGATGCATACAATTATTATTTTCCTGATTTTCTTTGTAATGTAATAATAATTGAAAGTTAGTGATTTTCACTCTCTTTTTGTTTGGAGATGCCACGACCTCATGTCTGAAAATTAACAAATTAAATTTGACTTATATTGAAGAGTTCAACTTCTAATTATATTCAAACTTTTTGTGATAATAGTAACACCCCATCAATTTTTACTTTGACAAGCTAAACTCTTTGTATTTTTCAATTTCATTTTAATTCAACAGTCAATACAATATGAAGAATAACTATTTAGCATTACAGCTTAGAGATATTCAACTTCACTCATAAGTGAGAGATCTTAAGTTTGATGGTTCACTAACAAGTTATTATGACGAGCTTATTGTGATGATTTTTTAGGATACGTCCGGCGTAAATAATTTTTGCTTATTAGCTGAGTCCAATTTCAAACCCTTTATTGTAAATATAATATTGTAGTAAAAACAAAAATAACAGTTGAAAATATGGTCAATAGTACTTGCTGGGACTATACAGTTCAGAGACTTTCTTGAATGCTTTGAAGTATTCATTCTAAATGTTTTAACGACAATTGTTTTTAAAAAAAAAATCTGTAAGTTAAAATACTCGTAAGAACGTGTAAACACCCATTTTGATATAGTTTGCCGCAGCAGCAACCAAAATCCAACGACGTTCGGTCAAAATATTTTACATCACATGATTGAGGGAGGGGAGAGGTGATTTTATATTTGAGTCCGAATCCTCGCCAAATCTTTTTTTGTAAGAATTTCAGGAATTCGTAAATCGTGTAGTTAGAAATTATTTTAAATATTTTTATTTAAAAATAAACATAAATAATATTTGATAAAAATTGACTGCACGATACATGATAAACGGACACAATTTACGAATTTCTAAAATCTTGGCCAAATAGATTCTGAGGGGATTCTGTTGGTACATATTTTAATTTTACCAGGCTCTTTTCTTTGAGACATCGCTCGCAAGAAGCAAACGATTGCTCTGCATTTCAGATAAAAAATTTAAACCCACGCGCATCTCAGACATCGTGTGTCAACATTCTAATACAGTAAATTATTGAAGCTTTGAACTTTGAAAAATGCATAAATAAAAAACAAATAAAAAGTTTCCCTGCTGTTTTCCCTTGGGTTGGGTTCAAATAGCAACACTCAGGAGGTTGTTTTAGAGGACAAGATTGCTACCACTAAAATTTGGAGCTCAAGCCTACAGATGTTGAGGAATGCTACGCTCGTTCGTCCACTCACGTATAGACGCCGGTTAAATTGAATATATTGTGAGTATGCGTAGACGATTGTGAGACGTTAATGCATTCCACAACCTATTGTCATGGGAGTGTTCAAGTTCAAGGCTACATGATCAAGTCTAATCCCGCATGAGGTGTTTGAACCTCAAAACCTCATTCCATGACACTATGATGCATCAACAACTTAGGGTTGCTCTTAAACGTGCGGACGATAGTGAGATTGATGCATAATGAGTCTGTGGTAGAAGATTGTGAAGCGTTAATGAATTTTGAGGTCTACAATGTATTAAAAATCCAGAATTTCTCAAACGTTCGTGAATAGCAATGAAAAGTTGATGCACTGTAGTATTCACAATGCATTATGAGTGCTACAATGCATCAAAAATTCAAAATCACTCACACGCTCATGGGTTTTTAAGCCCGGTGAAATTCAACTAATATAAAAGCGATCAAAATATACATTAATGGACTTGGATCCCCTCCATGGGGATCATACGGATCAAGCCACAAGGGCCGTTCATAAAAAATCGTGCGGCTAAAATTAAATGATTTTTATATTTTTAAAAATAAAGCAGTTTCGTTTTGCGTAAAAAGTATTTAATTGTAACCGCACGATTTTTTATGAACGACCCATGTGGCTTTATCCCTAGGATTCCCATGAAAGGAATCCGAAGAGAATCCAAGTCCTACATTAATAGTTTGAAGGCAATAATGTCTTGGAATTTGGATACCCTTAACAAGCAAGGAAAGAAAGTACATTTTCTCTTTGGAAAATTAGTGCCTATGGATTAGGTTGGTGACATCACTGACATGGTGTTATGGTTGCTAGTGGTAAAATCTACAGCTGTATTATTCCAATTTCACAACAACAAAAAAAAGATAAAGATTCTCTCCTCATTTTTTCTCATTTACTTCCATCCTCTTCCTGTTTGTATGGTTACGGTTAAGTTACGTTTTTTTGTCTTTTTATCTCTATAAAAAAAAAATTGTTGACATGACTTAACCGTGACCACACAAACAAAGAGAGGATGAAAGTAGATGAGAAAAAAATGGAGAGATAATCCTCATTAAAAAAAAAGGCCAGTCTTAGGGGCCCACACCAAAAGTGAAGGTAGAAATTGGATGGGCCAATGGGCCCTAGAAACCCAATCGACAATCTAATTGCCCACGACAAAAGCTAGGACCATAAAGCTAAACGGTAGGCCCTACTGATCGTACGGTGGTGAGTCACGGTAACTCAATCATTCGACGCGCGTTGTATCACTGCTCGTGTTAGGTGGAAAAGATGAAAGGAGATGGACGGCCGTGATTTCATGAGACGTGCGCCGTGCGTTCACACGCCTTCGATTCGACTTGCGAGTTCACAAACGTCCTTTCCTTCCCTCATCTCCTTCATTTCTCCAACGACCGAGTGAGTGAGACCTTCGTCTTCCCCAAAACTCACGTTTTCAGAAATTTCACTGCATTTCTCAGATCGGAGCTTTATGTAACGATCGGAGTTGTTGGGGTTTTCGAAAGATCGGAGTAGTTTTGCTTTTGGGTTTCGTCTCTTCGGTAATTGCTCTGAACCCCCAAAAGATTTGAAATTTCTGATAACCCAAATTGTAATTTGTGTTTTTGTTGCGGAATTTTCCTTTTTCTCATTGTTTTTGAGGATTTGTTGTTAGAATTTGTATAAATGGCCGCCATTGCGTTGTGTATTAGTAGAAAAATGGGGTTTCAGATGCAAATGACGAGATGGGTATGTATGTTTTTGCAAGAAAAACTGGAACTTTTTGTTGAGGAAGAAGATTGATACTGATTGAGAGATGGGTTTACATTTTCATAGTCAAATTTTTGTTAGAGACTGCTGGCTGAGATTACTGTCAGCTCAACATCTGTTTTTCTTATGATTTCTAGGCTTTTAGATTAACAATTGTTAGCTTCAATTTCGGGGGTTTTCCATTTGACACTAACTCTTTCAAGTTTGGGGAATTTCTCAAATAATTAGTGTCCGTTGTGTAATTGGTTTTTCTTTTGGCCGATGGATTAATGCTAGGAATTTAAATTCGAGCTCGTTGTGTTGTTGAGTCTACTTGGCTATCACTTAGCTGCCCGTTTGCGTGTTTTCTTTCTTGCAATCATCCTATGTTTTCGGATAGAACTATGCTTCTCTTTGTTTATGATCTTGTGGTCTTTTATCAGTTTCAGATGGATGCAGCCTCACAAAGTATCTTGGAAGAGTTGCTTCAGTCCGCTGTCGACAATCATGAGGATAGTGGTGTGGTAAATGAGCATTCTGGGCAGCCTGCAACGTGTGCGCTATGCCAAAGGGCTATTTCACCCGAGAATGAGGCGACTGGAGATGTTGAAATTATGTGTGGGGACTGTAAATTTCTGTACCTTGAAGATCTTGGTTCCCCCTCACATGATTCTTATCAGAGGACGCCACCTACAAGAAGAAGAGCTAGGACTGGGAGTTCCGAGTCACTTGAGAATACTTTTTCACAACAATTCTCGCATATGATTAATCTGGTGCGGCAGAACCAATCCCCTGGCTCTGGGATTGAGGAACTACCTGTGGGTGGTGACTCTGCGACTAGGATACCGCCGCGCACAAGTAACCGTACTACACCAAGTGGGTCTAGAAGATGGCGGCGGGTGCTATCTGATACCGAAAGTGAAGGTTACGAAAATGTGGATTCTTTCTATGGAGAAACTGAATCAAATCTCAGTTTTGGTCGGTACAGGGTATTTCATGGTGAGAGCGATGCAATTTCTTTAAGTGCATACGGAGGGGATTCTGATGCTTCTGTGGACCTACATGGTTTACTGGATACTGAAACGATTATTCCACCAGATGATGGAAGTGCTTATGATAGTGATACTGACATTGATCCAATGCATGCTGGTCTTAGCCAGTGGAACTCAGATGACACTGAGGACGATGATGATGAGGGGGATGAAGAAGATGATGAGTGGGAAGAAGCCGACGTTGAAGTAAACATGGTTGAATCTAGAGAAACCCCAGGTGGTCGGCTTCGTAATCTTTTAGTTTCGCGTCCAGGCAGAAGTAATGGACCATCCATTGGGCGCCACCATACATATTTTCCTGATTCTGAGGGTATGTTTCATTGGAGAATGAGGAGGAGGAGTCAAATATATACCCGTACCCTCTTTTCTAACGTGGACGAATCAGAGTTGCTGCCTTATGAGGGAAATTCTGGTGATTATCTTGATGCTGGAGGCTTTGAAGACTTGCTCGAGCATCTTGCTGAGGTTGATAGCTTAAGACGAGGAGCTCCTCCCGCTTCTGCGTCCTTTGTGAATAATCTGCCTCGTGTTGTCATTAGCAAGGAACATGACAAGCATGATGACTTAGCCTGTGCAATTTGCAAAGATGTATTGACAATTGGTACTGAAGTGAATAAGCTTCCCTGCTCTCACCTCTATCACTCTTTGTGTATTTTGCCATGGTTGAGTACACGGAATACTTGTCCACTCTGTCGATATGAGCTACCGACTGATGACAGAGACTACGAAGAGGGGAAACGGAACGTTAGTGCTAGAGCAGAGATCCACAATGTCCGGCAGCAGAATGCAAGTGTGGACAGTTCCCCCGGTGCTTTCAACAGAGCTTATGAAGATGAGGAGCATGAGCAGAGTGCAGCAAATAGGGAACCAACCACTAATGGCTCGAGAGGAGAAAATAGTCGGGGGAGATGGTTTCTTCTCGCAGCTGCTCCAATTGTCAGTCTTGTGGGTATTGTTCTTGTGCTGTGGTTAGGAAGTCCGCTGTTGGAAAGAAGAGGTCTGGCAGGAAACCAGAACTTCGCCAATCAGGCCCGCCACCAGAGTCCTATCACCGGCGCCCCACCCAACCACAGGGAGAACAGAAGCCGGAGATGGTGGTCACTTTTCTGAGGAGGGTTCGTGAAATGTTAGTAAATATCTATGCTAAGTTTGGTATTTCTGCTTTCCCGAGTCCCGACTATTGTCTATTTGCCTGTAGCTGTCGTTCTGTTGCAGATCTTCAGTGAGATTTTCGAATTGCTGTTGTACAATCGTGTCAAAATTCGGTCCGTTGTAAGTGTAGCTCATCACCCTTTATGACCAAATGTGAGTTTATTTTTCTTTGTAATAGAGATTGAATTTCAAAGTGCGAACAGCAAGTTTTCTTGTTGATTACAGACCCTTTTTCTTGTTCTTTTGATTATTTATTAGAGAGGGCATTCAAATGAGGGGTTTCTTCGTTTCGATTCAACATTGAAAGGAGAAGTATCGTTAGACGAAGTTCTAGTTGGTTTTTTGACACCTGATTTACATTTAATATAGCTGCTAAAGGTCGCACATTGGCCAAATTCTAGCTTTTTCAGATCACCGTCAAAACTTGTAGCTTTTAAGAAAACTTTGTAGCTCACGTAGTCAGGAGAATTCTTGAATAAATTTTAGCGGTATTCGATCATAATATCGTAAGTATGAATTCTCCACGTTGCTTGCTTGAAATATAAAAAAATAATCACTTTGCAAGGCATCAAAGCCTTCACCCACCGCAAGTATGAATTCTCTACCCGATAGTTTAGATCGTAATATCGCTTGTCCGAAAAAAGTAACGTTGGTTTTTCATCCGTACTCTTTTTGCAAAGTTGCCTAATTTGTAAAATTTTATAAAAAAATAATAATTGCTTCCACTTTACAACCAGCTCGGGGACTAAATTGCCCCCATTAATCCTTGGAAAAGTAAAAATACACAGGCCCCTGCTGCTGCTGAATGCAGACGACAGCGGCCATTGACGGACTTGAAATATTAACGGACGCAAGGGCAGCTGTCATGACAAAATTCACGGCCGGGCGGGATGCTCCTTCCTCCGGCTCAGTTCACCGTGAAACAGGTCGACACCTTGCAGTGTACACGAACGAACAATTTCCGAGTTTAACTAGTAGCATCGACTGCCGGAAAATCAATAGCAGAAGGTAGATAGGGGTGAGTGGCACAGCAACAACTTTTGCAAGTTCTTTTTTCAGAAGAGTATGTTGAGGTACAAGACGATCCAACCGGCCATGGAGAAGATGGCGAATATGTGCACCCAGAAGAGGACGGCAGCTGCCTCTCTTCCGCAGCCTCTTAAATTTGCAAGAGCACCTGCAGACAAGGTTTGATTTGTTAATATGAAACTCAGATGTCGATTTGAAGCACAGTCGAGCTACCTATATAATTTAAGATTGTTACCAGAAAGGACAGATGTAGGCATTGTGTGCTGGAGCAGCAGGACAAACCGGAACATCTGGTCATTGGCAGGGAGGAAGCCGAGCTTATCAGCTAACATTACAACGCCAAGTCCTACAGGGGGCACCAAGACTAATCGTGCGAATATAATTGCAGCAGTTGTTCGTAGACCAAGTTTGGAACTTCCCGGACCTGCAAATAACACAGAGATGTCGTGATATATTCATCTAAATCCAAACAAATTAGGTGGATGCTTATGACGAAGGGATGTCAACTCACCATTAACAAGGTTACCACCTAACGCCAACAGAATGCACGGAATCATGGCTTCCCTGATAATCACCAATATTGTGAGATTCTTATCACAAATAAAACATGAAATTCAACAGAATCCACAAAATTAACTTTTATTTCCATCAGCATCTACCACAAACATATTCGACAAGAAAAAAGTTATAGGAATTGTAAGTCCAATGTTTCCGCTATATTACTACTAAAGTTCATCAATATTCCAAGTTGCAATTTCTTGATATAGATCATATTAACTTTTATTCATCTATCAATATCAAAAAACACTGGTTTATCTATCAGTGTCAGCATTCTTAAACAGGATAAATACAAACGAAATTTAATGGGAAAATATAGCAAATTAATAACCAACAGCATGTGGATTGAAGACAACCACCAAATATTATCAGCCAACACAGAGTATAAGATTCAACTGAGCATACCCAAGGATAATGCAGCTGTCGGTGAAGAAGAAAAGTGGACCATCAGATGTAAAGATCAATTTCTTTAAAAATGGTATGGTTCCAAGTCCCATGGCCAGGATCTGCAGCAAAATTGTGCATACTAATTAGAATCTGCTCGTCTTAACGCTCCAAATGATAAAACTCAATAATAAATAGTTATAAAATTAGTTTGGAGGATAAATCAAACTTACAGAAGCTATTATAGGTGGTTGAAGAACTTGTTTGAGCTTCAACTTCTCATAGATGAATACGAAAAACTTTGTAATCTGCGACGAGTCATGACATGTAATTAGGAACATAGTATATACTAGAGACAGCAACACAATAAAGCAGTGAAGTGAAGTAAAAATCCCAACTTTCAAGTTCGAAGCTGTTAAAATTCATGGATCTATATATCTAAGCGATAGAAAGTTGAACAACTTTAAGCTGCCTATCTTTGCTATCAATTTTTTTCCCCGACAACATACCTCCCATCTTGCCAAAATAAAACGTATCCCTTTTCTCTTTTTAGAAGGATGAAATATTTTGCATCAGGACAGGAAGATGTTTAGGACTAGATGTGGATGACTAAATTCATTCTCACCTTAGGCTTATTTGAAGCATTCGACTCAGTTTCTGCAACCTCTTCTTTACGTGCTGTCTCTTCTTCATTTTCGTCAGGTGTAAGCAATGGAACTTGATCAGGTGTCTTGCCATTTCGAGGGCTTTTGATTGGGAGTTCTTTTTCCTCAATGTCAAAGGTACCTTCTGGAGGGGGGGACAGCATTTGAAATACATACGTGTATAGAATGATTGCACCAACCTATAGCGGCATCAGCAATAAGCTACAACGTTTAGTACCTTATCATGTACTGCTATTGCATCACTGCATATTTGCAACTTGGATTCAAGTATACAAGCTGTGGGGATCAAAAGTGAAATGAAAATTACTTACCCACTGGCCAAATGAAATATAGGCAGTCCCATCTGTTTTACATGTGGTTGAATCACCGAAAGGGTTCGATTTGTCTCTACATAAAGCTGAAATTAGAACCAGTGGCACATTCCCGATGTTTCCTGTAATCAATGGTATAAGCCAACACATTATGCACAAAGACCAAGCAGCAAAAATGCAGCTTATATAGAAAACTCAATACTAAAATGTATAGAAGGGGTTTTTCTAATTTGTTAAAACTTTTGATACAAGGGTTGTCAAAAAGCATACCTATTCCAATTTGTACAATTGTAAACTTGAAGAAAGGGTACGGTGGGTGGACAAGGGATGCAACAATATAACCGATTATGGAGCCTGTAGTGCTACCAAGCACGACATTCACGGGAATAAACCACCTGTAAAATGAGAAATTTCTAGTTCAGAAATAATGCACTGGGATTTTGGCTACGTGGAACAAGATCCAATTTTGCATCATTCCTTGGTTCGGGCCGAAGAAGCAATGTCACAGTAGAACTAAATCTTACCACTCAAGCATTTTCTGTAGGGTGATGGCTTGTCCAAGCTGAGAGAATATCAAACATGGAAGCAAGAGCGAGAAGACCAACTGCAGAAAATAGTTGGAAAATCAGTTATACAATGCAACAGTATATACACAAAAATGTGGCCTATAGTGCAAAATTGCTTATAAGTTCTTCTACTAGAAGTGCTTTTATTATAAACATGTAGAGCTTTTATTAAAAATCCAAGTGCTACTACCAAGAAGAACTTCGAACTTTGACAAGAGGGTTTTTCTTACCCCATTCAACAATTTCCTTCCACTGGCTGGGAAGATGTTCACATACTTGGAAGCCATTAGAAGCCCCAAGGAGCAGACTGTAAAAACCTTTGCTATGGGAAGCACGGCGATCTTGATTGTCCCAAGTAACGATTCCCCTCCCGCTTGATTCACCACTTGCACCGCCGCCAAAATCCTCTCCATGGTTTCCCCCCCAAGTTTCTTTTACTGCAGTGTCTTCAATAATCCCAATTCACACAAATTACAATTCCGGATTGCAAAAAGGGGGATTTTCAAAAATCCCTCCTTTTTCCGGTGAATCCTCTCTTGCCCTGCAAATTCCTTCAATCAACAAAAACAGAGACAAATAAGAAAACACCCACCATCTTACATATCAAATCCCAGCTAAAATCCTAGTCATTGTCGAAATATAACTCCTTGGACGCAACAAAACAAACATTATCCAAATCGACATAGAATTAACGGAAACCTAATCAAATTAGAAGATATAAAACCCATGTGCAACAAGGAACCCCAAAACTCCCGACCTACATTGCCGCGTTCATCATGCGGTCTAGCTGCCACGGATCCCCCGGAGAATTCGCAGCAACCAAACCCTCTAGCAATCGGGAAAAAGAACACAAAAATTCAACCCAAAAATAGATATAAATAAATAAACAGAAGACAAGATGTCAAGAACAACGTAGGAAATGGAGAAATGAGGAATCCGAGATCGAAAAAAAAACTACAAATCAAATAAAAACAAGAACAAAACAAAGAAACCGAGAATTTGGGTCGTTAGAGTTTACCTACTCTTTTGCTTGCTGTGCCCCCCCCCTCTCTCTCTCTCTCTCTCTCTCTCTCTCTCTCTGTGTTTAGGTGGTAGTTAAGCTGGCGGTTTTGCCACCGCCCTCTCAAAAGCTTCTGCTTCTCTAATTTCCGATTTAAATATTAAATTCTGATTGATTTTTTGTTAAAATCTCGGGATTCTGAAACCCGGAAACGTCGACGGCTCTCTCAGCAATTTCTAGGTGCGGCGTGGATGACGAAACTGCCCCTCGGTGTTGCCATGTATTACCGATCTCGCCCTTCCATACTTACCCTCCCCTCGTGACCGTGAAGAACTATAGGATTCCCCTACCAACGAAACTTCCACGCAACTGCATGTGGACCTCCCTTTTGGAGTAGTTCAATTTTCGTTTTTTGTTTTTGTGGTAAAGAGCAAATTTGAGTTGGATTTTCTATTTTATCATGAAAATAAAAATAAAAATAAAAATAAAACTTGGAGATTTTATTTTTTATTTTTAAAGAAAGTATATTTCTTGACATGGATCATAAAGATTTTTTTTTTTTAAGCGTAAGTTTAGGGGAGTGGGATTACTCCATTTCAGGGTCAGAGCATATCACAAGTCTTTTTGAGGGCTTGCAGAAGGATTTTAGTCTCTCTTTTAGTTTTTTCAAATCGCCAACCAAAAGAGATTGTCAACAAGTTTTACAAAGACAACGATCATTATCAATTTACTGGTCCTAGTTAAATGGATCGTGAATTTGACATATGGTTTAGTTTGTCTTTGTAAAATCATTCGGCTTGTCACATCGTGAAAGGTTAGGAGAGTTGCCTTGAGATAAAATTTTGCTTACGGGTCTAGTCTTGCCTTCGTACACAAGTTACTAGCATTTTCTAGTGTTCTCATTGATGTGAATAAGGAGCGAGAATTCTCTGATTGCATTCGTTTATCGTACATTACATCTATTTATCGTATATCGTGTGATCAGTTTTTGTCAAGTATTGTTTATATTTAATTTTAAATGAAAAGATTTACAATAATTTATGACCGCAAGATATAATGTGATTGGAGAATCTCTGAGATCCTCAAAAAAAAAAAAAGATCCTCATTCGTAAACAAGTAACTCATTTGTCTAAGCAAGTTTATGTGACACTTTGACATCTTTTAAAGTTTTTTTCTCCACCCGATATGTCAAATTAAACAATTATTTTATTACACTATTTTTTTAAATAATTATATTATATATTTTAATTTTACATATATAAATAATTGACAATAAAAATTCATTTTAATTAACAATGCTAGCCTCCGATTCTTAACTAATGATGAACGGATTCTTGCCCGACATACTAGCCTCCGATTCTTGCCCGACATACTAGATATGCTCTTAGATTTTGAAAATCTTTGTGCCTAGCTTTGTCTCATTTAACTTTTTAACCACAAAAATCTTAATTATTGGTTTTAGGATTCCTCTTGATTAATGGTTAATTAAAAAAGCTTAACTAATGATGAACGGATAAACGTTTCACCTAGAAGTCCAGACTAGTAGTAATGTCGGTGACTGGCTGTATTTTATAGGGACGTAAAGGTTATCGTTTGAAGGGTAGTTGGTTGGGGAGGGTGGGGAGGGTGGGGAGAGAAAAGTTTTGGAAGTTGTGCAGTAGGGGCTGATATCTTATAAATTTTGATCATTTCATGTCATCTTAAATATAAAGAAAATAAAATTAGAACGATATAGAAAATATTAACATGACTCATGCGCAAAAATGACATGTAGAAATTAAGAAATGGTCAAAATTTTCTCGTTTAAAAAAAATATAAAGAAAAATGGAGCTTTGGGATGGTTGTTGAGGAATGGGGGACGATACCCTCCCTTCAACCAATTATTCAGATGTCGGGACGTTGGATGAATATATATATTGTTGTAGATTACTTAAGGAGAGAGATTCTTATTTTTTTCAAAAAAATAGAGACACGCTCCTTACCGTTAGATTGACTTTAATGAAATTGTGTGGTTGAGATTAAAACACAGGTCACACAATCTCAACCACACAATTTCATTAAAGTTAAATCAAACGGTGTGGAACGTATTCCCATTTTTTTAGAAAAATGGGGATCTCTCTCCTTAAGTAATTTGTATATTGTTGTATTGTGTCAGCTGGAAATATTAATAATAAGGGGAAAAAACCTTACAAAAACAATTAAAATTCAACAAAAATATCAGATTCAGTTCAAATCGAAAGAGAATTGGCAATAAGTGTATATAGAAGATGAAGTCACGTACGTGGGTTGAGGACAAACAATGAAACAAGATGAACTACTATTTTTCGGTACTAGAGTTTTTACTCGACTAGTTTCCATGCAATAAGCTTCTGGAATCTCCTCCACATGATAATCGTGTTCCGAGTACCCTTGCATACTCAGTTGATTCGATTAGGGTTTCATGTATATGGTGAATGCTAGCAACTTTCGTATTTCAACATTTTCAAGGGAAAGAGAGGGGACATGAAACTTAACCTCTCTAAAGCCGAACCTAAAGGTCTAATATATTTTTTAGACATATTGATCTAACACCTTTTCAATTCTCTATGTGTTAACTTAGTGTTCAGGATTTTGATTTTAGAGCTTAATTTCTCACTAAACCATGCCAAGTGACGCTATCAATCACTTAAAACTTGTCATGTGGTAAACTTTGATTACAATTTTTAACATATATTCATTTTTAAAACTCTCATAATTACTATTCCTCTTAATTAATCTACAACATTGATTCATCTAATGACTTATGGTTTTTACCTCTTTTTATCCCTCTCTTTTTTTCTTTCATCTCAAGTTTTTTCCCTTCCCCGGTTTATTGTTTGTGTCCAGAATATCTTTGCAAATCTTGCACATCTTGGGTCATTTGGCGTCCTAGTTCCAGGGTATTGATATGGCAACTCCACACAAAATTTCAACATTCGACTCGCAATCTTTTTCAAGAAAAACATAGGCATATATATACGTAACTTTTTTCTGGAAAGAAATAAAGACCCTTAACTCGGTAACATATTGGGCACTAGTGAAATACCAATTTCTCAACGATGTTAGTTTTCTTTTGAATGACTAATGAAAGCATCTATCCATATATTTTCCATCTTCGATCTTCCATTTGGCTTTGGACTTTTTTCGTTGGAAAAATTATGAACAAAATTTCGTTTTAAAATGCTTCATATCAGAGAACTTGCAGTTGTTTGTTTCCCATGATATAAAAAGTTGTGGGTTTTCCTTTTTGCAGAATTTTTTGAAGAAAAACTAGAAACAAAGTGAGGGAAGAATGACTGTTACCACCGCAAGCATAAATGGGAGGAAAAATCTAAGAATTAACGAGCGGGAGGAAAGAAGAATAATGGGCCGTGAGATGAATCTAATGATATATATTGATTAAGTCGACGAATATTAATTATGAGAAATTTAAATATAAATAGATGATAAAAATTATAATTAAGGCCTATCACATTCCAAGTTTTAGGTAATTAGCAGTACCACTTAGTATGATTCAGTAACGGTTAAGTTTCACACAAGTTTTCATCGGCAACATGAGAACTCTTCCTTTCCAGCACTGCATGCTTCCCATCCCCACAATATTATTGCTCAACATGGACCCAACGTCACCTAATGTAGAGATATCTTCAATTTTTCAAAGTCATTTATTTGAGAACTGAGCCAATTAATGTCCCATGCCTTGTGACACGTATGGTAGAGTTTTCTGGAGCTCACCAAGTGTAACAGCCTTCCGATCACGAAATATTAAAATCATGTGGATGAATTCGGTAACGTTAAATTGTTTATCTATATAGGTGATATATATTTCATGAACTAATACAAGAGATCATTGGTAAATAATACCAGCGGCCAGCGTCCAGCGTCCAGCGTCAATTGCCTAATATTCTTCTCTAGGTATTAATTTTTTTTATTTTTATTTTTGGGATAAGTTCTAAGATATTATTGTTTCTTAGCATATGAATGTGAACATGGCATTCTACACAAATACCGCCCCCTATAATAAGACCATTTTTAACCGAAAGGTCCAGATGACCAGAGGATCGAAAATGGCCCGAAAATCATTTCCAACCGAGGCCAGGCCAAAGGGCTTGTAGACCCTACTAGACAAAAAGGGTCAAAGGGCGAACCGCCTAGCCCAAATGAGCCAGCCAGCCAACCTCGGACCGGGACATAATTTAAACTTCCAACAGCTAGCTAGCTGACATCAGCTAGCTAGCTGACATCAGCTAGCCATTATTTAAAAAAAAAAATTAATTTTTTTACAAAATTTTTAAATTTTGTTTTTTAAATTATATTTTTTCCCATAACTTCATAAGCCCTTAAACAACATTAAATTAAATTAAGTAACATGAAACAATATTAAACAATATGAAATAACATTAACCAACATAAAAATTATACAACATAAAAAAAAACATTTAACAACATGAAACTTAAACAACATTTTAAAAATATTGAACAATATAAAACTTAAACGCCTACTCCATGCTTCTTTTGGCCCAAAGATGTGCAACAAGATCCTGTTGTAGGGACTTGTTTGTGGCACGGGAACGTATCATCCTATATCGCCTCATGTACTAATTTATAGAGATACTACCAGTTCTTGGATTGAAAGGAAAATTAGGCCCGTCATATATTTTTGCACGAGCCTTTCTTGACCTAATTGGATCCTCTCGGTCATCATCAGATTCTCCATCAATATACCCATCTCGCTCATCCTCCACAATCATGTGTAATATGATGCAAGACATCATGATGGAGTCCAAATTTTCTCGACTTCATCTTCTTGCCGATTCCTTGATGATCTTCCACTGTGCTTGTAGAACACCAAAAGCTCTCTCAACATCTTTCCGGTATGCCTCTTGGTGTAAGGTAAAACACTTTTCGGCGTCATTTTTAGGGTTTGGAATTGCTTGGACAAGTGTTGCCCAGTTTGGGTAGATGTCATCTGCCAAGTAATACCCCATATTTTATTGATGGTCGTTGATGTAGTAGTCAAGTTGAGGTGATTTACCTTCTGTTAGGTTATTGAAGGGGGGTGAACGCCCAAAAACTGTAATGTCATTTTAGAATCCAAGGATTCCAAAGAAAGCATGCTAGATCCATGTGTCATACGAGGCAACCGCATCTAACACAATAGTTGGCTTTATTGACCTTTCGCTAAAGCCTTATTGCCATTCGGTGGGATAGTTCTTCCAATTCCAAAGCATGCAGTCTAATGACCCTATCATGCTTGGAAACCCACGATCTTTAGCTTTACGAATGAGCCAATCTAGATCTTCTTAATTTGACTCACGGAGGTACTCGCCTTTGTAAAGTTGAACAATTGTGTCACAAAATTCAGCAAGAGTATCAAGGCATGTAGACTCAGACATACCATGGGTTTCATCCATCAAATCAGCTGGGGAGCCATATGACATCATTCAGAGTGCTTTGTCCCGCCCCGCTTCTTATGAGGTGAAAAACCAGGGCGGCCTGCTCTGTCCCGCTTCTGTTGAAAGTATGGATTGACCTGCTAGACATCATGAAGTAAACGTTCAAAGACATGACGCCTCATCCGGAAGCAAATTTTGAAATCCTCTTATGTGTACACCGAGTTGGGGTTGAAGTAATTGTTCATCAGATTAGCATGCGTCATCACTCTGTTTCGTGGTTTGTAAGAGCGACTAGCAACATAGCCACTCCATTGAGGTTGTTACTCAGTTGGCTGACACACCATGGCCGTAGCCATTGTTGCCACATATTGTGTGTTGTGCCATGCTTCATCTTCTTCATCAGACTCCTCATCTTCTCGTCTCATCTGTGCCCATTTTTCTTCCAATTTGGAATTGGACGAGGACCCCCAGTTGGAATCCGAAGACGATCCAAAGTTGGAATTTATTGCAAACTTGAATTGAAAGAGATTGAATTGAAATAGATTGAATGCAAATGTGTGTGAATTATAGCCCAATATCCACCCTATTTATAGCCCAAAAAAATTCAAATCCAACAACTAGCTGACGTCATGCTTACTTCAATTAGTCGTTGGATTTGAATTTAAGTTGTAGTTTTTAAATAATAAATTATGTTTGGCCATATGACCATTTGGCCCTCAGTTGGAGATGGTAAGAAATATTACTCTATACTGTTCATTAAAATATTAATTTCTTGAATGACCAGAGAGCTAAAACGAGCCATCTGGCCAGCCTTCGGTTGGAAATGGCCTAAGCTTACAGCGAAAGTGCGTGAAGGATTTGGCTTATTCTTTACACTTCCATGGGGCCAAGAAATACCGTCGAGTCATCAAAAGACCCAAAAATATCTTGGTCTCCTTCCAAGTTTTATCATAAGAAATGGGAGTACTGACATAAGAGTTTGTGGCCGTTTAATTTCTGGGAATAAGATTCTCTCCCCTTCTATTCTCATTCCCTTCTCTCCCCTCCTCTCACATATTGCTTTTTGTCTTATTGTTTCTATAAAAAATTAATATAAGATGTTGACGTGGTTAAACTATAACCGTTCAAATATGAAAGGAAGAAAAGAGATAGAGACGAGGAGAGGATATAATCCTCTTAATTTCCGACCATCCAAACAATAAATTAAAGAATATCAATAACTAAATATTAATAAAGTGTGAGTAGACATGAATATATGATTACCACTATCCTAATATAAAGGAGTATGATTCTCTACCCTCCTAATCTCTCTATCCTTACATGCCTTTCTATTTGAACGGTCATGGTTAAACCACGTCAACATCTTATATTCATTTTTTTTATAAAAATAATAAGAAAAAAAGCAATGTGTGAGAGGAGGGCATGAGAATAGAAGAGTAAAGAATCATACTCCTAATCTAAAAGCTGAAAGTGAACAAGATACATTATTCCTGCCCAAAAAGAAACAAGAATAATTAACAGCTGTCGCTCCTGGACAATGCCACCGGCCGAGGTCGAACGTCAAACAAAACAATCTGCGCCTGAGAGTTCTGCCACACTGTTTTTCTGCAACTGGAAGCTTCCTTTTTCGGCTTTTAGCTTTTACATGTGGCGAAATGCAAAAGCCATTCCAGTTTTGGCTAAAAAAGTGGTTTTAGGTTTTACTATTGTAGCGGTTTTAGGTTTCACGTTTGCTTGAGGCTTAGGAGTAACGAAGGTTCACAGTCTTATCAAAAGTGTAACGCACCAGATTAGTATCTTGTATATGTTAGTTAAGAAATTGCTGAGTTAGCACATTAGTTAAATTTGGTATTTATGTATAAATACTTAATGTATATCTAATCTCAATGTAATGTAATGAAATGAAATACTGTTACACAATTTTAGGGTTTTTTGTTTTCTACTTCCACAAGGGTAATGGTTAAGCTGTGTAGGATTAATTTTACAGCTAATTACATGATTAGGAGAAAGATTAAGAGTAAAGAGATGTTATATACTTAGCCTTGTTTACAACCCAAGAAATATTTGCTTTGCTTGTTCATGGAATGTTGATATGATTTTAATTAACTACATAATATGCATGACCCCAGCTGAAGTCGCTCAAGTTCAGATATGGAAGTACTTACTTTGGCTAATACTTATATTATTCTCGCGGGGTCACATCTGCTCTTATAACCTTTTCTTTTGCTATTTGAAATTCTCTGTAACTAATTGATTGCTTTAACTTTTAATTATAGGATGCAATAGTCATTGCCAACCTTATTTTTTATTTTATTTTATTTTATCGGTGGTGATTTTTCACACTCTCGTTCTATCCATTTACATTCTTTACATTCTTTGTCACTTATTTGTTTCTATGCTTTGATATTCAATAAATCAGAGAGGAATTAAAACATAAAAATAGAATTGGAGTCCAAATTTACAACGCGAGACACGAGAGTGTGAAAATCGATACATTTTCCCTTTTTTGGGTTAGTCGAAGTTCTTGCCTTTTGCTTTTCTGTGGATTCTATGTCCAAACCCACCCAAAAGAGTACTAATTATGCTGAACAAGTTGGTATCGGAGAAGCCCAACCCAGTATACATTAATAATTGGGTTGGTCTAGCCCAAGCCTTGCTAAACTTTTATTTTTTGCAAGCCTTGCTAAACATTTTCAGGGGAGGAAATTATATGCAAGTAGAGGCTAATACTTATAAGCATACTAATATGCATTCCCTCTTGGGATCCTTGATTTTTGCATAAAAGAAAAAAAAAACAGTTTGTTAATATGAGAGACCAAGGCCCCATTTTTTTTCTTCCACAACTACCACTACTACCACCGTCGTTGTCTTTACCACCACCACCACCACTGCTACCTCTACACCTTGACCACCACACCCTATTATTGGAATCACCACCACACCCCACCATTAACGCTGCCAACATCGTCAGTAACCTCAACACCACTGTCGTTGACACCACTCTCACTACAATGTCTATTTTTGTCATTATATACAATTTTATCACTTTTACATTAAAACTTACCAAATGCTTTTATACTATTTTCCTACTCACAACACTTAAAAAAAAAAACAGTTTATCAAACGGCCAACTGTTTTAGTTTACAGCTGATTATTCTTAAAGTATAACAAAAGCAGTTTTCACAAAAAGGACAACAATCTCAAACTGGCCAGTAATTAACGTTTGTAATTGATTAATCCAAATATGTATGAGATGGATAATGATATGAGTAATGTATGTTTATAACATACAATGATCATATATCGTATTGAATATGAGTCTCCCTTATTAAAAATGTGGTTATTTTATGTTCTCACGCGACGAACAAGGAGTTTGATTCCATGTTCAGGCAGCAACAACATTTTATAAACCGGGGAGTGCTGATAATTTGGAGAAAGGGAAAAGGAGAACTTGGATAGAATCAGGGAGAGAACTATCTTCAGCTGTAGCGTGGCAAAAGTTTGGCCTAAGCACAACCGACTCCCATAACCGAATGGCACGTATGCTTGGGGATATTTGCACGCTTCTGAGACCCCATTTGCAAACCTCTCCGGCTTAAACTCATTAGCATCCGAACCCCAATTTTCAGGGTCGCGGTGCAATGCTGGAATGAATGTCCATATGTGAATACCTTTCGGCACATCTAAGTCCCCCAACTTCACTTCTGCAAGAGCTTCTCTTGCAATTATGACCCCAGCTCCATAAAGGCGCAGGCTCTCTTGAATCACCATTGTCAGCTGCAATACATAGATAAATGTAACAAAATTTTCATTTTTATCAAACACTTGATAATATGTACGCAAATTCGAGTACCGTTTTCATCTTGCGCAATTTATCCACGTCTTGCAAGCAATGATGCAACTGATCAACATCCCCACAGACCTCAACAATCTCAGCACGAACTCGTTCTTGCCATTCGGGATGTAATGCCAGTAGCATTAGGGTCCAGGATGCTGATAGCGCAGTGGTCTCAGATCCTGCGAAGTAGATAGTTCTGCAGTTGTCCAGAATAAATTGGTCTGTTTTTTGTTTAGCCATTTCAGTGCTAGTAGCAGCACTTTCAAGTATCATTTGTAATAGGTCCTTTTCAAATGCACCACCCAATTGGATTTTCTTTTGGCGATCCCTCACTAATTTGAGCAACAAAGAATCCACCTCTTTTTTTAAAGTCCTTACTTTTTTGTCATTCTCTGTGGGAAGGAATCTGCATGGATATTTCAAATGCATGGTAAAAAATATAGCATGAGTAAAATTGACGAGAAATATAAAATCATGTTTTAAGTTACTAACATAACACGAATGAGAGACACTTCCATGAAACATGTTGCATACTCCTCTCTGAAGGATAGAAACTTAATTGCAATACGTTGTATATCCTCATGTCACATGAGGAGAGAGATGGGCAAACAACTATATACAACTCGTCGTTACACCTAAGATTTTACCTTATGTGGAGTATGCAACATGTTATAGGTAAGTTTTCTCCGAACAGACCTAAAATTGAGAAACCCAAATAGCAAACTTGGCTGAGACAAGGCGTCCTGAAGGATAGCAATCTTTGAAAAAATCTCGTTGCCTTGGGAATAAGAGCTACCAAAACAAGCTCTTGATATGATATCAGCAGATAGGCTTTTCAAATCCTCATCAACTCTTATTTCAGCAATGCCTTCCTCACTTTCATGTGTATGGCTCTCCCATTTCTTAATCGTTGCCATTGTAGATTCCTCCATCAGACTCACCATACCCTACAACTTTTCACCATTTCTATTACCAAACATGCTTCAATTTTAGGGAAAAGTTTAGTAATGCACTTACGGGTTATGGTTTGGGACTTCATCTAATATACCTCTATCGACTTTCAGTTCGGTTTTGAGCCCGATTGAAATTTAAAACATGCTTCAGATCAAGTGTTATCAAAAGTGGAATTTTTCTAACAATCAGATTTAACACTATGTTTGGATGAGAGAAATAAACTTGAAATTTAGATAAAAACCAGAATTTATAAATTGACATGCATTAATTCATTCGTTTGGATTCATAATAAAAGAAATTTAGTATTTTCGCGTGGAAAAAAAACTTGAAATTTGGGACCTCCAGTTCCCAAGTTTAAATTCCATGTAAATAGGTGTCACTTCTCAATTTATATGATTGAGAGTTTAAAAATAACAAATCTTGCATTCAATTCTATTGTTAACCAAACAATAAAATTCAAAAATTCTATAAAATAAAATTCTGTCATTTTAAAATTTCTTAACAATCTTAAATTTATTCATCCAAACTTAATGTAAGAGATTTTCTGTGAATGTACCTACTTGCTAGTTTGAGGGACCCTCCTTGAACTTAAAAATTTACATATTGGTGGTAGCTAGGGAAAAAATGGATAGATTTCAAAAGATTAGCTCTAAACCCTGTAAGCCCAACTCTAATGGTTGTGTTGAAAGTGGAAACTCAAAATTTAAGACTCTTCCAAAACTTCTTCAATCATTGGGCTAGAAAAAGGTTTTGGGTTAAAATTTTATTTTGGGTCAAATTTAACCTAGAAAATGAGTCAAGATCAGTGGTTGGGAAGTTAATGGCGCTGCTGGCCAATTGTGGAAATTCACGTCCAAATTCTATTAAAAAAAATCAAATTTATAAATACATTAAATCTAACGATTGAGATTGAATATTAGCAAATCTAACAATAAAAAAAAGATCTAATAACCCAAAATCAAATTCATTGGCCAAAACAATTAAAAAAATTATTTAAATCAAAATTCACCCAAAAACTCTATAAATACTTATGTAATTGTTCAAATATCCATACAAAATCCACTTTCGTCAAACAATTCTTCCGTTTTTTTTTCTTTCTACCCACCTATGTATTTGTGTTTAAGAATGGGGTAGGTTGTGTGGTTTTCCATGTTCTTTCATGTGGTGCATGTGTAAGAATGAGATAGGTTCAGTGATTTTTCATTATTTATCATAATTTAAATATTTTAAGTTAAAATGTTCATAAAAATAAATTAGCATAATCTACCTAAATTTTATTTTAAAAAAAAGTTATAGGAAAAAATTAGGATAAAATTAATCTTTAATAATTTTGGGCTAAAATATTAAGTCAATACTATTGGAGGAGAAAGGTTGTTTCTTAGTTAAAACTCAAATTTTTTGGGCTAAAAATTTAGATTTTATGTAAGGTTCAAAGTTGATGCGTCATTAGTAAACTTCCTTAAATTTTAGAGGACAATAATTTAGACGTACATCATAGAGTAAAAAGGGTACATTCTCCATACCTTAACCTTGTCGAGGAAGAACTCAGGAGCAATGAGTTTCTTCTGGTAAGCCCATTCGTTCCCATTCGCCCGGATAACGCTGTTACCTAGCAAGGGCTGCATTGGCTTACTCAGATATGTGGGTCTACCCAAATCCAAGGAGTTGTGTAGTTTCAGCTCCCTTATCAACTTGGGATCGCTCACATACATGTGCTGCTTGCTCCCAGTTGAGTACATGTATACAGAACCTGCATAATTGAATTCATCAAAATATATATTAGTAACTTTGTTCACAAGTCCCAGGTTCTTCATACGTCTCAGTTGGCATGTCTATATATACAGTTGGATCTATAGTTGATGTAAAATGTGAAGAAAGTCGCATGTATGCAACACGATTAGCAAACTTAAGAGGTCCAATTTCCGAAACCCATTCTTCAACCGATAAGGGCGTCAATTATGAAAGAAATTGAGGTTCCATCAGCAGCAGAGCCATTAAGAGACCAGGATATATAGTCCTAGGCTGCTTGAGCAATTTTCAGAATATACTAATGTGTATCTATATAGTTATGATGTATAATTTATCTCCATAAATAAGTTGGTTATACTTGGGTTTGTAATATTTGAAAGTATAATATAATGCTTTGGTGTATATTAGAAGTTAAGAGGTCAAGCTTCATATTTGGTAACATGCAACTCGTAATGTGAAATCATGGCTCTGCAGTTAGGTTCTACCATAAAATCAATTAAGTATGCAGTTAACTACAAAATTTGAATAATGGCATACCATATAACTATGAAATTTGATTAATGGCATACCATACTCCTGCTCCCATCGTTGAAGATAAGGAAAGCACGAGGAAATCCAGTTGTGGTGCACACGTTTAGCATCAGATGGTTTCGGGTTGATTGTGATGGTGGACTGAATCCTCTTCATCTCTGGAATGTTCCCAACAATGAAGGAAGGCGGTGGCCCTCTGATGCCTTGGTTCCAGAGTACTGATCGAATCCTTGCAGGCTTCAGCCACATATCCTTAAGCCATCGCATCACCACACTCAAAACACCGATCACCACAAGTGACCAACATATCACTACGACTTGATCAAAACCCTCTGCCATCTAGCTTTCTCTAGATTTTTAGTACAGCTTAATACTTCCCCAACTTCTGGGATTTATAGAGTGGAGGAGAATTTCAAATTGCACTGTGACCTACTGACCAATAAGAGAGAGGGAGAAAGAGCACAATATTTTAGCCTTTGATTCGGCAGGTGGCCGGCTTTTGATGCCATTTTGGAACAAGTGGCCGTATTCTTGTCATCCTTCTAAGGTTTCTAACCTACAATATTCCGCTGATATTCTAATTTTAAGTTTTGTCTTTCTACAATAACAAAAGCATAAACACAAAACTTTAAACTAAACTAAAATTGCTCTCGTTGATTTCTTACCAAATTCTTAACTAACTATTTAAAACAAGATATGGAAAAGATTTGGAGTTGTGAATATAAAATAATTCAAAGTATGCATGCTTAATATCATGAACAATTAAAAAAAATACTAAATATTCATGCTAAGAAAAATTAGTTACACATATTTATAATTAAAAACCAAATATCATTAAGAAGAAAAGAATTGAAAACAACTTGTAAAATAAAGTTGAATCGTCAAAATCTCTTTAAGTCGAGTTCTCCAAAGTAGCAGTGCGTAGAGAATCCTAATACATGGCTACACTAAATAATTTATTCTTTATCCTACCTAAACAAGGGTTTCTAGTAAATCGGGAAATTCAATTAAAATAATAAAATAAAGTTTTCTATTCAAAGTCAAATTTGGACTGTAGAGAAAATCACACTTTTGACCGACCAAATAAGCTCTAATTTAGTTCCAAAAGGTCTATTTTTAAAGTTTTACACGTTCGCTTTAAATCCTCAAAAGGAACCTTCCTCAAAATATGCGATCTTCTCCTTCAAAATATCTAAAATGTCTAGAAACATCAATATGAGAAAACTGCTAATCAACACTTATTTCTTTGCCATGGTCAAACGGCATGAAATTAAATTCTAGAATTTTGATACAATTATTTTAGAAGACTCACGAACTCATTCCAATTTGAATTACTCAAAAATTACTCCGTTGCATTACTTAAATTATAACCAAAGTAAATTCGCATGTCCTATAATAAAAATGATCAAAAATCTACCAAAAAATAAATAAATTATTACTAAGAATGAGATAAATTAATTATCTTATATAACATAAACTCCTCAGATTCTTACCTATAATGACACACCTCGACCCAAATGTCGAAGCGTGCTGGCCGTCACGTGCGAGTGACGTAGCCAAAAGCGTTAGCGAAAGAATAGATATAAATGAAATGCAGAAATAAAAGTCAAGCACAATAATTTTCAATATGATAAGAGTATAGCAAAAGTGATGAGGAATAATATAGTAACACAGAGCCAATCCTAAGTGCAGTCTAGATTAAACAAAACGCTAAACATAACAGAAGAAATCCTACATGGTTGGTGGTCTGTCAGAACTGCCTTGATGCCTCGATAGCCGCCAACGTCACTGCTACCTAGAACCTGGAGGGGCGCAAAACAGAAAACGTGAGTGGGCAAAAACAAATACTTTCCAAAACCATTTCAAAAAATCCGTAAATAACCCCTCACTGTAAATCCCGTATAGTTTCCCAGAAAATAATACGTATATATACTCATATACAAAAACATTGTCCAGAAATCAAAACTCAACATCAAATCTCAGAAGTAAGCCATGTCGATATACCAGCTCAAAACAACCAACATCAAGCAGGTCAGATATAAATCAATATGCAGCACTAATGTCATGTCAGCCGGAGTCACCTCTAGTGACTTGTACGGCTGAATCTACAGCTCCTCAACTACTATCCTGCACACGAGTCGGAACCACCTATAATGGTCTGTACGACAGGTTAGGTGTATAATATTACACTCAGTGCTACGATCACGTGAAGGCTGTGCGACAAATCGCGGGTCACCTACGAGTCGGAACCACTTATAGTGGTCTGTACGACAGGCTAGCACCTACCTGGGATCCAAGGTGAGCGTACGGTGCGGGAGGTGAACGATCACGTGAAGGCTAGGCCCTACTCTGGCGGAGCACAAACACCCGAGGTACAGGTAAATGAGCTATATCACAATCTCATCATCATCACTATCATTAACCATTATACTTACCTGACTTACCTGGCGTCCACGGCGCTGAAGCATAATCAATGCAATCACAATCATAATGCTAAAATATAATTTGGCATACGACATGGCAATTCAATTATAAAATCAATTCAATTTGCAAATCATTCAAATCAAGTTTATGAGAAAACGGTAGTTTTATATATACATATATATATATATATATATATATATATATATATATATATATATATTCTGAAGACAAAAGCCCACTCACTGGTAAGTCGACGGGTCGTATCCCCCGAGCCTACCATGGCTGCGCTCGTCCTCTGGATACGTCTCACCTATATGTGAAACAACTGTAATTGCGTTATTTAATGCACATAACCGAACTACGGAAATAACTTCTCCTACGAAGGTCAATTTTGGTATACGAATATACCAACGCGACCTACACGTCGTCATGAACGTCGACATATTTTTAGAAAAATTTTAGGGTGTTCCACGCGCCGGGGAGGCCACGGTTCCACGCGCCCCCACGCGCGTCTTCTACCTTGGGCTCACCGAATTGGTTTTTCCGGCGGCCGGTTTCTGGGCAAGTTTTCAAACTGCCATTTCTCACTCATTTTTCAACCTTTTTAACCCATTTTTGTTCCTACGTGCTCTAATTTAAGAGGAGAACAAGTCTATAAGGGTGCGTTTGGTACGCAGACGGGACGGGACGGAACGGGACAGGACGGAACGGGACGGGACGAAACAGGACGGGACGGATGTTCTAAATTTTGAAAAAAACAAGGGGCATTGTTGTCCTAAAATGTTAAAAATTTCTGTCCCACAGACGTGGAACAACCCCGTTCCATGGGGGGGAGGTGGAACCAAAAATCATCCAAAACTTGTCCCGTGGAACGCCTCGTCCCACTCATTTTAGGCGTACCAAACGCGGGACGGAACGCCTCGTCCCGTCCCGTCCCGTCCCGTCCCGCGTACCAAACGCACCCTAACTTCATCTCGAAAAACGACTAAAATCGCATATGGAATTCTCTCCAAAACCGGCCAAACTCGAACCCACCTATTCCGACGTCCAAGTCGTGCAAACGAGGTACTCCGAGCCTCGTGAGGATGGTCTAAGACTAGTAGTGATCTCCAAATCCTTTAAATCATTCTGAAATAAAAGTATGTGAACAGTACTCAAGTTTTAGCTCACAGGTTCGACATGATTTTGAGGGTTTTCGAACCTAAAACTAGTATAGATAAGTTCACCAGAGTCTAAAGGTCACAACTAAACTCACCTGAGCTTTGATCCGTGCCTCGATCAAGGTTGGTCGTGTGTCCGTACGAAAACAAGCGAGGAAGAAGGAGAGAGTTCGAGAGAGTAGGAGAGAGAGAAGCAGAAACTGATGCACGTGAGTGCATGATGTGCGTGTGTGTGGGTTTTATAAATTATCAGACCATTACCAATAGCCCAAGTCCATTGGGCTAAGGTTTAGGACACCCATAGCCCAAAATAAAATCACAACCACACCTGCTAGCGTATAAATCGAGGGTAACATCGTCATTTTGCGTCGATAATATGTAAAAATCGGGACGAGATGTTACATATAATTCCATTGATATTTAATTTTACTAGCCTTCATGCAAGCGCTCATACGCGTACATAAGACATTTTTTGAATCACGGCGTGCTACAGGTGACTTACAAGTTTTAAATGTATTTATAGGCGTGAATTGACAAAATGAAAGTCAAATATTTGAAGTAAATGAGTAATTTTAAATCATGCCAGAAAAAACTGTTCACAAACCAATCAAAGCAGTTGAATTCACATAATAAAATCAGTCTTTCAATTTCCATCTACATTCTATTGAATTTACATTAAGAATAGAGAAAATAATATTTAATAAACAACGAATCACATTATTGCTAGTCCATTATGAGGTTAAGCTCACCCTTCTTCCTTAATGTAGATAATATCGTTTGTTAAAAAAAATCATTTGACAACTAATTTAATCACGTTATTATGCGCGTGCGAAATACCTTTTTTTATAACTGGCATTACATGCCTCTTAAGATGTTTTGAACGTGTTTAAAAATAGAGAAAATAATATTTAATGAACAACTGATTGAATCACATTATCACTAGTCTATTGTGAGGTACTAATTAAAAAAAAATTTGCACAAAAAAAATTATTTATTTTAAAAAAACACTGTTAAAATGATGAAAATACTCTTGCATTATTTGGTGCATTATTTTGGATTGACTTTGAAGTTTTTTGTTTTGGGGCATTTTTGTTCAAAGTTTTTTAATGAAGCTTGTGACCTTAAAAGAGGTTGTTGACTTTATATATAAAGATTTTGTCATCCTACAACTACAAAAGTACAAACACGTGTACCTCGTATGGAAAACTTTCAATCAAACCTTTATAATATCGTTGCTAGGGGAAATTAGAATGGTAAATTTGATTGGGTACTGAAATTGTTCTGGTTCATTTCTTCTCTTGCGTTTATTAAACAAAAAAGTATGTGTAAGTGACTTCACAATACGTAATATAGTATGTTATTGAAAAACCATGAATTAAATTGATGCCCTATTTATGTCCTTATCGATTCATGGCTATCCGGATTTATAAATTTTTCTCAATTGAAATAAGTAAACAAGTTACATGTCAAAGGGGAAGAGAATCGAACTCTAAGAAGAATCATTAAATTTTTTTCTCTTTTAAGGTTTTGTAAGGACAAAACCATGTGGTGAGTTGTTCTTGACAAAACCATGTGGTGGGTTGTTCATTTGTCGGTACCCTAAGTAGGAATATTATTCATTTCTCCAAAGAGATACCCAGTGGGCAGCAGCTGGTATCTAAAAAAGAAAAGAAGATAACAACATACGAGGTAGTAGTCACGGGGTGATTGGTTGATTTGTGGGCTGCCGTTGCAATGTTGCCTTCAATACATCAACATAACTGGCCGGCGCCAGTGCAGCTGCCGGTTAGGTTCTTTCTGTCCCTGGCCAAACCTGAGATATGACAATATAATACTGTTACTACTTTCCAAGAAATCTTTGTGAGACCTTTTTTGTTTTTGGCATTTTCTTGTTTCTCGTTTCAACACAATAGAATTGGTATCTGAATTTTGAATAAATGTAAAAAATTGGAATTGGTATCTGAATTTGGAAAACACGTAATTGCTTACGTGAATGGACCTATCTAGGAGCCTAGGAGACACAATGGTGTTCATGTGATGTGAGTACCAACTGCTAAGCGGAATAAGAGGAAAGTAGGCTTTTGATTTTTTTTTTGTTACAAAAGATACGTTACTAGGTTAAATAGTAAATTGTTATAGACTATCGCATTGCACCATCTTATAAGCCTTTTTAAAGTTTTTTTATTTCGTCAACGTGAAACTCTTTTATATTTATATCCTCACACACCACTCACATAGCAAATTTTTAAGCCAAATACATGGACGACAGAATTGGGTGAATTGGAGTACGTGTCGCCGTTGAGCTTCACATGTGGGTCAACCTACTATAATACTATAAAGAAAATTGAGGTTTCACTATAAAATTAATTGACAATATAAAAAGTAGCTCAACCTCTTATAAGTCTTTAGAAGGTTTCTTCTTGCATCAATATAAGACTATTTTACTTTCACATTCTCATAATGTGAATGCAATAAAACGATATCTGCATTAGGGTTTTGATTTAGGCAATTTGAATTGAGGGCACACCAATATTTTATAAACCGGAAAGTGTCGATATTTTGGAGAGATCGGAAAAGAACTTTGATAGAATGATGCTGAGTATCTTCAGCTGCAACATGGCAAATTTCTGGCCCAAGCACAACCGATTCCCGAAACCAAATGGCAGGTATGATTGGGGATACTTGCATGCTTCTGAGACCCCATTTACAAACCTCTCGATTAAACTCATTGCATGGCATCCGAACCTCAATTTTCGGGTCCGAGTGCAATGTTGGAACGAATGTCTATATTGTTAAAAATAAATCTCACATTGATGAGATGATGGACATTTCGTGTGTTTATAAGAGATTCTTATATTGCAAATTGATTTTATGGTGGAATCTCAATTTTTTTTCTATAGTATCAGAGTCAGGTTGTCGTCCCACATGTAAAGTCCAATGGCTATACGTGTTCCATGTCACTCGAGTTGTGTTGTTGACATGTTAGGCTTAAAAGTTCCCCACACGTGAAGGGACGTGTTGAGAATGAATTTCACATTGATGAGAGAATTGACCTTATAAGTACTTATAAAAGGTTAAGCTACTCTCTATATTACTAATTAATTTTATAGTGAAACCTCAACTTTCTTTACATATTAGATGCCTTCTAGCACATCAAAGTCCACCCAGATTTATTTCTGCAATAGCTTCCCTTGCTATTATGACTGCAGTTCCATAGGGACACAAGCTTTCATGAATCACAATTGTCAGCTGTTAAGTGTAGGACTTGGTTAGATTGGACTTTTCTCGACCAAAAATGTAACTTGGATTCTTGCATTATCATACCAAGCTCTAGTTAGGTATTAGGACAGTGATAGGACATTAGTGAAAATTAAAAGGTGATGAAGATCTCAGCTCAATCTTCAGTTGACAAGATTTGCACCATGTATCGCCTCTCAACATTGCATTAATGTGATTGTTTACTAGTGTTTCTGCCTAGTTAAGTTTGAGTACGTGCATTTTCTAAAAGGTCATGTGGCTCGTCTTATCCTTTTATTCAAAAGAAAACTAATAAAAAGGGCTTGAAAACTTTGTGTTTTAATGATAAGGACAAAATAAAGGGTAAAGTGAATAGTACCAGTATTGACTTTTTAGTGTAAAAATGTGGTTTTTCGTTAAAGTGAACAGTACCGGGAGCTTTTCGTTAAAGTTCCCTTTATTCAATCAGCATTTATCCTTTTAATCCTATCCTATCTCTAAGACTGATTGTTTTTTGAGACAAATGTATGCATGCAACGTGTGATAGGGTAATTGTAAGTTTTCTCCAAACCAACCTAAAATTGAGGGAATTGGATATCCGAGGCAAAGTTTTGGAATTCTGCTGAGTAAACAACACAAACTGTTAGATTTTAATTCAACAGCTACAAATAGAAGGTTTTTTTTTTTAAAATTATAATAATTATTGTTGTTTGATCAAAATTTAATGGTTCGTGTTATGTGGTCAGCAGGATCACGAAGCTTTGCCTAGGAGGGAATCCAATTCCATAATTGAGAAACCCGTGGAGAGTAGCGGAATGAAGACCCACTGGCAGAAACCGGACTTTGGAGTCATAAAGGTCAACTAGGACGCTGCGTGGTGTAAGGCCTCTCTTAGGGTGGGTGTTGGATAGGTGTGCCGCGATTTTGCTGGCCTCCTTCATACTGTTGAAGGGTCGGGTATTGGGTTTTGCCACTTTGCGGCTGCGGGTGAGGCCTCGGCGACCAGGGAGGCATTGGAGGCGTGTCTTGAGTGCGGCTTCGATAAGGTGGTCGTTGAATCTGATGCCTTGGTGGTTATTCAGATGATTAGGAAGGAGCAGCTTGCTGACTTCAGTTTTGAATGTATCCTTAGCGATATCGAGAGTCTAGCTCGGAGGTTTTCGTCGGTTTCGTTTACCCACGTGTCTAGGGAGGGCAATAGGGCCACTCACTTGGTGGCTAAGTATATATTCAAAGCGGGCCGATCTTTCTCTTGGGATCGGATCGGTCCTGATTTTTTGTTTAACACTCTTGCTCGAGATGTAAACCTTTCTATTCGGCTTTAATCTATCTTCAATCTTTGGTTTTTTTATTTTTTATTTTTAAAAAGGAGCAAACTTGGATGGGACTAGGTGTTCTGGAGGAGAAATGTTTTTTGAAAAGATCTCGTTGCCTTGGTAATAAGAGCCTACCAAAACAAGCCCTTGATATGATATCAGCAGAGAGGCTTTTCAAATCCTCATCAATCATTCAATTGTCATGTCCACAACTCCTCCCCCTAATATGGGAGATTTTTTTAGTGTGATCGATACACAGAGTGGTACATTACGTGTCACTATAGAAATTGTGAAATATGTGTGCTAAAAAATTAATAACTTAAAAAATAAAATTTTCCAACACTCTTATTAAAACATATAGTGTACCACTTGTATTCCCATCACAACTAAAAATTTCTTCTCTAATATAAGCTCTCCCGCATGTTAATTATTGCCATTATCCATCCTCCGTCGGAGAGTAGGATTCTCTCCTCTCTTATTACCGTCTCCTTTTATTCTCTCCTCTCACTCTTCTTTATATCTTATTCTTTATATAAAAAATTCAAAGCAAGATGTAAACGTGACGTAATTGCAATCGTTTAAATATAATGAGATAGAAGAGAAGATAGATTAGGAAAGGAGAGAATAATACTCCCTCCATCAGACCCACCATTCCCTACTATTCTTTACCATTTCAATATCCTCACATGCCTAAACTTTTTGGAGGAAAGTCTATTTGTCAAGCCCCTTTAATCCTTTAAAACATCTCAATTTGTTCTAAATGTCAAATTTAGAAAAATGATAACATCGTTCTTCTACCCTATAAACTAATTTTTAATGTGGTTTGTTGTTTCTATTCGATATGTTGTCAATCCGATATTCAAAATAAAAATGATGTATAAGAGAAAAAAAAATGGTATGTGGTTATCATTTTCTCTAAGTTATCACTTTTTTTTTACGTCCCCACTTAAATAGACAAAAGCAACCTTTGATCTTGTGAAAAAAAATTAACTGTAAAGAGCTAATTGAAACATTATAAAAGATAAGTAGGGCTAAGTTCAGATCCAATTTGAAAGTCCACCTCTAGAAGTTCCTCTAAATTTTATAGAACAAGAATCTATACAACATATAGTGAAAATGGTATTCTCTACTTACCTTAACCTTGTGAAGGAAGAACTCAGGAGCAATGAGTTTCTTTCTGGTAAGCCCATTCGTGCCCGTTCGCTCGGATAACATTGTCACCTAACAAGAGATAACCAGCATTTCACTAATACCTAATCAAAATCCTCTGCCGTTTCCAAGATAAAACTATGGTTTTGCTAATTTTTTATAGGTAATGCTAGGAAAAACAAATTTTAAAGAATAATGCTAGAGAAATTAAATTTGTAGAACAAATTTCATAAACTAAATGATATGAAAGCTGTTGATTGAATTATTACTTAAGTGTTGATAAACTTTACTCATTAATATTGGTGACACATCATTCGGTTTGTAAATTTTGTCTACAAATTTAGTCTACCTAGCATTCTCCAATTTTATTAATTGAGTAATACTAGGGAAGCTAAATTTGTAAACAAAATTTAGTAAACTAAATAACATGGAAGTTGATGATTGGATTATTGCTTAATCATATTAATTTCAAATTGTATAAACCAAATAGTGATGTTATTCCTACCCTAATGCCTTATCTTCACACCCACATTTTAATAAAATTTTTAATTACAAATTTATCCATTTACAAAAAGACTGATAAAAACATTAATTATCTTGTTTTGCTTAATTTAAAAAAAAGGGTTGGGCATGAGAGACAATTTGTCTACCTTAAACCCTAACTCATATTTTCATCTCCTTTCATTCAGAAAAAGTAAAAAAAAAAAAAAAGTAATGGACTTAGAAGATGACTTTTTCATTGAACGGGTGGAAGATGATACTTCTATGGAAGAGGTAAAAGATTATATTTCCATTGAAAAGGTAGAAGAATAATTTGTGTGTAGGTCATTTGAATTTGTCCATTGTATTTTTAAATTTGTTGTTGCCGAATTCTTTTGAATTTGGATACCTCTGTTATTTCCATTTGAATTTGCAGGACTTAATAGTTTTTATTTACATATTATTTGTTATATTTTTTAAGAGACAATTTTATAATTTCTTATGTACGTATATATTAAAGGTTATTTTGGGAATAATTGTGGGTGAGAAAATAGCATTTTAATTTTTTAACTTTTTAAGGTGGGTGGGATTATAACGTGGGTGGAAAAATAAGACAATGAGGTGGGTTTAGTAGCTCTCAAACCAAATGATGTGGTTGTTGATCATTGAATTATTAATTAAGTGTCAATATACGTGCCTATTTCTTAATTGACACACCCCGACCCGAAAGTGGGACATGCTGGCCGTCACGTGAGTGTAACGTAACCATGTGCATAGTGCAGAAGCAAGATTCATAAGAAGAATACGAACGAATTTAAACCAAGCCACTAGCAACCTAAGAAGATAGTGTGCTAGAGTGCGAAGTTATAATGCTTATACAAATTCAGAGCATACTAAGCCTATGCAGTCAAGCATGAAATAATAAATTCGAATAACCTCAAAGGGTGTCCTACATAATGAGAAGTCTGTCAAAACTGCCGAACGATCCTCGTTAGCCACCAACGATACTCTAGCTACCTAGAACCTGGAGGGGCGAAAAACAAAGTTGAGTGGGTCAGCAAAACAAATCTTTTCAAAATCATTCTTTTCTCAAAAGTATAATCCCTCTCTGTAAAAACCTGTATAAATTCTCAGAATAAAGTATATGTTCATATATAGACATTCTCTAAATCATGCTGGAAAATATGAATGTATGCCATGCCAAAGTATCATAACTGAATCTCAATCATAATTCTGTAGATGTGATTAAATGTCAGGTAATCATCTAGCCCCTCGGTCGTATATAACTCATAATCAAATCTCATTACTCATCTCAGCCATCGGCTGCATAAATAGCTCATAATCAACTCATCACATCATGTATATCAATCCTGCACACAAATTAATATCACCACTAGTAGTCTACACATCATCACTGAATATATATAAGTATGCTCTAGTGCTACAATCACATGAAGACTGTGCGAAGGATTCGCAGGTCACCTATGAGTCGAACCCACTTATAGTGGTCTATACGACAGAACTGTGCACCTAACTTGGATCCAAGGCGAGCATATGGTGCAAGAGGTGAACAACACGTGAAAGACTGTGCCCTTAACTCTGAGCGGGAGCACTAATATCAATGTGCAGGTATATGAGCTCTAATCACATCATATCACATCATTCGTTCTCATTCTCATTATAACCATCACCTAAACTTACCTGACACTTACCTGTACTTCCGCAGCACCATCATACACATATGCAATCACTAATGCAGCATTTAAAATAAATGAATACTTTGCATGGCATTTCAAATCCTTTAAATGTTCAATTTCATTTCTGGGAAAATAGCAATATATATAGGTATATACGGAAAATAAACTGCCCACTCACTAATAAGTAGATGGGTCGTAGCCCCCACGTCTAGTCTGGCTACGATCGTCCTCAGGATAAGTTTCACCTATATGAGAATTTACTGAAAATACGTTATTTAAGCACATATACGGAATTATGGAAATAACTTCTCATACATAGCTCAATTTTGGTATTTGAATATACCAATGTGATCTACTCGACGTCACGAACCCATAGGAATTTTTAGAAATCTTTTTGGACCCCGCACGCACCGGCCAAGGCATGGCCAGACGCGCCGGCCACGCGCGGCACATGCCTGGCACGTGTAACGGAAAGGCAAATGGCGTCAGGAATATTCCGTTAACTTCCAACGGAAACCGTCTAAACTAACTGACAGCATCAGCATATTCCGTCAAAACTAACGGAATATGCTATCTCTTCTCCGGCGAGTCGCCGGTTTCTGGAAAATCTTAAAATTGTCCTATCTTTGTCATTTTTGCACCATTTTTCCACGATCTACACACCAAAATGAAGCATATGAAGAGAAGAACACGTTTATACCTCTTTTGGCGTCCAAAACCAACAAAATCTCGCCGGGTAGTTTTGAGAAAATCGGCCAAGCTTCGAACTAGGGCTTCCCGACGTCCAAAACTTTCAAACAAACGTCCCCGAGCCTCATTAGGACCTCCTAGAGCTCACTGTGAGCTTGAAATTCCATAAAAATCACCCATTAAATTTTGCATGAACAATACCTATTACGGGGATTAATGGTTCGACGTGAAAACGTTGAAAACCTTGCCTGAAACTAGTGTAGATGGACTCGTGGGGACGAGATGAAGCCAATGGTGGTTTTTGTTTCCTCGATCCGTTGAGTTTGAGGGTTCTTTGGGTGGTGTCCGTACCAAAGAGGAAAGGAGAGAGAGTGAGTTCGAAGAGAGAGAGAGAGAGAGAAAGAAAGTGACTGAGAGTTTGAGAGAGAGTGAGGCACAGGAGTGGTGAGGATTGGATGGTGTGTTTGTGTGGTCTAAAAGCCACCACTCACAAACAAAATATCTCCTAGTTCTCATTGGTCCCCAAAGTGTAGGAAATTATGCAATTGGACCATTACCTTAGTTCTCTTTACAATCGTACCTCAACGCTCAAGGGTAAATTCGTCATTTCACATTATCGAGAATAGAATTTCGGAACGAGCTGTCACATTAATGATGACACATCGTTTAATTTGCAAATTTGATTTAAAAATTTAGTTTCCTTCAACATTTTTCTTTTCATTTTGTCTACCCTTTTTGGACTTTTTTTTTTTTGGAAGAAACCCTTTTTGGATTTTGCTTCTGACTTTTGTGCCATTTCTTATTTCTGCCGTTTTGAGCTTTATTCTTACTCCCACCCGCACTCAATGCTTCCTAAACGTCAGGGAAGCAAAGGTTTTTCTTTTATTTTATAACCACTTGTCATAGTTTCGAAAAGTAGAGGTTAGGTGTTCAAATTGAAAACATGTTAATTTCCAAGTCCTAAGTGATTGATGTCGAGTTATTAAAGAGTGTACTACAAATTGTTAGATAAATCGAATTAAAAAGATTCTTCATAAGCATCACATGTGAAAGAGATTTGTAATGAGTTCGACCATTTATCGCATTTATCGATCATGCTGTAGATAAATAAGCTTATAATTAACATTACATTTATAAAATTTATTGACCACATCGCATTGTAGAACTGGAAATAGGTTTCACTTTTGTTTACAAATGGTTTAATATTGTAATCTTTGTTGATGCCCAAAAATGGTTCCACTGAGGTCGATCGGGTTGTTGGTCAGTCGGGAATGCTAGCTGCTTTCAAAGGTATTTTAACATTTCCGATCGATCAAGCACTTGACTTAAATGGAACTTTTTTTATTGACATCAACAACCTTTCTTGAACCAGCTTCCTTTCATTTTACACGCCTAACAAGAAGTTTGATTCCATGTTCAGGCAACAACATTTTGTAAACAGGAGAGTGCTGATAGTTTGGGGAAAGGGCAAAGGAGAACTTGGATAGAGTAAGAGAGAGTACTATCTTGAGCTGCACCATGCTAAAAGTCTGGCCTATACACAATCGGCTCCCATAACCAAATGGCATATATGCTTGGGGATATTTGCATGCTTCAGAGACCCCATTTGCAAACCTCTCGGGCTTGAACTCATCAGCATCCGGACCCCAATTTTCGGGGTCACGCTGCAGTGTTGGAATAAACGTCCATATGTGGACGCCTTTGGGCACATCCAAGTCCCCTAACCTCACCTTTTCTAGAGCTTCCCTTGCCACTAAAACTGAAGGTGCATAAAGCCGCAGGCTCTCTTGAATCACCATTGTCAGCTGCACATACACAAACATTGTAGCAACAATTTTAAATCACTACTACACAAATGGCCTTTTCACATAGATATAGGATTTATGTATATTGCTTTAACAAACCAGACCGTGTGAAGGAAAAAGAATAATATTTATCAAATACTTTAGAGAATTGTAATTAGCACTATAAAAGAGTGCGTGATTGCAGTATTGTCAATAGCGTTGTATGGTAATAACACAATAAATGGGTAATGTTAGCTTTTCAGACGAGACAGTGAATATTGTTCATCCAAATTCACAGTTCAGCAACAAAACATCTTATGTCATCATATAGTATGCCAAGAAAACAATTTCCCAGTAAATAAAACAAGATGAGAAAACAACTTACGTACCGTTTTCAATTTGTTCAATTTATCCGTGTCTTTCAAGCAATGATGCAGTTGATCATCATCTCCACAAACTTCAGAAATCTCGGCACGAATACGTTCTTGCCACTTTGGGTGTAATGCCAATAGCATCAATGTCCAGGAAGCTGTAAGAGCAGTGGTCTCAGAGCCTGCAAAGTAGATACTTCTACAATTGTCTAGAATAAATTGGTCTGTTTTGTGAGTGTTTTGATGCATGTCACTGCTAGTACTTGCAGCACTTTCCAGTATCATTTGTAATAGGTCCTTTATACATATGCCACCCACTTGGCTTTGTTTTTGGCGATCCCTCACTAATTTGAGCAGCAAAGCGTCCACCTCATTGTTGTATATTGAAATAGAAAGGAACGAAGTTACCCGAAAAAATATAGAATCCTTGAGTGGTGAATGATTCTTGGGATGAGTCGCGGACTAAGTCGCTCTCTTTAAGACGTTTCGCGGCTCTGCCCAAAGTGTGCAAGCAGTTCACAAACACCACGTCGTCCCCAGGATAAAACAGCCCAGAACCTTCTTCTGATAAGATTCTTCCTTGCACAATGGAAGAACCTTCAAACTTGCACCCTCTCTATATGTTGCTATGAATTCAAAAAAAATGTAAAATTTGTATTTTTTTTTTCTTATTTCGTTTTCTTCTCTATCTGACCTCATGTCAAACCATATATATATATATATATAATAATATGAAAAATGAGACGTTGAGAGATACAAAATCGAAACGGACAAAAACGTCCAAATCAAAAAATAATATCATATGAATTAGTGAACGTTGGGGAAGTAATAGGGAGGTTACAAAAATCGAAACGGATCGAAACGGACAAACGTCAAAATCAAAAAGTAATTCAAATAAAACTGTTTTTGTATCATAACCGGATCTTCTTCTCTATTCAGAGAAGAAATGGCACCTTTCAAACTTTAAAAAAAATAACTCCTCATCTCATTGAAAAATCAAAATTAATCAGCTGTTATGCATAGAATAATGGTAATAAAACAAAACGTTAAGGATATAATATTAGTAATAAAACAAAGCATAAATCTGTTTTAAACTATTTAAATAAGAACATAATTGCTCCAACAATTAATGGGAGGTGCAAAACCATAGAGAATGAATAGGATTTATGGGGTGCAAAATGGTCTGTAACTATTGCAAAACCGTAGGGAATCAAATGCAAAACTGATCTGCAATCAAAGGTTAATAACAATTTATGTTTTATATTTAATGTTTGTAATAAACCAAAATATAAATATATTTAAAATATTTAAATAAAAACATAATTGCTCCAACAATCCCCCACTTGTTTTTATTTAAAAAATATATATCAAGCAACATATCATAAAGCTATGCATAAGTAAAGGTGTTTCTCAACTTGAACCCATACATAGTGTTAGTGATCCAGATTATACTAGAGTAACTTATAGTTTTGAACTCTATCTCTGACAACACCACACACATAACTTTATTAACGTGAAGTTCAAAAAGCCAGCACTTTACGGCCATGTGCTTGTATCCCAGTATAGTGAACGCTCTAGAAACTTGCCCAAGATTTCATAGGAAGCGGCCTCACTTCCACATTCACATAGGTAAGACTATCAAGGATATTCCTGTAGCTAGATATCCCACTCAACATAGAGTATAGATCTTACTAAGAGAAAAAACATCTCAACCTAAAATCGCTTCAGGATGTCATGCTTCTTAGGGATGGACATGGAATAATATTCCAAATTAAAATTAGCAAGACTTCACTCATATCACTTGTGACTTGTTATTACCCTTTGAACCTATTTCTTGGGATCTCCAGTCTATAGGTTGGGTTGCTATCACAAATGACTCAATTTTCTATGGGCTTTAGTCTCATCCCTTTCGAGGTTTTCCAAACCTTTTCTCGTGCTAGTCCTTTCGTCAAAGGATCAGCCAATTTTTCTTCAGACCGTATATGATCCACTCTTATAGCTCACTCGATGTGCTATCACAATGGATCAAAACTGCTGGAATCGTTTTCTCCCATAGAGGGGTATCTGACAGTAGGTTCATAAATATTAGAGGAATTAGAACCCCCACTATTTCGAAGTTTAAGGAAATTTATTCTCATAAAAATCAACATCAAATGACTTAATTATGACATTTTAGCATCAACATTCAATTTAAACATTCCATCAGTAGCATATCCCTTTCCCACAAAGATCCCATTTTTAGTAAGAGTATACGTATCTGCTCCAATAGTTTGAGTAAACCCAGCCTTGTTGAGAAGAAAGCCCGAGACCAAATTCTTCCTTATCGCTGGAGCATGCATCACATCTTTCAGTATCATGGTTTTTCCAGATGTGAACCTCAGCTCCACCTCTCCAGTACCAGCAACATCAGTTGAGTGCGAATCACCCAACAACACCTTCCTTCCCTCAGCCACAGAATAGATCTTGAAAAAGGAACGATCATAGCAAACATGGCGAGAAGCGCTAGTGTCCACCCACCATCCCTCGGATCCATCAACAAAGTTGATTTATGATATCATTGCAATCAGTTGCTCTTCAACAAGATTTGCCTGTGGAGCAGGGCTTTTCTTATTTCTACAATTCCGGGCAAGATGGCCCAGCTTGTGACAGTTATAGCATTCAAACTGTCTCGAATCAGAAGCAGCACATGAGGGGGGTTGGTACCTATTCTGAAGATGAGAGGGATTTAGATTCTGAACCTTGTTTGTGTTGTTGTTGTTGAGGCGCTTGTTGTGATTCTTGTTCTGAATCTTCATGTTCTTCCCATTTGGCTTCAGCACGGCTGGAGTCTGGTTCCGGTTGAAATTGGTAGCCATCTGGTTGCTTGACACGACCAAAATTTCCTCCTTCAATTCTTGTTTCCTGGCCTCTTCCTCAATGCGAAGTCGAGTGATCAAGCTTTCCAGGGAGAACTCTTTTGTCTTGTGGAGGAGTGAGTTCTTGAAAATTTTCCAGGTTGGTGGCAATTTATCAATGATGACAGCAACCTGAAATTGATCATCTAAAACCATGCCTTCAGAAATAATTTCATGAGCAATTTTTTGTAATTCATGAGATTGTGCTTCAACAGATTTATCATCAACCATCTGATATTTCAAATAACGACTAACAGCAAATTTCTTAGCCCCAGCTTCCTCAGTGTCATATTTTTTCTGAAGTGCCTCCCATAAATCTTTAGCAGTGCCATAATCAGAGTAGTAGTCATAAAGATCATCAGACAATCCATTAAGAATATAATTCTTAGCGAGAAAATCATTTTCAATCCAAGTTTGTGAAGCTTTGGTTTGTGCAATAGTGGGCTCTTCAGGGAGGGTTGGTTTGACAGTGGTGCAAAAGGAAGCCAATTTTTTTGTGGTGAGGAAAAAAAACATCTTCTGCCTCCAACGCTTAAAGTGGAGACCCTCAAACTTGGAAGGCTTGTTAAGGTCAAGTTTGGTGTTGTTTTCAGTTTCCATGGCAGATTGAATCGTCTTAAAATTGTTGTATACTGAAATAGAAAGGAACGAAGTTACCCGAAAAAATATAGAATCCTTGAGTGGTGAATGATTCTTGGGATGAGTCGCGAACTAAGTCGCTCTCTTTAAGACGTTTCGCGGCTCTGCCCAAAGTGTGCAAGCAGTTCACAAACACCACGTCGTCCCCAGGATAAAACAGCCCAGAACCTTCTTCTGATAAGATTCTTCCTTGCACAATGGAAGAACCTTCAAACTTGCACCCTCTCTATATGTTGCTATGAATTCAAAAAAAATGTAAAATTTGTATTTTTTTTTCTTATTTCGTTTTCTTCTCTATCTGACCTCCTGTCAAACCATATATATATATATATATATATATATATATATATATATATATATATATATATAATAATAATAATAATATGAAAAATGAGACGTTGAGAGATACGAAATCGAAACGGACAAAAACGTCCAAATCAAAAAATAATATCATATGAATTAGTGAACGTTGGGGAAGTAATAGGGAGGTTACAAAAATCGAAACGGATCGAAACGGACAAACGTCAAAATCAAAAAGTAATTCAAATAAAACTGTTTTTGTATCATAACCGGATCTTCTTCTCTATTCAGAGAAGAAATGGCACCTTTCAAACTTTAAAAAAAATAACTCCTCATCTCATTGAAAAATCAAAATTAATTAGCTGTTATGCATAGAATAATGGTAATAAAACAAAACGTTAAGGATATAATATTAGTAATAAAACAAAGCATAAATCTGTTTTAAACTATTTAAATAAGAACATAATTGCTCCAACAATTAATGGGAGGTGCAAAACCATAGAGAATGAATAGGATTTATGGGGTGCAAAATGGTCTGTAACTATTGCAAAACCGTAGGGAATCAAATGCAAAACTGATCTGCAATCAAAGGTTAATAACAATTTATGTTTTATATTTAATGTTTGTAATAAACCAAAATATAAATATATTTAAAATATTTAAATAAAAACATAATTGCTCCAACACTCTTTCCTCAAACTCCAAATCTTCTTGTCATTCTCTGTGGGAAAGAAGCTGCACAGAGGGCAGCAGATGTCAAATTTAACATTTATTTTGATAAAAACAGAATAGAATAAAAAAATGAAAAAAAACAAAGGATATATACTTCCTTCCTTGCCAGTAAGGAAAGTCCTCCCCAATTTGACATTATTTTACATTACAAGCGGGTCATAATCAAAATCATTCTTTTATCATCATTTAAACGTCGTCTCTAAAAAAAATTCAATTTGAAGATTGTTGAATCTTTCACATGAATTATCAATTTCTTCAATTCATATGGATGATTAAACCATCTCCAAGTTAAATGAATTTTTCCAAAAATGATCTTTAGATGATAACAAAAATAATGAAAGATTTTGATTATGAATTTTTCCTACTTTATTAGAAATGAGGGAAGTATAATCCAAAACCAAATATTTGTCCACGGCACTCAAAGACTAAACAACAAGAAGACAGCAAACAAAAGATGAAATGAAATTACAAAAACATGCATGTCGAAAGGAAAAAAAAAAGGAACCCAAAATTGATAACCCCAAAGAGCAAAATTGGATTTGACAAGGCCTCCTGGAGGAGAGCAATCTTTGAAAAAATCTGGTTGCCTTGGGAGTAAGAGCTACCAAAACAAGCTCTTGATATGATATCAGCAGAGAGGGTCTTCAATTCTTTATCAACTATTATCTCCAGAACACCTCCCTCACTTTTTTGTAAACGTATTTCCCATGTCTTAAGAAGTGCCACTGCAGATTCCTCCATCATATCCATCATGCCCTACAATACTCTCCACTATTTGAATTACCAAAACATGCGTTTATAGTTTTTAAAGAACAAGAATTTTGCCTACCTCTTTCATCACGTGATACTCACATGATAGGAGAGGTAAGCACATAGATGTATACAATGTGTGCTACCTAGGGAAGCTCGTTCAGTATATATTACCTTGACCTTTTTAAGGAAGAATTCGGGAGCGATGAGTTTCTTCTGGTAGGCAAAATCTTGTCCGTTGGCCCGAATTATGCTGTTGCCTATCAGGGGCAGGAGTGGCTTACTCAAATATTTCGGTACACCCAAATCCATGTAGTTTTGCAGTTTCAGCTCCCTTAACAAGTTGGGATCACTCACATACATGTGTTGTTTGCTCCCCGTTGAGTACATGTATACTGGACCTGCATATATATAATTGCATTCATAAAATTATATTTAACTTTTGTTCTCAATCAATTTGGTCCAAATCAAGCTGCTCTGAGTGGAAGGAGGGTATGCTGCTGTAGCAATCCGATGATTTCCTGATTTGCAGTTATGCTCGCCTAATTCTCATCGTACGTGTCAATAAGGAAGTGAACTTAATAATTAATGTAAAATTGAACCCTTTGCTGTATACAATAGAAGTTATAACATGGTCAGAAAATATGATCCCTGTAATTTGCTTCTTGTACCGTACAGTACCTACTGGATCATGCAAGTATAATTAGTTTCATACCGTACTTCTGCTCCCACCGCTGAAGATACGGAAAGATGTAGGGAACCCAGTTGTGCTGGAAATCTTTAGGATCAGACGGTTCATGGATGATGTTGGTGGTGGATTGAATCTTTTGCATCTCTGTCATATTCCCATAAAGGAATGAAGGTGGTGGCCCTCCGATGCCTTGCTTCCGAAGCACTGACCGGATCCTTGCAGGTTTTAGCCACATCTCCTTGAACAATCGCATCACCACACTCAGAACACCGATCAACACAAGTGACCAACATATCATTGCTACCTGAAGACCCTCTGCCATGATCTCTCACTGCTTATGAGTTATGAGTGCATGGTTTTATATAGGGCCATTTACATTTATGCCCTCACAACTCTTAAACTCTGGACATAATTAAATTCACATATAAAATAACAAAAACTTTATTATAACTCTTACAACAGTGCCATTTAAGATAAAAGATGTCCATAAATTTTATTTTATTCTATTTTACAAAACAATGCGATGGCTGTTACGTTTTTTTCTAGACATTAAATTTAGTTTTTGATGGTCAACAACATTTAATTTTTTTTTAAAGTTCTTGTTTGCTTTTGTGTAAAATAAACTACTAGATACATTGTTTCTAGTAAAAATTAAACAATAGCGACATTGTTTTCATAATAATTAAACAGTAAGTCAAATATATTCGTTTCAAGAAATATGTAGATTAAACCGTGATAAAATATAGGTAAATTAATTTTTAATCAAGTGACTGGCTACAGTATTATATATTTAATACAATTATCATCTAACCATTGAGGTGGTGATTGTATTGGATACATGTCGAGATGATGCTCATTAAAAAAGGAGCTCAACCATTAATCGCGACATCATTTATAATTTACAAAAAATGATTTAAAAATTTAATCTCTCTAACATTTTTAACATATACTAAATCAGTGACGCTAATGAGATTGTACATTAATATTATACACTTTTTTTCCCAAGCACCAAACACATTATATATTATCTTGAGTATTTATATAGGGCTGGGCACGGGCCAGGTCGGGCCGGGCCAGGCCAGGCCTAATTTTGAAGGAATCGGAGGTTAAAAGAAACGGGCCGGACCGAGCCGAGTACATCATATTTCATTACAGGAATTGGACCTAACCCGGCCCGTTTGAAACGGGCCGGTCCGGGCCAGGTCCACGGGTCCCTTTTTTTTTTTTTGTGAAACCGTTACGGAAAGGACTCCAGAACCACCGCCATGCTGCCTTCGTCGTCGCACCATAGCTTCTCCGTCGAGCGCAACTCCACTTTCACCACCGAGCCCTGCGCTAGCACCGCCACGTTTCTCACCATGGCCTACATCCTCGCAATCAACGCCTCCATTCTGGTGGCACCTGCTCCGTCTCGGATTGCATCCCTCTCTGCTCTCCGACTACCTAATGGAAGAGAACAGAACAAAACACACCCTTTTAATATTCAATACCTAATTTTTCAAATGGCAGACAGATCTTAAGCAACTAAATTCCCCAATCAAATTACAAAAACCCCATTTTTCTCTACCTTCACCACAATCAGATTCCAATCTCATCATCTCCAAATTTGCCACCTTTCCCAGATTTCACTATCCTTTTTCCACAAATATTAACACACACAGGAAATAACTCACAAAAAGTAGCCAAATTCCCAAAAACCAATCTCTCTAACTTCGGGTGATTAACAAAAAAAAACTGAAAAATTAAATCCCATCAAGCAAACTCAATCAATCTCTCAGAAGCTCTCTCAATCGATCCTCGACGAAAGCCTTTACCTCTTCGGCGTTAAGAAGATGACGCTCTCACAGGTCCAGTCCTCGGAGCGAAAATGCAAAGAAAATTAGCAAATCCTAGATTGGGGGTTTGGGCTAAAAGCTAAAAATGCATGATTTGTGGGAAACCCAACTGGGAAGAAGAAGAAGAAGAAGAAGAAGAAGAAGAAGAAGAAGAAGTAGAAGAAGAAGAAGAAGAAGAAGAAGAAGGTTCGGGGAGAGAGAGAAACTGTGGAAGATAGAGAGACAGCTGAGACAGAGTGAATTCTGGAAAGTTGGACTTGGTAGAAACTAGGGTAGAAACCAACGATTGAGATTGGATGATAGGTTATCATTCAATTTCGGCTGTTCATTATAATTAGAAACGGGCCGGTCCGGGTACCCGTTTTTCTAAGCATATGGACTCGGCCTGCCCCGTAAATGAAAAGGGCCCGACCCGCCCCATTTGTTCTCTAAAATATTAGGAATCGGCCCGTACCCGCCCCGAACTGTGATTACCCGCCCCGACCTACGGTTCCTATACCCGTTTACCCACCCCTATATTTATATATTACGTGGACATGGAGGAATCCATTGGCTTAAGAGTTTTTATTTGCTCAAATGCTAGTGCTATACTGAGCAACCTTGATTTCATTATTTGGCCGACGTGAGTTAAGCTGAAATTAAGGAATTTTTTATTCATCTGACCTCCTCGTTCACTCGTTGTTCTCAGAGAACGTTGAACTAACGATACACTTAAAAAAACTCATCCTGAATTTTTATGTATCCGTTGCGTATATTATGAAAAATGCTAGGAAGACTATGTTTTAGACTATATTTTGTAAACTATATGATATGGTTGTTGAAGGTTAGCTAATTTTTTTAAATAATTTATAAAAGAAACTTAATTCTCAATTGCCTGATCATATGATCTATAAAATATAATCAAAATACATGAGATCTCTAGCATCACTTTTATATTTGAGTCACATTCGGATTTAATATGTCGTCATCGTAGGGTTGTTGGTTACTTTAAAAATTATTTTATTTTATCATAAAGATTCAAAACTCATTATTTTATTTATTTTAATTTAAAACGATGTATTTCGTTTGAGGAGTCATAATTATTTTTTAAGGGGGTATGATGATTTCTTTGAATAAGGAATCTCAGACAGAAAATAACATAAGTTAAAAATACTCTATTTCCTTCACCCTGCATATTTCAATCATCGTCAAATTTTCAAACCTACAATTCGTGTGTTTTTTATTCTTAGGCAATTGATCACTATTTGGCAATTCTATTTGTCACTGGCATACATAGCAAATCAGACATCTTGTGAGGCTTTATGTTGTATCTTGGAGTTGTAGGAACCCCCCTAACCTGCACGTGGGATGCATCTACGGCTTTAGGGCAGTGACATTGCACCTCTCTTTGGTTCACATGTTAGATTTTTTAATTCTCTTTTTCTCATTTAATTTGTCATAAAGCTGATCGTAATTATACATTTAATTTGTTATATTTGATTATGTAAATTGTTAGCATAATTTTGCAATATATTTCACAGTTGCAAGAGGGAAGAGGCCTATAAAAGAAAACATAGCCCAAAATCCAATGAAAGACTAAGTTGTCCATATCATCCGAACCATATTCATCTTTCTATAAATATGCTTGATCTCGCAATGACAAAGTTAAATATGCTTGATCTCGCAAGACTAAGTGTACAAAAGCGTATGAAACTTAAGTGGCTGCTATAGTAGAATCTGACTCAATAAAATATTTAATGACCCCAAAACTCCATGCTAATTGAAGATAAAAAAGATGGCCACATCTTAACCACCAAAATTTCACTATCACAGAGTTGAATCTTTTCCGTTTATATCCATAATAAAAGTCTATCATTAAGTGTCTACATATTATTTTAAAGAAATTTGGTGACTAGAGTTTTGCAAAAGAAAATTTTGAGAATATTTGGCAATCTGACGTTGTATTATACTTTTTGCTAAAGGATGCTCGTAAGAGAAAGAGCTGAAGATAAAAATCTGATCGCGAATGGAAATAGAAGGTTAATGCATTCACGGGTATTAGAATTATAGAGCGATTTGAGTCGATTTATAGACTAAACGTGTATTTGTTGAATAAGAATGCACATAAAGTAGGCTGCAGCATTAGTTGTTTTCTCCTCTCCGTCTCTTCTTCTCTTTATTTCCTTTCTTTTTTTGATAAAATCTACCATCTGTTTATTTCCCTTCTTCCTAAAGCTTTTTCATCTTCTCAAACTCCAATTAGCTTCGTTATTGTCAGCAAAGATAACGATTGACAATTACAAGAGAGACACTTTGAGTGTCGTGAGCGGGGAGAGCGAGAAATTGAGACCTAGGGTTAGAACAAAAGGGGTTTACTTGTAAGTGTAGAGTTGATTTGCCTTTGCTAGGTGTTTTGATATTTTTCTTCTGGTTGATTTGGTTTGTTTGCATCATCATAGAGGCCGATAGAGGGCTGTTGCAAGCATTCATATATACTATTGAGGTATAAGAAATGATAAAACCACTTCGAATTGGCACTATAATTTTTTTTTTTTAAGGGAAAATTAGAATCGCCGACAATTTTTCTATATCATTCAGATTAAACAACTGTGCCTTTTTTAAATTTGATTAAAGTGTTTTGACCAATAGTCACCTCTATTTTTTAAAATTAAAATACTTTTTGAGTTTACCCTTTTATTTGCATGATGCACTTTTCCTTATTTAGTGGAGATATTGGTAATTAAACTATATTTTCTCTTAATATTATTTCTTTTTCCAAATGGTTTTTTCTTTTTCAAATAGTTGGTGATCAACATAAAAGTTCCGTGTAATTTTTTCAATTTTTTGCTGTTTTTTTAAGTATAGTTGTTGATGAATTATTATTGGGTATGATACATTACGTATATATTATTTGCCGGTACGTTTGAATTTACAAAAATCATTAATTGGTACGTTTATTTACAATTTTGGTACGTTTGATTTGATACTTATTGTTAATATTGATATATTATTTTTATTTTGGTATGCTTTATTTTGTACAGATTGTGTATTGGTATGTTTATATTATTCTCAATCCTATTTTCTCTTAACGTACTAAAAGAAAAACTTATTTTGGTACGTTTGATTTTGGGGATTTAAAAATATTTTAAACTATTTTGGAAAGAAAATATCTTAAATCGTAGATATTTATTGCTAAATTGTAGCATTGTTGTGAAAATAAATTGAATCTAACCAACTTTTTTTTTTTTTTTTACAATTATCTCTAACAGAAGAGAGTGTAATCAAAAGGCTAGATTATAGGAAATTTGTTACAATATAATGTGCATATAGCACCAAAATTATGACAAAAAAGTTTAATCAAATCACTAAAAGACATGGATGTTTGATCTAAAAAATTCAAAACTGAGGCGCCTATATCAAAAGATATCTTTTTTTTAAGGTGTGTTTGCTTTTGTTCAGTATTTTGATAACAAGATCTATGGAGAGATTTTGTACAACAAATTGATTCCCTTATTTTACATAGGTTTTACAATATGTATGGCCTCACATTGACTAAGTTTTTTTTTTCCTTGATAAGTCCCTTCTATATTATTTTATGGTTATCATCGTACATACCAAAAGTGCAGGGACGATAGGTCGTTGGTTTTGGAAAAACCGTTGTAACCTAAGCCTATAAATATAAATAGAATTTTATGATTTTATTCTTTGTACGTGAAACCGAAGGAAAATACTTTGAGAGATCGTGAAGGGGAATGTGAGATATCAAGTAGGGTTTAGAGGAGCAACGAGGTTTTTTCTTGTAACCAAAAAGATTCTTCATAATATAGTGAGGTATCTCGAGTAACACCTAAGTGGACGTTGGCATGATCGTCGAACTATTATAAATTCTTGAATTCTTGGTGTGCATTTGCGCCCTTTTATGTGTGGCGTTTTGGTTGTTTTGTTATATTCTTCTTACTTGGTTGTTCATATGAGTAATCGAAGTCCATCGAAAACAAGATTTTGTTAGAAGAGTAGATAAAAAAAAATATATTCATGTGAACCAAAACTAAAACCACACTAGAACAAACATGTATTTACGTCAAAAGCCAAAATTAATCAGGACATGGATGTTTGTTCAAATGAAGTTTTACAGTGGGCAATTGCAGCCTGAATTGAGGTCTCTCTTGTATAAAGGTACACTTTATTACTGTGGTCACTTGTAAATCCTTGGTGCATTGGGGAGGACTTAATAGAACTTGGGCAGCTCCTAGTTCTTCTTTCTTTCCGACCAGTACCACCTGTGCTCATGCTATTTCCTATAGCTTCTAAAACCCCTCTAACTGCGCTCAAGTTTATCTCCAATAATACTCCGGACTTGTCACCTCCTCCTACTGCTTCGGAAGAGTTCTTGGTCCTGCTGCTTTTCCCTTGCTTCTTTTGAACCAACCATGGAAGAGTACGGCTGCCACTCTCTTTCGATTTGTTATTCTTGCATCGACGATTAATGTTTTGGGATTGGTGAGGATCGCAATCGTCGCAAGCAGCTTGGCGGGGTTTTACAAATGAAGCTACCAGGGCTCCAAGGTTCATGGCTCGGAACTTGAAGAGCAACTTCATGATGCCACCTTTTCTTGAGGTTCTTTTGTTTGATGCTTTCCTTTATTAGTTTCATGCAAACACAATATGCCATCTGGTAATTAGTAAAGGGTTTTAAATCTATTTGTAAGCGGACATTGTTTAGCTTTTTTCTAGAATTGACTTATTTTTTATTAATGCAAATCAGTGTTGATAATATACATGCAGACAAAAAAAATAATGGACGCATCAAAATGTGATTGAGCTAAATATATAATAAAATACCTACTTAAATTTAAGAAAATAGCCAGATCTCGTCCTCGTTACACCATGCCGACAGGTTAATGTTATATATGATATGACTGTTGCACAATAACAAGTACATATTTTATAGTTTTGGTGCATTCACACTAATTTTCAACAAAATGAACAACTATTATAATAAAGACAATAGGATTAATTAAGTTGTTTATAGTATCGCATACCTGCTCTGTGCCAGGTCAGCATCGTCAGCAGGGGTAGGGGATTCCGATGATGACCGGAGACCAAACAGCAGCGTGTTGACTCTGGGCAATCTTCCTTTTGTACTAGTACTTCTGTGGAGCCTTGAAGGCTCATCCGATCCTAGCGGACCCCTACAACTGCCTTCCATGGAAGAAGAATCGAGAGGGCAAGAATATGTTACTGTCGGCGATGACGGAATATGGTTTATTGGGTGGTCAGAAGCAGGCTTAGAGACGTGATTGGGAGACAGGGTGGTGGCGGAGAGCTCCGGGAGAAGACTAGACGAAAATGATATGCGCAAGTAATCAGCATGGTCTAATCCTCCACGATCACAATCTTCATCCTCATCTCCATCTTGGTTTGATGGTTTAGGATGATCATGGTGATGATGGTCAAGCGCTATTTCGATGTATGATTCATCATCGTCGTCATCGTCGGTGAAATGTGAGAGGGAAGAAAAGTTCATGTCGGACTCGGAGCAGCTGAAGGAGAAACTTCCTCCATGGCTCGTGCTTTCCATCGCGCGTAGCTGCTAGTTAAGGCCAAACGTTACGTACACAATATACAGCTGTAATTATTTATATATATTGGGATCACGGATCGTATATATATAGAGAAGAATAATATCAACATCGAGATCTATAGATACAGAGATATGATATATTGCATCTGCACGGCCAAGCCAAGGAGTGGGGAGGAGGTTGGAAAGTCTCATTCCAAAATCCGCAAATTTAGCTAGGAAATAATATTTACAAGAAGCTAGGGTTGGTCCAAATAAGTATACTAGTACTAGCCGGTCACACAAACCCATGCATATACTAGAAAACCATTGGCAAGTGGTCCAAAAGTTGGTTGCTTGTATCAATCGACCAGAACTTGAGGAATCGAATCCACAAATTCATGCCTTTTTTTTAAAGTTAAATGTGAAGAAGACTCTATCAAAAGTGATATTTTTTATGAACTCTCTGGTATAGAGATTTTTCAGTGTGACTGAAATACGGAATGATACATCAAGTGTCACTATATAAATTGTGAAATATGTGTGCTAAAAAGTTAATAACTTAAAAAATAAAATTTTCAACCATTTGTATAAAAATAGGTGGTGTATCATCCGTATTCCGATCACAATAAAAAATCTCCTTTGGCACCTCATAGTTGATGTTAATTTCTGTGCCAATATTTTAAAATATTATGCAAAAAAAACATAAAATGATAGATAATAAGTAAAAAGTGTCACTTTTGAAATACTTCCTGTAGCTTTTGTCGACAAAAATAAAAATAAAAATTCTTAGTCGTCCTTGGATTGCTCTTGAAACTTTTTAATTTCTTGCTCACGAGAGATTATGAAAACTATGATACCCCACTTTATGGTTGGTCAAATAAATGACATAAGATGAAACGTATTGGATGGAAGCTTCTAATCTTTGTTATATCAAATCTTAAGCAATTTCCGAAATTTGAGCTAAGTTGCCCCTTATACAAAAGGAAAATATAAAATTTTATCAAACTACGGGACACCATCTTGTTCATTAATTGCGATTAGCATATTTTCTTTGATCGATTTTTCAAAAAATTTATCAAATTAGATATTTTTTTAGTCATTTATATATATTGAGCAATGAAAAATTCAACATTGTTGTAGGCCTATTTGATTGAGCGATCTAGGGTTTAGAGAGAGAAGAGAATGATTTAATTGTGAGGTGTGTTTTATTCACCCAATTGTGCCTCTATTTATAGTAGTAGAAAAGACAAACCCTTTCCCATAAGGATTACAATAATAAGTAATCTACTCCTAAAAGGAATATAAGATACATTCCTAATCTACTAGGATTTACACAATCACATTCAGATTCTAAATATGACTGCAACACTCTCCCTTGAGTGTGTAAATACTCAAAGCATCATCGCATTAGATCTTCAGCAAATAAGGTTGAATAGTTGATGAAGCCATCGGCACAATGGGTATTCGTGAGTCTCAAATTTACGTTGAAGTATGCATTTGTAAAAACTCACAAAAACCTCGCTATGGTAAAACCCATGATAGGCCAAACCCATAGGCTAAGGAGAAAAGTAAGAAAATATGCATAATGTCTAAAACACTCGTCAAACTGGACGAAGGTAATAAACTCAACGAAGTATGATCATCCCAGGATGGGTGCCTCGTTAAAACCTAGTTAGGTAGCAAAAACCCAGTGGGAAAAATGTTCATAATCGTAGGGAAAAATAGTACAATAAGATCATGTGAGTATACTTCTAGATACTCCCCCTGAGTTAGACATAACTTCTAAATAAGAGAACTACAAGCGATTTAACTCAGATAATTTACGCATATCGATTCCTTGGACGAGCTTCTGAAAAGTAAACTTGGGCAATGACTTAGTGAAGAGATCGGCCAAGTTGTCTTGGGAACGGATTTGCTTGACTTTAATGTTCTGATGCTGCTGCTGGTGTGAGTAAAAGAACTTTGGCGTTATGTGCTTAGTGTTGTCTCCCTTGATGTATCCCTTCTTTAACTACTCGATACATGCAACATTGTCTTCAAAGATCGTCGTAGGAAGGTCAACGACTGATGTAAGACCACTAGTACTTCGGATATGTTCCATAACTTCTCTCAGCCAAAAGGATTCACGCGTTGCTTCGTGTAGGGCGAGAATCTCAGCATGGTTCAATGAAGTAGCCACTAGTGTTTGCTTGGTAGACTTTCAAGATATAGCAGTGTCTCCAATGGTAAAGACATAACCCGTTTGAGAACGTGCTCTATGTGGGTCAGACAGATATCCAGCATCTACATAAGGCAAGAATCAACCCGAGGACCGTAAGGGGCGGCAACACTCGGTGATTCGCGGGTATAGAACAAGCCCAAATCCGTTATACCCTTGAGGTAGCGAAAAATGTCTTTAACACCATTCCAGTGCCTGCGTATGGGCGCATTGCTGTATCTTGCCAAAAAGATTAACAGGGAAGGAGATGTCGGGTCTAGTGCACTGAACCAAGTATAATAAAGCCCCAATTGCACTCAAGTAAGGAACTTCGGGTTCCAAAATCTCTTCCTCATCTTCCTTTGGACGGAAGGGATCTCGTTTAGCATCTAGAGTCCGAACGACCATTGGTGTACTCGAAGGCTTCGCTTTACCCTCATTAAAATGACGCAACACCTTTTGGGTGTAGTTCGATTGATGTACTAGGATTCCATCTGAACAATGCTCGATCTCCAGGCCAAGGCAGTATCGAGTTTTTCCAAGATTCTTCATCTCAAATTCCGATTTCAAGTGTGCAGCAATTCCCTCAAGCTCTGCAGGAGTCCCGATGAGGTTCATGTCGTCGACATAAACTGCAACGATTGTAAATCCAGAATGTGACTTCTTGATGAACACACATGGGCATAGTTCGTTGTTCACATAACCCTGACTTGTCAAATATTCACTCAGACGGTTATACCATATCCGCCCAGATTGTTTCAATCCGTAGAGTGACCTCCTTAGCCTAATTGAGAGAGTGTTTCGTGGTCTAGAACTATTTGAGACAGTCAATGGAAGTTCTTCTGGAACTTTCATGTATATTTCTGTATATAGATCCCCATAGAGATACGCGGTTACCACGTCCATAAGCTGCATATTCAGTTTTCGGAAACTACCAAACTGATTAGGTAGCGGAATGCTATGACGTCCATTACGGGAGAATACGTTTCCTTGTAATCAATCCCAGGGCGTTGAGAGAAGCCTTGCGCTACGAGGCGTGTTTTGTATCGCACTATTTTATTCTTTTCATTACGCTTTCTCACGAAAACCCACTTATAGCCAACGGGCTTCACACGTGGTGGTGTAGGAGCGACAGGTCCAAACACTTTACGTTTCACGAGCGAATCGAGTTCGACCTGGATTGCTTGTTTCCAGTTTGACCAATCGGTTCTACGTCGGCATTCATCGACGGAACGTGGTTCAATGTCATCGCTAAACATGATGTCAGTAGCTACTGAATATGAGAATGCGTCGTCGACGATCATCTCATTCCTATTCCAAACCTCATCCAATACTATGTAGTGGATCGAAATCTCGCGATTCTCGGGAGGCCGGCATGTTTCATCTGAAGCATCACCGTAATCTAGAATAACCTTATGCGTTGGAACGGATGAGTGAGAGATGATCAGATTCAAACTAGGGTCACTAATTGGTGCCATTTTCCTCTTCCGGGGTTGTGAATCCTTTGAACAAGGGGGTCTGCCACGCTTCAGGGTCGGAGCAGATGATTGGCTAGTACCTTGCCACGTGGAAGTTGCGGCCTCCCCTCCTTCGAGGATGGTCCGGCCTTCCCATGCGGGTTGTTGATATACACAGAGTACATCTATCCTTGCAGGTATATGTGATCTTGTCATATTTGCTAGATCATTAAAAGCATCCAGCATGCTTTGAGAAATGCTCTGAAGATCTATAATTCAGCGCACTTCAGTTTCAGACTGAGCAGTGCGGGGATCTAAATGAGACATAATGGGAGCATACCACAATAATTCGCGGCGTTTTACAGGAACGTTAGCATGCTTATCTCCCCCTAACGCTGGGAAGACTGTCTCATCAAAGTGACAATCCGCAAAACGTGCGGTAAAGAGATCTTCTGTCAAGGGTTCTAAGTATCGAACAATTGACGGCGAATCATAACCGACATAGATTCCCATTTTTCTCTGAGGACCCATTTTGGTACGTAGCGGCGGCGCTATTGGCACATAAATAGCGCACCCAAACACCCGTAAATGCGAGACGTCAGGCTCGTATCCAGTGACCAGCTGTAACGGTGAATGTGGTTGAGTAGCGGTGGGCCTTAGACGGACCAACATAGCTGCGTGCAATATTGCATAGCCCCAGGCAGATATCGGCAGTTTGGTTTTCATAACCAAAGTCCGAGCTATCAATTGAAGGCGCTTTATGAAAGCTTCTGCCAGGCCGTTTTGGGTGTGAACATGGGGTACAGGATGTTCCACATCAATCCCTACTGACATGCAATAATCGTCAAAGGTCTGTGACGTAAACTCTCTAGCGTTATCCAATCGAATCGACATAATCGGATAATCAAGGTGGTGAGCCCTTAGCTTAATGATTTAAGCTAGAAGTTTAGCAAACGCGGCGTTTCATGTGGACAATAAGCAAACATGTGACCATCGTGTCGATGCATCAACCAACACCATAAAATATTTAAATGGTCCGCATGTTGGTTGGATTGGTCCACAAATGTCCCCTTGAATCCTCTGAAGAAATTTAGGGGGTCGTGAATAATCTTTGTATATGAGGGTTGAGTATTCAACTTCCCCAAAGAACACACTTTGCATGATGGAAGTCCAACATAGGGATGTAACTTGTGCCCGTGTGATGATTTGAGGATACGGCGCATCATGTCACATCCAGGATGTCACAAACGGTCATGCCAAAGTAACAAAGTGCCCTAGAACTCAGGCATAGGGCTAGCCACACTGTGGGCTTCTATGCCACGAATGGTTGTGATGTACAACCCATTCGACAGACGTTCCAACTTCTCATGAATACGCTTCTGGCCATATTCGTATGAAGTGATACAAAGAAATTCAGAACCATGGTCTTTAGTGGTTTCAATATGATATTTATTGTCTCGAATATCTCTAAAACTCAGCAACGTTCTTCCGGAACGTGGAGAATAGAGTGCCTCCTTAATGGTCAAAATAGTACCATTAGACAACATGATACGTGCCTTTCTGTATCCTTCAATCAGGTTGGATGGGCCTGAGAGAGTTGTCAAAGGAGATTTCTTGGGTATTAAGTTAGTAAAATAGTGTCGTTCACGCAAGATGGTGTGCGTGGTTGCACTACCTGCCAGATAACTAACTTCCCCACTAGACATACCTAGAAATAAATTGATTGAATTGGTCACATGCATAAATATAAGTCCATTAATTCAATTAAGCAATTCGAGAAAATAATATCCATTCAAATAATAATCCATAATTCAAAACAAATCAAAACCAAACAAATTATTCCAAATACTTAGGAAAATTGTTCAAAAATTTTAAACCATAAACCTAGAAAAATAGGGGGTAGGGTCGGCCACTCCTAGTGAGTTTGGCCACTAGGGGTAAACACCCTAAAAACATGTCTAATTTATTCTTCCATAGGGGCTGACGCCTCCTGAAAATCCGATATCTCCATAGATGTGGTTGCATCTTCCGGATGATCCATAGCTGCAAAGTTAGACTCACGATGTGAATGATACTTGGCAATAGCCTCAGGGGAAGCTCGGCATACGCGTGACAAATGATCCTTTGATCCACAACGATAACACATGTCCAGTTCAGTAGAAGCAGACTGAACGGGAGCTTTGCCCTTGTTCTTGAAGTTTGGGACCTTAGGGGCAAGTGGTGGACGCTGCTGGGTCGCAATTTTTCCCTTAGGTGCAGCACTCTGTTGACCTTGGGCTCGTGGTGGAGCTTGTTGCCTATTACCACGACGACGATGATTCCTACGTCATGTATGGCTACTAGAATATATGACATGTGCTTCAGGCACAGCGTTCGAGCCAGTCGGTCGAGCTTGATGATTCTTCATCAAAAGCTGGTTCTGTTTTTCAGCGATAAGTAAAACAAAGATCAAATCCGAAAAACTTGGTGAATTTATGTGCCCTATATTATTGCTGCAGGACAATATTGGTGGCATGGAAGGTCGAATAGGTTTCTTCCAGAAGATCTGATTCGGTGAGTTCCACTTTACAGAATTTCAACAATGAACGAATTCTACAAACTTCAGAGTTGTATTCATTCACGGACTTAAAGTCTTGGAAGCGAAGATGCTACTAATCTTGTCTTGCTTCAGGCAAGTAGATGTCTTTCTGGTGATCGAAACGGTCAGCCAAAGTAAGCCAGAGGGTGTGTGGGTCCTCCTCAGTGAGGTACTCGGTCTGCAGTGCATCATGCATGTGTCTTCGAATGAAGATCATTGCAGTAGCTTTCTAAGCTTCGTCAATAGTTTTACCGGTGAAGGGTGCCTCGATGGTGGCTCTAATACCCTTTGCAGTTAGATGGAGTTTCACGTCTTGAACCCACTTCAGATAGTTTCTTCCAGAGACTTCTAGAGCGGAGAAGTCAAGCTTGTTCAAGTTCGACATGTCCCTAAAACGGAGGGAGAAAAACGTGAGTAGTCATATGGTAAGCCATAGACATATATCGTAGAACATACAGGTTCTTTAGACATGTATTGGTTTACATTATGCATGAAAACTACAGGTTTCATGTGGTATGTTCTGAATGAAAACTTTAGGTTTGAAAGGCACTAAATTTGAAACTACAGGTTCAATTTAGTTTTATGAACAATTAGTTCATAATGAGAGGTTCCTGCAAGAAACACATAATGCAATATACAAATATACATATAGTGGATTTGAGGTTCTTCAGGAACTCAAGTGTGAAAGCTTCGTTACTACGAAAGTATGTGACAGTTCAAAGTATAAAAATAAATTATTAAATCGTTAATGTCCAAAAGTGATCTTCAGGTCAATAATTTTGGATTCATTATCAGATTAATGAACTGCAGGTTAATTTTAATTAATTCAATAAATCGGGCCATACAGGGTCGATTGTAAAAGCTAAATAATATTAAAATAATATTATTGGGTCGAAAATATAGCCCCAAAATAATTTGGGCTTCGTGCCGTGGGTAAGTGGGCACGGGTTGGGTGCCTTAAACATAAGACAAGGCCCCAAGGGACCTCAAGTGGTGGCTGCAGGCCATGGGTGAGGAAAAAACCCCAAGCTGCAGCTCGATTGAGTTTTGGGTCGCAAAGGGGTCACGGAGACGGCCCAGCAAAAGTTGGGCTTGAGGTTTGTTCGAGACAGCCTAGCTGCAAGGCTGGTTGGTGCATGTGGGATCAAAAAAACCCAGCCACGTGGGCTGGTTGCATGCAGGCCGCAAGAACAAGGCCCAGCCTTGTTGGCTGGCGTGAAGGATGTAAGCCGTGACACGGGAGGCCCAACAAGCTTAATCTTGCGGGCAGTGGACCGAGAGGAATAGGGCTGCAGGCCTAGCAAGGACAGTCCAGGGCGAAGCCTGGTGTCCGGATTGCAAAGGATGGTGCGGTGCCGCACCAAATCCGGTCCCCTTTGTGTTTTTTTTTTCAAAACCTTTAGGGTTGAGGAAACCCCTAATTTGCTTCTAATTTAATTTTATAATTTGACTCACAAATTCCACATAACAATTTAATTGTGCGATGCATGAAACAAATATATGAACATATACAATATATATATATATATATATATATATATATATATATATCGAAGGGAAAATATAAACATAGAGGGGTTCATGCATCATGAGAAATGTTTTCATGCTTCGTGGACGTTTCAAATATCTTCATTTATTTTAAGCGTACCTAATTAGCAGAAAACAAATAAGCCTTTGAATTTGGTGGATGAAAGCCTCTTCCTACGATGCGTCAATTCCTTAGCTTCTGGCAAGAGCGTGCTGATAATGTGTTGTAGGCCTATTTGATTGAGCGATCTAAGGTTTAGAGAGAGAGAGGGGGGCGGCCACTTTAGAGAGAGAAGAGAATGATTTAATTGTGAGGTGTGTTTTATTCACCTCATTGTGCCTCTATTTATAGTAGTAGATAGGACAAACCCTTTCCCATAAGGATTACAATACTTAATAAGTAATCTACTCCTAATAGGAATATAAAATACATTCCTAATCTACTAAGATTTACACAATCACATTCCTATTCTAAATATGACTGCAACAAACATAAATATGTTACTTGATACTAAAATATGTCAATTTAATTAATATACATGAATGACAAAATGATGTTCAATTTTATTGTTATTTTTTAAAATAATCTTTAAACGATGATTAAAAGAATGAATTGTCCTAGTTATATATAAAACTTAAACAACAAACATACGCCAATCATAATAGATGAATCGGGCTCAATTCCCGGTTGATGCATTTGTTCGTTTCTTCGTACCTTCGAGGTTTTCTAAAAAAATTATAAAAAAAAAGAAAAAAAAAGATGAATAAAGCGAAGTACCCGTGTAGTGTCTGTAAGTGTATTGTCAAATGTAAACTTTTGATTATTGATACAGAAGAAGTTATAAGATAAAAAGATCACGAACGGTCACCCTTCAATAGAGTTCTGGAGCTCCAAAGAATTGAGATAAGCTCTCAAAATTTGATTAATAATAAGATAGATTCCAAACCTAATTAAGATCAAGATGACCTATTTATAATATAATTTAACCCTAAAAACTCTAGGAATCGAAATAGGAAAAGGAATTAAGCAAATGAAAAAATATTTAAAATGAATTGTTCATAAGCAGGCAGCAATGACGATTGAATGCATTATCAAGTGTATTTTGTAATGAATATTAACGATGAAAATGGCATTTAAACTACAAATCTGTCCCCACAATATTATATAGTCTAAAGATATACGTAATCTAATTAAAATAAAATTAATCAACCCCTGGATTCGAGATTTTATTAGAATGTTTATTTGTATGTACGTATGTGTGAAATAATGTTTCGAACAAATTCAAGAGCCTGCCAATTGGCATACAACCTTGAGAGAATATTGGAGAGATTTTTTAGTGTGTCAGGACACCGAATGTCATAAGATAAGTGGCTGAATTGTTTTCTAAGTATTCAGGCCACTTGTTTTACCGGGCTGTGTTCCCGACAAATTAATAAATTGATAAAAAAAATATGGACTTGTAATTACATCAGGATATTATTCCTCAACGTAAGGGATTACGAAATTGCGAATGGTTTTTAACAGAGGCGACATTATATTGTCATAGCGAGCAAAAAGTCTGGAATAACAAGGAGAGCGTATAAAATAGAAGACAGTTAAGTTAACAGCAAGGGAAATTTATCAATGGAATTAGTTGTTAAAGACTGGTGGAGACAACTAGAGTAAATGGTTCACCACCAACGTGTATCTCAGGCCACGAATATAAAGCTATGAGAGACTCTTCTCAGGTGGCCTTGTATTGAACACTGCGACGGCAGTGAACTTGTTCCAAAACTCTTCCGACGGCCTTGTGTTAGTGATTTCAAACACCACAATTATATTAATTTTGTTCATGTGAGTTTTTCTCCTCTTTCAAAACTAACTAGTGGGGCGTTGCGTCTGTTTCAAATTTCAATCCTTCACAACAAGAGACAAGAGCCAAGCCAGCGAACTATTCAATTTTTAGTGATCAGACGACCTTTAATTTTTTAATTGCTTGGAAGTTTCCTTGCATTCATATGAAAAGAATATGAATTGTTAAAGTTACTGCTAACGTTTATTGACATGTTTTTAATTGATCTACTGGAGACCACATGGAATATATGTGATCACTTTTCGAAAACACAATAATTTATCTATTTCCAATTTTATATGATCAATTAATATATAGACTATTTATCAATCATTCTTGGTTTAAGATTAATTACTTTTGAAGATAACCGGAAAAAATATTATTGAATTAGTCAAAAATACCTCCAATACTCGAGCAAGACAACTAGCTACATCATATGTGTCACTTAAAACTATTTATTTAATATATGTAAAAATTAACAACTTTCTTTCATGTCCACCTCCATATAGCACGAGGCCTTTTGGGAGCTCACTGGCTTCGGATTCCGTGGGAACTATGAAGTTAAGCGAGTTCCTGCGAGAGCGCAATCCCAAGATGGGTGACCTACTGGGAAGTTCTTGTGTGAGTTCCCAGAAACAAAACCGTGAGGGCATGATCGGGGCCCAAAGTGGACAATATCGTGCTATGGCAGAGTCGAGCCCGGGAAGTGGTTGAGCCCGGGCCGGGATGTGACAATTTGGTATCAGAGCCACTCCCTGGCCGGAAGTGTGCTGACAAAGACGTTGGATCCCTACGGGGGGTGGATTGTAAGATCCCACATTGCCCAGGGGTGAGGATCATGTAAACCTTATATGTACATTCCCACCTCCAATTAGCACGAGGCCTTTTGAGAGCTCATTGGCTTCGGGTTCCATTAGAACTTAGAAGTTAAGCGAGTTTGCAAGAGAGCAATCCCAGAATGGGTGGCCTACTGGGAAGTTATCGTGTGAGTTCCCAGAAACAAAACCGTGAGGGCGTGGTCAGGGCCCAAAAAGGACAATATTGTGCTATGTCGAAGTCGAGCCCGGATTGGAATGTGACATTTTCATCGACTTTAACTAATCTAACCCACATCACATTACGCAAACATAAAAATGTTCAAAAGAAAAAGTCGCATTATGTAACCATAAAAAGGTTTAAAAGAAAAGACGAACATAGAAGGAAGCTAACATTTCATCATGTATGCATAAATGTACACAAGAAAAGTTTAATAAAAGGCACGAGAGGTTGAGTACAGTAGCCAATACCAATAAGGATATACACTCTAATCACTAACTAAAAAAATTAAAGAGGAACACTTCTTAATTCAATGCCATGAAAATGGAATTAAACTTGAGAAACTAACTAAATTACATGATCGAACCACGTATATGCGTAGTATCCATTAGCAAATGCATGTTGCATGTCTATGACATGCAGCGAGTCGAATGGATTAAGAACAAGTGATTAAGTAGAAATTTTTCAGTATACAGAAAATACAGTCGGATACATAATACTCGTAACGAGATCTGTGTTTTAGACACATTAAAAGATGTCTCTAATTAAGAGGAGGGAACAAGAACGGTAGTGCGCATCATGTGCTTAAACTCGAACAAGTCAACGAGGCCGTCATGGTTGCGGTCAACAGAGGTGATCATCTTCTGAACTCTATCAATCTCATCGCCTTCCTGGAATCCAAGCTTGGCAAGCACCGTCTGCAACTCTTTAGCCGATATGTACCCATCGCCGTCCTCATCAAACACCTTGAACGCCTCCGAAAGATCCGACTCCTCCTGCGACAACATATTCTCCTTTGAGTTTCCATCGCATGCCGCTGTTGATGCTGCCTCAGCAGCGAAAGCAACAACCTCTTCGTCGTTGTTGTTATTGTCGAAATAGGTGTCATACAGGGATTGGTGGAGGGAGAGGAAGTCGTCGAAGTTGAGGCCGTCGTTTGAGGGTTGGATAAAGGATTTTATCGTGGAATGGAGGTCGGAGATTTCAGTGTCCAACCCGAGAAGAGCTAGGGCTTGGCTGATCTCGTGGACAGTGATGAAGCCGTCTTTGTTCTTGTCGAACATATCGAAGATGCGGCGGAGGCGGAGGGAGTTGAGACTCGAGCAGCGGAGGCGAAACGACGCCGAAGGCCGTTTTAACGACGGAGCACTAGTCCCTGAAACTGTAGAGGCCATATATAATTGAGTAATTAACTAATTATGTAGTAATCAGTAGGATAACGACGATGACGGTGACGAAGAGGATGCAGAGAACAAAATGTACAAGACAAGTTTGGTATGGTGGGATGATCAATAAGTGGTGGTATTATTATAGAGGGCTGGTGCGCGTGTGGCCGGCGTTATTTTAGTTTGTGTTTGTTTAGACTTTGTAAATTTGTACTCTTACATGATGCATTTTCCGTTGCCAGTGACTATTTCTCGGTACAACTTCCAGATGTTTGCCATTGCTTTTACATGGTAGAACAAGCAACAGCGTAACAAATTCTCCAGCTACAAGTCGGTCGTCGTTGACCTAAAACAAAAATAAAAGTCCGTGGTCGACAACCAATAAAATTTAAAAGCAAAAAGAAAAAAGAGAGATAGAAAATGACCCGAGATTGGACTTTTTCGTTTTTTTTTTCATTCGTTATAAAAGAGAAAACTTTAACGAAAAATTATAGATACTGTTTATTTTAACAAAAAATTATATTTTTTATTAAAAAAATCAATCATGATACTATTCATTATACTCTTTATTTTATCCTTATCGTTAAAATTCAAAGTTTTCAAGTCATTTTCATTAGTTTTCCTTATAAAAAATAATACTAAGTCATATGTGTGGTATGGTAAAGTGATCAACATTTTAAAATAAATTTTGTAAATCAAATGATGTGGTGGTTAATGGTTAGATTATTACTTAAATGTTGATTAACGTGCTTATTTTATATTTGTGACATACCATTTGGTTTACAAATTCAGTCTCTTTAGCATTATCCAATTTGTCTAATTAGAGATAGACCCATGTGCGTGGGTGGATCCTATTTCTATTAGATATATGGTATAATCGTGGTATAAAAAATATGGTAAATGTGGCACTACTCTTCCTTATGTTGTACAATAATTTAAATTGTCTAATTTTTCATTTATTCTTTAAAAAAATAAGTGAATAAAAAAAAGTTTAACTGTTCAACTAAAATTGTTAAAAATTTGTATTTTATTGAATAACATGATTTGTTTATTATCTTTATTGGATAACCATAAACGACTATACAATTTTAGATTTATTTGAATTGTAAAAAAATTAATCTTAGAGAACAATCCAACAAATAAATTATTCAGATCAGGTGTGTAACATTGTAAAATAAAAAGAATACTCTACAAAATGAGTCGCGCTACCAAAAAAAATCATAGCACGTTTTGATAAATCAAAAGATCACTATTCATGAATTTTTAATTAAAAAATTAGTACTCCAATTAAGTTAAAATTAAAAAACTTGCTACAATTTCCTTCAACTAATAAAACTAGAATCTTTAAATAAAAATGTCGGTCAATATAGTCGACAATCCATCTAGTTGAATAGATGGGCCCGCGGCGCACATTTATGAAAGATATGGTCTAAGATACATGTCTTGGCCCAATTGGGACAACTCGATTCCACGGGTACCCCTGCCTATACCGCACACGCTCAGCGCATTTATTTCAGGCGCGTTTCATAGTTGACTAGTCTTCTACTTAATTAAAAATTGTAATATTTACACACATATTTTTATTTTTTATATACTTAGTAGTCTATTCTTTTAAGAATTAAGAAGACTCATAGCTACATTTCAATCTTATGATTATCATCGTATGATTCACCAGTATTAAAAATTGAAAATGAAAATGTATCGTATGAAATAGAACTAATAATTTGTAGCTAATCACTGAGCTACCTGTGGTAGTTATTAATCTTGCACATTTTGCATGTGTGTATTGGGTGTTGCCAATGCTAATTTATTTTCAAAGATGGATTATATTCACATATTTGAAATTACTTTTTTCACACTTTTTAAATTTTTTAATATTTTCTACATAATACTAACATTTGATAACAAAAATATTATAAAATTAAAATAGTGTGGATGAAGTAATTTGGGATGTGTGAATATAATCTCTCATTTCTAAATGGGGTGTACTATCCACACAGTGGCAGATCCACAGTGGGATCAATGGGGTCGCACGACCCCTTGGACGCCATGGAAACAACCTTAGACGCCATGGAAAGACCCCTTGGAGCTGGTGGTGCGACCCCTTGGACGCCATGGAAAGACCCCTCGGCTGCACACCAGGTGTTTGACGAAAGGTCTGAAAGACCTCTCGCTGTGCTGCGCTTCGGAAGAAGAAGGCGCTCGCGCGCCAATTTTTTTTCAAACGAACCTGGGCAAAACGACGTCGTTTTGGCCCAGGAAATTTTTTTAAATGACCTGGCCAAAACGACGTCGTTTTGGGCCAGGTCTGAACAAAAAAAAATGCCCAGCATGTCCTGGGCAGGTCTGAACAAAAACGAAAATTCCCAGCGTGTCCCCAATCCCCCCCCTTATGCACAGCAGCACAGATCCATTCCTCCAAAAGAAAAAACCCAATTTTCTTTTGTATATGTAGAATATATTTGATTTAATTGAAATTCAATTCATATTTATTTTGATTAAATTGATGGTTTGTTTATATTGTGAGTTTTTATTTTCATTATTTTGTATATGTAGAATATATTTAATTTAATTGAAACCTAATTCATATTTATTTTGATTATATTGGTGGTTTGATTATATTGTGAGTTTTTATTTTGATTATTTTGTATATGTAGAATATATTGATTTAATTGAAATTCAATTCATATTTATTTTGATAAGTGTGTTTCTTTGTTAAGCATTCATATGGGAGCAATCTTGAAAAATGTTAGTTACCACGCAAATGAGGCATTAACAGGTGTGCAATATACCTTTCTAAATGACTTCAGGCCTACTAAGACTCGATGAAATGACAATGTGCATGCTATTTATGTTAAAAAAAAATTTGCCCGCTACGCGCGCTTTTCTTACTGACCCCTCAAACATTATTTCTTGGATCCGCCACTGTATCCACACACACCTTTTTACTTCTCACACACTCCTATTATTTTCTGTCCGTTAAATCTTTTTCAATTCATCCGATCCGACGCCCGAAATTCAAAAATGTGTGAGAGAAGTAAACCAAATACATTTATATCGAACTGGTGAGATAACAAGTGAGCAACAACTAATTAACATTTCCTTACTTATTCCACGAGGTAAGTTTGAGGAATAAATCAAATAAAGGAAAGAGTGCTCCTATATGGTAAAGTTTATCTTTTTTCCTAATTATCTTTCTTAAAATTCTATATGACCATGTATTTTTTATTACCATGTATAATTTTGCGCCATATTTTTCCCTCCAAAACTAATTTCCCACCATATTTTCCCCTCTAACATATATTTTCCTTATATGCTTCCCACCAAAATACATTTCCCAAGACATTAGTTTCTTTCCAAAATGGGTTTTAATATTCAAACTTATTGTCTAATTTATAAGAGATTGATGATAAATGGAGTGAATTATAGTATCATAAATTAATATTAGCCGCTACTTAACAAAGTTTTACGTTTTTACATGACCACCGTATCATAACATTATCTCAAATAAACAAAATTTTAATAAAAAATAATTACATAAAAACAACTCTAACGTGAAAATTCAAAATCCTATGTAAATCAAATTCTGACAAAGAAAAATTAATGACAAAAGAACATGGATAAAATGGGATCCAAGGGATGTTTGGCATGTGTTGATTTTTTTTTAAAAAAAATATTTTTTAGGAGGATTTAATGTCAATTTTATTAAAGGAAATTGTAGTAATGATTTTTCAACTTTAACCCAATTAAAGTAATGATAACTCAACTAAAAATTCATGATCATTGGTTCCTTAACTCATCAAAACTTGCAGCTATGGTCCTTTTCATCAACTTCGTTAGAACTTCTCTCAAAATGAGTCACATGTCAAACACATAAGGCTGAATCGAGGGCAAATATGAAAAACCAAATGAGAAAAATTGTAGCAAGGGTCCCTCAACTTTAACCCAACTAGAGAAATGTTCTCTCAATTTTAACTCAATTGGAGCAATGATTCCTCAGCTTTAACCCAACTGTAACAATAGTCCTTCTAACATAACTCATTTTGACAAAATTATGACGAAGTTAATAAAAATGACCATAGATGCACATTTTGATAAGCTAAACGACTAATGATCATACATTTTTAGTTAAGAAATTATTTCTCTAACTCAATTAAAATTAAGAGATCAGTGCTATATTTTTCTCATTTTATTATTAGGCAAATAAGGAATGTTCAAGGAGTAAGTTTTGCAAACCGCCAAAAATAAGGTGGGGTGAGTGAGTTGCGAGGAAAGTGGGTACGGACCCCCTGTGTAAGTTTTAAGAAGAACGAGTCGAGCCACTCAGATCTAACTGGAAGAACCAAACTCCCCAACTCGAAACAAAAACGACACACTGACTCAGTTCACATTTCACAAACCACTCTCTCTTCTGCTTGCGGCTGCTTCTGCTGTTCTCCAACTCTCTGCTCTCTCTCTCTCTCTCCTCTCTCTCGGGTTACTTCAACTTTCTCTCTCTACTTTTACTCGTTTTTGTTCTGAACTGGAAACTCGATGAGTCTTGCTTGGCTGCTGTTCTGGGTTTTTATTTATTTGGTTATTAGTTTCTTGAAATCAGGGTTGCCCGGTTACTTTTTGGCTGGGAAGATTGAAATCTTGAGTTTTCATTAGGAATTTAATTCAAAGTTCTAATCTTTAACTTTTATGTTAGATAATTGTTATTGTGTATCATGTTCAGAGCATATGGTTTATCTTTTTAGATTTAATTTCTTTAATAACTTCTCTGCAACCCATTAATTTTTCGATTTCTGTTATTTTCTCACCAGTTTTAATGTAAAGTTTGATTCTTTGACATTTTATCTGAATTTTGCTGCCAAATTCGAATTTTAATAATTAATTTACCATTTCAGCTGCTACCTTTGTTTGGATTAATGGGTTCTGGAGGTTGTACCAATGGACTGGAGGAATGCAAACTGCAACCTCCGAAAACTTTGGAAAAATCGGATAAAGCTAGTGTTTTGGGGCTTCATAAGGATGCTGCAGAGCCACCGGTTGAATTGGTTACTAATGGGGTGGCTTCTCTAGAGCCTGTTACTCCTAATGCAGTCCGAGAGAACGGGGACTTACCTGTTGGTTTGAAATCTCCGCCCTCTGTTTGCAAGAAATCATCCAATGTAACTTGCTTGAATCCGAATGCTATCCGAAATGTGGACGACCCATTTGGTTGTTCTGATGATAGCAGCCCCAGGACACCGGTAGATGATGTCTTCGATCCTTTTGCCCCTGGTCGGGAAGACCTGGTTAAGGCGCCACAGTGCAAAAAATATGTCAGCAAGTGCAGGAGCGTGGTTGCTCGTCAGCTTAACTTTGATTCTGCCGTCCAAATTTCAGAAGACGAGGTTTTGACTGATGTGGAATTCATTTCGGATGAAGAAATGTTTGAAGCTGTGTATAAAAACCTATTGGAAGCTATCGTGTCAGAGCAAACTGAGGGAGCTATTGCTGAACTCTCGAGGAAAGACTGCGTTTCTGATGACTGCGTAACACCTCCTCCAGAACCGCGTCAAACTGGAGAAGCTGAAACTTGTCCTGGGGCACCCCTGAGGCCATCAGGGAAGTCAAGGAACATCGATGTGCGGTTAATCAGAAAGCTCGAGTTCTAACTCCAGCTGACTCGTGCGGGTTATGCGTGGTGAATTTGCCAGAATTCTGGTACTTCTTTCCAAATTCCAACAGCTTACCTAGATTATACGCAGTAGTGCTAGTATTGTATAGTAGTTGTTGACATTATTTATGCGTTTAGACACAGGGAAAGACATCGTTTTGATATTAAGTTAGCATTGACTAGTGCTCTTTTGGTTTAAGTCAGAATTTTAGACACGGAAGAAATGTCTTAACAATCAAGAAACAGAAAATTCTTCCAACCTCCTTGATCATGTACTGAACTTATTAATGTTCAATGGTTTTCTTATCAAATTCCATATGCTTGAAATCTTTGCGCTTCAGGATTTGGAGTCATATTTTGATGACTGGGAGTGTTTGTCTGCGTATTTTACACTTTAAATGTTGTTGGATGATAACTTTAAGAAATCATGTTTAATGTCCTGTGACTAAAATTATGGTTTTTGTTTGTAGCTTTTGACTTCTATTTGAATAGAAACAAACCTCAATGAGGCATTGTTTTCACATGAATATTTGGGTGGTGTTGTTCCTAAGAAGAACACACTTGTTCTTTCAAACGAAATAGATCTGAGTTTATATTTTCTTTTATGTTTACATACTGATGAAATCTTATTTTTGTTAAATCATATATTCGCCTCAAAATCCAATGTAGATGGAGTATTGAAAATAGGAGACAGAACTTACAGCAAAAACATAAAGGTGACGATATACCAAACCAATCATATAGACTATAGTACCATGTGGCCACATGAAAGCACGTGGCAATGTGTGACACGCTTGGAATACCGTCACTACTTTGGCATCCCGATTCTCTTTCTGTTTTATAAGCTTTTGAGGTCATGGACAGAAAGTTCGCACGAGTGTTTCAGGCTGGTGGGTAAGCTTTAGAAACTAGAAAGGCTTGTGCCTGCTTATGGATCTTATGTCGTATTATGCTTTCCAGCACAGCAGATTGTGTATGCAGCAAACCAATTTGTGCCCCTGAAGTCACTAATCAGAACGTTGGCACATCAAATATAATATAACCAAAATCTAAACGAATTTCCATATATTTTTATTCTTTTTTCGTACATCAAATTCTACGATTAAGATAATAAAAATTGTGAAACTTGTAGCCTAAAATTCATCCTAATTAACTCCCTCTGATTAAAACCCTACAAATTTACATGCTATTCTCTCCGTGTTTTTGCTACAATCTGCACCTTCTTCTCAGGAATCATTGAGAAGCAAAAGCAAAGCAATTAAAACTCACACAACTCACAACTTGGCCTTGCTCTTACAATCCTGCCTCTTCACCTTCATGTCCGGAAACCCAATCGTCAGTTGGCATTCTGAAATCGCTACAGCGTACTTGTTGATGAACCCCAAGAACGTAACCCTACCTGAAATCCTTGTTTTCGTTTCGACCATAATCTCACCCCCCATCACATCACTGATCAATTTGCTCATGTCGTTCGCCAGCTTGTCCACCTGTAAAGTAAGCCGGCAGGGCAGAGTGGCGTTGCCCCTCGCCGGGATGTTACCCGGGTACAAGTTTGCATCACCAACCTGTGTGCCTTGGTAAAGAAGCAAAGTCTTTCCCTCGCTGTGCCTGAAGCTTGCGTGGTTTGGATTCTCGACGTTGATCGTGAGGTCGAGGGTAATGTTGAGTTCGATCCGGACAGCTGGGAAGGTGATGCGAGGAGCCACGCCGTCCACGGAGGCGGAGAGGATTTCGGTTTTTGGCTGTTTGGGCTTAAAAATGGTTAGGGCAAGAATCAGGGCGATGATGAAGAGTAGGAAGATCAAGAAAAGGATAACACCAATGGCAATAAGACATGAGCGTTTTCGCTTGTTGGGTTTGTTGTGGTTGCTATTTTCTGGCATGGTGTGATGTTCTTTTATGAGAGAGAACGCACAAGAGAGAGATCAGGAGAGGGTGAGAGGGGGAGAGTGACTTATATAGAGAGAAGAATATTTAGGGTTCCAAGGTGGTTGGGGATTGGGGCTTTTGATTCAATGCTCAAATCCAACGGTCAGCTAACACAACTTTGAAATGTATCGAACAACTAACTTCAGCTTTCCTCGCGTCACCATCTTTTAATTGCTCCCCACACCACCTATGTTTTACTTTATAACTTTAATTTACAGAGGAAGGGTTCGAACTTATATTTTGACATATCTACTAGTTTTTTATTTTTTATAAGTACAGAGAGAGATTTTAAAATCAAATAAAAATAATAGCATAATGTTCTGTGTTGACCAACATGGCTGGCTGACCGATATCAGATCAACAGACCAAATTTTCTGTTTTGCAGTTTTATCAAAACCCCTTTTGATGGAATATTAGTATTTTCCTTAATTTCTCTCATTTCCTTCCCATGTTTTCCTTAATTTGTGCATGCAATCCTCTTAATTTGTTATCAAATTACTGAAGTCTAACCGTCATTTGTTGTAACAGCAGCATATCTTAAAGACTTTTAAGGCAAGATTAAAGACAAGGGTAAAGATTGTGGTCAATGCAAAGAAAGGGAAAACTTCAGATACGATCTTATTTGACATGAAAAACGACAAGTGCATGTCATGCATTGATTCACACTGCATAATATGTGCAGAGTTCACGTAAGCAAGGAGGACTTTTGGGGCAGAGAGTGCATTTTTGCAACAAAATCCACCTAAGCAATTTAGAATTCTATATATATATATATATATATATATATATATATATATATATATCATGCTCGAAAAGCACATCGAATGGTTTTAAAGTTTTTATGCACTATTCTTCTACAAGGTAGTTTTGTAGGACAAATTGTGTTGTTCGAATCTTAACAACTGATATCAGATCATTTATTGTACCACACAACACATACACATATTGTGGTCATACTTTATAGAATGGACGAATTTAACTAACCTTGGCAACTTGGCAAAGAGAAAATAAAACGACATCTTTAAAGCCTATAAAATTAGAAACCACTAAAAAGTTTTGGGTATATTTCAAAATTGATTATAAAACGATAAAAGCGATATTCTCAAAGTTATTCATTTATTTAGTTTAGAAGAAAAGCTCCTAAAAGCTTAAAATGTTGTTTGGGCTAGTAAACAATATAATTCGGCCGAAATTGTCCATATGTTAGAAAAAAACACCGAGTCTAATCTGTTTTCTTCAAGGCGGCGATTCATTGAAATAAATTAGACTCCAAAGTTTAAACCTGCAAAACTTAAAACTTTGCCAATTGTGCTATCTACGTACATTAGACCTGCCACAATTCACAGCAAAATAAAATTGATCATTTGGTTTCTAGGATATTAAGAAGAAGAAAAAAAAACCAAAATCGAACCAATCTAATGAATTTTGTTGTGGTGTGAAAAATGGCGCAAGACACAAGTTTGCTTACTTGCGGAGTTGGTTAGAATGCGATACTTCCACCTTTTGTTTTGTCTTATGTGATGGAATAATGTTTTTCCTTGTAACTTGTATAACGCAGCAAAGAAGCAATACCAATGTCACAAAATATATTCAAAATCTTAAGAAACTCGAAGACTAAGTTGATGTTAAAATTGCAGGAGCCGGTAGAGACCACGTCCACATGAATCTTTGAACAATTTGAGCAAAGAGTTTAACCTGCCAGAGATTTTGATGTACATGTTGAACGGCAAGGTACCAGCCAACACATATCCGAAAGAACTATAGTTCGCTTGGATTTTCCCTGCAAAACGATCAGCCAAATTAATAGTGAAGTTAAATTAATGAATTTGTTCGCACCCCTTTGTACCACTCCTGCCTCTTTAAGAGCCTTTCCCACCACCACGCTCCTCTACGGCAACAATGCCGTGCTGTTGGCGTACTTGAAAGCCACATTGTTATGGTTCAGGACGGATAGATTCACTTCGAGACTAACCTAGATGACTTAAGGCCACGGAATCCACCATGGTTAAGGGGGCTGTTTCCATGTACACCATCATGAATAAGATCAGTATTGTGGATGCCAATTTTCGTACTCCTTCTTAGACAAAATTGCACCTACAAAACAATTAACACCTTAGGTCAAGGCCAAGAGACTCACGCGCCCACGATGAATAGGGGGCTTTGGCCAAAGAATTTCCAATGCTAAAGTTAGAATTTAGAGAGAAAAGTATTTGGAGAATTTAGAAAATTTTGCAAGAGAGTTAGAATTGAGTTTTGGAGAGAATGAGAGGGTTTTTATAGGGGTGTGGCCGGCCCCCTTGGGAGAGGAAAGACCGGTCACTTGGTTCATTTTGTGAGCTAGGTTCTTAATTTGTGTTTAATTAGGAATAATTAAATAATAAATCAATTAATTAGCTAATTAATAGAATAATTTCCTAATTGATTAGCTAATTAATATAATAAAAGAGGAATAATTTGGGAGTTACCTTATGGAGAAGATTTGATGAGGGTGGATGAAATATGTTTTGAATTATTACCTATTTTGGGCACTTTTGACTTGGTTGATGGATGATTGCTCGCTGCTCGCGCATAAGAATCCCGGTGTGCCTCGAGAGTAATTTTGTCATTCTCACCCAAAAATCCATGTGTCGCCTTGTGATTATTTTTTACTCCACAAATGCCCCCACACCTGTTGGGCTGCTTGCAGGAAAGGGCAGCAGGTGTAGAGATCTCTAACTTTGATGCAGATTCTCACTTGAGCTTGGAATTAGATTCTTCTAGGAAAGGGAAATAAATCTCTCCAACGCCTATTTAAGCCCACCTTAAGTAGGGAATTTAATCAACTTTGGAGGGAAATTATTTATCCCTACAAGAAAGAGAGAAATCTAAAGGAGATTTGTTCCTCCTCCCTTAACACTCTTGTTTGCTTGCCAACCGTCTTCCGTTAATTTCATTGTCTTCTTCACTTCGCACTGATGTAAGAAAAACTTAATTCTCCTTATCTTCTTCTTGGGAAGTGCTGCTATGGGGCAGCTGTCGGGGTGCTGCAGCACATCAGCTGGTAGGGGCCAGGAGTTAGCTTGGCATGGGCCAAGGATGTGGTGTGGCAGAGGCTACTACTTGTGATGCTTGGCTTGATTGAAGCCAAAGATTGGCTCGGCATGGGCTGAGGAAGTGGCGTGGCATGGGCAATTGTTTAGGCTACCACGTCTGGGATGCTTGCCAAAAAAGTAGAAACTGCTTGAGTTTGATTTCTCGGTTGCCGTAGATGGAACAATCAAGGATGAAGTTGCCAAGATCGGAGCTGCTGAAGATGAAGTGTCAAATGAGCAAACTGTTGAGTGCAAAAATGGATGCTGCCCCCTGACCATTTGCTGCCTAGTTAATCTTCAAGCATTCGATCTTTTGAGTTATACGACCTTTTCGCAGTAGAGAGCTTACCCAGATAGGTGTCAGGGAATTAGTTTACCCTTTTGCACCAGAGAGCAATTAGTTTACCCTCTCACATTGAAGAGCAATTAGTTTATCTTCTTGCACTAGAGAGTAAAGTGTCGGGGAATTGGTTTACCCTATCGCATTTGAGAGCAATTAGTTTATCCTATCCACTGGAAAACAAACCCATATGGGTGTCGGAGAATTGGTTTACCCTCTCTCACGAGAGAGCAATTAGTTTATTCTCTCATACTGGAGAGCAAACCTGTATGGGTATCGGGGAGTTGGTTTACCCTATCGCACTAGAGAGCAATTAGTTTATCCTCTTACACTAGAGAGTAGACCTAAATAGGTGTCGAGGGATTAATTTACCATCTCCCACTAGAGAGCAATTAGTTTATCATTTCGCACTAGAGAGTAAACCCAAATGAGTGTCGAATGATTAGTTTACCATCTCGCACTGGAGAGCATGAAAGTCATTGTTGTGAGTGCAGTTGAAGAAAGCTAGACTATTGGACAACTGGAATAATCATCATCCTGTGAGGTCTTGTTTGGCGATATGCTTGAGACTTTGAACTGTTTGTGGAACTCGCATAAGGGTGTAAGTGGGAAACGCATCAAGCTACTCCTGGACTTTCTTCAAGTATTGTGCCTTCGTTGGATGTTTCGTCGTGTACCCTTCAGAGGCTTGGTTTGTGATCAGCTAATAATCTGAATGGATCGAAAGATTCTTCACCGCTAAGTCTTTCACTAGTAGGGGCTACTAACAAAGCATTGTCTTCTGCTCTATCATTGGATGCTTTGAAGTTAAGAGTGTCATAGGCTTGGTCGACGCGATTATGAGCCACAAGGCGAGACTGGTAAGGTTGGGAGCCGTGGTGCAAGATCGGCATGTTAGGAGCCATGGTGATAGATCAAGGGTCGTCGAAAGTCGTGGAGCAAATAGGCACGACTGTGCACGCATAATTGGGAATGGTTTGGGCCAGGTTGTGCGCAACAATTGAACCTGCGTGATGCTCGGCTGTTGGTGATGTGCTGCTTCAGTATTGAATCGTCTGGAGTGTTGAGAACGAGGCCTACCCCCAGTTCTTGGTAGTTGGGCTGGTGTGTCATTTGGGTACTCGTTTGCCCCCGGCGCACCGTTAGGTAAGCTGTTACCTTTGTTGGAACAGAAATAATCTTTGCATTTAACAATATATGTAGGATAGTCCTGTTTGCTCGATCTTTTCATTGAAAGGTGACCCGCTTATGTTGGTCATGTCTCATCGGAACGCCTCGTCAGTAGCTTTGCTACGCTGGAAATCGCGCAATAGTTCAGTCAAATCTTTTCTACTTCTTTCTGAATTTGACTTTGTTGGGGCGGCGGAGCTCTCGGCTGCCCCCAGTCTTGGCAGGTGAGGGAATTCTTCACAAGCTGCAGGTTGAACTTGAGCCAGATTGAGTGAATGTTTATCTCAGTTCGTCGTGTTGCCTACTTTGATGTGATGTGGAGAATACTCCTTGCGGGCCTAGCCACGAATGAATGTTTTGCCTGTAAGGCTAATCATGTTGATTATCGGAATGTGGCTCCAATCGTGAGTGTGTATTTGTCCTCGGGCTTGATTGGGAGTGCACGCTCATTCGAGCGTTAAGACGAGAGTATACGCTATCCCGAGGACCCAAGCGGAGGCGTAAACTGCTAAAACGCTCGAACTATGGCTGGTTGAGGGGCTGTTTACCGAGACGCTACTGGATAAGTTCGTCATCTGCCCTTGTCATGCTTCGAGACACCTCGTCTAGGGCACGTTGCATCTCGGTGCACTACAAAAGCTGATTCACTAAGGTCGTCTGCTGTGCGAGGGCGCTTGTCAATTCTATGACTTGTCGTGACAAGTGTGGTTCACCATTTGAGTTTGAACAGCTTGGACAATAGGTGTCTCCTTGAGTAATGAAAGTGTAATGGACTCCGGCCGCGAAATTTGAATTGAGAAATGTCAAATCTACGGATAAATAAGGTGAAAATGCCCCCGATTCAATCGTCGATCTAGAAATATGAATCAGGGATGATTGAGCCACGAAAGTAGGTCGTGCCACGTGCGGGGCGCGTGGGCTCAGTACGGCGCCGGGAGCACATTAGATCTGGGCTGAGAGAATTGTCAGCGCAGCTTGGGCATGCGATGCGTCTTGGGTAGCGGTTTGGGCCTGCTTGCACTGGGCTTGGCTTAGCTACCCTGCAGCATGGGCTGCCTACTGGGTTATTTTCACAGCTACTGCCAGCGCCTGGGCTTAGGCTTGGTCCTGGGTTTAGACTGCTGTAGTGACAGCGCATAAGGCCATGGTCTGCTGCCATGGAGCTGGCCCACTCCCCACTACCACGGTGGTCCTAGTGGCTGCCATGGTGGTGGCAAAGTTGCTCATTTTTCCGTCGCATTGAGCCTTGTGGATTGTCGTGGTGGGGCTACATCGCAATCTCCATGACTTGATCTGGATCTTTTAACGTAGGAAGTTTTGTTTGTTGTGGTTTCCAAATTTCTTGTCATTGTATTTTTCTTTTACGTTTATTCAAAGAATTTTATAAAAAAAAAATTCTAGGAAGTAGAACGTACGAAAAATCTACAAATGATTGAGAAATTATAAACGTTGAATGCGAGAGTTTTCTTCGAGTATGTGAATCAAGCTCTCAATAAAAGTATCGATTTGTGGATTTAAATTTCCACCTTCTCTTTCTTGGACAAAATTGCACCTACAAAACAATTAACACTTTAGGTCAAGACCAAGAGCCTCACGCGCCCATGATGAATGGGGGGCTTTGGCCGAAGAACCTCCGATGCCAAAGTTAGAATTTACAGAGAAAAATGTTTGGAGAATTTATAGAATTTTGCAAGATAGTTGGAATTGAGTTTTGGAGAGAATGAGAGGGCTTTTAGAGGGGTGTGGCTGGTCTCCTTGGGAGAGGAAGGACCGGCCACTTGGTTCATTTTGGGGGCTGGGTTCTTGATTTGTGTTTAATTAGGAATAATTGAATAATAAATCAATTAATTATCTAATTAATAGAATAATTTCCTAAATTAATTAGCTAATTAATAGAATAATTTCCTAATTGATTAGCTAATTAATATAATAAAAGGGGAATGATTTAGGAGTTACCTTGTGAAGAGGATTTGATGAGGATGGATAAAATAAGTTTTAAATTTTTACTTATTTTGGGCACTTTTGACTTGGTTGATTGATGATTTCCCACTGCTTGCGCGTAGGAATCCCGGTGTGTCTCGAGGATAATTTTGTCATTTTGTCCAAAAATTCACATGTCGTATTGTGATTATTTTTTACTCCACAAGTATTGTAGCAGATATTACAACAAGAGTGGAGACCACTGCCAGGGCTATGTTTATGAGTCGGACAATTTTGTTTTCCAATCACTTCTTGCATACCATGAACATCTTTTTTTGGGGCCTCTTCATGAGAAGACATATTAACTTAAATGCTTAATTTCTCTCTTTTGCGTTGCATGTCTTCCTAAACTTCTGCATGCCCTTCATCCCTAATTTGTTATTAAATCATTCAACTCTAACTGTAGCTTGAACTCAGCCGCATGCTTAAATCGCATTGTTGCCTATACGTAGGCTAGGTCAGTTGATCATAATAGTGGTGCTTGTCCCCTTGACATTCTGTTTAAACTGCTTCTTCCCAAAATATAGTATGGTTGCATATGCTTAAAAAGTTTAAGTTGAAATCAAAGGGAAACGTAAAAGTTGTGTTCCATGTAACAATGCAGAGACTACTATAAGAGAAAATGATCTTATAATCTTATTTGATGTGAAGTACGACAACTCAATACTACGATTATTTCTGGATCAAATTTGAAGAAAAAGAATAAATTGGAACACTAATAAAAACATGTCTTGACACGAGAACTACAAAAGGGATTGTAACTTTTGTGTGTCTATGTGCACCTATAGTCCCCGACAGTTTTGCTACGGATATCGATGTCAAAACCGCACAAGTTGGTGGAGGTCACAGCAACCTTAGCCATTCCAAAGATCTTCACTTTGCCGGGGACTTTGGTGAAAGAGTTGAAAGGCATGCTACCCGCCAACATATCATAACTAACCGCGGGGTTGCCCATCAAGCGATCAGCCAAAGCGGTGAGCGTAACATTCGTGCTTATGGTGGCTCCCGGCGCTACCTTTCCTACCTCTATAGCAGCCTCACCGACGTTCACGCCCTTGTAGAACAAGATTGCAGTGCCCTTGGTGGGCTTGAAGGCCACCTTGTTGCCGTTCTTGATAGAGAGAGACATTACCATAGTGATGAGTTTAGGCGCATGGTGAGAAATTTCTAGGTTTCTTAAGACCAGTGCATCCACTAGGGTTATGGGGTCCTTTGGCCTGTAATTCGTAAGCTCTAGGATCAGCATGATAAAAAAAATTATGGCCACAAGAACTACAATCACCGCCAGGGAGGCGAGTACCGGCTTTTGTTTCAGCATCGTTTTTAGCTTGGATAGCTCCATACTTTGTTCTTGTTCTTGCTATCTTTTCAGGGTGACTGGTTTACCTGCATCCTATGGTTTGAACCCTTTACTTTTATATACTTCTCTCAATTCGCTCGCATGTCTTTCTTAATTCGGCATGCTCTACCTCTCCCTCTGTCATTAAATTTTCAAATCCCACCATATCTTGGACTCGGCATGCTTATATCGACCATCGATCTGGGCGTGCTTAAACAATTTCAAGCCAATCGAGCTAGAAGACACGGTTGAAGAGACGGGTAAATATCGTGCCCGATGTGTCAATGTAGCAGGGTGAAAAGGTTGTGAACTTTTTAGCTATAAGCATCAACTGCAAGTCATGCAACGGCAGAGGCAGTAACAGGGCTATGGTGAGCTAGCATAAAGAAAGTTTTAATTGTTTGGGCTTAAAAATACTAACAGTTTAGACTATTTTATTATTTTTAATTATTATAATTCACTTAATAAGTAAAAATTTTTACAGTAAAACTACTTTTAGAAGAAAAAAAAATAGCTAAAAAATATTAAATAAATTGTTTACTTTAGTGAAAGTTCTGAACACGTTTCCTAAGTTTGTTCGGGAGTAGTCTATAGGTTTTAATATTTTATTATTTTTAGATTTCTTAGGGAGTAGTCACACGGTCTTAAAAACTAGGTTTTTGTTGTAAAATCGACGATGTGTGCAGTGGAATAAATAAGCAAGACACAAAATTTACGAGGTTCCTCTACAGTCAATGTGACTGGAGTACATCCTCGGAGCAGCAGTAGTGCTTTTATTAAATTTTTTGGAATAGTAGGAGTACAAAGCAAACTCTCGATACTCTTTCCTCTCTTTTCTCTCTTCCTTCTCTTTTCTTCATTCCTCTTCTTTCCTCTATCTTTACATGTGAACCCATCATCTCATTATCTCCTTCTTATCATCCATTTTATAGACAAAGCTTTAGACAAATTTAGCATGTGAATGAACAATGAATTTGCATGTAATGTGTGGTCATCCACCATATTTACAACACTCCCCCTTGGATGGCCACAAGTCTTTGATTGACTCGCTAAAATCTTGATCTGTTTTTTTTTTTTTTTTTTTTTTTTTGATACTCCCCCTGATTTCAAATCATTTAGGCTGATCGTTGATCATTCTGTTTCGATCTCTTAGCGAGAAGAGTTGCCAACAGAGTTGCTTTACTAGTAGTTAACTTTCCACAGGCTTATTCTTGAACTGGGTTGGAGGGCCTTCTTGCAAGTGATCCTCAGCTTAGTTGAGGATGAATCAGCACGTTGTCTCTGCATGCTTCAAGTACTCAGGTCTCCATGTAGATGTGCATCTTCTTTAGTTCTTGGATCATCTCGGACTCTGCTTTCATCTGGATGCAACTCAGACTCCTCCTGCTTCGTCTGTGAGATACTTTTGCTTTTGAAGAAGTACCTCTACACAGGTTTATTTTTGAAGTGGGCTGGGAGGGGTTTGAGATGAGTACTCGAGAGCAAGACTAGGTAAGCAATCAGGATCTCACTTTCTCCATGTTCTTCAGATGAAGGTGAGGAGAAAGCGTGATATGAGATACTTTTGCTTTTAACCTTCATGATATGAAATACTTTTGCTTTCGAAGATTTGTTTTCTGGGGTGTTCCAAGGAATGAAGAACACTGAGTAACTCGAAAGCTTTCTTTGAGAATACATTCTCGGAGATGAAGAAAGGAAGAGAGGTGGAGAGGGTGTGCATTTGCTGTGGAAGGCGAAGGTAGAACTTATAGAATTTTTCTTCATAACCGGAACTATTCCCTCACTATTTGTCGGCAGCCGGTGGATGGATGAACAGTACCCGCTACGCGCTTTCTGTCAAAGCGTCCGTAATTTTCGCGAAGCTGACTGCGCATGCGACGAGTGACGACACGTCTGGAATGATGATCTTTTGAAAACCGGGGTTCAAATTCGGGTTCGGCTCGTGGTTTTCGCAAAGCTCCAAGCTGCATGTGAGAGTGACGACAAAACTGGAAAAGCTGAAGCCACGTGATTGCTGAGTCAAGCCCAGTTTTTGAGAAAGGAAACGGCTCTTTTGAGAAAGGAGCGGCCTTCGAGAAATGAGCGTCCAGCTTTTCCGATTTGCGTGAGAACGTCTCTTCGATCTCTGAGGAGCGGGCGCTCTTCATTTTCTTCTTTTTATAGAGGCATGAATTTTGTTTCACCTCACACTTGAACTCCCTTCTTCAAACACTCCCTCTGCACTTCTGCAATCTTACTCATTCCGCTCTCTTCTTGCACTTCTGCACTCTTAATCTTTCCGAACTCTTCCTCCTCAACACCTTCTAAAAAAAATGTCTTTCCCTTCCGACCGTCACCTAAACTTGAATGTTGGGGAAGACGATGACTCGTCTTCTCCGAACAACATTTGGAATCCGTCCTTCATATCCCCCAATGGTCCTCTTACAGTCGGGGACACAATGATGAGGAATGAAATCACCGCTACGGTGATAGCCAGAAATCTGCTCACTCCAAGGGACAATAGGATGTTATCCAGGCGGTCGGACGAGCTGGCTGTTCAGGAATCTCTAGCTCTCAGCGTCCAAAGTGCAGGCTCAGTTTCAAACATGGGCTAGCGCCTGCTTGCCCGAACTCGTCAGGTGGAGTCGCTGATGGCGGAGGTGGAAAGTATTCGGCAAGAGGTCAGAGGACTCAGGCACGAGAACAAGGAGTTGCACATGCTTGCAACTAGTTACTCGACCAGCATGAAGAGGAAGCTGGACCAGCTGCAGAAGTCGGACGGTCGGATCCAGAGTGATCATGAAAGGTTCATGGCGTTACTCCCGAGGTTTATGTTGCCTTCGTCCTCTGGAATTGAACCAAGTGCTCCGGCTCCGGAGATTCCAACTCTGGCGCTTCGTCTTCCTGGAGCTCCGTCGACTTCTGAGGCTCCTCACGAGTAGCCTTGTGAAGACTCCCTCCTCTGTGTTTGTTTGATTTTCATGTTTGTCCACATATGTAGTTTATCGGAGTTTCAATAAACAAACTTTATTTCGTTTAGCATATTGTGCCAAATACAATAAAACATATTCTTCACTAAGATATGGTACTTCTGGACCAAATATTAATTTATCTTTACCCTCTCGAAGATAAATGATCATTCTTAGTGTCTAAATCATTTGAGTATTCAAGTCATAATCTTCAATCCATATGATTCTGTAATATCATAAATATCACGGATAAGATTCGTGTTGGCATATTGTTCGATTCTGCAGTTCAAGACAATATTTGTCTCAACACTTTATAATCTTTCTTGACTATTCAGAAGTTCCATTTTAGTATCATCAACTCTTCAGGAGTTCTAATTTAATGTCATCAACTCTTCAGGAGTTCTAATTTAATCTCATCAACTCTTGCAAGAGATTTTAGTATGTTGCAACAATATCATAATGATAGTACTTACTCAAGCAATTTATACCATCCATTGGTACTGAGTACATAATTTATGCTTTATCCTTCTAGGACTTATTTCAAGCCATCTGAATCCTTCAGGGATTTTCTACACTTCATGACACATTTTCTTTTGGAATTTATACAGAGCAATTTGCTCCCATGTATACTTGAGGGATTTACTTATGGAGATATGATGTGGGCGACTCACAACCCTTCGTATATAATTCTCCATTCATATGAACTCGTTTACAGGAGTATAATTTCAGGTTTCAATTAGTAACCTTGTATCATATCATGTGAGTGTAATTCACTGTATTACAAATGCCCATATGTAACCTCTTTGGTTCAACATCTTTTGGCTATTTGTATTATATTCAAATATATAGATCCATTTTTCCACGTTCTTACAAGATTGTAATGGAATTGCCTTTCTCCATTTTTGCCAATAATTTTTCCTTTCGTCGACGAACAAAAGAACGTGACTCATTATCAACACAGCTTATTGATGAAATTTAGTAGCTACTTATAAAAACCAAATTTACCATTGGTTATCATCAATTCGTGATCCCATATTTCATGTGCATGCGCATGCATAAAAAGCTTTTCATTTCTTTGGATATCCATTGCCTCTTCAAGGGCGTTACACTATCTCTTCCAGGATAGTCATAATTTAGAGAATGCGGATCATAACCTCTTCTTGAGCGTTATAAAGCTTGGATTTTAATTTCCACTTCGGGAGTTGAGTCATTGGAACCTATACGTCTATCATGCTTCATGCATGAGACATCAAAATTCCCATGTCCGCGGATTGTCCTTTCTGAGACGTGTATCCATGCGACAACTGTCATGCTTCCGGCATGCAACAATTATGCTTCGGGAATGCAATAGTTCAGTAGTGCCATATTCTTCTTCTTTCGAAGGACTGAACCTTTTGAGTCTGAGGGTCTGCCACGCTTCAGGCGTGCAACAGATAAATCATTTGCTGCCACATTATTTTGTCCAATAGGGACATCAATTCTTGTAGGCACATTTGCAGCAAATATATGTGATTTCATCACTTTCGTTACATCATTCAATTATTCTTACTTCATTTTCTCATTGATTTATTCGTGAATCAAAATAAGACAAATTCTCTTCGTTCTTCTGGAACGGTCTTTTCTCATCATTCTTCTGGAACGATGTTATTTTCTCCCCCTAATGGTGGGAAAACTGTCTTATTAAAATCATAGTTCGCAAATCATGCGGTAAATATATCCCTAGTCAAGGGTTCAAAATATTGAATGATGGATGATAAATCAAATCCAACATAAATTCTTAATTTGCAATGATGCCTCATTTTAATACGTTTGTGGCATTGCAATAGGCACATAGATAACATAACCAAAAACTCGTAAATGTGTAATGTTTAATTAGTGCCCAAACACGAGTTATACTGAGAAGTATTAGTGGTTGGCAACATGTCTCAACCAAGCTAATAATGTATCATGTAACATGGCATGTCTCCATGTAGAAAACTTGACAATTTCGTTTTCATGAGCAGAGCACGGGTAATCAATTGCATCCGTTTAATAAATGCTTCTGCTAAACCATTTTGAGTACGGACATGAGGAACATGATGTTCAACATCAATGCCCAAAGTTATGCAATAATCATCAAAACTTCGAGATGTAAGCTCTCCAGCAAACATGTATTATATTATCATTTACATACATCAAGGAACTTCTAGTCCTTATTTAATTGCCTATAGAATGGTACTCTCATGGCTCTTATTACAATTAAGTTGTGGCACTTTGGCTCTTCAAACTTAAAGTACTCATCAAGGAACTTCATGTCTGATCTCTGAGGATCAAGGGTCTTCATGCCCAATCTTTTTGCATGATGGAACTTCTGGTCCAATCATTTTTATATGATGAGGATCAAGAAACTGCAGGTTCTAATCTGATCAAGGAACTTCGGGTCCTTGTTATACTCATCGTAACAAAAGAAGCACAATAAATAAATTAAAGCAATAAACGGTAATTCCAACTATGGTAAATAAATTGCTTTTAAGTAAATAAAGTTTGTAATAAGGGCTTTGATTCAGCACCATTCACATAAATCAAAACTTAAAGCAGTAGGCGGTAAAACCGTCCATGGTAAGTAAATTGCTTTAAAGTAAATAAAACTTGTGAATGGATTTTAAACCAACACCATTCACATAAATCAAAACTTAAAGCAGTAGGCGGTAAAACCGTCCATGATAAATAAATTGCTTTTAAAGTAAATAAAACTTGTGAATGGATTTTAAACCAACACCATTCACATAAATAAAGCAATAATAGAAAAGGGTGATGATTAAGTTTCCATCAATTTTCTTTTCTTTTCAAATGGTGCAACTCACCATTCTAAAACCTTTTCTTTGTCTGCCACTTATAAGAAGATCAAACCGTTAGATTTAGCTCAAATTTTAGTATGATATGGATAAGAGGATACCAAACAACTTTCGTGAAGAAACGGTTTCAATCTGAGCAACTGAAAATGGCGTTTTGGTACTCATAAGACGGCTGTCCAGTTTTCTGCGGAAATTGGAAACTGGTTTGGTATTTCAGACATATGTGACGATCGCACCATTAAAGTTTTCTGAAATTTTAATATGTTGTAGATATTGGGCGGACGGACAACTTTCAAGAAGAAATTTTTTCAATCCGAGTTCCGCAAGTTGGAGTTCCGAGGATGTTTCCTTGGCTATTAGATTTTCTACGAATTTTGAGTCCGTACCATTTTGCTTCTGCAAATGATGATATACAGTTATACAACAACATATACATATTTGCTTCAAGAAAATCAGTAGTACAAATATTTTAAGATGAAATGAAAAGATTTTCTTATCTGTGAGATTCCAGGCGACATAGGTGAACAAGATTTGTGGCGTTGTGCTTTCCACTGACACGAGAGCTTTTCGTGCTGATAACGTGTTGTAAAATCGACGATGTGTGCAGTGGAATAAATAAGCAAGACACAAAATTTACGAGGTTCCTCTACAGTCAGTGTGACTGGAGTACATCCTCGGAGCAGCAGTAGTGCTTTTATTAAATTTTTTGGAATAGTAGGAGTACAAAGCAAACTCTCTATACTCTTTCCTCTCTTTTCTCTCTTCCTTCTCTTTTCTTCATTCCTCTTCTTTCCTCTATCTTTACATGTGAACCCATCATCTCATTATCTCCTTCTTATCATCCATTTTATAGACAAAGCTTTAGACAAATTTAGCATGTGAATGAACAATGAATTTGCATGTGAATGAACAATGAATTTGCATGTGATGTGTGGTCATCCACCATATTTACAACAGTTTTAGTATTTTATTATTTTAGTTTTCATTGGAAGTAGTTACACAAGGTTCTAGGTTTTTAGGAGTAATTATTAATTTTTATTATTTTATTCATTTTAATGAGTACTTACACGTTTCTTAAGATTAGGGATGTCAATTTTAACTGTTACACTCGATAACCGTGAATAACTACCCGAATTGATTGGATTTGAATATGAAAACTTGGGTATGGTTTGGGTATGGGAAAAAACCGTGAACATGGTTTGGTTATGGTTTTGGATATGATTATAGAGATCCCCAATCCATATCTGTACCCGAATCCGATCCAAATAATATATATATACACATGATATATATTATATTTTATTCAATTATGCCTTTCAGAGTCTTGGAATCATGCCCACAACGTATTCAATTATTTCTATTTATATAGTACTAATTCATTATGCATGCATCAAACCCTATACTATTTTTATTATGCACCAAACATCATACATGGGACATACCAACAACCTTATCAATTCAATACTCTTATTGTTATACTCAACCAAATTAATTCATTGAATAATTTTATATATCAATTATCAAATGTTCCAAGTTTATCAGATTCATCTCTCTTTAAGAGTCTCACTGTCAAGAAATTGGTGCGTGTTGTTAGCTCAATAGGTAATCTTTCATTCTTTTTCATGTTATTTGATTCATGCAAATTCTCAATGAGCGTCAGTTTTTCAGTTTATTACATATGTTATGAGCCCATAGAATTATGCAAAATTAAATCAATAATTGTCTTCTTGTTTGTTGTTTGCAAACACTCAAAGTTTTTAAGTTTTTTTTTTACGAAGATGGATATAACCGATAACTGTTTGAAAATTCGTTACCCGGTGGATATGGTTATGGATAATCCCCTATGGTTATTTTGTGGTTATGAATATGGTTAATTTTCGTGGTCATGGGGATGGATATAGCATTTCTGTCCCCAAACCGAACCATTGCCATCCCTACTTAAGACTAGGGGTGGATTTTTTTGCCAAATTGCCATGTCAACCGTGCCATGCCGATTTTGTGCCAAATTTTTTGTGCCAACGGTAATGGTATGGTATTGTACCGTACCGACATTTTGTGGTACGGTATTGGTAATGGATACCATTACCACGGTATTACCATACCATACCGAATTATTTGAATCTTGATGCGACATTTTGTGGTACGACATTTTCATTATGAATCTTGATGCGACATTTTGTGGTACGACATTTTCATTATGAATCTTGATGCATTATTTGAATTATTGTGTGTGTTAATTGTCATTATGAATCTTGATGTATTTTTGTGTATGAGATATCAGTAGCTAAGATGAGGTTTAAGTTAAAGAAGTGAGTCTTGTGGTACTGCATTATGTTTCCAACTTTCCATTGAATAGTCAACTGGTACTATGAACTTGCTTTTGATTGTTCTCCTAGTTTGGCATTAACCTTATACCTGAAAATCAGTGCTATAAGCAAATTAGGAGACCTTCATACACCAAACAAAATATTTTACCAAAATCATGCAAGAATTGAGGCAGTACTAAGGTGGGGAATTTAGACTATGCTGTTGTGCATTGTCCTTGTAGACCTGTGGTAGGTACTGCCTTATGTTTCCATTCTTTGCTACTAATTCTTCTTCTTCAACATTTCTTGCCGTTGTAAATCCATATCCATTTGAAGGTGGAAATTCATTTGGGCACTTGTTATGAGAATTTTCTTCCGTCTATGCATTTGGTTTATATAATATTGAACAAAGTAAAAACATATTTTGTCTCAAAATAAAGTGGCAATTACCATTGCCATATCATGCCAACCGAACATTTGGCAATACCGAACTTCGGTATACCGAAAGTTTGGTATGGTAATGGTAATAAATTTTACCAAACCGAAAGTTTGGTACGGTAATTGGTACGGTAACCGTACCAAACCCACCCCTACTTAAGACTGTATTTTTAACTTTTGAAGGCTATAACAATAGTCGATTTTTTTTCACTTTTTAGAAAGCTTTGGTGACATTTGTGTACAATTCATAAAGACTGAGCCTAAAATTGTGAAAGTTTATTGATTTTTCTCGTCAATAGGTAAGTTTCTGACTACTTTATTCTTAATTCTTGATTAGTTTATTTGTTTATTATTTGAATTTTAAGAGTTTGTTGTTTTTCAATTTGTTAGGTCAACGTCTGTCAAGGTTCTAAAAAATGTTAGGCACAAGTCGGGCGGCAGGCTAGCGCTTAGCGCCTAGGCAACCTAGGCGGATTTAGGTAAATTTTTGTATATCTTGTAAATAAGTGCATATTGACACTTACAAAAAATTATACTTGTATGAAATCCATGGATAATATAATAAAAGAATGATAAAATGCAAAAAGAGTATCTAACAAGTCCAAATTTAAAAACATTTTAAGCATATATGTCATATAGCCATAGTGAAGAGTATTGTAGGATAACACATGTACAACAAGTTCACAATTTAAAACAACATAAAATGGAAAATAAGAGGAAAATATGAAAATTTAGTAATGTAAGATACTTATATTTAGCATCCCGAAATTTAAGTTGATACACAACACACCTATTCTATAAAATTAACAAAATTTCAAGGTATAATTAGAACTTAGACTTTAAACAAATTTATAAAAAAAAATTAAAAAAAAAACCCAGCCGCCTAGCATCGCCTAGAGCCATCCCGATTTTTCCAGCCGTTTTGCACAAATCCGCCTCTGTTCCAAGGCGCCTAGGGCGTTTTTTAGAACATTGACGTCTGTTCAATGAAGATGTTAAGAAATATTGATCCATTCTTTAGAAAAAGAGATGATGGTGATAAATGAGAGAGTTATATACCTTTTGCATCTAATGATATCGCACTAGCATCAACTGAGTAACCTCATGATTCTCATTAGATATCTAACATAATTTCTTACTTCAAATTATTGCTTTTAGGCTTATTATTGTGTAACTTTATGTAAGTAACAAAAAAATTTAACTATTTGATTTCGTAGTAATAATTTTAGTTTAGTCCACCCAACACGTAATTCCTGGCTCTGCCATTGAGCATGAAGGAAGGATTGAGCTCACATAATTATCTCATTTTATGAAGATCTCAAAGTTTTTCTTGTTTGGTCCTTTTAAGATTTTATTTGGCCAACCAAAAGAAGAGTTTGGGATTTGAGTTGAGAAATGCAATTTATGTTCAAAATATGAAATCCCGAAAATTAAGTTTACCACTTGAAACAGAGAAGTGATGTTGCAAATCCGGTCACAACTCTTATGAGTTATGAGCAATTTTGGAGCAAATTGTTTCATTCTTTCAGACCTGGTTTAACATCACGAAATTAAAGGAAAGACAATGATTGATAGGGTGAGTCGTACATCGTATAAGGCTGATTCTGACAATTTATACTTATTTTCATGAATTCAACAAGCGTAAATAATCACACTCGTACTTTATAGTTCTACAAATGCGAATGCCTATGATTAGTCTCTGCACCTGCGCGACTCATCTTAACATTTCTCTGAGAAGAAATGAAATGAAAAATATTCAATCTCAACACCATCAGGAATCAGCAGAAATAAATATGTTTTGGGAAATGTCATGAAGTAAATAATTCAAAATATACTACAAGAGTGGCAAATGCAAGCAAAAAACAAAAATCATTGTTTTATCTTGTATGTGCAGTGTTGCTGTCCGACAGTGCTGTTACCGACATCGATACTGAAGTCGCAGGAGGAGGTCGAAACGGCATGAATCTTAAGAATCCCCAAAACGCTGGCTTCCCCGGAGATTTTGGTCAAAGTGTTCAACGGCAGCGTTCCGGCCACCACGTCCGAAAAGAGCTCCGACTTCCCCAGCAGCCGATCCGCCATGATTGTCAGTGTCACGTTCATGGACTTGGTCCGGTCCGCGAATATCTCGCCCGACCCGATTTGGGCCTCGCCCACGTTGGTCCCTCTGTAGTTCAAAAACGCAGTGCTGTTTTTGTACTTGAACCCGACTTTATTCGGGTTATTCACGGATAGGTCCACGCCCAGAGTCAGGTTCAAGTCCACGCTGAGACGTGGAATGTTGAGTGCCAAGTCGAGGTCTTTCAAGACGACGGAGTTGACCGTCGTGGTGGGATCCTTGGCTTTGAACACCGTCAGGCAGAGGATCACGAGTACGATGGTTGCGACCAACACAACAGATGTCGCCACCAGGCAGACGTTTCTGCAGGTTCGGGAGCGGCTGGGGGGGAAGGCATCTCCGCCGTACACGGCTTTCATTGCTTTCTCTGAAAATGCTCGATTGCCAAAAGATTATCTTTTTGTAACTGCCCTTTGTATAAAGGTGGTAGCTTTTGGTGGTGGTGGGGTTGATTTTATAGTGAGTGGAATGTTGGGAGTGAGAAATTTGTAGTTGTCACAAAAACACGGGGTAAATTACGTGTGTTTATATAAGTGGTAATTTTTTTTTTTTATGTTATTAACTTTTTAATATACATACGTCACCATTTATATAACGATGTGGTATACCACTTCGTATGACGGTTATATTAAAAAATCTCTAGTTGGGAGTATGCTAATATAGGAGAATTTTTTTATTGTGATGGAAACACGAGTGGTACACCACGTGTTCTTGTGTAAGTGGTAGAAAATTTTATTTTGTAAGTTATTAACTTTTTAATATACATATTCCATAATTTGTATAATGACAAGAGATGTACCATCTTGTGTGTCGGTCACATTACAAAATCCCTCCTAAAAGTTTGGGCCCACAGAAGCTCCAAGACGTGTTTATTAATGGGGTTTTGAGACGTTTTCGGAGCCAACTAACCTAAATGGTTAGATTAGGGTTTATTGGTGAAGTTGATTTTTGTGTACTTTAGTATAAATCTCTCATTCTCAATATCGTTGTAAAAAAGAATTTATTAGCGGAGAGAAATTTAAAAATGTATCTAATTATAAGTTCTTTTGTCCTCTAAACTTTCACATTAATTTTGAGCCCCATACACTTTTAGGCTGTGTGACTGGATTAGCGAGACTCACTCATGTGCATCTCAACCAAGGTATTAAATATCGATGATATCGGAAATATCGGTAGTCCAAAAACACGGAAATTTTGATGGAAATATCGGGATATTATCGATATCGATAAAAATTGAATAAAAACCACGAAAATTGTAAGAAAAACTTGGAATTTTTTATTGAAACTTTGCAGGATGTTTATTTAGTCAATTATCTATTAGTTTATCACAAAAAATTGGAAGGAAATGCCTTGCATGATAGATTTAACTGATTTAAGTTGATTATATAGCGAGCTAGCAAACATTGTGAGTGTAGAAAATATGTAAATATTTTAGCATATTTTCACAAAATCATAAGTGATATAGTGGTCAAGGTGTTGAAGGAGTAAAATGGGAGGGGTTCGAATCTCCTTGGTGTTTTTTTAAATATAGAAATTTAAAAAACACAGAAATTTCGATGGAAATATCGATGACATCGGAAATATCGGTAGTCCAAAAACACGGAAATTTCGATGGAAATATCGGGATATTATGGATATTTTATACCTTGATCTCAACACACTACCAAAAAAAAAATTAGCGGAAAGACCAAATTTATTTACAAAAGATTCATTTTCAAGGACTAAATTGATGAGTTTTCAATTTCAATGATCATTTTAATTGGAAAGTCCAATTTTAGAGACCAACTGTGATAAAAAGTTAAAACTCTTAAAGGTATGAAATTGTGATGGCATTTCTTAGTTATGTTTGACATGGTATGTATGTTCATCGTTTCTTTTAGGGGTGGGCAAACGGGTCCTGGACCCGCGGGTAGGGGCGGGTATTAGCGGTTCGGGACGGGTACGGGGCGGGTCCATATTATTTTATATACAAAACGGGGCGGGGCGGGGCGGGTCCAAGTAAACAAAGGGGCAGGCCGGTTCCAATTTTCTAAAGTTACGGGCCCCCGGCCCGAACCGTATCACACGCACACACACTCAAATCCCTCTCTCTCTCACACACACACACATCACATCTCTCGAAGACTCTCCCGAGTCTTCCCGAGTCCTCCCGGAGAATTTCCCTCTCGATCTCTCTCTTCCAGATTCTTCCATCTCGATCTCTCTCTCTCCCAGAGCCTTCCCTCTCAATTCTCACTCCCCTATCCTTCCCTCTTGATCTCTCTCTCCGAGAGTCCTCCTCTCGATTCTCAGCCCCATCTCCCACTCGAGTTGAGTCCTCTTGTGAACACCACCATCACCATCGTCTCCTGACTCTTCTCCCAAACGTGACCACCCATCACCCCCGTCGAAAACACCACCAACATTCTGCAATTTGAAGTATCATGTCATATTCTCTCAAGGTAATTTCTAAATTAGGGTTTTTGAATTATCTGGGTAAGGTAATTTCTAAATTAGGGTTTTTGAATTATCTGGGTTTCTAGGTTCAGGGATTTAGGACTTTTGAATTAGGATTTTTGAAATTTCTAGGTTACTGAATTTAGGGATATAATTTCTAAATTTTATGGATTTAATTGGTTTTGGTTTTGATTTTAGTTTAGCTTTGGAAAATCATGCGGTAAAGGATCAAATCACAGCCATGGGCACGGCTTGTTGCTGGACAAGTATACAGATGGACAAGTATCAAGAAAAGGGTGTAGCATCAGATGAAATTCTTGAAGTAATTAAACCTGTTAAACCTATATGCATCATTCTTTATTCTCTGGTCACAATTTGTGGATAAAGGGCGGTTGTCAAGTTCTTTAGCATGTTGCATACCAACTGCCTACTTTAGCATTGCATGCTTACATGAAAAAAATTGATTCAAATTCCAACTGAGTGCGAGCTGTGATTACACCTTAATACTTATGGAATATAACCTTCTAGCCAAGAGAATATGAGTTAATCCTCTCTTGGTTTTATTTCTGCATCACTATAAAAAAAAAATTTGGAGAATTAAAATTTAGTACTGGTTCTACTGCTAATGCTTTGAATATAAGATAGTACAAATGCTTGATGTCAAGTAACTTAGAATGTGATAAATTTAATACGAATACTCAACCTTAAGTACTTGTACATTATACACACATACTGATGTGCATTTTTCCGTGATAATTTCTTTCTTAGCTGTTAGTTGTAATTCTAGACCACTCTTTCTCATGGGGGCAAAGGTACTGTACTCTTATTGCTGGACTTGTTTAAGTCTTCTTTTTATCCATTTTGGGGGCTCGATTTGGTTTGATTTCAGGCCATTGGTTCAAGTTTGGTGGTATGGCAACAGTGGCGGAGGATGCAGGCTGTTAGGGTTTTTTCTGTTGGGCTTGGTTTTGTTTTCATGTCCATGCTTTTGCTGTTGTGTTTGTATTGTATATGAGTCTCTCTTGTAAATGTAAATATGTGTGTTGTTGGTAATAAAAAAAAGAGCCCAATGTCAAACCCAAAAAAAAAAAGGTTATTGGACCCGTGGACCCGTCCCGAACCGGCCCGTTTCAAACGGGCCGAGTTAGGTCCGGTTCCTAAATTTAAAATCTTTCTACCCGGCCCGGCCCGGCCCGTTACATTTTAAAACGGGTAGGTCCGGTTCCTCTAAATTTGGGCCCGGCCCGGCCCGTGCCCAGCCCTAGTTTCTTTATCTCTAAAAAAAAGTTACATTAAATAAAAGGGAGTTTTAATGAAACGCTTCTGGTACTGTTCACTTTTAATGAAAAACCACATTTTTACATTTCTCTGATACTATTCACTATATATTTAAAAAGGATTTTTCATTAAAAGGAAAGTTTTTTTGGACTTTTTGTTAGTTTTCCTTAAATAAAACTGATAAAAGTAACAATTTATGTGTGTGCTTTAAATTATATATGATAATTAAAAAAAGGATTAGAATTAAGATTTTAAGACAGGAAAAGTAGAAAGTGGGAGAGAGAGAGGAGATGAGTAAAATTATGGTTATATGTGGGTGAGAAAAGGAAAGCAAAACAAAAACAGTTTACTACCTTCAAGTTTCGTAGTTTTCAACAATTAATACATGAAGTTTTTTTCATCCCAGAATCATACCTAAAGTGTTAATTTTGGGACAGTCTTATACATCTGTTAGTCAAACTGTTAAGTTTGCCTTTAACTGATGACGTGGTACCTATGTGAACAATGATTGGACGCCACGTGTCATTAAAGGGGTCCACGTGGAATTCAAAATTCAAAATTTTTTTTTAATTTAAAAATATTATATTACTTATTATTTTAAAAAAAAAACCAAAACAAACCCAGAACCCTTTTCCTTCATCCCCACCCGACACCCCTCCATCCCCTCCACCCGAGCACCCCCATCTCCCATCCTCTATCACCCACCCTTTACCCACCAAATATTTTCCCTTCTCTCTCTGTTTCTTCCTCGCCATGTACAGGTAACCTTCTCGTCGTACCTCTGTCGACGGATAGGGTCAGCCACCGCAACAACCCCAAAACCCTAATTCACCATATGTTTATCCCTCCAACCCTACCTTCATACCCCACATTGCCTACCAAAACCAACCTTCCTTCCCACTAATTTTTCGATCCAAAACCCTTACTTCAATCTTCCTCCCCAGCAGGTTTTAAGCTCGGCGATGGGGCTCCTTCAAGGTTTAGGCCTTGTTTGCAAAAGGGGTAGAGATGCCTTCCCTAGCACCTCGAGAGAGCAATTCCCGACGAAATTTCTCAAAAGAGGCATCGAAGGCCACGTCAATCGCTGGGATTCTTTAGGGTTTCAGATGCAGCAAGTGCCAGAGGGAAGAGTGGACAGAGAAAGGGTGGCTCGGGTGGGCAAAGGGTGGGTGATGGGGGTGCTTGGGTGGAGAAGACGAAAGGGTGGAGGGGATGGAAGCGTGTCAGGTGGGGATGGAGGAAGGGGGTTCTAGGTTTGTTTTGGTTTTTTTTTATATAAATAAATATAATTATTTTAATATTTTTTTTGAATTTATTTCACGTGGATCCCTTAATGACATGGACGCGGCGCCACGTCATCAATTAACAGCAAACTTAACAGTTTGACTAATAGATGTATGAGACTGTCTCAAAATTAGCACTTTAAGTATGACTTTGAGACCAAAAAAACTTCATGTACTAAATGTTGAAAACCACAAAACTTGAGAGTAGTAAACTGAGATTTATCCAAACTTGTTTATGCGAAATTAATTTAATGCTCATATTTATCTTCTTTAATATTTTTTTCGGTTAAATATAAAAAAATATAATAGTAATTTTATTGATTTTTGATTAACAAACAAAGCTCCAGGAATATGCAGTTTAGAAGTTTAGGTTTGCAATACGCTAGGTTGCGCTCAAAGTGCAAGTTCAATATTCAATGAAATAAAATTTGTAAAGATAAAGTGTAAAAGGATCGAGTGTTTGAAAGCTATATATATATATCGGTTGAAGCTAGGATTGTCAATATGTAGGATTTTTATTCAAGATATTTCTATGCTTTACCATACTTTATCTTTATTAAGATATTAACTTGTAAGTAGGGGGATGATATCATGATAGTGATCTTAATATTTATGTTTAGTGTATGTAGTTAGGCCATCTTGGGAGTTTTTTTTTTTGAACAAACGATATTATCTACATTAAAGGAGAGAGGTGAACTTAGTCTTACAACGGGCTACTAATAATGTGATTTAAATTTACCTTTAGCGAAAATCGAACATAAAACATCTCACTTACAAATGAAGAGAAATATTACTAGACCGTAGTACTATGTGACAGTCCATTGTGAGAGAATTAGATTCGTTAGTAGTCCCCTTCATGTTAGAGGCATTCATCGTTAAGAGTTATTTTTGCCTACTGTGTTGATATAAAGATTTTTACCGACGAAATTTGGTTAAATTTAGTCACTCTTTTGTGTCGACGTAAACGTTTCTATTCGCTTACAATAAAATCACATCAACACAACATTCATTAAAACACCTAAAAATGGTCCTCCCAACTAGCAATGCCACCAAGCAATGGAAAGACAATAAATTAAGTAATGGCTAATTGCTTTAGTGGAACCAAAATAGGCGGTGCAGTTGTCTTCTCTAGCACTAGGGCTTAGCTTAGATGTTCATATTTCAAATGAAAGCTTAAATAACGTAAACCACACGTTTGAAGGGATTTGTTCATCGTTCAAAAATGACCAAGCAAAAAAAAATGATGAGAGAAAAATAGCATCCTATTCAGAACGGGTTCTAGGTCTATTTCGTTGGCAAAACCGATCACATCCATTCAAGACTTCAAGGATCCCAAAAACGTGATGACAAATTCCACGATACGAGAAATAAAAATTAATCGTTCGATGTTGTCTAGTGGCTGTGGATGAATTTCAGGCTCATATTTAACATGAAACGTCTTGAATTTGATTTGTGGCGCATGTGAATTACACAATGATAATCAATAGGAAGTTAAAATGCCTCTGTAAATTCAATACTCGAAAAAGTGGAGTAATTTGACAAAATTACCAATTGATCCCTTCAAAAAATGTAAAATGAAATTTTCCACTTGAAATTACGCATCTAACTGTGTTTTTTCTTGTTTTTTTTTTAAATTTTTTTGTATCCATTCATTAATCGTCAATTCTACACACGCAATGCAATATTTTGGAAGCTTCTAAAATACTAATTTCACGGAATCATGCCATATTTGCATCTGCGGTTTGACTAATCATGTGTCCTTTGGCACTGTTTTAAAAAGTGCTAAAAACCCTAATCAACATTTCTTAAATTAAGCATATCATAAAAAGTACTAATACTCCTTCCTAATATAGAACATCAATTATAAATATAAGCGCTTTCATTAGACGTATATTAAAAATCTAAAAGCTTTTTGAAAAAATAATTTGAAACACTGTTGCAACTAAGCACTCACAAGTTCTTATGGCAAATGTTGGTAAAAGCGTTCTTGGTTTTTTGAAAATATTTTTAGCTGTTTTAGCAACATATAACTTGCTATTATTCAAGAAGTACTTTCAAATGCTTTTATATTTTTAATAAGAATTTGGTATTGCTTCGCTACTTGTAACAAAAACACTTCCTGCATACTTTTTTTTTATTTTGAAGAGAAATATACTTCCTACATTAACAACTAACAAATGGGTCGTTTGCTTGTGATCCAATATCCTAATGAATGAGGTGTAAGATTTTCACTCATGTGTTTCAAATTCAAAACTTATAATCTTCTAAATTATTGTAATACTTTCGAATCCTTGCTCTTTCTCAATAATAATTTAATATAAAAATAAAAGATAAAAACTAAAGAGCCAGTGTCTAATTTTACTGTTGAGACCGAACTCCTTCATGCACATCAAAACATCGACAGTGACACATAGCAACATACACATGCATGTCATGTAACGTGAACTGCAGCCGTTATTTCATATAACCAAGGACATAAGAGAGAATTCTTGCCAGATTTTGAGGATTCTCCAATCACATTCGTTTATCGTATATTGTGCAGTCAATTTTCATTAAGTATTGTTTATATTTAATTTTAAATAAAAAATTTACAATAATTTCTGACCGTATGATATATGATAAACGAATGCGATTTGAAGATTCTCGAAATCTTCATAAAAATAATCCGGTGAGGATACTCACTGCAAGGACACCGACCTCTCCAACTCTCTTTGCCTTTACATCTGCACTTTGCTCATTTTTTATTAAATGGTCGTGCAGTTTGGTAAAGGCAAAATCTTGATCCTCTAAAGTTTCATTGAGGGAAGGTCGAAACTTTGGAGGGCACCGCCAGGTCGGTTTTATAAAAATTTTAACAAAAAAAATTCAGTATTGTTTATTTTAACGAAAAATTATATTTTTACATTAAAAAGTCAATTTTAGTACTATTCACTTTACTTTTTTTTCTTATCGTTAAAACTTAAAGTTTTAAAACATTTTTCATTCATTTTATTCAACAAAGCAAAAGAGAAAATTGGTAAGAATCTTTTTTTATTGAACTAGCAATTAGGCTTGAAATTTGACAAGGTGACAACTTTTATAGACGAGTATAATCGCATATATTAATGATATAAAGATATATACTAAATCGTTGTATAATTGACACTAGAATATGGCCACACAAAGTGTGTGTGAAATGTTTTATTTTTGTTCTTAAAATTGAAGAGGAGAGAGAGAACGTGGGAGTGAAGAGAGGGCGATAATTGCGTCTATGCTTATTGCACCACCTATTCAGTAATTGATTTTTGCCCTAGAGACGAATAATTGATGAAAAATGAGGATTAGGCAAATGAAGGTGATGAGATTTGACGAAGAAGGTAAGGGAGAGCTGAGATGGGATTGGGCGGAGAAAAAATGGCGAGGAGAGAAAGTAAAAGAATTACTTTTAATAGAGGTGACAAATCAACTCATTTCGTTGTTAATGAGCATCCATTAAGACCGATTTAGTTTGATTTCACCTTACACAATCATTACCTCTATCAATCTCAACTCTATACTATACTAATATCACATTAAACAGTCTTAACTGATACCTATTAACAACATAATGCGTCGATTTACCACCTCTACTTCTAAAGAGAGAAGAGAGAGTCTCGAAGGATTGGGAGGAGAAAAAAAATAGAGGAGAGAGTAAAAAATTGCTTCTAGAGAAAGATGGAGAGAGAGAAATGGAGAGGAGAGAGAGCAAAAGAATTGCTTCTAGAGAAAGATGGGAGACAATCTCAAAAGTTTGGGTGGAGAAAAAGGAGGCAGGTTGTCTGCCCTTCTAGTTGTGATGCTCTTTCATGTCTTTTTGTTTGTTTGGTTACGGTTAAGTCACGTTAATATTTTATATTTTTATTATTTTTTGTCTTATTGTTCTTATTAAAAAGTTGCTTCTAGAGAAAGATGGAGAGAGAGAAATGGAGAGGAGAGAGAGCAAAAGAATTGATTCTAGAGAAAGATGGGAGACAATATCAAAAGATTAGAGGGGAGAATCTCAAAAGTTTGGGTGGAGAAAAAATGGAGAAGAGAAGAGTATAAGAATTGGTTCTAGAAAGATAGGAGAGAGAGAGAGAGAGAGTGTCGAAGGATTGGACAGTGAAAAAAGATGAAGAGAGAGTAAAAGAATTGATCTCTGAGAAAGAGAGTCCAGAAGCAAAATAAAACGGTGGATAAATTATAATCAAATTTAAAAGAAAATAAATTTGTAAATAATAAATACACTAATGTATGTTAAAACAGAGAGTTTATGTTGAAGATGTTGGCGTATAGACCCAACTAATCGATGAACACTCGAACCGAACTCTCCGACTAATGTTTGTTAAAATAGAGAGTTTTTATAATTTCTTCGTCAACTCATATTTTTATTTTACTATTTTATAATGTTAGGACGATAATTGTTCTATCCGAGGCCTTTTGACCCCTAACATTGTTATCCTCTCTCTACACATTTCAACAGTCAAGCTAACGTGCTTTTAACGAAGAGTTGGGAGGAGGACTCTGTGAATTCAAAGGGGCAGCGGCCGCCCCTGGTCGTTGAAGAGATTAGTCAATATCACCAAATCTTCCGCTGGCTTGGGGCAAGTGAGGTCTTTGCTCGCGACTCGACGGTGACGAAAGAGTTCTAGAAGCTTTTCTCATACGTGGAGAGTTTGAGTTGGTAGGACGTGGATGCGGGGGTGCTCCTGCATCTTTGCACACAAAATTGTAAATAACAATATTATATTATTATTTATGTTGCGTGAGCAGCTGCAAGCAGCGGGACCTTACAAATGGGGAATTTTCAACTATAAATTTGGGAAAATCCAAAACAACATAGATTGGATAGAAAAGGGAGGAACTTTGCTGGTGGGGTACACTGGAATTTGGAATGGGGAGTGAATTGCAGCGGCGGGTGGCAGAGCTGGTGACGGCGGAGAAGCAGCGGGAGACGGAGAGCCCGGTGGAGTGGGCGGTGGAAGTGGGGAAATGGGTTGAGGCAGCTCCGAGCATTGAGTTGGGGGAAGTGTTGGTTTCCCAACTCTGCTTCCAACACAACCGACCCTTCCTTTGGAAGTTTCTTGACGTTGCTCTCTCCTCCGGCCTCCTCTCCCCCCTCCATGTCCTCTCCATGTTGTCTTCCAGGTACTCACAAAATTTACTTCTAAGCAATTGCTCCATAGATCCTATGTCTATCTATATGAAGAAGAAATCATGTAAAGAAGGGGATTCTTATTTGCACACATGGTAATTCGAACTTAGAACGAGCACGAAGAAATTAACGATACTTTTTTTATCTTTTGAGTTGTTTTGCCGGATCGGTCGCTCATCACTTCCCCCACTCGCTCCTTTTTTTATTATTTTCGTCTACCGATTTTGACACTCATCTTTTAGCCGCATTCGAGTGCAGAAAAGATTATAAAATATTCAATTTGGAGCGCATATGGCTAAATGGGGTGAAATTTGCTACCCGATTAGCAAATTGACATTGTTATCATGGTTTTGTTTGATTGCTTGTTTTTGTGTGCTTTTATGTTGCAGGGTGATTCCTCATAGATGGTCTCAACCTGAAGCTTATAGACTTTATCTTGAACTCCTAAGGAGATATGCATTTTCATGTGGTTCACTTTCTGGTGATGTTTCCAAAGAAAAGTGAGTGTGCCAAGCTTATTCTGTTTGCCTAATGCCATTGTTGTTTAGATGGTTTAATTTTGGTGGAAAGTTTGCATCTTGGTTGGTTAGATGGTTTAATCTCTATGCATTTTTTAAACTAGGCGAAAATTTTCTGTCTTGGTTTAGATGGTTTAATTTGGTTTAGACTGTTTAGTTTGGTTTCGTTAGCACAAGTGAAAATGTTTGGGAAAAAGGAATACCAACATTGTTAGCATGGTTTTTGCACTCCATCAATTCAATGAACTGCTGAAATTTTTGTTCTTCTGTCTTTCAGGATAACGGAATCCATTGATGTTGCCCTTGAGCTTTCTCAGACTTATAAGGTTCGTGTTGTGGAGATTGGACATGCCTTGGTCTTGTTCTTTTTCAGTGTAATCAGTAGCTTGATTGACAGCACGTTGGATGATTGGGGATTCAAAATGACATCCCGAAAGAGGCCGAGATCAGATTTTGGAGGTGCAAACTACAGTTATATGGAAATTGATTCCAGAGAAAGTCAGAATCTCAAAGTTAAAGAACATCGTGAACGGATAAGGAAAATGAATTCTTTTTTGGCCATAGAGGTGCTGGCGAAACTAACTGAAAGCAGAAAAGCTTTGGTTCTGCTTCGACTTGTTCACTTGAATATGTAAGCCTCTCATTCATAATATTTCTCACCTTCAGTTTGCAGATGCTGTCAGAATCCAACCATGAAATTTGACAACTAACATTGTTTGATAATTTTCTTACATTGCTCTGTCAGTGAACTAAAAACATTTATATGCAAAAAGGATGCATGTTGATTGTCGAGAGACTAATAATAACTTTTTTGTCTAATCCACATCTATTCATAGGCCTGAAATATTCAATGGCCTCCTGCAGAGGCTACGATTTCTCGAAGGACGTCATCTTGCATCCTCAGATTTGAGGTCTGCAGTGGAACCGTTGGCAAGATTATCTGCCAACATCCGAAGAGTCTCGGGTTTTAAATACCAGTTAAATAAGCGCCAGCTCATTGGGGTGCTTCTTGATAGTGGATCTCAGAAGCCAGCATTCCACTGCAACCCAGGATTTGGTCATTCCACTTGTTGGGTCCGTTTCGATATATACATGGAAAATGCAATGGATGGCATGCAACTTTCTATTAAATCAGTTATTGATATACTTGCAGGTAAATTCCTTTTGAAGAGTCTCAAATGAATTTATATGTATGCATGCATGTCTGACTATAGTTCCGAGCGAATAAAGAAAAGAAAACTGCAAGAAATTCAATTAATTCCTAATTTCACTGACCCAGTGCAGAAGGAATCACGACGCTGCAAGTATTTAACCAGGCAAGCTGGCAAGAAACTTTCCTAGCACTCTGGCTCTCAGCCCTTCGACTTGTGCAACGAGTTGAGACTACTCCATGTCAGCATATATTTAGAAAGGAAAAAAACTAGCATAGATAGTTAATTTCTCCTTCATTCTTCTTTTGCAGGAACGTGACCCTGTTGAAGGCCCTATACCACACCTTGAGTCCCGTCTTTGTACTCTTCTGTCTATTGTCCCCTTGGCCATTGCTAACGTTTTGAAGGATGAGACCAAAATGAATTCCTCTTCTATTCAGGGATATACTGTGCCTGGGAATACGGAGAATGGATATGGACACAAAATGGGTGGTAAAGCTAATACGTCAAAGAAACAGGGCCTGATTTCTTCTCTCCAGGCCCTTGGAAACTTCTCTGGCCTCTTATGCCCTCCTTCATCAGTGGTTGATTCAGCTAATATTGCAGCAACAAAATTAGCTCGCTCTGTACGTAATTCCAAGAATGAAAAGGATACAACAGGTGGAGGCAGTGGTGGTGCCGTCTGTATCAAAGCAGGTTTATTTTAGAAATCTGTCTCACCGCTCATTTTTTATTTGATCATGATTAATGGATGTTTATTTTAGGCGTGGATCTCATATTAAAGAAAAAGTGTAAACATGCATCCATCTACTGTCTCTGAATTTGGTTCCGGTAATAATTTTGCAATCATCTCACGTTTTTCAGGTGGTGACATGAGGCACCTTATTGTGGAAGCTTGCATTGCAAGAAATTTAATTGACACATCAGCGTATTTTTGGCCCGGTTATGTGTCTGCATCCACAATGTCACCGACAGACACAACAGCAATTCAAAAATCCCCTTGGTCAACATTCATGGAAGGAGAACCACTGAGGGATTCCCTAATAAACTCCCTTATCACGACACCAGCTTCAAGGTAAAATGAAAAACATCTGAAATTAGTATAATGCAAGCTGATCTTTAGCTGATTATTTCTTCTCTTTCTCCTGTTCAAGTTTAGAAGAGATAGAGAAGTTATATCATATTGCACTAAATGGGTCTGAGGAGGAGAAGTCAGCCGCTGCAAAAATTCTATGTGGTGCATCTCTCAAAAGTGGATGGAACATTCAGGTTGAAAATTCATGCAGTAATGCTGGAGATTTTATATTTGACTATTTTTCAAGTCCTATTTTTCTCGAAGAGCCTAATGGTGCCTTTTTAACTCGTTGTTCTTCAAATATGACAATGTTTTGGCTTTTAAGAAAATTATTATTAAGAGAATTACATTTGGATCCCTGAACTTTGCCGCTTTCAGGAACATGTCGTGCGCTTTGTGGTGAAGCTTCTTTCTCCTCCTGTACCTCCGAATCATACTGGACCAAGAAGTCACTTAATTGATTATATGTCAATGCTGAGTGCCCTCCTTTTCGGAGCTTCCTATGTTGATACAGTTCACATCCTTTCTTTGCATGGTAAGGTGAGTGAAATAGTCTCATGGTTTGTATATTGGTATTATAGAATTACTTAAACTTGGCATGTGTTTCTTCTTGTAAAGCTGTTCTTCGTATTTGATTTCAAGCAAGTCATATGAAGTTGAAGTTCTGGCATTTTTATGGCTCGAAAAAATCTCTATTCATACAGGTCCCTGAAGTTGCAGCTTCTTTAATTCCGCTTTGTGAGGTCTTTGGATCACTTAAGCCTACGTCAAATAAGAAATCAAGCATGGGTGACGAGTCCTCCATTTACATGGTCTTTTCTTTGGCATTTCTTTTTCTATTTCGTCTATGCAAATTTTGTAGACCACCTCTTGAGCAATACATTACGGACAGAGGAGGACCAGTTGGAGGTGTGCTGACGTTGGAGTATCTTTTGTTATTGCGCAATGGCTGCATTGCACCTGCCCGGAATGAGACAAACGGCAGTGGGGATCAGCTTGAATCATCATCTATGTACATTGATTCTTATCCAAAATTACAAGCCTGGTACCGTCAACACAAATCTTGTACAGCTTCGACACTTTCCAGTCTCTCTAGTGGAAATCCTGTCCATGAAGTTGCTAATAAGATATTAAGTATGATTTACTGGAAAATAACTAGAAGTGGGGCACCATCGAGTAACTCTTCTGGACCATCAAGCGCCAGTATTAGTGGCTTCCCTGCAGATACTACAGAGGATGCGTATCTGAGACCAGTGCTTCCTGCTTGGGAGGTATTGGAAGCCATTCCTTTTGTCCTTGAGGCCATGTTAACTGCTTGCGCCCATGGCAGGCTTTCATCTCGGGACCTGACAACAGGTTAGTCGGATGCTACTGCACTTGTCAGTCGAAGCTCAGTATATGGTTTAGTTTTTGTTTCTAAATTTGGCTTCTTTCATACAGCTGATGTATATGTAGCTTTGTGGAAATTAGGATGTTTAGTTTACTTCTTAAATTTTAGATTAAATTCCTTCTAATTGCAGGCCTGAGAGACCTCGTTGAGTTTCTGCCAGCTTCTCTTGCTGCCATAATTAGTTACTTCTCTGCAGAAGCTACTCATGGTATATGGAAACCAGTGCCTATGAATGGAATAGATTGGCCTAGTCCAGCAGTGGTTCTTCAATCAGTTGAGTCTGAAATAAAAGAAATACTCGATGCTGTTGGTGTCAATGTTCCAAGCTGTGCCTCTGGTAATTAAACTTTGTTTGTCTTCATATTCTTAGTAGGATTCATTCTAATCATCCTATTATGGTGCTATAGCTCAGACACAGATGCTCATAGAGATTGATAGTGATTGGTTCAACTTATGTAAGGTCATACTCACCGAAGGATATCCTTTGCATTTCCAATACTAAAACCCTTTTATTGCCTTGCAGAGATTTCAACTGCAACGCTCCCACTTCCACTGGCTGCTCTTGTGAGTTTAACCATTACTTTCAAACTCGGGAAGAGCGTTGAAAACATCCATGCTGTTTCTGGGTTGGCCTTGGTGAACTGTGCATCGGGTTGTGGTTGGCCTAGCATGCCTATTGTAAGCTGTTTGTGGGCTCAAAAGGTCCGCCGCTGGCATAATTTCATTGTTGTATCAACTTCTCACGCCGTATTTAGACAAAACAAAGATGCTCTTGCGCAGCTTCTGAGAAGTTGCTTCTCCTCATTTCTTGGCACGCTCCATGTTTCAACCTCCTCTTTGTCCAGTCAAAGCGGTGTGAATGGTCTATTGGGTTTTACCATCACAGATATTAATGCTTGTCCTTTCGTGGCACCTGGGTTTCTATACCTGTGCTCTTGTCGGACAATACACGTTGTCCAACATGTGAGTGATGTGATTGTAGGACTAGTAGCAGAGTATGCTGTGAAATTAGCCACCAGATGTGCAAGCACAGATTCCCCTCGCTTGAATTCAAGTCAGGTATCACAGAGCCTAGCCATTGTAAAGATAAAGGAAGTGGCCTCACTTGGTGCAAGTCTCTTGTGTGTGGCAGGCGGAGTCCAGCTAGTTCAAGAACTGTACCGGGAAACCATCCCAAACTGGTTACTCTCATCAAAGGAAGAGAGACTCGGGGAGGCGAATGCTGTATCTCGTGTAATGGAGGGGTATGCAATGGCGTATCTGGTGATTCTGTCCGGCTCAATCGAATGGGGCATCGGAGACAACTTGCCATCATGGGCATACTCTAGAAGAGCCAGGGTGGTCGGGAGCCACATGGACTTTCTGGCAGGGTCATTGGAGGGGAACATGTCACTTGGTTGTCATCCAGCTACTTGGAAAGCTTATGTCTCTTGTTTGGCAGGTTTGATGGTGAACTTTGCTCCGATATGGATACGAGAAGTGAAAGTGGAGACGTTGAGGAAATTGGCCAGCGCATTGAGAGGGTGGCATGAATCTGAACTGGCCATTTCGCTTCTCGAAAGAGGTGGGGCGTCGGCCATAGGATCTGCCGCTGAATTAGTAGTAAATGTACTGGATTGAGTTTGAATTCGGACTCATTTCAAGATGCAGACATTTTTATTCACTCAGTAACTTTTTTATAGGGATTTAGCCCGGAGTACCATCACAACATCGCCAACAGAATGTTGTATTGGTTGGACCCGTTCATGATCGACAACACTGATAGTACTAGCTTCTCTACTACAAGCAGTAGAGCTCGTTAGAAATGTTGTTCGCCAAAACTCCCCTTGCCTGATGGTCATTTTGTTCATACGCGATGAATATCTATGGTGCAACACTTATTTTGTCCCATTATTGGCGTCACTTGCCCTTTTTTTTTATTTTTAATATTTTCATTATTATTTATTCAAGCGATAGTGGGAAGATAAAATCGAACTTAGAACGTCGATTATAACGATAAACAATCTTAAATCTTAATCACTTTGAGCTATAAGTTGATTGCATCTTAGTTTGCTTAAAGTTTGCTTAAAACCCTTAAGTTGGGGGGGCACCAAGCGGACTCCCATATGAAGACTATTTTTGGTGTATCCGGAAAAACTATGATTTTCATGTCAATCTATAAAGTCTTATGTATGGCAAAAAAATTGGTAGGGAGGGCCTAGCATTTGGCGGTGTCGGATTGGCGGGCCACATTCAAAATTTTAGAAAATCTAGAAATAGAAACTAGTAATTTATTTAATTGTAATAACATATCTGGAACATGCCCATCTTTTTCTTTTTTTATTTATTTATTGATAATTATCGTCTGCTGTTTTATTCTGATTATATTCATATATAATTCGGACACTTTATCAAAGCTCTCAACCCCCCTCACAGGCGCTTTCCAGACGATAGAATTTAAATGTCACAAATTTAGGGTTCTGGGGGAATTGCTGTGATCCAAAAGGCTTCGATTTCTTCTATATTGGAAGGGAGGATATTGGGTGTGTGTGTATATATAATATATATATAATATTTGAATTTGAATTTGAATTCGAATTCGAATATATGTTGGGTGGTGTATGAACCAGAATCTGAGGTTGAGAATGGAAGTGGGAAGGAGGATATCGGCGAGTCCTCGGCCGTGCTCCGGGCGGCGAGTGGTGGCGAAGAAGAGGAGGGGTGGTTCCGATGGGTTCGTTAACAGCGTGAAGAAGCTTCAGAGGCGTGAGATTTCTTCGAAGCGTGATCGAGCTTTTGGGATGAGCAATTCCCAGGAGAGGTTCCGCAATATGCACCTCGTGGTTCGTTTTCTTCTCATTTATTTAATTTCCTCTAGCTATTATTAATCCAATGCAATTGAAAATTTTCAATTTTTTCGCCTGAAAATTTGTTTATGTTGTTTTGTTTTTGTTGGGTTATGTATTTTTGTTTGATATTTTGCTGGGGATTCAACGTCGAACAATTCCTTTAAGCAAAGTAAGATACTTGAAACGTGAAATTGAATTGGGTTTCAGTGACCATTTTTGACATTATAGAGATGTTTTGATCTGCTGTTTTCCACCCGGCTCATATCACTGTCGTCTTGGTGTCTGTACTTTTTGATTGTCTTGGGTTTGTTTCTGGAGATTCTGCTGAAGTTGGCCTTAGAGTAAATCTTGTGATCATATTAATTACCTACTAAATTTGCCCCTCCGAGAACTTTCCAATGGGAAAATGAATTCATTAATTGTCTACTCCGCGTATTACGGAGCATTAGAAGCTCAAGTTATGGAATAATTTTTTGTGTGGCAGTCACGTGATGTTACTAATCCATGTGTTATGATATGAGTGGGTGAAGGGGTTCATATATTAGGGACCTAGGGCATAGTGTTGGTAAATAATTAGTGTAGTATTACATAAGTGGATTGGTAACAGCACTGGGGGAGTATGACGGTCACTCTAACAGATGTCTCCAACTTATGACCCAACATTTTTTTTATTTTACTGTTGAAACAGTAAAGTTGATAGTCGCGGTAATCCTTACGTTATCTGTCAAGCATATCATGGTGGTTATCAATGACATGCTGTGTTTCTTTTTTCGGTATCTAATTAGTTAATTTCTGCTTCAGGAGGAATATGATACTCATGATCCCAAGGGGCATTCTTCAGCCATATTGCCTTTTCTGATGAAAAGGACAAAGGTCATTGAGATAGTTTCTGCACGTGACATCATCTTTGCTCTTGCACACTCTGGTGTTTGCGCAGCTTTTAGTAGAGGTAATAACATGCCAAATTGTATTGAATATGCAGAACATGGGTACCCATTTGTTATACATTTATATTCCGTATATTTTCCCAATGTAGCAGATATTACAATAGGCTATGTTAGTCAATCATTGAAAGATAAATCCCAATAATTGTAGGAGGAGATACGCAATTTAGATAGCATAATTGAATTTAAAATGACTAGAATAGTAGAAACAAGACCGGATTGAACCAAGCATTGAGACCCAATCGTGGGTGAATGGAATTTTATACGTAAGTCAGTTGATAACATAATTGAAAAACTTCTATCATGCCTATATTGTTACCTATTCTCAGTTGGCTATTCATATTGCAGAGAAAAATGAGAGGATTTGTTTCATGAATGTTAGTCCTGATGAAGTCATTCGAAGCTTGTTCTATAATAAGAACAACGATTCACTCATCACAGTTTCGGTGTATGCTTCAGACAACTTCAGCTCTTTGAAATGCAGATCCACAAGGATTGAGTGGGTAGATCGAACTCAGTATTTATGTGTAGCTTTTTCAGTGCCGTCATAGGTTATCTGTTTCTTATGTTCTGTAATTGTTTATTCATTGGCTAGATATATAAGGAGGGGACAGCCAGAAGCTGGTTTTTCTCTTTTCGAGTCTGAGTCTTTGAAGTGGCCTGGGTTTGTAGAGTTTGATGACGTTAATGGCAAGGTGCTGACATACTCAGCACAAGATAGGTAGGTTTTTTGTTGTGTAACGTTTCTAATATGTGTTTGCCAAATTCAATAGGATACTAACGGACATCCCCTTTTTGTGGTACTGGGCCAGTATATACAAAGTGTTTGATCTTAAAAACTATACCATGCTGTACTCTATATCAGACAAACATGTCCAAGAAATCAAAATCAGGTATGTCTTTGTCATGTTCCGTACCCTCAATCTCTAGTTGAAAAACGGCTGTGTTTATTTCGCATAGTTTGTTGTTAATGTCTCACACAAACCAATGGGTGATGCTTAAGTTCTTGATATAATTCTTCTGCATTCACTGCACTCCATGATTTCTGTTGTTTGTAACAGTCCAGGCATCATGCTGTTGATTTATAACAGAGCTAGTAGCCATGTTCCTCTGAAAATTCTGTCAATAGAAGATGGCACAGTTCTCAAAGACTTCAATCATCTACTTCATAGAAATAAAAAGGTGGACTTCATAGAACAGTTCAATGAAAAGCTTCTTGTCAAGCAAGAAAATGAGAATCTTCAGATTCTGGATGTAAGTAAATTATAGCAATTAATGGCAGTTGGTTTTTTGCTGACTTGATTATCCATGCCTGAGCAACTTTTAATTATCTTGCAGGTTCGAACTGCTGAGCTGATGGAAGTTAGCAGAACAGACTTCATAACTCCATCAGCATTTATCTTTCTGTATGAGAACCAGCTATTCCTGACATTCAGAAATCGATTGGTGTCTGTCTGGAACTTTCGTGGAGAACTTGTTACTGCGTTTGAGGATCACTTGTTATGGCATCCTGACTGCAATACCAATAACATTTATATAACAAGCGATCAGGATCTTATCATATCTTACTGCAAGGCCGATTCTGATGATCATTGGCCAGAAGGAAATGGTATTTCTTTTCACTCCCTGTTCAGTTTTTAATACAACCGGTGGTTTTATAGTTCTTGGCTGCTCTCAGAACAATTATCTTGCCTAATGATCATGTGTATCCACTGTCTGGTTAATAATAAATCTATGGGAGATGTACACGGTCAACTGGAACATCCTTTTCATGTCTAATTTTTTGAAGTTGGGCACAGAGTTAGCCTTGTTTACTTGTGACGACTAAGCTTTGATGTTATGAAGAAAGTTTGAAGGGTATTATTTTGTCATCTCATATTTGGTTTTTGTTGCAGCTGGATCTATTCATGTCAGCAATATCTTAACCGGAAAATGCCTGGCCAAAATAAATCCGAACAATGGTGGTCCCAAGGTCGACGACACTGAAGGCAACACTGGCCCCTCAAGGAAGCTAAGCAACTCATCTCTGGTGAGAAGCACAGTCGGTGAGGCTTTGGAAGACGTAACTGCTCTCTTCTATGATGAAGATCGCAACGAGATATATACCGGAAATAGGCATGGTCTTGTTCATGTGTGGTCAAACTGAAGTCCAGATTATCCTTTTGGTTTTAAGGGCTATGAAGCTACTCTTAGAGTAGTAGTTTAGTTTGGCAGCCTAGTTAGTGGATATGCGACATCATCAGTGGCTTTGTATCATTAGATTTCTTGAAAGTGCTCTTGCTTTGTATCATAAAATGATTTCAAATTACTAATGTTGCTTTCCATAGAGCTTGATTTTTGGGTTTGTATGTCATCCTCTCATTGTTGTGGAGGTATTATTTGGGATGGTGGCATGAAAATTTTAGGTCTCATTTTGGAAGTGCTTTTAAAATGACTGAAAGTGTTTTTGATGAAATGGTCTTGAAATCAATCCTTAGTAAAAATCTAAGTGGATTCTAGAAAAGCACTATAAGTGCTTCTTGCAAGAAATACGTATCTCGTTTTTCTTCTAAGTGTTTTTGGAATTCAAAATCAATTTTACTAAAAATGTTTTCAGTTATTTTAAAAGCATTTGTAAATAAGCGCTTATATTTTTTGAATTCAAAGGTGCACAAACTTAAACGATCAACATTGTCACCAGTACTCCGGTTTAGTACTATTTCTCCACTTAAGTGAGGAGGTTTGAAGTTTGACATATGTTGATGGTGAGTTCGATATCACATTATTATTGTGACTCCAAATTGTGGAGTTATTGGATGAGATGGCCGGTGACATAAAAAGCATAAAACCTATCCTTAAAAACAAGGGAGTTTTAACGAAATATTTCTGATATTGTTTATTTTAACGAAAAAGAACAATTTTACTCTAAAAAGTCACTCGTGCTATTTACTTACAACACATTTTTGTCCTTTTAATTAAAACTCAAAGTTTTCAAGTAATTTTCATTAGTTTTCTTTAAAAACAAATCTCTATAGAGTTTTTTTTTTATTTTTTTTATAACAATATATAACTTCACTACTAGTGAAAAGCAAATCAACTTTACTCGATCTTCTAAAGTTCATTGAAAAACAAAAAGATAACTTTCTTATTTTTAATTCCCCTTTTTTTTTGTTTGTAAAGTTCATGGGGTTTTTTTTTTCAAATTTCACATGTAAGGTATGATTTTTTTTTCGGTTACAAGCATGTAAGATATGTTACTAACACTTTAAAAGGGAATTGTTACTACGCTCTAAAAAAATTCACGGAAATTATTATCAGCACTTAAAAATTTCATCATGCACTCATTTCCTCCCATATTTTTTACTATGGAGAAGTGTATGATGAATTTTTTAACGTGTCATTAGCAACTTTCCTTACCTATTTGTGATATTACATTTTATGAATTTTTAACCAATAAACATCTCAAAATGTTAGCTTTATCCATTTATGTTAAATAGGTTAGACATGTGGTAGTTAAGGCGATCTAGGCTATCTAGGCTAGCAGTGATATAGGTGAAGCTCTTGGCAATTTAGGCAATCTAGTCTCTCGACGATTTAAGCGATCTAGGCTCTCAAATTTGAATCTAATATAAGACGGGCAAATCTAAGCGACATTAGTAAGTTCTTGCTAAGAAATAAGGTACAATGACTCTTCATAATATTTTGTGAAGTTGTTTTTTCTTCAATTTTAGTTTTTTTGTTATGCGCCATAATAAGTAGCATCAATTCATTTTGAGTTTTTCTAAGAATTTGCTCTCTCTCCTGTTAGAATTGCAGTTCTAATTTTATTTCACGGTGTAGATGCTTTACTTATCTAAGCCTAATTATATGTTGCAAATGTGTCGATCTTTTATTTGGAGGAATATTTTATATTTAGATGATATAGATCTACCCGTCATGTAATTACCCTTTGTAACTATTGGTTTTTGACTGAAACATATGAATTCTCACTTGATACAAAAATAACATAATATAAAACATTTAACTTTTATGCTTCTTGTTTATGATTTTAAAATTCTCAATCAATCTTTACTCTTGTACTTACAAAGTTAATGTTTTATTTTGTTCTTTTGCTTGATTAAGGAGGACTAATGGAGATGAGGAGGGTGAGGAGGATGAGGCAAAGACAATGTAGGTGCTGCAACAGGAACTCAAACTTGGCAAAGACAATGTAGGTGCTGCAACAGGAACTCAAACTTGATGGATCTCGACAACTATATCCTCGTCAACATTTTCTCTAGGCTGCCGGTGAAGTCAGTTTGTTGTATCGGATGCGTGTTGAAAACCTTATCGAACATCGTCGACCTCTTGTTTGCTAAGCAACAAATGCGTTTTCTGATTGCAACCAACGCTGCTTCTAATGTGCCTCAACTCATGGTTGTTGCACAATCCAGAAATAAGTGCACAGAAAAGCTCATGGCCTTGCAATCACTGCAATACGATGGCAATTCACTGGAAAAGAGCAGATATACCATTGTATCACAGGTTTTGTTTCGCAGGCACAAATATTCTTTCCATCTAGATTTTGTTTTCTTCAACATTATTGGCTTGAAAAGATGGAACTGATGGACGCCGTTGCTTGTTGCTGAATCCACCGAAGGGAGAAGCTATGATGCTCCCAACTATGCTCCCAAGCGTCCAAGTTCCGGAAAATCTGAATCCCAAATCATTTGAATATTGGTACAGTATGGGATTTGATAATACGACCAATACATACAAGATTGTTCGTGTTTATGGATGCAAGACTGATGGTATTTTTGGAACTCTATTCCGAGTATTTGGTTTCTCATGTTTATGTTTTGGGAACAAGCTCATGGAAGGACATAAGGAGGTAGGGGTGCAGAGACAGCCAAGAGGTTTGCCTAGAAGCAGCCACCCTTGAAAGAGTGCTGATAGATATTTTACCACTTATGAAAAAGGGATAAAAACACTTAAAATACTTGCAAGAGAAACAAGGTTGTTGTAGTATAAACGGCTCAAGCAAGGTCGTTTCCTCAGGGATTAATTTGAATAAATTTATGTGAACCAAAACCCAACTAATTATTAAGAACAAAATATTGGAAAAAGGTGATTTAATGCCCTAATTAAAGAAAAACGAATTTAATTAAAAACTAAAACTAAAATCTGCAATTTGTAAAGGAAGAGAAAAGAAAACAATTTTGTTTTAGAAATCAAGTGAGAAAGCACTAGGGTTCCGCCGTCACCTTAACAATCCTATGTAGTTCTTCTATTTACTTATGAATTACACATGCCTTTTTCGAAGGTTAGGTTTTCCTAAAGTATGCCCTACTTGGAACCTCCAACATAGAACGTATATCTAACATGCAACCCGTCCGTGGTGTCCAGATCGAATGTGAACATGCAAGACTCATTAAGCTTTGTGAAATCCTTTTGAAAAAAACCATACAACCCTTAAAACGTGTCGTCCATCCTAAGAGGTTACACATATTAACCACAAGAAGCCTTAGTCAATTTTAGGGACAACCCTCCGCCAAAATTGCATCAAGTTACTTTCCTAGATATCCTAATGGTCGCGAATCACTAAGACAACTAGATAGTTTAACCCAGTGATTAATAACTCGAAACTTGCATGCATACATTCATAAGCAAACTAAAAGAAACTACATATTCTTGCTAAGGATCATGGCCTCACCCTAGCAAAGAGAAAATTAGTTATGCATACTCATAATAAAAATAAAAAAGAATATCATTAACTAGAAAAAGATTGAAAACACCTTGTAGGTAAAAAGTCTTGAACTCTCCAAAGCCTTGCTAAATTTTCTAATGTTGTGCCCCCCTAACCTAATGGCTAAGAAGCCTTATTTATACTACTTCTAATTAAAACCCTAATAGGAAAAGGCTTTCTAAAAACTAGGAAACAAAATAATAAAAGGATAAATAAAAATTACATTCCTAACATGACTAGGAAATCTGTCCATCAAAGGAGAACCCACGTTTCTGGACCTTCAGGGCTCCAAAACAGGCCCAAAACGAATCAAATTAAAGATCATGACCTCCTCTTCAAGTTCCAAGAACAACATAAGTCCAAAATCCATCATCTTCCGGCCCAAAAGTCGCTCACAAGCTCTGTATCCCAATCTGCCAGCACTGCGCGCTGACCATAAATTAATTTGCCACGATCAGATGCTTCGGGATAAAATTATGAAATTTTGACACCACATCCTGGACTGACGCACGAACCAGCTCCAATTGGAATCGCTAAAAAATTCCACCGTTTGATTACTTTATGCTCCGAACAAGTCCGCACGTCCTATATTAAAAACAATAACAAAGCATCAAAATCTCACTAAAATAATAACCAAAATATACCAAGAATAAGGAATATTATATAATATGAAATTGACTCATCAAAATACTCCCAAACTTAGCTTTTTGCTTGTCCTCAAGCAAAACAAAACTAGAAAACAAAAATAAAAACTAACAAACTTAAAGACTTAACTAAAACTAAATGACAAAAAATTTCCCCTTCAAAGTTGCAATCCATAGAAAACGTTAAAAATTAGAACATCTTTCCAAAAAGTTCCAACTAATCCCACCATAGAGTCTAAGCCATTTAGAATCAATTAGAAAAGAATTCATGAACTTCCTTTGGTGTAAAGTGAACCAACATAACTAAGGAGACTTGACTAAAATTCCTTACCTCTCGTCCCTCTTTATTTCAACATACTAAATTGACACATTTTTTTTCTCTTTTTCGAATTTTCTTCTCTTTTTTTTTTTTTTTTTTTTTTTCATTTTAGTAACAGTGGTGGTCGTGCAATGTTAATTCCATTAAGCTTTCTATCCAACCCATGTAGCGAGCTTTAGGTCAATGACTCCCAAACCACAAAGGCTTTAGGGCACTAGGTGTAAAACACCCCTAAGGACTTATTAACTCGAGCTGAAAAGGCTACGAAACCAACTAACCACCCTGCCCCATGCCAAGACTCTACCGTTTGACGCGAGAATCACTGCTGATTAGACAGGACTGGCCCGGTTACTAGATAAAGCCTCGGGTGGAACAATTATTACTTTATTCATAACAGGAACTAAACCTTACTTTACTTAGAATAAAAATAACTTAGACTGAAAGTAAGTGTTTCAATCTCACTCCCCACAAACTATGTTGATGTGAATGTGCAAATTTTCAAAGTATAACTCATGAATTAGTGTCTAAGCAACGATAAATAGAAAAGACTCTATTGTGGAATTAATCTTCACCATGTCCATTTGTTCTAACGTTTAAAATATTCCATGGATATTAACTTAAAAAGAAAATTTTTTCTAGATTGACTCAAGAATAAAAACCTAAAATTTTGATTTCCCACCCCCAAACTTAAATCACACATTGTCCTCAAGGTGTGGAAAAATAAACTAAAAGTAACAATAGAAAGAAAAATAAAGAAAGACCCTATTGTTACGAAAAAAGAAACAGTGAAAATAAAACCAAGCATAAAACAATAAAACAAGAACCCAAACAGAAAATAAAAGAAAGGAAAGGGAATTGGACACACCTGGGTTCGAAGGCAGGACCTGGAGCTGAGGTAAGGCACAAGAAACAAAACCGAAAAAATTAAACCCACAAAGCGGCCAGGCGTGGGATCGAACTCGGGTCAGGGGCGTGCGACATAGGCAGCCCGAGCAGCTGGGCTTCCTTGTGTGGCTTTGCACTTTCTCACGCGCACAAGTATATGTTTACATGGGATTCCCCCTTGTGCCTGTCCCTCACGCGCACAAGTATGTGTCAACATTGGATGCTCTTTTTCTTCTGATATGCACAGAACCTGGAGCCAAGAGCCAACGACTCTTTTCTGTTTCCTTTTGGCTCTTGTGCCGAGAGCCATAGCTCTCTGTTCTTTTATGGGGTTTTTGAACTTTAATCCTTCAAGAAGATTAAAATTAAAAAAAAACTGGTGTTAGATTAAATATTAATTTTTAGTCCCTAAAGTGTCCTTAATTCAAAATAATTAATGTGCTTTTTATTTAATATCTCACATTAAATAATTAAATTTATTAATACACAAATTTTAATTTATTTTTTGACCAAAAAAGAGTTTTTTAATTTATTAATTTAATTTAACATTTTTCAAACTTGAAAGACTCAATTAATGTACCTAAATGTTAGTACCGAAATGTGTGTACCGAAATATATTATATTGAACTAATATATTTAAATGTTAGTACCGAAATGTATTAATATTAAATTAATGTACCTAAATGTGTGTACCGAAATGTATGCACCGAAATATGTGTACCTAAATATATGCACCGAAATGTATATACCTAAATATATGCACCTAATATATGCACCGAAATGTATGTATCTAAATATATGCACCAAAATGTATGTACCTAAATATATGCACTGAAATGTATTAATATTAAATTAATGTACCTAAATGTGTGTACCGAAATGTTAGTACTGAAATATATGTACCTAAATGTATGCACAGAAATGTGTGTACCGAAATGTATGCACTGAAATGTTAGTACCAAAATGTGTATACCTAAATGTATGCACCGAAATGTATTATAATGAATTTAATATACCTAAATGAAGAAGTTACAGTACATCGAAATATATGGTATAACAAAAATTAGTTTATCTAAATATTCACAACAAAAATATATTACAATGATGAAAAGAAAATAAAAATTATAATGAAATAAAATTAATACATTAAAAATTAGAAAGAAAAAGATAAATAATTACAAAATCAAAATATAATTAATAAATGAGGTTATTAATGTATCAAGGGACTAAAATTAGATTTTGATCTTACTCATGGTTTTAATCAAAAAGTAATCTTTGTCAAGGATTAAAATGAAGTTTTCTATTCTTTTATCTAATTAAAATTTTTTTCTGACAACCCCACTACACCACTTGAATTTAAAAACGCATGTCAGAACCATATGGGAAATGGCTGGAACTAAACACGTGGCAAGCATCTGAGCAGTGAGGTCCGTTGGATACCAAATGAAGCGTCCAGATCTCTATCCCATTTCTGAAAGCTGGTATAGCCCAAAACGTCTCGGGTCTCTAGGCATAAAAATTTTGTCAGTTTGTCTCAGCCCTCTCTCTCTAGAAACCAAAAAATAAATTTCATTGCCTCTAATCTCTCTCTAGGAATGCCTGGCAGTCATCCCTCAATCTCTTTTCAGTGCTCTCCCATGGAGAACTATCCCCATAACTTTTCGCATCCACACAAAACCAAACCTTCATCTCTGAAGTCGACGCCATTTTTTTCATTACTCTCAGGGAACCGAAAAGAAAGAAAAAAAAAACTCCCCTCTGCAGTGTCGTTCCTCTCGCACCTTCTCACTGCCCAACTGAAATTACAATCAACACATGGATGGATGCATTTGAAAAGCGGCTGCAAAACTCGAAATCCCCAAGGTATTAATTAAATAAAAAAAATGTCTTGACTGCTGTCTACTTCCATTGTGCTAATTTGGATGGAGAAGCACACAGATCTAACACATGCATGCATTCTCATGTTTGTGAGAGATGTCGCAGCTACCCCAAGGAAGACGGAGGAGTACCCACTATGCACAGAGCCATGGCTGATCATCACGATGCCTCCATGGGTCAGGTAAAATTATCATCTTCACTCTGCGGTTTGCGAAAGTCCATGGGTCGGCATGCATGGATGTTGAAAATATCTCTGTCTGTTGCGCTGTGTGTAGGAAGCTCGGAGTGAGATGATGACCGAGAAAATTGAACAGGCACGCCGCAGATCCAGCGGAGGACACGGAACAAGTGACAGTCAAAAGCCTAATACCGCAACAGGTAAAAAAAAAACTCAGCCCATGGTTCATATGCTTCTCCATATGTATGACTGCAAAGCATCATTCTTGTAAATACAAACGAAAAATGGTGATGGTGATGTTGGACTTCGAACACCCTTTGCCCCGTGATAGAACTTTGAACAAAAACGGGGGCAGCCTTAAACATATATTTTTGTATCCATGGAACTGGAACCGTGCTGATGCCAGAGAAAGAACTACCCCAAACTTTAATAATGGCAGACATGGAATCTGCGAAATTAAAATTTGTAGATTTTCCTAAAAAAAAAAATACTGATAGCTCCGCAAAGACTCATCACATCATTGCTGTTGTTGCAGGATTCCCCAGATTTGAAAAGACAGATCAATAACGAACGCTGAAGAGTGGCCGCTGAGCAAATAAAAGAGGTATAATGTTTTATCCCGGCTCTCTTGTGAATGGATCTGTGGTTCGGAGTTGCTGTGGAATGTCTTGTATTATGGTGCTGCATAGTCTAGGGGTGTGGTTTGATGGTATGGTAGACTTGCTGCTGGGTGCATGATTCCAGCCTAGGATAATTGCTGTGCATATATTCTTGCTTGCTGTGCTTGTTATCTGCAAAAACCCCAATGTGCAAAAATCTGAAATAAGAATATAGAAAAGAAAAAAAAATAAAAATAAAAATAAAAATAAAATAAAATCTGGACGATTATTATTATTATTATATTATATATATATATATATATATATTTTTTTTTTTTTTTTTTGTTTTTTTTAATTTTTTTTTAAACGAAATGACAACCAAGGAAATTAAATGCATCTAGAATTGGAAATAATGAAACAAATGTTAAAAAGAGTAAGAAAGGGTTAGAAAATTGGGTGGCCTCCCAATAAGCGCTTTATTTAACGTCTGTAGCTAGACTGCAGAGGGCTGGTAATCAAATTACTGGATCCTTCAGAGTCAAAGACTCGGCTGCACTGTCGAACGGTGACTCCAAATATGGTTTCAGCCTGTGACCATTCACCTTGAACGAGTTGCTATTAGTCTCGCTGGTAATATCAACTGCTCCATGAGGATAAACCTTAGTAACCAAGTAGGGCCCATTCCAACGAGATTTCAACTTTCCTGGAAATAACTTTAATCTGGAACTGAATAACAACACTTTCTGTCCTGGCTGAAAATCTTTTCGAAGAATCTGTTTGTCATGAAATGCTTTTGTTTTGTCTTTGTATATGCGTGCATTTTCATAAGCTTCATTACGAATTTCTTCAAGCTCATTGAGCTGCAGCTTACGCTTTTCCCCTGCTGAATCGTAAGCAAAATTTAACTCCTTAATAGCCCAAAACGCTTTATGCTCTAGCTCCATAGGTAAATGACAAGCCTTGCCATAAACCAATCGAAATGGGGACATCCCAATCGGGGTTTTAAACGCTGTTCGGTAGGCCCAAAGTGCATCATTTAATTTCAAACTCCAATCTTTGCGAGTGGATCCAACTGTTTTCTCCAAAATGCGCTTTATTTCCCTATTTGAAACTTCAACCTGCCCTGATGTTTGTGGATGATAAGGAGTGGCAACACGATGACTTATCCCATATTTGGCAAGTAAGGTAGCAAATGGTCTGTTAATAAAATGCTTTCCCCCATCACTAAGTATAACTCGCGGGATTCCAAACCGAGGAAAAATGACCCCTTGGAGGAATTTCAAAACCACTGATCCCTGATTGGTTGGTGCTGCAATTGCCTCGACCCACTTAGAAACATACTCTACCGCTACCAAAATATATTGATTGCCATGGGACGATGGAAATGGTCCCATAAAATCAATACCCCAAACATCGAATAATTCAACAACTAAAATACCATGTTGGGGCATCTCATTCCTTGTGGACTGATTGCCCACTCTTTGACAACGATCACACGATTTACACCAATTGTTAGCATCCCTGAAAATAGAAGGCCAAAACAGCCCACTTTGTAGGATTTTAGCTGCTGTCTGTTTAGGCCCAAAGTGTCCACCACAAGCATAATGATGAGCAAATGTTAAAACGCTGGTTTGTTCCTCTTTTGGAATACATCTGCGAATAACCTGATCTGGGCAATATTTGTACAGATACGGCTCATCCCAAAAATAAAATTTTGAATCTGCTAAAAATTTCTTTTTCTGCTGATAAGTAAAATCTGGATGAATAACTCCCCTGGCCAAATAATTAACCAAATATGCAAACCATGGTGTACTGTGTTGGGCTGCCAGCAACTGTTCATCAGGAAAACTTTCACTAAGAGGCAGTGTGTCCTCTTCTGCAGTAGCAGGATTAATCAATCTTGACAAATGATCAGCCACCACATTTTCGGTGCCTTTTTTGTCTTTAATTTCCAAATCAAATTCTTGAAGTAAAAGAATCCAACGAATAAGACGAGGCTTAGCATCCTTCTTAGAAAGTAAATATTTCAATGCCGCATGATCTGTGTAAACAATTACCTTGGCCCCAATCAAATACGAGCGAAATTTTTCCAATGCAAACACAACTGCCAACAATTCTTTCGCAGTGGTTGCATAGTTCAGCTGTGCGTCATTGAGAGTTCTGCTGGCATAGTAAATGACTTGCGGTAGCTTGTCTTTCCGCTGTCCAAGAACGGCCCCAACTGCATAATCTGAAGCGTCACACATTAATTCAAACGGCAAACTCCAGTCAGGGGCTGCTATAATTGGTGCTGAAGTGAGGAGTGTTTTCAACTTGTTGAAGGCATCCAAACAGGCATCATCAAAAACAAACTGCACATCCTTAGCTAATAAATTGCACAAGGGACGGCTAATCTTGGAGAAATCCTTGATAAACCGTCTGTAAAATCCAGCATGCCCAAGAAACGAACGAATGCTTTTAACAGTTGTAGGTGGCGGCAGCTTAGCAATAACATCAATCTTAGCTTTATCAACTTCAATACCTTTGCTAGAGACTAGGTGCCCTAAAACAATGCCCTGCTTAACCATAAAATGACACTTCTCCCAATTCAATATCAAATTGGTTTCTTTGCAACGCTCAAGAACTAAAGATAAATTTTGCAAGCAATGATCAAATGAATCCCCAAAAACAGAAAAATCATCCATAAATACTTCAACAACTCGTTCAACCAAACCTGAGAATATACTCATCATGCAGCGTTGGAATGTTGCTGGTGCATTGCATAACCCGAAAGGCATCCTTCTATAAGCAAACGTACCGAAAGGGCAGGTGAAGATTGTCTTTTCTTGATCCTCTGGTGCTACTGGAATTTGATTGTAGCCTGAATACCCATCTAAAAAACAATAGAAAGCCCGACCAGCTAATCTCTCCAACATCTGATCTGTAAAGGGTAATGGAAAGTGGTCCTTTCTAGTACCTGTATTGATTTTCCTGTAGTCAACGCACACTCGCCATCCTGTAGTTAAACGTGTAGGCACAAGCTCATTGTTGTCATTTTTGACAACTATAATTCCACTGCGCTTAGGTACTACCTGAGTTGGACTGACCCATTTACTGTCTGAAATTGGATAGATCATTCCAGCATCTAATAGCTTCATGACCTCATTGCGAACAACTTCCTTCATAATTGGGTTCAATCGCCGTTGAGCATCAATTGTTGGTTTAGCACCCTCCATTAAAATTCTGTGCATACAAAATGTTGGGCTAATCCCTTTAATGTCTGCAATTGTCCACCCAATAACATCTTGAAATGCTCTCAAAATACGCAGCAATTTGTCTTCCTCTGTGGGAGATAAATCTGCAGAAATAATAACTGGCAGCGATAAATTAGTACCCAAATAAGCATATTTTAAGTGTTCAGGTAACGGCTTCAATTCCAGCTTAGGTGGCTGGATTTTGGAAGGCTGTAATGGTGTTTTTGGTTCCCCCAAACTCTCAAAAACGTGTCTCCACTTTGGCTGGTGCAAAGATGGACTCTCCAAAGCTGTAACATACTCAAAAGCCTCCTCATCTTCAGTTTCTGTGTCTTCAAAACCATGTAAAACGTTTAACAATGGATCAGCTGTCAAACAGGGCATAATATCTGCATGCATGATGCCCTCTAACACGTCAACTCGCATACAATCTTGCATATCATTGGGCCTCTTAGTTGCTTCAAATAAATTAAAAACAACAGCTTGCTCTTGTACTCTCAGTGTCAATGTGCCAGCTTCCACATCTATTAATGTTCTAGCAGTTGTCATGAATGGACGCCCCAAAATAATAGGTGTTTGCACATCTTCAGCCATATCTAATACCACAAAATCTGCAGGAAGGTAGAGATTATCCACTTTGATAATAAGATCTTCAATAACGCCCCTAGGATAGACAACTGAACGGTCTGCCAATTGCAAAATAACTGAGGTGGGCTTGATTTCTCCTTGTCCCAGCCGCTGAAAAACAGAAAAAGGCATTAAATTAATACTAGCACCCAAATCAATTAAAGCACGTTTAAAATCTGAATTTCCAATAGTGCATGAAATTGTAAAACTCCCTGGATCTTTTTTCTTCGGTGGCAATTTCTGTAATAAAACTGCACTGCATTGTTCTGTAAGGAACACTTTCTCAAAGTCCACAAGCTTCTTTTTCTTTGTGCACACATCTTTCAAAAACTTTGCATATGAAGGAATGTTCTTGATTGCTTCAATTAATGGTAGATTGATTTGAACGTTAGCCAATGTCTTCATGAAATCTGTTAGTTGTTGATCCTTTGCTTTTGGCTTCAACCTCTCGGGATACGGCATCGGTGGCACATAAACACGTTCTGATTTTTCTGCAGTTTCTGCAGTAGTTACTGCTGTATTTTCTGATCTGTCCAGTGGCTGGGCAGATTCTGCAGAATTTTCAGAATCTGGTTGTGGCTGCACAGGTGCTGCCCGTGAAGTTCCAGCACTGTTTTCTGTATTTTCTGCATCACGATTGTCATAAATTTTACCACAACGCAATGTTCGGACAACATTACAGTTTGCATTTTCGCGTGGATTTTGGACAGTTTGGCTTGGAAATTTCCCTGGTTCTCTGCTTGAAAACTGGAGTGAAATCTGCCCCAGTTGTTGCTGTAGATCTTGCATGGTAGCTTTTATGTTCTGAATATCTTGTTTGGTTGCATCAAAACCAGCCTTAGTGTGCTCTGCCAGTTTTTCAATTGCTACTTCCCAAGATGCCTTTGTTTTGTCCAACAGGTTGCTGTTCCAATGGTTGAAACTGTGGTTTGGTCTGTTGGTCTCTGTTCCATTTGAAATTCGGGTGATCTCTCCATCCGGGATTGTAGAAATTTGAATATGGATCATTTCTAGGCCTCTGATAATTATTGAATGCATTAACCTGTTCTGTAACATGCTCTGGAATTGCATCCCTGTGTGAGCAGCTCGTAAACTCATGTGTTGTAAGGCCACAAATAGTACAAACCACTGCAGTAGGCTGCTGGACAGCAACCTGCTTCACAGGAGCTGCCATTCTTTGTAAAATCATGTCAAATTTTGCATCAAAATTTTCTAACTTTTTCTCCATCTTTTCTATTTGTGCAGAGACATGTGGAGATCCGCTGGACATCTCAAAAACGCTCCTGGCCTGAGGTAGATCAGCCGCCCACTGTTGAGATTCCGTCGCCATATTTTCAAATAATTGATAAGCCTCTTGCGCATTTTTAGTAGAATAAGACCCTCCTGATGATGCATGTACATGATTCCTTGTAATTGAATTTAATCCTCTGAAAAATATACCCATCCTCGTGTCCCCATCAATACCTGCGTGGGGACAGCGTCTGAATAACTCCTTAAAACGCTCCCATGCTTCATGAAATTCTTCATTAGGTTTTTGGGCAAAAGAAATAATTTGTGTCCTCATATCCAGAGTCTTAGACGCCGGGTAATATTTGTTAAGGAATCTGTCACTCATCTGTGCCCAGGAAGTAACACTGGCAGATGGTAATGTAAGTAACCATGTTCTCGCCTTATCTTTCAATGAATATGGAAAAAGACGAAGTTTGATAGATTCTGCCGAGAACCCCTTAATTATGATATTTCTGCAACCCATTAGAAACTCTGCAATATGCATATTAGGGTCTTCATGTGCTAATCCATGAAAAGTAGGCAAAATTTCCAGCATGTGATGTCTTATCTCGAACGCGTCGCCTTCCTCTTCTGGGTAAACAATGCAGCTGGGTAACTCATTGGCATGCGCTGCCAATGTGTCTCTCAAAGGTCGCCCAGCATTGGGTATGGCAAAAGCCATGCTGTCCTTGCTGTCTTTAATCCCAGAAAACAGATTTGGTAAAACAGTATCCTCCAAAAAATGATCCCACGTGAAAAACTGCTCTCTGAGCCTTTGTCGAAATGTGCGTTCTGGTTCAGGATTGAAATCTGCAAGTTGCTGTTTTTGAGATCTGGTGCAAACCATGCAATGTAAAATCTGCAGAAAAACAAAAACGAAATTAATTAATAATTTTTTTTTTTTTAAATTTTATATACGATAGTAACTAATTGAGAATATGATAAACAAAAATTTATAAGGAATTAATCCCCGGCAGCGGCGCCAATTTCTTGATAGATATTTTACCACTTATGAAAAAGGGATAAAAACACTTAAAATACTTGCAAGAGAAACAAGGTTGTTGTAGTATAAACGGCTCAAGCAAGGTCGTTTCCTCAGGGATTAATTTGAATAAATTTATGTGAACTAAAACCCAACTAATTATTAAGAACAAAATATTGGAAAAAGGTGATTTAATGCCCTAATTAAAGAAAAACGAATTTAATTAAAAACTAAAACTAAAATCTGCAATTTGTAAAGGAAGAGAAAAGAAAACAATTTTGTTTTAGAAATCAAGTGAGAAAGCACTAGGGTTCCGCCGTCACCTTAACAATCCTATGTAGTTCTTCTATTTACTTATGAATTACACATGCCTTTTTCGAAGGTTAGGTTTTCCTAAAGTATGCCCTACTTGGAACCTCCAACATAGAACGTATATCTAACATGCAACCCGTCCGTGGTGTCCAGATCGAATGTGAACATGCAAGACTCATTAAGCTTTGTGAAATCCTTTTGAAAAAAACCATACAACCCTTAAAACGTGTCGTCCATCCTAAGAGGTTACACATATTAACCACAAGAAGCCTTAGTCAATTTTAGGGACAACCCTCCGCCAAAATTGCATCAAGTTACTTTCCTAGATATCCTAATGGTCGCGAATCACTAAGACAACTAGATAGTTTAACCCAGTGATTAATAACTCGAAACTTGCATGCATACATTCATAAGCAAACTAAAAGAAACTACATATTCTTGCTAAGGATCATGGCCTCACCCTAGCAAAGAGAAAATTAGTTATGCATACTCATAATAAAAATAAAAAAGAATATCATTAACTAGAAAAAGATTGAAAACACCTTGTAGGTAAAAAGTCTTGAACTCTCCAAAGCCTTGCTAAATTTTCTAATGTTGTGCCCCCCTAACCTAATGGCTAAGAAGCCTTATTTATACTACTTCTAATTAAAACCCTAATAGGAAAAGGCTTTCTAAAAACTAGGAAACAAAATAATAAAAGGATAAATAAAAATTACATTCCTAACATGACTAGGAAATCTGTCCATCAAAGGAGAACCCACGTTTCTGGACCTTCAGGGCTCCAAAACAGGCCCAAAACGAATCAAATTAAAGATCATGACCTCCTCTTCAAGTTCCAAGAACAACATAAGTCCAAAATCCATCATCTTCCGGCCCAAAAGTCGCTCACAAGCTCTGTATCCCAATCTGCCAGCACTACGCGCTGACCATAAATTAATTTGCCACGATCAGATGCTTCGGGATAAAATTATGAAATTTTGACACCACATCCTGGACTGACGCACGAACCAGCTCCAATTGGAATCGCTAAAAAATTCCACCGTTTGATTACTTTATGCTCCGAACAAGTCCGCACGTCCTATATTAAAAACAATAACAAAGCATCAAAATCTCACTAAAATAATAACCAAAATATACCAAGAATAAGGAATATTATATAATATGAAATTGACTCATCAAGTGCATAATAGCTCACTGATTGAGCGCTCTTGCGCCGAAGATGAAGATGCTTTTTGACCAATAGCTACATAAGCACATATTACATTTTGCCCTTGTTAATTGAGAATAGTATATGTGGCCACTGCTGTTTTACCCTCGAATAAATTCTTCTTTTTGGTTTCCAAAGGAATGTTGTTATGTTGCCTTGAACGGTGCACTAATCCTTTGAATCCGGTACCAACAGGTATCATCCCCCCTAGAACAATGCTCTCTTTCAAACCTTTCAACCAATCGATACGGCCCCGGAAAGCGGTTTTTGCTAAAACTCGAGCAGTTTCTTGAAAACTCGCTTCAGATATGAAGCTTTGACTATTTAGAGATGCTTTCGTTATTCCTAATAATATGGCTTGGTAACAAATTGCTTCTTCCAAAGCGCGCCCCGTTCGTTTAGCTTGCAGCAATCCAATTAGTTCTCTGGCGTGGCCAAGTGGTAAGGCAACGAGTTTTGGTCCCGCTATTCGGAGGTTCGAATCCATCCATCCCATAACATACCTGACCCACGATCATTTTATTAATCTATAAATAAAAAAATAAAATATATATCTATATCATAATCAAGGTATCTGCTTATGGAGACATGCATTGGTTAACTCTTTGCTCAAGAAGAGTTGAAGCAGTTACTGGCCACTCTATAAGCATACTGTCTTTTGACTTCGAAAAAGAGAAGTTCTGTTTGAACATTCCGCATCCCCCATTTCGAATTTCCCACCTATCGAGCGCTTTCAACTGATCAATCTGAGAGGATCTTTGTCCCTAGTTGATGCTTCATCAGATAGTATCTTGACATCTGGATGTTGAAAAATTATGATGAGAAAGAGTGGATTTTAGGGTATAGAAGTTTTAGGCTGTGGACATGCTGTGAATGGGAGCACGGCATATTGTTCAAAAAATCTGATTGCAGCAAAACCACTATATTCTTTTTGGATCCAAGAAGTGCTTCCATGAACTGTGTAGAATGTCCAGTATCGAAAAGGGGATTGGATACGAGCGTGCTAGCTATACCAGCGGCTTGATTTCCCAGGGAATCTGGTGGAACCGAAAACAAGTACGAGGGATCTTAATGCCTTTACAAACATATGGAAGTTTGACTAGAGGAAGTTCCTTATTATCTCATTTATATGCATATTTAGTGGATTCGATTTTATATTTGATGTTTTCTTGCCATGAACTTAGTTGTTTTGTTTCCTTTAAATTTTTCTGATCAAACTGAATGTATCGAAACAATCTGTTCATCCATATTTCCGTGAATTATACTGCCAAGGATGAAAAGGAAGACCTTGGTTTATCTAGGTTCACTTCATTTTTCTTTTGAAGAGGAAACGAACGACGATTCGTTTTCATTTCTTTTGGTTTCGAGAAAGATGAAATGAGCCGAAAGAAAATCAACCCAATCCAGAAAAAAAATAAATAAATAAAGCAAGACAACAGAAAGTTCTCAACATTGCCTTTGCAGCAACAAACTTGCCATACTCATCACGTAACACTATTCCCACCCCACCAAAAATCAGCTGCCGTCGCACCATCTACTTCAACTTTTATCTCCCCGTTTGGAGGAAAACAGCATGCCACTCTCTCTCGTCATGGCTTAAATATGAGCATATATAAGGTATTATGTTTCATAATTTCTAATTTTTGTTTCTTTCTATATTTATCTTTGAGAAGTTTTAGGGCTATCTGAATATTGTTATTGTTTTATTAATTGGTATAAAAAATTGTTATTTGAACTTTATGCAGTTTTTTTTTTTTTTTTCTACCAAGCAGTGCATTATAACTTGTTTCGAATGTCAATACCCCACATTATTGTGGTGGTAAAAATTTGCTGTCTTCAGTACTCACGAACTTGTATCTACATTAAATAATTAAATATCACCTTCACTACTCACAAGTAGTAGTGGCAAGCAAATCAACTTCTATGGATATTTTTAAATATGAGCATAAATAAGGTATTATGTTCCATAATTTCTAATTTTTGTTTCTTTCTATATTTATCTTTGAGAAATTTTAGGGCTATCTGAATATTGTTATTGTTTTATTAATTGGTATAAAAATTGTTATTTGCACTTTATGCGGCTTTCTTTTTCTTTATTTTTCTACCAAGTAGTGCATTATAACTTGTTTGGAATGTCAATAACACCTCTTGGGTTGGTGGGGTGGGGACAATGAATCTCTAATGCCTACGTTAGTTTCTCTAAAAAGAGAGAGAATTTAGAGCTTAATTACGAAGCAAATGCCTAGCCAAATTTGGTGGAGAATGAGAAGGGAGATTCTCGTGCTATGTGTCATCGTCCAATTGGCCAAAATATGTCATCCGTAGTATGGAGGAGGAAAGAAGTATCTCGAAGATATTATTACTTAAATAGTATCTTGTAATATCATTAATTGGATGTGATTGTGATTTTTTACTTGATTGAGTTGATCTTCAACTAGGAAAGCATAAATATAAGATTTAGTACATATTTTTAATACTTTTGAAAATTTTCCTTGCCGTGAGCATGAGAGCTTGATGAGGTTGTAGCCATCTACTCAAGTCTTGAATAAGGACATTTTCATTATTCTCTGATAAAAGTCCACGTGTTAGTTTAAAAAAAATTCAGATTTTTTTTTGCTCCACAATTATCAATAGTGAAATTATACTTTAATGGATTGTTGACTAACAAAGGTTTCAAATTGTCAATTCCACCCTTTTATGTTTTATTAAATAGGTTATGTTTATTTATCTTATTACTCTTCACTAGGCGCCGATCTAGGCTTGTGATGTTTTAGGCTCTCAAGTTTTGATTGATTTGAGACACGGCAATCTGATTTGAGACATGCAGATCCGATTTGTGACAGACAGAGTTGAGGGACATTAGTGAGTGCATCCTGATTTTTCTATTAGGTAATGCATGATGATTTTCTTGGGTGTCAATATCAACTCTCATTATCAATTGTGAAATTACACTTCTCAAATTTTCAAGTATATCCTTCTCTGTTAAATTGCGTTTGTTTATCTCATTGGACTCTTCACTAGGCAATTTAGGCTCGGGGAGATCTAGGCTCGTGGCATTCTAGGCTATCGAATTTTGATCTGATCTGAGACGAGCCGATCTTATCTGAGACGGGCAGATCTTATCTGTGACACGCGGATCTGAGCAACATCAACATTAGTAGTGTTTGTTGAGAAATAAGGTATAATGGCTTCATGTCGTTGTTTCTTTCGACATATCTTAAGTCCGAATTGGTTGTGACAATTCATTTTGAATTTGTCGTGCGAATTAGCTATATCTCATTTTAAAGTTATAGTTTTAATTATGCTTCAATGGCGTTGATGTTTTGTTTATCCAAGCATGACTTTTATGTTCCATATGTGCCTTGGCCCTTTGTGAGTTGTAACTCCTTATTGTCTAGATGATGTAGAGTACCTTGCTTTCTTGTATTTTTATTGGCCTGATTAAAATTAATGAACAATTACCATTTGATAAAACATAGAACTCTTGTAAGTTTAATTCTCAAATTCTAGACCCTCCTCTACTGGTGTTTGTAAGTTAAAATTCTAAACCTTCCTTCTCTTTGTTAATTGAATTTGTTTATCCGGTTGAGTCAGATTATTACATTTTCGATTTTGTTTGACTGAGTAGGACTAATGGAGACACCGAGGACTAAAAGGATGAGGCACTGCAGCAACAGCAACAGAAACTTGATGGACCTGGACAACGATAACCTGGTCGACATTTTCTCTAGACTGCCGGCGGAATCAGTTTGTTCCGTGGGATGTGTCTCGAAAGCCTTGCACAACATAGTCAACAGCCCCTCGTTTCTTAACCAACACATGAGTTCTCTTGTTACTACCAACGCTGCTGCTGAAGTACCTCAACTTGTGATTGTTTCTCAGTCCAAAAAAAAGTACATGGCGGAGCTGATTGCTATGCAATCATTTGAATACGATGGCAATACTTTGGAAATGAGAAGAGATAAGACGAGGATTGTCTCAAAGATCCTGTCTTGGTGGTACGAATATTTTTTCAATGTACATTTTGTTTTCTGCAACTTGATTTGCTTGAAAGACAGACACACTGGAAGCCGGTGCGTGTTGTTAAATCCGTTGAAGGGCGAAGCAGTGATGCTCCCGACTTGTATCGTCCAAGTTCCGGAACATCTAAAAACAACAGTATTCCCTTATTGTTGGTTTGGTATGGGATTTGACAACACGACTAGTACACACAAAGTTGTTCGGGTTTGTGCAGATGCGGAGTACAACTACTATGTTGTTCATGTTTATGTGTTGGGCACAAGATCGTGCAGAGAGATCTGCTCGGTTCCTCCCTGTGATTTAACGGTCAAGAATTTATCAGCATATGGCGATATGCACTGGTTAATTCGTCGCGCAAAAATTGAAAGAGCTCAAGCAAAAATTGGCCAATGTATGAGCATACTGTCTTTCGATTTCAAGAAAGAGGAGTTTGGTTGGAATATTCCTGATCCCCCCTTAAGAAACATGCCGCGTAAGTTCCACTCTGTCCAGCGCTTTCACTTGATTAATCTGAGAGGATCTTTGTCCGTCGTTGATGCTTCATCAGATAAATACCTTGACGTATGGATGTTGAAAAACTATGATGAAAAAGAGTGGGTTTTAGGTCACAGAATAGAAGCCAGAATGATTAATGCAGAATGTCGGTATCGATGTTATAGGCTTTGGACTTGTTGCGAATGGGAGCATGGGATATTTTTCAAACGTTCGAGAAGGAGCAACGGCACTGTAGTCCTTTTGGATCTAAGAACTGTTTGCATGCATCGAGTAAAATGTCCGATATACCAAAAGGGGTTGTATACGAGCATCTTTAGTTATACCAGTAGCTTGATTTCCCTGAAAAGTTATGGGAATTTGATTCCGCTAAAACGTTATGGGAAGCCGACTGAAGCAGAAGAAAGTCGTCGCAGTGGTTCCTTTATGAACATTTGGCATTTATGCAACTGAAGCACAAGGCAAGACACTAGTTTTCTACCAGTTTGATAGAGGAAGTTGCTTTGGTTATTATTTCAATGTTTAGTTAATCGTATTTCCTTTTTTTGAATGTTAATTTCTTGCAAGACTCTTCGTTACCTTCGAATTTATCTGATCAAACTGAATATATCAAAAACCTTGTAAGCTCTTCATCCATCTTTTCTTAAATTTCAAACGAAGATCTTGGCTTAGCTCTCGTTGATCACTCCATTTTCTTTCGAAGAGGAAGCAAATGAAGATTCGTTATATTTTTTCGATTCCAAGAATGATGAACCGAGCTTAAAGAAAATTAGCCAAATCTGGGAAAATAATGTAGGCAAGATACCATAAAAGTTATATGCGTAAATTAACAAAAGAAAAGTCAAATATTTGAAGTAAATGAATCATTTTAGATCATGCTAGAATTAACTTCTCATAAACCAATTAAAGCAGCTGAATTCACATAATAAAATCGATCTCTATAAAATTTACATTAATAATAGAGAAAATAATATTTAATAAACAATTGATTGAATCACATTATTGCTAGTCATTGTGAGGCCAAGTTCATCTCCTCCCCTTTAGTGTAGATAATATCGTTTGTTAAAAAAAAAAAACAATCATTTGACAATTAATTTAATCACATTATTATTCAAGTGCGAAAAACCTTTTTTATAACTAGCATTACACGCTTCTTAGGATGTTTTGAACGTGTTTAAAAATAGATAAAATAATATTTATTATTAATAAACAACTGACCGGATTACATTATTGCTTGCCCATTGTGAGGTTAAGCCCACCCCTTCCCCTTAGTGTAGATAATATCGTTTGTTGTATTTATATGAGTAAATTGATAAAAGTAAAGTCAAATATTTGAAGTAAATGAATCATTTTAGATCATGCTAGAAGTAACCTCTCATAAACTAATTAAAGCAGATGAATTCACAGAATAAAATCGGCCTCTATAGAATTTACATTAAGAATAGATAAACTAATATTTAATAAATAATTGATTAAATCACATTATTGCTAGTCATTGTGAGGCCAAATTCACATTCTCCCTTTTAGTGTAGATAATATCGTTTCTTTAAAATATTAAAAAAAATCATTTGATAATTAATTTAATCACATTATTATTCACGTGCGAAAGACCTTTTTTATAACCTGCATTACACGCTTCTTAGAATGTTTTGAACATGTTTAAAAATAGAGAAAATAATATTTAATGAACAATTGATCGGATCACATTATTGCTAGCATATTGTGATGTTAAGCCCACCATCTCCCCTTAGTGTAGATAATATCGTTTGTTACAAAAAAAAATTCAATCATTTGACAACTTATTTAATCGCGTTATTATCTGCGTGTGAAAGACTTTTTTATAACATGTATTACATGCCTCTTAAGATGTTTTGAACGTGTTTAAAAATAGAGAAATTGAATCACATTATTGCTAGCTTATTGTGAGGTACTAATTATAAAAATAAAAAATAAATAAAATAAAAAAACAGCACCAAAAAGTAATTATTAAAAAAATACTGTTAAAATGACGATTGTCCAAATTTTTTTGCTGAAGCTTGGTGACACCAACATGACTTACACGTTTTAAATGTAAGAAGTAACCTCTCATAAACCAATTAAAGCAGCTGAATTCACATAATAAAATTGGTCTCTATAGAATTTACATTAAGAATAGAGAAAATAATATTTAATAAATAATTGATTGAATCACATTTGCTAGCCATTGTGAGGGTGACGTGCCAAAAGCGCAGTGCGGAAGAACAGTTATGAAAAAAGTGCAGAAGTAAAAACCAAGCAAGATAATTTACAATAGGATATAAGTGCAAGTGAGTGATAAAGCAGAATTATGACAACACAACATCAGAGTGCAAACCCTATGTGCAGTCCAAATTAAACAAACACTGAAGAGATAACCGAAGAAATCCTACATGGATGGCGTTGTGTCAGAATTGCCTTGATGCCTCGTTCGCCACCAGCATCACAGCTACCTAGAACCTGGAGGGGCGCAAAAATAGAAAACGTGAGTGGGCAAAAACAAAACTTTTCCCAAAACTGTTTCATAAATCAAAATAGTAACCTTTCTCTGTAAAACAAGTATACTTTCCCAAAAAATATCATATATACTTATATACCAAAAATCATGCGGAGAAGCAAATAATCTCAGTGCATCAAGTTAGGAATACGCCATGCTGAAGTACCCAAATCAAACTGAATAAGCATCAAGCAGGTGAGATAGATCACATCATAGTATGCAAGCAATAACAATACATCAACTGGAGTCACCGAATGTGACCTGTACGGCTGAATCTATAGCTCTTCAACCAAATTCTGCACATGAATCGGAACCACCTATAGTGGTCACAACAGGCTGAGTGTATAATATTACGCTCAGTGCTACGATCACGTGAAGGCTGTGCGATGAATCGCGAGTCACCTACGAGTCGGAACCACCTATAGTGGTCTGTATGACAGGCTGGCATCTGCCTTGGATCCAAGATGAGTGTACGGTGCGTGAGGTGAACGATCACAATCTCAACACTACACTATCACTAACAAGTATACTCACCTGACTTACCTGAGCGTCCACGGCGCCAAAGTATAATCAACACAATCATAATCACAATATTAATGGTATTCAACATGGCATCTCAATCATAAAACCATTTCGATTCTAAAACCATTTAAAACGAAGTTTCTGGGAAAAACATCAATCATATATATACTGAAAACAAAAGTACACTCACTGATAAGTAGAAGGGTCATATCCCCCGAGCCTGGCATGGTTGCATTCGTCCTCTGGGTATGTCTCACCTATATGCAAAACAACTATAAAATCGTCAATTATACGTACATAATCGAACATGGGTAATAACTTCTCATACATTGCTCAAATGGGGTAGTTGAATATACCAACATGCTCTACTCGATCCCACAAACACCTCTATATTTTTAGAAAATTTTTCTAATGGTCCACGCGCAAGAAAGGGCACGGCCAGACGTGCCCCCACGCGCGGCCAACCCTAACGAAAAACTAACAACAGTTAGGAATATTCCGTTAAAGCCTAACGGAATCTGTTAATTCTAACTAACGCCTTTAGAAAATTTCGTCAGACTTGACGGAATATTCTTCATCCCCTACCTCTGGTAGCCGGAGACCGGCGTCGGCGACCGCTGTCATCGCCGGAAAACTGGAAATTTTAAAACTTGATTTTCTCACTCAATTGTCAACCAAATCTTATGAAAGTTATACCAAAATGAAGTCCATGACGATTAGAACAAAACCTTACCACTTTCAAGTCCCAATATCGCTGGAATCTCGCCAGAGAAAAGTCGTAAAATTCGGCCAACTCTGAAACTCTCGATCCTGACGTCCAAAACACCTCAACGATACACCCCGAGCTTCGTGAGGATGCCTAGAAGCTTCCTGTGATCTCCAAATTCGTTATAAACCTCACGTTAAAAAGTTCATGAACAGTACCACTAAGAATGTTCTCAGGTTCCTAGGGTTTTCATACATTTTAGGCCAAACAAAAACTACCACTAAACTTACCAGGTCACAAGGAGTCCAAATATGTTATCTAGAACTTCGATATGTGCCACGAACGTGAGATGAGGGGTTAACCGTACCAAAAATGGTGAAAGAGAGAGAAAAGAGTTCGAGAGAAACAGAAACAGAAACGAAAAGCAATTGTGCACGTGTGCATGCATGTGTGTGTGTGTGCGCGCGCGCTTTTTAATCCTTAACCAATCACAACAAACCAAACCTAATTCTTATTGGGTCCAATAGTGTAGGACAACCAATGGGTCCAAACATGGCCCAATCACACACACACGTTCACGCACAAACGAGGGCAAAAACGTCAATTCACGTCAATAAAAATTTTAATTCGGGACGAGCTGTCACACTCCCCCTTAGTGTAGATAATATTGTTTGTTTAAAAAAAATCATTTGACAATTAATTTAAGCACATTATTATCCGTGTGCAAAAGACTTTTTTTATAACCGGCATTACACGCTTTTTACGATGTTTTGAACGTGTTTAAAAATAGAGAAAATAATATTTAATAAACAAATGATTGAATCACAATATTACTAGCCCATTGTGAGGCTATGCCCACTCCCTCCCTTTAGTGTATATAATATAGTTTGTTATATATAAAAAATAATCATTTGACAACTTATTTAATCACATTATTAACCGCGTGTGAATAATCTTTTTTTATAACTAGAATTACACGCCTCTTAAGCTGTTTTGAACGTGTTTAAAAATAGATAAATTGAATCACATTATTGCTAGCCTATTGTGAGGTACTAATTAAAAAAAAACCACAAAATAATTAATTATTAAAAAAATACTATTAAAATGATGAAAAATGCCCTTGCATTATTTGATGCATTATTTTGGAATGCCTTTGAAGTTTTTTGTTTTGGGGGCATTTTTGTCCAATTCATTTTTGTTGAAGCCTTATGACACCAAAACACTATTCACCTTTGTGTGTGTATGAAAAAAAATATCATTTGACAATTAATTTAAGCACATTATTATCTGCGTGCGAAAGATTTTTTTTATAACCGACATTACACGCTTCTTACGATATTTTGAACGTGTTTAAAAATAGAGAAAATAATATTTAATAAACAACTGATCGAATCACATTATTGCTAGCCCATTGTAAGGCTAAGCCCACCCCCTCCCTTTAGTGTAGATAATATAGTTTGTTACATTAAAAAAAAATCATTTGACAACTTATTTAATCACATTATTAACAAGGTTCTAAAATCCTTCCCGCCTTACTTGAACGATTTAGCCCAAATCGGATCGGAACTCCACCACCTAGGCCGATTTTTAGAACACTGATTATTAACCGCGTGCAAATAATCTTTTTTATAACTGGCATTACACGTCTCTGAAGATGTTTTAAACATGTTTAAAAATAGATAAATTGAATCACATCATTACTAGTCAATTGTGAGGTACTAATTATAAAAATTAAAAAATAAAAAAAAACCACAAAATAATTAATTATTAAAAAAATACTGTTAAAATGACGAAAATGCCCTTGCATTATTTTGGATTGTTTTTGAAGTTTTTTTGTTTTGGGGCATTTTTGTCCAATTATTTTTTGTTGAAGCCTTATGACACCAAAACACTATTCATCTTTTGTGTTGGCTTTATATATTATATAGATAGATGACGGTTTTATATACACAGACAGCTTTTTAATGCTTTTGCTTGCAGGAAAATATGCAAGAGTGCTTTTCGCCTGCAAAGTTGCCTTCTGTAAATTGTATTCAAATTACAGAGCTCCCCAATTGCTTTAGAATCATTCTACCAGAGGAGCTTTCCCTCTCCAGGGTTTCACTATTTGAAATGAGCAAAGCAAACTTGCATCCACACTCATCAATGCACCTGCATTGTTGAACTCTCCGCAATAGTTTGGTGCCGAGAATATGGTCACCAACTGCCGTTCTGCAAAGAACTCATATCCATCTTCGACAACCTGCCAACAAAGGATTAAATTCAAATGACAGAGAAAAAGGTTTGCAGAAGGATAAAAAGGTAACCGCGGAAATCATTTCCATAAAATAATTCTTGAAAACTTGATATTCTTCTTTCCTATCACCGGTTGCATACAATCAAGCGGCGTACCTCTCTCATTATGTGACCTAAAACATGTTGGGACTTAATTGTATACAACCGGTGAACTTTATAAAATATAAAAAAGGGAAAGACAGAGACCTGGTGAGCCCGGCATATGAGATCCATATCATGTTTCATCAAGAACTCTGCAACCTTATCTGCCCCAAAGGTATAAGAAACACCCCTATCATTCTCACCCCACCCTTTAATGTCCCTGTCCGGATCCGACCAAAGTAGGTCACACAAAAGCCCTTGATCCGGCACGTCAACCGGTCTTTCGATGGCTCTGAGCTGTTCCAGGCTGTTCAATTCAGGAGACAGGCCACCGTGCATGCAGAAGATCTTGTCATCTATGACTGCAGCCACAGGTAAACAATTAAAGCAGTCCGTGAAGAGCTTCCATAGCCGGACGCTGAAGCGGCGTTTACACTCATCGTAGAACCCATAGATTCGGTTGATGGAAGCACATTCGTGGTTCCCTCGGAGGAGGAAAAAGTTGTCCGGGAATTTGACTTTGTATGCAAGGAGAAGGCATATTGTCTCTATGCTTTGTTTTCCTCTGTCTACATAGTCTCCAAGGAACACATAGTTGGCGTCCGGTGGGAAGCCTCCGTACTCGAATAGTCGCAAGAGGTCCGGATATTGTCCGTGTATATCACCTGCACAAACCCGCAATGTGATCAATAGATGTAGTACAAATATCAGCGTTCTGTAATATGATCTCGTTGCTTGCATTACAAGTTCACATTTACTAGATCAACAACAAACAAATAATGCAAAGCCGGAATCATAAACATTTTACACACCGCAAACGTTGATGGGGGCTTCCAATTCGAGAAGATTAGGCTGCCGGAGGAAGACTTCTTTGGCTGTGATGCAAAGTTGCCGGATTTCGGATTCGGTTAGCTGAATCTTTTTACCTCTGTTAACCCTGCCTTCCAACAGTCTCTGTATCAGCGCATCCAATCCTTCCATCCCCCACTTCCCTATCTTTTTCCCTATTTTGTTTTATGATTTGATCCTACAGTTTCTAAACAATAATTATGTATTAATTTTAAATAAAGAGGGAAAAAATAAGGGAAAAACAGAGAAGGTGATCAAACAAATGAAGAAAATTGATGAGAAACAAAGTAGAGAGAGAGAGAGAGAGAGAGAGAGAGAGAGAGAGAGAGAATCGGTGGAGTGAGTTTATATTTGGTGGGAAATTTTGATGTGGTTTTTTTGGTCAGAGGATTTGAGAGACTTGTTCTGTTTGGAGGTTTGTGAGTTGTGACATAAACCTTAATTTTATGGAGGGGTTCAAATGTTGCCAACCAATTAGGACCAGAAAATAAGCACCCCACAACCTTTTCCCGACTTAGATGGTCTGTTTTTTTCCATGGAAATGGGATAATTAGGCTGTTTGATAATGGGATAGATCATAACTAAATTGACTACCTTCTTGTTTAGTTTGGTCGGTACGACACGCAAAAAATTCTAGAATGATGGTCACACTATCACCCGACAATATCTATTTATTAATATACACCTTAGGTTTATGAAATATCAAATTTGTCGTCCTTTAAGACATCAGACGTGGATTAGTTAGCCTAGTGTGACCGTCACTTAAAATTTATCCTATAAACGAAGTTTCCATAGATTAACTCTCTTAGGTCAAAAACCAAATCACATGGTTAAAACTATTAATAGGATATTCAAAATACCTAATCACATGGTTAACATTATTAATAGGGTATCCAAAGTACCTAATCATCTATGATTTTTCCAGTTTGTCGGCCCCCGATTATAAGTTCTTGTTGATCATGGCCTACATGAACTAGGCTATCTACCTCTTTTAACCTCGTTTTCACATATTTACATTCAATAATCCCAGGGGCTTTCACTTCGACACGTCTTCACTCGTGATTGCTTTTAGAGCCCCTCTTTTCAATGCTTCAGCAATACAAGAACGATTCTTAAGTCGATAAAGGAGATTCATAAACAGGAAATTTCCATTTTTGTATCTTCTTCGCTATCGTCAACCGCGGTTGCGAATTTGATTGATTAGCATTACTCAAACAACAATACTTAAAAACGATGATTTGTCTAACAAGGATAACCACACTGTGATTTACAGGGATGCAAACATCATACGATAATTTCGAATCACCAAGATGATGACGGCTGAAAAAGCCCTTCATAGCATCTTTTGTGTTCATAAGTGGAAACTTCAGAACTGAGACTTGTCGAGGGTGTCGAAATAGGGGTGGTCGAGGGCAGCTTTCGCGGAGATCCGCTCAGCTGGATCATATTTAAGCATTTTCTGCATAGTTCAAAAGCAAGACAGTATTAGACTGATCCAATGACGACGCATTTGCTGAAACAACTTAACCGTTACAAGTTTACGGTACTCATTCATCACAAGACTTGAAAACAATCTGTCGCGTATGGACCAGACAACCAATTACACAACAAAGCTACACATTGATTCAAGCTCCACGATTTCTAATTGACGTTGAAAAATGAAAATAACCTTCGAGAACACCATGTTCTTGAAAAGAAATCAGAGTTAAGAAATGATTAAGCATTCCAAGAAACTTATATGATGCATAGATGGATGCTGGCTATGTTCTTGAAGAATGCTGTTGAAAAGACTAAACACATCGTTGGTTTCTAGCGACAAGTTAATCGAAGCATTGAATGAAAACTTACGGCTAGGAGGTCAACTCCTTCAGGCTCCAAAGCAGGAACAGCACGAGCCAAGTTCTGAGGCTCCCACTGCGGATACACGTGCCAATCTCGCAGAGAAGAAACTCCTGGCCACTGCTTGTCAGATGGTGTTCCTAGCAGCCTACACATATAGTAAGACAGTAGCAAGTAAAGATTTGATCTTTTCCTTCTTCACAGTCCCAAAAATTGGATTCGAGCCAAAACGCGAAAAATGAGGGGAAACATAACACAAACACCTGAAAATGTGAAGCAACTGCTGGAACTCAGAATCTCCGGGAAAAAGAGCCTGCCTCCTCGCCATCTCCGCTGCAATTTAGCATAATCAATCAAATTAGTTAACTAATTAATCAATTAAAGCATTGAATCGAAATGAAATTGAAGAATTCGGGAGAGGGAGTAAGAAAGGAGTACCGAAGATGCATCCTACGGACCACATATCAACGCCGGTGGAGTAGTGAGCCGAACCGAGCAGAACCTCGGGCGCTCTATACCAGAGAGTAACAATCTCGTGCGTGTAGCTCTTGAGAGGCACAGTGAATGCACGGCCGAGTCCGAGATCAGCGATCTTCAGAATCCCCCTTTCCTTGTCAAGAAGCAGATTCTGCGGCTTCAGATCGCGGTGGAGGACGCCGTGGGAGTGGCAGTGCGCCACCCCCTTGCACAGCTGGTACATAAAGCTCTGCACCAGCGACGGCGGCATTGGCCCGGGATTCGGCCCCTTCCTGTGAGAATCGATGAACTTCTTGAGATCGGTGTCCAAATACTCGAACACCAAGTACAGGACGGGCTTCCCCTCCTTGCTGTCGACGTGTTCAACGCAGAGCAATCGGACGATGTAGAGCGACTGAGAGAGCATCTGGAGGAGCGAGACCTCGCGGAGGGCGGTGGGTGGCACGCCCTCCTCGTCCATCTCAAGGCGCGTCTTCTTCAGCGCCACCAACTGCCCAGTGGCTTTGTCTTTCGCCTTGTAGACCTTGCCGTACGTGCCTTCGCCGACCTTCTCGAGCTTCTCGTACTTCTCCATTTCTGAGAGATCGCGAAATCAGAAACCCTAAAAATTTGAATTTTCTGGTGTCTCGTTTTTCTGGATCGAAATCGGACCGCCCGTTTTCTGTTGGGGGTTTAAATTTTTGAATTTAAAGGAGGCGAAAAGGAGCGTAGGGGGACGACTCCAACGGAACGGAAAGGAAAGAGGGCCACGCGTCCCGCCGTTGTGATGTTAGAAATTTGAATTCGCTTGCCTCCTCGCTTTTCAATGTTTTACTATATTGACTTTTTATTTTTTATTTTTTGGAAAGAAAAAAAAAAGATTAGTCGATGGCCTCGTTACGTCAGTTTACCATTCTGAGGACTGAAGACTCACAAAGCCTTTGGTTATCATCGTGGCAGTCACCAACACAAGGATCGAATCCAATGCGTATAGCGTGGAATACAGACCTAAAATTATTCTCCAATACTGGACCACCCCTTGGTGGTTGAAAATATATTAGCATTTCGATTATCAAAACGTGGATTACCACTCACAGGTTTTAGTCGGTTTTAAAAATCGTACTTAAATCATTGTTCAATCTATTATTTTCACTTTCGCCTAGCTATGAAGTTTGAAAATTAATGTAAGAGTTTCTGTTGTTATTCTTGAGCGTAGAACCCCATCTTGACATTGTTTTGGGTCTCACTACTATATTTTTCACTTTTTTAAGTTTTCGACTTAAATATATGTTTATTGTTCAATAAACCGTAAAACTGTTTCTAAATTCATTATAATGTTTTCCTTAATTCTCACAAAAAAATATTAGGAGAAAAAAAATTGCATTTTTTACAAAAAAAAAATGTGGATGTTACTCACAGATTTCAATTGGTTTTAAAAATTCGTATGCAATTTCCAAATAGGCAGTGCCCACACTATTCTTTTTATCTTCCACACACTTTAAAAATTCGTATGTAATTTTCGAGTAGACAAAGCCCACACTATCTTTTTTACCTTCCACACGCTCCCTATTAATTGTTGTCTTTGCTCCGTTCAATTCTTTTAACTCGACAATCAAAAATTAAGAAGGGTGCATTTAGTTTTTTTTTTTTTAAAGTGTGTGAATAGCACGCCTTTTGCAAATATGTAGGAAGACAAAAAAATTAAAAACTGAGACTTAAACCTTCAATCCGAAAAACATTGTTCTTCATAAACTGATATTTCAAGACGACACAACCTCAACGGTAATTGATAAGAGCATAAAATGGCAAAAAAAATTCCATTTTTTGTATCTTTCTTGTTCTGTCATTCTCCTGAGACAATGATCCAATAACCGTACTCGCCCACGGAAGCTGCTGTGAGCAGACATTGTTCGAACTTATTTAATAAAACAAACCGTAATCGGCAACCCTCTTTCCATGGCGTTCGTAAACCTAAGTCAAAATTTAGGAAAAACTAGAGTGCGTTCTTTTCTCTGGCCTTCCTAGTTATCAACAACTTCGATGAGGGATGGCTCGTAGTCGCTAGGAGCCTGGAATCCATGCAGGTTCATCACAGTTGCAGCAACATTGGCCAGCCCGCCGCTAGGAAGATCCTTGCGGAAACAGACTCCGGGTGCAAGTCCAGGACCTCCAATTGCAATTGGGACCTTCAAGAAAAACCAAAACAATCAATGACTGAAAACCTGTGGAATTCGACAATGTTCTATACTATGAATCAATGGTAAATCGACTGTGGCCACTCGTCTTTTGTTAGAAAAAATTTGTCAGAAAAAATTTGGGAGTACTTACTGGCTGTAGAGTATGGGAAGTAAGAATTTGAATGTTGCCACTCTTGTCGAGAAGCGGTTGTCCAGTCTTATTTCTCTTCACCATATCCTCAGCGTTACCATGATCAGCAGTGACGACGTAAATTCCACCAACCTTCTCAATTGCATCAAGAATTATCTGCAAGTAGACAATAGCAACTCAGTAAGAAGACGTGGAACTCTTTCACTAGAGAGAGGGGTAAGGGGAATACAAGGTAAGACAACAAGCACCAGCTTTTAGATCAAATTTAACTTCACACTCTTGTATCAAGCATTCAAGGTGTAGCAACAGTACCTTGACGGCTTCATCAGCAGCCTTGCAAGCAACAATTGTGGCCTCAATGTCGCCTGTGTGCCCCACCATGTCGCCATTTGGTAGGTTAACACGCACCTAAACAAAAGCAAAATATCAAATCTGATATCTTGTCTTTTGATAAATACAAATTCTTAGAGCAGATGACTGGCCTATTCATTACCTGCTCAAACTTTCCACTAAGAATAGCATCTCTAGCCTTTTCAGCAATCTCGACTGCCTTCATTTTTGGCTGGACGTTGAATGTGATTCCACAATCGCTTGGAATTTCCACATACTCCTCCATTTTATCGTTAAAATAACCAGAGCGATTGCCATTCCAGAAGAAAGTGACATGGCCAAACTTAACAGTCTCACTGTGAAAGCAAAGATTTGGAAGCAAAGAACTTATGGGTCGGAAGCCAAAAATTCAACCATGAAAAGAAAATTCTGGGCAAATTGGTCAAAATCAATTATTCCCCCCACGCCCCAGATATGGCATCGAGCGAAAACAATTTTGAACAAAGAACAAAGAAACACACTGGTTGCTACTTCCAACTCATATCTGGATTTCCCTAATACAAAGTCAAAATCACAGTATCCCACTAAAACTGACAAAAAGAGACACCTTTACATGGAATGGGGAGAAATCCTATAGAAATTCATTATGATTTGGAGAAAACACAATCCTAACACTTGACAGCAACATAGAAAGTTTAACTTGGTGAGAAAAACAAATCTGCAGGCAAAAGTGCGGACTCCGTTGTATGTAAGATATTCACCAGATGTTCTATCAATCTCTGGGGGTTCTACAAGGTAACGGCTTGGAAGCTTCAGCTCACCATCATACTGAAGCATACCAGCATAACGAATTTTTGGGACTCGAACTCGATCAAACTTGTCAAAATCGGCATACTCAAGCGCCTTGGCAATCATAACCATACGGTCAGCACGGAAGTTGAATGTAACAACGGCATCACCATCCACAATTGGGCCAACAGGCTTTCCACTGTCATCAACAATAACAAAAGGAGGTAGATACTGGTCATTGGCGTTTGGTTCCGCCCTCAATGTCTTGATAGCTTCAACTGCATTCTTAAATTTATAGGGAGCTTCACCAAGAACTTGGGCATCCCATCCTCGTTTTACGACACTCCAATCATTCTGCAAAATACCCAATCATTCATATAAACTTAACATTTTTGACAAATAGACAATAATATTCAACAGGCCAAATTTAAAATTTATTCATTCTGTTCCAGAGCAACAATTCAGATAAGTATTAACCATAAAGACAAATCAATCTTATGATTCTTGGCATGGAAACTTTACCAAAATTTGGGAGGGCAAGTACTATGTTTGAATAAAAAGGCACGATAATCCTGGGAACATAAATAAAAGAAGCTAATGGAAGCCCCAATAAACCCTTCTTAAGACATAAGAGGGGCAGCACCATGCAGAGCATCAGATTCAGAACACTTTGTAAATAGAGACTATTCACACATCCCAACTTAAGAAATAATGTTTTATCCATGCAATACGTGCAAAAGGTTTCGTAAAAAGGAATGTACTTTAAACAAACTGAATATACACACAACGGTAAAAAATACAGAAGGAAGAATTAGACCCAATCATGCTTGCATAATGAGCTTAAGAGTTGACTTCATTCAATACCTCATAACGATCCATGGTGACATACATACGACCACCACCAGACGCAACCTGTGCATCCACACCTTTCTCACGCAATTTCGCAAGGTCATTTTCAAGGATTTCTGCGAATCCCACACTTGAACCGTCCAGAACATCACGCCCATCAGTGAGAATATGAACACGGATCTTTTTAGCACCATTTTCACTAGCTCCTTTAAGCAACAACTACACCAGAAGAAAAAAAATACATAAGATCAAGGCGAAATTTGAAGGAGGAAAACCAAATCCAAAGAAAGAAAAATAGATTGTGCTAAAAAAAACTCACTAGCAATTGATCAAGCCGGGAATGAACTCCACCATCACTCAATAAACCAATGAGATGCAATGTGTTAGTCGCAAAGGATTCCTTAACGTACTTAAAACCTTCTCCCTCGAAAATTTTCCCGGAGGCAAGAGCAGCGTCAACAAGCTTTGCACTAAATTCATTAAAAACAACCATGATTACTCATCACAACTCACAATGAATCCAATTCTCTTGACCGACATTCATAAAACATATCGAAAACCATACGACACCCAACAATACCCACATCAAATTTAACATACAAGAAGTAAAACAAACGGAAGGGAAAGCCTAGAACTCACCCCTGGGCAAAAATGCGCCCGGCGCCCAGGGCATTGTGACCCACTTCACTGTTGCCCATATCATCCTCTGTTGGAAGTCCCACGGCAGTTCCGTGAGCTCTCACTAACCTCCATCTTTCAGGAGCACCCTATATCCACAACCCCACACACGCGCGCAGTCAGTACGAATCGAAATTCAAATCCAACAGCAAAAATCTGAGACTTTAAACGAACAGGGCAATCGAAATTCGAAAAACCAGATCGTTAAAATTACGAAAGCCACCTTCTTGAGCGAATCCATGACGGGGGTCTCGGCGACATGGATGCAGTTGTACTGGTCGGCGTTGGCCTCGCCCCACCCATCCAAAACGATGAGTCCGATGACCTTCCCCTTCGGCAACTTAGGGTGATCCGGCAATTTCCAGTCGAATCCTGAGCTCCCCATTTTCCTTTTTCTCGATTTTTCTGCTTCCAACGCAAATCAAAATTCAATCAAAACCCAATGACCCACCAATTTTATGTCACAAAAATACAAATAATTCACACTCAAATTATCACTAAAAATACAAACAAATCGCACTCGATAATTAAATAAAACAAATTTAATTAAATAAAAAATCTTAGGAATTATGAAAAATATCGAACTTTGTCGAACAGAAGAACTGAAGAGACCGAGAAGCAACAGGGAGCTTGATCCCCCTGCGGCCGGTATATATAACGGAACCCAACAGACGGAATGGAGCTTGTTCTCGCTAGGGACTTAATTGCAAATTTGACGCCGTTGATTTTTAGTTCTTTTGACCTTTTCAGGATAGGAATCCGGATCCAACCTAAACCTTATAGATATTCGCAGATTATATTCGTTCATCGTAAATTAAAAATATTTTTAAGCATTTCTATTTAAATTTAAATAAACAGTATTTGACAAAAATTAATCCTATAATATTCGATAAATTGTCACAATTTATAAATTTCCAATAACGTCAACAAAAAAGGCCGAAGAAGAATCCGAAGAGATCCTATGGGCTACCACTTGGCGTGGGGAATAGGCCCCACGGTATTTGACTCAGTGATTTGCGGTCCACGGTTGTAAGGTGATCACGAAATCTTGGCGTTACACATGGTGCGTAGAGATGGATAAGTCACCATCACTGGCCAAGCAGAATCCACGTGACGTCGAAAACCAGAGGCATGGTAATGCACGTGATGGCTTAGCAAAGCGATAACTAATACCGACAGTTTTGACCTTTCGGTTTTGGGAAAAAAGAAAGTTTGGTTCGGATTATTAAACGAATATTCTAGAAGAACCTAATGTCGTTCTAATTATGTAATTGACTGATATTGATTAAAAAAATCATCAGTGAAAATTTCCTGAATTTGACTGTATTTATTTAATTAGCCAGGCAGAACATATCTTCAATTAATTTTGTTTATTTTTTTTAACAAACGATATTATCTACTTTAAAGAGTTATGGTGGATTTAACCTAATAATGGGCTAGCAATAACGCGGTTCAAATTCGTTTTTGGCAAGAATCAAACTTAAGACCTCTAACTTGTGAAGAGGATTTTATTCTTACGACAATAGGAGAGATTTTCAGTGTGCATGAAAAAAACGAGTCGGTACACTACATGTATAATACAAGTGAAGATAAACTAAAAATTATATATTGTCTTTATTTGTATTTGACACATAGTAGACCGACTTGTGTTCCAAATTTATGAAAAAATTTCTTCGAATATGAGCACAAATACAACCAACACCATATATAATATACGATTTTTCTCTGGCCATTAATCAACAATAACAAGTGACTAATAATGATCAGCCTCTAAAATTATACGTACAAATGTTGTAAACTCAAATATAGTTGATGAGCTTATTTCTTTTTAGTTGCATGAAGCAAAATATCTTAGATTCAACTCACATAAATAACCAAGTCGAATTCAAACTTACTCAACCAAAGAAAGAAAAAAATATATATTGTAATGTAGGGGTGATAGTCAAACTAAGATTTTAAAGGATTTTAAAAGTGATAAATTTTATAGGATTAAAGAGGATTAAGCTTCTTTCAAAATTCATATGGATTTTATAAAGAATTTGAATGGATTGTGGTGAATTGTGGTGAAAGGATTTTGAAATCCTAGGGGGTGAGGTTGGATTTGAAATCCTAGGGAGTGAGGTTGGTTATATATACTTTTTGCTTTAAAATCCCACAAAATCCATTACTTACTGAAATCCTCCAAAATCTTAATTTTTTTTAATACACTTAGATTTGTATGGATTTTAAAATCCTGTAAAATCTTTTAATTGACTATACCTAGATTTTAAAATTTTTTAATTGACTACACCTAGATTTGAATAGATTCTAAAATCATTTAAAATCTTTTAATTGACTACATTGGGATTTTAAAGTATTTTAAAATCCTCTCAAATCCAAGTTTAATTTATTCAACTTTTGGTGCTGCGTGCAAGTGCATGCGTCCAATTTTGTATATAAAAGAACCACTGCAAGTGGCCTAGTGGTTCTTGCCTAGTTGGGTTTGCTCCCCAGCCTAGGTTCGAACCCCGAAGCTGTCAAAGTGGCCAGGCACTGTGCTGCAATGCACAGTTGGAGCATTTCACATGCGCCGGAGGGATTAGTCCTTGGGCCTAGGAAGCCTTTGGGATACCCTTGACTTAGGTTAAAAAAAAATTTTGTATATAAAAGTTGATCTTTGTGTGTGCCTACTTAATGCTCTTGTGCTATTTAATTCAAGTTTTTCGACTACTTAACCAACATACTTTATATTTCAATAACGTTAAGGTCGTCTTCCACATTTTGAATTTCATTTTGGAAAGGGGCATGCGTGCATTTAGTGATATCATTTGAATAGAGAACAATATTATTAACGAAGCGTTAACTCAAATACAAGAAGAGTCTTGGAAGAAAATATCCCGGACCATCCAGTGAGCATGATGTTTTATGTGTGCAACCGGACGACCACTTAATTGGGTTGTTCGCACCCTATCGTGGCTTCCTCCACAAAATAACGAGTCGATTTAATATTGGGCTTGTATATAACTTAAGCTCAGTATTTGTAACGGTGAACTGTGATGATTTCGTGGTGTAAATTGAGTTTAAGTAAACTAAATTTCATACCATTCATTAATTTTTGAACATATCCCTATCACCGATACCAATAAAATTCGACTTTGGATGTAACACAAAGCCAACAGGTTACTAGACAACCGGGGAAAACTTTCCCTAACCTTGTGAAACATTCAATCATCTTTTTGGCATTTGTCATGACAAAAAATTGTGGTTTTGCTTGGGCTGGTCCCTTATTTAGAGTTATCACCAGATAATCGTTTGTTCTCGGACTTATACGGGCCTTCAATCCAATAGGAGCTTCAATTTGGGGACCCAAGGATGCTGCCTAAAGGCCCAATATAGCTTTTGGAAAATGATGATGTCGAAGGCTTCTATAATCTTTTCTCTTTCTTTCCGCTCATGGTTCTTTGATTTTAGGGAACTTTAACGAAAAGCTCCCGGTACTGTTCACTTTAACGAAAAACCGCATTTTTACACTAAAAAGTCAATATTGGTACTATTCACTTTACCCTTTATTTTGTCCTTATCATTAAAACACAAAGTTTTCAAGCCCTTTTCATTAGTTTTCCTTTGATTTTACTCTTAATTTATAGGAGGAGGTGAATTCGACATTGGACTAAATATAACAACTCAAATGAAAAAAAAAAAAAAATTATAGGAGGAGGTATAGTTACATATTAAAACCATCGCTTAATTGTAGCATTAGTTCTTGAAATTTACTCCTTATTTAAATTTAGTCATTGAACTCTCATATTAGTTTCTGACACACCCCGACCCGAAAGTGGGGCGTGCTGGCCGTCACGTGAGCGTGACGTAACCATGTGCACAGTGCGGAAGCAAGATTGATTAGAAAGATATGAACCAACTAAAACCAAGCCACTAGCAATCCAATAAAAGAGAGTGTGCTAGTGCGAGAGTTAACGTGCTTTTACAAACCAGAGCATAAATGGTCTACGTGCAGTCAAGCATAAAGTACTAAATAGAAATAACACTCTCAGGTGATCCTACATAAGAGAATTCTATCAGAACGTCCGGGAGATCCTCGTATGCCACCAACGAACACTACTTAATATTTGGAGGGGCGAAAAACAAGTTGAGTGATTTAGTAAAACAAATCTTTTTCAAAACCATTCTTTTCTCAAAAACTGTAACCCCTCTCCGTAAAACCTGTATAATTTCTCAGAAATAAAATATACTCATATACATATACATCTCAAAATCATGCTGGAAATATCTTTATGTATGCCATGCAAAAGTATCATAACTAATATCTCAACTGTATGCTCATATCGTAAATCTATGATGTGAATAAATATCTCATAATCATCTCAGCCCTCGGCTGCATATATAGCTCATAATCATCTCATTATATCAACTCAGCCCTCGGCTGTATATATATATATATATCCTGCACATAAATCAATACCATCTCTAGTGGTCTGCAACTCATCTCTATGTATAACATAATATGCTCTAGTGCTACAATCACGTGAAAACTGTGCAAATGATTCGCGGGTCACCTACGAGTCGAACCCACCTATAGTGGTCTATATGACAGGACTGTGCACCTACTTGGATCCAAGGCGAGCATGTGGTGCGGGAGGTGAACAACACGTGAAAGACTGTGCCCCTAACTCTGGGCGGGAGCACTACAATAAATGTGCAGGTGTATGAGCTCAAATCACATCATTTCATTCATTCGTATCACATCACATCATTTCATTCTCATCATAACCAGTATAGAATCTTACCTGATACTTACATGTGCGTCCGCAGCACCATCATAATTATATGCAAGTACTAATGCATAATTAAAATAAATAGATACTTGCATGGCATCTCAAATCATTTCATCGTTTAAATTCATTTTCTGGGAAAATAGCAATATATATAGGTATGTACGGAAAACAAATTGCCCACTCACTGATAAATAGCCGGGTCGTAGCCCCCACGTCTAGCCTGGCTACGCTCGTCCTCGGGATAGGCCTCGCCTATATGAGAAGTAACTGAATAAACGTTATTTAACGTACATAAACATAACTTTAGAAATAACTTCTCATACGTTGATCAATTTTGACATTTGAATATACGAACGTGACCTACTCGACATCACAAACACCCAGAAATTTTCAAAATAATTTTTCCAGCCTCCACGCGCCGGCAAGTGCACGGACCTATGCGCCCCACGCGCAATCATGTGACTTGCACACTGACGACGCCAGTTGACGCCGTCAGGAATATTCCGTTTGTCCTTTAATAAAACTTAACGGCGTGACCTAAAGCCGTTAGAATATTCTGTTCAACTTAACGGAATATTCTCTCATCCTCTACCTTCAGCTCCGGCGACCGTTGTCGTCGCCGGAAAACTGGGAAATTTTCATTTCTTTATAACTCATCCAATTTTACACCAAAATTCATGAAATTTACACCAATGGAAAGCTAGAGATGCGTAGAACAACGTTATACCTATTTTAGGACCTAAAACTCACGGGATCTTGCCATGAAATTTCGAGGAAAATTGGCTAAACTCCGATCTTAGGCTTCCCAACATCCAACTTCGTCTAACGAAGTACTTCGGGGCTCGTGGGAGTGATCTAAGGCTTGCTATGAGCTTGGTTTGTCCTAAAACACAACCACTCGAAAGTTCATGAATAGTGCTCAACTCGGAGCTAAGTTATTCCACTTGAAATCGAAAGCTATCTTACCTGGTGTGCTTCACACCCTCAATTTGCAAGGTTTGAGGTGTGTTTGAGGTTCGTCCGTACAAAATGGAGGAGAGAGAAAGAGAGTCTGCGACGAAGAGAAGGTACGGGAGTGAGAGAAGAGAGAGAAGGGGAGTGAGTGGTCCAAATGCTAACACGCTAACCAATCAACAACAACAATTTCCTAACTTCTTTCACATAGTCGATATGAAAAATCCGGGACGGGCTGTCACAGTTTCTTTAAACCTTAAACTTAACAATGTATTGTACCATTGATCCTTTTTACTAACACCGTCGATTTTTCCATTAAATTTAAGGGTATATTAGGAACTTCCAAAATGAATTTAGATGAGAAAGGAAAAAAAAACATTTTTTTTTGTGTAAGCAAATTGAATACATAAGATTTTTTTTTTTTTTTTTGTAGTTTAATATGTGATTTGTTAGTTGTCAAAGTCCAACCACTGTTAAATCCCTTACCAACTTTAAAATCGTACTGCCTAATATTTTAAAAATGTTAAATTCCAACCAAATCATTTTACTTTAAGTTTTAGATATTAGTTATAAATTTTCATTAGTTTTTTTTTTTAGTTTTTTCTATTGTATTTTGAAGTTTTTAGTTGAAGTTCTTAATATATTTCTAAATATAATGGAAAAGGAAAAGACAATGTTAGTGAATAGTACAACACTTTTTTTTTTAAATTTAAATTTATGAACAATCGATAGTATCTACACTAAGGGTAGGCGAGTGAGCTAAGTCTTATACTAGGCCAGTCATAATAATTTATTCAATTTCGCATTTGAAGAGAATCAAACTTAAGATCTCTCACTTACAAATGAAAAGACATACCATTAGACCGTAGTACTAAATAACTGATACAACACATTGTTAAGTTCAAGAACTAAAAAAATAATGAGTCCAAAGCAAAATTAAATTAAGGGTAAAATTCAAAAACTATTTGCTACAATTAAGCCTAAAACTATTTAGAGCAGTTCAAATAAGCTCGTCAGAGCCGTACGGTCACCAACATTGTTCTTCATAGGCTTTTAAATGCTTTGATTTGGTGAGCCACATCAACCAAATCAGTTCTGACTCAAGAAGCAAACTACTCACCTTACAAATATGTGACCACTTTCTCTCTCTAAGAATTTGGTCACAACTTTCTTACTATTCAACTCAATTTTCTTGATTAAAAATCAAACGTTGAGTTCATTGGAAGAACATAAAAGATTAATTACAATAATGAATATAAATTACTGTTATAAGAGTCTGTTGCAATGTAAATTTGTATAAATAACCAATTTTACTCTTCAAATTGCTAAATCATAAAAATAAAATTCGACTTGAAGGATCAAATTTGTTTTTTGAGTTGAAGATGCTTTTCGTAGAGTAACTTTATACTCTCGGATCGAATTTGATTCATATGGCTGGATATATCATTAAAGGCTCAAAAGTTATACTGTGAAAATTGCGAACTTTGAAGCCAAGTTGTGTTTGAACTTTGAAGAGCCAATTTTAAAGATTCTTCTAGAAATGATATCAGAGTCCATATAGAAATTTTGATGCACTGAGTGTAATATTATAATTGATTGAATTTTATTTTTTAAGTTTCTAATCAATTATACAATTATATTTGGTATATAATGTCATATTTCCAGCACACTGAAAAGTTTTTCGAAATGACGTTGATGTACCACCCATTCAAAACATGACTTAGCGTGATTATTAATCACTAGTCAATCTTTAATAATTGAGTTACGCCATCAAATCGGTCAATCTTTATAGAAGCGTTAGTCTAAATTACTCTAATAGGAGAGAAAAGTGAATCGTACTCAACGAGAACAATAAGTTATCGTAACTCAGAAGAATATATAAACTCAACAACGCAATTCACCTTTGTGTCTAGGGAGAGCAACCACGCTGCTCACTCGGTGGCTAGGTTTGTTTTTAAGGAGGGGCGTTCTTTTGTTTGGAACCACATTGGCCCGGAGTTCCTTTTTAATATTCTTGCTAAGAATGTAAACATTTTCATTCGTCTCTAATATATCTTATTCTACCTTTGGGAAAAGAAAAAAAACAAAACGTCCAACAACGCATATAGCAGAATCAACTTCCAAAACAGCAACAAGACAATTACTGCAAAAATATATTAACCGTATCAACTTTTCACACATTACACATGTTTCTGCTGAAATTCTTAATAACTAAAAACATAAAAACCTAAGTACGATAAGCTTTCTTGTTTCCAACTCGTATTTACATCCCACTAAAAGAAGCTTGGTTTTTTATATAAAAGGAAAAAACCAAGCTTCATTGATTTTTTCCGATTTAAAAAAAAAAGAAAAAGAAAAAAAAAAGAAAAAAGATAAACGCAAGTGGGAAAATATCGGAGAGACAACAAGAGATCGAAAAGATCGGACCAAAAAAAAAAGAGATTTGGAACAGAGAATTTATAGAGGAGGAGGAGATGTGAATCCACCAAGGGGAAAAAGGTGGGTGACGAAGTAAAAGGAGTTTTTAACTTTTTACCGCCTCGACGTCCCGTACATCTGGTCAAGCAAGATGACGAGAGACATGGCCACCGCCGTGTCCATATCGGGCTGTACGATGAGGCGGAAGACGTCGACTCCCAACGCCACTCCGCCCACCGCCTCCTTCCTCTTGATCTCCGCCACCCTCCTCTTCTTGCTGTCGTACACCGCGCAGCACCGCTCCGCGTACGACCCTTCCATCTGATAAAACACCGCGTTCTTGTTGTCGTAATTTTTCGACGCGCCACTACCTTTGCTGCCGCTGGCTGAGGTCATGTGCGCCAAGCACTTGTTCTTGAGGATGTTCATGTGCTTCGTCGCGCAGAACCGCGGATTCACCTCGGTTTCTCCGTCGTACACCACCCAGTTGTCCCCCAAGCTCAGCCGCTGATTTAACACGTACAAAATTACGTACAACCATCAGCAACCAAACAAAGAACACCGACAAAATGTACGCAAACTTTATTATAGTTAGACAAATACTCTAGTTAAAACTGTGACCATATATATACCTTGCGACGGATGGTGAGGAGAGGGTTGCCGGAGGCGTCCATGAGGACGTTCTCGCCCTTATGGCCGGCCAAGTAGTTATCAACCCTAAAGACCAAATTGCCCTTGGAGTCGAACACCGTGAACCCATTGCAGCTCAACAGCAAGGACTTCCTCCACACCGTCAGGACCGTCGCGTTTTCGTCGTCGGAGCCGGAGATTTTGAGCCTCTGAGGCTCGCAGGCGGGGACATTGTTGGCATTTGCACTGTTCGGGTACACCTTTGTCATCCCTTACCTTCCAAACTGACCTTCAAAAATTATGAACTCTACAAGTAGTAGCAGAAGGCGAGTAATTATATTTTTTTGGGGGAAGCTTTTGTGAATGAATAAGTTTAAGAAACAAGTTGGGATTTATATATATACACGGAAAAGTAGATTCCGGGGCGAGGGGTATGGGGTTGAGGTGGGTGTGGTGAGAAATTTGCGTGGTCCAAATTAAATGATTGTATCATAAGCGTTGAACTCGCAGGAATCGGGACGGCGCACCAAGTAAAGCACAGTCGTTTTGGGGATAAAAAGTCGTAGCACGAGTGCGCCACCGAGGTGTGACGTCACACATTTTAAGAACAGACGGGAGAAAAAAATTAAAAAAAGCATAAAAAATAAAAAAAAAAGTAAAAAATGAAGGGTTGGGATGAGAGAGGTGGCTGATATATCGAATACCTGCCGTCGGATGAAGGTGACAAGGAATATATTTTTATAATATACTTATTCTCGTAATTAGAGTAGTGGAGGCCTAATCTTTACTTCTAACTCTAAGCCAATGTAAAATAAAATTATTCCAAATTATTTAATTTTATAAGTTTTGGTAGATAAAAATAATATATTTGTGTGGCTGTCGACTGATTTGTGGTGGAGTGGAGGTACGCCTGTCCCTTTGCTGCGTAGATATTTTCTATGCTTCTTCCAAGGTCATTTTTTAAATTTATCATCTTAATTCTCTTAATCATGGAATTAATTAGTTTTAATTAGTTAATCAGAGTGATAAGGATGCTATTGGCTGGGGCGGTTTGTGCAGACTCCCCCAGCCAATTAAGAAGTGGAAGGCATCTGACTTTTTCTATTAGAAGAAATTATCTATTTATTTGAACAAGATAAAATTAATAAATCAAGAGATTCAATAGACTATATGTCATAGCAAGGTTTGATTTGTTCCCATTCTACGTGGAACATCTATATCCCCGTTGCTTATGGTCCCCAAAATTATAAGACAAAAGGAAACAAATTAAAACCCTAATTATTCCACTTGGCTTCTTTCTTTATTGCATGATTGCTTCTACGATTTAATTTTGTTTTCTTCTTCGTAAGTTTACTTTGATTCTGTTTGAGATAAACTTAGATAATGTATTCTGATCATGTCATTAGCAGGGCGCGTATTCTAACTCTCTACAATCACTGAAGTTGTTAGTATCCATGTTCGTCGCCAAGCCAAAGCCAATATTAATTGTCTGACTCGTTATAGTTTAAGTATTGGCGATCAAAGCGAATGGCTTGATTGTCCTTCGTCTTGCAACATCGCCCTCCTCATTGAGGATATTTAGTGATTTGTAGGGCTGGGTTCGTTTGGCAAACCGTGTCAAATTTCTTGTGCCACATGCCAGCCACATATACATAGTTACCAAAAATCAATTACCGCTAGCCAACCGTCTTCTCGTGGTTGCTAAAAATCGATCCAGCCAAAATTATTGGCTGGTTTGATTGGTAAATGGCACAACTGATGGTTTGCAAATAAGCTACAAAAACAACAGCTCAAGACCATGCACCGACCCATAAACAACAAACCAAAAAAATGGAAAAGAAGTTATTGTTGCAATTTTTCAATTAATGATAGTCCAACATAATCATGACTTAACAAATTAAAATGCAAATCATATCAAAACTTAATAAGCTAACAACAATGTCAACAAACATAATCCAAATAGTTATAAGTTCACAAACTCAAAAGTTTAACTAACATAATTGTCTAAATTCAATTGTAGCAATCAAGGTCTAAAATATCGATATTGGTAAAAATTGAATAAAAACCACATAAATTATAAGAAAAACTTGGAAATTTTTATTGAAAATTTGTAGGATGTTTATTTAGTCAATTATTTATTAGTTTATCACAAAAAATTAGAAGGAAATGCATTGCATGATGGATGTAATTGATTTAAGTTGATTATATAGCCAGCTGACAAACATTGTGAGTGTAGAAAATATGTAGTAATTAATGAAAGAAGTTTAAACACACCATAATCATTTATATATAATGAATTAGTATAATATTTTACACTTTATACATTGCATGGTAAGATACATGAGTGACTTAGTACCACATAGAGTTCCTATGAGGTTCAAAATTTTCACTATCTTCATCATCTCTATGTGTAGAGTAAGTGTATTGTGAAGAGTAGTCATCAAATGATAAATCCCCAAAATAGTTTTGCATGTAATTGTTAACATGCCACCTATATGGATCCGAGATTGGTTGACGTTGTCCATAAGCAAAATCATTTGAAGATTGAGTCTCAGATTCTTTCCATGAGTCGCTCGATTCCATCACAACAGGAATGAGATATGAAGGGTAGGGAAATGGTTGGTTATGAGTATAACTATAATTACTACTTCCTACTCCAACAGAGTTCGAAGTTATATATAACGAGTCATCTTCTTGTCTTGACAAAGTCCCCTTGTGTTACACCTCACCCCTCTTTTTATTTAAAAAACAATAATTTTGGTTCTTATTTGGTGAGCCCAAGGGGCCCACCCCTGATTTTGTCCTCCTTTCCCGTACTCCCCCTCTCTCTCTCTCCCGGTTCCCTCCATCTCTTCTTTATTTTTTCTGTTTTTCTTTGTAACTCTCTGTGCTCTATCTTTCCCTCTTCCCTGAAAACACACACACACACCCTTTGACGGTCACCACCTCATCCACCCTCACCAAAACCTCCCCGTGTGATCCAGGAAACTTGGAGCAATGATGGAGCACACCCAAAACCTCCCCGTTCTCGTGGTGCCGTGGCGTTGCCACTGTGCATCTCCTTATCCGGCGAGATTTCTCGTCCCTCGACCTTGGTGAGTTTTGGAACTCTCTCTAATCTTTCTCTTAGATTGATCAAACTCTAGTTAGGACTCATTTTAGGTGCTTTGGTGAAGGTTGTAGTGAGAAACAACTTGGAGGTTTATTTTCCCAGATTTTCCGGCAAAGAACCGTCACTTTCGAGGTAATTTCCGGCCAAACCACAGCGAGTTGCCTAGCGTGCAAGATATCAATCTCTTCGTCTCGTCGAGTACTACAACTTTCCTTTTTTGTTTCACCTAATTTCGTTGAGTATTGAAGAAGTTATACTCATTTGAATCTTACCCAGTTTCCGGCGAGTCCGACGGCTTTCGAGACATTTTCCGGCCAAACCACGACAATATTATCGATAATATCCCGATATATTGACAAAATTAAAGTGTATATGTGTGAGAATATCGGCCTCTAAAAAAAATGATATTATCGGCGATATTTTGCCAATATTGTTGATATTTTAGACCATGGTAGCAACTAATGCATAAACAAAAAACTCAAAAATATGGTTTTGGTTATAAGATCCCTTTGTTATAATCTCAAAACAAATATCTTGTTGATTTGATAATGCAACATCACTGAAGTAGCAGCAACCAATGCATGTGAAATCTTTCATAAATCAATTCTTCGAAGCACTTGAAATTGATGTTCCTGCTTGAGATGTAGAACCATGAACTATTTCATTTAAATGTTACATAAAAAGTATGATTAGAATAAGAAGTAATATTGAATAATAAATTAAAAATATCAATAAACGTTGGATTGAAGTACTATAATTTGAATTATAAAAAATATAGCAATACTTACATTTTTCCAGTTCTTCACATGTCAAGCATGTAAAAAAGACCTAAAATAAATAGAATATATATATTGGTAGGTATGACATACCACCGGTAGACAAAATCTAATACCAAAGTCATACTATTAATTGTCGGTTTGGTATAATGTCAACCAATTATGAAAAAATGCCAAAATTATACCATATCATTATGAACTGACTGGTATGGTTCGATCGGTAAATCAGTTTTATGGCAAAGTTTCCCATCCCTCGTGATTTGGTTGTTTTGTTTTTAAGGCACTGGACTATTTTGTACTCCTTGCCTTATCGCTGGGTTTGGAAGTGGTTTGGACTTTTGCCCTCTAATGAAATATGTATTGCATTAAAAAAAGGTACGAGACTTCGTTGTTTTGATCTTACTTGACCATACATAAGAGTTTGGGATATTTCGGGTGAAAGCTATCATAATAAGGCAGTTGTATCGAAATTTTTATATAGGTTAGGATGGAAACCCACTCTACATCCCAAGTATTTTCTTCCATGCATGATGTGATATACAACTTGACCAATGACAAATTTAAAAATTCACTTTCCTAAAACATATATCCAAAATATAAAGTAACATTTCTTACTAAATATCCAAATAGCTAGTTACTAAATCGTTAATTAAACAAAAAATTGTTCAAATGCATGATTTAAATAACAGTTTACGATATGATTCATATGACCTTAAAATATTACGTTTTTCCAAAGAAACTGACGTTACTTAAACCATTTTTTGCCCTACAATATGCAAGTTTTTCTGTTTTATTAGGCCAGTAGCAAGTTTCTTTGTTTGTAATTGGAGCAAGTAGTAAGTTAATTATTTACTTTTAGGCTGATAAAATAGAGTCGTAAGCTATATAGTTTATACTATTACTGAGCTTTCTATGTTGTTGCTGGCCGTGTCATAAATTTAAAAATAATTACTATGCAACGCAATTGGATATCTCAACAGTTTGTTCTAACCAATCACCCAAAACTTTGAATTCATTTAAAAATAGATGGAATAGGGGAAGTCGTCATCAATCCAAAGACCGGGGGCCGCCCATGCAAGGGGTTTCTAGACCAACACCACAGGTCCATAACCCTTCCTAATTCCAAAAAAGGTGACCTAACAAGCATCGAAACCATCTGCTAGCTAATTGCTTAGCTAGGATATGTAAAGATCATACTTACGATGAAAACTACAACTACGTCCCAACAACAAGATTGAAACTTACTTATAACCAAACGATTATTGTGACAGTATTTAAATTAATCACGTCTTGTTGTGTGTGTTTAACTATTAAAAAAGTAAGACATATGACCAGTTTTAGAGAAAAAGAGCACTAGACTCTAGACCTAACTAAAGATCATCATCGTTCCTATATTTCAATATATGACCTGTAGCAGTGCTAGAATTTTATCAAGTTGGCGACAAGATAATTAGTTCAAGAAGCTTCTAACCTCCCAACTTCCAACTACGTGCCATCCCCACAACCCATAGGGGTCAAGAGTCTTAAGACTCAACATTGGACAGTATTAGTAAAAGGGATTTTTTGTAAAAATCTAAAATGGTTCGTGAGATTTGCATAACTCTTCATTTTGATCTATGAGATTTGAAATCGATAGAATTGGTCTCTGAATTTATCCACCATCAATCATTTGGTTATTCCGGGAAAACCTCCATTAAATAAGGATAAAATGACAAAAATACCCTCAAATTTTGTCAAATTATTTTGGCATATTGTTTATTAAATTGAGGGTAGTTTTGTCATTTTAATATTTATTTAACATAACTATTTGCGGAAGGACCAAAATGATTGATGATGGACAATTTTAGGGACCACTTGTATTGATTTCAAATCTCAAAGACCAAAATAAAGAGTTATGCAAATCTTGGGACCATTTTAGCTAAAAACCCTTAGACCATCTCCAATGGTGGGCTAAAAGCCAAATTTCCCTCCAAAATTTCCCCTCAAACTCACTCCAATGCAAGGGAAAAATTCGAGCTAAATACTAAATGCTAAACCAATGCCAGATTTCCCACAGAATTTAGCCCATAAATCGGTGTGGGCTCCACCGAACCGAGTGAAAATATTTATTGGAATTTAAATTTTTTTTATTAAAATGTTCATAAAATTAATTTATGATAATCTACATATTTATTTAAAAAAAAATTCATTTAAGAAAAAAATTAGCCTAAGTTTATTCTTTAATAATCCCGGGCTAAAATTTTAGGCTTGAAACGGTTGAAGTAGAAAAACTATTTCTGGGCTAAAAGCTAAATTTTTCAGATTAAAATATTTGGCTTTTAGCCCAACCATTAGAGATGATCTTAGTAAAACACAAAGCAATTGGGGTCATTTAAACAAATTGATTCGTTCCTCTCCCTCTCTCTCTCTCTTCTTTAATGTCTCTCGCCCAATCTTGATACTGTGAGTGATTTTCTTAGAATATCTGCACAAAGAGTAATTAGTAAAAGGTACAACGTAAGCATTCGGGTCATTTGAAAAATTGACCCCTTCTACTCTGTAAATTTTGCTTGAAATATCACTACAATAACATTTTGTTGCATGAAAGTCCGTCTCCTACAACAACTCTACCCATTCAAGACTCCATATCACTGGATTCCACTTGCAACACCAGATGACAAGAACACATGTCTGTGGGGACTGGCGATCAGTAGAAAGTTTGAAACCGCGTTTATAATCATGGCTGCCTGGCTAGGGTTGGTGATTGTAATAATTAGCAAGTTTGGTGAAACTTTGTAATGAAACTTTAACTCATCACTATCCTACCGCATAATGTTAGGTAGACTAAATTTTTAAGTTCAATTTGTAAATCATATGACATATCACCAATATAAAATAAACACGTTAATTAACACTTAAGTAATAATTAGATCATAAAAGCGTTGAAACTGATGAAAATAAGAAATAGAGACAGGCGACGAGCTCACGCTGAAAACAACGTGGCATTTAGTATGGTGTGTGTGGTGGTGGTGGGACACTTGGGGGTTTTGAGTGCAAAGACCCAATATTCTAATTCCTCAATTCCTCCACTTCAGCCAAGCATTATTGCTTTACTTAATAGCCATGAATCAATTCTGATATTCCATTCCCAAAATATCATATGATCCGATTCTTAATTAAATTCGATTTCCAAAACATGAATCAACCTCTCAACCACCAATAGCCTTGTGTTTGGTGACACAAACCTACCCTTCATTGCCTTTGTGTTTATATGCTTTATGCACTTCCTTTCGACGTTGCACAAAAGCCATTACTTTACGTTCAGCTAGCACTAAAAAGGTTACTCCTAGGACATGGATTTTACTTCTCTACATGATGCATATTCCTTTGTTTCTAAGGAAAACTAATGAAAAGGGCTTGTAAACTTTGAGTTTTAACGATAAGAACAAAATAAAGGATAAAGTGAATAGTATCAGGATTGACTTTTTAGTGTAAAAATGTGGTTTTTCATTAAAGTGAACAGTACTGGGAGCTTTTCGTTAAGGTTCCCTTGTTTCTATGACATGCTTGCAGAACAAGTAAGTGATTTTTGTACTCTCTTGTTTTTCTCCTACACTTTTTTCTAACTTTAAAATTAAATATTTAAAGGAAAAGTTAACAGAGAAAAGGAAAAGATGGAATGCAGAAGAATAATGTTTGCACATAATGTTCAATTAAATCTGTGGGATGTTGAAATGGTGAAGGTGATTGAGGAAATGTGTCCGTATCAAACTAGTTCAAAGGTTCAATTCCCTTTTCTATTTACAAAATACCAGTTTAAGAGAATGGTTAGAGGGTTGACAATTATTTGTGCTCGGATTCTTTTTATATCTGTGTAGTGTTCATATCAATCAATCAAGTTTACAAGCACACCAAATGGTACAACGAGAGCTGCTATTAACACTAAAATCACATGCACTACTCCTTAATAAAATAAATAAGGAATGAAAGCGTGCATAATGGTGCTAACAATCATTCTCTAGCACAAATAACTCACACTATTCATTAGAAAAACAATAAAAATATTTGGTTTCGTTAGCATTATTCACATAAAAATAACTCATACTTACGTTAACAACTCATAATATCAATTGAACAATAGAACTAATGCTAGAGACATCATATTTTTAAACCACATTAGTGTAGCATTTGATGTGACAAGTTATCTATATAATCAACGTTTAATAAGATAAACTCAATTATTGACATGACATATATTTCAATTTTTTTTTAAACATTATTATTTATTTACATAAACTCCTATATTTATGTGCTAATTTCGAGTCGTGTTCGAATTCGCAACTCCTACCCTAGATCTCATGCCAATGGATAGACATCCATATATTCAATTGTAAATGAACACAGACTCTCATAATTTTGAGGTGCTCACTATCCTGGATCATCCAAAAGGACACAAAAAATAATAGCTCCAACGTTATACTTGTCAATCGCTTATTATTTTTGCAACAAAAATAGTACCCATGGTTGTACTTACTATATTTATATACATATTTTATGTGCTACCCCAAACACTAAAACACAGGTAGAAGATGACCACCCAGAGAAAATATCAGACCGACCACATGAAATTTATAGAAAGAAAACGTGTGTTAGCTTTTGACTTACGGCCTCATGTTTCATGTGGTTGAAAAGTTCAACCGACTCGAACCACAGCGTGCAGAACCCAAACTACTACTGTCAATGATCCGGTGGCGACGCGTACGTCTGGGGTTTGAGTCAAATTTGAAATTAAGACAGTATCAGATTTTCATGCACTGACAAGAACTGCTGGGCTAATTGGTCCATTCCGTGTTGGAGACGAGAGAACATGTTTAGATTTTGTCATGAAATAAAGACAGTATCAGATTTTCATGTGCTCGGAAGGATTACTGGATTAATTAGTCCGTTCCGTGTAGGAGACGAGAGAGCATATATGGATTAGTCATTTCAGTCCATTGTCCTGAAATAATAAACGATGTAACACACTCCTAATCATTCCAATCCCAAGCTAAATTGCCATCTACCAAACAATTAATAAGCACTTAAAAGGTTAAACATCCCGTCAACATCTGCAACAAGACTTTGAGCACGAAGTGCCTTCAGACGTTGGAAACTTAGACGTGTAGAAAGGTTAATGCTTGATCGATGAAAACTATATGACGTGGTTGTTGTTTATCAGATTATTACTTAAGTGTTGATTAATGTATTTTTTTTATTGGTGAGACATTAATAATTTATAAATTTAGCCTAAAAATTAATCTACCTAGCTAGCATTACTCTATGTTAAAATATACACGCTTGTTATGTACTGTATAGGTGGAAATATGAATAGAAAGCATGGAAAACAAACTGAAGCATTTTGGGCTTCAATTTGTATTGATCCCTACTATCTTTAAAATTTAATGGGTAAATTACCCCATATTCCCTCAAGTTTGAGGTCTATTACAACCCCATACAACATCTTTAAAACATTTCACTTTCATATTTCAAGTACTATTTTATTTCAATTTCATACATTCGTTACATTTTCCATCCATTGATCCGTTAAGTGATGATGTGATTGCCAGCGTGGCAAAAAAAATAATTTTTTAATTTTTTTTTAAACCTGAATTTTTATACCTAAAAAAAATTTCTTCTTCTTCTTCTTGCAGTCGCTGGGGAAGGGGGGTTCAAATTTTTTTTTTCTTTATTCTTGTTCTTCTTCTTGCAGTCGCTAGAGGGGTTCAATTTTTTTTTTCTTTCTTCTTCTTTCTTCTTCTTCTTGCAGTCGCCCGGGGGGGGGGGTTCAAATTTTTTTTTCTTTCTTCTTGTTCTTCTTCTTGCAGTCGCTGGAGGGGTTCAATTTTTTTTTCTTTCTTCTTCTTTCTTCTTCTTCTTGCAGTCGCCCGGGGGGTTCAAATTTTTTTTCTTTCTTTCTTATTCTTTCTTCTTCTTCTTGCAGTTCCGGGGGGGGGGGGGTTCAATTTTTTTTTCTTTCTTCTTTTTTCTTCCTTCTTCTTCTTGCAGTCGCTAGGGGGGGTTCAAAATTCTTCTTCTTCTTCTTCTTTCTTCTTCCTTCTTCTTCCATATCTGGTCGCTGGACTTTTTTTTTGGGTGTAAAAATTCACGTTTAAAAAAAATTTAATTTTTTTGCCACGTGGCACACAGTTGGCAGCCACGTCAACACTTAACGGATCAATGGATGGAAAATGTAACGGATGTATGAAATTGAAATAAAATAGTACTTGAGGTATGAAAGTGAAATGTTTTAAAAATGTTGTATGAGGTTGTAATAGACCTCAAACCTAAGGGAGTATGATGTAATTTACCCATGTGTGAAAACACTCTTCCTACAATCCAAATCTTGGCATTGGGGCATATATTTTTGTAAAGAGACTTTCGGACTCTTTTTTGGCACCTATTGGACAAAAATAATAAATGAAGGAGAGTCGAGGGATGAAAACTATAAGAGAAGTGCTTAAAGAGAAAATAAAAGTGCAAAAATCAATATCCATACAGTTAGTTATGGCCCAATTGGAAAATAATTTTCACCCATTTTCACAGAAAATAAAGAACATAACCAAAGGAAGGTTTCTTGATTTTGTTTAGATTTTTTTTTATAAATTTCCTTCTCTATTTTGGTAAGTCTTTTCTTTCCTTTTAGAAAACGAATTTTGACAGAAATAATATCTTTCCTATTCCATCACGGTTTGCTTACATTTCCTATTGTCCAATTTTCTTGCCAATGCGGATGCAAAAGGAGAAGGCTATATACATACAACGAAAAACACAGATATTTGACTCTGTCGGATTCGAGGAAATCATGACAGCCAATGTTGCTTGGTTGAAGAAGTTTAGACACTGAGACCACGCCGCAAGAACACCAAGTTAACTGACATACCTTTCGACATTCTCGTCAACATCCTTAAGAGACTGCCTCTAAAATCACTTTGTCGCATTCGATGTGTATCCGAGATCTTCAAGAACATAGTTGACGATCAGTACTTTTTGCTACCAACCCTGTTGCTGAAGTACCTCAACTTATATACTTAATAACAACTCCGGCGTAACTTTTTTAGCGGCCGTACAATTACGCGAATACAGCGGCAACTCCTTATTGAAAGAGACCAAACATGCAGTTGTCTCAGAGCTTGAGTTCAAGAGTTCAAGAGTTTCAGTACTTGGATCGGTTCCTCCTCATCATATGAGCTCATCAACAAGCTTATTATCTGCAAACGGAGACATGCATTGGTTGATTCATTTGGCCGCCGACTAATTCTATCAAGTAAAAGAGAAAGCTGTGTAGTTTCTTTCGACTTCAAGAAAGAGGAGTTCTATTGCACATATTGCACTCCACATCCTATTCAATCAACGTGCAATATGCGCCTATTTATTCTGAGAGGATGCATGGCATATACGGCCGTCAGAGGTAAGCATGTTGAGATATCGGTGCTGAAAAACTATGAAAGGAAAGAGTGGACGAGTGAATACGCCATAAATCTTCGGGTTTATGGTCATACGCTCAAGAACTATCCGCGGATTGCTAGTTGTGGTCAGTGGGAGCATGGCATTTTTTTTCTTAGATACTTACAACAATGCATTATTTTTCGATGTAAGGTGTCCGTTCCCTAAAACATGTGACATATCCAATGTTGTTTCCTAGAGACCCGATGGTGGCGATTGAGCCTAGTGTTCGCAGTTGTACTCGGAGCTTGGTTTCCCTCAAACACTATGGCAATGTGATTGACCAAGAACAAGTTGTCCGGTATTGATTTGGAATCCGGCGAGTTCGAATGGACTTTCAAGAAAAATGTTGTCCAATCAGAAGAACATCACTGGAAGCGTAAAGTTTTTCAGCGAATTGTGGAAGCATTCTTGAAGCAGAAGGAAGGAGTAGGAAGAATTTCTTTTATCTCGAGCAGGTCGGACGAGGCTAAGGCTTCAATGTTCCGCGAGAGGAAGTTTCTCTTTTTGTTGTGGCGTTTGAATGATTGTACTTTCTTTTTTTTTTCCTCAGAAAATTGTCATTTGGAACTCCTATACAAATTTTCTTTCGTGCTTTTTATAAAAGGAAAACTAATGAAAAGGGCTTGAAAACTTTCTTTTTAACGAAAAGCCACTTGTAAAGGTATAGTGAATAGTGACAGTTAAAGGTAAAAAAACGGTTTTTCATTAAAAGTAAACAGTACCGGGGGTGTTTTATTAAACCTCCCTTTTATAAATTTAGAGTGCCAGTAACAACTGTTTTTTTTTGTTCGATGTTATATTGCTGTATATTATATTGTTTTTCTTTGAGATTTGCTTCAAACAAAGTGATGGAGACAAAATGTAAACAAATCAAAGGACCCAAAAAATACACAGCAGAGTAAGATCAAAGGAAGTCAGCATGAGGAAAAATAAACACCCGAAAAACATATCAGAATGCGCCAACGACCTGTAAATACGAATTAACTGACCCATCGATGAACAAGTCTACGGATTTAAATATAGGCAAAACGTGAGAACAAGCTTCAACATAGGCTGGAAATGCATGTTTCCATAAGAATTAATGCCATTAGATGAGAACCAATGTAAACATTAGATTGACAAGTACTCGGACCGACACGAGTTCGAAATTGAAATGAATCTCAGACCTATACAAGTTCAATGTATGCCATGGGTGCATTGTCCCCTCGCCTCGGCAGAGTTCTGATGATTCTTGTATAGCCACCATTCCGCTCCCCATATCTGTCAGGTACCTCTGCAAACAAAGCATGGACGATCTGTTTCTCGTAGATGTATCCCAGCGCCTGTCTCCTCTTATGGAGAGATCCATCCTTGGCCAGTGTGATCATCTTGTCCACGAACTTCCTCATGGCACTTGCCCTTGCTCGAGTTGTTTTGATGCGTCCGTGTTTAAGGAGCTGAGTAGTGAGGCCTCGAAGAAGGGCTTTTCTCTGGTCAGGAGGCCTGTTGAGCTTAGGAACTTTCCTGCCATGTCTCATGGCAGAAACACGTCCACCATTATCAATAAGGATGAAGTTGTGTTCAAAACTCATGGACTCTGCGAGAAGACAGAAAAAAGCATTTGAGAATCCATCCAAATAGACACCAGACAGAAAACATACTAAACAGAACCGCGACAGTAAATAATCCCAGGAAAGTAAGACAAACAAAATCCACAATGCAATGCAGTATGGATTTCACGTTTCAGAAGTCCCAAAACCATCTAAACAAAACGTGACAGTAAATAATCTCTGGATGATGGTTAGATATCCACAATGCAATGCAGAGTGGATTTCCCGTTTACGAAGTCCCAAAACCATCTAAACAGAAATGTGACAGTAAATAACCTCTGGCTCCCCTTTCGGAAGTTCCAAATCGTTCACATAGAAACTGAACACCTAGCTGAAAATTTTAAGACTAGAAGTCACTTAGGGCCCGTTTTGATAACCATTTCGCTTTTGCGTTTCTGTTTTTCATTTTTGTGCTATAGATGGAAGGAAAATATGGGAGAAAGGAGGACTGAAGGTTGGTGAAGGAACAAATGTGTATGGAATTGGATTGACACAAAAATTGAAGACTGAAAACCAAAATTTTAACTGTTTTCCCTCCTCACTCCCGCCACCATTCTTCATCCTTCTCAATTCCTCATTTCTCTCATACACTTTCCCTCAATCTCTAGCGCAATAAACGTAAACGAAAAACGAAATGGCTGTCAAACGTGGCCTTAAAAGTAAAGAATGTGTTGCAACAGATGCAATTGAAATTCCGCGAAGCGAATGTAAACTGAACATATACAAAGATACAAGACAGAACTCAAATAAGGCACAAAGATACGAAATTTAACTGCAATAATCCACAAATACACCAAATTGAACAGAACCAAAGCACAAAAGATACCAAATTGAGCTGAAATAATACACAAAGATACATAATTGCACTCGAAAATACGAACCCAGTTGCCGCCATTGATTACTACAGGAGAAAATTCAGCAACAAAAGGAAACGGTAGTGACGGAGAAGAGAGTGGTACCGGAGAGGCCGAGGGAGAGGAGCGGGTTAAGGGGAGTGAGACCCGAGAAAGACCCGAATTGGAACTCGGGTTTCCGGAGACCGACGCTGAGGCGGAGGCTCCGATGCCCGCACGGTGCCGAAGAAGAAGAAGCGGTAGGAATGGTGCACCTCTCCGGCAGGGATGGAAGCGCCGCCTTCAGAGACGCCATGCTCCATCTGCTGCATTCTGCTGCTCCGGTAGCCGTTGCCAATGCCATTGTCACTGCCATTTCAAAACCATACAACAAATCCCTGGTTCTGCTCTTCTCTTTTGTTCCTCCTTATCTACGAGGCTACGAGCCGTGGGTTCAGGATAAAGTGGGTTCTCGGTTACTGGGTTGGGCTTGGGTTTTACTGAGGGCCCAAAATTCAGTCCTTCAATTTGGGCCTCTTTCAATTTTTGCCCCAACTAGGCCCAATTGGCAACAAAACGAAATCTATCTGTATATTTCAAAAAATACATAATTCAAGAGAGAGAGAGAGAGAGAGAGATAAAAACCAACAGTGGTCCCCACAAACTGTAAACAGCACCGAGGAGAGAGAGAGAGAGAGAGAGAGAGAGAGAGAGAGAGAGGAGATCCACAGCCACAGGTCCATCACCATCAAAAGCTCCTCCCATCACAGAGTTTAAGGAGAAACCCAGATTTTAAAGTTTGCACCTTCAACTACCACTGCCACTTGGAGAACAAACCCAGATTTTCTTTCCCCTTTTTGGCCCTGTAATTTTCTAATTAAAGCCCCATCATTTGCTTTTTGTCAGTTAAAAAGTAGTGATTACTTACTAATTAAGTGTTTAAGCACAGTAGAGAGAGAGAGAGAGAGAGAGAGAGCTGGGTGAAAAAGGTCAGAGGAGGAGGAGAAAAGCGAAGGCCACCGAAGAATGAGACTCTGCACCACCAGCAGAGTCAGAGCAGCACAACAACTTCAGCATACTCAGCAGCTTCTGCTTTTACTTAGTGCTTCTGCTGGAAGAGCTTTTTCTGCTACTTGTAACGGTCAAATTAAGTCAAGATGGGGAACTGCGGGACGAGGGAGGAATCAGCTGTGGTGACCAATGCTCAAGGTTGGTGCTTTGCGAGCTCCAGAGGCTTCAAAAGTTCAGATCTTTCTGCTTAAATCTTGGGATTTTATGATTTTTCAGCTTTTGACTTGTGGCTTTTTTTATTGAGCAGTTCCGCAGCTGAGCACGCTGCCGTCTTCCGTGAAGAACGGCGGCGGTGAGAGGAAGCAGAATCATAGCCGTTCGATTTCAGATCTGAGCGATCCTTCGACGCCACGCAACTTCGAAGACGCGCGGAAGAATGCGGTGTTGTACACGCACGTCATCGCCTTCACGCTCTTTGAGCTCGAGACCATCACCAAGAGCTTCCGCTCCGACTACATTTTGGGGGAGGGCGGCTTCGGGACGGTGTACAAGGGCTACATTGACGAGAACGTTCGGGTCGGGTTGAAATCTCTGCCAGTCGCCGTCAAGGTCCTCAACAAGGAGGGCCATCAGGGCCACCGCGAGTGGCTGACGGAGGTCAACTTCCTCGGTCAGCTCCGCCACTCCAATCTTGTGAAATTGATTGGGTACTGCTGCGAGGACGACCACAGATTGCTAGTTTACGAGTTCATGTTCCGAGGGAGCTTGGAGAATCATCTTTTCCGGAGTAATTAAGTTCTTAATCTTTCGATTTTTCGGGTTTTTATTTGGTGTATTTTGGTGATTTGGTGTTGCTAATTAGGGTTTTTGTGAACATTTTTAGAGGCAACTGTTCCGTTGTCGTGGGGGACGAGGATGATGATTGCTCTTGGAGCTGCCAAGGGGCTTGCTTTTCTTCACAATGCCGAAAGGCCTGTGATTTATCGAGATTTCAAGACTTCGAATATCTTGTTGGACTCGGTAAGTTGTGTTTCTGTGCACAGATTAATGTGTTGAATGATTGCATGCAAGCTCGAATTAGTCTCACTGGTGGAATGTGTATGCAGGATTATGCTGCTAAGCTTTCGGATTTTGGGCTTGCTAAAGCTGGACCTCAAGGGGATGAAACCCATGTATCGACTCGCGTTATGGGTACCTATGGATATGCAGCCCCGGAGTATGTAATGACTGGTATGGCATGTTCTTACATGTTCAAAATGCTTGATTTAGCTGATGTAGTTGTTGGAACATGATGAATTGAATTAGTTTAGTGGGAAAGAGTCTAGATGTTTCTCTGGTAAAGATGAACAACATTTAGTTATAGTAACTCGAAAATCTGATTGATTCCAACATAAAAACTGCGAACTAGGTGCTTTGGGAGGGTTGGGATGATCGGTATTACCAGCATTAGTACCATTTAAGTTATACTCTGGCTATGTAAGTGGTTGTCTTTCGACTTTCGTGCTTTCACTAGAATCAGATTTTATTTTCATTGGTAGAGTGGTAAGGATGCACCTGGTTAGGTATTGCCAAAGCAGGCTTTTTGGAGGGGAGGTATAGAGACTGAGTAGCTCTTTGAACATGAGCGATTGTGCTTGATTGACATAGAGTTTCAACATTGCTTCAGAGTATAAACCCTGATTTTACGTAGTACTGGATGCTTGGCTTCACTGCACTTTCTGTTGAGATCTTTTCACAAAAGTTTGGCTTCTATAGCAACTGAAAATTGATTTCATACCTTCTTGGCAGCTCTAATACATTTTCTGGCCAGATTTTTCATGAATGCTTAGAGCTGGACTTGAATTAAGGGATTCTTGGCAGCTTCAATGCACTTTCGATTCAAAATTTTAATAACTGTTACTGATTGCATTAGAGTATGAGGTGTTGAGATATTGTCACTTTTCATTTAGATAGGTATCCCAAACCTTTAGGTACACATATGAATCAGTAAACAATTCTTAGCGGGTAGATCTAAGATTAGAGCTCTCGCAGTAAGCAACCAATTCATATGCACTTTGTTATTGAAGTGATGAGGGACTTGTATGTTTGACTCAAGAGTGTTGCTATGTCCACGTACCCTGTTTTTTCTTCTCTGTAACTTGCTGAATAAGTCTCGCGGCCCCTTTTCCACTTCAAAATTGTGTATATGACCAGACGAAGAAATGCCGACATTAGCTGTCAATGTGTTTAATTTTCTTGTTCATGTAATGTAAGAGTATTAATTGCATGTTTTGTTCTGTGAAATGAGCAGGCCACCTGACTGCCAGGAGTGATGTATACAGCTTTGGAGTTGTTCTCCTTGAGCTTTTGACAGGAAGGAGATCTGTTGACAAGACGAGACCAAGCAGGGAACAGAACTTGGTAGATTGGGCGCGGCCAAAACTGAACGACAAAAGAAAGTTGCTACAAATAATCGACCCTAGGTTGGAGAATCAGTACTCAGTCAGGGCAGCACAGAAGGCCTGCAGCTTGGCATACTACTGTCTCAGCCAAAACCCCAAAGCAAGGCCCTTAATGAGTGATGTAGTTGAAACTCTGGAGCCTCTACAAAGTTGCAAAGAACCAAGTGACTCAATGGGAGGACCATTTGCCATGACCAGAATCCCTGAGCACCGAATGCGTCACAGGTTTTCTAACAATGTAGGTCCTGGTGTTGTTTGTCGATCTCCCAACCCAAATTTATCGCCAGGAGGTCCTGCAGCTTGCAGAGTTAGATGAGAGTGTCATCTATATTGTACACTTGTTTGTACTTTGTATGCATCATCCCCCAACCTTTTTTGCAATGACAGAATTTGCTTGTTATGTATAGTATCGCTGTCTTCCTCTACCTTCAGTAATCGTTTCTGTTTGACGCCCGCATTTATGTTGCAGATCTGCTTTTTAAGTACAGTGAGGCCATAGAAATTTTTTGTTTTGTTGTGTTTTTGAGAGACGATAGTTTTAGTAAGTTAAATTGTTAGTTGTTGAGTTACGCCATTAGTCACTTTGACTCAGCAGAATTACCTAAATCTGTCTACAGTCAGAGGTATGTCTTGCATTTGAACTGAATCTAAGGATTGAAGGGAACCTTAATCCCTACAAGGAGGTGGTGTAAATGTGTCATTACGTTCAAAGGGCCATAGGTGGATATTTCTAGGTGCATAACCCAAATAATGAACAATATTATTAAATTAAGCCTAATCAAGTGTTATTTTTAGCCTTTAATATTAGGAATTTTCTGATTGTCAGCGAGAATTGAATCTTGTGGATGACGAATTCGATATCAAATTAGATTGTCTATTGTCTCATAGTATAAAATATATAGTTGTATTAAAAAAAAACAGGAAGGAAATATTTTATGAGTATTAGGAACACAAGTTACGTAGTGTTAAAGACGATGACAAAAATTAGTTAATGGATGTATCTTCAAACAATAAAGTAACATTGAAAATTAACAAATATGGTTAAAAAGTTCGGACTACTCCGGAGTCCGTAGTCTAGACTACCGAAGACAACCCATCACTATCATCAAATATGACCACCTTGCATGTAACCATGTTATCTTTTATATTGATCTCTCATCTGATTTTCCAACCATTTTATAATTTCTTTCGGATCATTATATGCGGAGTAGTCATTGATCTTGGGCGGGGTATTGTCAATATTAACAAGATTATGTTATTTCATTTAAATGGGTTGTATTACTCAGCCATGTAGTATTACATGTAGATTTTTTTTCTACAAATAATAAATGAGTGGTGGCGGACTATAGTAGCTCCGTTTATGTATAGTGTATTATTTCACTTATTATAATAAAGATAGATGATGGAGTTGATATGTCGCACTTATAGCGTATGTAGATTAACAAAAAACAAACAAATTCATATGTTATAAGTTGAGTAGAATAATAACGTCACGTGATCATATTTTAACTACACCTAAAAATCTATCAACGAGGAGGAAATTCAAAATTGTGTGCAAGAGAAGTTCGAGAACAACATTACTTTAGCAAAGTGACCTAATCCACATATGCATATTAATACTAGATGTCTAGTTTCCTTATTCGAAAAAGGATCCTCGCCAGATCTTTTTCCTGGGGATCTTAGGGATTCTATGATCGTGACGGTTCATCGTATATCGTGCGTTCAGTTATCGTTTGGTACTATTTATATTTAATTTTAAATTTTAAATTTTAAATTTTGAAATGATTTCTGACCTCACGATGTACGATGAATGTTCACAATCACGAAATTCCTAAGATCTTCAAAAAAAAAGATCCGGCTAGGATCCTTTTCCTCCTTATTCTACCTTTCCATTTTTAAGTTTACTACTTTGAATGTTAAATAACAATAACCCCAAAATTTCCCTCTGGAAAACTTCTCTTTGTTGCCAACCCATAAAAATTGAGCCAGATCTTCACCACGATTAAATATTATTTATCCCAAGTAACCCCAGATTCCATTACTGTTCTTTTCATAAAACTTCCACTATATATATACAGGAAAAGTCTAAGAATCAAAGAAAATTAAAAAAAAAAAAATATCCATTTCTCCTTGTCCCACTCCCCTCTTAACAAATCTCTTCCTCCTCTCCTTCCCACCACACAGTTTCATTCTCCAATCGTCTCTCTCTCTCTCTCTCTCTCTCTCTCTGGTGTTTGCTTGGCTGCGAGACATGGACGACTCCACAAACAGTAACTCCATAAAGTTCGTGGTTTTCTTAATCTTCATCATGGGGCTGCTATTAATCATTAACCCTGCATCAGCAACTGGTAAGTTAATTATTTATTTAATTTCTTCACAAGTATTTAAGTTTAATTTATATATAATCGCATATAGTTACTATTTTTATCATGCAGGAGAGACGTATGAGCCAAACCTAAAGCAATCAACAACGACGGGGACATTTCATCCCGCCGGTCCGACGGAGTATAAGCTTTTCATTGATGGCGTGACTGAACCTAATCACGATACACAACGGCGGCGACTGGCGCCATATCAGCTGTGTTTGCCGTGCAAGTGCTGCTCAGCCACCACCTGTATCTCCATGCCTTGCTGCTTCGGCATCGACTGCCAGCTCCCCAACAAACCTTTTGGAGTTTGCGCTTTTGTCCCCAAGACTTGCAACTGCACCAATTGCACAACTCCTGCTTGATGCCATTTTTTCCCCTATATATATATTTATATATTCTAGCTAGCTATATATAGGCCTCATCTTTCTCTTTGAATTTATATATATCTTCTGGTATATACTTGTGTATTAGATCTTAGCCGGCCGGCCATATTTGAGTCACATCAGTTCGCATATCACAAGCCAATCAAGCATTATCATATGATAAAGTTAAGATACATATGATTGACTTGTACTGCCGCAATACCGCTTATTATAGGTGAATTTCCCGGCTAGAGTGAGTGAAGGAAACAATAGTTTAGCAAATTTGAAATTTGGGAAATGCACTCTATTCTTTCCTAATATGTTTTAGGTCCATCAGATCCTTTTGCCGGCCGATCAGATGTTGAGTTCCAGCAGTAGGCCTTGACTGGAGGAAAGAAAGCAGCACTACACAGATTTGAAATTAGGGTTTTGAGCCGATGGCTAAAATACAAATGATGACAACCTTGCACTGTCAGAGAATTCAGAGGGTACAGATTGTTATTCGATGTTTAGAAATCATAAAACCAAGACGTTCTTGTATAAAAATATATCATGTTGTCACGCACCCACGTGGGCAACTTGTTATGAATAATGCGTGAATATTTGTACATGCATCGGTCCACACCCATCACATACATATATTCTTGTTCTGGTATATTATTTTAGTACATGGTTGAATGAAGATGAATGGCCTTATAATTAAGTTTCATAAACAATAGTGTCATTGTTTGTTGAGTGTTTTTGTAGGAATCAATTCTACTTGTAATCGTTCTAATTTTGTTTGAAGCCTACTTTTGTTAGGGGTACATTTATATTTTTATATAGAAATGAGGGGCACTAGTTAGAAGTGTTTTTGGAGACTCGGGCATTATGCTATAGTGGTGCAAGGCTTACCAAAACAAAGTATATATGCACCATTTTCAATTGAAAAACAAATTCTAGTCATTTATGCAGTTGCGAATGGATTCAATGATTGAATGTCATTGGAAAGAATCTCGCAATAGGTGAGACCCATTCGAAATAGTGTAAAACCAAAATCCTACAACTCCTTTAGACAAAAAGTTGGGTTAACTAACGAAAAGAAAGGTGGAACCAGATGCATTCGTAAAAGAAAAGTGATTTGCCCTATCTGAAGAATATTACATCTCAGGCTTCTCCATAATGGTAGGAGCTCTTTTTAGATTCTTGAAAGTGCTTTTAGGGGATGTTTAGAACTGCTTTTATAAGAGCTAAAAGCGCTTCCTGACAATCAAAAATGCATTGTGACGACATTTGGCAAATAAACTTAGAAGTACTTAGAGCAGTTCCACCGTGGTGGAGGCCCCCTAGGGCTGTCCACTATGCAATCCATCCAGTGAACAGTAACTGTCCTTAATGAACAGTAACTGCCTTTTGCATCTCCACCCCAACATTGAATAGCCCTGGCAATCGACGATAAAATATTACTATTTCTGTCTCCTCAATCACCCACCCAAACCTCTCTCTCTCTCTCTCTCTCTCTCTCTCTCTCTCTCTCTCTCTAAAAATCACAACTTTTTTCTTCATCTCTCTGTAGAAAACCACAACCTCCAAATTTCTTCCTTTCCATCCATCTATATCTCTGAAAAAAAACAGAAAAAAAGAGAGAAGACAACAGAGATCCATCTCTTGATTGTTCAAAAATTGAATGAAAAAAATGGCACAGAGAACGGAGAAGGAAGAGATGGAGTTCAAGGTCCCCGAAATGCTAACGCACTACGTCAACAACTGCAGCGTCACCGGCAATCGATTGCCACCCCCGCCACTTCATCATCGTCGTCAGCGACGATTGTTTGAGACAAAATAGAGGAGGATGGAGAAGCAAACGAAGACAAAGAAAGAGGAGATGGAAGGACGCCAACGTCGGTGAGAAGATCGGAAGTGGTGGTGTCAAGGCTGATGGGTGCCTTAATGAAGGAAAATTTGTGAAAAACAAGTTCATTTGAGCAACATCAACAACATGCAATTAACAATTAAAGGCGGAATCATGCTTATATGCATTCAAAACAAAACTTAACCCATGAAATTCAAAGTCTAGTAGTTAGGTGAACCAAGACTCAACTCAAGAACAAAGTGGGTTGAGAAATCTTATACCTTTGTTGATTCCTCTTTGCATAAGCAAAGGCTAATCACCCAAGGAGAGGGCCTTCATTCCTTTACTTCTTAGCTCCATGGATTTCTTGGAGGAGGATGGTTGAAAGGATTCACCAAGTTCCCAAAATAGAGAACCTCTAATTTTCCACACTAAGGAGAGCTTTGATGAAGAGATGAGTGACCTAGAGGAAGTAAGGTTGCTAGCTAATTTCCTCTAGGGTGGCCGGTCTCTTAGAGAGAAAAGACTATAATGTTGTGAAAAACTAGGGTGACCTAGGATGAAATGGCTATAAAGTTGCCTTTATACCACTTCACAATGGAGTGGCAAACTTGCAATTAAGCCAAGTTCACGACCCCTCTCTATATGGCCGGCCATTAAGGGTTCATTGGGCTTTCAAGCCCTTTGTGTTCAAGTTGTCATACAACTTGAGTTAATGGGCTTGACATTCAAATCCCATTGCGCCTTGCAGCCCAAAACTAACCCGAGGTCTTTAACGAACATATTCATTTGATTAATTAACATATTAATTAATCTTAGCTATAAATAATTAAACCATTTATTTATCCTTACTCATCTCCATTATTTCTTCAATCTCTACCTTACTCGGTGTACGATCCATTAGGTTCCTTTTAGCGAGGCAGTGGACGATTAGAACTCCTCAAATCGATTGTGAATTGAAACTTATTTTCAATTCTCCCTTTAGTGATTATACACGTTTAGAGCTTCCACAAACCATGAGTGACACCTAATAGTATTTCATGGTTACCCAAGCTAATCAGAAGAGGTGGAGAACCTATTTAGTTTAGAATTACAGCGCAATACGGTCATTCTCTAATACAATACTCTTGACCACATTGTTTGGTTTGATAGTTTATTCATGTCTACTATCCAATGTGATTCTCTTACTTATATGATTACTTTAAATGTGATTTGGAACGACTTTCTAAATCTCATTCATACTCTGGCCAGAGATTCTTAATCATATCATAGAGCATTCTCCCTCAATCTGTTTGAAGGTTAGAGATCCCTTGTTGCGCATTCACTTGCCTCCATGGCTAAGTGGCTTAACCCCAACTATGTCGTGGACACCTTCTGATGGAGTGACTTTGACATAGTCAAAAATCAAGGACTTAACCACAAGACAATTATGATGCCTCAGGTCAAAGGACTACTTTGCATTATCCCAACCATAAGTTCTCACGTGACATGAGTATGAGAACTCCTCGTTGATCATGTTCAGTGGATTGAGCACCTACATGCTTGTCTTGGTGTCAGTCACACCAATGACTCGAGACTAGTCACTCTCCCTAAGAGAAGATATAGAACGTACTGATCTTAACGGACTGTCAATGCCCAATTGGCAATCCTATGATCAGGAACGTTTAGGATATGTATACGAAAGAGAATAGTCTCACGAACCTAACTTCTTTATATTACTTTCTCCTAATTACATATTCCTTGGACTTATCGTTTAAGCATATAACATTTATATGAGATGGCTTTAAACAATAATCTTTGCTCTTTATATTAAACTAAATTAGTTTAACATGTGAAATGTCCATAAAGAATCATCATATGATTGGCTTTTAGGGCACATTTCCAACACTTAATAACGTGGCTGACATTGCCCTGACGTCAGCCCACGTCAGACAGCCTTTGAGCACTCGGGCCGGCACGAATCCACGAGCATGGAGCTCGGGCCTGCTCGGGCTCGCTCGCCAGCCAACGCTGGACTTCCTCCCTCTGGCAATCAGGCCCTGTTCTACAGCCTGTCCCTCGAGCAGTTGCTCCTGCTGGAGCTGCTCTTGTGGGTCATTGAAACACTTTTTTGCATACGCATCTAGCACTTTTATGTAGATTAGCTGGTGGAACAATAAAGGCGAAAGTCTTGCGGCAAGAAGAATGCTTTGTATATTTGGGCTAGGGTGTGTGATTTGGGCGTTTGACTTGCCGTTTCAAAGAAAACAGTGTCACGAGTTCAAGTCACTTGTGACATATGAGATTTTTCAGCCGAATTTTATTATTCATCATCACTATGTTTTATGATCATTCAAAAGATTTTTGGTTGTTTTAGGCTAAGTGGCATTATATAAACCACCTTTAATTAGGGTGCTAGAGTTGTCATCTTTAAACTTTTTTTGTAATCTCAGGTGGATTTTATAGACGACGGTTTTTTGACATACGAGACGAGGTCGTCTATGGGCTTTTTTGTACTAGTGCTAGTTTAATTGTTCTTTGAGGTTAACAATTGATACATTTTGTCACATGCGGCATACTTTTACCAAAAATGCTTATGACCACCATAATTACTTCATATGCGTCACACAGACGAGATTGGAGTATTTTTTTTTTGGAGTTTTAACAAAATATTTTCGGTACTAATTACTTTTAACGAAAAATCACATTTTCACATTTTTCTGATATTATTCACTATACATTTAAAAAGAACTTTTCATTAAAAGTGAATTTTTTTTAAAACTTTTCGTTTGTTTTGTTTTTTTTTTGGAATAAGTTGTTTTATTGAATCAACACAGAATAGTACAACAAATAGCTAAAAAACATCCAAAACCAAACATAAAAATTATGTGCAGTAGCTAGTCCAATAACATAAAACGAACCGTTTCAAGTTTATCATAATATGTAGCCATGCCTGCATTAATTTTTGCTGAACACGGACGCCAAGTGAGAGAGATTTTTTTTCTTTCAATGTGCTCGAAATACACAGCGGTACAACACATATCATTATATAAGTGGTGAGATACTTGTGTTAAAAAATTAACAACTTAAAAAATAAAATTGCCCTCCACTTATATAATGACACGTTCCGTATTCTTGGCACAATAAAAAATTTCTTGCCAAGTAACTAGTTTTGTGACATAGAATGTACGCTTCCCAAGTAAAACTTGATTGTATGCAGAAACCCTAACTTCCCCAATATAAAGTGTTTAGGGTGTGAATTTAAAGACCACTGGTATAAAGTAAAGGGTGGTGCTATCCACATATTTATTTTTACTTCTCACACACTTCTTATTTTTTGGTTGTTGTATCGAATGAATTGAAGAAGATTAATGACCCGAAACTAATAAGGGTGTGTGGGTGGTAAAAATGAGAGTGTAAATAGCACCATCCCAAGTGAAAAATATAAGAAAAACTAACGAAAAAGGCTTGAAAACTTTGAGTTTTAACGATAAGGACAAAATAAAGGGTAAAGTGAATAGTACCAGGATTGACTTTTTAGTGTAAAAATATGGTTTTTCGTTAAAGTGAACAGTACCGGGAGCTTTTCGTTAAAGTTCCCAAAAATATATAGCTAAGCGTATATATTCTTTATGTACTCTAAATTGATGAAATTGTCTTGCTGGTGATTTTTATTTTTTTCTTGTTTAAAAAGGGTTGAGTATAGATAACTACCCAATCTTTTAGAGTGTTTCTAAATTAGTCTTAATCTTTTCAAATATTTTAAATAACTATCAAACGTATGTTTTATGAATTAGACGATTGATAGGTCACTGGCGTTAAGTGATGACCTTTCCAACATCAAGAAATGATGTTTCTAGCATTAGATGATGAGGTGGACAAATATAAAATTTGTTCTCTACTAATTAATCATCTTCTTTGGAGCTCTAATTCTCCAAATTGATTCCTTTTAGCCAAGTTAAGCCGTAAATTTGATTGGCTAATTAAATTGTGTCGATTTAGAAATTCAAAGCTTCATAGATGACTTAAGAGTAAAAACCGTCTTAATCATTGCTTCATGTTAGTGGACCTAACAAATGTCCACCTTTCAAAATGTTTAGATAGTTTTTTGAAATATTTTAAAAGGTTCCTATTTGGAATCACCCCAAGCTCTAGAAAATTTAGAATCACTCCTAAAGGTTTTAAAGTTATCCAAACTTAACTCAAAATTTAATTACAATGATTAACTAAGTATCTGAGATAAAGATTTTCTCACAAAAACATAAATAAGTGAAAGGTTTTTCTTTTAGTTTTCTTGATTGGAAAGTGAACATGTGAATTTGAAACATATGCATTCTCTATTAAAGTTAGAGTCCTCTTATAAAGTTAGAGTAGGTGGTATTGCCCCATTAGTTTATGCTCTGACCATAGGAAAAAAACAACATTGTACCTTTATTTCCTTAAAAAAAAACAAACCGCAATACTAATCTTGGTGCTAATTGACGTTATTGATGCTTACATGTCTTAAGATAATTAATGAAGTATAATGGGATGACTAAGACCATATTGATAATATACAGTAATTAAGTGGGGATTGCCCTTGCAAATTTAAATTAGTTAACTATTTTGTTAGGTGATGTCCTTAATTAATTAGGCTACCTAGCTCATGTTGTGCCTTGCATGTTCGATAAAGATCGATCAGGAGAAAGATTTATGAATTTTAACAGTCATCGTTTAGTCTTTTGAAATACATCAGTGGGTGCAATTTTTTATTTATAAAATACTCAATTTGAAGTGAAGAATACGAAATATATTGACAAACGTAATAGATCACTTGTCCATCCGATCCCTATCACACTATAGTCAGGTTCCTTTCAAAGTAATTATACTATATAGAGGTCGGACATCGAAAGGAGATTGCTGCCACCAGTTTAATTGTCACCACTCATTTCATCATTAAGTTTAGTATATATTCTCATTAGGGATAATGCCAATTATATATTAGGGTTATGTAAATGTGGCTGTGTGTTACGAATTTATTTTTGAAAGTGTGTATCCATGAGATTTAACAACATTATCCAACGTAAGACATTCCTCTCCTTTCATTTCCAGTAAAAAGGATTTGGTTAATTAATTACTGGAATAATCTAAATGTCAGCATGGTTATGGAGAAGCAAGTCAAATTAAAAGTTGCACGCTTCTCACTTTAGGTAATGTCATGACTAGTATATATACTCTTCTCACTCTCCCATCAACATCACTACCAAAGTGGGAATAATTATCTAAAGTCGATTAATGAAAACGATAAGCGAAACAACAGTTACAACACAAGTTCATACGGGATTGTAAGTTATAGCCTAAAAGGAGATGATGACATTATATTATACAGACGAAAGTCTCGGTTCCAGCATAATGTGAATCCATGAAAGTCCTTCTCGGCTTACAAATTAACACGATGTGATGATGCATGTCTCGATCAGTAGCTGTGCAACCTGCTGAAAGCTGCAGCTATCCTTATAACTTAATCAGATAATGGTTTAATTTACTTAATGGGGCACTACTAATAAAGAATCTCACCCCAATAACCTCCTTCAAATAGATAGAAGGCTGCTCTTGTACTATATTTTATGTCAAACCACGAACAGTTATATTTAGTTTAATAATAATTTGTATATATTATCCACTAATGAATTGTGAAACGACGTTAATCGTTATCCTTAAGCCACTATTGCATCCTTAGTCTTAATCCACGTTTATTTATTTTGTTGCTTTAATCTGTTGCCGTATTTGAAGAAGACGATGATCCAATTCAACCTAATGTCATGTAGCTTTTGAGTTTTCCTGGATTATGTTAATGTTAATTTATAATTAGGCCACTCACATCAACATTTTATATATACATTCATATATTTCGTGTTTACACGTACCATATGTTATTTTAATCTTAATTAGAGGAGGAATTGATCCAACCCTTTTCAATTTCTGTGTCTGCATAGTTATATATCCACTATTTCATTACCAGGAGCGTGAATTCGGGGATTTCTGGTCATGACGGGACAGAATTTAGTTCCGATAATATATCATGCATGCACGTAAAAGATGACGGAAAGTGTCATTTGATTTGAAGTATAATTATTCGAATTATATCTATTTTCTCGTAAGAGATGAGAAGTTAGTTGAGTTTCCACCATTAAACTAATTGACAATATAAAGAGTAGTTCAACTTCTTATAAGCCCTTGTATGGTTTGATTTCTTACTAAAGTGGGACTTTGTTCTCACATTCTCACACAACCCCTCACGTGCGACGAATTTTCAAGTTTAACGTGTAGACAACACAAATTGGGTGACGTAAAATGCTTGTGGCTATTGGGCTTTATACGTGTGCCAACCTACTTTAATACCATGAAGAAAATTAAAGTTCAACTATAAAACCAAGTGACAATATAAAAAGTAGAGCACATGCAAAATATCTTCTTTTCCCAATTTGATATTCACTCTCAACAAGATGTGTTCAGTGCTGTGATTGATATACAATTTGTAGCAAACTTATTCAAGATACAAAACTTTAAAATCTGTGTGAGAGATATAATAAAGAATGCATGATCCATAAGTATGTTATGTGGTGCCTGGTACATATATACATATACGGATATTCGCACACATTTTTTCTCTTTCTGCAAACTCTTTGCTATTTATTTATGTTATTTAGTTTTTTTTTATTTAAAAAAAAAGACAAAAAATAAACATAAATGTATAAAGAGAGGAAAAATATGTGTGCAAATCAATTCTCTACATATGTACACTCAACTTTTCAAAATCGTATCACAGTTTGACGAGGTTGTGAATTCTAGCTTTTGTATTCATACCTTTTTGCGTTGTAATTGACCTTTTCTGAATGTGTAAAACTTCCTCTTTTAGAAACCCAAAGTAATTGACCCTATTTAAACACATGCTATATACTTAGTAAAAAGGCCATCATCATCTTCTTTGTCTCAGGATTGATGGTTTAACAATATAACATGATGCCTAATTAAATTAAAGTAAATATTAGTGGACGGGATCATTGGAGAGAAGCCGAATTTATGTGCATGGGGTACATAGAGCGATGGCTGCTTATCACCTAACTTGATCCTTTTGTTTTAATGGATGTCGGCTTCCATTTGAGAGCCTCCCTTTTTGTTATTGGTGTACACGTACATGATGAAAAATAAGGGAGATAAAATTAACAAACGTTAGTTTTTTATTTATTTATAAATATTCTAGTAAAAAAATATTCATACATAATGATAAGGCCTATTTTTTAGAAAGAATGTCAACAATGTGATTAGTTTTGTGTTTCTAAATACAAAAATTCTTGATAACTATTGTTGATGTAGAACTGGAACAACATCTTAGATTGGTGAGTTTTGGAGTGAATAATGATTCCTAGATTGCTAGTGTCTTTTACAATGAACCATGTTTTTGGAGTTTAGGAAGTTTGTTTCTGAATCAAGATATTTTTTTGGAAACGGAACAACGAGATATGAATCAAACTAGTCTCCCATGACATACGATGAATTTTGGGAGTTTAATAACGTTTAGTTGGTCAAAATTAGGGGTGGGTTTAGTTCATTTTGGTTTGATTTTTAGCCAAAATAAAAATCAACTTGAAATTACTATTCAGTTATATTCGGTTCAGTTCTTGCAAATTTTAAAGTAGAAACCGAATTGTTTTAGTTTAGTTTTTTTTTATTCGATTTCGTTTTTCTTCAAATTTTTTTTAAACCTAGAAATTGGTGAGAAAATGAAGAAAAAAATGTGGAGATTTAAGAAATGGGCTTGGATTGAAATATCAAATATAAGATAGCCAGGCTTTGAATTGAAATTAGTCTAATGGCTGACTTGCAAAATGAATATTCAACATAAATATAAAAAAGTATTACTTTATATCTCTTCCAATTCAGTGCGGTTTTAAAAAAACCAAAATCAAAATCAAAACAACCATTAGTTTTCCGTTCAGTTCGGGTTTTTTTGGTTTTGATATTCTACTCGGTTTTTCTCGATTTTTGGTTTTCCAAGCCCGTCCCCAATCAAAATGACAATTTCTTTCAATTCTCTGGCATACCAACTTTAACCTTTTACTTCTGTTGTATGAATGATGTATAGTGAAAACCGAAATTAATTAACAATTTTAGAAAAGTGGTAATTCTTTGGATGGATAAAATATGAACCCGCGTTCAACACGTTATAGTGATTTGTTAGTGCTTTAGTGACTCAAAACAATGGGCATTAAGCAACTTGCTTAATTAAGAATCTCTAAACCAACGATGATATATTAATTAATTGGCACTAATGGTGCCCAGTATATGTTCTCCCTTTTACTATTTATCCATCTGTCAGTCTAATCTTGCATTTTCATTCCCAAATTCCTTATGGACTATTTCCCATGGTGATTAGTTCTTTTTTCAAGAGTTTTTCATGGCCAATTAATCGCCTAACTACATATAATGAATGGGAAGGTGTTATCCACACGCCGTTCTCAAATTTTAACTCTTAGATTGAATGAAATAAAGAGAACAAAATAACAAAAATTAATAGAGAATGTGTCAAAAATAAAAGATGAGTGTGGATATAGCACCCCCATAAGGAATCACGACACACAACATGCCAAAAGGAAATCCCTTTTTTTCTCCCAACTAAACCGTACGAAAATGTTCTTGGTTTCGAATAATTTGGTCATAAAGAGTGGCAAATAGGATGAGCTTACATAATATCCCCAATTGAAAAATACAAACGAGAATGTTTGGTCAGAAGTTTCAGTATGCCGACAATTGGACTCACATGCATGCAGGAAGTTTGGGCTAGTGAGCATCAAATATACTTGCTGCTCATTGGTTGAATTAAATCACTTCATGGAGTCCATTAATCCTAGCCAGATTGATCTAGGTTTGAAAACTTTGAGTTTTAACGATAAGGACAAAATAAAAGATAAAATAAATAGTACCATGTTTGACTCTTTAGTGTAAAAATGTGGTTTTTCGTTAAAGTGAACAGTACTGCGGGCTTTTTATTAAAACTCCCTTTATAGTAATCATGGCTTGTAAAGCAAACGAGTCAGTTTAGCTTCGTGAGAAATTTTTATGACCATCATTGACACAAGTTACGTAATGTATTATTTTACGTATTATAACAAAAATGAACCATAAAATTAATATGTCTTATAACGTAACGTGAGCCGTATTCTAAGTGTATCAAAAACATTACTCGGCTCCATAACCATAATGCCAGTGATCGAGAGTCCCACTTTGTCTGTGGCATTAGTGCCATTGATGCATTTCTAAGGTATTCATGGAAACATGACATTGATGATGTTTGCTAATGGATTCACAAAGCCAAATGATATAAAATGATTACTTGGCCTAACCCTAGACCGTGAACTTAATGTGCCCCCCCAAAAGATCGAACATTACAACTTAAAAACATTTTATATAATGTCTATACTTATGAAGATACAATTATATTATTTGTCAGATAGTTCGGCCTGATAGGTTATTTCACTGTCGATTACGATCATATATTTATATGTAATTCTACTGGACGAAAAATTCAAATTAACCCGATAACATAAAGTAAAAACAAATTCACAACATATAAACAACCTGTAAATTAGGGGTGGGTTCAAAAAACCGAAAACCGAAAAAAACCGAAAACAAAACCGAACCGAAACCGAAAAAACCGAACCGAATGAAAAAACCGAACCGAATTGAAAAAACCGAACAGAACCGAATTCTTTTGGTTCGGTTCGGTTTCGATGGTCTAGAAACCGAACCAAACCGAACCGAACCGAATTAATTAAATTAATATTTTTTAATTTTATTTATTTAATTATTTGTTTTGGGTATTATTTTTTAAACCAATTTGTAATATTTTTAAACCCATTTTTTTTGTTTAATCATTTGTTTTGGGTACTATTTTTTAAACCCAATTTGTAAGCCTAATGTGTTGCCAAAAACTTACTACCCTTTTCTCATTTTTCTCACACTCCAATTTTACTTCTAATTTTTTTATGGTTTGTTTGTTTCATCACTAAACAAATTGCTTTCCATTTGTCTCTTGATCAATTATGTTCTTTTTTGTTTGTGTTTTTATTGTTTGAATTGAAATTTTGAGTGATTTGAAGTAATAATCACATAGTAGGTAGGCTGATCACTGGTTAGAATCTGGATCCTTGCGGGATCCTCTTGGTGAGGATTTTGGGAATCCGTGTATCGTGTTCGTTTATCATATATCGTACAGTCAGAAATCATTTTAAATATTTTTATTTAAAATTAAACACAAGCAGTACATAACAGGCAGGCTCAAAGAATCTGGAAAGGATCATGTTGGCACTGGTTAGGATCCCTGGTGAGGTAAAAGAGTTGTAAATTGTATTTATAAATAATTGTAAGTTGTATATAAAAAATGATGGAAAAGAATAGAAGGAAAACAGGCAGGCTCAAAGAATATTGCAGCGTCAAAAATGGGGACCTACGAAAGAATGCAGTGTTAACCACTAAGCTAGACAACAGAGAACTCTCTCTCTTTGTTTCCACGTACATACGCCCTCTCATATTATATACCAAATTATATATATATATGAAGCCTTTAAGAGAAGAAATTTTCATTTTTTTTAAATAAGAATTAGTTGTGGGGTACATACTACATTGAACTTTAATGATCCAAATCGTTTATTTTTCAAGTTACACCTCATAAATTCTTACAAAATATTAGCCAAATCAGAAATATTTAACACATCTAATTGGATTAAAAAAAATTAACGAAAACTTTGTTATATAAGAAACAATGAAATTTTATCTTAATAATTAAATAGGCAAATGATTTCAAATTGAATTGAATTTTAACAAGAATGATTTATGAATCGAGATTTACAAAATAAATAATTGAGATTGTTAAAATTCGATGTGGAGTGAACCTCACACCTAATCCCTATTTTAAAAAAAAGTGAGAATCACTTTGCATATTTATATATATCCTACCTCTATATATACACACATCATTGGGACATAGTTTTATTCTCAAGTTTCAGACAGCAAAACCAAAGCTAAACCATTGTCACTACTCATATTCCTCTCTATCATTTTCTCTGGGTTCTCCGAAACCTTTCATTTCTCTCTAGCTAGCTAGCCATGTCGAGGATACATCCGGCCGCGTCGTTGAAAGAAAGGGTTCATTATCAGGTGGAAGATGTTCATGTGCCTCCGTCTGTGCTCACCGTGTGGAAGAGATCTAGCATGAGTTTCCAGGGAACTGATGGATTTACAGTGTTTGACGATCGCGGAATTCTAACTTTTCGAGTAGACAATTATTCCAGGAAGAACTGTTGCGTTAGAGGAGGGCTTGTCCTCATGGATGGAGCTGGAAGAGCCTTGCTAACCCTCAAACCCCAGGTAATTATTTGTGATCAAATCCTCCTCTTCATTGTAGTATGCATGTTTAGTAACCAATACGAATAATTATAATTCGAACTTATATGAGTTATAACCAGGGCCGGTCCTGAGTTTTTGGGTGCCCAGTGCGAAAGCTCAAAATGTGCCCTTTTGTAATACGGAAACATATGTTTAAAAAAAATATTTAACGAGGGCTGGAACCCAGTCGAAGCTGGGGGGCTAGGCCCTCACGCCCAAATTATATTACTTGAGAAAATATACAACGGGGGGGACATAATACCTAAACCCCGACAATCAAAAATACAATCATATACAACCATTCCTAGCAAAGCTCCTTGAAATTTCAACCTTTAAGAAATTGTCTTCTGGCATTTTTTGAAGCAAAATCATCAATTATATCATCATACTCCAAGTCTTCAATCTCATCCTTTTCAATGCATAAGATTGCTAATCCATTTAGCCTATCTTGAGTCATAGTGGTCCGCAAGTAAGATTTTAATAATTTCAATTTCGAAAAACTTCACCAACATCATTTTCTCTCAAATTTTCAACTGACTCATTCTTTGTAGAGAAAAATTTATTAAGAGATCCTCTTAAACTTTCGGCAATTTCCTTATCCTTTGCCTTTTTTTTCCTTTTCATATTACCAGAGAGTTGTTTTCTAAAAGACATGGCTTCGATAATTTGTTTGCAAAAATTACCTACACATGATATAACAAAAATTTCCTATCAAAATTATCATTCCAACACGTATTATATATTATAAAAACACTAACACATAGTCTAACATATTATAAAAATTGAACCTAAAAATTGGGTTTGAAATGAAATCAAATAATTCAATTAGTCAATAATTCTATACATCAATTATCATATAATTCTATATCACTTCACTTACAAAATTTTATATTAAATTATGAATTGATAATTCAAATTTAAAAAATTAGTTTACCTCAAAACTCAAAAAAATTGGTGGTGAATGAATGATCTTGCACTTGACCTTCGCAGCAGCTTGCAGTTGAAAAGGGTCAGGGATCAAGGATGGCTGGAGGAGGAGGGAAGTGGGGAAGTTGGGGATGGGGATATCAGGAAAGGGTTGAGGGAATTAGGGATAGTGGGGACCGAGTGGTCCCCTTAATGTACTTTTTTATTATTATTTTTTTTTTGGTTGGTTGTGATGCCCAAAACATGGACCGAGTGGTCCTTTTAATGTGTTTTGCTAGGCTTTTGTTTCATCTTTGTTGGGCTTTGGACTTTTTTTTTTTTATATTTAGTTATTTGAGTTAATTTTTTTTTTGGGTGCCCCTTTCAGTTTTGGGCCCTGGACAGTTGCCCCTGTGGCACTGGGCCTGGGCCGGGCCTGGTTATAACACAAGCGAGTTAAATCAGTTGATTAGAGCAGTACGCTTGTTTCTCCTTATATCATACGTAACATGAAAGCTTATTGAAATCCATTTTTGTAATGAACAGATGTTGAGCTTGCATGATCAATGGAATGCATATAGAGGAGAAGATGGATGTGGAAAGAACCCTAAATCCAGCAGAGTCTTCACCTTGAAAAGTGGATCAAATCTTTTTGGCAGCAGAAATAAAAGTGAAGCAGCTGAGGTGTTCATGGGAGGGCCCACAAGCTCAAATAGTGCACCAGATTTCATAGTTGAAGGTTGTTTTGGGAGAAGAAACTGCAAAATCAGAGATTGCAGTGGAGAACTTGTGGCCACTGTGTCTAGAAAACGAGTAAATAATTCAGTCTTGCTTGAAAACGACGTGTTCAGCTTGGTGGTGCAACCCGGATTTGATCTTGAATTAATTATGGGTTTTGTAATTGTTTTGGATCGGATTTGTGGGAAGACATTTACCCCGATTTTGTGTTCTTGATTTATCTTGTGATGTACATAAATAATCCCATATAGAACAGGATACTTTTTTACCCCACTGAATCTTATATTTTGTAGAGGAGCCATCACTCCAATTTTCTTGTATCTAAATAAACAAGGAGTTTACAAATTTATATTTAGGGGAGTTGGCCATGACAGTATGCCCGTCATGTTGTTTAAATTGCAATTTTCATAAAGAAGCATAGTTTAAAACAACGCTCACTTCCTTACGAAGAAATAAAAGAGTTCAATCTTGCTTAATTAAGAATCTCTAAACCATCGATAATATCTTAATTAATTGGCACTAATGGTACCCAGTATATGTTCTTCCTTTTACTATTTATCCATCTGTCAGTCCAATCTTACTGTTACATGTACATTCCCTTAATCGAACACATTTCTTATGGATTATTTCCCATGGCGGTTAATTCTTTGTAAAGAGTTTTTTATGGCCAATTAATCGGCTGACTACATATTATGAATGGGTGGAGTTATCCACACATCAATTTTCAATTAGCAGTCGGATTGAATGAATTAAAAAATATCAAATGACAGAAATTAAAAGGATGTGTGATAGCTTTACCTATTATGAATCACGACACACAACATGACAACAGAAAATCCCTTGTTTTCCAACTAAACCAAACGAAAATATATTATTGGTTTCGAATAATATTGGTCATATAGAGTGGCAAATACCAAATAGGATGTTTAGCTTAGCTTAATTATATAATATCCCCAATTGAAATATACAAATGGTAAAGTCTGGTGCAAAGTTTCCGTATGCCGACAAATGGACTCACATGAATGCATGAAGTTTTGACTAATGAGCATCAAATGTACTTGCTGCTCATTGGTTGAATTAAATCACTTCATGGAGTCCATTAATCCTAGCCAGATCGATCGAGGTTTATAGTAATCATGACTTCTAAAGCAAATGCGTCAGTTTGACCCATGAGAAATGTTTTAGATCATTATTGGTAACACAAGTTACGTAATGTATTATTTCACGTATTATAATAAAAGTGAATGATAAGATTAATATATCTTATAATATAACGTGGATAGTATTCTTAGTACATCGAAAACACTACTCGGCTCCATAACCATAATATGATTGATCGGGAGTCCCACTTTGTCTGTGGCATTAGTGCCATTGAAGCATTTCTTAGGTTTTCATGAAAACATGACATTGAATCATTGATGATGTTTGCTAATGAATTTACAAAGCCAGATGATATAAAATGATTATTTGACCTAACCCTCGACCATGCACTTTATGTGCCCACCAAAGATCGAACATTCTAACTTGAAAAGATTTTATATGATGTCTATACTTACGAAGATAAAGTGCAGTACACAGTTATATTATTCATCAGATAGTTTGGCATGATAGGTTATTTCACCATCTATTATGATTATATGTTTGTATGTAATTTTACAGGACGAAGAATTCAAATTAGTCTCGATAACATAAAGAACCAGATTATGTGACGCAAATACAAATTTACAACGTACAACCAACCTGTTAATATATGCAAAGTAGGTAGGCTGGTCACTGGTGCGGTCAAAGAGTCTTGTAAATTGTATATAAATAATTGTAAGTTGTATATAAAAAATGATGAAAAAGAATAGAAGAAGGAAAACAGCCGGACTCCATCGAATACTGCAGAGTTGAAAATGTTGGAAAGGTTGTATCCCTTCCTCCTAATTCACAAAATCGGAATATTCGGATCATTAAAATTTGATTCAATAGCTCAATTTATTATAATTTTTAAAGTGAATCTCTCTTTGTAACCGTTGAATCAAATTTAAACGATCCAGATCTCCAGACTTAGTAGATTAAGAGATAGAGACCTAGATCCCTTTTCCGAAAAAGTTGGGGGCCTACGTAAGAATTCGGTGTTAACCAGTTAACTTGACAATAGAGAACACAAAGCTCTCTCTCTTTGTTTCCACGTACCTACGTCCCTTCACTGTATATACCAAATTATATATATGGGCTCCTACCTGTATATATACACACATATCTTTGGACATAGTTTTTTTCTTAAGTTTCAGACAGCAAAACCAAAGCTAAATCATTTGTCACTACTCATAATCCTCTCTATCATTCTCTCTGTGTTCTCCGACACCTTTCGATTTTCTCTATCTAGCTAACCATGTCGAGGATACATCCGGCCGCGTCGTTGAAAGAAGGGGTTCATCATCAGGTGGAAGATGTTCATGTGCCTTCGTCTGTGCTCACCGTGTGGAAGAGATCCAGCATGAGTTTCCAGGGAACCGATGGATTTACAGTGTTCGACGATCGCGGAATTCTAACTTTTCGTGTAGATAATTATTCGAGGAAGAACTGTTGCGTTAGAGGAGGACTTGTACTCATGGATGGAGCTGGAAGAGCCTTGCTAACACTCAAACCCCAGGTAATTATTTGTCATCAAATCCTCCTCTTCATTGCATTATGCATGTTTAGTAACAATATGAATAAATATAATTCAAACTTACATGAGATAACATACGTGAGTTAAATCAGTTGATCAAAATAATACGCTTGTTTCTCTGTATATCATATGATACATGAAAGCTTATCCAAATCCATTTTTGCAATGAACAGATGTTGAGCCTGCAAGATCAATGGAATGCATATAGAGGAGAAGATGGATGTGGAAAGAACCCTAAATCCAGCAGAGTCTTCACCATGAGAAGTGGATCAAATCTTTTTGGCAGCAGAAATAAAAGTGCACCCGCTGAGGTGTTCATGGGAGGGCCCACAAGCTCAAATAGTGCACCAGATTTCATAGTTGAAGGTTGTTTTGGGAGAAGAAAGTGCAAAATTAGAGATTGCAGTGGAGAACTTGTGGCCACTGTGTCCAGAAAACGAGTAAATAATTCGGTCTTGCTTGAAAACGACGTGTTCAGCTTGGTGGTGCAACCCGGATTTGATCTTGAATTAATTATGGGTTTTGTAATTGTTTTGGATCGCATTTGTGGGAAGACATTTACCCCGATCTTGTGTTCTTGATTTACCTTGTGATGTACGAAAATAATCCCATGTAAAACAGGATACTTTTGTACCCCACTGAATCGCATATTTTGTAGAGGAGCCACCACTCCCATTTTCTTGTTACTAAGTAAACAAGGAGTTGGCAAATCTGAATTAGACCAGTTGGCCATGATAATCTGCCGGTCGGTTTGTTCAAACCACAATTTTCATACGTTAACATAGTTCAGATCATCGCTCACTTCTCACTTCGTTAGGAAGAAAGAAATGAGTTCAATCTTTTCTTTCCCCTCTTGGAAAATTAATTTATCTAATATTTCAAGTCAAAATCTTTTCACGCATCATGCAAGTGGCAAGTGATATGTACATGCGAGAGAAGATACGTATACTACCATCTTCCCCAAGCCGAAACTTTTAGGTGTATTTATCCTTAAGGCCAATGGATAGCCTGTTTGTTGATCGATTTATACAGGATGCACATGGCATGATATGGAGGAACGGCTGGTCGTTACAACGCCACACAACATATTATTAACAGTGCCAAACAAATCTATACAGGACAAGTTTTCGACAACGAAAAGAAGTAAACCAAATCCGGAGAGATTACCCCGTAACTTGTTCACGTCTAAGATTATTCCTTTTTTGAGAAAGATATGGCACAGAAGGAAAATCATATTGCACCCGTAGACAAGCTAAATATGTATTTATGTGATAAAAAGGGGCGAGAACTTGCAGACTCCGAAAAGCTTGTCCCGTCCCACCCACCAAACTAGTTTCTCAAGTTCTGGAGGTTCTGGATTGAATCCAAAAGTATCGATCTAAACAACAAAAACATTGCTGCATGACAAGAAGACTCAGGAATCGCGTGTGACGTAGGATCTGTGAAAAACATCATGTGAATGTACCAAAACTCAGCTGTGTCATCTGTGAAGTTAGTAGTGCCAAAATAACAGGTGCACCCAATGACTAGCCATGTATTGGCCTTGGAGATCTACGCCTATCAGTCACCGGAAACATAAGCCTTGCCTTCGTAATACCTTTTCTCACTTGCTGCCTTTTTCTCGTTACGTTTCTGCAGGAAAAGATATAGTGATACGCCATACGTTTGAAGCATGCTAAGCAGATTTAAAACGATATCAACTATAACAATAGTTAAACATAATAATGCTTTATGTTTATAATGTTGGAAATTTTCATTCTACATGATGAGTCCAAATTTGAACAAGAGTATTGCAAGGAAGTTCAGGTATAGGGGCAAACCTGGTATGCTTCATGATTGGATACAATCCTTCGAATTATCGTGGAAGTGGTGATATCAAGCGAGCTATCTAAAACTTTGAAGATGCCCAAACTGATTGGGACTTCATATGGATTGCCTTCTTCCTGCAAAATAAAAATGAGTAAGTAACCAATGCATATTGGCAGCTCCAGAATTAAGCTACAGAAGTAAAGATATCAGTGTTAGGACCGTGTTTTGCAATTTACCTTTTCAAAGTTGCTATTCTCTGCTACTGTTCCGTGGACCACTAAGGAGATGTTAAAGGTTGTGAGCTGCAGCAATAAAACATTCCCCAAAGAACTATATAATTATAAATGTGAACACTGTTTTAAACAAGTGAAGTTCACAAAAATATGGAAAGTAATCAAACGAGATTACTGGTAGACCCCAATTCTAGTTCAAATTACATTAAATGTTGGGAACCCAACTTCCCGAATAAGAAAATTTTGTGCCGAAAAGAAATAACCATAAGGAAACCAGACAAATACAGGAGAAAAATGAAGGCTGACTAAAAGAGCAAATTCAGTACAAATTGGAAGACAAGCTCACCATGTCTTTTGAGATTTCCCATGGAGAACCGATTATAACCTCATCCACATAGCGGCAGGCCAAAACACTTAGGCTTCTTTCGTGAAGGTTCATTATTGGGCGATGTGCTCCTCTATTAGCACTGCAATGCCAATACTAGAAACAGCTATTACCTAGTGGATTTTGAAATCTACTATTTAATTCAATAAAAGGATTTGAACTTGGAAGTGAGAGAAGAAAAAAAAACCTAATCAGAGGTTGCAATAACAAATAAACATCTACACGAGATGGAAGTTCATGAACTGAAGTATTAGTGAAATTTATATAAAGTTTAGGGTTCGATTGCAACCAGGAATTAAAACATTCCCCAACCAGGAATTCAAATAATACATATAAGGTGAGAGCAAAGTTGCATTTTTACGTGACACCAAAATGCACACAGGGCAGGTGCCAACCATAAAGGTAGATTAAGTAAATCAACTTGCATGAAAGATAAACTGATGCTCAGCCAAGTTTTCCAAAGCAGCGACAAGTGACATTACAACTAGTATGCTACTGAAACCCCATTCAATGAGAAAACCTCGAACAATTGGTATAAAGTGACTTATGGATTCATTTGTTTTTCATGTGAAGAGATAATATGCACACGCGTTGCGTGTGCAGGAAGTTCTGTACTACAATTGCATCATTATTATTGGATTTGATTTTTATTAGGGTCAAACTATATACGGTTCTAAAGTAGATTCATGTGATTAAAGGGTTATTGGTTATACAAATTAACATGTGAGAGTGAGAGGAAGATGGAGTTGGTACCTGACAGTCTGATCGGTGTGTATTCCAACAAGAAGAAAATCCCCAAGCTCTCGTGCTTTCCTTAAGATCTAAGAAAAAACAAGAGAAACAGACAAGAAGACCATATAGTAGAATGAACAAAAAACAATCCACATCTAAGAAAAACAGTGCACATGTGTAAGTGTACCTGTGCTGTGTGTTTGTGTGTGTGTGTGCACGTGTGAGAGAGAGAGAGAGGGGTAACAATTATTGGGAATCAGATCAATCTAAATAGTTTGGAAGGATACAGTAAGAGAGTAAAAGATATACAATATATCATGAGAGCAAACTCATGCACATTACCTCCACATGTCCAGCATGAAAAAGATCAAATGCACCATCTATATAAACTATGTGCGCATCCGACTGAGGCCCCTGCGGTCAGGCATAAAGCATTCACTAAAGAGTGACAAAGTAGTAATGCAAGGCCAGCAAGAAAGTGTAGTACTTAAAATAAGTATGCGTTATATAGAAATCGTGAATTGTCTTTCCTTTTTCATATCCCTTGTTTATAAAGACACTTAACTTGGGAATCTAGGTGAGGGATTGAATTAAAAAAAAAGGCTCTATTTCAAACAACTAGTAGGGAAACAGTTATGTAGAAAACATTACCTTTCCGTTTGAAAACTGAACAATTCTCCGAGATGTCGGTAGGAAATGAGACACACGGGTTCCACTTCCAGATCCACCATCTTCGAACTTCTGACTGTGACCGTGGCTGAATTGTCTTTGCAAGGAAGAGTGATGTTGGTTCTCATTAATAGATCTCTCTCTTACACAGAGAAGCATACGACCTATACACGGAATTATGAAATAACAAAATTAGACTAACAAATTCAAACTGCCACAATAACAGAACTAAACAACCGTAACTCTATACAGAACATCAGTATTTAATCAGCTCCTCTCCTAGAAATAGAACTAACCAACAATGTCGGTGCTGGAGACGCCTTCTGTCCGTTTGATCTGCTTGTAGCGGCCGGCCTTCTTCGCAAGAGCATAAGCATCAGTCCCATCAGGAAGCACACATGGGTCATCCCCATGAATGATATAGTCTATTTTGTATTCATCAAAAAGCTTCTTCATGAACTCTTCGGTTATAGCATAAGGTGCATCCGGAATCACCTCATCAACCCATTTCAAAGCATTAACCATAATCATCCTAATTAACAAGGTAATTAGCTAAACCACAGATTCACATAACCCATAATTATGAAGCTAGTCAGCTGATTAACACAAAAAGTTGGTACCTTTCGTTGAGAGGAGTCACAGGGGGGCCTTTATTGACGATGATTTCGGCGTCGCTGACGACTCCGACCACCAGTTGGTCGCCGAGGGCACGCGCCTGACGGAGTGCGTTGCAGTGGCCGTAGTGCATCATGTCGAAGCAGCCGTCCATGTAAACCCGGACAGGTCTGTTCTTCTTCCTCCGCCATGGAAGTCCCAAAGGAAGCTGAGGTCCGCCGCGTTCTTCTGAGCCCAGAAGCGAAACCCCGACGCCGACCCCCACCGCCACCACCACTCCGCCGACGAGACACGTGGCTACAAACCTCGCCCAGCTCCGCGCGTTCTCTGAGTTCCCATCTTCCAAACCCATCTCGAAGCTTCTGAAATTTTCCAAATCAAATCAAAACGAAAGCGATTGCTTCAGTCATTTGATTCAACCGAACATTTCCTTTGGCGTATCGAATCGAAAAATCGAAGAAAGTTGGCAACTTTTTTATTTGCAATTGTTGGGTTCTATTCGGGGGTTCCCCTCACTTCTCTCTCTCTCTCTCTCTCAATTTTCAATTTTTCTTTCTGTGCGGCGGGTGATTCTTGGGCTAGGCTTAATGCGCTGTGTTTCTTCGCCGTTGGATCAAACATGGACGGTTTGAGATTTTGGATTGAGGTAAAATAGTTTCGCGTAGAAACGGGTTATGTGAAACCCATATTTCGCAGACCCATCTCTTTCTCTCTATCCGTCTTTCACATCTTTGTGCACCCAAATTCTCCATATCTGCAATCCTTGTCGGCCTTTTTCGTTTCCGAGTCAAAGATGATTCGAAGCTGACGAAACCGGTGATACTGATCGAGTATGCTTTGTTTGCACGTGTATCTCAAGGGTTGCAACTTTTGGATTGAATTGGACTTGTAGTACCTGTGGTTTCTGGTGCACTAACAGTAGGTTTTGTTTTCTTCATGAACATAAATCTCCTCAGTTTGCTTCATAAAATCCATATACATACATATTCATTAAGCAATAACAAAAGGAATACCAAATGTGTAAACCACTACTAGTGCAAGTGTGTCCACATACATTTTTTACAAAGAGATGTCTGAACTAAGCTTACTTAATATTAATCTCTTGGACATGCTTATTCGATATGGAATACAACATTGTGTAATTTTTCAGAACAAACCCCTTGTATATATTGATAACAATATAGAAGCATAAGGAAAGTAAATCAAATCAAGAAGACAATAGTGTATTAAAAACGAAGACCCATATGACAAACGAGAATGCTTTGAATGATATGTTTATTCTTCTAAAAAAGAAGCATTAGTATACAATCTTAATCATAATCAAATAGGGAAAAATAATTACAGGATATTACAAAGAGATTTCTTCCAAATTACACGGGATTCATCCTAAATTAGGAAATCCTAAATTATAGGAAACAATACAAGTCAAAACTCCCCCTCAAGTTGGTGCATATATGTTACACATGCCCAACTTCTCTAGAAACTTAGAGAACTTTTCACTAGAAACTGCTTTGGTGAGAATGTCAGCTATTTGATCTTCCGTTCTGATTAGAGGCACTTCAATTATTTTACCTTCTATATTTTTTTTTAATAAAGAACCTGCCAACCTTTACATGCTAAGTTCTATCATATTGCACTAGATTATGAGCAATATCGCAAGCAACCTTATTACCACAAAACAACTTCATCGGTTGACTATGTTTGATACTCAGCCAAGTTTTCCAAAGTAGTGACACGTGACAAGGTTCTATTGCAGCTAGTATGCCACTGAAAACCCATTCAATGAGAAAAGCTAGAACAATTGGTATGTATTGGGATAAGTTCCTCTTAAGGAAGGAACTTCATTTGAATTCGATGCATTCAATATATATATATATATATATATATATATATATATAGGGCCAAGAACTTGTGCCAAACAGATGAGAAATGGCGAATCAGTTTTATGTTCAATGGATTTAGAGAACTGCCAAACGGTTAGACATTTACATGTCTGCAAAATTTGAAAGATTTAAGTCTTCAAGCAGTTCCTTATTTGAGATATTGGAAGATTAAGTCTTCAAATTATCCTGCAAAATAAGAGACAATGTCATAGGAAGTGTACATACACTTGCATGCCGGCCTAAAGACGTGCATTCAAAATTTGTCATGGCAACCAATGAGTTTGTTATATCATGGTTGCTCATGGAAGAAAGATTTTGTGCTTATCTTAAAAGACACGTGCATTTTTTCTCACCATCATTTAGTGTGGTGTATAATCACCACTCTATTTATCACCGTTAGATGAGTTTGAATTTTGAGACCTGTGCTTATCCACTACACAAATCTTGAAATTGAAACTCATTCAACGGTACTAAATAGGATAGTGAATATACACCACACTAATGGTGGTGAGCAAAAATGCTCCCTTTAAAATGAGATCAAATCTTCTGTACCCAAATTTGGTGTGGCCTCTCTGTGACCCCAATAAGTGATTGACACATATTAAATTCATAACAACAAAATTTAGAAAAGTTAAGATAATAACTACGTGTCAATCATTTATTGGGGCCACAGAGAGGCCACACCAAATTTGGGTGCAGAAGATTTGATCTCCCTTAAAACACTAGTAAGGCTTTAAGGCCTAAGAAGATAGAATAGCTTCATATGTTTCTACTAATCTCATGCATTTCAACAATCACAATTATGAGAGAATTGTGAGCGTGACTTAAATGTCATTAATGTTGTGGCCTATATTTAGTAGAGAGGTGTAGCAAAGGGAAGAGAAAGAGATTGGAGAATACACTTGAGAAATTGTGTGTTTATTCCCTAGTCCTTGTGCCTTTATTTATAGTAATTAGGAGGAAAGAAACTTGCTATCCAAGTAATACAAAGTATATTAGAAAATATCTTTTAGATCCCAAAGGATTCCTATTTTATCTCTACTTAGGATTTACATAATCACATATTGATAAGAAGATATGTCACAACACTCCTCCTTGAGTGTGTAAATACTCAAGTAGATGGCGCATCAAATCTTCAGGCAAATGTAGAAGCAGTTGATGAGGTTGTCTCGTCTAGTCTTCACATGTAGCAAATGCGAGTCTCAAAACAAGATGAAGAATGCATGGGGTAGTAAAACTCATAAAACCTCGATATGGCAAAACCCAAGGTGGGACAAAAGCTCATAGTTAAAATAGAAAAATGAGAAGTTGCATTAAGTTAAAACTATACATCTTCTGGACGCAAGTAGAATAGCTCACAAGGGTATGACCAACCCAGAATGGGTGCTTTGTGAAAACCTAGTTAGGTAGCAAAAATCCAGTGGGAAAAATGCTCCTAATTGTAGGAAAAATAGTACATTAAGGCCAAATGAGTATACTTCTAGATACTCCATCTGAGTTTGACAAAACTTCCAAATGAAACTACAAGCATCGCAAATGAGAAAGTTATGCATACCAATTCCTTGGACAAGTTTTTGGAAGGTTGACTTTGGCAGTGACTCCGTGTAGATGTCGGCAAGGTTGTCTGGGATTGGACTGCTTGACTTTAATCTTTTAATGTTCATGCTGATGTAGACACAACATGCTTGGTGTTGACTTGTTGGATGTATCATGATCTGATCGATACATACAACGTTGTTTTCATGGATTGTTGTTGCGACTCAATGATGGATGAAAATCGTAGGGATTTTGAATATGCTCAACAAGAGTTCTCGACCATATTTCTCACGTGATGAGACATAATGAGTCTTGGAAAAATACAAAGGTTTTGCAACAAAAAAGTTTATCTGGTTGACCTCAAAGATATTGTGGTGTTCCTTAATGGTAAAGACATAACCATGCGGGAACGTACCTTGTGCGATTAGACAGATGGTCTGATTTAGCAAATCCCACAAGGTAAGCATCATTCCAAAGATCAAGGGGGTGTGATCTATTCTGAGATGCATAAGGATGTATATGCTTAAATCCGTAGTAACGGAAAAACGTCTTTAACACCAAATTTGGTGGTGGCGTGTAGGCGCAGTGCTACTTTATGCCAAAAGATTATCAGCACATAAGATGTCTGATTCCAGTGCATTTGAGCTAAGTACAACAAACGTCAATGGTACTTAGATATGACTGCCTCATGTTCCAATATATGGAACTTTATGCTCTATACCCTCCGTAAAAGTCTCATTTGCATCTAGCATACAGACGATCAAAGTATACTTAGACGTAACACCTTCTAGATTTAGTTCGAGTGGTGGACCAAAATACCATCAGAACTAGCTTGAAACTTCAAGTCGAGGTAATGTCGAGTTCTCCCAAGATCATTCATCTTAAATTCTGACTTTAGGTGCGAGTTAGTATTCTCAACTCTAGCAATTTTAGATTTTGTACACTCAGGAGCATATATCCCTAACCGATCAAATATTCACTTAGACGGGTATACCACATCTGCTCAGATAGTTCTGCATCTACAAAGTGAAAGCCTCTTAAAGAACCGATAGGATGTTCTTGTGGTCTAGAACAATTTGAATCAGCACATGTAAGTCATATGGAAATTCCATGTAAGTTCGTATCAGAATCCTAGAGATACTACAACCACTTTTGTAATGTTGCAATCAATTACATGGCGTATCAGAGAAACCTTGTGCCACAAGGCGTTATTTGTAGTATTTCATTCATCTCATTCTTCATCAATTGATTCTTCTAGTTGACTAATCAGTTCTACGTTGACATTAATCAACGGAACATGGTTCATTATTGTCGCTTTTCATTTATGTCAGTAGTTACCATATAAATGAAACATCATCTATGATAATCTCATGAGATAAAAAGGATTGAGATAGCAATCGAGGGGCAGATTTGTTCGTGCCATGTTCCTCCAATTTTAGGGAAGTGAATCCTTGAACCGAGTGATCTACCACACTTCTGGCGTAAGACAGATTGATTGGCTAACCGCCAATGTGCGAGAGTCGGCCGTAGTAGTGGCGTTCTTGCTATCGGGACGAAGGTCCGTTGTACATTTGGTACACATCTTTGCAGACACATTTGCAGCTGGTATATGTGATATCGTCACTTTTGCTAGATCAGAGAAAATGTCTAGTTATACTCTGAAGATCTAGATTAGAATTGAGATGAGACATAGTGGGGACGTCCACAATAATTTGCATCATTCTTGAGGAACATTGAAGTTCTTATCTCCCCCTAACGACGAGAAAATTGTCTAATAAAAGTGACAATCCACAAAATGAGCGGTAAAGAGATCGCTTGGCGAAGGTTCTTAGTAACGAATATTAGGAGAATCATAACTGACATAGATTTCCATCCTTCCCTGAGGATCCCTTTTTTCTTTTGTACGTAAGGGCGGCTCAAAATGGCATATAAACTGCATAACCAAAGATGTGCAGATTCAATATGTTTGGTTCGAATCTATTAACCAACTAACACACACTTTATAAGGTTAGGTCATGATGGACCTCAGGCGGACATGGTTGCTTGCAATATTGCATGGCCCCAAGCAAAGATCGAGAACTTTGGAACGTATGACCAATCGATCGCACAATCATTTGAAGGTGTTTAATGAATGCTTCTGCTTGGTTGTTCTGGCTGGGTCGTTCTAGGTATGAACATAGGGTACTTGATGTTCAACTTCAACCGACATGCAATATCCATCAAAAGTTAAAGTTTTTGATGTAAATTCTCCAACTTATCAAATCAAATAAATTTGATCAAATAATCAGGGTGGTGAGCCCTGAGCTTGTTAATCTAAGCCACCAGTGTAGAGAATGCAGCTTGTGGACAACAACCACACGTGTGACAAACGTGTAGAGGCATCAACCGATACTATAAAGTATATAAAGTATCTAAATAGTCCGCAAAGTGGTTGAATTAGTAAACTGATATTGATCCATATTTTAAATTGAAGATCAAAATTTTTCATTACATTCTTATAGGGTTGAGGAGTGTAGTTGTAAAAAATTATTAAAATCGGAGCTAAAATAACCGTTAAATTGTGATTTTTCGTTTATAACCGTTTAAAACTTTTGTTTCGTTATGTAATCTTTGAATGTTTGTTTTTTACAATTTTTTACATATACAATCTCGAAGTGTGTACAAATAAATTTGACGGTTGGATCGTTGAAAAACATTTCGTAGAATGCGTATCGCATCAAAACGGTAGATTAAACAAACACTTAGAGTTAATGTTATACTTCCCCATCAAGTATAAAATAAGATTTTGTGGTATCCACTAGTGTAAATATTTTAAATTGAAGATCAAATTCATTCAATGCATTCTTATAGGGTCGAGGAGTGTAAATGTAAAAAATAATTAAAATCGAAGTTAAAATAACCGTTAAATTGTGATTTTTCGTTTGTAACCGTTGAAAACTTTTGTTTTGTTACGTAATTTCTGATTGTTTATTTTTTGTGATTTTTTACGTATGCGATCTCGGAGTGTGTACAAACAAGTTGACGGTTAGATCATTGAAAAAAGTTTCATAGAATGTGTATCGCTTCAAAACGGTAGATTAAATAAACACTTAAGAGTTAATGTTATACTTCCATTAAGCATAAAATAAGATTTTATGGTATCCGCTACTGTAAATATTTTAAATTGAAGATCAAATTTATTCATTACATTCTTATAGGGTTGAGGAGTGTAACTGTAAAAAAATCATTAAAATCGAAGCTAAAATAACTGTTAAATTGTGATTTTTCGTTTATAACCGTTGAAATTTTTTATTCCATTACGTAATATTTGAATGTCTGTTTTTTATGATTTTTTACGTATGCAATCTCGAAGTGTGTACAAATAAGTTTGACGGTTGGATCGTTGAAAAAAGTTTCGTAAAGTGCATATTGCGTCAAAACGGTAGATTAAACAATCACTTTAAGTTAATATTATACTTCCATTAAGTATAAAATAAGATTTTGTGGTATCTACTAGCGTAAATATTTTAAATTGAAGATCGAATTCGTTCATTGCATTCTTATAAGGTCGAGGAGTAGCTATAAAACAATCATAAAAACCAGAGCTAAAATAACCGTTAAATTGTGATTTTTCGTTAATAACCGTCGAAAACTTTTGTTTCGTTACCTAATCTCTGAATGTTTTACAGTTATATTATGGAAACTAGTTTCATAGAATGCATATCTCTATTACATTTGCCTAAATTTTGAAGTGGGAAAAGTAATTTGTCCATTGATTAGATAATATTTAGTTTGTGTGATGACATTTTCATTATACAATTATCTTTTTGTTTCTTTACCGCATACTTTACATGAGTTATTATTTATTAAACCAAACAATTATTTATTTAATTTTTAAAAATGTATTCTTTTTAAATACATATTATTTATTTATTTATTAAATTAAACAATTATTATTTTATTTTTTCATAACCTAATGGAAAGTGCACAAGCATGATCCTCGTAGGGTCTGGGTTCGAGGGTTGGTATCCTGTGAATTCGATGTATTTTATGTCGGTTTTTATTTAAAAAAATGTTTTTGTATGTTTTAATCAACAGTCATGAATTTTTTTTCAAAATAAAACCCCTCTATCTCTTTCTTGAGTCGGTGTCTTCTCCCTTCCCCCTTCTCTCCTCTCCTCATTTCCTTCTCCTTCCCTTCTCCCCTTCTCCTTCTTACCTCAATCACCATGGATGAACAATTTGAGAAGCAACATTTCGAAGTCAGTACATTTTGAATTATTTGTATTACGTTCAGTTTGTGTTTTAAATTTTGATTATGTTATTAAATCGAGTTTGTATTTTGAATCTTAACTTGAGATACCTTATCAAATATTATGCATAAATTGAAAATTGGTCTTTGTTTAGGGCTTTTATGTAGGTTTTGTTTTTGTAAATATACATCACTAATGTTTTTTTGTTATTAACAAGGAGCAACCTGATTCGGTATGCAACCTCTTCAATTTGGAGACACGGAAACTTGTGTTGTCCTTGGACTTTCAATTTGCCCAGGAACTTGAAAAATCTTGTCCACTTAAGACATCTGGAGCTAGATGAATTTTTCTGGTTCAAGACCTTAATGTTGCCACGAAGCTTGGGGTGTCTAACCAGTCTGCACAACTTGCACAAATTTTCGGTTTGTCTTTTCTTTTCTTTTTCAAAAATATTTATCAGTCTTTCTAATACCTTTCTTGTTGTTGGGAGTCAAACTTCTGTCCAACTCATTATGCTTTATTTTATTTTCTTTGCTTCAATTTCAATTAGGGCTGGGCACGGGCCGGGCCGGGCCGGGCCTAAATTTGGAGGAACCTGGCCCTACCCGTTTTAATATGTAACGGGCCGGGGCGGGCCGGGTAGAAGGATTTTGATTTTAGGAACCGGACCTAACCCGGCCCATTTGAAACGGGTCGGTTCGAGACGGGTCCACGGGTTCAATTACTCTTTTTTTTTCTTTTTTTTTTCGGTTTTGGAACGGCACCGATCTGCATGTTATGGAATGCATTTGATCCCCAAGCAGGACTCTAGCAGGTTTGAATGGGATCTTATCCTGCTTGGGAGAAGTGTTCTCCCAATCAATAATTTTCTCAACATCATTACTCTTCACTTGAAACTCATCAAAGTTACGAATAGCGGAATCGAGAAGGATCTTAATCGAGAATGGTAGCTTCTCTGCAACATATAACACCAATACCATAGGAAATTTCACCACAAATTTTCACACTTTCAAGTTAAATAAACAAAATTAACACTTTGTTTCCCTGTAGTAATCCAAAAGCAACTACTTTCCAAAAACACAAACCACAAAGATTCCAACTTTCTACTCATTTCCCACACTTTCTCGGCAACCAAACAGAAAATACAGTAAAACTAATCAGAGAAACAAACAAACCGATTCTGGGATCGTTAAGAGCCAGGCAAGCTGTAGTATTTGTCAAATTCGCCGCCGTCCGGCTTCTCTAGCGCCGTCAGTATCTTCTGAAACGGATTCGCCGCCGCTGAAACCCCCCCCCCCCAAAACATCAAAAATTAAAACAAAAAACCAAAAAATAAGCAAATAAAAAGCTCCGATCAAGAAAAATAAATAAATAAAAGATTAAGCTTGTGGATAGTGACTGTACCCATTTAGCGATAAAGATCCGAGCTTTCAGTTTCGATTTAATTCGAACTCGGGCTGACGATTCGAGAGAGTGAAGTGAAGGAGGAAGGGGAAACACTTGACAACGTTATCTGTACTACATGCAGCGCAGGGGTCGATTCTTGAGGGTTGTTGAGCTCCGGAGGTGGTGATGGAGGTGAAGTCGGCAACTACGAGACTGAGTCCGACGACGAGTCTCCGTACGAGGCAATCGGGGCCTTTATTCCAGTGACACTGTGACGGAGTCGAAAGGGAAAGAGATGGAGCGAAAGGGAAAGAGGAGCGAGAGAGAGGGATAGAGATTAGAGAGGCGGCTGAGACTTGAGAAAGTGATGATTCTGGAACTTGCTTGGACTCGGGTAGACCTAGGTAGAAACTAATGGTTGTGATTGAATGACATGTTATCATTCAATCTTAGCCGTCTATTATAATTAGAAACGGGTCGGTCCGGGTACCCGTTTTTCTAAGTATCTGGACTCGGCCCGCCCCGTAAATGAAACGGGCCCGCCCCGGCCCGCCCCGTTTGTTTTCTAAAATATTAAGAATCGGCCCGTACCCGCCCCGAACCGTGATTACCCGCCCCGACCCGCGGTTCCTGTACCCGTTTGCCCACCCCTAATTTCAATAACTCATTCCGCTTTATTGCACTTTCGCCCATGTGATTTTGTCATTGTTAAATGACCATTTTGACTTTTAATGAAACACACCATGACGTCAGATACATACAAACATGATGGTTTCATCAAAGCATTGTTTGGTAAAATACATAATTAAGTGCATCTAATTATGTTAATCTTTTTTTTTCTTTTTTCCATTCATTAATTGTCAGTGCACACACAATGCATTGTTTAGTGAAAGCTTCCAAAGTGTGCCAATTTCATGGCATATTTGTATAAAATGCATGTGTAGTTCACCCATGGCTTGATTGAAGACAAAGGGACAAAACATGGGAACAATCTTATTCAACTAGCTATCCAGCCAGTTCATTCAGTGTCTTGCAAGTTGACATTGAAACCAAACCCTATCTGTGGAATATAAGGTCATTTGCCATTAGATCACAACCGCGTCTGTTGTTGTTGTTTTTTTTTTTTTTAAACTAATAATATTATCTGACCGTTTTAATTTCTTTTGTTTGTCTGGTTTTTCAAAATGGACAGTGCAGTAGCAGAATTTCACCCCAACACTAAAAAATGATGATGTTTTTTTTTGTTAATGTATATGAAACAATATTTATGCTATTTGTTTGCCATGTAAATATCTCTCTAATCTGAACTTCATAATATTTTTTGCCTGTACATAGATCAGCACTTACCAATTTTTTGTATTGAAATGTTTGTTGCGCTTGAAGGGTGATTCCAAGTGTTAAAATCAAACACGTCTGTAATATTTTTTGTCTGTATATAAATTAACAACTTTTAGCCTTTTGTATCTGGATTCTACGACTTAAACATTTTTTTATAACCCTTTTGCGAACTCTCTATTTTTGATGCTATTAGTATTTTATCATGCCATTTCCACATCTTCTCAGCATGGTGTTAAGTATAATTTCCCAGCTGCAGTCGTTTTGAATCAGCGTTCAACCATGTTGTGGTAAGGCCTCTTTTCTTGATATGTCTCTCTTTTCATTTATTTATTTGGGTAAATTACACCATTACCCATCAGGTTTGAGATCTATTACAACCCCATATAACATCTTTAAAACATTTCACTTTCATACCTCAAGTACTATTTTATTTCAATTTCATACCTCCGTTACATTTTCCATCCATTGATTCGTTAAGTGCTGACGTGGCTACCAACTGTGTGCCACGTGGTAAAAAAAAATTTAATTTTTCTTTTAAAACCTAAAAAATTTCTTCCCTTCTTCTTGCAGTCGCTTGGGGGTGAGGGGGTGGGGAGGGGGTTCAACTTTTTTTTTTCTTTTCTTCTTCGTCTTCTTCTTTCTTCTTTCTTCTTTCTTCTTCTTCTTCTTCTTCTTCTTCTTCTTCTTCTTCTTCCCTTCTTCTTGCAGTCGCTTGGGGGTGAGGGGGTGGGGAGGGGGTTCAACTTTTTTTTTTCTTTTCTTCTTCGTCTTCTTCTTTCTTCTTTCTTCTTTCTTCTTCTTCTTCTTCTTCTTCTTCTTCTTCTTCTTCTTCTTCTTCTTCTTCTTCTTCTTCTTCTTCTCTTCTTCTTCTTCTTGCAATGCAGTTGCTAGGGGGTGGGGAGGGGGTTCAAATTTTTTTTCTTTTCTTCTTGTTCTTGTTCTTCCTTCTTCTTCCTTCTTCTTCTTCTTCTTTCAGATCTGGTCGCTGGGCTTTTTTTTTTCTTTTTTTTTGGGTGTAAAAATTTAGATTTAAAAAAAATAAATTAAAAAATAAATTTTGTTGCCACGTGGCACACAATTGGTAGTTACGTCAGCATTTAACGGATCAATGGATGGAAAATGTAACGGAGGTATGAAAGTGAAATGTATTAAAGATGTTGTATGGGGTTGTAATAGACTTCAAACCTGAGGGGGTATGATGTAATTTACCCTATTTTTTTTTTTTCTGATTTACATATAAATTTTACATTTAAATTCTCATTTTGCCATGCTGCAGATTTTGTCTTCGTAATCAGATGTTTCATATTGCCGTTTGGTTTTGTTCTTCTTCACTTTCAACAACCGCCATTGTTTATTTAAGGTATATAATCCGTTCAGCCATTTAGTTTTCAATATCTCAAATATGTTGCATTGTTAATTTTCTGTTACTTTCGTTGTTGCCTCGCTTTTTGTTTTCTTTCCTTTTCCCCCCTTTTTATCTGTTTCTCTTTCACTTTTGTTGAACCCATCGTCCTCTGTTTGTAATCTTTCATTGAATAAACTTAATCACCCGATCTATTCTCAACCAATATATTTTGTTTTTAACTATTTTAACCAGTTTGATCTTAAAGTCTTTAGTGTTGACCCCAACATATTATTTTTCATTTTTTGCACATTGGAACCAAACTCGATTGCTGGTAAAAAGATATAAGACCTTGAACTACACCATGTATCAAATGTTAGTCAATAAATAATTACAAAAGTAACTTCGTCATGGGCTACAATCATATCCAACATTGTTCCGTCATTGTTACCAACCTTTAGAACCAAATTTAGCATCAATATGTTTTACCTCTTTGTCTAAATCTTAACCAATGGCGGTTACAATTTTGTATTAATCGCCGTCGTCTTTTGCCTACCTTATCATATGTGAAACGATTATATTTTGCACTCATTGTTATTTATTGGAAACAATATTTGTATCTCTCTATATTCAATCATTTGTTTTTTTTAATGGAATTTGTTGTTTGGTCATTGCTCTAATTGGCTTTGATGATTTTGGTTTCCAAAATAGTTACTTAATTTGATCATTGCTTATCCCTATAAATCTCCCTTAATAGCCTTTGCCAATAAGACTTACGACCCAAATGTTGATAAGATATCAGTACTCACTATCATAAACTCCTATTATTCTAAATTTTGTGACACTATTAATTGAACCAAACCAGGAATACTATAAAATTCTAATTACATCGCACTGTGTTTCTAGATCTTCCAAGCGTATTTGAAGTGTTCTCACCACAACTTCTGTTGTATCCCAATCCCTCTCCCCCTTTAAACAAACAAGTTACAACTTTAAGGATGTGTTACTGAATTGCTTATCAAGAAAGAGTTAAAGGTATTGATTGTTGTTTACATTCATGTCATCATGCATCTGTTTTCCATTGTTTTTCACTTAACTTGCAACTTTAGTGTACTCGTGTCAATATTAGTACTAATTAGAACATCAATTCTCCAACTACATTCTTTTGAGTAGTATTAAACCTTTTGTTACATTATAGTGCTGCTCTTACTCCTCCAGATGTTCATTTTAGTGTGTTTGAGTTGAGAACCTTACATTCTGTTACATTTGAGAAGTAAACTTAAGTTGATCAAAAGACAATGGTTATCAAACAGGATCTTAATTTCTGCATAAATGAGTTATAATGTGGTCTTGCCATTATCAGAGGAATATTAATTGGAATTAAACAGGTTACTAAATGGTGCAACACAGATTAAGCCACTTTGAGAAAGTGAGCTGCCATGTGTTATAGGCAGTAATTTAAACTTTAGTGTACTCGTGTCAATATTAGTACTAATTAGAACATCAATTCTCCAACTACATTCTTTTGAGTAGTATTAAACCTTTTGTTACATTATAGTGCTGCTCTTACTCCTCCAGATGTTCATTTTAGTGTGTTTGAGTTGAGAACCTTACATTCTGTTACATTTGAGAAGTAAACTTAAGTTGATCAAAAGACAATGGTTATCAAACAGGATCTTAATTTCTGCATAAATGAGTTATAATGTGGTCTTGCCATTATCAGAGGAATATTAATTGGAATTAAACAGGTTACTAAATGGTGCAACACAGATTAAGCCACTTTGAGAAAGTGAGCTGCCATGTGTTATAGGCAGTAATTTAGTTTTTTGCATTTGCATCTTTTTGATTTTTCCTTACGTTGAGTCCTGCCACATTAACTCTATTATCCAACTAACGTTTATAATTACCTTGGATAGTTCTATACTAAACTAAAGGAAACAACCCAAATAAGTCTTTCCATCACGATCGCCCAGTCCACCAAAAGCCTCCAACTTGAAAGCAAATGGGCAAAAAACTAGAGGTTGGTTGCCTGCAATCTAAACTCCCAATAGTTAGGCTTTAAATTTGTCAACTTTTGGATTTTTCAATTAAACCGACCCCAAGTGGATAAGGCTTGGTTGTTGTTGTTGTTCGATTTTTCAGTTAATTGTTTGGTTTGGTCGGTACTAGATAATGTGTGATCCTGATGAAAGGATTAACAAGTTAGCAGTTGAGGTTATCGAGAAGGCCACTCAGGTTTCAAGACTCACCTTGTTCTCCTCTTGTAAGGTAATAATTGCATTATGGGGTGTGATATCCACACACCCCTTTTTACTTCTCTCACAACTTTTTAGATTTCGGCCTTCGAATCGGAAGAATTGAAGAAGATCTAATGGACAGAAAGTAATAGGGATGTGTGAGAAGTAAAAAAGGGTGTGTGGATAGCACACCCCTTGCATTATTTGTTATCTCAATTAGGTTTTCAAATTTGTGTCTTAAATATTACTTATGTTCGAATATATTTTTTGGTGAACTAAATTTATTGAGTTATCTGAATACATCTTAAATCTCATTGCTTGGTCCACAATTCATGAGTCTCACCTGAAGGCTGCTTTTAACGATGTTCACAGTTGCAGTTCTATTAGCACTAGGTGGATCATAAAGTCAATTCTCTGCGAATTCCGTTGGCAATCACTTTCAGTATATTCTCTATCTTCTTCAACCTCAGTTTGATTTTAATTAAAGCAGAGCATGCCTTAAGTTCCAACCAGTATGTCGGTCTATATGCCCAAAAATATTACGGTCAGTAATGCCATTAGCATGAAACTTTATCTACGACATGAAAATGTATGGCCTATTTTATAAGCATTCAATATCGTTAATTTTTAGTTTTCATTTTTGTCTTACAGATGAAGTAGAAATACATGGCAAAATGAGATGGCTTGATTGAAACAGTCATTACTCTTCTTTCTGCAGCCTCATTGCCTCTGAAATTTTAATTGAATCTAAAAGTGGCTTTGTGCCCAAGAATTCAACATAAAAACACACCCAACAACTAATCTAGCAATTAATTACTCAAAAGAACAACAGAAAGCTTACGTAGTGGCAAAATCTAGATGGCCATTTCTTATGCTTGAAAAACAGTGCTTCTATGAGTAGATTGAACCCCTTATAATCTTTTATTTCGAACGACAAATTGTCCTCCTTCCAAGAGAGGCCTTCTCTGGTACGAGGATCTGTTATGGATTTGGCGAGCATGACATACAGCTTGTGGATAAAAGTTGAAGTTCCCATTGGAATCCCCCAAGTTGCAGGCGACGATTCGTCGATCTTGAATTTGGCCAAATTCACCATTTGAACAGGGATTTCAATGTCATGGGTGTTCAGTGAGCAGTTAATCACACCTTCCGTGGCAAAATCCACCATTTGAACAGGGATTTCAGTGTCATGGGTGTTTAGCGAGTAGTTGATCACACCTTCTATTGAATTGGATGTGAATTAGGGGAATTTCGGATGTGAATTTGGGGAAATTTGGGGAAGGAAAGTGTTAGGGTTTAGGCAGTCGCTTGGAAAATCGGAAATGTGAAGTCGCGGCTCGACTGTGAGACTTTCAGCACGTCACGCCGTCGTTTGCCTCACTTGGATTGTATTTTACCAAGACACTGAAAGTCTCATAGTCCAAGTGAGGCAAACGACGGCGTGACGTGCTGAAAGTCTCACAGTCGAGTTGCAACTTCACATTTTTGATTTTCCAAGCAACTGCCTAAATGCTAACACTTTCCTTCTCCGAATTTCCCCTAATTCACATCCAATTCAATAGAAGGTGTGATCAACTGCTTGCTGAACACCCATGACACTGAAATCCCTGTTCAAATGGTGGATTTGGCCATGGAAGGTGTGATCAACTGCTCACTGAACACGCATGACACTGAAATCCCTGTTCACATGGTGGATTTGGCCAAATTCAAGATCGACGAATCTTCACCTGCAACTTGGAGGATTCCGATGGGAACTTCAACTTTTATCCACAAGCTGTATGTCATGCTCGCCAAATCCATAACATATCCTCGTACCAGAGAAGTCCTCTCTTGGAAGGAGGACGATTTGTCGTTCGAAATAAAAGATTATAAGGGGTTTGATCTACTCATGGAAGCACTGTTTTTCAGGCATAAGAACTGGCCAACTAGATTTTGCCACTACGTAAGTTTTCTGTTGTTCTTTTGAGTAATTAATTGCTAGATTAGTTGTTGGGTGTGTTTTTATGTTGAATTCTTGGGCACAAAGCCACTTTTAGATTCAATTAGAAATTTCAGAGGCAATGAGGTTGCATAAAGAAGAGTAATAGCTGTTTCAATCAAGCCATCTCATTTTGCTATGGAGTGTATATGTGTTGAATGCAACACTTTACTAATGAACTCACCACCACCATATTGTAAAAGCAGTCATGTTTGAGCTGGGTTTTTTAATTGGCCCCTATCACCTTTGATCCTTTTCATGAATTTCAGCTGTTAAAATGAAATTTTAGGGAGAGAGGAGGGGGGGGTTTAAGGAGGGAGGGAAGGAAAGACTATACAGTTGACAAATCAGGTAGTCATTCTTCTTCTTTTACCTTCTTGCTTGTCCTGCTTAGCAAATGGTCATAATTATTTGGAGAGAGAGAGAGAGAGAGAGAGAGAGAGAGAGAGAGAGAGTTGAATTTCAAGAGGCAGAGATAGGTTGCCTCAGATCCAGGGAAGTGTAAGTTAATATGGTGGAAAAAAAGTTGCTTTCTTTGGTAGGGTTGGGTTTTCCTGTGATTCTTGGAGCTTTGCCTTTGTTGGGTTTCTTTCTCATGACCCCCTTTTTTCTTTTTTCTTTGTTGTGTTTAGATAAGGGGTTGGTTCTAAATTTAATCTGATTTTTAAATTTTTTTTCTAATTAATTGGAAATATATGCATAGAACTGAACAAAAATTCCAAAAAACTTCAGATTTATTCACAAGTGGATAGATCCAACAATCACTCTCATTTGGTCACTTGTCGATTAACCTTGGTCAAGAGTTGAAACGATGGCGATGGTGCAAATTCTTCATAGTCATCTGTCCATTGGTGTTCGTAGTCTTGTTAAGCACAGTTCATGGGTGGATATTATCAGTAATATGGTGATTTATGTCTGTTAGTTTTCAAGTTGTAAGTATAAATTTCATGGGTGGATATTATCAGTAATATGGTGATTTATGTCTCTTAGTTTTCAAGTTGTAAGTATAAAGTTCATGGGTGTTCGCAGTCTTGTTAAGCACAGTTCATGTTGGTAACCATGTAATCAGTAATATGGTGATGTATGTATAACGATATCGATTTTTAGTCTCTGTTAGTCTTCAAATTCTTCATCTTTCTCAATTCTTCATTGTTCTTTGATTTTTTTCAACGTAGTTAATAATTGATTGCTAATTTTTTATTTTATTTTTTATGCCAACTATAGGGGATCAAATGCAAGTTCAATCACCCATCATTGCAAAGAGGGCAGCCGAATTGCCTTTCTCAATTCAACATGATTACGAACAAAGTTGCGAGTATAAAGTTACTTCCTAATTTGTTAAATTCATATTGATTCTTTTGAAGGCGGAAAAAACTAATATGTAATAAGAAGAGTAGTTTTTGTTTGAAAATGATTAGTTTACATTTGGTACTTTTATACAATTGGGAAAGGAAAGCTTTGTTCTCAAATGACGAACAATGGAAAGCTATCAACCACTAACAAGTACAAAACTGATTAGCAGAATGTTTAACAACTAATACAACTTGCTCCTATTGCTTAGCTAACTGTTTAATATGTTAAATCTGATTCTTTTGCAGCCAGCATGGGTGAGGGAGAGGGATCCGCCAACTGAGAGGCGGAGGTGGACTATCTAGGTACGAAAATGGGAAAAAGCCACATCCTTCTGTGGGAGGAGTGTGCAATTGGTGCTCTTGGCACAGCATCCTTCTTCTGTGGGAGGAGTGTGCAATTGGTTCTTCTGTGGGAGGAGTGTGCAGTTGGTGCTCTTGGCACAGCTGTCTATAAACATTTTTGTTTGTTAATAGTTTGAATTTCTTTGTCTACATTACAATGATAGAATAGAAATATGTAGTTGGATGGGTATGGCTTTTTGTTTTTTATGGCAGTGGGTAAATTTCTTTGTCCATACCTTCCTCTACAATATGAAGAAAGAAAGAGTTATCTTCTATTAGCTTTTATGTTTGTTTGTTTTGATCTTGTTATTCAAAATGTTGATGAAACACACCATGATGTCAGATACATACAAACATGTTGGTTTCATCAAAGCATTGTTTGGTAAAATACATAATTAAGTGCATCTAATTGTGTTTATCTTGTTTTTTTTTTTCCTTTTCTTCCATTCATTAATTGTCAGTGCACACACAATGCATTGTTTAGTGAAAGCTTCCAAAGTGCCAATTTCATGGCATATTTGTATAAAATGCATGTGTAGTTCACCCATGGCTTGATTGAAGACAAAGGGACAAAACATGGGAACAAGCTTATTCAACTAGCTATACAGCCAGTTCATTTAGTGTCTTGCAAGTAGACATTGAAACCAAACCCTATCTGTGGAATATAAGGTCATTTACCATTAGATCACAGCCACGTCTGTTGTCTTTTTTTTTTAAACTAACAATATTATCTACACTGAGGTAGAATGGGTGTGCTAGCGTCACAATGGATTACCAATATGTTGTTCAAATTCGCTTTTGACGAGAATTGAATCTAAGATCTCTCACTTGCTACATCTTTAATTCAACCAACTGCAATAAAAAAGATATGACTTTGCTAAGAAGACTAAACTTCTTATTTGAAATTAATGATTAATTAAAAAAGAAGACAATAAGACACTAATTGAAAACCATAACCATAAATATATAGAAAAGCTAATGAAAATGACTTCAAACTTTGAGTTTTAACAAAAAATTATTTAAAAACTTTGTTTAACAGTTAGAACAAAATCCAAGATTAAACAACCCAACAAATTAGCCCAATTACTGTTTTTCTCCTTTCTTTTCCCACCACACCACCCCCCCCCCCCCCCGCGGCACTTTTTTCCCTCTTTATTTCTCTCTCCCCTCTCTCTCCTCCTTTCGTCCACTTCTCATCTCTCTCATCTTTCATTTCCACTTGGCCCCACCTAATTTGCCCTCCTCTCCTTATGCCCATTTTATCTCTTTACTAGCTTTTCCGCACGCGCTCATGCACATGCGACATGTATTTTTGCGCTCTAAAGATGTGTTACTTTAGATATTCTTATATATTGCTTAAGTGATTACTGAAAATAAATAGGATCTCATTGCCAAAGGAGATGGCCTCGTCCAACTATTTAGGCAAAAACCTAAATTGTAATTGAAATATTTTTATATTTTTAAGTTATTATTTTATAAATTGTGCGTGTGTGTACATCACAACAATTTTTTTTTCTTTTCAATCATCTCCTTATGATATTTTTTTTGGGTACAATTGTGCTACAATGATTACTATAACAATGTTTTATAATTAACACACATAGTCGAACCTTGTTTTTCTCTAATCATAGGTGTTATACGCCCCTAAAGAGGTGTTGCTCTAGTTGTTATCTTATTTCTTAAATAATTATTTTATGAATTATGCACATGAAGTCTTGTATGAATTACGCCCGGTGGGATCATAAAAGTCTTGTATGCCAAGAAAGAGAAGAAATAAACGAACTTTCAGGTGGAATATGGAATATGGGCCACCCCAGTATTTGCCAAGGTAAAAAATGATAGATCTTCCTTCCCTGCGAGGATAAGCTATTTCGGAGAGCCTGACTTCATCTGAGAAGTCAGGAGGAAAAATAATCAATGAAGACTTGCAAGCCACCATGGTGCAAGTATTAAGGAGTATGGAGAAAATCTCTCTGGAGACTAGGGGAGAAACAGGCTTTGTTCCTTAACAGGAAGTTTGTAGAGAATACTAGATTTGGAGTTTTCTACCCCGACAGATGATTGTGAAGATGTGGTGAGACAACCAAGCCCTATGATGAAATCAGTTATTCCCCTATTTTCTTTACTTGAGGAAGAGAAGGATAAGGGAAAGAAGAAATAAGGACTTGAGATCAGCCATCTAGTGTTGGAAGAAATCCTAGAAGCAGAGTTGTCTGACCTGCTACTATTCTCACTGGATAGTAGGGGGCCAAGCTGGCAAGAAAGGAAGAAATATGGGATGCCCCAATTAATCGGAGACTCCAACAGGAAAAACGAGCCTATCAAGGCAAACAAGCCTCTTCCTTATAGGCTACCACCATTGACTAATAAGGGAGGGGATGCCAAATGGAGATAGCCTGAACCAAGGAAGGAAACTCTCGCGGGCAACGATTACAGCCTGAAATTGGGGAACCCCATATACCCCATACAACAATACAGCTAACCAACAACTCAGAGATGAGCTAGCTAAGTTAAGAAGGATGGTGGTTCAGAATACTCAATCGCAGGCTCGCCCCGCTGTTCAGAATTCTTTTCCACTCAACTTCAAGATGTCCGCGTTCCCCACTTTTCACGAGCATTTCTATAGGATGAAGCTTGAGATGTTTATCAATGACCTAGTTGAGGTGAAACAATATGAACATGAGTCTACAGAAGACTTCATGATGAGGTTCAAAATGACAAGAATGAGGTGCCAGTTCTCTATCAATCATGCCCAGCTTATATCCATTGCTCAAAAGGCATTGAGGCTTCATTTGAGGAAAAAGTTTTACGATGTGCTATTCAATGAATTGCAAGGGTTAGTGATTACTGCCACAAAGTACGAGAAGTTGTTGTAAACACGAAAATTTCCTGAAGGAACAAGAACACGTGTACAAAATATATTTGTTATTTGATGAATTTTGGGTTACAATCTCTATTTGTTCCTCTGATTCTATCTCCGTAAGATATGGATTTCGTTGATGGGCTGTTGATCCAAAGGGCCGTTGGGCTTGATCCTTGGATGAACAGTGATGTGGATTTGTTTGTGTTGATCCGAAGGGGTTGTTTGGCGCTTTGATTCTTGGGATGAACAGTGATGATCTTCAGATGCTTGATGATGAATGTAGAACGATGAACGATGAACGATGGATGAGCTTCAAGAGGCTTTGAGCTTGATTCTTGAAGAATGAATGTATTGATTCCAAGGGCCGTCGGGGCTTGATCCTGGAGGGTGGATGGATGTTGCTTCGAGGGCCGTCGGGGCTTGATCTTGAAGAAGGTGGATGAATGATGAACGAAGAACGATGAACGACGAACGATGGATGAACTTCAAGGGGCTTTTGGGCTTGGTTCTTGAAGAATGGATGTGTGGATCCAAGGGCCGTCGGGGCTTGATCTTGGAAGGTGGATGAATGTTGCTTCAAGGGCCGTCGGGGCTTGATCTTGAAGGTGGATGAATGGATGAACGATGAATGGATCTTCAAGGGGCTTTTGATCTTGAAGAACAGTTGTGTGGATTCAAGGGCCGTCGGGGCTTGATCTTGGATTAAGAATCGGCACGTGACCAAGGTGCTTGTTGATTCTTCAAAGGTTTTGGCGAAGTTCTTTCAAGGGCCGTTGGGGCTTGATCTCGAAGAACGATGAACGATGAACGAAGAACGAAGAACAAAGAACGAAGAACGAAGAACGAAGAACGAACTTCCAGAGAATTCTCTTCCAATTTGGGAGTAGAGAAATGTATTTGTGAATTGGTCCATTGAAATGAATGAAATTGGCTTCTATTTATAGAATTTTCCAAGGCCTAATTTTGAATATAATATCCCAGATGAAATAAGCCGTCTCTGCCAGGTGTTGACATGTGTCTTATTTGACAGCTTTTCGGACTCTTTTCGAATTTTCGTCGAATCACTCACTATGTGTACAATTTATGTAATACATGAGCGTTAACATTTTGACCATCGGTCAACATTTTATTTACCGAAATTTTACTGTCTACAAATGCCCCCACTTCAAGGCGCGCTGCATACATGTGCTTGTCACGTGTAGAGGGTGCGTTTTGAAGTTTCCTTACTGTAGACGTCGATCCAAGGGCCGTCGAGGCTTGATCTTGGATTGGGCTGAGACTATATTTGACTTTACTGGGGCGAATCGGCACGTGTATTTGTTGTGCTTGTTGACTTTCCACAGCTTTCATCTTGAACTGGTTTTGATTCAAGAGGTGATGAATACCTGATCTTGAATCGGATTTGTAATTTCTCCAAGGGCCGTTGAGGCTTGATCTTGAAGGTTGATTCAGGGGTGTTGGACACTTGATCTTGAATCGGGTCTTGATTTCTCCAAGGGCCGTTGCGGCTTGATCTTGAAGGTTGATTCAGGGGTGTTGGACACTTGATCTTGAATCGGGTCTTGATTTCTCCAAGGGCCGTTGCGGCTTGATCTTGAAGGTTGATTCAGGGGTGTTGGACACTTGATCTTGAATCGGGTCTTGATTTCTCCAAGGGCCGTTGCGGCTTGATCTTGAAAGTTGATTCAGCACGTTGTCTCCACATGTTTCAAGTAATCGGATCTTCATGCAGGTCTGGCATCTTCTTTTGCAGTATTTTTTTTTTTTCTCTATTGCAAAAATTCCCATGAAAGCAATTGGAGATGCCGCTCCAAAACATTCAATGTGGAGATTAGCTATGCTGCAAAAATTCCCATGAAAGCATCAGAACATCACTTCTCAGCGACTCATCATGTTTTCCAGCTTCCAACATTAGTTGAAGATGACTGCTCGAGAGCAATGCTAGGTAAGCAATCAGGGAAGGGTTCCAGACAATCAGTCCCAGATCGGAAGCTTGACTCCAAGTGGCGGCTGATCGCTCTCTTTCTCTTTGTCCCGTAGGCAAGAGCAAGGGTAAAGGAAAAGCATGCCATGAGATATCTTTGCCTTCGACCCTGCTGATATGAGATACTTTGGCTTTTGAAGAAGTACAAGTTGATTTTTGAACTGGGTTTGGGAGCCTTTTTACTTGCAAGCGATCCTCAGCTTAGTTGAGGATGAATCAGCACGTTGTCTCCACATGCTTCAAGTAGTCCGGTCTCCACGCAGGTGTGGCATCTTCTTGAACTCTTGGATCAACCCCGACTCATCTGCTCTTCGAAGCAACTCAGACTCCTCCTGCTTCGTCTGTGAGGTACTTTTGCTTTTGAAGAAGCACCTCAACACATGTTTATTTTTGAAGTGGGCTGGGAGGGGTCTGAGATGAGTACTCGAGAGCAAGACTAGGTAAGCAATCAGGATCTCACTTTCTCCACGTTCCTCAGATGAAGGAGAGGAGAAAGCGTAATATGAGATACTTTTGCTTTTAACCTTTTTAATATGAAATACTTTTGCTTTGGATGATTTGTTTTCTGGGGTGTTCCAAGGGATGAAGAACACTGAGTGACTCGAAAGGTTTCTTTGGGAAGACATTATCGGAGATGAAGAGAGGTTGAAAGGTTGAGAGGGTGTGAATGTGTGCTTTTGCTGTGGAAGGCGAAGGTAGAACTTATAGAATTTTTTTTCTTCTCAACCGGAACTATTTTCGCACTATTTGTCGGCAGCCGGTGATGGATGAACAGTACCCGTCACGCGCTTTCTGACAAAGCCGTCCGTGATTTCTGCGAAGCTGACTGCGCATGCGACGAGTGACGATACGTCTGGAATGATGATGTTTTTTTTTTTTTTTTTGAAAACCGGGGTTCAAATCCGGGTTCGGCTCGTGGTTTTCGCAACGCTCCAAACTGCATGCGACGCATGTGACGACAAACTGGAATGATGATCTTTTGAAAACCGGGGTTCAAATCCGGGTGCGGCTCGTGGTTTTCGCAACACTCCAAGCTGCATGTGACGCAGGTGATGACAAACTGGAAAAAAAAACTGATGCCACGTGATTTCTGAGTTAAGCCCAGCTTTTGATAGAGGAACGGCTCTTTTGAGATAGGACTCCGGCCTTCGAGAAAGGAGCGTTACTCTTTGATTTGCGAGAAGTGCTTCTTCGATCTCTGAGGAGCGCTTCTTCATTTTCTTCTTTTTATAGAGGCGCGAATTTTTGTTTCACCTCACACTTGAACTCTCTTCTGTAATCACTCTCTTCAATCTTAATCTTTCCGATCTCTTCTTTCTCAACATCTTCTGAAAATGTCTTGCCCTTCCGATCGTCGCCTTAACTTGAACGTCGGAGAAGATGATGACTTGTCTTCTCCAGACAACATTTGGCGTCCGTCCTTCATATCCCCCAACGGTCATCTTACAGTTGGGGACTCAATGATGAGAAACGAAATAACCGCTACGGTGGTTGCTCGAAATCTCCTTACTCCAAGGGACACTAGGTTGCTATCCAGGCGGTCAGACGAGTTGGCTGTTCAGGAATCTCTAGCCCTCAGCGTCCAAAGTGCAGGCTCAGTTTCAAACATGGGCCAGCGCCTTCTTGCCCGATCTCGTCAGGTGGAGTCACTGATGGCTGAGGTGGCTAGTCTTCGGCAAGAAGTCAGAGGACTCAGGCACGAGAACAAGGAGTTGCACCTGCTTGCAACTAGTTACTCGACCAGCATGAAGAGGAAGCTGGACCAGCTGCAGGAGTCGGACGGTCGGATCCAGAGTGACCATGAAAGGTTCATGGCGTTACTCCCGAGGTTTATGTTGCCTTCGTCCTCTGGAGTTGCACCAAGCGTTCCGGCTCCGGAGATTCCAACTCTGGCTCTTCGTCTTCCCGGAGCTCCGTCGACTTCTGAGGCACCACCTGATCGTCCTTGAATATTTCCTGCTTGTAATTTTGATTTGACTTCCTTTTTTTTTGTGGCATGTAGAGTGCCAATTTGTGTAATCTTTCAGAGAAGTAAATAAAAATGAACTTTCATTTCACCAAATGGATTTTTTTTTTTCTTAATTTTCCCCTTTTCTTTTTTTTTTTTTTTTTATTTTTTTTATTTTTATATATATATATTTTTTTTAAAAAAAAATGGTGCAGATTCACCGAAAACATCTCCACTTTCATCATTTTCCTCTTTTCTTTACACATGGTGCCAACACACTTTGCTCCACCACTCCATAGCTTTTTATTTTTTTTTTATTTTTATTTTTTTTATTTATTTATTTTTTTTTCTTCTTTCGGTGTTGGCCATCACCATTCATTTTTTTTTTATATTTTTCTTTCTTTATTTTCCTCCCACTGCTTTCGGTGCTGACCATCATCACTCCACCAATAACTTTGCTTTCTTCCTCTTTTTTTTTTATTCTTTTCTTCCTTCTGCTTTCACATGGTGCCAGCACCATTTCACCCCACCATCCTTTTTTTATTATATATTTTTTCCTATATAAACCTCCAGTGATGGAGTGAAAAAATTTGCAGGAAGGACGAAGACGATGGATGAGTTTGAGGCGGAGCCAAGCGTCGAGCTTCATGACCGGCTAGTCGTTTGACGGCGGTCATGAAGTTCTTCGCCAATTTTTTTGGCAAGAGCGATGCACTGCAGCACCACCACCTGCACCACGAAGTTGCCGTTGCTGTTGAAGTTGGTGGCTGAGACGAAGGAGGTCCGCTTTGAAGCCCTGAATCCATGGCTGCCCATCATGAAGGTGGTGAGGAGCTGCAGCTGATGTGGTGGAGCATGGAGGCTTTGATGGAGGAAGCTTGCATTTGTAGGTGGCGAGCACGGACGGAGCAAGGAAGCAGACGTCGAGGATGACCACCTTGGCGCTGTCCATGATGATGGTAGCTATGTACCTGGGGTCTTTAGCTGAGCATAGGTTGACGGCAAATGGAGTTTGGATAGCTAGAAATCCAAGAAGACCTTGCAACTGCCGAAGTACCCATACGTGAATTACCAGAAAAGCTTAATGTGCTTGGAATGTTGAAGCTCGACTTATCAGCCCACCATTTCGACCACCTTGTGAGGAGACCATCATTTTCCTGTTCTCGATCTTTATCACCGTAGCAGAATTTGGAGGCAATCTCAAAGGTCCTGGAGCCGGACTGCCGCTGTTCAAATTGCTGGATAGGACATGACTCGAGATTCGCCGGAGCATCTGTGCAGCTTTTATGGCGTAGCACTCATCTATTACGAATTTGAGTATTTCTTACCTGCTGAAGAGCTACAGCCCCTTCAAATTGACGGTCAAAATCTTCCCGGCCTCCTCCCTTATCGGACTCTTAGGACCCATTGGAGCCCAAGCATTAAGCAAATCCAAAGACCACTGGCAATTCTTTGTCAGAAAACTCCTGGTATTCAGCGCAATCCACGACTTCTGATCAAACAACAAATCGGGGTACCCGTGAATCACTAGATTTATGACTATCATACTTCGACAGCGGAATCTCAATCTAAGAGACGGATCTTGTCATCGATCCAGCGATTAACGCTCTCGGATGTGTTCTTTCTACTGATATCGTAGACAATCAGGGCGCAACCAGCACCTCTGTAGTAAGGCCGGTGATGTCCAATAATGTATTTTCTTGAGTTATAGCGACACCCTGTTTTGCAAAGTTCAGGCCAGCCTCACGGAAGGCCTTCTGTACTTCCAGTAACCCATTTCTAGTTTCAGGAGTACCTCCACTCTTTGAAATCACAATGACAAGTGTTGAAGCCAGCTCGGGACCAAGCTGTGCAATCTGATGATCAATTCCTGCTGGATCGGTATTGTCAATAAATCTTATTTTAAGAGGAGGATTATCCGGAGCTAATGCCTCAGCAACGAACTGTGGTCCAAGTGCTGAGCCTCCAATTCCAACTGATAGTACCTGAGTGAACCGACCTTCCGGAAAAGATGGCGGCTTAATCTTACCGCTGACGACGTCGTTCGAGAACTTCAGAAGTGCCTCGAGGGTGTTTTCAATCTGCAACCTGAGGAACGAGGTGGGGGCGAGCTTTGGGTTTCGGAGCCAGTAATGGCTGACCATGCGGAACTCATCGGGATTAGCAATCGCGCCTTTCTCCAGCTCCTCCATGGCCTTGAACGCCGCCTGGAACCGGGGCTCCATTTCGGAAACGAACTCGTCCGTGAACCCGACCCGACTCTCATCCAGAAACAACCCGAGCTCCTCGTGCTGGTACAGCCAGTCAACGTACCTCCGCTACAGCGCATGTGGGTCCTTCACCAGCCCCTTCTTCTTACTCGTAGCCTCATCGCTGGTCTTCGCTAACTCCGCCGAGACCTCCCGAGCCACCGACAGAGCTAAGCCGCGATCGACCGATTTGACCCGGCCGGAAAACGCAACAGAAACCGAAACGGAATCCAGCGAATTCGCTGGTTTCAGCTGGCGCTTGATCGTCGAAGAAGCAGAGTAAATGCTGGAGATTGAAGCCATTGGAATCGCCGATTGAGGAACTTTTGAGGATTTTGGTGCACCCACACTCAGTCACATCATGGATGTGTGCTCGGGAGTGGAATTGATGGTGCAAAGTGGGCCTGGATTTATGGTGTGGAGATTTGGACAGAGTGAAGTTTGGGCCTGATTTGGGATAACCTCCTGGTGAAATTGATCCGTGGCAGCGGCTTTGACTTTGCTGGGCTGGTCGCGACCCGCTTGGCGTGGATGGCGATGGGCCCGGACATCGGATTTGATGGAGACAAGGTTGAGATTTGTAGCTGATGGGCTTCGAACACACCAACATATATATATATATATATATATATTTTTTTTTTTAAAACATATGTATATACTTGTTCTTTTTTTTTTTTAAATACATAAAACATATGTAATTTTTTTTTTTTTCTAATAAAACATTATTATTTTTTTTATTTGATGTGACTGAACTCAAACATTTGAATTTTTTTGAGATGCCTACGTACCCTTCCAACGAAAGGGATCAAGTCAAAATGTAGTTCAAAATGCATACATTTTTTTTTTGTATTTTCTTTTTTGCTGTTTGCAGTTTTAACTCGTGCAAGCAAGGAGCGTTTTGCCATGCAGTTTGGGCTCGTGCTGACGAGGAGCGTTGGTGTCGCCTTTTATGCTCATGCGGTCCAGGAGCGTTGGTGTCGCCTTTTATGCTCGTGCGGTCCAGGAGCGTTGTGCCATGCAGTTTGGGCTCGTGCCGGCGAGGAGCCTTCGTTCATGCAGTTTAGGCTCATGCGAACAAGGAGCATGGTGTCTTGCAGTTTCAGCTCATGCAGACAAGGAGCCTGGTGTCTTGCAGTTTTAGCTCATGCAAACAAGGAGCAACACACAGATTTGTCAAGCCATTTTGGAGAAGCGTTCCTTGCAATCTTTGTAGCGAGGAGCTTTGAATGGGTGTTTGAAGAAATCTTCCGGAAGGAAATCGCGCATCGTGATGGGGATGGGCGATCTTTGTGTTGAATTTCCATCATCTTCAACAATTTCCCGTTGCTTTGGAGATTGGCAAAAGCTGCTTTGCCCCCTTTCCGGTTGGTAGACTTGTGGTGGAGGCGTAGGCTTCATGTGCCATTTTTTTGGAGCAACATGAATCCATCCTTCAGCTTTGCTTGATTCGGAGCATGCCCCCAGCAGTGGCGATGAAGACTTCGAATCGAATGTGCCAGAAGTGATGGTGGTATAATTTGTCTTTACCACATCGTCGAGATCCAGCTCGATGATCCCTTGCTGGGCCAGCCTTACGATGAGATCTTTTAGCACGAAGCATTTTCCCGTCGGATGACTGATGAAGCGGTGGTACTTGCAGTACCTTGGGTTGTCGGTGCGATTTATTTCTTCCGGCCATCGGCATTCGGGTAAATCGATCACCTTCTTCTCCAATAGGTCATCCAGCATTGCGGCCACGTCGGAGTCCGGAAAAGGATATATCTTCTGCTCTAGTTCCCTCAAGGTGCTTTTGTACTTGTCTTGGGTGCTAGAAGGCTCTCCTTTCTTTATCTCCCTTGTTTTATACTTGGACGGGATTTTGACGGGCGCTGATGAGATTTTGGCAGGGGTGGTGCTAATGGTAAAAGCTTCCTTAGCGGGCTTCTTCCCAGTCTCGTCCACCTTCGGAGCAAACACTTTCTCTTTGAAGTTGGTGGTTGGCTCCCTTCTTCCATGGTTGGCGATGCTCAACTCCATGTCATGGGCGTGGGTTGCTAACTCTTCGAAGGTCCGCGGTTTAATGCTTTGGAGGATGTAGTGCAATCCCCATTGCATGCCTTGGATGCACATCTCGATCGAAGAGCGCTCTAAGAGTCTATCTTTGCAGTCGAGGCTAAGGGTGCGCCATCGGTTGATGTAGTCCACAACTGGCTCATCTTTCCACTGCTTTGTGCTTGTCAGCTCCAGCATGCTGACTGTGCGGCGGGTGCTGTAGAAGCGGTTGAGGAATTCTCGCTCCAACTGTTCCCAGCTGTTAATGGATTCGGGCTCAAGATCGGTGTACCAATCGAAGGCGTTACTTTTCAGCGAGCGCACGAACTGCTTGGCAAGGTAGTCCCCTTCAGTGCCCGCATTGTTGCAAGTCTCAACGAAGTGGGCGATGTGCTGTTTCGGGTTCCCCCTTCCATCGAACTGCATGAACTTGGGTGGTTGATAGCCCCTTGGCATCTTCAGGGCATCAATCTTTTTGGAGTAAGGCTTTGAGTACAACTCGGAGGTATTTGAGCTCCCTTGGTACTGTGCTTTGACGGTGTTGGTGATCATCTCCTGCAACTGCTTGATGGAGAGAGATCCCATGAATGCCGCTGCTTGGTCTGGCTTTGGGTTTTCTTCAACTTTCTCCAATGGAGGCTCTTCTTCTTCGTCACCACCTTTCTTAGGGCTGGAGCCGGATCCTTCATCATGCCTTGCCCCCAATTTGTTCACGAGCATAGCAATCTTCAAATCTTTTTCTTCAAGGGTTTTCGTCATCATTGCAAACATCTCCTTCATCTGAATCAGCTGTTCTTCGATGGAGGTGGCGCCGATGACTTGTTCCTTGCCTGAAGCCATTGTGCTTGAAGTGTGCTTTGGATTTCTTGAACAGAGAAAGAGATGAGAGGTAGAGATTGTCCCACTGGGCGTGCCAAATTTGTAAACACGAAAAATTTCCTGAAGGAACAAGAACACGTGTACAAAATATATTTGTTATTTGATGAATTTTGGGTTACAATCTCTATTTGTTCCTCTGATTCTATCTCCGTAAGATATGGATTTCGTTGATGGGCTGTTGATCCAAAGGGCCGCTGGGCTTGATCCTTGGATGAACAGTGATGTGGATTTGTTTGTGTTGATCCGAAGGGGTTGTTTGGCGCTTTGATTCTTGGGATGAACAGTGATGATCTTCAGATGCTTGATGATGAATGTAGAACGATGAACGATGAACGATGGATGAGCTTCAAGGGGCTTTGAGCTTGATTCTTGAAGAATGAATGTATTGATTCCAAGGGCCGTCGGGGCTTGATCCTGGAGGGTGGATGGATGTTGCTTCGAGGGCCGTCGGGGCTTGATCTTGAAGAAGGTGGATGAATGATGAACGAAGAACGATGAACGACGAACGATGGATGAACTTCAAGGGGCTTTTGGGCTTGGTTCTTGAAGAATGGATGTGTGGATCCAAGGGCCGTCGGGGCTTGATCTTGGAAGGTGGATGAATGTTGCTTCAAGGGCCGTCGGGGCTTGATCTTGAAGGTGGATGAATGGATGAACGATGAATGGATCTTCAAGGGGCTTTTGATCTTGAAGAACAGTTGTGTGGATTCAAGGGCCGTCGGGGCTTGATCTTGGATTAAGAATCGGCACGTGACCAAGGTGCTTGTTGATTCTTCAAAGGTTTTGGCGAAGTTCTTTCAAGGGCCGTTGGGGCTTGATCTCGAAGAACGATGAACGATGAACGAAGAACGAAGAACAAAGAACGAAGAACGAAGAACGAAGAACGAAGAACGAACTTCCAGAGAATTCTCTTCCAATTTGGGAGTAGAGAAATGTATTTGTGAATTGGTCCATTGAAATGAATGAAATTGGCTTCTATTTATAGAATTTTCCAAGGCCTAATTTTGAATATAATATCCCAGATGAAATAAGCCGTCTCTGCCAGGTGTTGACATGTGTCTTATTTGACAGCTTTTCGGACTCTTTTCGAATTTTCGTCGAATCACTCACTATGTGTACAATTTATGTAATACATGAGCGTTAACATTTTGACCATCGGTCAACATTTTATTTACCGAAATTTTACTGTCTACAGTTGTTGCTTGAAGAACAGCAAGTGAAGCACTCATCTAAAACTCATTCTTTTTACAAAAATAAAGCTACAATTCACCAAGTAGAGTTTGAGGAAGTTGAGTCAGAACAAGTTGATGGCCATGGAATAAAAGGGATTGACATGTGTGTAGTAGATATGACTACACCCTTCAAACCTTTAATAGTGAAGGGGTTAGTCCAACCCGTCAAGGACCAAAAAGTTGTGATGAATGATGACGGTTTTGTCCCTATGAAGCCCCCCAAGTACCAGAGTTATTCTTTTGATTTAACCAAGGCCTCAGAAATCTATGAAGAGTTGGTGCGGGCAAGAGTAATTGTGCCCGACAACACAAAAAAGATGCCTAAACCTGAGGAATTGAGAGGGAAGAAGTATTGCAAGCTGCACTATAGATTGTGTGGATATCCAGACTACTCCCAATAGATTGTGTGGATTTCCTGAAGGTAACGCCCCAGAATCTATAGTGCAGCTTCTGAAGGTCTTTGAGAGCCGTCTAGATTTCCAGACTACTCCCAATAGATTGTGTGGATATCTGAAACCTTCAGAAACTCGAAACTGTATGACTCGCTCTCAAAGCCTACACTTTGCCCATGCAAAACTAAATTCTGAGAATTCCTCTTCCCTACATTCACAAGCACGTCGTCAATTTCTTGTTCATTTTGGATTTTAGAGAGAGCGAGCGATCGAGTGAGTGAGTGAGAGAGAGAGAGAGAGAGACCAGTGAGCTTGTTGGAAGAGAAGGAGAATATGGAAGGTAAGTGGACGCTTTTGATCAGGTTGGTAGTTTGCAGAATGTGGAGGGTGGTTGAATTCCATGCCACGGTTCTAATTCTTCATTCGGCAAAACTCTACGGTTGTGATGCTTTATCATTTTTCAGTGATGGTTTCTTCCCAGTTTGTCCTCCTTTTTTTGATTTTGATTGTGAAGGAAACATAGGGATATTCTTGACATTTTGGGATGCTTCACCAAACTAGGGCTCTCCCTTTATATATATATATATATATATATATATATATTTTTGTGTGTATATATTTTATTTTGTAAGAACTTATTTTGTAGTTTTATTATCTTAGAACTTGTTTTATCAATTTTTAAAATATTAGATTGAAATTATTATTAAGAGTAATTGTTTGGAAAAGAATACATTGGTATAATACTGAGATTTTTTTTAAAAGTATAATTTTGTAAATTATTTTTATAAGAAATAATGTGACCATTATTTCTATAAATAGTTTCACCTTGTGGCACCAATTCTAGAAATAGTGTCGTCATTTCGGGAAATAGTTTCATTTTTTTAAATTTAGTGGCACTGACTCTAGAAAATAGTGTCATCGATTTTAGAAATAGTTTCGTCATTTATACATTTAATGACACCGATTCTATAAATAGTGTCATTGATTTTAGAAATAGTGTCGTCATTTCTAGATTTAGTGGTACCTATATTAGAAATAGTGTCATCCATTTTGGAAATAGTACGACCATTTCTAGAAATAGTGTTATTGTTTTTAAAAAATAAAAAAAAACTAAAAGAAACTGACTAATATAATAAGAAAAGGCTTGAATTTTCATTAGTTTGCTTAGAAATTTATTATTTGTAAGAAATAAGATTTCTTATTAATACAAATTTATCAAGTATTAAAAGTTGTTGATAAATGATATGATAATTTACACTAAACTTATCAGAACTACGGTGAGGGAATTTGAAAATGAGTCCTCGAGTGCAAAGGTGAACATTTTTAACTAACTGATCTACAAGCCACTTGCACATTATGAAAACCTTTAAAATGAATTTTTCATATTTAAGATCTCTAATTTCTATATGTAAGCAACAAATGAAAACAACAAATTGCTACTACCAGAGGGCACATAGGAATTCAACTATGTCTTTGTTTTTCGAGCTCTCATGAAATGTTGCGGTTCATTCTAAATATATAAAGTTATAAGGGACAAATTATACAAAGAAGTGTAGAATGATATTTTTGGATTTTCAATAACAACACTTTGTTCAATAAAAAGATAATGACAACACTTTATTACTTAAATATGAAAAGATTATCAATAGATAAAATTAAAAATTAAAAAAAAACCCGAATTTATATTTAGAAAAACTTGAACATGATTTTGCAAGTAAATTCAAACTGAAAACAAAAAAACCACTACTGAAAATGCCGCATTTAACAACCTAATTAATGCTGAGAGAGGGAATTGAACCTGGGTGGGCACGAAAACAAAAGCCATATAAAACCACTATATATGAAGAATACAACAAAACCTTATACATATATGAACCAACTTATTTTTTTTGGGCGCCAGGCAATCGCCCTGGTGGCATTGGGCCAAGGCCGGGCCTGAGGAAGGGGAGGGGATTGAGAATTATGCGGGTAAGCTTTTTCAATTTTTCTTTTTATTTTTTATTAAATTAAAGTCTTGTCATTTTTATTAAAATTCAAGTTTTTGTTATTAAATAAAATTATTAGGTAGTTTTTGGTTAAAAAACGTTTGTGGAAGCTTTTTTCATTAAAAATCCTTGAATATATGGGCTCTTAATGTCAACTTCATAGAATATAAATGCAAACTGAATTACTTATTTTGCCGTATCGATTCACCTATCTCTTGGTTTTCAATTATTTGGAGATGACTGTTGATTTGTGATTTTGTGGGAATTACTAAAGTAAAATGTGTGTTGTCTAAATTGCTGCATTTGAAAATGTGATTGTTCTAGTGAAACTCTAAAATTAAAATAATTCTACTTCCTATTCCTTACAAATTTGAATCCTCCCCCCACCTTATGAAAAATCATTTTTTTTAGGAACCAAAAATACAATCCAACTTTTCTTTTGTTGCGCGATGCTTACCTTTGTTTGCATTCATAATCCAAACGAATAAGAAGCCACTAATTTGTGAGTCATTGAGCCAATTAATTAAAATTTGCCACGTGTTTATTGCCTTTATTTTATTAATATTAGTATATGCCCACACACGGAGTGTAAGTGAAACTCTTTTAATTTTGTTTTTAAAATTGAAGGGGAGAGAGAGAGAGAGAGAGAGAGAGAGAGAGAGAATGTATGAAGTGAAGGAGAGAGGGGGGGGGAGAGAATGATGTCCATATACAAAATGTGTGAATTTTTTTATTTTAGTTTTTTAAATTGAAGGAGAGAGGAAGAGAAAGAGACATAAAGTATGCCCACACACAAAGTGTGAAATTGTATTAGTTTTGATTTTTAAATTGAATGAGAGAGAGAGAGAGAGAGAGAGAGAGAGAGAATTTTATTAGTTTTGATTTTTAAATTGAGAGAGAGAGAGAGAGAATTTTATTTAGTTTTTATTTTTAAATTGAGAGAGAGAGAATGTGTGTGTGTGTGCCATACACAAAATGTGTGACAATTTTTAGTTTTGTTTTTAAAAATTGAAGGAGACAGAGAACGTATGCCCACGCACAAAATGTGTGTGAAATTTTTTAGTTTTGTTTTTAAAATTGAAGGAGAAAGGAAGAGAGAGAAAATGTATGTCCAAATACAAAGTGTGTGTAAAAAAATTTAGTTTTTTAAATTAAAGGAGAGAGAGAGAGAGAGATAGAGAGAGAGAGAGAGAAAGCATGCCCACAGACAAAGTGTGTATGAAATTTTTAGTTTAGTTTTTAATATTGAAAGAGAGAGGAAGAGAGAGAGAGAGAACACAAGCCACACACAAAATGTGTGTATAGAGAGAGAGAGAGAGAGAGAGAGAGAGAGAGAGAGAATGCATGCCCACAGACAAAGTGTGTATGAAATTTTTAGTTTATTTTTAATATTGAAAGAGAGAGGAAGAGAGAGAGAGAACAGAAGCCACACACAAAATGTGTGTAGTTTTTTTTATTTTGTTTTTAAAATTGAAGGAAATAGGAAGAGAGAGAAAACGTATGCCCACACACAGTCCCACACACAGTGTGTGTGTGTAAAATCTTGCAGTTTAGTTTTTAAAATTGAAGGAGAGAAATAGAAAGAGAAAGAACAGTATGCCCGCACACATTGTGTGTGAATATTTTTTAGTTTTGTTTCTAAAATATGACATGCAGCAGGCTCTGGCAAGGACACACACTCTTTTTAAGGATGTGATTCATTGTGGGAGTGCACAAATTTCTCCAAATTCTCGAACACCATTTCCCCCCAAATTCACATCGAAAACTCCATATTGCCAAGATTCATCGGATGGAGCAAAATCTAGAAGGAGTTGGTCAAGATATCGTGGTGGTCGATGAAGAAAATCCATGGGGAATTCCGGTGGATACTCCGACATTTGTCGGTAAGTTATACTCTGCTCTAATGGAGTCAACCATCGATGCCAATGTGAGGGCAATACTCTTGGGAAAATGAGGACTCAGATTCTCTCATGAGCATATGCCTACGAAAATGCATCTTTCACTTGACTCATCAAGTTTTTGTCTTAGTTCTTTCGGAACATAAGCAAAGCAGATTGACCCAAACACTCTCAAATGATTCACGAAAGGCTTTCTTCCACTCCATGCCTCAAATGGTGTCTTACCTTCAACCGCCACTGTCGGATGCTTATTCATCAAGTAGATCGTTGTATTAACTGTCTCACCCTACAAATATTGAGGCATTCCCTTGTCATGCAACATTGCCTTAGCCATTTCGACTATGGTTCTGTTTTTTCTCTCAGCTACTCCATTTTGTTGTGGAGTTTAGCTGAAAGTAAGTTGTCGTTCGAAGCCAATATCTTAACAAAACATATCAAATTTTGTGGATGTGTACTCTCATCCTCTGTTACTTCTAAGCACTTTGATTAGATAACCAGATTGTCACTCAACCATAGCTTGAAACTTCTTGAAGATTGAGAACACTTCTGATTTATGTCTTAGAAAGTATACCCAAGTTATCCTGGAATAATCATCCACAAAGATTAGGAAATACTTGTTTCCCACTTGAGTAGAGGTCTTCATGGGTTCGCCAACATTTGTATGAATCAATTCCAATAGAACTTTTGCTCTCCAAGCTTTACCATGTGGAAATGAATCTCTATGATGCTTCCCAAGTGCACACCCTTCATAGATTTCTTCATTTTCTTGAATACTCGGCAACCCATGCACCATTTCTTTTTCTTGTAGCTTCTTGAGACTTTGAAAATTCAAGTGGCCAAGCTTTTTATGCCATAGCTTTGAATCTTCTTGCACTTCCATCTTAAGTGCAGATTGAGTTGCATACTCAATTGTGAGAGGAAAACTTCTACTCTTCCTCATATCATATATCTTGCAATTATTGTCTCCAAAATACAAGTAATAGCCATGCTCAATGAGTTGTCCAAGACTTAGCAAATTTTGCTTTAAATCAGGAACTAACATGACATCTTTGATGAACATATTTTCATTCTTCGTATGCACATCAACAGTACCTTTTCCCAATGTATCGACTAGCTGCTCATTTCCCATCTTCACTCGGGTTGGGTTTGTAGTGTCAATATTATGGAGAATGTTCTTGTTCGCTGTCATATGATTGCTACAACCACTGTCCACACACCAAACTTTAGTTTCTTCTTGGACAGTTGTATCATGACCAACATAAAGCATATTGGTCTCTTCACCTTATGCTTCAGAGTAGTGAGTTAGTTGATTATAATTGTAGGTACAATCCTTTTGCATTTGCCCAAATATGCTACACTTATGGCATTTCACTTTTCCCTTGAACCAACATTCACCGGAATGGGCTTTGTCACAAATTTTGCACTTCGAAACATACGAACTCTTCTCAACCTTTTTCTTCTCTTCAAAATTACCCTTTCCTTCCCACTTTTTGTTTTTGCCTTTCCAATTCTTGTTGGACTTGGCTTTGCTTTGACTTGAACTAGCTTCAGTTTTTGGATTCACTGTAAGTGTTTGGAAAACATTTTCTACATCATTGTTGTCATGCCTGGATAGTCTCTGAGTAAAACCTTTGAGATAACCATTCAATTCTTCAACACTTAAAGTTGACAAATCCTTAGTCTCCTCTATGATTGAAACTATGTTGTCATACTTTCTTGGCAAGCTGATTAGATACTTTTGAACTATTCTCTCATCAGAGAAGATTTCACCATAGCTTTTCATTTGATTAATAATCTTAGACAATCTACTCAGGTAATCATCTAGCAATTCATCATCTTTCATTCTTATGTACTCAAAATCTCTTCTCAAAGATTGGAGTTTGACAGCCCTTACCTTAGTATAGCCTCTGTAGACTTTATCCAACACATCCCAAGTTGATTTGGCACTTGTCTCGTTCGAGATTCTAAAAAAAAATTCATCTGAGATAGCATTTTGGATGACCCCAAGAGCTTTGGCATCTCTCTTGATGTTTTCCTTTAGTTCCTTTGTCTGAGCCTCTATCAAAGCCACAGTACTTAGGAGTACCACATAGCCATCTTCAATCAAGCTCCACAAATCATGAGATACAAAAACTGTTCTCAACTTTGTCCTCTAGAAGTCGTAATTCACTCCACTGAAGATAGGAGTTCGAATCTCTCCACTACTACTTGAACCAGCCATGAATTTGAAAATTTTGATTCTAGGGTTTCACTTAAATTTTTCCCCTTTTGAGAATTAAAAAAAAAAACGCCCCACTATTTGATCAGATTGGCTCTGATACCATGTTGATATTCAGGCAATCTTTGTCTTCAAATAAACTAAACACACAGATTAGTTTAGAAAGATGAAGCAACATATGAGCATCAACTTGCTAAGAAAACAAAGTGCATGGAGCTTACGGGGAAAACAGAAGGCATAGCTTTTTCACAAAGATTTTTTTGATTTTTTGATTTTTTTTTAATTGAATGTCCTAGTACATGGGACAACTGATAAGGCAATTGGTGAGCGCTCTTACAAAAGATCTATGCCATACATGTGGCAATAGATTAGAGACCCAAAACATTTCATATTACATCGAAGGATTAACTTTAACAATTGTGAAGTTTTCCAGGTTGTTTGTTTAAGAATAAGTTCCATGGTTGGTTGTATATCGTTTATTCCGAGTTTGTATGTATGGAGTACTAAAGACAGTCAAAATGATTTTCTACGAGCTTGCTCTTAGTCAGTTTCAACAAGAGCTATGAGCCATTTGGATCTCAATTTCAAAAACATGAGCTCATTACTTGCTTCCAATTTTTCAACTTTTCGAATGTTAGTAGTATTGGTTTTCGAATGGTAATTTCTTACATTGATGTGTTCATTTCTTGTCGTTAGATTCTTGTTGTTTAATGTCGAAATATTACCGCGATGATTTTTCTACAATGAACTGATTTGAATTTTGCAGTGTTGCAGTGATTCTTCTGTTGAGGTTTGAACAAGGTAGAGATGAGATGATGGAAGTTGTTGGTGACTGATTCGATGTTTCTTCTGTGGGAGGAGTGTGCAATTGGTGCTCTTGGACGACTTACTTTTATGTTTATTAATAATTTCAGTTTGATTGTGTCGTGTGGATCCTAGTGTTAGTCCTTTGGATATTCTAACCTGTAGAGTTTTCTTTGCACGTCACTGCTATTACCTTGTTGGTAATCGTTTACAGTGCACTTGCTACTAGCCTATTACAATGTTAATTCCCCTATATGTTCGGATAGGTTTCGCTATATTATTGAAAATATTTAGATTTCCAAATCTTGAGATTTGTATGTGGTTCAATATCTTAGCGGATACGGTATTAAGTTTTTACCCATGCATCTTAGGTTAGAGACATCCCCTCTCCCTTATTATAGTGTAAGGGCATATTTACTTGACGAAGAAGATACCTTGTATATGATAGCAGATACGAAGAAGCTCCATGTTTGGATAAAATATATTATCAGGTGCAAAATTGTAACCGGAGAGGTGTCGAAGATTGTTGGAAGCAGAAAATTTAATTGTACCAGATTCCTCCCGATTGTGCTCCCATGGTGGCCAACGCCAGTCCCTCGACTAGCGCAAGGTGCAATATCCGAATAGCGCAGAGGTGTCAAAGATTGCATTGCTACAAACAGAAAAGCAAATTTTTTAAAATTCTTCCCGGCCGTTTGAAAGCTTATGTTTGCTTCTTGTTTGGTGGGTTCGATGGTGAAGTTTGCTACGCAGTGGACTCAAACAAGTGAAGCTGGAGATGCGTAGGAAATTGGCCGGCGGAATAGGGGGTGGCATTGGCATGAATGTAGAGATTTCTACATTGTATTTGTTCATCTCTCAAAGCCGTCGTCTTGTTAACTCATTATGCTTTATTTTATTTTCTTTGCTTCAATTTCAATAACTCATTCCGCTTTATTGCACTTTCGCCCATATGATTTTGTCATTGTTAAATGACCATTTTGACTTTTAATGTACATCTCCAGTCTAATTAGAATTTCAGAATGAGTAAGAATTCGTTTGAAAGTGTATTTAAAATAGCTGAAAGCGTTTTTAATGAAAATATTTTTGGAACTAATATTTAGTAAAAATGTAACATCCCACATCGTCCAGGGGAGTGATCCTTATATGTATATTCTCATCTCTACCTAACACGAGACCTTTTGGGAGCTCACTGGCTTCGGGTTCCGTAGGAACTCCGAAGTTAAGTGAGAAGGGGGTTAGAGCACTCCCATGATGGGTGACCCACTGGGAAGTTGCTCGTGAGTTTCCAAAAACAAAACCGTGAGGGCGTGGTCGGGGCCCAAAGAGGACAATATCGTGCTACGGTAGTGGAGCAGGCCCGGGAAGTGATTTACCCCGGGCCGGGATGTGACGTTTAGTATCAGAGCCACTCCCTGTCCGGAAGTGTGCCGACGAGGACGTTGGCCCCTTAAGGGGGTGGATTGTTAGATCCCACATCGCCCAGGAGAGTGATCCTTATATGTATATTCTCATCTCTACCTAGTATGAGACTTTTTGGGAGCTCACTGGCTTTAGAGTTTGTCGGAACTCTGAAGTTAAGCGAGTTCGCGCGAGAGCAATCCCATGATGGGTGACCCACTGGGAAGTTCTCGTGTGAGTTCCCAGAAACAAAACTGTGAGGGTGTGGTCGGGGCCCAAAGCGGACAATATCGTGCTACGGTGGAGTCGAGCCCAGGATGTGGTGGTGGCGGATGTGACAAAAAATGTAAGTATTTTTTTAATCCAAAAATATTTTGGCTAAAAGTACATCTAGTCATTTTAAAAATATTTTCAAATAAGCACTGAGTTAGTTAAATGACTAGAGAATGTGGTTTTTATTTTTATTTTATTTTATATAAAAGTGGTTGAAATCAAAGAAGGTTTGGGCACTAGATTTAAAAAAATCTAAAAACGAATAATAAACGAATAATAAACGATTTTAAAACCATTTAAGAGTGTAAAATACATTTGATCTAAATTTAAAATAATCGTAAGTATGATTTTTTTTCTTTTTCAAATTCTTTTTTGTTTCTATTTAAACGGTCATAATTAAACAACGTTAATATTTTAAGATAATTTTTTTTTATTGAGAGAGAGATAAAAAAAAAAAAAGTTTGAACGATTACAATTAAACAACGTTAATAATTAACTTTAGTTACTTGACTCAATAAAATCCTAATCCAAGTTAGAGTGTTACGGTGGGTAGTGACGTGGACTTGACTCAATTACTCTGTATTTGGTTTATTCGCTTTCAAAATCCGTTATTCCACCGTAACTTCCTTCTTCCTCTACCCCTCTTCCTGTTGCCGACGAACACATAATAGTTAGAGAGAGAAATCTGGAGAGAGAAAGAAAGGTAAAGGGAGATCGCGTTGGACTGGTCTTGCTCGCAAGTAAAAATGGCTTCCACGGAGGGTATAGTACCAATAACCAGGGCTTTTCTCGCTTCCTACTACGACACATACCAATTCTCCCCCCTCTCAAACGACGTCGCTCGCCTCTCAGCCGAGATTCGATCCTTCACCGCCGATTTGCTCCGCCACTCTCCGGCGGCTCAAGGTCATCGTAATTTCAAAACCCTTTTGTAAATTTTATATATTTTTGCTAAAGTGATCAACTTTTTCCAATTTTTGCTTGCAATCTAAAAAATTCAATATCTTGCATAGTGAATGAGTCGAATGGTTTTAATTTTTAGGCGAGGAGAGATTGTTAGTGAGTGAATTGGAGAGTGAACCTCCCCATAAAGTCGACGAAAACATGTGGAAGAATCGAGAGCATATGGAAGAGATACTATTTTTGCTTGAAAAACCCCATTGGCCTCAAACTGTAAGTCTAAGCTAAGTTAATGTAAGTCGTTTTGCTGCAAAAGACGCTGCGTTTTTTCGTTGTGTTTTGATTCGTGTTTCTTTCGGCAGCTTCGAAAGCAGTCCAGTCCTGATGATGCTGAACTTGCTACTGTGATTGATCGCCTCCACCCGAAATTTCAAACCAGTTTGAAGACATTGGAGACTTTCCAAGCGAAAAATTCCGAACGTGTGTTCAACACGGGTAGTTCCCTCACACTTGCCCGTGTTGTGTTTCGATGAGTTATTCATGAATTTTCTATGGTCGTAATGGAATTTCTGAATGTGCTGCCTGCAGTTATGACTTACATTCCCCAGGATTTTCGGGGAAGGCTCATCAGACTACAGCGGGAGCGTTCAGAGAGGAATAAGCAAGCAGAGGTTGAAGCTTTGGTTAATTCTGGAGCAACTATACGTGAACGTTATGCTCTCTTGTGGAACCAACAAATGGAGAGGTAAGCCTCGTTTCATTTGCCAATCTGGTGAAAAGCAACATGTGCTGCACCTCACATTCTACTCGGCCCAAAAACTTTTCAGGAGGAGACTGTTAGCGCAGCTTGGTTCTGCAACTGGTGTCTACAAGACGCTTGTCAAGTACTTGGTTGGGGTTCCACAGGTATGCTCCTCTCGGCATTTGCATGCCACATTATTGGCTGGATTTGCCTAGTACACCATATGCTTTGTATGGACCCGTATATCCACTGCTGGTTTGTTCATTTTCATGGTTAATATTCTTCATGGTGTGATCAATAATTAACAGTTTGACTTGCCTCTCTACCTAGATTTCTTGTTTTGCCTTAGTATGTATTAGTGAGAGCGTAGTTATTTGATGGAACTTCAGTTTATATATTTGTAGATGAATTTAAGTGTATTTTACTGATTTCATGTTAAAGATTGTCGATCATTGGTAACTGTTCCTGCACTTCCTTTTGGATGCAGGTTTTACTTGATTTTATTTGCCAAATAAATGATGATGATGGGTAAGTTTTATTGTGGGAGTAGTTTGATTGCATTTCCTATAGTAATGAATGTCTTATACTCTTATTGTATCCTTCATTAATAGGCCCATGGAAGAGCAACGACAACGTTATGGACCACCCTTATACAGCCTTACAACTATGGCCCTTCTTATACGACTCTTTATTTCGTTGTCTTGGGGGCGATTTGAGACTAGAAAATTGTGAGAATCTTTTTACCTTCGGTTGTTATGTTCAAGATGTAATTCTATTGTTTTTAATGGTGACACTTTCATTTGTTTTATGAATTGAGAAGAAGCAAGCAAGAGTTAGCTGTCTTGGAAGAAGCTGTTGATGTCTACACCACTGAATTTGTAAGGTTTATTACGTTCATCAGGTATTACTCCTTTTTCTGTTTTGGATTGGGTAACTTTAATTCCATATTTCATCCTGACTATACTGATTATTATCGCTGTCATTGTATTAATCACTTGCATTTTGGTTTTGAGGTTTTAATTTGGGAGATGTTATTGGCACTCCAAAAAAGTTAGTGTGCACTCCAAACTTTCTATATTTATAAACAAAGGGTGGTGCTATCTACACACCCCGTTTTACTTCCCACACACCCTCTTAATTTCCGGCCGTTGGATCCAATGAATTGGAAAAGATCAAATGGACAGAAATTAACAAGAGTGTGTGAGAGGTAAAAACAGGTGTGCGGATAGCAACATCCTAAACAAAAATACACTTGTGAGGAGTGCACGATGACTTTTTTGGACTGCCAATAACATCGCCCTTTCAATTTATATCCCTCTTCCTTTTGCTAAGGGTTTGACTTGACTATCCTTTTGACCGTAACCACGCGTAGAAGTAAAAACTTGCTAATCATGGTTGCTTGCTTGTGTATTATAGGCATGATAGTACTCACACACTTACACATCCAAAATAAAAGCAGTGTTGTCATATTGGGCTGCAAGCCTGTTTTTCCTTTGTCCTGCTGCTAGGTTGTGCTTATCTCTATATCAATTTACGTATGCATTTTTTTCAGTGAGGTCTTTGCAAATTCCCCCTTTTTTATCCCAGCAGAGGTTGCGGGCACATTACAAGGAAGGTGGGGCACTGCAACTCTAGTTTAGTTCTTTTTTATTTGTTTAAATTATCTTCTGTAATTTTGAATTAAAACTTTTGTTAATTTCTTCTGTATAGGAATAATGATGATTACCAAGAGACCAGTGTTCCAGCTGGGAAAATTCATGAGGTTTGTTTATTTATCTTCTCGTGGTACTTGTTCTTTTTCCTCATGACGTCGTGCTTTGTGTTCACATGCATGGGGGTGTAATTCTATTGATTTATTTCTTAACAACTGTTGCCGTTTAACTAATACCCACCCGGTAATTAATGTAGCTTCATTACTCTTATAGGTTTCATTGGCTGTGGACACAATAAATTCATATATTGCTTGGGATTTCTCGCTTGTACAAGGGAAGATAAACTTGGTATTGTTCTTGAGCATTGTTGGGATTTCTCGTTTGCTGCTCTATTCAAAATTTATGACAACGTACATCCCATACTGATATTTATGTTTGGTGGTCAGGATATTGGATTTAGTGTTGAGTATACAAATCCTTCTGGGCACAAATCTGTAAGTTTAACGATGACGTGTCAGTTATTAATTACTATGTTCACTTTATTCTTTTCCTCTTCAACCCTTGTTTTGTTGTTTCTTTTCACTCTCTTGTTGCTCTTTCTAACTTATTTGTTTTCTTGTAATAACGTTGGGGGGCATTGCTGGTTTTACCACAGCTCATTTTACCTTACCGACGTTTTGAGTCTGACCAAGTAAGTTTTGCTATTTCTGGCTATTTGTGGTGTTAGAACACCATTTTTTTTATATTAATGTCCTGGCTTCAATATATATGTTCTTTTACAGGGAAACTTCTGCACATGCGAGGCGGGAAACTACAAACTGATTTGGGACAATTCCTATTCAAGTTTTTTTAAGAAGGTGCGCAGACATGTTTCTGTATCTTGTAGATATTCTGTTTTTGTTTTGCTACGCCGCTTTACATATTATTCTTGCTTGAAAACAAGCGGGCCTTAGATGCTACTTGAAAACTTCACTTTGAAATTTGAACCGTTAAGTTGCGTTGGATCACATCTCGTTGTCATCTTTTGTTTATATTCTGTTACGTTTCTTTTCAATAATCCTATGCAACTACATATAGTGGCTGCTAAGTCTCCATCTCTAACAAAGTAGCTAAAGTAGGTCAGACGGCCTCATCATCAAGTTTGAGAGATCGAAAGCAAAATCTGATCTTTTTTCAAACTTTATTATGAATTGGTCGCCGTTGGACTCTACATGTTTCATTGTTATCTTTTGGTACCCTTTTTGAGCCGATGTTCAATATCGGAATTTTCTTACATTTATATCTTTTCATTTGCCGGAATATAGGTGCTGCGCTACAAGGTAGATTGCATACCACCGGTCACAGAGCCGGTTGAACCTGCGACTGAAGTTGAAGAATGACTGGTTTAGCGTCTGTGCAGATTCAAGAGTGGATCTTCATGCCATATTGATGATATTCGTGATTTCTGTCGGCATTGAATCGTACCGTGTTATTCATTTCGTTTTTTCTACGTCGCATCTCCTGAGGTTTGGATATCCAGATTGGTTTCCTTCATCATCAGGGCGTGCGATGGTTGGAGGTACATAATGTTGTATTATAAATCCTTTGTATATTACCTATTTACGCGGCTATCAGCCCGAAAACTTGATTCAGCAGCCAACAGAATAATCTGATGATTCGAGCGACTAGATACACATTTATTATTTGTAAACTCTAACTACACAAGTTTAAAAGTCGAAAAGAAAAAAAAAAGCATTGAAATCCAGCAGTTCATCATGACCAAAACTATGCTGCAATGTACGAATTACAGTTCATGTGAAGGCGCATACTCGCTTTGCCGAGTCAAGGGTGTTTGATAGAAGCATGGCAATTGTCATGGGTCCAACTCCTCCAGGCACTGGGGTGATGGCTGATGCCACCCGCACAGCTTCTTCGTAGCAAACATCTCCGGTGAGACGGTAACCGTGGTCACAGCTCGGGTCCTGCGCATGCATATATGTCAACTAACATACGGAAAGTAAACTAGTCAAGAAAGTCATTTTGTTTTTCCAAATTCAAACTTTTAATAAATAAAAAAAGGTGCAAGAAAACTGGATACTGCTATAGCGTTGCCATTAGTTTGATCAATATAACAGAAGCTTAATCAACGTTATCCAATCGTGGTATCTATTCGATTCCCTAACGTTATAACTTAACGGATGGAGGAGTCTGGTATTTACCTCAACCGGAGTAGTTCCAACGTCGATAACAACTGCTCCAGGCTTCAGCCAATTTCCACGGACCAGATTAGGCACTCCAGCAGCTGTGACCACAATGTCGGCTTCACAGGTGATATGTTCCGGGTTCTTTGTGAACGCATGTACAATGCTGACTGTTGCATGGTGCCTCTGCACAACAATTTGAAGAACATTATACCTGTACATTAGCGTTCTACGGATTGTTTTCTTTTAATTTCATTTTTGATTCTTGAAAAAGAATATAATATTACCTGCAGGAGCAATGATGCTGGAAGTCCGACAATGTTACTTCTCCCAATCACAGTAGCTTTCTTCCCCGCAATTTCCACACCAGACCTGAGCAACAACTCAATGCAACCCTTGGGAGTGCAGGGAATGAACAAAGGCTCCCTTCCTCTCATAGCTAGATTTCCCATATTAATCGGATGGAAGCCATCGACATCTTTCTCTGGACTCAGCACATCCAAAACTCTTCCCTCATCCAAATGCTGTCCCAGACAGTTTGTTGTAAGTCATCCATACAACAGCAGCAAGTTCTGACATGTCATGCATCAAAACCTCAACTATTTAGTTGCCAACTTGCCATACATGTGATCTAAGACTAATAACTATCCACTAGGGTGCTCAAGGGTTCAGTCTCAAATCTCGAGTTCGGTTGGTGGCATGTACTTCCAATGAAATCAACTTTGTCAACTAGGGATCTCATGAGCTTGAAACCAAACCTATGGGCCTGCAAACTCAAAGTGACCCAAACTTTGAAATTGTTGGATTTGCACAATCCAGATACTGTTTTGCTTGATGAAGTTTCCAATCGGTGGGTGATTGTGGGACAGATTTAGGCTTGAAAGCTCATCCCACCCAGTTCTTGAGTCAAGCAAGATCCCCAATAAAGGGGCAACCCCTTGAGTGTGGTCGTTTCACGTAAAGTACTTATTTGTAAAAACTAGTAAGTATATAAGTTTTTTTTAAATTATTTATCATTCTTAATAAAATGATCTCTCTAGTTAATCAACTATATTTAAGATTCAAATTCTCTCGGAATTGGAGAATCATGACCATCTACTACATTTTCATGGAGAAATGAATCATTTGTAGAGAAAATAGAACATAACATATATAACTTCAATTTTAGTCTAGCTCTACATGCATCCTTTACTCTCAGAACAGCATACTGCACACAATAAAGCTTAAAGAAGTATTGGCACAGATTAAGAAATTACTTGTGGTAGAGGAAGTTGCACGAGAATACCATGAACAGAAGGATCCACATCGAAACAAGATAAAGCGCCAAGAAGTTGATCTTTTGTACACTCTTCAGGTAGCTGAGTAACCATTGATTTGATTCCAACTTCTTCACAAGCCATCACCTTGTTTCGGACGTAAGTCTGCGAGTCCCTTCTGTGGCCCACCACAATTACAGCCAATCCAGGAACCATTCCAATGCTCTCCTTCATCCTCCTCACCTCACTGCCTATTCTTGATCTAATTTCATCCGCTATCGATTTCCCATCAATTACAGCAGCTTTCTGCTCGTTTGCTGAGGTGGGCATGAAAACGAAGATTGAAATCATTAATGCATTATACTATAACGAATTACCACAAATCAAAGTTCAAAAATTTTGGATTTTCTGTGACAATCAAGTACCACTCCATTTACTCAAAATTTTGAAACCTTCAATACATAACACCATTACAAAGGGAATCTTCTTTGTGCTTCTTTACGCATATCAGTATTGTTGAAAATGTACAGATAACATGTCACGTAGCTTTTGTTGGCGACAATGATATGGACACATTAACGAACGAACATCAAATACAACTTAATTTACCCAAAAGAAATATCGAAACTTTTAACACAAAATACTGTGATGAACTAACACAAATCAAAATTTTAGGAACTGGGTTTTCTACAAACCATCAAATGCCACTTAATTTCTTAAAATATCGAAACATTTAACACATTAAACACTACAACAAATGAAAATGGAAGCAGATAAACAGAGGAAAGCTAACCAGCACAGATGGGAAAGCAGGAAGCTTACAGAAACTCAAAGGGGAAGAAAACCCAGATTGGGCAGCGGCGGGAGCCCAATCGTCAGGTATGTCTAAGGAGACGAGAGGAGGAGATATGATAATCGGGTGGCCGTCGTCGTTTCTCAAGGTGGTCTGAGCTCCGCTGCAGCCTCTGCTTCCCGCCGGAACTCTGGTTCTGAGTCCGTTCCGCCATGGCAATGCCACTCGTGGCATCATTGCTCTGCTTTTGCTCTTCTGTTCCTAATTGTTCTCTACCCCCTTTGGCTGCTACTTCATTTGCGTCTCTCTCCTCTCGACTCTCCTTTCTTTGCGCATCACCATTTCCACAGAGAGAGCATTTGCTTATCTGCAAAAAGGCCGAAGGCCCAAATGCCTTGTTAATATCTTTAAGGCCCAATTTATTGGACCAACCAGCCCATAAACTGAGCAAGCCCATTCTACCTGCCCTTACTCATATTCCACGTGGAAAAGTGGACCCACAAAAGTCCAAAGCTTTGGAGTTGGATGGATCCAAATTGTGGGAATCCCAAGAATCCTTACATTTTAATCGTTTATTGTACATCGTGCAACTAGAAATCATTTTAATTTTTATTATTATTTAAGATTAAACACAAATAACATCAAACGAAAAATTAACTGCACGATGTACAATATACGATTATGATATAAGAATCCTAGGATCCTTATCCGCTTTGACATTCGATCAGAATTTTACTCTCATTATTGTTCCATGGAGAAAAGTGGGTCCGGCAGTCCATTTGCTTGTTTATGATTAATCCATCAATTACAAACATATGGAGCCCACTAAGTTTGAAGAAATTTTTGTATTAGTCTACGTTAACGTTTTAGAGACACGGATCAGATTTCATAGCTAATCGTATTGATATTGTCGCTACTTGATCATTCTTGCAATCTATATAGTTGGTGTTTTTATGAAAAAAACATCCATGCAATTAGATAGTGGCCGAACCACTCAGGAATCACAATAGTCCCTGACCCATACTGCCTGTTTTTTTCTTCTTCTTGCTACTATAACAAATGTTGTTACTGCATATCAATCTAATAATCTTAAAATTTAAGTGTATTCTCAATTCGAACTCTTTTTGTTACATGTCAAATTTCATTTTTCTCTTCATCACTTTTATTGCAGTGCGGTCTTCACTTCTCCTCCTTATTCTATCAACTTTTCTTTGGCTTTAACTTATATTTATAAAAAAAAAACAAATTCTTGCTTAATCTTGACTTCATTTGAGTTTCTAGATTTGTGCAATAGTTTTAGTTCTCTCTATCAAATTTAGGGTCTTTCCATTTTTATGCAAATTATTTTTTATGTAAATTACTCTAATTTCTCATGTTTTGAGTTTAATTATCGATGTATCTGAGAGGCCCTCCCACATATAAAAACTTGGCTCCGGCATTGCAATTAAAAATAATAATGCATTGTAATTTGTTTTTTAAGATGACTATATGAGGCTTTTTACTTTATTTGACGATCCAAAGAACCATGTCATCCATACGTCCACACAAATAACTTTGCGGAACTCTTCTGTATAGCATCTAACCACGTAGGTCGGCTAGTTTTAACAACTCTGTGTACAAAAGACGTTGTCGTTGAGGTTAACAGAAGAATTTCTCCTAAAATTCTAGAAATAAATATCTTATACACTTTCCTGCATAATTCATTCAACAGATTGAGATGAGATCGTTTTCCCCTTTTGCAAATCATAGTTACACACATGTTTTCAACTGTAATTAATTAACACGAAGTAGAAATAATTACTTCCAAAGAAGGGAGCCAAGTATTTTCCTTTCACTATTTAACTTAAACATCTGGTATACGTACTGTTTCTTTCTTTTGGGTTCTAAATGAAATACTTTTCCCTAATATATGTATATACACAGTGGCGGAGGCAGCACAGGCTATTGGTTTGTCCATGACCTCAAAAACTTCATGTGTATATATTTGTATGTGTATTGTATTTAATCCTAAACAACTAGGAAAAACTGACTTACAACCTTCTCTTCTTACTTCTTCTTCTATTTTTTCTATCATACTTGTCTTTCCCTTCTCTCTTCTTGTGTGCAATTCTTTTGTGCCCACCTCGATGAAATGCCACAAGGCTTGACAGTCTTCAACATTTCTCCACAATTGCCTATTGCCACCATCGACAAGTCTCTACAGGTCATAGTGTTGTTGGCATAAGCCCTCAGCAGATATTAGCAAGAATAAGTTCCTAACATGTTCTCGACGAAATGATACGCTGAAGTTTTTTTGGTCAAAATTATGATCCCATTATTTGAAAATCGTAGCTCCTCTGCTGTATATACTTATAGTTGAAATTAATTGATGATCTACACGTTTTAGGATGACATGCTTGTTTCAACATTTCAAATCTTCCCAGGAAATAAAGAAGTAACAAAAATACAAAGACAAATGTAAAGCAAGAAAACGAACAAAAGAACAGCAGTAAAACAAAACTCTGTATGTGCATGGGTAGACATGAAAATCTCCCCTTGAGGGAAGCATGGAGTTATTCTCGTGGAATCACTCGAATGTAATGTTCTTTCCAACTCATCTCTCTTTCATAATATTGCAAAAAAAAAAAAAAAAAAGATTATATTTGCATGGATCAGCGCGTATATGCCCACGTCAAATCAATCAAGTCGACTCCTCGACAGATGATAAAAGTGATGGTCTTATCAAATTCATACGTAAGAGAGAGAGAGAGGGAGGAACATAGAGAGTGGGAGTGGACATATTGAAAGTTTTTGTAGGTGATTTATGCATATTGCTACTATATGATGAACAGCCAGCGGCAAGTTTTGGCCTATGCTTTGAGCCACATTCTAAATTTGATGTTAAAGTTTAAATGGATGCCCTTGTTGTGTTGTTAAGGCTCGAATGTTTTGGTACAACTTGATGCGTCTTTTTCCTATCAAATGCAGATTATCGCCTTGTGCATCAATATGTTTTAACCTATATAATTTGTTCATATTGTTCTATACATCATCAATCCATGTGACCTGCCTCAATTTTGATCAATCGCTTTGACACTATTAACATGACCCACTCCACATTGCTCCCTTTCATGAATTTTTGATGATGTTTTATCGCGTGATGAAAGAGATAAATACAAAATTGTGTGTAATTTGTTGCATGAGATAATTACTTTCCCGTTACACATAGGTATTGAAAATCATATTATGACTTATTATACACATATATATGTAAGCAATGATGGTTTGTGTGGGAGAAAAAAAATTAAGCATCAAGTAATGAGCCACTTAATTTCCATGTATCCTAATTTCTTAAACTTGTGAGAGTGGCAACATAACACCCACTACCATGCATGGCACACGAAGAAAGATGAGGAATGTGAAACTTGGAGCCAGATGTAGGGGAATTTGGCATCGAGAAAGACGTTTATGCCTATACAATGGCACCTTAACCCACCAGCACTTGGGAGAGAGGGATATGGGATTTTTTACATTTTACTGCAAACTTTATGAACAAGCAAATTTGAGCGTTCAAATTGTTTTCTTGCAAATATCAACCTTTTTCTTTATTGATGGCAGGCGAAGATGATGTTGTAGAGTTTCTCAACAAGGCTACTAGATTACTGAAGGGCGTGAGACTTTGTGCTCAAACAATTAAAACAAAAAATATTATATTTTAAACTAATTTAAATGAGAAAAAAATTCGAACTCGAATACATAAATGAGCACATTCGGTCTACGGAATATAATCGTACGCCTGAGGAATGAGAACTAACTAAACAGAGATTAATCTGTGGTTGAAACATGAAATATTCAAATTTGACGGCCTCCATATGTTTCTAGGATTTTGAATGGAAGTCGTACTTGGTCAACACGTTACTTTTTGGGCCAAACGTGTATTTTCAAGGGGCAAGAGTGATAGTTGGGTACTTATTGGCATCAAAAGTTGGATGAGATGTTTGATGTGGTTTAAGTTACAGCGTTCATACATACAAAAGCTGAATGCATGGAAGTCTTACGCTGTGGGGTAAAGATTATGGCACGTCACAGGTTACCTCCAAAAAAAGGTTTTTGTTGTCACCTTTGTAATTATGTGTAATCAATCTTACACATGTAATCACTATACCGCTCACTTCTTTACAGATGTAATCAATTTTCTTAACGACAAGAAAATTTAGACATAAAAAATTAACATATTTGTTCGTCTGTATTATAAAAGGTATCAGTTTTATAAACCCAAATAACATTGCGTTTTGTGATGTGTATGGTGGAATTAGTTAGCTAATTACATGCTATATCATCACACGGTCACCGACATCAATAGCGAATAGAGTACTTGTTGCGCACACTAACATGTAGTGCGTTCTAAGAAGAGTGAATATAAATCTTATTATAAAAACTAGTTCTGAATATATTGACATTTGTCGAAGCTCGACTTGACCTTATAATCCCTGCACTGATTGCGGTCTGGGGATTGAGTTTGTAACCGTGAGATTTGAAAGGTGAAGATGCTAAGTAAGACCAAAAACACCAACACCTGTCAGAAGAATAGTCCACATCGTCCATGTCTAAACGAACCCAAACCAAATGGAATTCTGCACGCCCTATCTCTATCTATCTGTCCTCCAAATACAGAGAAAACAGCTAGCATAGTAGTGTGCCATGTCATCATCATGAATGTCATACTCGCATCAAACAAATGTAATTTCTGTAAAAATCTTCCTACAATAGCATTTTCCAGATTTTGTTTGTCAACTTGCTGAATTCTAATAAGCTGTTCACAGAAGAAAGAAAAGGCACTTGTCAATAATTTTCGGAAGGACTAGAGTCTCACAGTGTCGTACTGTTACAGCATTAAATTATATTTGAGGATGTGAATAAATGTCTCACATTGGAAGTGTACTAAATCTTGTTGCTTCTAAAGAATTAGACTACTTATCAACTTGTCGATGAATTTTACATTAGAATCTCAACTTCTTTATATTAGAGCCAGGTTATTCCATGACAGATGATATCCTCTGATTTCTTATGAATGTCCCGATTCACCGAGATTCTCCATAATCTCTAATTTTCCAGTATCATTAAAACATTCTCTTTTTGTATTCATTGAATAGTAATTATACTTGTAAATCAAGCAATTGTCCTCTATATAATCCAACAATAATTCACCATTTAGATCATACGCTAAACAGCCACACATATTGTACATTACCCCTTTTGTATTGTGACTATTGTCCATGTACGTCAGATTTTAAATTAGCCGATAAATTTTATATTGGAATCTTAACTTTTTTATAGTATCAGATCCAGATTGACCTACATGTAAGTTAAACGGCCGCACATGGAACACAGTCGTTCTATTTGTGTTGGTCATGTACAGTAGGTTTAAAATTAGCCACACACAACGTGGTGAGGATGTGAAAAGATGCTCCACATTGGAGGGGATAGAACGAGAACAATGAGAGGAAAAGGAAAAAGAGGTGCAGAAAAGTACAAGAACACAGAAACTTAGATAACGAGACGTGCATAGTGAATGGTGATTGAGTAAAAAGAACAAGAGAAAGTGGGAAAAGGTAAAAACAACAAGCTGATGAGTTGGAATTCATTCAGAAATGTGTGAAAAGGACCAACGTGGTCGAGATCTTCACATCTCAAAAAATGAAGGGAATGCTCGTGAGTGATGTGTCTCTCTTTCACGTGTTCTTAGCTTGTCACTGTGTCAGCAACGTCAGAAATGCAGAAACAGAAGAAAAGGAAGAGAGAAAGAGTTCGAGAGGAAGACGGTCCAAAAGACAAATAACTTTTTACATGTAATGCCCACACCTTGCATCTATCTATCTAATTACTGTTCGAACTCCTTCATCTATTATTTAATTAGATAATTATTTACAGTAAATTATTTAAGCTTTTGATCTCTTTCTCTAATTATGTATTAGGGATTCAAACAAGTCAGCCTACTTTTTGGTGACAGAACGTGCTGCTTTTTGTTCTTATCTGTTTTTGGTTCTCTAGCTGCCAGTTCTCGAGACATATTTCACTGTAAAAGTGGTTCCATACTTATACAATGTCATACTAAGCGGCTGCTTCTAAACTTTCAAGATCCGTATGGATCTGGAATTGGTTTTGTATGAAACCCTTCTACTTATAAATACTAGTTGGAAGCGTTTTTTCAAAGAAGTACATGCACTTGTCTTAAAAACGGTTCTCTGGACGGAAATTATGTTTGAATTTTTCTAATGGATGTAGTTAGAAGTGATTTTGGTCATCATAAAGCGTTTTTCTCAAACAATCTCTAAGCTTATTCAAGAACTTATTTATTCAACAAAATGCTAAACATTATTTTGTACTTGCACCAATTTCTTTTTTAGAGTTTTAACGAAACACTCTCGGTACTGTTCACTTTTAAAGAAAAACCACATTTTTACTTTTCTCTGGTACTATTCATTATATCTTTAAAAACGATTTTTCATTAAAAATGAAGTTTTTTTTTTTTACTTTTCGTTAGTTTTACTTTTTTTTTTCTTTCTACATCCATGATGTAATAAGAAATAACAAAAAACAAACTTTTATTACCTAGTAACTAAAACTTAGTTTAATAAGTATATGCATAATATAATTGTGAATAATGTTTTCAATTATTAGTACTGATTTTATATAATAGGACGTAAAGAAAAATTAAGCAAATTCATAACATCAACATGTCACTTGTTAAACCAACTAATAATTTTCCTCAATTCTCTATCGATGTTCCAGTTTGTTCAACCCCCCTTACTTATTGTACTTCATTCATAACCTAGCTAAAAAAGTTCTTACTCAAAATTGTTCGTTGTTGATTCATAGAATTTCGTGTTTATGATCATAACCGTTCATATTATAAATCACTCTATAAAGATCGTCTTTGCAAAAAATCAATTAAATCTAAGATTTTTTATTCATCGAACTGACATGAAAGGATTTGGTAAAAATATTACGAACCATCTATGTATTTGCTATAATACATTGACTAAAGGACCTTCATTTTAATTCATTTTTTGCACAGATTATATATTTTTACAGAGTGTTTCATAACATGAACATTTCTGATCATAAGCACAAAACTCTATAATTCGAATACAAAAAATTTTGAGTAAGAATTCATGTTCATTCTTGAGTAGCTAAACATTATTCAAAAGTTAATTAGCAACACTAATCTCCAAATCTAGGGCAAGAGTCAAACAAGGCAACATAGTTTTTTACTGCTAGGCTTTTTGTTGGCTGTAAAAGTAAGTAAAAAGTAGTCGTCAAATATACAGAAGGGAGAGATACTATACAAATAAAATAAGAGCAACAAGAAAAGGTTGATGGGTGGTAGTGCAGATGAAAGCAAAATGTCAAACACTAGGCTTCAATTTTGAGGAACTGAGGTTTGACAGCTACTCTTCTCTCTCTGGGTCGATCACGAGGCTTCAATATTATTATTGCATGCCCACAGCTTTTAGATTTTACCCTCTTTTTTATATTCTATTTATTTCTAGAGAATTTTTTTTGGCAGTTGGAAACTCTTGTTTTGTAATGTATTATTTCACATGTTAGAGTATAAGTAATTAATATTGTAGTTACATCTTATTTTTAGTATATATTAGTAAAATATAAATACATACATTATAGATTGAATGAAATAGCAACACCGCATAGACAATGGCGGGTTCATGAAATATTATTTGGAGAATTAGTAAGAATAATGCGCGTAACGCACAATAATTTTTGCATAGAATAGCATGCAAATTGGTATTTCATCAAATTTTGGTAGGCTTGGTCATTTTCTAAGTCCTATTGCACGCTTGTCGACATATGTCAACAATTTTCGAGCTAGCATGTCGATTGATGTCAGCTTTTGAGCAAGCATGCCAATAGATGCTAACGTATGCCAAGTAAGGCTATCGACACGTGCCCATAGCGATGCATACAAAGGTATGAGGCTAGTAGCTACCCACCTCAATGAAAATAGAGGTAATTTGTTGAGCAGTTAAAGGGCAGCTTCCTTGGGCATCTCAGATTTTTAAAGGGTAGCACCTAGCTCTTTCATTGAGAATTTCTAAGTTTGAGAGGGTCAGTTGTCCCACCTTGCCACAAGGTTGATCCACCCCTAAACATAGTAGAATTTCAAGTACATTGAAAGACTTCTCCTTTTTGTCTTTCTATGTGAGAGATAATTTTCACACATCTATTTTAGTTCCTAACACATATCTCTCAGTTTTTGGCCATTGAAAAAAATTAAGCAAAAACAACGGCAAAAATTAAACAGAAGTGTGTTAGAGGCTAAACACAGTGTGTGTGTGTGTTTTTTTTTCCATTTCCTTTCTATATTACATAGAGCAGTTGGGAAAGGGCCTAAATGCAATTTAAATAAGCTAGTTTACAATATCAACGCAGCTATTTTCCTTGCTGTTAACGAAGCTGCAATGCAAAAATATTACTTTAGGGTTTGGTCTTGGAACGAGCATGAGATGTTCTGCTTGGTAATGTAATCACTAATTAAGTAATTAGTAGCTAATTAGCTTTAGCATAGCAACGTTTTCCCATGTCAATATTGGTATTGAAGACTTTGAAAACAATGAAAAAGTTGGCCTTCTGAGTCATACATATCAAATCTTAATTAGTAGATAATTAGCTTTTACTTACTGGAATTACGCGTCCTTTTCTTCGACCAAAAAGTAAATTCCAAAACAATTATCAATTGATTAGCAAACTGCATTGTAATTAAACAACGACGAATTAAAACACTACATTTGGCGGAAGAAACAACAAACATTTCATGCATGGATTAAAATGCAGGGAATATGTTTGCTCACCACTTTAAAGTGATGGTAATGTCAATTATCTTGTTTTCTCACCACTCTCATATGATGGTAATGCCCACTACTTTATTTATTATCCTGAGTTGAGTTTAAATTTTAAGATCTGTATAGGGGATACATATAAATCTCAAAATTTAAACTTATCTAATGGTAAGAGAATTGCTAAGGAGACTCAAAAGTGGGACTCTGCATAGACTCTCTTAAAAGTGTGACTTTCCATGGACTATTTGTCACCTCGTGTTTTTGGCACAATATTTTGGTACAAAAATTAACATTAAACATTTATGTGGCAGATAGTACACGAAAAGTTCTACTTTCAAAGAGTCTCCTTAGCATTTCTCCTAAGAGTTATAAGTGGAATGATGAGCATTACCATCACTTAAGTATGCCAAACAAAAATACACCCAAAAATGCAAGCTAGCTATATCCAGGATCCAAGATGCAGATATCAGAATCTTTCATGCTGTCATATTGACATTCTTGGAGTAAATCCTTGTAATTCACTTGCGTTATCGTCGACTTTCTCGTGCATTTTTGTCACAAGGAAATTTGGCAACATGCAAATAGGATGGTTTGTCATGACTCATGCATCATGTTCATGTCATAGTGATGTGAAAAAATATATATTGCAAATTAATTAGTTTCCATTTTCAGCTTCTAGTCTGGGTACTTTTTTTTTGTCAAAGTTCAATATCAAAAGCTTAATTAAGTAGTGAGTAATATATGAAAATCTTCATGCATGTTAGGGTGAGGAACTTCAAATTCGAAGGAACTTAAACAGAAATAGATCAAAAAAAAAATAGATAGGAGGATTATAAATGCATCCTCACGAACATTACAACGGCATATGAGGAATTTATACACCTTAGTAAATTGTAAATGTTCATATGGTGCATTTTTAATTTCTTTATTTTAATTTTTTGTGATTTATCTCTTCTTTGTTATGCCTATATTCTTTGGAATTTGAAAGTTCCTCACCCAAACATGCCCTTAAAGAATTTCACTAGTAGGAAAAACTATTTGTGTGACAGATGTTTGAGCGACAAAGCAAAATTCGTCACGCAAATGTGTTTTGTGCAACAAAACAATAGCTTCATCGCGCAAGAATGGTGCTACTTTGCACAATGCACAACTTTGTTGCGCAACACAGTTTGCACGACTAAAAAAAGATAGTCATCTTGCAAAGTCAGTAAGGAAACCAAGGGTATTTTTTTTTGCCGTGAAAAAAATGCACGACGAAGTTTTTTCCTTGGAAACCTTAGGCAACAAAGGCTTCGTCGCACAAAGTTCGTTCAGTTTTTGACTCAAAGCATTAAGTGCATGCGAATCAACGGAACACTTGTGCGACAAAGGCTTTGTCATTCAAAGTCCAGTCAATTTTTGACTTAGAGCATCCATTGCATGTGAATCAAAGGAATCAGTACTATATTTAGTGCAGATGTTTGCGCGACAAAGGCTTCATTAGGCAAAGTCCCTAACCTTCCTATGAATATGCGTTTCTACTCTCCTTATTTTTCACAATTCAATTCGTGCTCGAATGAAGGATAAAAATCGGGAGTAGAGCATGCCTCCCGAGATCTATGATATGAGACAATATGTGGAGTTTGCGCATGCCATTGGGTTAGCAATGCGGAATAATTGTCCTACTGCTGAGTGGCATTCTTAAAAATATGTGCCCGAAAATGTGAAGAATGCGGTGATGGATCAATTATTAGTTAGTGTGACAAATGTTGAAAATAATTAATTTTGTGAATTTTTTTGTTATATGTTGTAATCAATTATTTGCATATATGTGTAATAGTGTAACTATACTCCTGATAATGCGAACGAAGAGTTGATGAAGTTGATGGAGGAGGCGTTGAAGGGGGGGGGGGGGTTACAAGCAGTTTTAAATTTATGTTTTTTAGTACAATATTTAATTTTAAGGTTTTTTTTAATATGTTATGTATTTGGACTTAATTAGGCTTTAATTCATGTTTTGTTGTTTAAATAATTGAATGGATTAATTCAATTTATTTAAGTTTTTAATTATATTTGTTTGTAATTATGAAGTTTACGTAAATATAGATACTACATATCTATATTTACGTAAACTTCATAATTACAATCAATTACGTTCGTCACTAAAAAACGCGGTTAACTTTACCGCTTTATTTCGGATTTATATGTTTTGCGCGATGAAACATTGGTCGCGTATGGTGGTAAAACCTTGCGTGACAAAGATTTCGTCGTGCAATAGTCGTTCATTTTTTGAGTTAAAGCATTCATTGCATGTGAATCAGCGGAATGATGTTTTCCCACGAAAACCTTGCGCGATACAGGCTTCATCAGGCAAAGTCCATTCAGTTTTTTGAGTCAGAGTATTCAGTGCATGTGAATTAGAGGAATCAATACTGTATTTAGTGCAGATGTTTGCGCGACAAAGGCTTCGTCAGGCAGAGTCCCTAACCTTCCTATGAATATACGCTTCTACTCTCCTTATTTTTCACAATTCAATTCGTGCTCGAATGAAGGATAAAAATCGGGAGTAGAGCATGCCTCCCGAGATCTATGATATGAGACAATATGTGGAGTTTGCGCATGCCATTGGTTTAGCAATGTGGAATAATTGTCCTATTGTTGAGTGGCATTCTTAGAAATATGTGCCCGAGAATGTGAAGAAGACGGTGATGGATCAATTATTAGTAAGTGTGACAAATGTTGAAAATAATTAATTTTGTGAATTTTTTTGTTATATGTTGTAATCAATTATTTGCATATAAGTGTAATAGTGTAACTATACTCCTAATAATGCGAACGAAGAGTTGATGAAGTTGATGGAGGAGGCATTGAAAAGGGGGGGGGGGGGGGGGGTTACAAGTAGCTATAAATTTATGTTTTTGAGTACAATATTTAATTTTAAGGTTTTTTTTAATAGGTTATGTATTTGGACTTAATTAGGCTTTAATTCATGTTTTGTTGTTTAAATAATTGAATGGATTAATTCAATTTATTTAAGTTTTTAATTATATTTGTTTATAATTATGAAGTTTACGTAAATATAGACACTACAGATCTATATTTACGTAAACTTCATAATTACAATCAATTACGTTCGTTGATAAAAAAACGCGGTTAACTTTACCACCTTATTTCGAATTTATATGTTTTGCGCGATGAAACATTGGTCGCGTATGGTGGTAAAACCTTGCGCGACAAAGACTTCGTCGTGCAATAGTCGTTCATTTTTTGAGTTAAAGCATTCATTGCATGCGAATCTGTGGAATGATGTTTTCCCACGAAAACCTTGCGCGATACAGGATTCGTCACGCAAAGTCCATTCAATTTTTTAAGTCAGAGCATTCAGTGCATGTGAATCAGAGGAATCAATACTATATTTAGTGTAGATGTTTGCGCGACAAAGGCTTCGTCACTCAAAGTTCCTAACCTTCCTATAAATATGCGCTTCAACTCTCCTTATTCTTCACATTTTGTTGTGGAAACACCTTACAATTTTGTAGATTATAATCAACTTGTTCTTTGATTGTTGGTACGATGGCCGACTGTGGTGTGCGTTCATCAAAGACAATGGATGGCAAAGGTTCCGGAAAAGGTTTGCGTTGTAAATTTTGATTTTTTTTGTATAAAGTTTTTATTTAGCTTCAGTATTATGAGTATATATTTTGTTGATAGACAAGAAGAAAAGAGTTAGGGTACAAGTCCGACACATTTATGGTGGGATCCATTATCGAATCACTACTGACGAATTAATAGGGGTTGTGAAGTCAGATATGCGCGCCAGCTTTTGGTCTGAAGTTGGAGTATTGGTGCGTGACAAATATAATGCAGACTGGGAGTCTTGGAGAGCCATCCCCGAGTAGCTGAAGATGCGCTTGATTGATGAGTTAGTTGTATATGTTAAGTTATTAGTTAAATAATAATTATGTTTGTTAAATTTAGTATAATAGTGAGTGTAGACATCGAAATTTTGGTGAAATAAATGTTGATCAATGCATTAAAGACTACAACTGTAAACATCGAATTTTTGGTGAAATAAATGTTAATCAAAGCATCAAAATTACAACCTCCATTCATTTCATCTACATCATCCACTTACTTCACCAACCAAAAAAATGGATGGTAGTGATTCATTCTCACCAACAAAAATGGATGGTGGTGATGCATTCTCACCAACAAAATGGATGGTAGTGATTCATTCTCACCAACAAAAATGGATGGTGTTTGCCAGAAACCACCACCCGTGGCGGAGCGTGGCCAATGGGTAAACACTGCCATTTTGTGCAAATTTTGATATTCTAGATATGAATTTGGTATCCAATTGATGTGTTTCGATTATTAAACCCCATGTTGGTTATTCAGGTTACTTGAATGTCTTCAGAAATGGATGGAAAATGAAAGGTGAACTACGAAAGGCTTGATCCCGTATCTAAGAGTACTAGGCAGTCTAACGAGAAGTTAGATGTAACCATAAAATAAATGAGAATAAATTTTAGTGGGAAATTTCTAAATTGAGAATTGTTAGAATGGTTATTAACATAAAAGGTAACAATGACTTTGTTTTGGCCTACCATTGGATTTAGCCTTCGAATAAGAATTTTGGGTAGTTACACCTTCGTCGGAAACAATGATAACTCGTCGGAAAATGTTTGCACCGTGGTGAGAAGGAGAAAGAGTAGGATTATATGGGTGAGGGAGAGAAGGTAGGGTCCGAGTGGTGGTGTTGGTGGTGTGGTGGTTGCTACCTGTGTGTAAGTATGTTTGTATGTGTGTGTGAGTTCGCCGGCGAGGAGGGAAAAATGAGGTCGAGAAAGAGTTTTGGGGAAAGAGGGAACCAGGAGAGAGAATAGAGAAGAGAGAAAAAAAGGGAAAAGAGATAGGACTGCCACGTGGTAGCCATAACGGAAGGGAGACCGGGGAACCAAAAAGAGAAATGGGTCCAACCTGACTCACCATTTAATGTCCCAAAAGAAATTCCAAAATAAAAATATCCCATTTTTAGTGAAATTACAGAAATGTCCTTCCGATTTAAATCCATTTAATTAATCGAGACTGGTTATTATAGTTTTGCATTGTCCTGCAAACTGTTTTTCAATATAGGGTTTATTGACTGCATGCTTCCTTGTTCTGGAAGAGCTCATCAGTTTAACTGACTGACAAGGCAAACCTTTTCTGAGGTTGAATGTGGTGTGTCCCTGTATCAGCATGTTTTGTCCTTTTAACTTTTCTTTTTCATGTTTATACATATACGCTTGCTCATTTAATATTTAGGCATGTGAAATACTATAGATCTTCTATTGTGCATGAATATATATTTTGTGCGTGTATGGGTAATTAGATAATTCGATTCCTTCTTTAATGGTATTAATGAATTTAAAGATATATCTTATTTTGCTTCAAGGTTAGGATATTTTTTAGTATATCCAAACTAGATTAATTAGTTATTGCTAATCATTATCGACTTCTTATAGATGTCATTTTCTGTATGATGGTAAATCTTTGGTATTCATGATTTATGTCACTTTTCTTAGCCATACTTTGTTCTCTCTAGCTTCCTAGCTATTAGTAGGTCAAAATAGTCAAAGTGTTAATGCCCATGTTATTCCTTCCCTTCTTCAAGTACAAAAGGAATTTAGGGGAATTTGGTGTTGTACATTGGTTTTGGATCTTTTTCCCAAAAATAGATAAACTTAATTTATCTGTGTGTGTGTGTATCAAGGAAAATGTTATATATTTGACTATTCTTTTTCTATTATTGATCTGTTGGCGGATCAGTTACTTAGGATTCATTACTTATGTTTTTTTATAAACATTTGATTGCTTTTATATGCAAAACATAAACAAAAACATGTTGGTGTTGGTGGATTATGTATATTATGTGCCATGTAATATATTCTAATAAATTGACTAAAAGTAGTGGAATGTAATTTTATTTATTTATTGTTTTTGTAGATGTCGAACTTAATTTCAAATCATCGGGCAACTAGTAGGGACAGTCAGACACCTTCTCCAGTAAGTAATGCTACTGCCACCTCTTCACCTGATATGGGCACGACGGGTGTCCAACAGTGTTTACGGCTCCTGCATCATCGACTTCTTCGATGACGCATCCTCTACTAAGCGCCCGACAGACTCATCGATGGCCCCAAAGTTTTGAGGATGCTGAGCAGTCTAGTGAGGCTTCCTCTGTCCACGGAGAGGGGTCCCAGGTAGGTAATGCATCTTTCTCATAGTATAATCGAAATTTTGAAAGTTTTTTTTTGGTTGTTGTGAAAATCAAACTTTTAAATTATTTGGTTTTTCGTATAGGTTCATAAAAAGTCATTAGTTACAAAATACTGTCAAGGTGGATACTGAAATCTTTTGGTGGATGACAAAAGAACATCCCCAATCTTCTTTAGAAAAAGTTGGTTGATAAATTCTTTGGAAACTCTTAAAAAAGTTATCTTTCTTACTCTTTCATTTTCTCATTAGTGAAAATCTTTAGTATATTTTTCAAGTTATGAATATGGTGTGTTAAAATTTCAAAGAGACGAGACTACTCACATCGATATTGTTCTCAACTGACTTAATTACATGTGTAATCCAATCTGTGTGTAGTTTCTTCATAGATTCATGGCCAATGATGCAATTATAAGTGAAAACACTTGATACAAGTTGTAAATTTTGTTTTAAAGTCCCCAATTGGTATAAAGTGTTTGAATTGTTGGGTGGATGTGTTGTTATATTGTCTGCAAGTTTTAGTAAATGTTATAGTTTTAGGGGAGGTTTTGCCGAAATTTTGGTAGAAAATAGAATTTGTCTAATGTTTACTTTGTTTATTTGGTGGATCAAATATAAAAAAAGAAAAGAAAAAGAAAATAAAAACAGAGGCCCATGCAGACTTCTAAAGACGTCACAGACCACTCGCACCATGACCGAGAAGATCACCATTACGTGGGATCCTCGACATTGTGCGACTGCAACAAAGGAGCAGCATAGTGCGTTGGCTAGCAACATGGGCTCAGTTATCAGGAATCATTGCCCCTTCCTGTGGGAGTCATGGAAAGTTGTCCCACTTAAAGTCAAGGAAGCCTTTCTTCATGAATTATCAATAAGTATTTTCAACCTTAGATACTAAATTTTTATTAAAGTATACAAATATTATAAATTTTAACTACTATTTATTTATTGAGTTTTGCAGCATCACTACGAGCTCACGAACCTCGATGCCAATCAAAACCAGTACATCAACGACATTTGTGCAGGTAGGTTCACTTAATGGAAGAGCAACCTCCACAAGCATTATGAGAAATATGACAGTCCAGAGGCCGCTCTAGCAGTTAGGTGCCCTATAGAGTTGGTGAACTACCGGGATGAATGGCTCTGCGGCCATTTTCAAGACGAGAAATACCTTGTAAGTATAATATATATTTCAATAATATTTAATCAAAGCTTTAATATTTTTAAATAATATATTTTTTTCATTAATTTGTTATAACTATCTAAACTAATACTTTTTTAATTCAGCAGAAAAAAGTGAAGGCAAACTCGATCAATCGGTCAAAGAAGAAACTTTTTCACCACTCTGGCTCACGACGCTTCTCTTATAGGTTAAAGGAGCAACGTAAGGTAACCGTATATTTATTTTTAAGTTTTGATTCTTTTTTTTTTACTCTCTATTACACAATTGGTAATCTATGTGTTAATATTTTTTTATTCAGGGGGTCAAAGTTTCCTAAGATTGACATGTTCAATGAGGTGTACATTCGGCCCAAGGATGAGCTAACGAAGCAGCTTCATGTAAATTATTTCAATTTTTTAATATTCAATTAGTCTTAATATTAATTACATGTATATTAAAATTACTTTGTTTGTTTTCATTTTTCTAATCCACCATGGTGGAGAAAGGCTAGACCATTCTGAAGGAGGTGGCTTCCCAGCTTCCCCCAAAAACCCCGACCGAGGAAGTGTTTCCCTTGGGGATGCGGGTTTACAGATCATGACAGACACACTCGGTTAGACCCTCAGTCGTAGGCAGGGGAATGTTCACCGAGGGCTTGGGAAAACACGCATTCGGTGCCCGTCTGTCTCATCATCTAGGTAGAGAACAAAAGAGGTTGAATCGCTAACATCTGAAGTAGCGGACCTAAAGGAGCAAATTGCCGTCCAGTAGTCTCAGCTTGCAATCCAAAGCAGTTTGATGAACCAAATTCGTCTCGTCCTTCAAATCTCTAACATTTGGTTCCTCGATGTTGAAGCACCTCCAGCAGCGACCTCTCAGCCCCCCTCCCCAGCCCCTCTGCATCAGCTATGACCTATCAGCCCCCCACCGCAACAGTTACGACCTTCTAGCCCCCTAACGCAACAGCAAACACCACCAGCAGGTAATTGTGACATGGACGACTACATATTCTAGTTTTTTTTAATTGTTTTCAAATTTTAAAATATTTCTTTCTGTTGTATGTACACTTTTAATAATTTTTTAATTTAATATTCTTCTTTAGATTTTTTTTTTAATTTCATTAAATTAATTTATACATAAAACAATATTATGAACATTTAAAAGGAAAAAAAATAATTATTATTTAAAAATAATAATTTTAAAATCTTATTGCGACGGCCTTATGTTCGTCGTGCAAGGGTCTGGGGGTCGAATCAAAGTTTCGTCGCTCAGAGTATCTCGCGCAACAAACACTCATTCGTCGCTCTTCATTTCACACAACGACCACCAAATTCGTCACACAACATTCATTTCGCACGACGAAGCACTTTGCTCTATCGCGCAATGTTTGACGTCATGAGCTTTGCATGACGTCTTCTTCGCCACCCAATATTTTCAGCGATCGTATTTGCCTTTACGCAATGGTTGTCCCTTCATCGCCCAAGCAGTTATGCTTAGTAGTGTTTGTTTATGATGGCTAGGGTTCTTAAGGTTTCTCATCAATATGTGTTTTTTCGTTTGGAAAATTAATAGGATGTGTAGAAGGACAAAAGTCTTTTTCAAAAAATATGGAAAGACATTTTTGAGTTGCCATTAACTTATCCATAAAAGTTACAACAAATTTTAGTATTGAACTCCCTATGTTGTGATCATATCTGTGTGAGCCAAACATGAGATGTTCTCCAACCGAGCGGAGATTTGGTGCCACAAGAGAACTGGTCATGTGCCTCAATAGGTGTTGAATGAAGGTGTTTAGTGTTCGAGAGCATGGTACTAAATGAAAAAAATCTTCTCAGAACGTATTTCAAGTAAACATTTATTGAATGGCTGTATAACACGATTACTTAAAGTTAACATGATTATTTACAAAGTTCGAATTGAGTTACACAAAAAGGATACGTAGCAATTTTCACACTCGCAATTCAACATTTGACACTTTTATTTTGAACATCAAAAAATTGTAAACTATTCAATTTAAAGTCTCAAAATCTAAACCGAGAGTTCCAAAATCATGATTGTGGATGCAAATTTTCGCCGCTTTGGCTTTGGCCGAAGAACCTCCGATGCCAAAGTTAGAATTTAGAGAGAAAAAGTGTTTGAGAATTCTAGAGAATTTTAGCAAGAGTTGGAATGAGTGTTTGGTGAAATGGGTGTCTATTTATAGGGATAGATTAAGCCACCTTGGAGAGGAAGAGGGGCCGGCCACCCTATTGTTTTTGTGATTGAATTTTGGTTTAATTAGCCAATTTACTAGGATTAATTGACTAATTAAACCTAAAGGGAATGTTTTGGGGGTTATAGGATTTATGGGCTAATTAAAAAGGAGAAAATGATAGAAAAATGTAGGAAAATATGATGGCTTATTTCTTGGATGGGGTTAGCCGGCCATAGGTTGGTTTTGGGATTAAATGGGTGGCTCAATTGATAATTAGGGGATTAATTAGATAATTAATCTCTTAATTATCAATTATTATGGTTTTAAAAAGAAGGTTTTATGAAATATGGAATGAATATATTTATTTAGCTAATTGATTAGCTAAATAATGAAATAGGAAATATATGGAATAAATTAGGTTTTAAGTTGATACCTATTTTGGGCACTTTTGACTTGGTTGAGGGATAATTGCATGCTGCTTGCGTGTAGGAATCCCGGTATGCCCCAAGGGTAGTTTTGTCTTCTTTTGTCAAAAATCCACGTGTCGCCTTGTGATTATTTTTGGCTCCACAATGATCCATACAAAAGAGAAAATTGTAGCAATGATCTCTTAACTAAAAATCCGTGAACATCGGTCACTTAACTCATTAAAACGTGCACTATGATCCTTTTCGTCAACTCCATTAGAATTTGTGTCAAAATGAGTCACTTGCCACGCAAGTGAGGCTAAATCAAGGGGCAAACATCGAAAACCAAATGAGAACAAGTGTAGAAATGGTCCCTCAACTCTAACCCAATTGTAGCAATGGTATCTCAACTTTAACCCGCTTTGAGTAGTGGTCCTTCAATTTTAACCCAATTGTAGCAAATGGTCATTCCAGCATGACTCATTTTGACGGAATTTTGATGAAGTTGACGAAAATGACCATAGTTGCATGTTTTGATGAGTTAATGACTAATGGTCATAAATTTTTAGTTAATGGATCATTGCTTTAATTAGGTTAAAATTGAAGGGCTATTGCTACAATTTTCTCAATACAAAGTATAGTGCATTGCAATAATCATATAGTCCACTATTTTGGTCAAGTTCATTTTCTCAACTGTCATGATATACGATCAAATTTAAGAGTCGTTGCCGCACCCATGGGTACTACCAGTCCCCCAAAATATGTAACAATTTCATCGAAAATAAATGCTCTGATCCAATATTCCAACCTGATGAAAGAAAGAGGTTGGCACTTTTAATTTGTGGCAGGTAAATTAAATGAAGATATTAGATTCGGTAAGTTCATTAACTTGTAGTGCATGCTAGGGTTTTGTCTTCTCTCTGTGGAGAGTACCAATAACGATGGACTGATATCCCACAGACATCAATTTGCATCGAGAGATATCATCGTAATGGTCGTTCCGAGTTCTGAATGCGAATGAAACGTCAAACGCTTTACGACGAGCCACAGGGCCACAGCCCACGCCCTTCCATTCTTTCCCTCGATCTTCTTTTTTTTATGGCTAAATTTTTTTTGTGGTGACATTTCATTTTCAATGTGACCCTTGTGGTGAAAAAGTTATTAATTAAACCATCGTGGTGAGCCCTGTTAGCAATTGAGGTCCAAATCCAAACTTCTGTTAAATAAAATCATGTGACTATCATCGGTCAAAGTTAAATTTATTTATTTTGGAAAATAAAAAAACAAAAACATGATTGTATTAAAATAAAATTACAAATAAAGAAAACTTGTAAAGATTTAAAAAAAAAAAAAACCCAACAATTCCCGTATCTTATCTCAGGCTCCCAGCCATCGCCATAGCCACTAGTGGACCTCGACCACCGTCACTAACCATCACCCCAATTTGATAGCACATGTATCACAACCTATATAATGCAGAAAAATCACATATGTACAAGAATAACTTAAAGAGTTAAAAACAATGGGTGAAATGCAGTATATATGCATTCAGACAGGTGAAAGGCATTGCAGAAAATTCAATGTTCAGGTCCGCCCTCTGCATATGAACTTCAAGAGCATAAGAAAGTTAAAGAATTAAAATTCAAAGAAGATTAAGAAAAAAATTGAAAGGTTGTGTATTGGCTGACTAGGGCCTGCATAAAACCATATTACCAATTAAAGACAAAACTGAAAGGCATTTATGCATTCAAATTGGTACAAATTGATACAAGAATAAAAATTCAAGTAAGACTAAAACTCTAACTTATGATCAAAGACGTGTTGGCATTGAAAAAAAAAAACAATGGTATATTAGAAGTATTTTTCCAAACAAAATTAAATCATACCTAAGAAATTAGGCGTGACTTCACTTTCATCTCTTCTCCTAGCCATAGACGTGGTTTTATAGGTGTAGTTTCAATCTTCACGTTGAAGCTTCTTTTTTTTCTTCTGTAAAATCTAATTTCAGTTAAACCCTAAATTATACTAGATGTCCATTGAATAAGACGTAATTTGGATTGAAATGACGAATTTGACCCTTCATGTGATAGTCACGTGAGTTTATTTAACGGAAGACTAACAGAAATTTGGATTTGGTCCTCAATTGCTAACAACACCCACCACGAGGGTTTAATTAATGGGTAATGCTAGGAAGATCAAATTTTTAAATCAAATGATGTGATTATTGATGATTGAATTATTATTAAGTGTTGATTAGCTACGCTATTTGGTTGGAAGTTTAATTTAATATTTTGGCTCACCTAGCTTCACCCATAATTAAATTCATCCATCCGCAAACAGACGTTTAGCTAATCGCCATTAATCCCATTCCCCCAGCACGAGCAACCATCTCGCCACCCTCGCCCTCCCCTTTTTCTTCTCGGTTCCGAAAAAATCCCAGATGCATCCAAACGACATAGCTTCGGCGTACTTACATTATTTAAACTAGCTTACCACTTGGGACCTCGTGTTTTGCTTTGAAATACTTGGAGCCAGAGAGAGAAAGACACACTGAGAGATTTAAGAGAGAGAGAAGAAGAAGGAATCCCAAAGCCGCTGTCCCAATCTTTACACCGTTATCTGTTTGGGACATTGCAATCCCCCTCCGTCCTCCCATTGCCAAGATCCCATTTTTATTACCAATCCAATCCATGAAGAAACCCAAACACCAAACACCTTCTCCTCCCTTCGTCCCAGTACTATTTAGTCCCGTTAGGTCGTCCTCCAGGATCTCCAGTAATCTTCCCAATGGCTGCTTGTGCTCTCCTCGGTGACAATGTCGGCGACCACATCAGCGGCAATGGCAGCAATAACAACAACAGCAGTAGCCACGGCGGCGGTGGAGGAAGCCCTTCTTGTCCTATGAACAACAGCACTACCAATTCCAACAGCAGCAGCGTCGAGCAGCAGCCAACCAAGATGGTGAGAAAGCGCATGGCGTACGAGATCGAAGTCCAAACCACCCCGACAAGCAGAACCGCCGGTTCGGACTATTTCCGGCTCTCCCGCCGTGGGATTATTAATAATAGTCCGCCAGTCCAGCCGGTATATCCAAACCCAAATCAAAATCCAAACCCCAGTAAAGTGAATAGTAGTATGTTTTGTCCCAACTACTCCACTATGCTGTTACCCGTACCATCTTCCAATTTGACCGCTTTGACGTCAGCTGGTGGGGCTTTATTGTCACCTGCTTCTCCTTCTCTTTCTCCTTCTCCTTCTCCTTCTTCCGCTGCAGCAGCTGGCAACTGGGATCCTATCGATCCATTGTCGTTTCATCGTCCTCTACCGATTCAGCCGACGACCACCACCACCCAGATCACTACCACTCCGGCCGTTTGTGGGTTTTCAGGTCTGCCTTTGTTCCCACCAGAAAAGACTCCTCCTTCGAATCCTACTACCGCTGCTACTACTATTTCAGCCATGGAAGACGGTTCCTCTGCCGCCACGGCATGGATAGACGGGATCATAAAGGACCTCATCCACAGCTCCACCAACGTCTCCATCCCCCAGCTCATTCACAATGTTAGGGAGATTATCTTCCCTTGCAACCCCAGCCTCGCGGCTCTCCTCGAGTACAGACTCCGGTCCATATCCGAGCCGCCGTCGCCGCCACCTCCTCTGCCTCTTCCAGTCCCGAGCTTTAATCCGAACCCAATCCCGGACATGAGGAGGAGACAACAAGGTGGTCCTGGCCCTGGGGCTCTTAAGCTCAATCTGGACTCTGGTGCCCTACATGACGTCGCAATCTTCAACACATCAACGGCGGATAACAATGACTTGTACTTGCAGTCGTGGTCTGGAGGTGGCGGAGGTGGCGGAGGGGTTGGGCTGTCCCTACCACAACCCAACCCTACTCCTGTCCCTATGACCTGCAACCAAACAAACCCACATCACCAAAGCCCTTCCTTTAATCAGGCAATTCATCAAACACAAGACAAACAGTTAGAAAACTCGTCATCCTCTTCCCCTGCGGCGGAGTCTACCACCCCAACCGCTGCACCCGCACCCACAACCGCTATGGCCACAGCCCCGCCGCAACCAACAACCTCAGCAGTCTCCCTACTCAGAGAGAAAAAAGAAGAGATGCGGCAGCAAAAGCGAGATGAGGAAGGCCTACACCTCCTCACCCTCCTCCTCCAATGCGCGGAGGCCGTCTCCGCCGACAACTACGACGAAGCCACCAAAATGCTCCTCGAAATTTCCGAGCTCTCCACCCCATTCGGCACCTCCGCCCAGCGCGTCGCGGCCTACTTCTCCGAAGCCATGTCGGCCCGCCTTGTCAGCTCCTGCCTCGGCATCTACGCCTCCCTCCCTCGCTCCTCCGTCCCCATCACCTACACCCAAAAAATGGTCTCCGCCTTCCAAGTCTTCAACGGCATCAGCCCCTTCGTCAAGTTCTCCCACTTCACCGCCAATCAGGCGATCCAGGAGGCGTTCGAGCGGGAGGACAGGGTCCACATCGTCGATCTCGACATAATGCAGGGCCTCCAATGGCCCGGGCTGTTCCACATCCTGGCCTCCAGACCCGGTGGTCCTCCATACGTCAGGCTCACTGGGCTCGGGACCTCAATGGAGGCCCTGGAGGCCACGGGAAAGAGGTTGTCCGATTTCGCAGACAAGCTAGGGCTTCCGTTCGAGTTCTTCCCCGTGGCGGAGAAAGTTGGGAACTTGGACCCGGAGAGGCTGAATATCAGCAAGAGAGAGGCTGTGGCGGTGCACTGGCTGCAGCATTCGCTTTACGATGTCACGGGTTCCGATTCCAACACGCTCTGGCTTTTGCAGAGGTAACGTCTCCTCAATCCAGTCCAATCCAATCCGATTGATTTCTTGCTTTTCCACTTTTCTGGTTAAATATATCATGAAAATTCGAACTGGGTTTCTTTTGGGTTGCACTTTTTGCTGTCTTTGATCGATGTAGGTGATCAAAGTATCGAACTTTAATAAGCACTAGCTAGCGCTGACTAATTGTTAAACAAATAATGTTATTGGGTTTGATCAATTGCAACTTTCATGCGCTTTTCAAATCGAGTAACTGCAAAAAGCTGCACGTTCATAGTGGGAAAAGAAGCAAAATTAAAGATTTGATATTTTTTTCCTTTTAACAAAGTGATATTTTGAGATTTTAAACTTCCATTTTCTCCGCACTATTCGGTTTATTTCTGGTCTTTAGATTGAAAAAGTTGAAAGATATTTAGAAATAGAATTAAACAAAAGCGTGCTTAAGGAGAAAATGAGTGTCCGAAAATAATTTATGTATTCTAATCTACGGACAAGATTCAAACTTGGAAACATTTATGATTCTAGATTGAAAAATTCAAAGAAGACTTTAGAAGTAGAATTAAACAAGAGTGTGCGTCGTGTTCGGAAATAATTTCCACATTTTAATTCACTGGCAAGATTCAAACTTAGGTGCAAGAGTCGGACTAATGTCTCATGGCTGCATATTTTATTAGATATTTCAGCACATGTTTATATATGAATTGTTTTTTTATTTTTCTGTTACTATTGATTCAGATTGGCGCCAAAAGTGGTAACGGTGGTGGAGCAAGACCTGAGCCACGCGGGCTCGTTCTTGGGCCGGTTTGTGGAGGCCATACACTACTACTCTGCCCTGTTTGATTCCTTGGGAGCGAGCTACGGCGAAGAGAGCGAGGAGAGGCACGTGGTGGAGCAGCAGCTGCTCTCCAGAGAGATTCGCAACGTTTTAGCAGTGGGCGGGCCGTCGAGGAGCGGAGAGGTGAAGTTCCACAACTGGAGGGAGAAGTTTCAGCAGAGCGGGTTCAGGGGCATTTCCCTGGCGGGAAATGCGGCAACTCAGGCCACCTTGCTGCTCGGGATGTTCCCTTCCGATGGGTACACTCTGGTGGAGGACAATGGGACTCTCAAGCTTGGGTGGAAGGATCTCTGCTTGCTCACCGCTTCCGCATGGCGGCCGCCGTTTCATGCCGGCACCAATCCGAACCTTCACTACTGAGATGCCTTTGTCCATGTATGTATGCATATGACGTTTTGCGAGGTTGCAGGGTTTTAGGCGGTTGATGAGTTTGGATGTTATTATCTTGTTATGCTTAATTACCATCATTACCCCACTTTAATCCTTTTTTAATTGAAATTGATTTTGTGTTTTGGAAGAATCTTGGGTTTAGGGTCTATAGCCTTCGGGCCTGACTCGGGGAACTATGGGATTTGGGTAGGGAGAGACTAGGCATTCTACCTTCACACGGCATTACTAAGTCTGAAAATTCTCTCCCGCACATTTTTTGCCGTCAGTGAGCGGTTGAGATTTAACTAAGTGAGCTATAGTTAAATCTCAACCTTTCATTGTTGCCGTCAGGCTTTCGGCCGTTGCCAAAACTCTGCGTTTTAGTCTAGTCCATCTCAGTCCCGGTGTGGCTCCCTGATCCTCTAGGACCAACTTGTGCTTCTCAAGTTGTCGAAAAGCATATGCTACTATCTTACCACGTTTTATTAACACGCAACCCAAACCCTGTCATGGGACATCATTAAAATTGCAAAATTTTATCATTCTCATTTCTAACGTATCTTTCGTTTACTAAACACAAAAAGGATGAAAAAAATAAGTGAACCCCGACGAAAGTGCAACTAAACATGCAAGACCCGAGATCTGGAGAGGAAGATGAAGACGACAAGATAATGGTTAAATTGATTTGTTCAGAGAACAACAAAATACAATTTATAAAGGAATTAGACCCCTGACATCACCTAACAAAAACAAAACTGAAAACAATTAAATAAAATAAAAATACAATATGGTAATTGAATCACATTGGACAAACAAATAATAGCCACCACCCTTTCCTGCGTGTACACAATTATTTGCACAGCTTTCCTCTTAAGCAAACAACTTCCCCTTCAAATCACTTCCACCGGAATTGTCCGTCGGATCACCTTTCGTTCTCCTACTGCGGTAACCTCAGAAGCTTCAGCTGCCATCCCGGGAGCTTCGTCCTTCTGCTCTTTCCAGAAAGAAAAACAATTTTTATAAGTATTTTATTTACCAAAAAAATTACACTTATGTGTGTGAAACTCGGGGCGGCTTGCACTTCCTCCCCTTGGAAGCTTTGATAACAAAATTCTCAGCACCCGAAAAATAAGGCATCCATCGGTTAGTGCTTCTGGGGCCCCGTGTTTCATATAACCTCTTCTGGTAGTGAACACGGACAATCAGCTCGTCATGAATTCACATTGCAATCGCTCAAGAACTGATCCTCTCGGTTCAGAAAAATCTTCCAGTAACCTTTGTATTTTGGGATCCCTAACTCAAGCCAAGGTTTCATCTTCCCGTTATAGTGCAACACTGCGGCTTGCTTTATCGGATAAACATCTATGTTATAGTCATGACCAAGCCCAGAGAGTGCCCAAGAACTGTCAAGAGGATAAATCAAGCCCCGAAAGGTAAGCAAACTTGCCTGCAGGGCAGCGGCTTCATTTCCCCCCTCTTGCGTCATCACCTGCTCAAGCAAATAGGTCCGAAAATACGAATGAAATAATGGTTTTGAATGACAATAACATTTCACAAAAGGTGATGAAACCCCACGGGGTCAAGCATTCAATCCTAACTCTAAAGTTAATGTTTTCCCCCCTCTTTGTTTAAACATTGATAAAGAAATTGCAATGAATATAGGTATTAGGTGAACTTAAGATGTCACTAACCTCTGTGACAAACTTTTTGTAAGTTTCAGTGAGATCAAGCTTTCTCCACTTAACCAGATCAATCACATTCAATCCGGACATCCAAGCGCATGAAGTTTTATCGAAACTGTTCTTGCCAAGAACGCTCTTGAGCAGACTTAACTTCACTGAGCACAACTGCACAGCAGCATTAACTTTCCCTTCCATGTTGAGGCTCCATAGGGCAGACAAGTCCTGCTGGACAACAACATCATCATCCAGAACCACAACCTTCTCCAAATTCTGGAATATCTCAGGGAGAAGATAGTGCGAGTGAGAAAAAGTAGATAAGTATTCCGTTCTTGATTGGGCATCAATGCTATAGGAAACACGGAACTCCAAAGGCAGTGAAAGATATAGTTTGCGGTTGTCTAGATTAAGCTGCTCAATGTTTAACACCTCAACCGTGGCTTCCTTGTAAGTATTTCTGAAAAACCAGAGTTTCATTGCAAAGTAATTCTCTTGATCCGTGAGCACGTGAAAAACCAGTTTCCCACTATCCTGAAACATAAAAAAAATTCGTTAATTGGAGTCATCACAAGAAGTGAAGCTAACTAGCAGCAAAATTCGTATGGAAGAATAAATACATACTTTTGCATGCATTACAGTTGAGTTGATTACAACTGAGGATGCAAGTACATTAGTGGAGAATATGACATAGTGCTGGAATGCACGATTAACGTATTTGTCAGCCAGAGAGGAGTCGGTATCGTCAAGAGGAGATCTGAAATATTCCACAGTCAGTCTCATTGACAGGCAATGGTGGCTCTTTGGCATAGTCTGGACAGCAAGTTGGTAGAGAAAGACACTTTGTTTCATGTGGAAGTTAGCTTCATCCTCAGTCATATCATAAATTTGTCTCAGTTTCTTGTCAACATTATTACAATCGACACGGAATGTTTTGGCTTTGGCTATTGAAGCTTGCAACCTCTGTAGCTTCTTCTTAATCCTGATGAAACAATTGGCATTGTGCTTAGTTCAGTGGGGAAGCTGGAAACATTGTCAATAGCCCATGATGAAAGAAATCTAAGAAAACCAGTATAGGACTGTCCTAGAATAAGATTAAAAATATAAAACAGCAGCATAATCTTGTAAGAAAGAAGGAATGAATTATGAGAACTTGTGCATTTTCAAGGCGGATTTGACAACCAAATTCAACCACCAGATCTTAAAACGTAAATTGTAAGTACTAACCCCTTTTTGTTGTCATTGAATGAGCGGAAAATGGGAATATAAACGAATAGTTTCTATGACTTACTGTGGGGGAAGATCAACATCTGTAGTACTTTCACTAAGAACACGCTCCACCTCCTGAATATTTTGTCTCAACTCACGAGACAACTTGTCCTGTGATGGAAGTTTTGCGATACTAGGAAAATATGCTCGAGCCACAAATAGTTGATCCTTCAATCTCTTCACCATAGCATCCTTCATGTCTTCTCTATGTTGTTCACGCCAAAGGCAGTAGCTCCCAAACTTCAACTCGCATGATTTTCCACTTTGATCCACACCACCTTTTGCATAATCAATGATTTCAGCTGAGCCACCAGCTTTAGAGTTCTGCCACAAAGATCCAAATTAAACAGAGCAAAAGGCAATAGCTATACAAGAGCAGAATCTGTTAATATGTTAATCAGATTCCAAGGAAACAAGATGGCTGATTCATGCATACATTTTCAATGGGAAGTGAGCGCGGACCATCATGAAGTGGAGCTGAAACTCCTGCAGTTACTGAAAACAAAATTCGAGTTAGAATCTATTACGTGGCAAGTAAAAAGGATAGACAAACCTTAGAAGGCATTGAACATTAACAGGCCTTTTGATTGTTCATTGTTGTGGCCGACACTTGCTTGTTCGTTGTTGTGAACGACACTGGCTTGTTCGTTGTTGTGAACGACACTGGCTTGTTCATTGTTGTGAATGGCACTGATATTTTTGGTTTCATTTTCAGCTTTATGTGAAATAGCTTTACGTGAAATATTATTTAGTATATCCTGGCACAAAACAAATAAAGGTAGAGAAATCAATCAGGTCATTGAAGACTTGAGATCCCTGAATCACATCACTCAAATTATTGACCATGTTTGTAGACCAAATGAATAAAATATTGCTGCAATGGTTCCTATAGGCCTTAAATGCCAAACACGAGAGTCAAAAAATTAATTCTCATATCATGGAGTAGTGAATGGCAGCCTTATCCCAAACCACAAGAACCTGGATAGTCGGGTGTTCCCAAGATACAAATATTGTTAATTAGGCTGCAACTATGAGAGACTGGGAAGACCCGCGAAACAAATAGAACCACAGATGGAGAAACTAGTATGGTAAATTATAAGGATATTTCTTCACTGTGGATCTTTAATTTTCTCATCTCAAAGACGGATTAAATGCCAAGACTTACAGAAAATTTGTATGTGCCAATAATTAGTTTTCAGATTCTCTGAAGGTACACATATCCTATAGTTAGAAACATAGAATATAGGACCACAGATTTCCCCATCAAGTACAATTCACAAGAACCAATCAAAAGCTTATGATCTTTGGTAACTGAACAAAACAGTTGTACTTGTCCTAATTCAAAAGGAAGTGTCTATCGGTTACTATAGTGTTTATTCCTCAAGCTCCTGAACTAAAAAGTCTAAAACACATCCTGAAGAACTCTTAGACGTGTTAGAATAATTCAAAGCCCATTGGCACATTAATCCAGTTATTGGATCTAGCCAACGCCTAAACATAGAGAAAGAAAAATCAAAACCTGCTAATTGCATGTGACTCGTTAATTTGTTGTGATGAATTAAAATGTACAGTACTCAGATACTTCAGAGCTTATTTTGTATTATTGCGGTATTTTCCCATAGTTTTAACACTTTTTAGAGGACCACGCCAACACTTAAAAGTTCTTAGATGACCCGGGAGGATGAGGAAGTTGATGAATACCATATGTAAATTCTTTCCGGCCCCTTACACATTAATAGTTAAGACTTTCCAGCATCACAACTCTTAAATAGATAAACAAATTCCTAGCAGAATTTATCTCAACGAGACACAATGTCTAATTTTGAAGAATTTTAACACATAACATTGCCCTTATCAATAAATATCATACATTTCAGTAGCATTTGTCTGGAAGTAAGTGATGATTCATCTACAAGCCTATTTCCCTATAACTAACTAAGCATTGTATCAAACGAAAAGCAGCGGTACCATCAAAAACCTAACACCAGAGCAGTAAGCAACGAACCTTTGAAAGGGTTGGTGTGAAATTTTTCACGAAATCATCTACATGCTTCGAACCACCCCACTGCAAGAAACCAAATAATCAGTAATTTATCTTCACCAATGTGTTTCTACCCATGAATTCGATTTACAAAGCTGGCTAGTATAGTTTACCCCTGACAGATTAGAAGCATTTAAGATGATTTTTGTACCATATCCTCCAATCTGACACCGATTCGAAAATTCGAAAAAGAAAAATAAAACAGATCAACACCAAGAATGTAGGATACAGTTCCAAATTAACAAAACAAAGTTCTAGTTCTTACTGAAGGCGAATTTCGTTGTTCTGGTACATATCCTGCATATTATGAACAAAAAGAACAAATCGAGATTTGAGAGAGATCCAAAACTACCATTGCAAAAGCAAAATCGGATCTGAGAGAAACAGATCTAGAGAGAGAGAGAGAGAGAGAGAGGGAGAGAGTTACCGGGAGGGTGAAAGCCCTTGTGAAGGCCGAGAAGGAAGAGAAGAGGAACGAGCATGGAAAGAAAAACCAGACCCAACACTCCAATCACCAACCCCTTCCATCGCCGCTTCCCGGAATAACTACCGCCCGCAACCCCGCCCTTCATTGCTCTGCCAGCCCCTCCTAATCCGATTTCATTACCGCCCGCAACCCCGCCCTTCTTCTTCTTCTTCTTCTTCCTCCTCCTCCTCCGGTTGTTGTTGCAGTGTCAATATCAAATGCGAAGTCCCACTCGCACTCGCACTCGCACTCCCAAACGCCGTCGCGGTCGCCGTCGCATCAACAAGTGAAACGCGGTGCTTCCTCTGTGGCATGAATCATTATGTCTAATGATTTGTTTGGTTGTTTCTGAGCTCACTGTCTCTCTCGCAACGATTCCGAATCAACGGCTGGATGGGATGGGATTGGACTGGATTGGACAGTCCGGCACGGATTGGATTTTCCTACTTTTAGCACAACAAACTGTGATCTTGTTCTTCCTTTTTTTTCTGGAAAGAAAAAGAGAAGAAAAGAAGAGCTTACTGTAGTCTCGGGCTTTTTGGTGGGATTAAATTTTTTATCCCTTGCGTTTAATATTTATTTGTTATTTATTTTTTTTGGGTCCGATCACTCTCTTTCTTTTTACAAAGCCAAAAATAAGAGCAATATCCTTTATATATATATATATATATATATATATATATATATATATATATATATTAAATCTAACAGTAAAAAGTGTGGTCTCATTTTTTTTTTTTTAATAAAGATCCCTCTCCTTTAGAGCTTCTTTTATATATATATATATATATAGACACACACATAAACTCACACGCGTAGCGTTATTATTTTACATTTGTGTTTCTAAAAAAAGATATAGGCTATCTACAGTAATGGAGGGCTCAACGTAGTGCTTAACTATGTTTTAGCCCATCAAATTTTCCGACTATTTTAGGATTAAATTTTTTATTTACAACTATGCAAGGCTATAATTTATTTCTCTTGATATTATATTACTTTACAAAACTTAAGTCTACTTTGAAACTGCATGTTGCATTTGATTAGGCCAAACTTAGTCTGAATCTTTTAGTCTAATTTTCTTTAGCCCTTTGATTAGCTGCTAATTTTGTCAATTTTAGAGTTTAATGCTGCTTTAGCCCTTTTGACTAGAGATGACCTCGTAAAACAAGTTCATCGTCACCTTAGTGTTTTAGTCCAGTATTATGCTTAAGTTTCCCTACACATGACTCATTAGAATGAAATGTAAAATGACAATGAATTTGTTCCATACAAGTTGTTCTCTTGTATTTGGTACGAGTATATCTGTTTTCTACCCAATAAACTATAGGGTATACACAAGTACATTATTTATTACATACTTTTTTTTTTATTGTTTCAGTTCTATTTATGTTTGGTAGTTAGTTAGTTATGCTATCTAAATTTCAGAAATGGCACCAAAATACAAAAATAGAGGCAGTTGCTTGCCCGATGATCTATTAATTTTCTTGATTTGTTAAACTAGTCTTTGTCATTTAATTTTTTTTGTCAATAAAACAGTCCTTTTATTCTGGTAAAAATAAAATAGTGTTCCTTGATTTGGATGATAAGTCTTTATCATTACCTACGTTTTTATCAGATTTTGCCTTATATTTGAAATCGACCAATAGGGGGAAAAATTAATTTTAGAGTGAAAGGGATGGAAGGATTGCTAGCAGATAATTAAATGGAAAAATTAGCATCCAGTCCTTAGTTACTAATGTTATTTGATTGAAACCTTATTAATTTTCAGATTTTGATCAAGGTTCCTAACAGTAATGCAATAATGAATTTACATGTCAGTTACATAATTTTTTAAAATAAAAATTAATAATTGATTTAGAATTTTAATATTCACACCTTTATTAAACTCCTAAATAATTTTCAATTCAAAACATTTCCAAAATTAAAAAAAAAATTAGAATAAGTTTGTACCCCTTAATATTTTTTTTAAAAGTTTCTGTTGTAGGCCTATTTGATTGAGCGATCTAGGGTTAGAGAGGGAGAGGGAGGCCGGCCACTTTAGAGAGGATAAGAGAGAGATGTAATTGTGAGGTGTGTTTTATTCACCCCATTGTGCCTCTATTTATAGTAGTAGAAAGGGCAAACCCTTTCCCATAAGGATTACAATACTTAATAAGTAATCTACTCCTAATAGGAATATAAGATACATTCCTAATCTACTAGGATTTACACAATCATATTCCTATTCTAAATAGGACTGCAACACTCCCCTTGAGTGTGTAAATACTCAAGTAAATGGCGCATCAGGTCTTCAATGATGAAGCAGGTACAGTTGATGAAGTCGTCGGCACAATGGGCGAATGTGAGTCTCAAATCAACGGAAGAATGCATAAAAAGTAAAACTCACAAAACCTCGCTATGGTAAAACCCAAGGTGGGGAAAACCCATAGTCTAAGGAGAAAAGTGAAAAGTTGCATTAAGTCAAAACTATACGTCTTTTGGACGCAAGTAGAAGAGCTCACAAGGGTATGATCAGCCCAGGATAGGTGCCTCGTTAAAACCTAGTTAGGTAGCAAAAACCCAGTGGGAAAAATGCTCCTAATCGTAGGGAAAAAGAGTACATTAAGATCAAGTGAGTATACTTCTGGATACTCCCCCTGAGTTTGACATAACTTCCAAATGAGAACTACAAGCATTGCATATAATAGTTAGGCATACCAATTCCTCGGACAAGCTTCTAGAAGGTTGACTTCGGCAGTGATGTCGTGTAGAGGTCGGCAAGGTTGTCTGGGATCGGCTTGCATGACTTCAATCTCCTGATGCTTTGCTGATGTAGATGTAGTCGCAATATGTCTTGGCGTTGACTTTGTTGATGTATCATGGCTTGGTCGGGTTGATACATGCGGCATAGTCTTCATGGATCGTTGTCGGGACTCAACGATGAATGAAAACACAGCAAGTACTACGAACATGCTCAACAAGAACTCCTAACCATGTCTCACTTGTGGCGTAGTGAATTGAGGTGAGTCTTGGAACGATTCGAAGATTTCGCAACTAAGGTCATATCATGGACCTCCAAGATATTGCGATGTCCCTAACGGTAAAGACATAACCATTTAGGGATTTTGCCTTGTGTGGGTTTGATAAGTAACCAGCATCAGCATAACAACAAGGCAAGCATCATTTCGAGGATCAGGGGGGTCGGATCCGCTAAGATGCCTTGGGATTTGCCCTCGTAATACCTTCAGGGTACGTCTTTTAATACCAATTCAGTGGTTGCGTGTAGGCGCTGTGCTGCATCTTTACCAAGATCAACAGCGAATGAGATGTCCTGTCTAAATACAATGAGCTAAGTACAACGAAGCGCAAAGTTGAACTTAGATATGGAATTTCGGATTCCATAACCTCTTCAAGGGTCTCATTTGCATATAACGTATGAACGATCAAAGGTATACTCAAAGGTAACACATTTGAAGTGTAGTTCGACTGGTAGACCAAGATACCGTCAGAACAACGCTTTGAACTTCAAGTTAATGCATAAACGAGTTTTCCTAAGATCCTTCATCTCAAATTCCATCTTCGGGTGCGAGGCAGTTTTCTCAAGCTCTTCAAGAGTCTTAGTGAGATTCGTGTTAACGACATAAACTGTAACTCTAGCAATTTGGAATAAAACTTCATAGTTTAACACGCAAGGGCATAATTTATATCCCTGACTGATCAAACAATCACTTAAACGGGTATACCATATCCGTCGGATTTAAGTGAACGCCTCAAAACAAGTTAAGAGGGTGTTCCGTGGTTTTGGAACTTTTTGAACCAGTCCATGTAATTCTTCGGGAACTTACATGTCACTCTCCATATTTATATCCCCATGGAGAAACACTAACCACATTTCATAATGCTGCTATAAATCACAGGACGTTTTGAGAGAAACCTTGCACCATAAGGCGTGCATCATATCGCACTATTTCATTCATCTCATAACGCTTCCTTTCCCACTTGTAACACAATAGGGTTACCTTGGGCAGTGTAGGAACGACAGGTCCAATACACACTTTGGTAAGGAATTTGACCTAGATTGTAATCTCAGTTGTCCAATCAGTTCTACGTTGTCACTTAATCAACGGAACACGGTTCGATATCGTCGCTTTTCATTTATGTCGGTAGCTACCATATAAGTGAAAACATCATCGATGATAATCTCATTTCAATTCCATTTTTCTCATCCAAACTAGTATACTGGACTAAGAACTTCATGTCTCGGGAGTAATCCGGATTAATCTCATGAGATGGAAATGATTTGAGACAGCGATCGAGTTTAGATTCATAGTTGTGTCGTGTCTTCCTCTTCTAGGGAAGTGAATCCTACGAACCGATTGATCTGTCGTGCTCCAGGCTAAGACAGATTGATTGGCTATCCGCCGCTGTACCGGACCGTCCAACAGGGGCGTCCAAACCGTCCAACAGGGGCGTCCAAACCGTCCAATAGGGGCGGCACATCCTCCAGGGATGTTGACTCGACGTCCGTTAAGTACGTCTATCCTTGCAGGCATATTTGCAGCTGGTATATGATCTCGTCACTTTAGCTAGATCAGAGAAATGCGTCTGGAGCAACATTCTAAAATCTAGAATTCATCGCACTTGCTTATCACACTTGTGCGGTATGGGGATCGAGATGAGACATAGTGGGTAACGTCCACGTAACTTCGCGCCGTTCTACAGGAACGTTGACGTTCTTATCTCCCCCTAACGGCGGGAAGAGTGTCTCATTAAAGTGACAACCCGCAAATGAGCGGTAAAGAGATCGCATGCAAGGGCTCGAAGAGAGTTAGTGCGAAGGAGAATCATGATCGACAAAAGATACACATCCTTCTTTGAGGACCCATGGTGGTACGTTGCGGCGGCGCAACTGGGCACATGGAATGCACACCCAAATGCGTAAATACGAAAATCGTCAGGTTCGTACCCAGTAACCAACTGTAACGTCATATAGGTTGAGTGGCAATGGGCCTCAAGGCGGACCAACATAACTGCGTACAAGGATTGCATAGCCCTAGGCAGAAAACCGAAAACTTTGCATTGAAAAAGAGTTTCCAACATTCCGGCAGGCAACTATTTCCTCGTCGGCAATCCCAATCACTCAATTTAGTTTATGAACGTTTAGTTCATAAAAGAGAGGTTCCTGCAAGAACACAGAATGCAATATACAACTAAGTGTAGTGGATTTTGAGGTTCTTCAGGAACTCAAGTGTGAGTGCTTCGGGACTACGAAAGTGAGTCAACGGTTCAAAGAAGAGAAATAAATTATTGAATCGTTAATGTCCAAAAGTGAGCTTCAGGCCAAGAATTTTGGATTCATTATCAGATTAATGGACTGCATGTCACTTTTAATTAATTCAATAAATCGGGACCAAACGGGGTCGATTGTAGAAGCAAAATAATATTAACATACGAGTTAAATTATTTTATAATGCTAAAATAATAACATGTGGGTTGAAAAATATATCCCAAAAAAATTTGGGTATGGGTGCCGTGCAAAAAGAAAAGCACGGGGTGCCTTAATAAAATGGGCAGGGCCTAAAGGACTTCAAAGGGAGTAGCTGTAGGCCACGGGTGAGGGACAGAAAAACCTCCAGCCGAAGCTGGGTTGGGTTTTTGGGCCGCAAGAGGGGCATGGAGACGACCCAGCAAAAGCTGGCCATGTGGTCTGCTCGGGACAAGGTCCAGCAGAGGCTGGCCTTTGGTTGTCACGGGGGAGCCCAGCCACGTGGGCTGGTAGTGTGTGATCCGGAGTGCAAGGCCTAGCCACGTGGGCTGGCTTCATGCAGGCCATAAGCACAAGGCCCAGCCGCGAGGCTGGCCTTCATGGTGCGCGCGGGAGAGCCAAGCCGTAAGGCTGGCGTCATGCGGGCCAAGGAAACCGTGGGCTGCAGGCCCAGCAGGGAAGGTCCAGGTCGAAGCCTGGTGTCCTGGCTCCACTAGGATGGTTCGGTGCCGCACCAAATTCGGCCCTCTTTTGCTTTTTTTTTCTTTCTTTTTCAATACCCTTAGGGTTTAGGAACCCTAATTTGCTTCTAATTTAATTCTATTCTTTGACTCACAAATTCCACATAGCGATTTATAATTGCGTAATGCATGAAACAAATATATATATATATATATATATATTGACAAATATATGAACATATACAATATATATATCGGAAGGAAAATATAAACATAGGGGGTTCATGCATCATGGGGAATGTTTTCATGCTTCACGATCGTTTCAAATATATTACTTTATTTTAAGCGTACCTGATTGGCAGAAAACTTATAAAAGCATTTGAATTTGTAGAAGATCCTTCTCAGAAAGCCGAAATTGCGTCTTCAATGCGTTGTACCACGTTCAACAAAGAAAAATTAAATTTGAATTAATAGCATGTAGATTAATTCAAAATAATAATAAATTAATCACAAAAAGAATAATTAAAACGTAATACTCCCCTGATTGAAGAATAAACTCTATTTAGCGTAGCGTTAAGAGCGTGCTGATAACGTGTTGTAGGTATAATTTACTGGACAATTATGGAGGCCTAGAGAGAGAGGTGCGGCAATAGAGAGGAGAAGAGAGATGTGTAATTGTGAGGTGTGTTTTATTCACCCCATTGTGCCTCTATTTATAGTAGTAGAAAGGGCAAACCCTTTCCCATAAGGATTACAATACTTAATAAGTAATCTACTCCTAATAGGAATATAAGATACATTCCTAATCTACTAGGATTTACACAATCACATTCCTATTCTAAATAGGACTGCAACAGTTTCCAATTTTTTAATCTTATATGTACTTATTCATGTAATTTTTCAATTTTTTAATCTACTCATTCTTAAATATACCAATTTGTTGTAGTAAAATGTAACCTTTTTTTATATATAAAATCTATTCAATTTTTTTCTAATCCATTTTTAAACTTATATGGGTACATTTTTTTTTTCTTAATTTGACAATGTATCCATGTCAAGTTTAATCAAAGAAATTTACTAATGTTATTAAACCTAATATCTATTATTTTTTTTGTGTGGTTTTAAAGAATGTACCCATATTTTGATACAATAATTTTTTGTTTTTGTTAATTTTGATGAATGTACCAATGTTTATACACACACACACACACACAATGTTGGAGAGTATAATTTATATTTTAATAATTTTAATCCACAAATTATGGATTTTTTTATTTAAAATCTCATTAATACAATCAACTATAAATTTCAATTTTTAATTTAAAAAATATAGTAACCTACATAGAAATACATTATCACATTAATTTCAAGGACTTCGATCAAAATTGAAAACCAACAAGGTTTCAGTCAAAGAATATTGATAGTTAAGGACCGCATCCAAAGTGTCCCTAATTAAATAAATGTTAGAATCGGGTAATTAAGGTATGGAAAAATTGTTATGGCTTGTTTGAGAGTGCTTCTAAAATAACGGCTAAAAGCACTTGAAGTGCTTCCTTGCTGGAAACGCTTCAAGTATTTTTATAAGATTCACTTGCATTTTTATAAAGAATGGTTTAAAAGCATTTTCACCCAAAAAAAAATTCATAGAAAAATCTTCATTAAAGAGAAAAACCTCTAGTACATCCATTCCCCAAACAATCAAAATAAAAAGCAGGTAAAGCACTTGAAGACAGGCAATAGTCCCAAATATGGGGTGAAGTAAGAGTAAGCCCAAAATGCGCCAAAGCATCGACGACAAAATTGGCTTCCCGGAAGGCATGTCACCATTCAACCCGCCAGAATGAAGCAGCAATATATAAACCAAGCCTTCTCAATGATAGTTTTAATCTTCCAAGGAACATCCCAGTTACCCACTGCTTCGATCACCGCTTTGGAATCTCCCTCCACGATTAACTTCCCAATGCCCTTGGCCTTAGCAAGCTTGAGACCTTCCTTTAAGCTCATTGTCTCCGCAAAAGTAATAGTAGCTTCATCAAGGTCCAAGGATCCTGCTCCTACCACCTGACCACCACAATCTCTGAGAACAAAAACCGCCACCGCTTTGTCATTGCACACTAAGCCATCAAAATTTAGCTTAATAGTATTTGGCTCTGTTGGAGGCATCCGTTTGATGCAACTATTAGCAAGACTCGAATCGACTATAGACTTCTTCTTGTTAGCATTCCAAAATACCTTCCCAACACTGCAGGCAATGGCTGTTAAAACTGAACTAGGTTCAACGTGGAGCTTTGTGAAACCAATGGATATTACTCTTGATAAACTCGGGAGAATGCTTATTAAATTAGAAGAAACAACCTTGGCTATTAAATAGCCTTACATCTATGTAGAAATTGAAATAACAACCCATGACTATCAAGCCCTAGAATCGTGGTAAATGACTAGGTCAAAACAGAAATAAACAAGTTTGACCCTCAAGTATAGGAGGGTTGTTAACAGCACGTCAAGGGATAAACTCTTACGTCCAAAAACAACGGAAACCTTATCTACTTGACATCTTCAACATCCTCCCTTAAACTGAATATTGTTGATATTCAGTTTATGCCAGTGCATCTGCAGACACCCATTGAGTTCCGCAGCTTCTGAAATACTTCAAGTTTAATGGCTTCGTCATTATGTCTGCAATCTGCTCGTGGGTGGAACACTGCAGCAACTCCACTACTCCATATTTGATGAGATCTCGAAGAAAGTGAAAACTTACATCTATGTGTTTACTGCGGCCGTGCATCACTGGATTTCTTGAAAGCTTAATGGCTGATACATTATCACAATAAACCATCGTCGGACCAGTTTGCCTTAAGTTCAAACTTTTCAAAATCCTTCTTAACCACACCACTTGACACGTACTTGAAGCTGCAGCAATGAACTCCGCTTCAGTAGTGGAAATAGTGACCATTGGTTGCTTCTTTGAGGACTATGAAACTGCTCCTGAATTCATCATAAATACATAACCGGAAGTACTCTTTCTGTCGTCTTGATCACCAGCATAATCACTGTCTGTATAGCCAATGAGCTATTTCTCTTCCCTTCTTGTAAAATATCCCAAAATCAACAGTTCCTTTTACGTACCTTAAGATTCTCTTGGCTGCCAACAAATGAGTCTCAGTGGGATGCTCCATGTATCTGCTGATTAGGCTCACTATGTACATAATATCAGGACGTGTGGCGGTTAAGTACATAAGGCTTCCAACCATTTGCTTATAAAGCGTGCTGTCTACTCCTACTCCTCCTTCATCACGAGTGAGTTTGAATCCAGGAACCACAGGGTTATGCACTGAGTTACATTGACCCGTGTTAAACCTCTCTAACATTTCATGTGCATACTTGCATTGACACATGAAAATACCATCTGTTGTCTGTATTACTTCAATGCCAAGAAAGTACCTCATTCTTCCGAGATCAGTCATGTCAAACTCACTCGTCATGGATTGCTTAAATTGCTCAAACAATGTTTCATCATTCCTAGTGAAAATAAGGTCATCAACATATAAGCATACAATCAGAATTTTACCTTCTTTTACTGTCTTGATGAACAAAGTATGTTCAAAGGGACATTTTATGAAGCCTTCCTTGATAAAATATGCCTCTATCCGACTGTACCATGCTCGTGGAGCCTGTTTAAGCCCATATAGTGCTTTCTTGAGACGATATACCTTAGCTTCTTTTCCCTTTTGTTCTTATCCAAGTGGTTGTTCAACAAAGACTTCTTCATCGATCTCTCCATGCAACAAAGCTGATTTGACATTGAGTTGGTAGATCTTCCAACTCCTTTGTGCAGCAAGGGAAATAACAACTTGAATTGTGTCCATACGTGCCACTGGTGCAAATACGTCAGAGAAATCCACTTCATATTATTGACTGTATCCCTTGGCAACAAGCCGGGCCTTGTGCTTATCCACCTCCCCATTCTCATTCAGTTTTGTCTTGAAACCCCACTTTACTCCAATAGTTTTTCCCCCTGATGGTAGGTCAGTCAATTCCCACGTATCATTCTTCTTTATTGCTTCTATTTCTCGATCCATTGTTTGTTTCCACTTCTCACTTTTTACAGCTTCATCATAAGTTGTAGGATCCCCATTAGTAAATAAAGCTAGATGAGCCAAGTTTATCATTTCTTCATCAGAGAGACCTTCACCAGTGTCGTAGTCTCTCATCCAGCTTGGTAGCCTTCGGACTCGTCCTTCTTGAAGTGCATTGCCTTCATTTGTGACATCTTCTGATTCGAGTGAGTTTCTATCATCGGACTCGTGAGCCCTAGTTTCTTCTTCATTACCTTCAGCTCCTTCTTTATTTCCTTCATCTTATGTCATTATTTCTTCATCAAGATCAGCGATAATGGTTTGCTCATGACTTTCATCCCAGTCCCATTGTTGATCCTCCTTAAACACAACATCCCTGCTTATAATAATTTTGTTTGAAATGGGGTCAAATAGTCTATATGCTTTAGATTCTTCACTCACCCCCAACAGTATGCATTTGAGGCTTTTGTCATCAAGTTTTACCCTTTTGCTGTCAGGTATGTGCACATGTGAGATGCAACCAAAAACCCTAAAGTGTTCCACTAATGGTTTGCTCACACTCCATGCTTCATCAGGTGTCTTACTCTTCGCAGCAAGAGTTGGCCTACGATTCAACACGTGAACTGCCCAGTTCACTGCTTCTGGCTAGAAGGTCTTTGGAATGCGTATCTCTGACAACATACACCGGACCATATTCAGGATGGTTCGATTCTTTCGCTCAGCAACGCCATTTTGTTGAGGCGTGTAGGCAGCTGTCAACTGTCTATGAATACCATTTGCATTGCAGAAGTCTGTGAATTCATGTGATGTGAATTCACCTCCTCGATCTGTCCTCAGCCCTTTTATGAATGCTCCTACTTCCTTCTCTACTTTAGCTTTATATATTTTGAATACGCCAAAAGCTTATGATTTCTCCACTAGAAAATAGACCCAAGTTCTTCTACTATAATCATCAATAAATGTGATGAAATACCTTTTCTTACTATTCGAGATTGGGTTGATAGGGCCACATATGTCTGCGTGTATCAACTGGAGGATCTTTGAGGCTCTCCATACACTTTCTTTAGGAAAGGGATCACGATGTTGCTTCCCTACAAGGCAGCCTTCACACACTTTCTGAGAGGCCTTGAACTTTGGCAATCCCTCAACCATATTCTTTTGTTGTAGCACTTTCAGTCCGTTCCAACTTAAGTGTCCATATCGATAGTGCCATCGATCTGTGGTTGTCATAGAGAGACAACTTTGTTCCTTTCCTGGGCAGCGAGTAACCAAAGCAAACATTCTATTGTATGTCATATCAGTCTCAAGAATGAGACCTCTCTCAGGGTGGAAAATCATACACTTTCTATGTTGTATTAGCACTGCGAGGCCCCTCTCTTGGAGTTGACTGATACTCAACAAGTTGTTCTTCAGGTCATGTACAAAGAAGACTTCTGTTATCACATGCATGATCCCATGCATCTCTATTAGTACTTTGCCCTTGCCTTGTACACTGAGACTGGAGTTGTTGCCCAGCTTGACTGATTCATGAAAATTGACATCTATCTCGATAAATGCCTCTTTTCTACCACACATATGATTGCTACATCCAGAGTCTAAGAACCAAACATACTCCATCTCGGCTTCCTTGACATTTATCTGTGCCATTAGCAGCATTTCTTCCTTTGTTTCAACAAAGTTAGCCTTAGGGTCCTTAGCTTTCTTAGGGCATTCCCACTGGAAATGCCCTAGTTCGTGACAATTATAACATTCTAGGATGGACTTGTCGTACCCAAATCTACCCCGTCCTCTTCCTCGTCCACGATAAGAGCCACGACCACCACTTCTTCCTCCTTGTTGGACTCTAATGGTGACTTGGAAAGCTTGTTCATCCACCACGTGACGACTTATCCTTTGTTCATGCACAAGAAGGCTGCTTTGAAGTTCATCAATGGATAGAGTGTCCAAGTCATTCGACTCCTCAATCGAGCAAACAACATAGTCAAATTTTGAAATCATGGATCTCAAAATTTTTTCAATGATCACCACATCTTCCATTGTTTCTCCATGAACTCTCATCTTATTAGCTATAGTGAGTGTCATCCCAAAGTAGGTGTTGATAGTTTCTCCAGCCTTCATATGCAATACTTCGAACTTCTTCTGAAGTGCCTGCAATTGGGCACGCTTCACACGTGCCGTTCCTTGATACTTCTGCTTTAAGGAATCCCATATGTCCTTCGCCGTGTCCTTTTTCAAGATCGTTTCCAGGATTGAACGATCAATGGCTTGAAACAAGTAGTTCTTGGCCTTCAAGTCTTTCAATTTCTGTTCTTCCAGTGTCTTCTTCTACGAGTCACTAGAGTCAGCTCCTCCTGCAGTGATTCCCGTCTCTACCAGGTTCCAATACTCCTTGGAACGCAAAAAGTTTTCCATAAGCATGCTCCAGTGATCATAATGCCCATCTAGCCTCGGAATGGCAGGTTGCACAAAACTATTCTCAGACGTCATGTTCTAGTTTTCTCACGCACTCAATCGTGTTTGCAGGTTTTGGTCAGGCCCCGTGATGGGGCTCTGATACCAGATGTTGAAACTGAACTAGGTTTAACGAGGAGCTTTGTGAAACCAATGGATATTACTCTTGATAAACTCGGGAGAATGCTTAATAAATTAGAAGAAACAACATTGGCTATTAAATAGCCTTACATCTATGCAGAAATTGAAATAACAACCCATGACTATCAAGCCCTAGAAACGTGGTAAATGACTAGGTCAAAACAGAAATAAACAAGCTTGGCCCTCAAGTATAGGAGGGTTATTAACAGCACGTCAAGGGATAAACCCTTACGTCAAAAAACAACGGAAACCCTATCTACTAGAATCTTTGACATCTTCAACAATGGCAGCCCCCCCTCTCATATATGGTTCGGAGGAACTCCCCTAAAAACAAGATTATTCCTTTCAGACCAAATTTGCCAACAAAACAGAATAGCTTTGCTTAAATCAGATAAGCCATCATCCTCATTATAATTAAGAGTTTCCAACCAATCTTGGAACTGATTATGCCTATTACTAAAAAGGTCCATAACCTGAAGGGTAGCTTTTGACCATATTGCTTTCGCAAACCGACAATTAGCAAAAAGATGGGAAACTCTAAACCCTAATACTTCTCATCTTTTTGCTAATTGTTAATAGGGCAAATTTTATCAACATTATTAACAAACCTACTTAGCCGCAATTTAGTTTAAAGTCTATCATTAATCAAAAGCCAAGCAAAAAATTTCACTTTTGGAGGTAAGGTAAGTTTCCACATACGCTTTAAAAGAGAACTTCTTGTACTTGAGTTATTTGTTTGGTTTTGAAGTCAAGTAGCAGACTTAACTGAGAACTCACCATTATTGGTAATTTCCCAAATTAACTTATCTTCTATATCTCTATTTGGGCTTAAAAGAGTCTTCCTAACAATGTCATGATGAACTGTCTCATTTAGTCTAGTTACATCCCAACAATTATTAGTAATAAAATCACTAACTTTAAGATTCCAATTAATGCTAACTCTCGCATTCTTTGGAATAAGATGAAATAACAGGTAAGCAAAAACTTAATGATGAGACCAGAACAATATGTTCTTACCATTACCCACAATCCACCACATCCCATTCTTCAGAACGTCTCTAGAATTTAGAATACCTTTCCAAGCAAGAGAGTGATTTTGCTTAATCTTGCTACTTAAAAAAGAATCATTTCTGAGGTATTTATTCTTTACTATTTGGACCCACCAGTTATTCTCATTGGTTAACACATTCCACCCGAGTTTTGCTAAACACGCATTATTGAAGTGGCCAATGCGCCTGATTCCCAAACCACCCATTTCTTTCGGTGTACATAAACTATTCCAGGCCTTGGGGTAAATTTTCTTATTTCTACCCTAGAAGACATCCCTACACTCATTATTAATCTTCTTCGTAAGTCTATTTGGGCTTTTAAAGCAAGACATAATATGATTAGGCGTACCTGTAAGGTTTAAACGAATAAGAGTCAATCTTCTGGCTTTCGATAGGGTACTAGCCTTCCACCCAGCCATTTTTTGTTTAACCTGCTTTAGTAACTCATTTTCATTTACAGGATCTTTCCAAAAAAAACAATATTATGTATTCCCAAGTACTTACCAATAGTAGTTTTATGTTGGATTTGAAGAATATTTACTATGTCAATTCTAGTTTGGTTAACCGTGTTGTTGGAGAAATAAAGAGATGATTTGTGGAAATTTACATGCTGGCCTGCGGCATCTGCAAACAAATTAAGAATCCGAAGAATGTTCCTAGCTCCCTTAGTAGTAGCTTTAGCAAATAGAAGACAATCATTCGCAAAAACAAGATTAGAAATTCTCAGACCTCTTGGGGAAGAAAGGATGCCCACATGAGACTTATGGTTGTTTGCCAACGAATTGAAATTGCGAATTAGTGGCTCCATACAAAGGATAAATATGTAAGGCGACAAAGTGTCACCTTGTCGAATGCCTCTTTTAGGATAAAAATACCCATGCGGAGTACCAGTTACCCAAACTGAAAATGAGGGAGAGGTAATACACTCCATGATTAAATTAACTCACTTATTTTCAAAACCAAATTTTAAGGAGTACATGTCTAATGTAATCCCAATTAAGGAAGTCGTAAGCTTTTTCGAGGTCCAATTTAACACCCATACTCCCTACTCGTCCTCTCTTGTTTTTAAAACTAGCAAATAACTCAGCAATGAGAATATTATCTTGAATGGAACTACCTGGGACAAAAGCGCTCTAATTTTTTGAAATGCAAAAATCCAGGAGCAGCTTAAGTCTATTAATGATTATCTTTGTTATTATCTTATAACTAACATTGCAAAGACTAATAGATCTATAGTTACTAACTGTTTCTGGGTTTTCGACCTTAGGAATCAAAGCTATTGTATGGTTTATAAGTTTAAGACTAGAGTTGTTTTGGAAGAAATCATTGACCATAGAAATTATATTACCTTTAACCACTTCCTAGCAATCCTGATAGAATGCAGCTCCAATACCATCAGGCCCTGGGGCCTTAAAAGGACCAATGCTCTTCACAACATTCCACACTTCATCCTCCGTGATTAGTTGGAGGAGTTGGGAATTGTGACGATGCTCGATGCAAGGTTGAAGACTTGCAGCTAAGGCCTCCAACTTGTCCAAAGAAGGTGCACTCCCACAAGAAAAACGCAGCCTGAACTCCTGCACAAAAACTTGTTCGAGCCCCTCCCCTTTGAACCACCAGTAGCCATTAGAATCTTTGATTTTCTCTAGAGCATTTCGTTTTTTCCTTATGGTTGCCACCGTTTGGAAGTACTTTGTATTTTGATCACCTAGTTGCAACCATTTAACTTAATTTCCTCTTGTTTCAGCACCTCATTTAAGTCCTCTCTAATTCTCAATGCCAACTCAATATTACTGTGAGTATGTTGATTGGCCATTAGTTTATCTTGTACTTAGGTCATTGACAAGTTTATTTTTACGTTTCCTAACATCTCCGAATATCTTCTTGTTCCACTTCTTAACCATAAATTTAAAAGTTCCCATACAAGCCCTAAACTTATCGATAAGTCTATCACAATCCATACAATACCACCAAACCATCTTAACAAACTCCTGAAATTCGGGATGTTGCAACTACATGGCCTCAAATTTGAATTGGCGATTGTTCTTCGTTGTAATCTCAACATTGGTATTAAGAAGAATGGGACTATGGTCAGAGCCAAAAATTGGGTAATTGTGAAGACTAAAATTAGGGAAGGCATATTTAACCAACAAGGATTAGCTAACCCTCGGTCCAACCCTTCATAGATTCTTGTACTGTCATTGTGACCATTACACCAAGTAAAAGGCATACCAGAAGCAAAGAGAGATAAGAGATTACCCTTGTTTAAAAAATTGATGAATTTGTTCATGCAAATAGTGTTGGAACCTAACCAGCCTCTGGAGTCGAAGTGCCGAAGGCAGCAAGGAACCCTAAGCTAAGGGAGTTGTCTGTGTCGAAGAAGGAAGAAGTCGAAGGGCCGGCGCCCAAAGGAAGAAATGAAGAAAGAGCCTCAACGGCTAGTTTTTTGTTTAAACATAGGAGTGACAAGTGTACACTCCAGATTAGATCACTTAAACCCAGTGAAGGGCTAGGATTTAATCTGGAGAGGTAGGGTTTTTAGTGTTAAATTATTCTCGAAGTTACCAACCTTTTCTACAGAAGTATGGGTGATGAAAATGTGCCATACCCTTACACTTTCCTATCTACTTAATCAAATCAAGGCTGCTGCAATCTTGAGCACAGCAAGTATCCAATCTCTGAATTCACTCTACTGCCTTTCTAACCTTTTTAGAAGCCGGTTAGAACAATCAACCAAAATCACCAACTAAAGCTAGTACAAACTTTATCATGGCCTCAGAGCCTAGTTACTAATCAATCAAAAAATCTCTGGGCGTAATTTGTGCAAATCGAGATTTCTGGGAGCACCAACGTAGTGTTCTCTACAACAACAATCAACAAACAATCCTGAGATGAAGGGATCCAGTAGTAGCAGTGAACTAAAAGCTCCAATCTTTGATGGAGAAAATTATGATTTCTGGAGAATAAGAATGACAACCATCTTCAAATCCTATGATCTATGGGATATGGTTCAACACGGGTATAAACTACCTGAAATGGAGATTAATGCTCTAGAACAAGAGCTCACAGAGGAACAAATCAAAGCATTGAAGCAGAATCAGATGAAGGATGCCAGAGCACTTGGAATCATTCAAGGTGCTGTTTCAGACACCATTTTCCCGAGAATAGCAAATGAAGAGACATCAAAGGAAGCTTGGGAAGTTTTACAGCAAGAATACAGAGGAGATACTAAAGTCAGGAAGGTAAAACTTCAGTCTCTTAGAAGAGATTTCGAGTATACAAGAATGAGGGAAAATGAGCTGTTAAAAGATTAGTTCACTAGACTGTTTGATGTTGTAAACAAGATGAAAACATATGGTGAAGATCTGCCAAATGAGAGAACTGTCCAGAAACTGTTGATTAGCTTAACTAAACCTTATGATTCAATAGTGAGTGTCATTGAAGAAACCAAAGACACTGAAACTCTCAGTGTGCAAGATGTGATGGCATCCTTGAGAGCTTTTGATCAAAGGCTTGAAAGACATGCAGATCTTGCACCTGAGAAAGCTTTTCAATCACTCAATGTTAGATCTGGTAGTCAAGCTAGTGCAAGCAACTATAAACCACAGTGAAAGGGCAAGAACAAGAAATGGGAAGGAAAAAAGTATCACAACTCTAGACCTAACCAAGGCAGCAATTTCAACACAGGTCTAAGAACCAAGCAACAATGCAATCACTATGATAAGTTCCACCTTGGGGAGTGTTGGTTCAAGGACAAGCCTAGATGCCACAAATGCAACAGATTTGGGCACGTTATGAAAGACTGCAGATCAAATAATGTGCAGCAAGTGAACTGTGCAAACCAAGTGGATGAAGAAGCAAATGTGTTATGTGCTTTCAGTGCTAAAGTGGAGAAAAACAATGAAGTGTGGTACATTGATAATGCCTGCAGCAACCACATTACTGCACATGAGTCACTACTCATCAACATTGATAAAAATTTCACTGGAAAAGTGAAAATGGGTGATGGTAACATTGTCAAAGCCATTGGAAGAGGAACTCTGGTTATCAACACCAATAAAGGAAGAAGATGCATAAGGGAGGTGATGCTAGTGCCTGGATTAGATGAGAATCTACTTAGTGTAGGTCAAATGATGGAGCATGGCTATTTCCTATTTTTTGGGAGGGGGGACTGTGGTTGAGATCTATGATGACAGATCCCTATCAAATCTGGTAACCAAAGTCGAAGTGAAAAACAGAAGCTTTCCACTTATACTGGAGTACTTAGAATGAGTGGCAAGGAAAGCAAGTGTGACAGGTTCTATAAAGCTATGGCACAAGAGGCTTGGTCATTTAAACATGACAAGCTTACAAAATCTGCAAAAGTATGAAATGGTGCAAGGCATACCAAAGATGGATCAATGTAATGAAACCTGTGAAGGGTGTGTCTTTGGCAAGCACCACATAGATTCATTTGAAGCTGGAAAAGCTTGGAGAACAACAAAGCCGCTTGAATTGATCCACACGGATGTGTGTGGACCAATGAAAACAACAACAATAAGTGGAAATAGGTATTTCCTAACCTCAATTGATGATTACTCACGGATGTGTTGGGTATACTTTATGAGGTTTAAGTCTGAGGTATTCACAATATTCAAAAAGTTCAAGGCAATGGTGGAATTGCAAAGTGGATACTCAATCAAAAGACTAAGAAGTGATAGGGGAAGAGAGTACACCTCTCTCGAGTTCAATGCATTCTGTGAAGAGGTGGGGTTGGAGAAGCAACTCACTGTGGCATATTCACCACAACAGAATGGGATTGCAGAAAGGAAGAACATGACTATAGTCGAAATGGCTAAGTCTATGATGCATGAGACAAACATGCCATATACATTTTGGGGTGAAGCTGTGAACACCTCAGTGTACTTATTGAATAGGTGTCCTACTAAAGCATTGGAGAAAAAGACTCCATTTGAAGTGTTCAGTGGAAGGAAGCCCTCTGTGAAGCATCTAAGAGTGTTTGGCTCAGTGTGCTACACTCTCATCCCTCACCAACTAAGACATAAGTTGGAGAAGTTAAGCAACAAGGGTGCGTTTGTAGGCTATGGTACCAGTGAGAAAGGGTATAGAGTGTATAATGTGTCAACACAGAAAATAATCCTATCTAAGGATGTCATCTTCGATGAAGAATCAATGTGGAACTGGGAAGCTAAGGTAGAGGAGAACGGCAGTGTCTCTCTACAACTTGATCTCAACAAAAGGAAAACAAGGGAGGCTATTGAGATCTTAATTCAAGAAGAAAGTACACATAATGGTGACATACAAGGGACTCCACAGCAAGTCACTACAAGTACATAGTCCAGTCAATCACAGCAATCAACACCAAGTTCAACTCCAGTGAGATTGAGGAACCTGGATGAAATATATACTACATGTAATTATTGTGTAGTAGAACCAGAAACTTATGAAGAAGCTGAGAAAGACAAAGCTTGGAAGAAAGCAATGAAGGAAGAGCTGGAAATGATTGAAAAGAATGACACTTGGGAAATTGTAAATCGACCAAGTAACAAGCCTGTGATTGGTGTAAAGTGGGTGTACAAAGTGAAACTCAATCTAGATGGTTTTGTGCAGAAGAACAAAGCTAGACTGGTAGCTAAAGGCTACTCACAGAAGCCGGGTGTAGACTTCAATGAAACATTTGCTCCAGTAGCAAGGTTAGACACCATAAGGACTTTGATAGCCCTTGCAGCCAAGAAGGGTTGGAAGCGGCATCAATTGGATGTTAAATCTACGTTTCTAAATGGAGTGCTAGAAGAGGAGGTGTTTGTGGAACAACCAAAAGGGTTCACAAGTCAAGAGTTCCCAAAGAAAGTGTACAAGTTAAGAAAGGCTCTCTATGGCCTAAAGCAAGCTCCAAGAGCTTGGTACAGTGAGATTGATTCCTATTTCACTGAGAAAGGATTTCAGAAAGTCCTAGTGAAGCTACACTGTACTTCAAAACAGAAAGCAACAACAAGACCCTCATTGTTTTTATCTAAATGGATGATGTGGTCTACACTGGAAATAATGCTGCAATGATTGAAGAGTTCAAAGAAGAAATGATGAAGAGGTATAAGATAACTGATCTCGGCCTCTTACATCATTTTCTTGGCATTGAGGTAATTCAAGGAACAAGTAGCATCTTCATTCACCAAAGGAAGTATGCTGAAACCTTGCTTGAAAATTTTGGACTGAAAGGATGCAAACCGATCTTTACACCCCTAATTGCAAATGAAAAGCTTAAGAGAGATGATGGAAGTGAGGCTGCAGATGCAAGCCTTTACAAAAGCATTGTTGGCAGTCTTTTGTACCTAACTGCAACAAGACCAGATCTTATGTTCTCAGCAAGCCTATTGTCTAGATTTATGCAGAATCCGAGCAAGATACATATGGGCACAGCTAAGAGAGTGCTAAGATATGTACAAGGAAGCCTAGATTACGGGATCAAATATGAGATGAGGAAGTCATCTATCCTAATTGGGTTCTGGGACAGTGACCTGGGGGGGGGGGGGGCAATGAAGATGATAGCAGAAGCACATCAGGCTATGCTTTCACTTTCGAATCAGGGGTATTTTCATGGGCCTCTGTGAAGCAACAAAGTGTTGCACTGTCCACAGCCGAGGCAGAGTTTGTGAGCGCATCAAAAGCTACAACTCAAGCTATTTGGCTAAGGTTCATACTTAAAGACTTTGGCGAATTGCAGGTTGAAGCCACACCTTTTTTGTGCGACAACACCTCTGCAATTGCCATGACCAAAAACCCAGTATTCCATCAGAGAACAAAACACATCAAGAGAAGATATCATTTCATCAGAGAAGCATTGCAGAACAACACAATCAAACTAATTTATTGTAGCACAAAAGATCAGATCGCAGATATATTCACTAAAGCATTACCGAAGGATAGGTTCAATTACCTGAGGGGTTTGCTCGGAATGACTCTAAGAAGCAATTTAGAAGGGAGTGTTGGAACCTAACCAACCTCTGGATTTGAAGTGCCGAAGGCAGCAAGGAACCCTAAGCTAAGGGAGTTGTCTGTGTCGAAGAAGGAAGAAGTTGAAGGGCCGGCGCCCAAAGGAAGAAATGAAGAAAGAGCATCAATGGCTAGCTTTTTGTTTAAACATAGGAGTGACAAGTATACACTCCAGATTAGATCACTTAAACCCAATGAAGGGCTAGGATTTAATCTGGAGAGGTATGGTATTTAGTGTTAAATTATTGTCTAAGTTACCAACCTTTTGTACACAAGTATAGGTGATGGAAATGTGCCATACCCTTACACTTTCCTATCTACTTAATCAAATCAAGGCTGCTGCAATCTTGAGCACAGCAAGTATCCAATCTCTGAGTTCACTCTACTGCCTTTCTAATCTTTTTAGAAGCCGGTTAGAACAATCAACCAAAATCACCAACTAAAGCTAGAACAAACTTTATCAAATAGTAGTAATTTGATAGCCTCCCAATTTTTATGACAAGTCAATAATGTTGCTGAAGTCTGCCAAGAGACCCCAAGGTTGGCTTAAAGGGTTGAGGGCGAGAATCTACCAGCACAGGGGCCCTACAATAATTTTGATTAAAGAACCTTCCATAGAAATTCTGATGGACTTTATCCAAGGCTACTTTAGTTTCTAACGAACACAAAAAAATGAAGTTGCCACTAAACTAAAGTCTGAGAGCGATTCCCTCAAGAAAATTCCACGTAAAACACTTCATTAATTCAGTTCCTCAAGAAAATTCTTTCTACTACCTTTAGCTTCTGCTACAACCTCCTCTTGGATGCGCTTGTTTGGACTTGAAACACCCACAATTAACCTATCACTTACCACTGCCTCAGCTGCCCTGCTAGATGCCACAAAATCACCAGCAGCGGCACAGCGTTCTCCTACTCTACTAGAACTCTTCATAACTAACAGCTCTGCAATACACCACCTTATAAATATCATGTCTGGAGGAACCCAACCGGTGAAATAAATCAAACAACAATTCACTAAGCACATTAAGGCAGATATGAAACAATTAAAGTAAGTAATGAGTACACAGCAAGCAAAATTATTTTCGCCATAGCACCCATGCCTGTAGTAGACAGAACCCAATACCCATAGCTCTCGATTCCCCCCATAGGAATCCACTCAACAACAATTAGCATCCAGAAAGGAGGTTGCGTGCCACGAATTAACACTAAGGTCACCCTACAGCAAGATCTAGTCCTCACAAGCCTAATTAGCTTATTCTCTACCCAAATCCAATTAGCAGACGCCCTCTCAACCCTATCAAAATTATCTTCAAGCTTAATAATTATCAACCCTACTGTAGCCACCCTAGAAAACCAATTATCTTCACCCCAATTCACTGGATTCCAGCACGGAATCCAGTCGACCCACTCCAGCCAAGGGAGACTAGAGCTGCCGTGCCGCCACCCCTTACAAAACCCTAGTTCCATTGTGTACATGTTTTCATTTTCATCAAAAATGGTTTCAACTATTTTAAAAGCTTCCAAATCAACGTTTAATTGTTGATATATGCTTGCTCATATTTTCAATTTTTTTTCTTTTTTTGTGTGTGAAAATGTGATTCTTGAGTAACACTCACCCACTTTTACGACCATTGAATATTTAATCTTGTGAAGTAAGTGGTCATTTACTACAGCGTGAAAATGTGTTGAGTCTTTGCATGACGACGTGAGTTCAAATTCCGTGATAGTTAATCTAACAAAATTGATCGGTTGATTAAAAAAAAAACAAAACAAAAACGTAAAAATCAGCCAAAAATATTTGTGACCAGTGACCACGATCAGATCCGTTTTGACAGTCGGAACATCTCTGAAATGTCCTACATAAATTTTCACTCGCAAACCCGATTACAAATCGCGAGTGTTAGCTCAAACTTCAGTAAAAATTCAACTGTTGAGTTTTCAAACAATCTTTTTCCTGGAACTAAAGTAGTTGCGGTCGTACAACAACCAAACTAATTCAGCTGTTTTGGTGTATTTCGGGAAAAGAAGCCAAGTCATATAGATATAGCTACCAAATTCAGAAGTTGATCAAAAGTGAAGAAAAAAATGTTGGTCGCAGAAAAGAGCCTTGTCTTTGAAAGATATGTCTGAAGATTTGACGACGCTGGAAAACTTCACGTTCCCGTTGAGGGTCAGGGTTTCGAACACGGTTCTTCCTAGGGCTGCGGTTGTGGCGTTCGGGTTGGGATTCATCGATGCGGGATACAGTGGAGACTGGTCGAGGATTGGAGCCATCTCAAAAGAGAGTGAGGAGTTGCTCAAGGTTGCTGCATTTCTAGTTGTTCCCTTATGTTTGTTTCTCATTTTTTTCTTTCTCCAAAGAAGTTGAGGATTGAATTTTTAAGATGGGATTGTGTATAGTTAGAAGTGTGGAATGAAATGAATCTCTGAATTTCAATGCTACTAAAAGTGCTTTAATTAAATTCAAGTGCTTTTTGAAAAAACAGTTCGAAGTGTTTCTTATCATAAGTACTTTTAAGTTTTTCTACCGCCAAAAAAGACTTTTTTTTATAGGGAGCAATTCTGCTAATAAGGCTACAAGTGTAAACATGTTGAAATTTCTATTATATATTCAAATGATTTATTTAAGTGCTTTCTAAAAAAGTACTCAGGTGCTTCTCTATAAAGTGCTTCTACAACCGCACTTAATTTTAAGTATTTATGCCAAATGTGGTCACTACTTCGATTGTCAGAAAGCACGTTTAAAGAAGTCTTGCATCAAATCCAAAAGAACTAAGAAACAACGTAAAAATATTACATGCCTATTTGTCAGTTGAAATCAAGAAAGCTACGTATTCTTTTGCTACATTTTTGTATATATGGACTACAGAAAATTACAATTACGAAAGAAGAAATTAATTAACACAAAACTCCGTTGCACTCCATAATTACTACTTGGGTTCGATTTCCGCTGAAACAGCGTATCCACCGCTGTAATCAAAGGAGCCAGCGCTGTCATTGAATTCCTTTTTCGGCAAGCCATCGTTGTAGGGATGTTTCGGAGCACCTTTTGATGCTGCAAACTCTGTGGCTGATGAAGATGCTGATGTTGAGTTTGTGTTCATCCCATCGTTCTGCAGAATGGTTTCGATAGCCTTCACAACTTCACTCATTGTGGGACGATCTGCACCTGATTCTTCGACGCATTGCATGGCTAGCTCCAAGAACCTCCCAAACCCGATAAGAGTTCCTGAGTTTCGAATGTTTCGATCTATTAACTCCCTCAAACCGTAATGCTCTTTGTCATTCTTGTTCATCACCAATCGCACCTCACGGACAATGTATTTTCCCTTCTCGATTGGCTGCCTAGCAGTTATCAGTTCAAGCATAACGACTCCAAAGCTGTATACATCGCTCTTCTCGGTTAATTGTTGAGTCATGTAGTACTCAGGATCCAGATAGCCCTGAAAGTGTAGACAGTAACTTACAATACAAGAAATGTTGAAACTGGAAAACACGATTTTCCTGCTTAGCGCTTACCCTAGAAGGTCACATTTCACGTAGTTATAAATCATAACATTCGAAACGATTAATTGTAAACTTACCAGTGTTCCCTTGACCTGAGTCGAGACATGTCCTTTTCCGCTGTCATTGACCAGCTTCGACAGGCCAAAATCTGCAACCTTTGCTGTTAAATGTTCATCTAATAGAATATTGGTGGACTTCACATCTCTGTGAATTATAGGAGGATTTGCAAGCTCATGTAGGTAAGCCAGTCCTCTTGCCGAGCCAAGAGTGATTCGGAGTCTCCTCTTCCAATCGAGATGAATACCAGATCTCCCTGCAACTCGTATTAGAACAAATCTTATCATTACATGTTAAATCAATGGTACTAAATGAAGCACATAAAACTAAATAAATGGAATAGCGAAAAGTAAAATCTAAGACTGACCTGACAAGCTTTCCCTAAGTGTTCCATTAGGCATAAACTCGTAAACCAGCATCTGCTCGCCTTGTTCGAAACAGAATCCCAAAAGACCAACGACATTTTTGTGATGAACACGAGAGAGCAACTCAATTTCAGTCTTGAACTCGAGGCCTCCCTGCATTGATCCTTGCTGAGCTCTTTTGATTGCTATCACTTGTCCATTAGAAAGCATGCCCCTATAAACCTATGAATAGCCAACCGAAAAGTAAACAAAAAAATCATTTAGCTTCAAGCACAATTTCATAGATGTTACTGAATGAGTTGTATATATACCTTCCCGTAGCCGCCGGATCCTATCTCATTACTGTCAGAGAAATTATTGGTGCACTTCTTAAGCTCATCATACGAAAACCATCTTGCTCCCTTTAACTGTGGTGCACTGCCACTATCATTTCCGCTTGGCACCCAAGAAGCTGGAAGATAGAGGAGAGTAGTGAATATAAGCTGAACACTATCTAGTATTAGTGACAGAATTTCAGTCTAGAAATTATCCACAACAGGAATGATTACTTACCGAAAGGTCTGCTTAAACCAATGGCTCTTTCCGCACGTTTCTTTTGCCTAATGGCGTAAATTCCTACTACCACGAGGCCCACAACAAGAACGAGACTACTAACTGATATCCCAACAATAACACCAGTGCTCATAGAGCTTTTATGCGTGTCTGAAACAATTCGGGTTTTTCACCGTCAGTTTAATTGATCTTCTAATGCAGGGAAAGTGTATATGAACACTGTGATTTAAAATTACCTGTGAAATTATATTGAGCTGGAATAAAAACGAAGGGTCCAAACGGTTCTGGCGGCTTGTAAGTCTGATTGCTCATATCAAAACCAATCCTGATAATCTCAGAGCTATTAAAATATGCTCCTGTAGGTGGAAAGAGAGCCACATGTATTTTAAGATGGTCATTGATGTCGAAGAAAGGTTTATCAAGTGACACTGAACCGGGAGTGAGGTCAAGTTTCTCCCACAGGCTCCTTTCTAGGGATTGAAACAGAGTCACATTTGTCAATTCCCTGAAAGAGGGCGCTCGGAAATCCATTGTTCCTTCAAAAGGATATCCACATTGACAACTCTGAGGGCTTGGCTGCTGACCCCCGGGGCATGTAATGGATGGACAATCCGTGCTAGTAGCATACGGTTTTGTATTTGATTGTGGAGGCTGACAGAAAGAACTCGAGCTAGATTCATTGCACAACGGGTTCCCAAGTAGTCTGCAATATGTAAAAGTCACAACTAAGAATGATTGTCCCATGAAAATACAGAACATCATAGAAAATTAAGAGCGAGGCCCGTGAACTGTCTTACATTAATGTATGTTTGTACTCATAACCCAGTGTTGTTTCCTGAATCTTATTGTTCTGCAGATCAACAAGCGTCAGTTGCGGACTGATGTTATCACCCATGTTAAACGTGCCGTTAAACCCATTGTTTTTCATTTTCCTGTCGAGTCACAGAAAAGATGAATGGCCAGTTTACTGAAATTGCAAGACGTAGATGAATTATTCCACTATTCTCCTTATACTTACACTTGCTGCAATGACGGTATGCTGAACATCCCCTCTGGCACAATCCCTTGAAGTGCTCCATTTTCTAAAACGCTGGCGTCAAACAGTAAATCATTTCAAAATGATATCACAATAAAGTTGTCACTGTCCTTTTCCAAGACTCATCAATATATACGAAGACATATTTTCATGTAACATCCATCGGACTTACATAGTGGTGAGCGAGCGCAAGGTTGAGATCCAAAGCGGAGCTTCTGATGGATCAAACAAGTTGTTACTAAGGTCTCTGAAGTAAAATCATTAGGATTTATCAGTAAAACACGAGAACAACCCGGAAAATTGAAACTGCAAATGACAGCTCCATGCCATGTGGCATGTACTCACACATAATTGAGGGCATTCAATCCAGTTAGGTCGGGTAAAGAGCCGATCAAATTGTTGTACGCGAAATTTCTGGAAGAGAATATAAAAACCTTGTAAAAGTTGATTAACCATCACTAAGATTATGGTAAAAGCACACCAAAGTATTTTCTTGGAGAGTTTGTACTCACAATTCACTGAGATTTGTTAGCATGGAGATATTTGAGGAGATTGGTCCCGTCAGAGCATTTCTATCAAGCCGACTGTTGCAGAAAAGAACGGTTTAGTCTACTAAGTGTCAAGAAGCAGATACGCTTAAATGTGGAAGAAAAAGAAAAATCAAGATGGCTTTTTACTCACAGAACATGGAGAGTCTGAACGGAAAATATTGTTGATGGAATAGTCCCATTGAATCTATTTCCATTAAACAATCTGCAAATAAAGAATGACAAGCAGTTTAAGTATAGAACATCAACTGATAGATAGGATCCGGACAAATTAGAAACTGATCGTTCAGATCAACTTACACATGGATCAGTATCATCTTGGAGCTGAAAAGTCTGGGTGGAATGGTACCTGAAAGCTGGTTCTGGTTCAAATGGCTGCAAATTCATATAATCTGTTTATTGTTTACGCAATAAGCAGTGGCATAATCCTTACCAGAATTTCATTTTCTTTTCAGAATGGAGAGAGTTTCAAAACGGAAAATACTCACAAATGTTTAGCCTTAAACAGTTGGTCTAAGCCGGGGGTAGTGCCGCTTGAAACTGGGAGAGGTCCAGTCAACTGATTGTCTGCCAGGTCCAGCCAATAGAGGTTGGAGAGATTACCCAAAGAAGCAGGTATACTACCGGTGAAGTCATTCGTATTCAAAGCCCTGAGAAAAAACAAAAGTTATATAAACTTGGGAAAAGAAAAAACATCATATTGGTTTGCACTAACAGTATGAATAATTAGTCCAATACTTACAAGAAGGTTAGCTCTCCAAGTTTCCCCAATTCACTTGGAATCATTCCACTGAAGCTGCAACCAGCTAGGATCCTAAAAGATGGAAACAGTCTCGTATAATTATCCGATACAAAAACTCATGTTCCATAAAGTTCAAAAGGTGCAGATGTGAAAAATTGCTTGGTAAATTGTTCTTACAGGATGTTTAGATTGCTCAGATCCCCTAATTGTGGAGAGAGAGAACCGGTGAGGCCTTTGTTGAATGAAAGATCCCTGCAATGTTAACGTTTCAGCTTCATTACAAAAAGAATTCCATCCCTAATCAAGATTGAGCTAAACAAAATAACTGACACTGAAAATAAGCATGTTTTATGCATATTTTTATAATTAGACATCAAATTTGTTGTGTGTTGCTCAGTTCATAATATACTGCAAACATAATGCTGGTATGAAAGGAGGAACAATCACACTCACAAGGTTATTAACTCAGAGAGCCCCGCGATGTCGTCTTCAATTTTCCCTTCCACGTTCATTCCTGATAATCTCCTGCACAGTGAACATCAGAAGAGGTTCTGGTTCAAAATCCGATTAAGCAAGTAAGCGAGAATGCTCGTAATTACAACGATCACATCAGAATTCAAAGATGAACAACACTCACAATGCAGTCACCCTCGAACCGTTGCAAGTGATGCCTTCCCAGCGCTCCCCACATGGATCGTTTGACTTGTCCCAGCTGGGTGGAACGTTGCTCCATGTCAGCCTCAAGGATTGGAGTGCACTAGCTGGATCAACACACTTATAAATCAATCAACTACCCTTAATAGGAACAATAAGGGTTTAGAACGAAATTTAACCAAAACTTCAAAATAATTCACATTAGACCGAAATTAAATGGACTAATCGCTAAGTACACACACGTAAGAATCTACAACAAGGATGCATAATACTGGTATCCCAAACCAATCACTCTGTGTCATCCGTTTTTACTTTCCCATACAATAACAGAGGATTGATTTGGAATATCGTCACGGAGAATAGAAAGATGAACATGATATCACAAAAAACCTCAAGTCAACGGATATGAAGGTAGCTTTGAAATTGTAGACCAAAAGTAGAAACTACACATAACCCAATTTTCCCATGAATTAAGAGACCAATATATATTAAGACTATACATACCATCATCTTGGTGTGTAAAAGAAGAGATCACATGAATTCCAGATAAGCAGAAAGCCAGAAAGAGCAGCAGCAGCCGCATGGTTGCCTAGAGAAATTTGCGTGAATCTGTGAGGCCGATCAGCTAGTAAGCAGAAGCCAAAAAGCACATTTGTACAAAATTTTACGTCCTTGAAATGGCAAAAAAGCACTTTTCAAACATATATTCTTCCACAACATACCAACTACTACACCACTTGGATGGTTGGAATTTTATTTAATGAAGAAAATTAAGAGTTGCATGCATGTACATGCTAAATCTCCATGTTCCCACCAAGCAACCAAAAAAGTGCTCTTTTTTTATGGAAGCTCTGCTTATTTATGAGCAATGAAGCTGGATATCCTGAGTTGGGTTTTTTCAACTGTCTCCATCTCCTCCTTTTTTTTTCCGTACACTTTCATTTTTTTCCCGTTTGTGTGGTCACGGTTAAGTCAATTTAACATTTTATATTGATTTTTTTTATAGAAATAATATGACAAAAAGACGTGCCTTAACCATGACCACACAAACAGGAGGAGAATGAAAGTGTATGGGAAAAAAAGAGGAGAGAATCCTCCTCCCTCCAAAAAATACCCTACAGGCTACAATATCCAGAGAGAAAGGTTTAGGGCGGGCTTTTTCAGCTTCTTTTAAATGATTAAGCCTTGTCTTAGAAGCCAAATCAATTTGATTAGGAGTTTGATATATACGCACTCCTTTTTACTTCTCTCACACTCTTTGAAAATTTACTTCTCTCACACTTTTTTAATTTTCAAATGACAAAAATTAACAAGAGAATTGAAGAAGTAAAAAAGAGTGTGTGGATAGCACATCTGTTTGATTAAAACCACCAACCAAAATCATCTTATCTTTCCAGTTAGTCCAGGGCAAAAAACAACCATCATCTCATCACTCTCTGTGGTAATCATAGTCCATTAGCATATAATTAGAGTAAATTAAATTCATTAAATAAAGTGGGAGGTTTTACCGTTTCCTCCGCATGCCCGCGCAATTTGAGAGGACAAAACGCATAATACAAATGCACTGAAGGCAGCAATATGAACAAGCAAAGCAGGTTTCTTTTGAATATATGACCAAAAGGGACTCTCAATTAATTTATGAAAATATTAAGATTACAACTCGCAAATTAAATTTAAATTTAATCAAGATTACAACTTGCAAATTAAACCAGGCGATTCAATGTCTACAGTTTGGCTTTAGGTGGAGGTGGGTCCCAAAACGCTGACATGAAATTTAAGGCGGCGGGCTCCTCCTCCTTTGGCTGGGAGCGATTCCCAGTTCCATCCATTTTCTTGGAGAATGAAATAACGAACACGGTTTGGTCGTTTTCTTGGAGAAAGAAATAAACACGGTTTGGTCGTTTTCTAAGGAAATATCTAATATGTTCGGAACTAATCAAAATTTTGAGGCATTTAGTATTAGAGATGATATTGTAAAGGATAAAACTTAGAGTTGTTATTTCTGTTTTATCTGATTTAGATATTTTGGTTAGTTAGGTGAGCTGTTTTCTGTTAGATAGATGAGGTGTTAAGCACAAGGCTTTATATGGTCTGTATATATACCAACAATGTAATCTTATTCATTAAGAAATGAAATCATAATTTCTCAACATGGTATCTATCGCCTCTGTCTAAAGACTCTCTCCTCTCTGATCCTCTTCGCTTCCTCACCGCCTTTCATCGACGAACAGCTCTTCGTCTTCTTCCTTCTTCAAACCCTAGATTTCCACCATGGCACCTTCTTCCTCTGACTCTGACCTTCAACCCTCTCCGGTCACAAATCAGTGCCCTAACTCCTCTCAATCCCTAATTTCTTCAATCACGATTCAGAATATTGGATCTTTGGTTCCAATCAAGCTCACCACCACCAATTACCTTACCTGGAGTACTCTCTTCGCTCCCATTTTTCGCCGGTACAATCTCACTGGCATCGTTGATGGCTCAGTGGCTGCTCCGTCCAAATTTCTTTGCGATTCGACTGGAAATCGCACATCTACGTTGAATCCTGAGTTCGTGACTTGGTATGAAAATGATCAGAATATCTTGATCTGGATCAACTCTACTCTCTCCAATTCTCTGATTCCTTACACAGTTGGTGTTACATCTTCTCGGGAATTATGGTCTAAGCTTGAATCCAGGCTTGCGACGGCTTCGCAGTCTCACATCCATGAACTTCGATCTCGTCTTCGTACTATTACAAAAGGAGAATCTACAGCTGTAGTTTATCTCCAGCAAATTGAAGAAATAGCTGATGCTCTTGCCAGTGCCGGTGCTCCGGTTGAGGATTCTGAATTGATCTCTGTCATGCTCCATGGCTTACCTCCTGACTACGATTCATTCATTGATGCTGTGCAATTTCGTCTTGGATCAACTACGCTTGATGAATTACATGGACTCCTTCTCAGTAAAGAGCTTCAACTCAACAGCCGCAAGCAAACCTCCTCGGTTTCTATCCAAGCTTTCAATTCATCCACTGGTCTTCTTCCTACACCATCTGATCCTCCAAATTCTCGGGTGTATGTTGCACAACATTTCCCCAATTTCAACCAAGGCTGTGGTATGGATCGCAACTTCACGCCATCCAGAAATTTCCAAAATCGAGGTACGGATCGGAACTTCTCTACTTCCAGGCCTAACAATCAAAGGAATAACTATTCTCACCAGAATACTCAACGCTATAATCGTGGTTCAAGATCCAGCTTCAACAATTCTAGTCGCAGAATCTCTTGTCAAATTTGCAAGCAATTTGATCATGATGTTGTCGATTGTCCTCATCGAATGAATCCAAACTATGGTACCAAATCTCAGATGGCATTATGTGCCAATGCATCCTCCAATGCTCCCACTTGGCTTCTTGATTCTGGTGCGAGCTCGCACATGACAAATTCTTATGCCAATCTGCAGAATCCTGAGTCCTACAATGGTCCTGAGCAAGTATACATCGGAGATGGAAAAGGTTTATCTATTCTCCATTCTGGTTCTTCAACTATATCTACTTCTTCACACACTTTTGATCTACATAATGTTTTACATTTGCCTGCACTCAAACAAGATTTGCTCTCTGCCAATAAATTCATTCTTGATAACTCATGTTCTGTTCATCTATATCCTTTTCACTTTACTGTGAAGGATCTTTCTTCGGAGAAGACGCTTTTTAAAGGTCCTGTCAAAGATGGATTTTATCCTTTTCATGCTTCTTCTCAAATTGCTGGTCATCCACATGCTTTGGCAGCAACATCTAAAGCCTCTCAAGATGTGTGGCATCAGCGTCTTGGCCATCCTGCTTTCAAAATACTGAATCACATTGTTTCCAAGTCTTGTATTTCCATTTCTGATAGAATAAGCAAGTCACTGTGTTCAAGTTGTGCCTTGGGAAAGTGTTCCAAAATTCCTTTTCATTCTGTCTCTTGTAATACAAGCAAACCTCTAGAACTATTACATACTGATGTCTGGGGGCCATCACCGACTCTCTCTGTACATGGTTTCAGATATTACATCATCTTTGTTGATGACTTTACAAAGTATTGTTGGTTTTTTCCTCTTAAATACAAGTCTGAAGCTTGTGACATCTTTACTCAGTTCAAGCCTATGGTTGAAAATCTTTTGTCTACCAAGATTGTCACTTTACGGTCAGACTCTGGTGGTGAATTCCTAAGCACTCGGTCTCTAATTTTCTCCAACTACATGGCATATCTCATCAACTCAGCTGTCCTCACACTCCAGAACAAAATGGTTGTGCTGAGAGGAAGCACAGACATCTTGTTGAAACTGCAAGGACTCTTCTTGCAGCATCTAAAGTTCCACATCTCTACTGGGTTGAGGCTTTCTCTACAGCCATCTACTTGATCAACCGAATGCCAACTGCCATCACTTGCTCACCATGGGAATCTCTATTTCATCGCATTCCAGATTATTCTACACTTCGGATTTTTGGCTGTCAATGCTTTCCTTGGTTAAAGCCATACACCAAGTCTAAGCTTGATCCAAAGAATCGCTCCTGTGTATTTTTGGGTTATAGCCTCCAACATAAAGGCTACAAGTGTCTGGATGTTGTTACTCAGAAGATGTATGTCTCTCGCCATGTTGTCTTCAATGAGCAGTGCTTTCCATTTCAAACCATATCCTCACTCCTATCTCCAAGTCCTCCTTCCCCCGTACCTTCCTTCAGTACCTCCATCCCATCCACCCTAACCTTTACGACTAGACATTCCCCACTTCACTCCCCCAATTCCTCAGCACCATCTCCATCTATATCCCATCCTCCTCCTACTTCCATATCTCTTCCCCCATTTCCCAATTTATCATCTAATCCACCCCTCCCACAACCCCTTCCCCAACCTCTTCCTGTACCCAACACACATCCTATGCAAACTAGATCCAAATCTGGCATTTCCAAGCCTAAAGCTTATACAGCCATTAAACATCCTATCCCTGCTCATCTCATTCCAGATTATATCCCTTCTACCTATCTTCAAGCCTCCAAATATCCTCACTGGAGGCACGCTATGCAGGAAGAATTTAATGCCCTTCTCAGTACTGGCACTTGGTCTCTAGTTCCATCTCACCTTTCTCAAAACTTGGTCGGCTGCAAATGGGTCTTCAGAATCAAACGCAAACCTGATGGCTCTATAGACAGATTCAAAGCTCGTTTGGTTGCAAAGGGATTCCATCAGCAACACGGCTTGGACTATACAGAAACCTTCAGTCATGTAGCAAAACCTGTTACAATTCGATTGCTTCTTACTCTAGCATCCAAGTTCAACTGGTTTCTTAATCAACTTGATGTGAGTAATGCTTTTCTCCATGGCAATCTTTCTGAGTCAGTGTTTATGATTCAACCTCCAGGATTTGAGGATTCTTCCAAAGCTAATCATGTGTGCAGATTGCACAAATCTTTGTACGGCCTAAAACAGGCTCCTCGCGCCTGGTATGAAAAATTAAACAACGCTTTATCCTCACTTGGTTTTCTGGGATCACAAAATGATCACTCTCTCTTCATCAAACAGACCCCTCATCCTGTTTTCATCTTGGTGTATGTTGATGATATCCTTGTTACTGGTCCAAACTCTCAAGCCTGCCAGGATACGATCTCTCAGCTTAGTGCTCTCTTTCCCATTAAAGACTTGGGTCCTTTGCATTTTTTTCTTGGCCTTGAAGTAAAAAGGTCCTCCTCTGGAATTTTCATTTCTCAGACGAAATATATCTTGGATCTACTCAAGAAAGCACACATGGATGGTGCTAAGCCCTGTGTTACTCCCCTCAGTACTTCCTCACTGGATCATATTTCTCCACTGTTATCCAATCCTGCAGAATATCGATCTTTGGTGGGTGGTCTGCAATATTTAACTTGGTCCAGACCTGACTTGTCTTTTGCAGTCAATCTGGTATGTCAATTCATGCAGCATCCTCGAGAATCCCATCTTCAAGCTGTCAAGAGAATACTTAGGTATCTCAAAGGCACCATTGATCTTGGTCTCTGGTTTCCCAAGTGTTCCAAACCACTTAGTATCAATGCATTCTCAGATGCTGATTGGGCAGGCTGTCAGTTAGATAGACGATCAACTGGTGGATTTTGTGTTTATCTGGGTGATTCTATTCTCAGTTGGAGCGCCAAGAAACAACCTACAGTGGCACGATCGTCCACTGAGGCTGAATATCGATCCCTTGCAAATACAGCTGCAGAAATCACATGGATCTGCAAACTATTGGTTGATGTTGGATTGATTCTTCCTTGTTCTCCTACCCTCTGGTGTGATAACATTTCTGCTATCTCCTTAGCCAAAAATCCAATCTTTCATGCCCGGACAAAACATGTCGAAATCGATTATCACTATATTAGAGAAAAAGTGCTATCTCATGAGCTATCAGTTCAATTTGTTTGCTCCCAGGACCAACTTGCTGATATCTGCACCAAATCCTTGCCTAAGGCTCGATTTCTTCTTCTCAGAGACAAACTATCACTTCATCTACCTCAGTTCAGTTTGAGGGGGAATATTAGAGATGATATTGTAAAGGATAAAACTTAGAGTTGTTATTTCTGTTTTATCTGATTTAGATATTTTGGTTAGTTAGGTGAGCTGTTTTCTGTTAGATAGATGAGGTGTTAAGCACAAGGCTTTATATGGTCTGTATATATACCAACAATGTAATCTTATTCATTAAGAAATGAAATCATAATTTCTCAACATTTAGAATTAGATGTCTCGTTGTGCTATTTGTTAGATTAAATATTTGTAGCCTTTAGATTTTTTTTTTAAACATTTTCCTACATTTTAGGTGCCACGTGTATTATAAGTAACATTTTATTAATTCAAAATTACACAATTTTCCATTATATATAAGGGTGTAATATTCACACATTTCATTTTACTTTTCACACAAACCCTTTTAATTTATGGTCGTCAGATCGGATGAATTGAAGAAAATCAATGGACAAAAATTAACAAGGGATGTGTGAGAAGTAATTTGGGATGTGTGGATAGCACACCCCTATGTATAATGTACAATTAATTAATAATAATTATATTAATATTCTAAATCTCCTAGAATCTAGTAGACGTATGTTTTAAAAATCTAAGAACTATTCAAATTTGATATATTTCAACTTCTAACTTGATATATGCTTGTCATTTTCTTCCACGACCATTCAACAATCTTTTCGTGCCATTTCTTTGCTCAGGTTAGTGTACACTCTTCCGTTCTCCGTTGTTAGTTCTATGTTGAAGAGCAACAATTTGATGTGAAAAATACTTTCTTACATGGTAATCTTAAAGAAGAAGTGTATATGGATATTCCACCTGGTTATGAATCGGTTTCACAACCCGAAATGGTGTGTAAGTTGAATAAGGAATTTTATGGATTGAAACAATAACCTTGGGCATGGTTTGGTAGGTTCCGGACAGCTATGAGGAAGTATTGGTTCAGGCAGAGCAATTTCGATCATGCATTTTTCTTGAAACGTCGAATGGGTAAATTGACGGCACTTATTATTTATGTGGATGATATGATTGTTACGGGTGATGATAAAGAGGAAATCTCAAGGTTAAAATATTACTTAGCAACTGAGTTCGAGATGAAAGATCTTAGTGGATTGAAATATTTCTTGGGTATAGAAGTAGCTCGATCTAAACAGGGTATATTTCTATCTCAAAGAAAATATGTTTTTGACTTGTTAGCCAAAACCGGAATGCTTGATTGTAAACTGGTTGACACCCCTATAGTCTAAAATCACCATCTTGTTGTGCACCGTGATCAAGGTGCCACTAACCAAGATCGTTATCAAAGGTTAGTTGGGAGATTAATTTATTTCTCTTATACCAGGCATGATATTGCATATGCAGTAAGTGTTGTTAGTCAATTTATGCATTTCCCGAGTGATACGCATATGGGTGCGGTTAAACGTATTCTACGATACCTAAAGTCCTCCCTAGGTAGAGGCATTATGTTTTCCAAGAATGGTCATTACCGGATAGAAGGTCATACTGATGCAGATTGGGCAAGGAATATTACTGATCGACGGTCCACATCGAGTTACTTTACATTTGTAGGGGAAAATTTAGTGACTTGGTGGAATAAGAAATATAAAGTGGTTGCTTTATCAAGTGCAGAGGCAGAATACATGGGTATGGCAAAAAGAGTATGTGAATTATTATGGCTTCGGAGGTTACTTGCAGAACTCAGGTATCCTTCAATGTCGGCTTCGAATTTGTTTTGTGAGAATAAAGCAGCAATTGATGTCTCACATAACCCAATCCAGCATGATCGCACTAAACATGTAGAAGTTGATAGACACTTCATTAAGGAGAAGTTGGATGGGAATATTATTCAATTCCCGTTCGTAAAGTCAAAGGATCAATTAGCGGACATCTTAACTAAAGTTGTTGCCAGTCAAGCGTTCTACAACTCTCTCATCAAGCTAGGCATGAACAACATTTATGCACCAACTTGAGAGGGAGTGTTGGAGAGTTGACCTTTGTAAATTAGCTTAGTTACCTATTTGGGTCCTTGTAATCAGGATGTAATTAGGATAGATATTATTTGGTGTTTCTTTCCTTGTAAATCAATCTTGTACAATTTATATTTGCCTCATTGGTGAGAAGAATAATATCAGAAAATTAAACCCCAAAATAAGCCCTAATTGACAAAATAAGGATAGATATTATTAGGATTTCTGCTCTGCCCGTTCCCTCAAGCAAACTCGGCCCTCCCATGAAGAACCTACCACTACTCCATAGTGGAAACAATTTCATCTTAACCGATCCTATCCATATACTAAACACTACAACCCTAAACACTACTACCCTAACTGACCCTACCATGAATCATCTTCCTGTTTCGAGTTCTTCCGACATGCCTCTGAAGTCCTCAGGTAATTGTGGTTATGCTTTTAATATGAATAATTGTGATACTCAGTCCGGTTAGATCATTGACTCCGGTGCCACAGACCATATAACCTATGACCTTACTGATTTAGCTTGTGACATCGTTCTACTTCGACGAAATATTACTAATGTTAATGGTGTCACCTCACTGGTAACTGGCGCTGGCACTGTACGCCTCACGTCTACCCTCTCTTTGCCGCATACACTACTTGTACCTTCACTAAAGCATAAATTGATGTCTCCTGTCCAAGCTACTGAGCAATTGAACTGTTGTGTACTATTATATCCGAAGTTTTGTCTTATTTAGGATATTCTCACGAAGGAGATAATTGATCGTGGTACTAAGAGGGAGGATCTCTATTTTTTGAACAATGTCAGTACATGACGAGTCAATCTCACCCAATGAGCCTTTGATCATAAACGGCATCAGATATGGTTATGGCATCACCGTTTGGGTCATCCTTCTTTCAGTTATTTACACTATATGTTTCCGAATTTATTTGTTGGTTGTTCAGTTTCAAACTTTAAATGTGACACTTGCATACTTGCCAAGAGTCACCGTGTTTCTTATCCGTTGAATTTTAATAAAAGTGCTATTCATTTTGGTCTTGTTCATTCAGATGTTTGGGGACCATCGCCGATTACTACTTCATCTGGTATTAGGTGGTTTGTCACGTTTATAGATGATTACACACGAATGACATGGTTATACCTTCTTAAGCATAAAAGTGATGTGTTTCTAGCGTTTAAGACATTCCCCACCACGGTTCAAATAGTTTTATACTAAAATATGAATTTTGCGTTCTGATAATGGTGGTGAATATGTTGATAATGATTTTACACATTATTTAACTAATCACGGAATCCTTCACGATACTACTTATCCTCAGACTCCTCAACAGAATGGGGTGACTAAGCGCAAAAATCGCTATCTATTAGAAACGGCTCGATCGTTATTGATTAGGGCGGATGTTCCCCACTCCTCTTGGGATGTTGCTCTTCAGACTGCCACTTATCTTATCAACTGCAAGCCATCCAAAGTATTGAATTTTCTTACACCTTTGTAAGTTCTTGCTACATTCGTGCCTCTACCGTCCATTTTGGTGCTCCCACCGCGAGTTTTTTGATGCGTTGCCTTTGTTCATCTACATAAAAATCAAAGGACAAAACTTGACCCATGTGTTCTCCGTTGCGTTTTCATGGGGTATAGACTACAACAGAAAGGGTAATATTGCTACCACCTTCCTTCACGTCGGATTTATACTACCATGAATGTTACTTTTTCCGAGTCTGAGATGTATTACTCTTTGGCTTCTTCCAACCCTCCTCTTTAGGGGGAGACACTGCACGACGAGCAGGTTTGGACCATGGCTGCTACCATTGATCTTCCGCTGCCACTATTAGCCGAGCTAGTAGCCGAGCCCCCAGTGGTTGTGCTGCCAGCCCAGCCAACAGAAGCAGCATCATTGCCTACAAAACCAGCGACAGGCACGGCAGTGCCATGCTCACCCACGACAACAGTGCTGCCACTTGCTGATCTTGAGACTTCTACTGATGCTACTCCCCCTCGTCTCAAAATATAGTACCATCAGATGACCATACTCCAGAGAATATTCCTAAGGTAAGATCTACTATCTCTATTGATGTATCCGATGTTCCGAATTATCAGTTACCTTGCAGGCACAACGGGGGAAAGCCACCCAATCTATATTCATCAGAAACAACGAAAGGCTCTAAATATCTAATTGCCAATTATGTGTCATCACATAAATTATCAGAACCCGGAAAAGCTTTTGTACAAAAAATATCCAATGATAGCACACTAAGTTCATTGAAGGAGGCACTATCTGATGATTGATGAACCAAGGCAATTGAGGAAGAAATGGATGCACTTCAAAAAAATCAAACATGGGATTTAGTTCCGCTACCATGAGGAAAAAAGAGAGTGGGATGTCAATGGGTGTACACCATCAAGTACAAAGCTAATGGGTCGATTGAACGATACAAAGCACGATTGGTGGCCAAGGGATATACTCAGACGTATGGTGTTGATTATACAGAAACATTTGCTTTGGTAGCAAAGATTAATACGGTAAGAGTGTTACTTTCGTTGGCGGCTAACTTGGATTGGCCATTACAGCAGTTTGATGTGAAAAATGCTTTCTTACATGGTAATCTTAAAGAAGAAGTGTATATGGATATTCCACTTGGTTATGCATCGGTTTCACAACCCGAAATGGTGTGTAAGTTGAATAAGGCATTGTATGGATTGAAACAATCACCTCGGGCATGGTTTGGTAGGTTCCGGACAACTATGAGGAAATATGGGTTCAGGTAGAGCAATTCTAATCATACAATTTTTTTTTGAAACGTCAAATGGGTAAATTGACAGCACTTATTATTTATGTGGATGATATGATTGTTACGGATAATGATAAATAGGAAATCTCAAGGCTAAAAGATTACTTAGCAACTGAATTCAAGATGAAAGATCTTGGTGGATTGAAATATTTCTTGGGTATAGAAGTAGCTCGATCTAAACAGGGTATATTTCTATCTCAAAGAAAATATGTTCTTGACTTGTTAGCCGAAACTGGAATGCTTGATTGTAAACCGGTTGACACCCCTATAGTTCAAAATCACCATCTTGCTGTGCACCCTGATCAAGTTCCCACTAACTAAGATCGTTATCAAAGGTTAGTTGGGAGATTAATTTATTTATCACATACCAGGCCTGATATTGCATATGCAGTAAGTGTTGTTAGTTAATTTATACATTCCCCGAGTGATATGCATGTGGGTGCGGTTGAACGTATTCTACGATACCTAAAGTCCTTTCCGGGTAGAGGCATCATGTTTTCCAAGGATGGTCATTACCGGATAGAAGGTTATACCAATGTAGATTTGGCAGGGTTTATTACTGATCGACGGTCCACATCAAGTTACTTTACATTTGTGGGGGGAAATTTAGTGACTTGGCAGAGTAAGAAGCAGAAAGTGGTTGCTTTATCAAGTGCAAAGGCTGAATAAATGGTTATGGCAAAAAGGAGTATGTGAATTATTATGGCTTCGGAGGTTACTCACAGAACTCGGGTGTCCTTCAATGTCGGCTTCGAATTTGTTTTGTGATAATAAAGCAGCAATTGATATCTCACACAACCTAGTCTAGCATGATCGCACGAAACATATAGAAGTTAATAGACACTTCATTAAGGAGAAGTTGGATGGGAATATTATTCAATTCTCGTTCGTAAAGTCAGAGGATCAATTAGCGGACATCTTAACTAAAGTTGTTGCCAGTCAAGCGTTCTATAACTCTCTCGTCAAGTTGGACATGAACGACATTTATGCACCAACTTAAGGGGGAATGTTGGATAGTTAACCTTAGTAAATTAGCTTAGTTACCTGTTTGGGTTCTTGTAATCAGGATGTAATTAGGATAGAAATTATTTGGTGTTCCTTTCCTTGTAAATCAATCTTGTACAATATATATTTTCCTCATTGTGAGAAGAATAATATCAGAAAATTAAACCAAAAAAAAAAAATTGAATCCCACATCGGCCATACAAAAAGAAAAGTAATAGTTTAAATATCATAACTCCACTCTCACTAACACCGATGCCTTTTGTGATAAAACCCCACACCTGATAGATTGTGCAGGTGGTAATTACCAAGTTAGGGACAATATCGATGTTGTTGGAAGTAGGCCGCATGGCCCGTCTCTCTGATAATTCTACATAGTATCAGAGCTAGGGAGCGAGCTCGTATTGTACTGACACGTGATAGGTGGGTCCCTTTAGCCCCGCGCGATGATGGTGGGTCCCTTGGCCCCGCATGTAGGGTGAGTCTCCTTGGCTCCACGTGGTTGTCGATGTGTGGATCTCCCACGTGTGACCCACTAATTGGGTCCTACGTGAGTGGTCGTGTTGAATCCCACATCGGCCATACAAAAAGAAAAGTAATAGTTTAAAGGGTAAAAGACAATTTACTACCCTCATGTTTGGTGGTTTTCAACATTTAGTACATCAATTTTTTTTCATTCCAGAGTCATACCTAAAGTGTAAATTTTGGGACAGTCTCATACATCCGTTAGTCAAACTGTTAGTTCTACCGTTAAGTGATGACGTGGCGCCCTGATTGGGCGCCACGTGTCATTAAAAAATAATTTAAATAAAAATAATATTAAAAAATATTAAAAATTTTATTTAAATAAAAATAATGTTAAAAAATTATTAAAAATTTTATTTAAATAAAAATAATATTAAAATATTAATTTTTTCTTCTTCTCTCCTTCTCCTCTTCTTCTTCTTCTTCTGGTTTGGTTTCCGTCTCTTTTTTTTTTTCTTTTTTTTTTTTTCTTCTTCTTCCTCCTCCTCCTCCTCCTCCTCCTCCTTCTTCCTTCTTCTTCCTCCTCATTCTCCTCCTTCTTCCTTCTTCTTCCTCCTCATTCTTCTCCTTCTTCTTCCTCTTATTTTCTGGGTTCGGTTGTTTTTTTTTCTTCTTTCTTTCTTCTTCTCCTCCTCCTCCTTCTTCTTCTTCTGGGTTTGGGATTTTTTTTCTTCTTCTTCTTCTCCTCCTCCTTCTTCTTCTTCTTCTTCTTCTTTCTTCTTCTTTCTCATTCTTCTTCTGGATTCGATTTTTTTTCTTTCTTTCTTTCTTCTTCTTCTTCTGCTCCTTCTTCTTCTTCTTTTTCTTCTTCTTCTTCTTCTTCTTCTTCTTTTTCTTCTTTTTCTTCTTCTGGGTTCGAGTATATTTTTTTTCTTCTCTTCTTCCTCCTTCTTCTTCTTCTTTGCAAGTGGGTTTTTTTTATTTTTTATTTTAATTTAAATATTTTTTTAATATTTTTTTAATGACACGTGGCACCCAATCAAGGCACCACGTCATCACTTAACAGGAGAACTAACAGTTTGACTAACGGATGTACGAGACTGTCCCAAAATTTACACTTTAGGTATGACTCTGGGATGAAAAAAAATTGATGTACTAAATGTTGAAAACCACCAAACATGAGGGTAGAAAACTGTTTTTTACCCTAGTTTAAATATACTAACCCCACTCTAACTAACACCAAGGCCTTTTTTGATAAAACTCCACACCTGACACATTGTGCAGGAGGTAATTACCAAGTTGGGGACAATATCGGTGTTGTTGGAAGTGGGCCGTATGACCCGTCTCTCTGATAATTCTACATTCTATTCATTTCCTTTGTATTTTCATTTTATGTACCTCTTGATTTGAGTATCCGTATCATGGTACATTTGGAATATAGACTCTAGTGGTAGATGGTATTAGGTATGTTTCAATTTATAATTATACATTTGAGGATCCTTACCATGATACATTTGGAAAATAGAGTCTAGTGGTAGGTGTTAAAAGGTACGTTTTAATTTAGAATTGGTACATTTCAATTTGTCATTGTTATGTTTTCAGCCAATATTGGTACGTTTCAAATTGGCACATGTACATTTCTATCAGTATCAGTATGTTTCAATTTGGCATTGGTATGTCTCAAGCCAATATTAGTATGTTTCAACATGACATGAGTACAATTCAAATTAGGCATATGGATAGACGGAGAAACACACATTAACCATATATGCAATCCTCTTCTTTAATGGAACCTCCTCTTTGTTTTTCATGAATCCATTTTGAGACTCCTTATTTGGGAAAGAAATCAAGATGTTTTTTTTTCTCCAAAGAATTAAGATGTTTGTAGTGTCCAAATGGTATAGTAATCATAAAGATCATAACATACAAAGCAAGAGTTCTTTCGGCACTAAAATGAAACAACGATGGATTCTTCTCCATCAGAAAATCCTTAATGCTCTACTTGAACCAATATTTTTATGGTTACACCATTCCTTAAAGCAGCATAACCAATTATTAGATATACTTGTTGAACCATGAAACGTACCTCAAGTTCTACAAATCTCTGATGTAGATAAACAGCATGAGGTAAGTGAAAGTGGGCTGCAACAGAAAAAATAAATAAATCAATCAATAAAATTCAAAATTCAAGAGATAATATTGATGATTTAATAGTTAATATCCATTAATAATCCCTTAAAAATGGACAGATAATTTTGATGATTTAATAGTTAATATCCGTATAATAGTTAATATATCCCTTAAAAGGGGCATAAATTCTGGCACGTAAAAAAAACTCCATCGACTAAAAAGATAAAGTGGGAAATCAACATATAATATTTTCATTTAAAAGAAATAAACTAATCATATGTAAATAAAAAAATTTAAAAATGCTTAGGTGGCCATTAGTCCAAGCATTTTGATGAAATCTTTAAAAGACACAAAAATTTAATTTAAAATGTGAAAAAAGAGTGGGGCATTCTAATTGCCCCATTAAATAACGATGTATCGATCACATAATAAGGACGTAACAATCAAATATCGATTATCAACAATTGTAATTTAAAAAATAATCAGTTTGACCAATTAAAATTAATAGACAATACATGTGGTTATTCTTCCTCCTTCAAACATGACATGATATAATTTTGTCGTATTATTATGGAAAGTGTTCAGTCTTTTGATCACCATTTAACAACCATCTCTTACAAAAATTTATTGTTTGGACATCATTTAGTTATTTATATATGTCAGACCAATTGACAGTCATGATAACAAATAGCATCTTTATTAGTTTGACCAATTAAAATTAATAGACAATACATGTGGTTATTCTTCCTCCTTCAAACATACAAAAATTCATTCGTTTGGACATCATTTAGTCATTTATATATGCCAGACCAATTGGCAGTCATCGTAACAAATAGCATCTTTATTATGAACCATCAATTTGTGTGATTCATATGAATGACTAAAGGATTTCTAAATCAAATAATTTTTTTAAAGATGTTCACTTGGAAGAAAAATAACTCTTTATATGTACGGAGTCAAACAATATTTATATATATAGTAATTGTTTATAGAGTCATCCTTTCTTAAGTGCATCGCCCGTCTTAAATGGGAAGAACTTACATGCAATAAGTTTGGTAAACTGATTGTATTCGTGTCTAGGTCAACACACTAAAATATGTGAGGACACATTATAGGCTTAAAAGATATTGAACAAGTTATAACACATGACCACGCGTTATTAACAGAGATGCCGCCAATAGCGTCCTTGCAAGCAAGTTTCTCTCGTATATTAGAAATACATGGCATTAAAACAACATATAAGTTAAACCCTAATTTATCTGCTACTAGGAACCATTTTTCGTAAGAAATGGATAAGAGGAGTGAGGAGTAAGGACGACCTATGGTGTGTCTGTAACTAATGTCATTGCCTCCACTAGGTGGTGGTGACGGTTGAGGCCATTTTTATGAAGGTAGGGTCTTCTTGTCCTTTTGTTCTCTTAGCATTCAAGCATATTTAAGCAAAGATGAGATCCCCATGGTTGTCGAATAAAAATTTACTTCTTTCTAGACTGCGCCTGTGTCTAGAACAACAATAAAGCTTTATTTCAGTAAGTGAATTTGGCCATATAAATTCTAGAACGTTACTGCGCTCGGTTTTGTGTTAAGTCTTACTTTAGCTTCAAATACTCCATGTCTTTTCTTAAAATTTCTTTTCAAGTCTTCCTCTACTCCTTTCGCCGTAAACTTCTGTCTCATAATCACATTTTCTAATTGAAGTATCTGTATATGCATTCGCTTTTCATGATCAAACCACCTTAACCGAGACTGTCTAATAAATAAAATATCCAAATTCTCTGCAACAAAGAAAACTCTTTCTTTTAGCGAGTCAAAGTCCAAATACACAGACCAAGAACAAATTGGCTTCTAACACCCACCAATAAGAAAAACTCCAACTATGGGGTTTTTCGTTCACAAAGAAAATTCAAGCTAGGGAATAGAAAACGCAACATTTTGAGAGAGACTTGGAGCTCGAATAGTGAAAAGTATTTAACTTTGTGATTGAAACTTGGAGTTTGATTCTCCCCTTTCCTACGTCTGCGTTGTTCACACGCCTAAATAAGTAGCAGAGGCCATCAACCATGAACAATTATTGTAAGTATGTATCATATCAATTTTTTTTTTAATAAAGGGGACTAGCTAGTGGCTTCACTACTATAGTTCGTCTTTTGGGGGCAAACTCATAGAGTCATTTAAGACTCTCATTGGCTACCGTCTTGTGATTCAACAACGTCAAGAATCAAACTCAAAATGTGACATATGGAATACGAACTTGAAATTCGTCTACAACCAATAGGCACCTCTAGTGGTTGTAACGTATCCAATATTGAGTTAACCTAATTGCCTTACGCTGAATTGAGATAGTTTGAAACGAAACATTTAACTATGTTTAAGTTGAAGGCAATATCACAAACAGTTGTGGCTCATCTAGTTAAGAGTATCACTCTTGCTTTGAAGGTTTAAGATTCTATTCTTGATTTGTAAAAACAAAACCAAAAACATGTAATATCGCTAAAATGTAAGAGCCAGAAAGACGTCGGCCCCAAATGAGTCTCAGATTCATCCGTAAGTCTTCTAGACTTTAGGTCTATGCCTAATGATTTGCAGTGTTAAAAATTGAATTAGGATCCTCTTTGTGACTATCTCGCAGATCTATGAATCGTGTCCGTTCATAGTATATCGTGCGGTCAGAAATCATTTTAAATATTTTTATGAGTAAATGACAAAAAACTACTGCAAGTATTGGTGTCACGACACTTTCATACCTCATCTTTTAAAGTTGACAATGTCATACCTCATCTTACGAATTTGTGCCAATGTTATACCTTCCATTAACTGACCGTGAATTTTTCAGTTAAATGCTGACGTGGCTAGTTCAGGGCCCATTTTTTATTAAAAATTAATAAACTATTATTAAAAAAATTATTTAATATTATTTAAATATTAAAATAATTAAAAAAGTAATTATAAAAAATTAAAAAAAAAACCCCCTCAGATCAGTTCGGTCCTCCTCCCTCTCTTTCCCCATCTTCCTGCAACCCAAAAAAAAGAAGAAAAAGGAAGAAGGAGGAAGAGAGGAAGAAGAAGAAGAAGAAAGAAAAAAAAAGAAAAAAAAAAAAAGGAAACACCCAGTTCGTCTGCCCACTCCACCCCACCCCTACCCCCACCCACCCAACCTGCAGCAGAAGAAAAGGAAGAAGAAGAAGAAGAGAGAGAAGAAAAAAAACACCCAGTTCGTCTGCCCCCCTCTTCTTCCCCTTTCTGCAACCGAGAAAAAAGAACAAAAAAAAAAACAACCAGATCCCCGATTCCGAGAGTGGAGAACTGGGCGCGGAGAAAAGGGGAATGGGTGTGGAGGGAAGAGTGTGGGTGTGGGGAGAAGAGGGGGTGGAAGAGGTGGGGAGGGGGAAGACAAAATGCATTTGTTTTTTTTTTTTTTTTTTTGTTCTTCTGTTTTTTGGGTTTCCAGAAAAGGGAAGAAGAAATGGGGGAGAAGAGAGAGAAGAAAGAAAGGGAGGGGAACGAGACGAATCAGTTTTTTTTTTTTTTTTTTTTTTTTTGTTCTTCTGTTTTTTGGGTTTCAGAAAGGGGAAGAAGAAATGAGGGAGGAGAGAGAAGAAAGAAAGGGGGGAACAGGACGAATCAATTTTTTTTTATCTTTTTTTTATTTTAATATTTAAAAATTATTATATGATTTTTTTTAGTTTTTAATAATATTTTATTAATTTTTTAATAAAAAGTGGGTCCCAGATCAAGCCACGTCAGCTATTTAACTGAAAAATTCAAGCCAAGCTAACGGAAGATATAACATTGGCACAAATTCGTAAGATGAGGTATAACATTGTCAACTTTAAAAAATGAGGTACGAAAGTGTCGTGACACCAATAGTTGAGGTAGTTTTTTGTAATTTACCCTATTTTTATTTAAAATTAAACACAAACACTAGTATATAACAAAAACTAACCACACGATTTACGATAAACGAACACGATTTACGAATCTTCAAGATCTTTATTAAAAAGATTCGGATAAGATTTTGTTGGCTAAACTTTTAAGTCTACAATTTCCAAAAAAAAAAAAAAATTTAGTCTACGACCAATGACACAGACTGCAACAGAGAATTTGGTGCCCAAGTCAAAATCACAATTAACTCAGCTCAAACAATTGCCAATGACTTATTAGTTGTTGACTTTTTGGCATCGTTTGGATAAAGGTTCATTCTGTCAAATGGTTAAGTTTTGTGTAAAATAATAAGTTTAGGGATAAATTATATAGAAACCCTTCAGGTTTGAGGTCTATTACAATCTTATACAATATCTTTAAAACATTTCACTTTCATACCTCACGTACTATTTTATTTCAAAATAATACATTCGTTACATTTTTCATCCTTTGATCCGTTAAACTCTGATGTGGATGCCACGTGGCACACATTTGGCAGCCACGTGGCAAAAAAAAGATTTTTTTTTAAAAAAAAAAAGCCTATATCTTCTTATAAATAATAATTAAAAATAATTTAAAAAATGAAAGAAAACCCACCCCGTGAACCCCATACCCAGAAAGAACAAACCCCCCTCACACCCGTGACAGGCCCTCCTCAACCCCACCCCCCACCCACCGGCGACCCTCCCTGGCCCCCCCCCCCCCCCCCACACCCTCGCAACCCACATCACCCAGAAACCTACATGAAGATGAAGATAAGGGAGAAGAAAGAGGGGAAGACGAACTAGAGGGTTGGCTCTTTTTTTTTTTTTTTTTTTTTTTTTCTGGTTTGCAGGGAAAAAGATGAAGATGGGGAGATGGGTTGTGGGGTTTGGGGGTTGCGGGGAGAAGAGAGGAGGATGAGGGGGGATACGGTTTCAGTTTTTTTTTAATAAAGAAGAGTTAGGTTTTTTTTTTTTTTTTTTTTTAAAAAAAAAAAAAATTGCCACGTGGCATCCACGTCAACGCTTAACGGATCAATGGATGGAAAATGTAACGAATGTATTATTTTGAAGTAAAATAGTACGTGAGGTATGAAAGTGAAATGTTTTAAAGATGTTGTATGAGACTGTAATAGACCTCAAACCCGAGGGAGTATGATATAATTTATCCTAAGTTTAGAGTCTCAGCATTTATAAGTTCACAAAACAATAAAAGATAAATTACAAAAAATTACCTCAATTATTGGGTCGCTAACAGTTTCATACCTCATCTTTAAAAAGTTTCAATGTCATACATTTGCTTACGAATTTGTTGCAATGTCATACCTCCCGTCAGTTGATTGTTAGTTCATCAGTTAAATGCTGACGTGGAGTGTGACGTGGCACACTTTTTATTAAAAAAATATTTAAAATTTTCAAAATATTTAAAATATTAATTAAATATTAGGGTAAATTACAAAAAACTACCTCAACTATTGGTGTCACGACACTTTCATACCTCATCTTTTAAAATTGACAATGTCATACCTTATCTTACGAATTTGTGCCAATGTCAGATCTCCGTCAGTTTTTCTGTTAATTTTTCAGTTAAGTGCTGACGTGGCTAGATTTTTTATTAAAAAAATAAAATAAAAAAAAACCAAAAAAAAAAACCCATCAACCCTTCTCTCGTACCCAACCCTCTCTCTCATCTCTCTCTCTCTCGCTCTCTCGCATCTCTCTCCTCTCTCCCTGTAACTTGCATCCCTAAAATCTCCAAACCCAGAAACCCTTCCCACTGCCACCCCAACCTTCCTATCTGATCCCGCCAACGACAACCTTACCTTTGTCGTTGACTCCAGCAATGACAACCACGACCCCTAATTGCCCCCAAACCTTAACTCTAGCCACAACCTCCACAACAATATTCCCTTCTCCTCATCGCCCCCGGAGTCTGCCCCTCCGACTCCCCACTCCCCTCCGTCGTTTTTCCACGTCTGCTGTAACCAAGATCAGGTTTGCTTCGTCATGGAGACGAACCACAAGTTTCGAATCTACAACTGCGACCCGTTTTGCCAACTCTTCTGCCGCGACTTTGACAACGAGGGAGAATCGACGTCGTCGAGATGCCATTTCAGGGAGAATCAGCATCGCGAACCCCAAGGGGTTGCGTGCGGTGTTGCAGGTGGCGGGGTCGCTAGTGTTGGTGTGCCTGGCCTGCAGAAAAGGCAGGTTAGGGTGGAGCATTACGGGCCGGGTGGGAAGGGTTTATGGGTTTGGGGATTTTAGGGATGCAGTTTGCAGGGATAGAGAAGAGAGAGAGAGAGAGAGAGAGAGAGAGGGTTAGGTGGGAGAGAAGGGAATCTGGGTTTGGGGGAGAGAGGACACGGGTTGATGGATTTTTTTTGGTTTTTTGTTTTTTTTTGTTTTTAATTTTTTAATATTTAATTAATTTTTTTAATAAAAAAATCTAGCCCCATCAGCACTTAACTGAGAAATTAACAGAAAAATTGACAGAGGTCTGACATTAGCACAAATTCGTAAGATGAGGTATGACATTGTCAATTTAAAAAAAATGAGGTATGAAAGTGTCGTGACACCAATAGTTGAGGTAGTTTTTTGTCATTTACCCTAAATATTATTTTTAAGAAAAAGGTTTTTTTTTCTTTTTTTTTCCTCTTCTTCGTCTTCTTCTTCTGGGTTGCAGGCGCTACCCCCCTCCCTTTTTTTTTTCTTCTTCTTCCTCTTCCTTCTCCTCCTCTTTCTTCTTCTTCTTCTGGGTTGCAGGCGCTACACCCTTCTTTTTTTTTCTTTTTTTTTCTTTTTCTTCTTCCTCATTTTCCTTCTTCTTCTTCTTCTTCTTCCTCATTTTCCTTCTTCTTCTTCTTCTTCTTCTTCTTCTTCTGGGTTGTAGGCACTACCCTTTTTTTTAATATTTATTTAATATTTAATTAATATTTTAAAAGTTTTTAATAATTTTTTAATAAAAAGTGTGCCACATCACACGCCACGTCAGCATTTAACTGAGGAACTGATAGTCAATTGACGGGAGGTATGACATTGCAACAAATTCGTAAGCAAAGGTATGACATTGAAACTTTTTAAAGATGAGGTATGAAACTGTTAGCGAACCAATAGTTGAGGTAGTTTTTTGTAATTTACCCAACAATAAAATATTAGATCCAAATTGAGCCATCAAACAGACGTATATTTTGAGTTTGATTCACCACCCTAAAAGCCACTTATGTAAATAAACTCAACATCCCAAATTTAATTCCAACACATAAGTACTCTCTCTCTCTCTCTCTCTCTCTCTCTCTCTCTCTACATATAGTTGGTATGAAAGAAGACTTACATTGAACAAGTTTACCACTATTCTGCATTCTGATATAATAATACATTGTCATATATAAGGCTTTTTTTTCTTCATATATGTGAGAATGTATTATTGGACCAGAACGTCGTAGTAGCTAGTAGTTAGCTATAAAATTGTAGGAGAATTTTAGGGTAATTGTTGTATATTCTTTTCTCAAGGAAGATTGATATAAGTACAAGATACATGAAATCCCTAATCAAGGAGGAAATCCCTATTGTGGTATCCCACATCAGCGGAGTGAGGATTGGTCACTGGCCTTATATGTACATGTCCACCTCCATATAGCATGATGCCTTTTAGGAGCTCACTGGCTTCGGAGTTCATGTTAAGCGAGTTCGGGCGAGAGCATTCCTAGGATGGGTGACCCACTGGAAAGTTTTCGTGTGAGTTCCCAGGAACAAAATCGTGAGGGTTTAGCCCAAAGCGGACAATATCGTACTACGACAGAGCCAGTCTGGGATGTGACAGAATGGTATCAAAACAATTCTGTCGTGTGGTGCAAGTGTGCTTACTAGGATGTTAGGCTCCTAAGGGGGGTGCATTGTAACATCTCACATCGACCAACGGAAAGAGGGTGATGTGCCTTATATGTATATGCCCACCTCCATATAGCACAAGGCCTTTTAGGAACTCACTGTCTTTGGAGTTCTGAGAACTCCAAAGTTAAGCGAGTTCAGGCGAGAGCATTCCTAGGATGGGTGACCCACTGGGAAGTTCTCATGTGAGTTCCCAGAAACAAAACCGGGAAGGCGTGGCCCAAAACAGACAATATCGTGTTACGACGAAGCTGGTCTAGGATGTGACAGAATATTGTAACATCTCATATCGACTAATGGAGAGGGGGTGATATGCCTTATATGTAGATGCCCACCTCCATATAGCACGAGGCCTTTTAGGAGCTCAGTGGCTTCGGAGTTCATGTTAAGCAAGTTCGGGTGAAAGCATTCTTAGGATAGATGACTCACTGGAAGTTCTCGTGTGAGTTCCCAGGAACAAAACAGTGAAGGCTTGGCCCAAAGCAGACAATATCGTACTACGGCAAAACTGGTCTGGGACGTGACAGAATGGTATCAAAACCACTCTGCCGTGTGGTGCGAGTGTGCCTACCAAGACATCGAGCCCCTAAGAGGGGTGGATTGTAACATCCCACATCGACTAACGGAGATGGGGTGATGTGCTTTATATGTACATGCCCACCTCCATATAGCACGAGGCCTTTTAGGAGGATGTGTGACCCACTTGGTAGTTTTCATGTGAGTTCCCAAAAACAAAAGTGTGAGGGTGTGGCTCAAAACGGACAATATCGTGTTACGGCGGAGCCGGTCTAGGATGTGACAGAATATTGTAATATCCCACATCGACCAACAGAGAGGGGGTGATGTGCCTTATATGTACATGCCCACCTCCATATAACACAAGGCCTTTTGGGAGCTCATTGGCTTCGGAGTTCATTAGTTAAGCGAGTTCGGGCGAGAGCATTCCTAGAATGGGTGACCCATTGAGAAGTTTTCGTGTGAGTTCCCAAAAACAAAACTGAGAAGGCGTGGCCCAAAGCGGACAATATTGTTCTACGGAGGAGCCAGTTTGGGATGTGACAGAATGGTATCAGAGCCACTCTACCGTGTGGTGCAAGTGTGCCGACGAGGATGTCGAGCCCCTAAAGGGGGTGGATTGTAACATCCCACATCGACCAACAGAGATGGGGTGATATGCCTTATATGTACATGCCCACCTCCATATAGCACAAGATGCGTTTTGAAAACTCGCTGGCTTCGGATCTTATAAGAACTTCGAAATTAAGCAAGTTTGGGCAAGAACGGTCCCAAGATAGGTGACCCCCCTGAGAAGGCTCAAGAACCCAAGAACAAAACCGTGCGGGCCGGGCCCAAAGCGGACAATATCTTGCTATGCGGACTAGGATGTGACAATTTGGTATTAAAGCCAGACTCACCATCAGTTCGAACGTGCTGACGAGAACGTCAGGCCCCTAAGAGGGGTGGATTGTCATATCCACATTGGCAGAGTGAGGATTGGTCACTGGCTTTATATGTACATACCCATCTCCATATAGTATGAGGTCTTTTGGGAGTTCACTAGCTTCAGAGTTCATCGGAACTCCGAAGTTAAGCGAGTTCGGGCGAGAGCATTCCTAGGATGGGTGACTCACTAAAAAGTTCTCGTGTAAGTTCCCAGGAACAAAATCGTGAGGGCGTAACTCAAAGCGGACAATATCGTGCTACAGCGGAGACAATATGGGATGTGACACCTATCCATAAAGAAATTATAAATTTACAATAAATATGAAAAATGTTGACTCACGCCAACACTCGTTTCATGTAAATTGCTCTCGTGACTATAAGTATGTTGCAATAACTATAGTTCTTATCCAAGTGATGAGTGACACTTGATACTTCCCTAATCTTGCAACTAAATTAATGTTTGGACAAGAGAGACAATTGACACAAAAAAATTTATTTCCATTTGGATGGCAAAGAATCCTTTCATCCTAAACCAAACGTTGCTAGCCTACAAAAATATTCCTTTCTCTCTCCATGAGAGACAAGGGTTAATCTCAACAATATGTGTGAGTGGTTCCCAATCGAGTCCAACTCTGGTGCCACCAATCCTAGCTCCGGTTGGGATCGGTGGGTTTTCTTTTGTTTCTTTCTACCTATATTTCTCCTATTCCATCTGCTGTTTTCCTTCCTGGTTTTATTGGACAATTTGCCTCTTCTCTCCCCTGTACTGTTTCTCACCCATATTCGTCCAATTTCCAAGCTTCAATCAACCTTTGCCGCGATTTGTTGCTATGTTTCAAGTTGGTGTGCTTTGATCTGGTGCTTACACTGCGTTGGGTTTTCCTTATACCCCCACTTTCTCTTTGCTGTCTGCCCTTGTTGGCAGTGTTGCTTGTGGACTGCCATGAGCTTCTTTCACTTAGCTACATGTTCTCTAGTGTCTGTAGTTGGGCTTGGAGGGAAGCTTGGAATTGGCTGCTGGTATCGGTGAGCCGAGGTTTTGTTTGGGGAACGAATTTGGCTATATCGACATGCACGACTGCTATTTTGGTGGTTGCAGGGGCAGTTATGGTGGAAGACGCAGAGGCTCCGATTGTTTCTGTGTTTTCTTTGTTTCAATTTCAACTTTTGGTTGGGCCTTTGTTTTTTGTTTGTGCTTTTTGTTGATGGGCTTCTGTGTTGCATTGTTTGTTGTTGGTAATGCATGTTACCTTTGCTCCAAAAAAAGAAAAAAAACGTTGCTAGCCTACATCTGTGTTGTGAACACCTAAACCAGTATTAGAATTGCTACTGCCAGCAATAGTGAGTTCGACACTTAAGGTTAGATTTTTTTTCTTCAACAGTAAGAGACCTATAATTTCCACCCCTAACTTTATAATTTGTTAAAACTTTTATATTTAGTTGATTTTTTTTTTGTTAATAATTTTGGAATTAGTTTTTGTATAATCTATGTTGATTTATTTTTGCAAACATTTTGATGTAAAAAAATTCAAATTTTGAACAAAAAAGTTCTTGAGAAAATTGAAATTTTAATGGATTAATGAACACATGGATGTGTATTTATAGAGTTTTGGACGAGTTTTGGTCTTGGATATGATTTGGTTAAAAAATAATGTTATTTTGAAAGTTGGATTTAAATTTGAACCGTTTGATCTTGTTATTACAGTTAAAATTGATTAAATTTAATTTGAGCCATTGTTGACCCTAAAAACTACAAAGTCAACGTGACGCGCAGGCTAAGTAATTAATAAGCTAACTACGTCCTTCGGTTGTTTGTGGGGCATGCCAACTCGTCGACCAAGTTCGGTCGAGGAGTAAAATATGTTGATGTGGCATAGGACGCGCTGCTGACTTCTTGATCTTGCGATTGCAACCAAGGAAGGAACACGTCTCGGCTTTTGGGTTCTAGAACCTAAGACAAGGCTGTTAATTTCTTCGAAGTTCACAAATCGTCGGCGCCGGGTTTGGTCTCGGTAATTATATTTGTGAAAGTATAAGTACGCCGAACTGGCACCAAACTATACGGACACAAGTGCTCGAAAGAGATAAATGTCTTGATTGTAAAAGTGGTTTGGCCGTCTAAGTGCCGAACTCTAAAATGTACTTGCGAATATCCAATCATAAAGCAAAACTCGGCTTTCAATGTGCCGAGCCTAGTAACTTGATAACACCTCATTTTGCCGAGAAGGCTGATGAGATGACCTCTACTAATAAGGACTAGGAAATCCTTGTTGACCGAGACTTGGATAAATAACCAGTCGGTCTCGAAGTAGTGATGTCTATCTAAACTGAAGATGCTCCTCATTCGGCTGATTCTACGGCTCCAATACTGTCTATTCAAATTGAAGATGTCGCTGATTGCCTTCACAGTGCTGTTTATCCAAACTGAAGATGTGTTGACGAGAAGAAATGAGGAGAGGAAAAAATCTCAGGGTTGTTGAGAAGTTTTGCGCAGAGCAATTTGTGTGTTTATTTTGAGGGGGTCTTTTTGTTGCATGAAGTCTTATATTTATAAGATTGAAAATACATTAGGACGCGATGTAGAATTGTACCGTGCATCACCAAATCACCAAGGGCTAGTTCAGTATGGGACCGAAGCCTTTGTCCCAATTTTCAAACTGAAGTTTTCGGGAATCTCAATTTTAATACCAATCCCAAACCAAATTTTCGAGATTTTGGGATAAATCGGAAATCCCAAAATTATTTCTAAGCCTCAGATTAATCTTTGGTTTAATCTCTCCTTAATGCAGATTTGGCTAAATGAAATAAGATTTACAACTGAATTGCCTACTTTGAGAGTTAGAACTATCATCTGCCTTCACAACAGTCAAAACTCGACCTCTCCATTTATAGCTCACCTGCAACCCATAACCCATCTCTTTATGACCTAACAATCTGTTGATCATGGTTATGAACCACCACCTCCCATAATTTAGCTGCCCTCATATCCTATAACTCTCAAGTTCATTCTCTATCACAAACGGAAGGCTCACTACAAACACATTAAGAAGCTCATCTGTCACCTACGAATTGATAAACCAAACAATTTAAAGCTATTGCGGTAACATATTCTTCACAATTTGAAGTATGATAACTAGTTCATCCAGATCTTCCTAATCAAAGTGCTAACAACCACTAAATAACCCAGCCTGCCTGCTATAGATCATATGTTTCAAGTACAAAGTAATTTTTCATAGCAAATAAAGACAGAAAACATAACCATATAAATTAACAAAGACAGCAAATATATATTTATTTCCATTCGGTTCGGGATTACTAAACGAATGCAAATGTGAGACCGATTCCCATACCGAATTTTCGAGATCGGTTCGATATTGGGTACCGAAATTTTCAGGATTTTCGGTTTACGATTTTTTCGATTCTTTGATTTTTTTTCCACCCATAAAATCACCTATGATTATAATCGACTTCTTTTCCCATAGCATCACACCTTGCTGTAAATAATGCACTTAAAACCGCAAGTGGATAAAAACACGGCATATACCATTTAATGCTCACCTGCAGATCATTTCACATTCAGGACTCATCCAAATATGCTTGGTGCAATTGATTTAAAAACTCTGTTTATTAGGATAAAATCCTAATATTGCATGAACAGTCTCCACATAATCTCTTTCTACTGCCATGCTGATTGCATAAAGTTGTAAGTCGCCATATGTGCAATCCCTTGTTATTCCATCATTATCCCAACCAGCTATGCTCTAGATAATATTTAGATATTTTAATATATTATTCAAGAGATAAATATATGATTAAAAAAATCATAATATCACCCCTTAAATAATAATTAAAAATTATCGTAATAACAGTGTCATTCATCGGTGTACGATCTCAATTATTTAGACCGATGATATAAATTTGGGTCCAAACAACCATTAAATTTAAAAAGGATATAGCCTGGTTCAAAACTCATGATACGCTGCAACCATTGAATTGGAATGGCGCGCCAATCTGGGAACCAGTTTTCGTAAGAAATGGATAAGAGTAAGGAGTAAGGACTGCCTATGGTGTCTGTAACTAATGTCATTGCCTCCACTAGGTGGTGGCGACGGTTGAGGCCATTTTTATGAAGGTAGGGTCTTCTCCTTTTGTTTTCTTAGCATTCAAGCATATTTAATCAAAGATTAGATCCCCGTGATTGTTGAATAAAAATTTACATCTTATTCAAACAAACGATTTCTAGAGTGTGACTGTGTCTACAACAACAATAAAGCCTTATTTCATTAAGTAGAGTCGGCTATATGAATCTTAAAACGTCATTGTGCTCAATTTTGCGCCAAGTCTTCCATTAGCTCTAAATACTCTATGTCTTTTCTTAAAGTTTCCTTCCAAGTCTTCCTATACTCCTTTTGCCCTAAGCATCACATTTTCTAACCTGAGTATCTATATGGGGTGTGATATCCATATATCCCATTTTACTTCTCACACACCCTTCTAATTTTCGGTTGTCAGATCGGATAAATTGAAGAAAATCAACAGACAAAAATTAACAAGAGATGTGTGAGAAGTAATTTTGCTATCTATATATGCCTTCGTTTCACATGATCAAATCACCTTAACTAAGAATGTCTAATAAATAAAATATCCAAATTCACTACAACAAAGAAAATTCTTTCTTTTAGTGAGTCAAAGTCCAAATACACAAACCTAAGTACAAATTGCCGTCTAACACCCACCAATGAGAACAACTCCAACTATAGGGCTTTTCGTTCACAAAGAAAATTCAAGCTAAGGGAATAAACAACGCAACATTTTGGAAGAGATTTGGACCCAAATAGTGAAAAGTATTTAACTTTGTGATTGAAACTTGGAGTTTGATTCTCCCCTTTCCTACGTCTTCGTTGTTCACACACCTAAATAAGTAGGAGAGGCGATCAACCATGAACAATTATTGTACGTATTGTACCATATCTTTTATTTTTATTTTTTAAAGGAGACTAGCTAGTGGCTTTAACACTATAGTCCATCTTTTGGAAGCAGATTCATAAAAGCATTTTAGACTTTTATTGGCTACCATCTTGTGATTCACCAACGCCAGGAATCGAATCCAGAAAGTGCCCTGTAGAATACGGACTTGGAATTTGTCCAGTGGTTGTAACGTATCGAATATTGAGTTAACCTAATTGCCTTACGCTTAATTGAAATTGTTTGAGACTAAACATTTAACTGTGGTTAAGTTGAAGGCAATATCACAAACAGTTGTTGATACACCCCGACCCGGAATGTCCACTAGGACTCCGAATCGAGTTGTGTTGGCCGACACCTGGAAGGTGATGAAGCCATAAAGTGTAGTGATGTGGAAAATGTAGATAAATTTAAACCTAAGAGTGCCTAAATACCAGAGTGTGCTAGTGAGCGGGAGCGAACTCATCTCACACGTGACGTTAGAGCATAAGTAAGGTACAGTATAGTGGGTAAGAATCATACCCTCAGAAATAACCACCTAAACTGAGATTCTTGAAGAATCATCGTCGATACGAACTTTCAGCAACTAACACCTAGAAGGGCGAAAAACAGAAAACGTGAGTGGGCAAAAACAAAGGTTTTGAAAACGCATTTCTCTTTTCAAATATAATAACCCCTCACCTCAAAACCCGTATACTTTCCCAAAAAGATAATGCTACAAATATATAGGGAAATCATGCTCGAAACCATTAAAGACCATGCATATGCCATGTCATGTTTCAGCGAATATAAAATATAGTCCATGTAAGAATAAAGCAATGCAAATGATATGTCTGCCGGAGTCACCTAACGTGACCTGTATGGCTGAATCTATAACTTATCTACCAATTCCTGCACATGACTCGGTACCACCTATGGTGGTCTGTACGACATGCTGGGTGTATATATAAATACGCTCAAGTGCTATGATCACATGAAGGCTGTGCGAAGTATTGCAAGTCACATATGAGTCAGAACCACCTAATGTGGTCTGTACGACAGGCTGGCACCTACCTTGGATCCAAGGTGAGCGTGTGGTGCGGGAGGTGAACGATCACGTGAAGGTTAGGCCCTGACCTCGGGCAGAGCACTAACATCGGGTGCAGGATACTTAGCACTATATGTATCTAACCAAATCATACTCACCATACTCACTAACATCATAGTGTACTCATCTGAAGCTTACCTGACCGTCCACAACGTCAAGCAGCAATATGCATATCTATACTAATGTATATTCTAATATATGATGCAATTGACATGGCATGTAAATCAAATTTTATTTAAAACATTTTATGGGAAAAATGTAAATCATATATACGTATATATAAACCAAAAGCCACTCACCTAGAGTCCGCGCTACAACTCCCTAGCACAAATATCGAGATGTCTTGAACGATTGTCGCCTATGAAAAATATCAAATCACATCTCAGAATCCTTAGAGAGAGAACATGTAATTTACATATAACGCATCCCTACATAATTCGATCCAGAAGATCTATATCATGAATCTTCAATCTGTTACTTCCAAAGATCCACATTATGCTTCTAGAACAATACCCTCAAGTTTCATTACGATCCAACGGCTGGATCTCCGCCAATTGCCAAAACCAAGTGGCGATTAACATTTTATTTTACGAACTTACAAATCCAATTCAGGAAGATCCGTATGTCGGATTCCCAATCCGTAAGTTCCTACATTCTTCAAATATTACGTATAATAATCTATTAAAGTTTGATGACGATCCAACGGTCAAATCGTTGATTCATATAATGGCATATTAATGTATCGTAGATTATTAGGTTCTAACGATCAACCTACGTCATTCAATTCTCAAAACTGAACTCAAGGAGTCTTGATGAGTTAATTTTATATTATATATTATACCCTATTCTTGGTCTATTTTAGTTATTATTTTGGTGAGATTTTGATACTTTGTTATGTAATTTCAATAGAGGACATGCGGACTTGTTTGGAGCATAATTTAATCAAACAGTGGAATTTTTTAGTGATTCCAATTGGAGCGGGTTCGTGTGTCAATTAAGAAGGTGGTGTCAAAATTTCATAATTTTATCCCGAATTTTCTGATCGTGGCAAATTAATTTATGGCCAGCGCGCAGTGCCGCCAAATTGGGCTACAAAGCTTGTTTGCGGCTTTTGGGCTGGAGGATGAAGGATTTTGGACTCAGGTTGTTCTCGGAACTTGAAGAGGGGGTCCAGATCTTTAATTTGACTCATTTTGGGCCTGTTTTGAAGCCCTAAATGTTTAGATTTGATCTGAATGCCACAGATGGATTGCATGCTTGATATACGTTCTAGCTTGAATGCCACAAGTAGAATATGCATAAGGAAAACCTAACCGTTAAGGTTGCATGAATAAGTCATAAGTAATTGGTAAAGCTTCATAGGATTGTTAAGGGGATGGCGGAACCCTAGTGTTTTTCCAAGTTGGTTGATCATAATCTTTTCTCTTTGATTTATTTCCTTTTGAATTGGTTAATTGCTTTTTTCCTAATTTACTTTTGTTAAATTAGTTTTTATTAATTTTAAATTCAAAATCAAACTTTTCAAATCTTTGTTTCAAATAATTAGCTAAGATTTCAGTTTTGCATTAATTGTTTTAAATAATCCCAGCGGAAAACGACCTTACTTGAGCCGTTTATACTACAACAACCTTGTTCTCTTGCAAGTATTTTGTGTGTTTTTATCCCTACTTTTGTAGGTAGTAAAAATCCTATCACGTCTAATATAACCTAAAAATAGCATTGGCGGTCCACTGGCCATGCGCCGCCCCAACTTGTCGGAAAATCCAACTATCTCCAAAAATTCTCAAAATTTACAGAATTGTAGGTCTCAATGAGTAGAGTAACTTTCATACATGTGACCCAGGCCAATTTGGCCGGGAAATGTCCCAATTTCATCAAAACCTGTCGGAACCCTATTGTGTGTGTGCTCCAATTTGACCTCCATACTTGCTCTGACCCCTCCACCACTGTTTGGGCTTTATTCTAGACCATGCTATGGATGGTGGTGATCGAAGAGATTTGTTACAGATTTGCTCGATCAAAGGCAAGGAACTCCCACACCCATCGGTACTGAAAATTTTCAAAGCCAATTTCATCAATATTTGGGGTGGAATAGGTAGAGGAAGGGTCGTGTTGATGGTTGCAGAGGGTATGGTGTCTTAATTCGTCGGAGAAATGGTGCAAAACCATCGGAAAATCACACGGGGAGGCCGGGTATTGAACCGAGTCACGCGGGTCGAAGGGGAACCCGGCTGGTTCCTCTCTTTCTCTCATTCTCTCCTCTCTCCTTTTTCTCTTTTCCCATTGGTTCTCTCTTTTCCTCTATTTCCTAATTGGTCCGGTTCCTCCCTCACTCTCTCCTTTTTACTCCATCTCCACCGCCTACACTTCTGTCTTTAAATTTGGGCCACACACGTGGTATAACCAGATTTTACTCCAAATATCTAGAGCATTCCAAAAAATAATAATTTTAAAATTTTACCTTCAACTTCAAACGTTAATAACTCTTTCGTTATAACTCCAAATTGAGTTCTGTCTGCACCCACGCGTCCGTAGCGACGATTACTACAAGGATTTACCAAGAAAATAAACCTTACGTGATACGACACGACAATCAACAAAAGTCAACACTTTGCCTCTAAGGGCATTTTCATAAACCTACTTATTAAAATTATAAAAATCATAATTTTTAGAAACGGACTGTTATAGTTGTGGCTCATTTAATTACGAGTATCACTCTTGCTTTTAAGGTTTAAGATTCTATTCTTGGTTTGTAAAAACATGTAACATCGATACAACGTAATAGCCCTAAAGACGTTCCCCCAAATGAGTCTCAGATTTGTCCGTAAGGCTTCTAGAATTTAGGTCTATGCCTAATGCTTTGTAGTGTTAAACTTTTTAGTCTACGACCAATGACAGAGACTGCGACAGAGACATTAGTGACTAAGTCGTACATATGCCACAGTACTATTTGATTAAGGTCTAATGTCAAATGATCAAAATATCAATTAACTCATCTCTAACAATTGCCAATGACTTATAGTTGTTGACTTTTTGGCATCGTTTGGACAAAGGTTCATCCTGTCAAATGATTAAGCCCCGGCTTGGGGTTGAAGTGATTTAAAAAAAAAAAAGCTGCTATGAAAAAAAAAGCAAAAACAGAAGCAGTTAAAAAATGGTTTTTCAGCTTCTGCGCCAAACCTCTAAAACACGGGTGAATAGTGACCATTTAATGAAACAGAACAGTCGCCCCCACTGTGAATCTACCTCGTCCCTCCCCGTGAAGATCCGAATCGTCACCACCAGAGACCCACAAGGGTCGCCAGGAGGAGAGCCCTAGACTGCTATCATCCCAAATTAACCAAAGTTGTTAAATCAGAATTAGTAGAGGAAGATTGCATGTTCTGAGAAACCACAAATTCACAGAGGAAGATTGCGGCAGTTAGGTCTTTATTCTTGGAACAGAGTGAGGGAGGAGTGGAATCGGGTTTCTGGGTTTTCTTCTTCCTGATCTTCTTTGGGGTCCCATGGATATGAGGAAATCTACCTTGATATTGAGCCTGAGAGGCTGCAAAGGCTGCAAATTCAACATAGAAACAACAGAAAAATGGAGTAAATCAGTAAAAATTCACCAGAGAAAACAGTAAGAAATGGAAAGAATCGCGCTACCAAAATCCGAGCTGAAATGGAGTAAAAATTCACCAGAGAAAACAGTAAGAAATGGAGTAAATCCGAGCTGAAACCAAAATCTGGAACGTTACAATTTTTCGAGAGCTTGAGGAAGTCGGTGCGGAGCTCCGAAGAGGGAAGATGGAAAGAATCGGCGGTGAAGAGATCCAAGTGAATTGAGTTGAGAGTTCGAAAGGAGAAAAAGAAATATAATAAAGAAGTAGCAGAGGAAACGAATAAAAATAAATATGATAGATAAGTTTGATTTTGATCATTTCACACAATCACAGCTGTTTTGCATAAAAGTTTACGAAATACTATTTTTTCAAAAGTACTTTTACAAAAAAGTTTACCAAACACTCTGCTGCTTTATTTCACAGCTGTTTATTCTTATCGCACAGCAGAAGCAGTTTTTTTTCAAAGCACAGCAATACCAAACCAGCCCTAAATTTTGTGTAAAATAATAAGTTTTAAGTCTCAGCATTTATAAGTTCACGAAACAGTAAGATATTAGTTCCAAACTGAGCGACCAAGCGGACGTATTGACTCCTATAATTGAGACTTTGAGTTTGATTCATCACCCTAAAAGCCACTTATGTAAATAAACTCGACATCCCAAGTTCAATACCAACTCATAAGTAGCTAAGCCTATTCCTCTCTCTCTTTACATATGGTTGGTATGGAGGAAAGCTTACACCGAACAAGTTTATCACTATTCTGCATCATTATATAATAATACATTGTCATGTATAAGGCTTCTCTTTTTTTTTCTTCATATATGTGAGAATGTATTATTAGACCAAAACGTCATAATAGCTAGTAGTTGGCTATAAAATTGTAGGATAATTTTAGGGTAATTGTTGTATATTCTTCTCTCGAGGAGGATTGATATAAGTACAAGATACATGAAATCCCTAATTAAGGAGGAAATCCCTATCCATAAAGAAATTACAAATTTACAATAAATATAAATAAAAAAACCGTTGACTCATGCCAACACTCATTTTATGTAAGTTGCTCTCGCGACTATTAGCATGTTGCAATATCCAAGTGAGGAGTGACACTTGATACTTCCCTAATCTTGCAACTAAACTGATGTTTGGACAAGAGAGACTGTTGACGCAAAAATATCTACTTCCATTTTGATGGCAAAGAATCCTTTCATCCCAAACCAAACGTTGCTGGCCTACATCTGCGCTGTGAACACCTCAACCAGTATTAGCATTGCTACTGCCAGCAACAGTGAGTTCGACACTTGACCAAAAGTATTTGAGTTTGACCTAATTTTATGTTATGCATCTTGTAAAATAAATGCAATTGTTTTTTGGTAAATCAAGTGAGATTCTTTATAAGGTTTTATCCAGATAATTTGTGTCACTTCAATTCAGCTTGTGCAGTTAAGCGGAAGATATTATCGATGCAACACTTAGAGACATGTTATCCTAGAGGTTTCTATTTGGGGATAGCTTCGGTTAGCTTTTCCTTGACTCCCCCAAAGAACGAGAAGAACTTTCTTGCACCGGTTGCATGTTCATCTGTATGCCGTTTAGCACTATTGGACTTTTTAAGTTTTTGACCTGCACATAGGCATTCGCATAACGACATTGATTAGTAAATTTGTGCATGGGTTTCTTGAGGTTGTGAGTTCATAGCGTGGAATAAGTAGTAGCACACTATTATTTGTTAGGGTTCTGTCAAATGATCAAAACCACTAGAAAAATAATTTCTACACACGTTTTTATCTTTTTATATACTCCTATTTATTTTAGTTACTTAGCTTTTTTTAATTAATTTATTTATTTATTTATAGTTAGATAGTTAAATAGTTAGTTGTTAGGATATGAGCTCTCAAATTTTAGCCCCACATTTTCAATTATTTTACCTATACGTATGATGTTAGACAGTTTTTTTCCTCTAACGGTAACATACCTATAATTTCCACCCCCAACTTTATAATTTGTTAAACTTTTGTATTTAGTTGATTTTTTTGTTAATAATTTTGGAATTAGTTTTTGTATAATCTATGTTGTTTTATTTTGCAAACATTTATACAAAAAATTCAAATTATGAACAAAAAAAAATGTTGAGAAAATTGAAAATTTAATGGATTAATGAACACATGGATGTGTATTTATAGGGTTTTGGATGAGTTTTGGTGTTGGATATGATTCGGTTAATAAATAATGTTATTTTGACTGTTAGATTTAAATTTGAGCTGTTTGATCTTTTTGTTACAGTTAAAATTGATTAAATTGAATTTGAGCCACTGAATTTAGAAAGGATATAGCTGGCGCGCCACACTTGATCAAAACTCATGAGGCGCTACAACCATTGGATTCGAATGCCGCGCCAATCTGGGCCGTAAAACCCATGTTTGTCGTGTACTCGCCCGCAGAGAATCCCTCTGTCATCTTGCTGCTGTGCTTAGAATCCGTGTGGCCTTGTTTCACGTGATGGAGCAGAGTTGCGTGGGGTCCAAATACCCACCCCACACTCAAAATACAAGGAGGATTATCATTTTTGTTAGGATCATCTTACAATCACATTCATTTTATATACATCGTGCGATTAGAAATTATTGTAATTTTTTTATTATTTAAAATTGAATATAAACAGCACTTGACAAAAATTAGTTGCATGATGTATAATGAACATATATGATTAGAGGATCCCCGTAATTCTTACAAAGAGAATCGGGCATCGTCACTCATTAAAATACACCTATTAGAAATGATTTGGACCCAAATATTTGGCCAGTGGCATTTCATGTGGAATGGAACTTTTCAATGCACGAGTTTATACCGTGTTGTTTGACCGAAGATTCATAAAATAAATCGAGTAATGCTATTTATACCATATTTTTATACTACATTTCTATACCACTTTATGTGACATGTGATGTGAACATCCACATCATTTGAAAAATTTGTAAAATCCAAGAAAATGAAAGAAAAAAGACTTCTCGTATACTACAATTATTATTTAATTAATTAGTTTTTCTTAACTATTAATTTATTAAATAATGAACTAAATTTAAAAATCTAATTAATTAAATGACACTTAAAATAATATAAAATGTGATAAAAAAATGATATGAATAGCATTACTCAAATTATATATGTGTAAAGAACACGTGGAAGATAAGGCCATCTCCAACCGAAGGGTCCAGAGGGCCAGAGGGCCGAAAATAGCCCTAAAACCGTCTCCAACCGAGGGCTAGGCCAGAGGGCTCTGGAATCTGGGAGGGCCCCACGGGATCGGAGAGGGCTGGAGGGCTGGCTGCTTTCGGCCAGCCAGCCAGCCCCGGGCTGGCTATTTTTTTTTTTATAGTTTTCCTATTGCTGTCGGTTATAACCGACAGCATTAAAGAAGGATTTTTTAATACTGTCGGTTATAACCGACAGTAATAGGTATTCATTTCACAAATGTTTTTTATTAATTACTATTAGTGTCGGTTATAACCGACACTAATAGAAATTAATAAAAAAACATTTGAATGTAACGGCTAGAATTTTTTTTTTATTTTAAGCAACTAGCCGTTGCAATTTTTAATTTTTTAATAATTTTTTTTTTTAATGTGAAGCAACTAGCCGTTAATGTGAAGCAATTTTTTAATAATTTTTTAATAATTTTTTCTTCTATAAATATGGTGAATCTCTTTCAATACTTCACTTCATTTACAATATTTCCTTCAAATTTCCTACAATATTTCCTTCAAATTTTTCAATAATTTCCTTCAATATTTCTTCAAAATTTTCAATAATTTCCTTCAATATTTCCTTTAATTTTTTCAATTAAAATGGCCTCATCTGCAATGAAAGGTAGGGCTTGGACCCGAAAAGAAGATGAAGCTCTTTGCAGGGCTTATAGATGGGTCTCGGAAGATAGTGTGAGGGGAATTTGTCAAACAAGTGAAGGTGTTTGGACTCGTGTGTCCAAAAAATACTTAGAGTTCTACGAAGGCACCATTCCACCGAATACCCGAAACCACGAGAGTTGTTCTTCAAGATGGAAGAAACATCTTCATCCAAGTTTGAATAAATGGCATCAAGCACTATTAGCAGCCGCAAATAGACATCAAAGCGGCGCCAATTACTACGATGAAGTTAGTGTTTTCATAATTTATTTTAAATGTTTAATTATATTACATTTATTTTCATGAATTAATTTCCTTTAATTTTTGTAATTATATTTTCATGAATTAATTTCCTTTAATTTTTGTAATTATATTTTCTAGGTACGCCAAGCGGAGGAATTGTATATGGAGGGCAACTCAAAACCCTTTCAATTTCACGGTTGTTGGGAAATTTGTAAAGGGTGGGTATTATTTGAAGATCCACCTCAACGTAGAGTAGATCCTATGCCGGAGTTCGGAACTACGTCCCCAGTTGTAGATACGGATGAAAATGAATCTCCTACTTCGGCCGAAGGTGCTTTACCTAGGCCTATGGGACGAAACAAGGCCCGAAGGTTGAAGGAAAAGGGTAAGGCAAATGATAATTACGCTGCTCAACTTGAAATGGCGGCCTCATTGCGATTAATGGCGGAGCAAAATGCCCGTGAGGCGGAAGAAAGGAAGTGTAGGCATGAACAACAGGCCAAACAAATACAAGAAGAGATGGATGACAAGAATATGGAAAGGAACACTTCGAATTACACTCCAATGAGTAAGGCCTATTTTGATATGAAAAAAAGGAAATTATGGCTCGGCGGCAGTTGTTTACCTCTGACTATACTCCTACAATGGCGGATGATGAAGATGATGTTGATTATCCATATTAAATTTAAATTGTTGTAGTTTTTAAATTTAAGTTGTTGTAGTTTTTAAATTAAAATAATAAATTATGTTTGGCCCTATGACCCTTTGGCCCTCGGTTGGAGACGGTTTTTTGTGACAGGGCTAAAACGAGCCCTCTAGCCCTCTGGCCCTCGGTTGGAGACGGAGGCAAATATGGCCCTGTACTGTTCATTAAAATATTAATATCTTGGAGAATCTTGGAGGGCCAGAGGGCTAAAACGAGCCATCTGGCCAGCCATCGGTTGGAGATGGCCTAAGGAGGAGAGAAAAGACTTGAATGTATAATTCCACATTTCACAATGTTGACTTGGAACTCTATGAAAGCCACACAACATCCTCCACAGGATGGTCGAAAGCTCTCCCTTTTTTATTCAGTGGCGTTTTAATTTAATTTAAATTACAAAATAACAAATCGAATGGAGTGCAGATGATGGCGCACTGTCCTAGCGCACTGTCCTAGTCAACTCGGGCGAAAGTTCTCTTATTTTAACCCTTTAAGATTTTGTAGCTTGATGGGGAGGCTGACAGAAAGTAAGATGGAACATTTTATTTGAATATATGAAACCTCTTTCTACACTCATATTGTTTGTAATTAAAGAATTAATATTTTTTTAAACTCAAATTTATTACATAAAATATCCTTTCAAACCCAATTCATTCAAAGTGTAAAATGATCATTACACCCATTTATAAAATAAAATCTCAAATTAAATTGGATCTAATAGAAAAAGAAAAAAAAAATCCCCTTATAGCTAACTAGCTTGAATTTGGATACATATGAAAATGTTCTATATATTATTGGCTGATTGAATGTAAATAATTTAAAAAACTGATCAGGCTTTTACTTGAATTATTCCAAAATTTTCTTGAAAGTTCACTTCTCCACAATTCGAAGCTCAAGAGGCCTGATCAAATTGCTTCTCCTCGAGACCACATAGCCATGATCTAAAAATGATGCATCCATTTCTCTACAACATTACCTAAAAACTCTCTCTTCAACTTATCCTTTAATCTCCTAGTATATTATGTAGTGGCCTGATTTTGGGACATCAAATCTGCATGGCTCTTGAAATCGATCATCTCGGCTTTCGACTTGCTCAATAGTTCAGATCCTTTATGGACCACCATTTGAAGGTTCTTTTCAGTGTTTTTGTCTATGTTTACTGTCAGTATTGATAGTGTTTTGTAAAAATGGTGATTTGGTATGGTAGGGTTTGATTATTAGGGGTGGGTTTATTAATAAATTTTAGTTTTAATGTTAATTTCATCTTGTACTTAATGGTAATTATACGATAGGGTAAAAAGGACAATTTTCATTTACAGATTAAGTTGGATGTAGTGAGAGATTATGTGGGTTCAAATAAAATTTCCCAAGTAAGATTTGGGGCACCCGAACCACATACCGGGTTGCCGAACAGTCTGCAACATGTAAAAGTGTCAACCAAAAGTGATTGTGAGCGGAAAATGCGTACACAATATCATAGAAATTGAAGGAGATCAAGAACCGTGAACTGTCTTACATTAGTTCATTTTTGTATTCATAACCAAGAGTTACTTTGGAAATTTGATTGTATCAACAAGCTGCAGTTGTTTGCTGATGTTATCTCCCATGTTCAACGTATCGTTAAACGAATTGCTTTTCAGTTTCATGTCGAGAGTTAGGAGAATATGAATGACCAGTTTCGAAAGAAATGATTATCAAACGGCCCTATAATTACAGTCAAAACTTGATACATGTTTTCGTCGAGTGTTCGCTCTAAAACTTACACTTGCTGTAATTATGGAAGGCCGAAAAGCTTCTCTGGTAGAGACCCTTGGAGTGATCCAAATTCTATTATCCTGTTGCCATAATATAGCAGAGATTTCCACCAAAAGAATTCAATAAGTTTTCGAAGTTTCGTATTCAAAGACTTGTGAAGAGATACAATGAAAATCTTATGCAAACCTCTTAAGGACTTACAAAGTGGTGAGTGTGGTTATGGTTGTAAACCAAAGCGGAGCGTCTGAAAAGAAAAAGAGAAGAAAAGAAGAGCTTACCGTAGTCTCGGCCTTTTTGGTGGGATTAAATTTTTTATCCCTTGCGTTTAATATTTATTTATTTATTTTGTTATTAATTTTTGAGTCCGATCACTCGTCACTGGACTCCTTTTTACAAAGTAAAAAATAGGAGCAATTCCCTTATATATATACACACACACAGACGCGTAACGTTATTATTTTACATTTGTGTTTCTAAAAAAGAACATAGGCTATCTACTATGTTTTAACTCATCAAATTTTACGACTATTTTAGGGTTAAATTTTTTATTTACAACTATGCAAGGCTATAATTTATTTCTCTTGATATTATATTACTTTACAAAATTAATCTATTTTGAGGCTGCATGTTGCATTCGGTGAGGCCAAACTTAGTCTGATTCTTTTAGCCTTATTCTCTTTAGCCCTTTGATTAGCTACTAATTTTGTCAATTTTAGAGCTTAATGTTGCCTTAGCCCCTTGACTAGAGATGACCTCGTAAAACGAGTTCATCGTCACCTAGTGTTTTAGTCCAGTGTTATATTTAAGTTTCTCTACACATGACTCATCAGAATGAAATGCAAAATGACAATGAATTTGTTTCATACAAGTTGTTCTAGTGTATTTGGTACGGGTATATCTGTTTTCTAACCAATAAACTATAGAGTATACACTAGTACATTATTTATTACGTACTTTTTTTTATTGTTTCAGTTCTATTTATGTTTGGTAGTTAGTTATGCTATCTAAATTTTAGAAATGGCACCAAAATACAAAAATAGAGGCAGTTGCTTGGCCGATGATCTATTAATTTTCTCGATTTGTTAAACTAGTCTTTGTCATTTAATTTTTTTTTTGTCGAAAAATTTATTCTGGTAAAAATAAAATAGTGTTCCTTGATTTGGATGATAAAATAAGTCTTTATGATTACCTACGTTTTAATCAGATTTTGCCTTATATTTGAAATCGACCAATAGGGGGAAAAATTAATTTTAGAGAGAAAAGGATGGAAGGATTGCTAGTAGATAATTAAATGGAAAAATTAGTATTCAGTCCTTAGTTACTAATGCTATTTGATTGAAACCTTATTAGTTTTCAGATTTTGATCAAGGTCCTTAACATTAATGCAATAATGAATTTACATATCAGTTACATAATTTTTTAAAATAAAAATTAATAATTAATTTAGAATTTTAATACTCACTCATTTATTAAACTCCTAAATAATTTTTAATTCAAAATATTTCCAAAATTAAAAAAAAAAGAATAAGTTTGTACCCCTTAATTTTTATTTTATTTTAAAAGTTTCCAATTTTTTAATCTTATATTTACTTATTGATGAGCCAATATTTTATTATATATTTAACCCTATTCTTAGTATTAATTTAGTGGTTATTTTAAAAGAATTTTGATACTTTGAATTGTATTTCCAATATAGGACTTTCGACTTCATCTGGAGCAAAACATGGTCAAATGGACGAATTTTGGAGTAATTCCAGTTGGAGGACGTTTGTGAGTCACTTAGCTTGATCGTATCAAAATATCAGATTTTTCTACCAAGCGATGATTTTCTGGCGATAAAATAAAGGAGCGATGTGCAGTGTTGGAATAGTGACGTTTCGGGATTGAACTGCGTTTTTGGAGCCCAAGATGACCTCGGATGGGTTCCTGGCCTTCTGGAGATGTGTTCAGAACGTTCTAATCTTCAAAACAAGCTATCTTGGGCCGGATTTGGAGGAGATCTGAGGCTAAAACGTGGCTGGACAGTTTCTGTGCAGATTATCCTAGCTTAATTAGGACTTTATTTTCTTATTTATTTTATTATTATTAGTTTCCTAATTAGAAAAAAAAGACCACAATCTAGGGTTGGCGTGGATTCTTAGGTGGGTATTTAAGGTTTTTCCGTGGGGCAGTTTGAGAAGAGGCTTTCTTATATACAATTTTGGAGATAGAGAACTTTGCGAGGGTTCTTGGAGATTTTCTACTCTAAGGTGTTTTCTATCCTTGTTTTTAATATTTTGTTTATGGTTATTCGTAACTAATTTTCGTTTGTTAGGGCAAAGCCTTGAGCCTTAGCATGAAAATGTAATTTTTATTAATTTTCTTATAAATGGATGCATGCTTGCTTTGAATTATTAATCACCGCGATTAAACTATCTAATTGTCTTAGTGATTCGCGACCATTAGGGGTCGGAATATCACCGGAGGATTGAGTATTGCTTCTTGTGGTTAATAAGTGTAGGCGAACATCACGCTCTTAAGGGTTGCATGGTTTTTCAAAGGGTTTTCACAAAAGTTAAATTGAATATCACGAGGAGAATATATATTAGGAAAACCTAACCTTCAAAGCATGTATGTAGAAATTCATAAGGAGTTGGTAAAACTACATAAGATTGTTAAGGGGACGGCGGAACCCTAGGCTTTTAACTTTATTTTCAAAACTATTTCCTTTAGTTTATCTTTGTCAATTTATTTAGTTGCTTTTATTAAATTCGTTTTTATTATTTAAAATTCTAAAATCACCATTTTCCAAATCTTGATTTAAATAGTTAATTAAGAATTAGTTTAAATACAAATTATTCATTCAATCCTTGTGGAAAACGACCTTACTTGAGCTGCTATACTACGACTACCTTGTACTCTTGCAAGTATTTTTAGGTGTTTTTATCCCTACTTTTGCAGGTGGTAAAATCCCTATCACTTATTCATGTCATTTTTCAAATTTTTAATCTTAAAATGTACTTATTCTTAAATATACCAATTTGTTGTAGTAAAATGTACCTTTTTTTTATATATAAAATCTATTCAATTTTTTTCTAATCCATTTTTAAACTTATATGGGTACATTGTTTTTTCTTGATTTGAGAATGTATCCATGTCAAGTTTAATCAAAGAAATTTACTAATGTTATTAAGCCTAATATCCATTATTTTTTTGTGTGGTTTTGAAGAATGTACCGATATTTTGGTATAATAATTTTTTTTTGTTAATTTTGATGAATGTACCCATGTTTATATACACGCACACACACACACACACACATTGTCACATCCTGGCCCGGGCGCAGCCACCTCCCAGGCCCGCTCCACCACCGTAGCACGATATTGTCCGTTTTGGGCCTCGACCACGCCCTCACGGTTTTGTTTTTGGGAACTCACGAGCAACTTCCCAGGAGGTCACCCATCCTGGGATTGCTCTAGCCCCCTTCTCGCTTAACTTCGGAGTTCCTACGGAACCCGAAGCCAGTGAGCTCCCAAAAGGCCTCGTGCTAGGTAGGGATGGGAATATACATTTAAGGATCACCCCCTTGGGCGATGTGGGATGTCACAATCCACCCCCCTTAGGGGCCCGACGTCTTCGTCGGCACACCACGACCAGGGTTTGGCTCTGATACCAATTGTCACATCCCGGCCCGAGCGTAGCCACTTCCCAGGCCCGCTCCACCACCGTAGCACGATATTGTCCGCTTTGGGCCCCGACCACGCCCTCACGGTTTTGTTTTTGGGAACTCACGAGCAACTTCCCAGGAGGTCACCCATCCTGGGATTGCTCTAGCCCCCTTCTCGCTTAACTTCGGAGTTCCTACGGAACCCGAAGCCAGTGAGCTCCCAAAAGGCCTCGTGCTAGGTAGGGATGGGAATATACATTTAAGGATCACCCCCTTGGGCGATGTGGGATGTCACAATCCACCCCCCTTAGGGGCCCGACGTCTTCGTCGGCACACCACGACCAGGGTTTGGCTCTGATACCAATTGTCACATCCCGGCCCGAGCGTAGCCACTTCCCAGGCCCGCTCCACCACCGTAGTACGATATTGTCCGCTTTGGGCCCCGACCACGCCCTCACGGTTTTGTTTTTAGGAACTCACGAGCAACTTCCCAGGAGGTCACCCATCCTGGGATTGCTCTAGCCCCCTTCTCGCTTAACTTCGGAGTTCCTACGGAACCCGAAGCCAGTGAGCTCCCAAAAGGCCTCGTGCTAGGTAGGGATGAGAATATACATTTAAGGATCACTCCCTTGGGCGATGTGGGATGTCACACACATACACGCACACACACACACACACACACAAAATGTTGGAGAGTATAATTTATATTTTAATAATTTTAATCCACAAATTATGGGTCTTTTTATTTAAAATCTCATTAATACAAACAACTATAAATTTCAATTTTTAATTTAAAAAATATAGTAACCTACATAGAAATACATTATCACATTAATTTCAAGGATTTCGATCAAAATTGAAAACCAACAATGTTTCAGTCAAAGAATATTGATAGTTAGGGACCGCATCCAAAGTGTCCCTAATTAAATAAATGTTAGAATCGGGTAATTAAGGTATGGAAAAATTGTTATGGCTCGTTTGAGAGTGCTTCTAAAATAACGGCTGAAAGCACTTGTAAATAAAATATTTAGAAAACTTCATTTTAGTCATTGGCAAAGATTACTTTTTGATTAAAACTATGAGTAAGATCAAAATCTAATTTTAGTCCCTTGATACATTAATAACCTCATTTATTAATTATATTTTGATTTTTTAATTATTTATCTTTTTATTTTCTACTTTTTAATGTATTAATTTTATTTCATTATAATTTTTATTTTCATTTCATTCATTGTAATATATTTTTGTTGTGAACATTTAGATAAACTAATTTTTGTTATACAATATATTTCGATGTACTGTAACTTCTTCATTTAGGTATATTAAATTCATTATAATACATTTCGGTGCATACATTTAGGTATACACATTTTGGTACTAACATTTCGGTGCATACATTTCAGTTCACACATTTCGGTGCATACATTTAGGTACATACATTTCGGTGCATACATTTCGGTACACACATTTAGGTACATTAATTTAATATTAATACATTTCAGTGCATATGTTTAGGTACATATATTTCGGTGCATATATTTAGATACATACATTTCGGTGCATATATTAGGTGCATATATTTAGGTATATACATTTCAGTGCATATATTTAGGTACACACATTTCGGTGCATACATTTCGGTCTACACATTTAGGTACATTAATTTAATATTAATACATTTCGGTACTAACATTTAAATATATTAGTTCAATATAATATATTTTGGTACACACATTTCGGTACTAACATTTAGGTACATTAATTGAGTCTTTCAAGTTTGAAGAATGTTAAATAAAATTAATAAATTAAAAAACTCTTTTTTGGTCAAAAAATAAATTAACATTTGTGTATTAATAAATTTAAATATTTAATGGGAGATATTAAATAAAATACACATTAATTATTTTGAATTAAGGACACATTAGGGACTAAAAATCAATATTCAATCTAACACAAGGTTTTTTTTTAAATTTTAATCTTCTTGAAGGATTAAAGTTCAAAAACCCCTAAAATATTTTTAAGTTTCAAAAGCACTTGAAGTGCTTCCTTGCAGGAAACGCTTCAAGTGTTTTTATAAGATTCACTTGCATTTTTATTAAGAATGGTTTAAAAGCATTTTCACCCAAAAAAAAAATTGATAGAAAAACCTTCATTAAAGAGAAAAACCTCTAATATATCTGTTCCCAAAACAATCAAAATAGAAAGCAAGTAAAGCACTCGAAGACAGACAATAGTCCCAAATATGGGGTGAAGTAAAAGTAAGCCCAAAATGCGCCAAAGCATCCACGACAAAATTGGCTTCCCGGAAGGCATGTCACCATTCAATCCGCCAGAATGAAGCAGCAATAAACCGAGCCTCCTCAATGATAGTTTTAATCTTCCAAGGAACATCCTAGTTACCCACTGCTTCGATCACCACCTTGGAATCTCCCTCCATGATTAACTTCCGAATGCCCTTGGCCTTAGCAAGCTTGAGACCTTCCTTTAAGCTCATTGCCTCTGCAAAAGTAATAGTAGCTCCATCAAGGTCCAAGGATCCTGCTCCTACCACCTGACCACCACAATCTCTGAGAACAAAAACCACTGCCGCTTTGTCATTGCACACCGAGCCATCAAAATTTAGCTTAATAGTATCTGGCTCCGTCGGAGGCATCCATTTGATGCAACTATTGGCAAGACTCGAATCCACTCTAGACTTCTTGTTAGCATTCCAAAATACCTTCCCAACACTGCAGGCAATGGCAACTCCCCTCTCATATATGGTTCGGAGGAACTCCCCTAAAAACAAGATTATTCCTTTCATACCAAATTTGCCAACAAAACAGAATAGCTTTGCTTAAATCAGATAAACCATCATCCTCATTATAATTAAGAGTTTCCAACCAATCTTGGAACTGATTATGCCTATTACTAAAAAGGCCCATAACCTGAAGGGTAGATTTTGACCATATTGCTTTCGCAAACTGACAATTAGCAAAAAGATGGGAAACTCTAAACCCTAATACTTCCCATCTTTTTGCTAATTGTTAATAGGGCAAATTTTATCAATATTATTAACAAACCTACTAAGCCGCAATTTAGTTTGAAGTCTATCATTAATCAAAAGCCAAGCAAAAATTTTCACTTTTGGAGGTAAGGTAAGTCCCCAAACTAACATACGCTTTAAAAGAGAACTTCTTGTATTTGAGTTATTTGTTTGGTTTTGAAGTCAAGTAGCAAACTTAATTGAGAACTCACCATTATTGGCAATTCCCCAAATTAACTTATCTTCTATATCCATATTAAGGAGAGGGATTGAAAGAGTCTTCCTAACAATGTCATGATGAACTGTCTCATTTAGTCTAGTTACATCCCAACAATTATTAGTAATAAAATCACTAACTTTAAGATCCCAATTAATCCTAACTCTCACATTCTCTAAAATAAGATGAAATAATGGGTAAGGAAAAACCCAATGATGAGACCAGAACAATATGTTCTTACCATTACCCACAATCCACCTCATCCCATTATTCAGAACGTCTCTAGAATTCAAAATACCTTTCCAAGCAAAAGAGTGATTTTGCTTAATATTGCTACTTAAAAAAGAATCATTTCTGAGGTATTTATTCTTTACTATTTGGACCCACCAGTTATTCTCATTGGTTAACACCTTCCACCCAAGTTTTGCTAAACACACATTATTGAAGTGATCAATGCGCCTAAATCCCAGACCACCATTTCTTTCGGTGTACATAAACTATTCCAAGCCATGGGGTAAATTTTCTCATTTCTACCCCAGAAGACATCCCTACACTCATTATTAATCTTCTTCGTAAGTCTATTTGGGCATTTAAAGCAAAACATAATATGATTAGGCATACCTGTAAGGTTTGAACGAATAAGAGTCAATCTTCCAGCTTTCGATAGGGTACTAACCTTCCACCCAGCCATTTTTTGTTTAACCCGCTTTAGTATAACCCATTTTCATTTATAGGATCTTTCCAAAAAACAATATTATGTATTCCCAAGTACTTACCAATAGTAGTTTTATGTTGGATTTGAAGAATATTTACTATGTCAATTCTAGTTTGGTTAACCATCTTATTGGAGAATAAAGAGATGATTTGTGAAAATTTACATGCTGGCCTGCGGCATCTGTAAACAAATTAAGAATCTGAAGAAAGTTCCTAGCTCCCTTAGCAGTAGCTTTAGCAAACAGAAGGCAATCATCTGCAAAAACAAGATTAGAAATTCTTAGACCTCTTGGGGAAGAAAGGATGCCCACATTAGACTTATGGTTGTTTGCCAACGAATTAAAATTGCGAATTAGTGGCTCCATACAAAGGATAAATATGTAAGGCGACAAAAAGTCACCTTGTCGAATTTAGGATAAAAATACCCATGCGAAGTACCATTTACCAAAACTGAAAACGAGGCAGAGGTAATACACTCCATGATTAAATTAACCCACTTATTTTCAAAACCAAATTTTAAGGAGTACATGTCTAATGTAATCCCAATTTAGGAAGTCGTAAGCTTTTTTGAGGTCCAATTTAACACCCATACTCCCTACTCGTCCTTTCTTGTTTTTAAAACTAGCAAATAACTCATGAGCAATGAGAATATTATCTTGAATGGAACTACCTGGGATAAAAGCCCTCTGATTTTTGGAAATGCAACAATCTAGGAGCGGCTTAAGTCTATTAATGATTATCTTTGTTATTATCTTATAACTAACATTGCAAAGATTAATAGGTCTATAATTACTAACTGTTTCTGGGTTCTCGACCTTAGGAATCAAAGCTATTGTATGGTTTATAAGTTTAAGACTAGAGTTGTTTTGGAAGAAATCATTGACCCTAGAAATTATATTACCTTTAACCACTTCCTAGCAATCCTGATAGAATGCAGCTCCAATACCATCAGGCCCTGGGGCCTTAAAAGGACCAATGCTCTTCACAGCATTCCACACTTCATCCTCCGTGATTAGTTGGAGGAGTTGGGAATTGTGACGATGCTTGATGCAAGGTTGAAGACTTGCAGTTAAGGCCTCCAACTTGTCCAAAGAAGGTGCACTCCCACAAGAAAAACGCAGCCTGAACTCCTGCACAAAAACTTGTTCGAGCCCCTCCCCTTTGAACCACCAGTAGCCATTAGAATCTTTGATTTTCTCTAGAGCATTTCGTTTTTTCCTTATGGTTGCCACCGTTTGGAAGTACTTTGTATTTTGATCACCTAGTTGCAACCATTTAACTTAATTTCCTCTTGTTTTAGCACCTCATTTAAGTCCTCTCTAATTCTCAATTCCAACTCAATATTACTGTGAGTATGTTGATTGGCCATTAGTTTATCTTGTACTTAGGTCATTGACAAGTATATTTTTACGTTCCCTAACATCTCCGAATATCTTCTTGTTCCACTTCTTAACCAGAAATTTAAAAGTTCCCATACAAGCCCTAAACTTATCGATAGGTCTATCACAATCCATACAATACCACCAAACCACCTTAACAAATTCCTGAAATTCAGGATGTTGCAACTACATGGCCTCAAATTTGAATTGGCGATTGTTCTTCGTTGTAATCTCAACATTGGTATTAAGAAGAATGGGACTATGGTCAGAGCCAAAAATTGGGTAATTGTGAAGACTAAAATTAGGGAAGGCATATTTAACCAACAAACCCTCGGTCCAACCCTTCATAGATTCTTGTACTGTCATTGTGACCATTACACCAAGTAAAAGGCATAACAGAAGCAAAGAGAGATAAGAGATTACCCTTGTTTAAAAAATTGATGAATTTGTTCATGAAAATAGTAGTAATTTGACAGCCTCCCAATTTTTATGACAAATCAATAATGTTGTTGAAGTCTCCCAAGAGACACCAAGGTTGGTTTAAAGGGTTGAAATTCTGATGGACTTTATCCAAGGCTAATTTAGTTTCTAACGAACACAAAAAAATGAAGTTGCCACTAAAGTTTGACCTGCATATACCCCTACAATTCCACGTAAAACACTTCATTAATTCAGTTCCTCAAGAAAATTCTTTCGACTACCCTTTAGCTTCTGCTACAACCGCTTCTTTGGACTTGAAACCCCCACAATTAACCTATCACTTACCACTGCCTCAGCTGCCCTGCTAGATGCCACAACATCACCAGCAGCAGCACAACGTTCTCCTACTCTACTAGAACTCTTCGTAACTAACAGCTCTGCAATACACCACCTTATAAATATCATATCTGGAGGAACCCAACCGGTGAAATAAATCAAACAACAATTCACTAAGCACATTAAGGCAGATATGAAACAATTAAAGTAAGTAATGAGTACACAGCAAGCAAAATTATTTTCGCCATAGCACCCATGCCTGTAGTAGACAGAACCCAATACCCATAGCTCTCGATTCCCCCCATAGGAATCCACTCAACAACAATTAGCATCCAGAAAGGAGGCTGCGTGCCACGAATTAACACTAAGGTCACCCTACAGCAAGATCTAGTCCTCACAAGCCTAATTAGCTTATTCTCTACCCAAATCCAATTAGCAGACGCCCTCTCAACCCTATCAAAATTATCTTCAAGCTTAATAATTGTTAATGTATGATTCTGGTGTATGATTCAATGAGGAAGGTTTTGAGAGAAGAGAAAGAAGAACAGAGCTATGGTGAAACTCATGAAATTCTGTATTGCCTCTCTCCTTCACTGAAATGGTGAAGGGAATATATTTCCGTTAGAGAGGGACCACATTCATCCTCTCTCATCATTACACAACATCACAACCATTCATTCTTTAATCATCATGTAAGATGATTACACATGTCATGAGCTATGACTCATTTACAATCTAATCTAGATACCATATGGAATGTGATCCAATGGTGTACATTAAAGCTTACTCATTTCTTATACTGAAACTAACACAGCAAATACATTTATGCACCAATACTCCCTTCTAAATGTTTTGCTGATTTTACTCCAAGTGCTGCCCTTAAGTATTCGAACCTATCTTTGGGAAGGGCCTTTGTAAACATGTCTGCCAATTGCTCCTCTGTTCTGCAGTAGTGTAGTTCAATGGTGCCATCTTGAATAGCATCCCTTATGAAGTGGTACTTCCTGTTAATATGCCTTGTTTTCTGGTGGAACACAGGATTCTTGGACATAGCTATAGCAGAGGTATTATCACAGAGTAAAGGTGTAGCTGCTGCTTGTTCTTCTCCAAAATCAGACAACACAAATCTCAGCTACATTGCTTGTGCTGTAGCTTCTGCAACAGATACATATTCAGCTTCTGCAGTGGATAGTGCTACACTGCATTGCTTAACAGAAGCCCAAGAAAATATCCCTGAACCAAAGCTGAATGCATAACCCGAGGTACTTTTCATGTCATCCAAGCTTCCTGCCCAGTCACTATCACAATAGCCTATTAACACAGCAGTTTTACCATTCACATATTCAATTCCAAAGTCCAGTGTCCCTTGTACATATCTCAATACCCTTTTGGCTGTTCCCATGTGCTTCCTTGTAGGCTTGTGCATAAATCTTGCCAACAAGCATGATGCATACATTAAATCCGGTCTAGTAGCTGTTAGATATAACAGACTACCAACCATTTTCCTGTATAAGCCTTCATCAGCTTCCTCACTTCCATCAACTTTGGATAGTTTATCAGTGACAGCAAGTGGAGTCTTCACAGCTTTGCAATCCTTCAAACCGAATTTCTCCAGTAAAGACTTGGCATACTTCTTCTGATGAATGAATATGCCATTTTTCTCAGAATGACTCTTCCAAGTCCAGCAAGAGTTCTCATCAAAGATCACATCCCTTGAGATAATAATCTTCTTAGTTTCAGGATTGAATAATCTATAGCCTTTCTCACAGGTTCCATAACCAAGGAAAATGCATTTGACACTTGTTGCATCCAATTTCTGTCTCCTCTGTGGCGGAACTTGTGCATAGCATAGAGAACCAAACACTCTTAGATGTTTCACTCCAGGTTTCCTCCCACTGTAGGCTTCAAAGGGAGTCTTTTTGTTCAAAGCTTTGGTGGGACATCTATTTAAGATATAGACAGCAGTATTAACTGCTTCAGCCCAAAATTCAAAGGGAACATCCTTTTCCAGCATCATACACTTAGCCATTTTTACAATGGTTCTATTTCTCCTCTCTGCAACACCATTCTGTTGAGGAGAATAGGCCACTGTGAGTTGTCTCTCCAGCCCAACATCTGTACAAAACTGAGAAAATTCAAGTGAAGTGTACTCTCCTCCCCTGTCACTTCTTAATTTTTTTCAGTTTGTATCCACTTTGAAGTTCCACAGTTGCTTTGAATTTCTTGAACACAGTGAATGCCTCAGATTTATTCCTCAAGAAATAAACCCAACCCATTCTGGTACAGTCATTTGTGAAAGTGATGAAGTACTTGTTTCCAGCCTTGGTAGAAGTTTGCATTGGTCCACAAATGTCTGTGTGGATCAACTCCAAAGGTAAGACAGCCCTCCATTTGGTTTCTTTAGGAAAAGCTTCTCTGGAATGCTTACCAAGAGCACAACCCTCACATACTGTGGTGTTTGATTTTATCTCAGGCAAGCCAGTTACCATTTCATGCTCTTGTAATTTCATTAGAGCATCCATATTCAAGTGTCCGAATCTTCTATGCCATATTTCTGCAGATTGACCAACACTAGCTCTCATTGCAATATGAATTCCTGGTTGTAATGTCAAAGGAAAGCTTCTATTTCCTTTCATTGGAACTGTAACAACTAGATTTGAGCATGTAACATCATCATAGATTCTGACTTCAATTCCCCCAAAGATGAGATAATATCCATGCTCCATCATCTGTCCTACACTTAATAGATTCTCCTTCAAGCCAGGTACTAACATAATCTCCCTTATATACCTTTGACCTTGCTTAGTTTCAACCAGTAAGTCACCCTTGCCAATCACATCTACCAATTGCCCTGTGCCCATTTCTACTTTGGCAGTGATTCTCTTATCTATGTTTACCAACAGATCTTCCCTTCCTGTCATATGGTTACTACAACCACTATCAATATACCATGTATCTTCATTTCGCTTTACATCAGCTTTCATACATGTATAAAACATGGTTGGATTATTATCCACTTGTCCAGCATAGTGTGCTTGCTGAACAGCTTTCTTAGACCTGCATTCTTTGGCAAAATGCCCTGGCTTATCACAATTGTGGCATCTCGGTTTCCCTTTGAACCAACACTCCCCAAAATGTAGTTTATCACAGTATTTGCAGGGATTCTTAGCTTCATCAGAGTAAGTAACAAGTTTCCCTTGCTGATGCCCAGGTCTATTATCCCACTTCTTACCCTTAGATTTCCAATTCTTTGTAGGTTTGAAGTTTTGATTGGCATTATAGGTATTCTTCTTGGGAGCTATACTTAAGCTAGCAAATGCCTTCTCTGTACTATCTTCAGAATGTCGCTCAATTCGTTGTTCATACCCTTTTAGAGTGGCAACAACATCCTGTACATCAACAGTCTCCAGATCTCTAGTATTTTCTATCACAGCAACAATACTATCATAAGACCTAGGTAAGCTTATCAATAGCTTCTGCACAATTCTTTGATTCCCTATATCTTCACCATAACTTTTCATTTGTGACATCAGATCAAATAATCGCACAACATACACAGAGAATGCTTCATGCTCACCCATACGAGTGTATTCAAAATCACACCTTAAGCTTTGGAGTTTCACAGATCTCACCTGTTTATCTCCAATAAATTCTTGCTTCAGTGCATCCTAAGCCTCCTTTGCTGTCTCGAGAATTGCGATTCGGGGAAAAATTTCATCAGATATGGCTCCTTGAATGATCCCGAGAGCCTTAGCATCCTTCACGATATTCTCCTTCAGTAGTTTGAGCTCAGCTGCAGTGACCTCTCCTTCACTCTTCGTCGATGGACTATAACCCTTCTCTACCATTTCCCACAGATCGTGAGATCTGAAAATGGTCTTCATCTTGATTTGCCAGAAATCAAAGTTTTCTCCATTGAAAACTGGTGCTCTTAGATCACCTCCACTCGACCCAGCCATATTAGACTTGTTATCGAGTAGCCCAGAAATGAGTTTTAAAATTTCTTCAGTCGCAGTGAGCTCGATTCGTCGTCGAGTTCCTCAGCTGCACACCTTATCACAGATTCACGCCCAGATTGAGATGGAACCAGGCTCTGAGGCCATGTTAATGTATGATTCTGGTGTATGATTCAATGAGGAAGGTTTTGAGAGAAGAGAAAGAAGAACAGAGCTATGGTGAAACTCATGAAATTCTGTATTGCCTCTCTCCTTCACTGAAATGGTGAAGGGAATATATTTCCGTTAGAGAGGGACCACATTCATCCTCTCTCATCATTACACAACATCACAACCATTCATTCTTTAATCATCATGTAAGATGATTACACATGTCATGAGCTATGACTCATTTACAATCTAATCTAGATACCATATGGAATGTGATCCAATGGTGTACATTAAAGCTTACTCATTTCTTATACTGAAACTAACACAGCAAATACATTTATGTACCAATAATAATTATCAACCCTACTCTAGCCACCCTAGAAAACCAATTATCTTCACCCCAATTCACTGGATTCCAGCACGGAATCCAGTCGACCCACTCCAGCCAAGGGAGACTAGAGCTGCCGTGCCGCCACCCCTTACAAAACCCTAGTTCCATTGTGTACGTGTTTTCATTTTCACCAAAAATGCTTTCAACTGTTTTAAAAGCTTCCAAACCAACGCTTAATTGTTGATGTATGCTTGCTCATATTTTCAAATTTTTTTTGTGTTTGAAAATGTGATTATTGAGTAACACTCACCCACTTTTGCGACCATTGAGTTTTACGCCATTTGTAAGCAGTTTCACCATTTATTAATTTACATAAGTATTTTTATTGAATACTTAATCTTGTGAAGTAAGTGGCCCTTTACTATAGCGTGAAAATGTGTTGAGTTCTTGTATGACGGCGTGAGTTCAAATTCCGTGATAGTTAATCTAACAAAATTTATCGTTTGATTAAAAAAAAAAAACAAAAACGTAAAAATCAGCCAAAAATATTTGTGACCAGTGACCACGATCAGATCCGTTTTGACAGTCGGAACATCTCTGAAATGTCCTACATAAATTTTTACTCGCAAACCCGATTACAAATCGTGAGTGTTAGCTCAAACTTCAGTAAAAATTCAACTGTTGAGTTTTCAAACAATCTTTTTTCCGGAAGTAAAGTAGTTGCGGCCGTACAACAACCAAACTAATTCAACTGTTTTGGTGTATATCGGGAAAAGAAGCCAAGTCATATAGATATAGCTACCAAATTCAGAAGTTGATCAAAAGTGAAGAAAAAAATGTTGGTCGCAGAAAAGAGCCTTGTCTTTGAAAGATATGTCTGAAGATTTGACGACGCTGGAAAACTTCACGTTCCCGTTGAGGGTCAGGGTTTCGAACACGGTTCTTCCTAGGGCTGCGGTTGTGGCGTTCGGGTTGGGATTCATCGATGCGGGATACAGTGGAGACTGGTCGAGGATTGGAGCCATCTCAAAAGAGAGTGAGGAGTTGCTCAAGGTTGCTGCATTTCTAGTTGTTCCCTTATGTTTGTTTCTCAGTTTTTTCTTTCTCCAAAGAAGTTGAGGATTGAATTTTTAAGATGGGATTGTGTATAGTTAGAAGTGTGGAATGAAATGATTCTCTGAATTTCAATGCTGCTAAAAGTGCTTTTATTAAATTCAAGTGCTTTTTGAAAAAACAGTTCGAAATGTTTCTTATCATAAGTATTTTTAAGTTTTTCTACCTCAAAAAAAGACTTTTTTATATAAGGAGCAATTCTGCTAATAAGGCTACAAGTGTAAACATGTTGAAATTTCTATTAGATATTCAAATGATTTATTTAAGTGCTTTGTAAAAAAGCACTCAGGTGCTTCTCTATAAAGTGCTTCTACAACCGCACTTAATTTTAAGTATTTATGCCAAATGTGGTCACTACTTAGAAATGTTATCGATTGTCAGAAAGCACGTTTAAAGAAATCTTGCATCAAATCCAAAAGAACTAAGAAACAACGTAAAAATATTACATGCCTATTTGTCAGTTGAAATCAAGAACGCTACGTATTCTGGACTACAGAAAATTACAATTACGAAAGAAGAAATTAATTAACACAAAACTCCGTTGCACTCCATAATTACTACTTGGGTTCGATTTCCGCTGAAACAGCGTATCCACCGCTGTAATCAAAGGAGCCAGCGCTGTCATTGAATTCCTTTTTCGGCAAGCCATCGTTGTAGGGATGTTTCGGAGCACCTTTTGATGCTGCAAACTCTGTGGCTGATGAAGATGCTGATGTTGAGTTTGTGTTCATCCCATCGTTCTGCAGAATGGTTTCGATAGCCTTCACAACTTCACTCATTGTGGGACGATCTGCACCTGATTCTTCGACGCATTGCATGGCTAGCTCCAAGAACCTCCCAAACCCGATAAGAGTTCCTGAGTTTCGAATGTTTCGATCTATTAACTCCCTCAAACCGTAATGCTCTTTGTCATTCTTGTTCATCACCAATCGCACCTCACGGACAATGTATTTTCCCTTCTCGATTGGCTGCCTAGCAGTTATCAGTTCAAGCATAACGACTCCAAAGCTGTATACATCGCTCTTCTCGGTTAATTGTTGAGTCATGTAGTACTCAGGATCCAGATAGCCCTGAAAGTGTAGACAGTAACTTACAATACAAGAAATGTTGAAACTGGAAAACACGATTTTCCTGCTTAGCGCTTACCCTAGAAGGTCACATTTCACGTAGTTATAAATCATAACATTCGAAACGCTTAATTGTAAACTTACCAGTGTTCCCTTGACCTGAGTCGAGACATGTCCTTTTCCGCTGTCATTGACCAGCTTCGACAGGCCAAAATCTGCAACCTTTGCTGTTAAATGTTCATCTAATAGAATATTGGTGGACTTCACATCTCTGTGAATTATAGGAGGATTTGCAAGCTCATGTAGGTAAGCCAGTCCTCTTGCCGAGCCAAGAGTGATTCGGAGTCTCCTCTTCCAATCGAGATGAATACCAGATCTCCCTGCAACTCGTATTAGAACAAATCTTATCATTACATGTTAAATCAATGGTACTAAATGAAGCACATAAAACTAAATAAATGGAATAGCGAAAAGTAAAATCTAAGACTGACCTGACAAGCTTTCCCTAAGTGTTCCATTAGGCATAAACTCGTAAACCAGCATCTGCTCGCCTTGTTCGAAACAGAATCCCAAAAGACCAACGACATTTTTGTGATGAACACGAGAGAGCAACTCAATTTCAGTCTTGAACTCGAGGCCTCCCTGCATTGATCCTTGCTGAGCTCTTTTGATTGCTATCACTTGTCCATTAGAAAGCATGCCCCTATAAACCTATGAATAGCCAACCGAAAAGTAAACAAAAAAATCATTTAGCTTCAAGCACAATTTCATAGATGTTACTGAATGAGTTGTATATATACCTTCCCGTAGCCGCCGGATCCTATCTCATTACTGTCAGAGAAATTATTGGTGCACTTCTTAAGCTCATCATACGAAAACCATCTTGCTCCCTTTAACTGTGGTGCACCGCCACTATCATTTCCGCTTGGTGCCCACGAAGCTGGAAGATAGAGGAGAGTAGTGAATATAAGCTGACCAGTATCTAGTTTTAATGACAGAATTTCAATCTACAAATTATCCACAACAGGAATGATTACTCACCGAAAGGTCTGCTTAAACCAATGGCTCTTTCCGCGCGTTTCTTTTGCCTAATGGCGTAAATTCCTACTACCACAAGGCCCAGAACAAGTACGAGACAACTAACTGATATCCCAACAATAACACCAGTGCTCATAGAGCTTTTATGCGTGTCTGAAACAATTCGGGTTTTTTACTGTCAGTTTAATTGATCTTCTAATGCAGGGAAAGTGTATATGAACACTGATTTAAAATTACCTGGGAAATTATATTGAGTTGGATTAAAAACGAAGGGTCCAAACACTTTTGGCGGCTTGTAAATCTGATTGCTCATATATAAACCAATCCTGATAATCTCTGACCTATTAAAATATGTTCCTGTAGGTGGAAAGAGAGCCACATGTATTTTAAGATGGTCATCGATGTCGAAGAAAGGATCATTAAGTGACACTGAATGGGGAGTGAGGTTAAGATGCAGCCATAGGCTCGTTTCTAGGGATTGAAACAGAGTCACATTTGTCAATTCCCTGAAAGAGGGCGCTCGGAAATCCAGTGTTCCTTCAAAAGGATATCCACATTGACAACTCTGAGGGCTTGGCTGCTGACCCCCGGGGCATGTAATGGATGGACAATCCGTGCTAGTAGCATACGGTTTTGTATTTGATTGTGGAGGCTGACAGAACAAACTCGAGCTAGATTCATTGCACAACGGGTTCCCAAGTAGTCTGCAATATGTAAAAGCGACAACTAAGAATGATTGTCCCAGGAAAATACAGAACATCGTAGAAAATTAAGATTGAGGCCTGTGAACTGTCTTACATTAATGTATTTTTGTACTGATAACCCAGAGTTATTTTCTGAATCTGATTGTTCTGCAGATCAACAAGCGTCAGTTGCGGACTGATGTTATCACCCATGTTAAATGTGTCGTTAAACGCATTGTTTTTCAGTTTCCTGTCGAATCACAGAAAAGATGAATGGCCAGTTTACTGAAATCGCAGCACGTATATGAATTATTCCGTTATTCTCCTTATACTTACACTTGCTGCAATGTCGGTATGCTGAACATCCCCTCTGGCACAATCCCTTGAAGTGCTCCATTTTCTAAAACGCTGGCGTCAAACAGTAAATCATTTCAAAATGATATCACAATAAAGTTGTCACTGTCCTTTTCCAAGACTCATCAATATATACGAAGACATATTTTCATGTAACATCCATCGGACTTACATAGTGGTGAGCGAGGGCAAGTTTGAGAACCAACGCGGAGCTTCTGATGGATCAAACGAGTTGTTACTAAGGTCTCTGAAGTAAAATCATTTGGATTTATCAGTATAACACGAGAACAACCCGGAAAACTGAAACTGCAAATGACAGCTCTATGCCATGTACTCACACATAATTGAGGGCATTCAATAGAGCTAAGTCGGGTAAAGAGCCGTCCAATTTGTTGTGGGCCAAATTTCTGGAAGAGAATATAAAACCATGTACTAGCTGATTAACCATCACTAAGATTATAGTACAAGCATATCAAAGTATTTTCTTGGAGAGTTTGTACTCACAATTCACTGAGATTTGTTAGCATGGAGATATTTGAGGAGACCAGTCCCGTCAGAGCATTTCTATCAAGCCGACTGTTGCAGAAAAGAATGGTTTTAGTCTAATAAGTGTCAAGAAGCAGATACACTTAAATGTGGAAGAAAAAGAAAAATCAAGATGGTTTTTCACTCACAGGACCTCGAGGGACTGAACGGAAAATATTGTTGATGGAATAGTCCCATTGAATCTATTTCCATCAAACAATCTGCAAATAAAGAATGACAAGCAGTTAGATGAATACAAGTATAGAACACAAACTGATAGATAGGATCCGGACAAATTAGAAACTGATAGTTTGGATCAACTTACACATGGATCAGTATCATCTCGGAGCTGAACAGTTTGGGTGGAATGGTACCTGAAAGCTGGTTCTGGTTCAAATGGCTGCAAATTCATATAATCAGTTCAATGTTTAAGCAATAAGCAGTGGCATAATCCTTACTAGAATTTCATTTTATTTTTTTTCAGAATAGAGAGAGTTTCAAAACCGAAAATACTCACAAATGTTTAGCCTTCAACAGTTGGTCTAAGCCGGGGGTAGTGCCGCTTGAAACTGGGAGAGGTCCGGTCAACTGATTGTCTCCCAGGTCCAGCCAATAGAGGTTGGAGAGATTACCCAAAGAAGCAGGTATACTACCGGTGAAGTTATTCGTATTCAAAGCCCTGAGAAAAACCAGAGTTACATAAACTTGGGAAAACAAAAAACATCGTATTGGTTTGCACTAACAGTATGAATAATTAGTCCAATTCTTACAAGAAGGTTAGCTGTCCAAGTTTACCCAATTCACTCGGAATAATTCCACTGAAGCCGCAACCAGCTAGGATCCTAAAAGATGAAAACAGTCTCGTATACTTATCCGATAAAAAAACTCATGTTCCATAAAGTTCAAAAGGTGCAGATGTGAAAAATTGCTGGTAAATTGTTCTTACAGGATGTTTAGCTTGCTCAGATCCCCTAATCGTGGAGAGAGAGAACCGGTGAGGCCTTTGTTGAATGAAAGATCCCTGCAATGTTAACATTTCAGTTTCGTTATAAAAAGAATTCCATCCCTAATCAAGATTGAGCTAAACAAAATAACCGACACTGCAAAAATATATATGTTTTATGCATATTTTGGCAATTAGACATCAAATTTGTTGTGTTGTTCAGTTCATAAGATGCTGCAAACATAACTCTGGTATGAAAGGAGGAACAATCACACTCACAAGGATATTAATTCAGAGAGCCCCCCAATGTCAGGTTCCATTTTCCCTTCCACGTTCATTCCTGATAATCCCCTGCACAGTAAAAAATCAGAAGAGGTCAAAATTCAATTAAGAACGTAAGCGAGAAAGCTTGTAACTACAAGGATCACATCAGAATTCCAGGATGAACAAAACTCACAATGCAGTCACCCTCGAACCGCTACATGTGATGCCTTCCCAGTGCGCCCCACACGGATCGTTTGACTTGTCCCAGCTGGGTGGAAGATTGCTCCATGTTTGCCTCAAGGATTGGAGTGCATTAGCTGGACCAACACAGTAATAAATCAATTAACTACCCTTAATAGGAACAATGAGGGTTTAGAACGAAATTCAACCAAAACTTCAAAATAATTCACATTAGACCGAAATTAAATGGACTAATCGCTAAGTGCGCACACACGAGTGAATCTACACCAAAGATGCCATAACACTGATATCCCAAAACTTTCACACTGTGTCATCAGTTTTTCCTTTCCCATATAACAACGCATGATTGATTTGGAATACCGTCATGGATAACAAGGGATGAACATGATATCACAAAAAATTTCTCAAGTCAACGGATAAGAAGGTAGGGTTTGAAATTGTAGACCAAAAGTAGAAACTACACAAAACACAATTTTCCCATGAATTAAGAGATCAATATATATATATATATATATAGAGAGAGAGAGAGAGAGAGAGAGAGAGAGAGAGAGAGAGATATATATATATATATATATATATATATATATATAAGACTTTACATACCATCATCTGGGTGTGTAGAAGAAGAGATCACATGAATTCCAGAGAAGCAGAAAGCCAGAAAGAGCAGCAGCAACCGCATGGTTACGATGGGAAATTGGTGTCTGAATCTGTGAGGCCGATCAGCTAGTAAGAAGAAGCGAAAAGTACATTCGTACAAAAATCAACTTCCTTGATATGTCAAAAAAAGCACTTTTCAAACATTTCTTCTTCCACTACATACCAACTACTACACCACTTGGATGGTTGGAAGTTTATTTAATGAAGAAATTTAAGAGTCCCACGCATGAATGTACATGCTAAATCTCCATGTTCCCACCAAGCAACCAAAAAGTGCTTTCTCTGGAAGCTCTGTTTATTTCTGAGCAATGAAGCTGAATTTTCTGAGTTGGGTTTTTTCACCTGTATCCAAAAACGCCCTGCAGGCTACAACATCTAGAGAGAGAAAGGTTTAGGGCTGGCTTTTTTCAGCTTCTCTTAAATGATTAAGCCTTGTTTTAGAAGCCCAAGCAATTTGATTAGGAGGCATTGTCTGCCCTCCTTTTTTCCATACCATTTTCAACTCATTTTTATTTACGAGGTCACGGTTAAGTCACGTAAATATTTTATATTAATTTTTAATAGAGAAGATAAATACAAAAAAAAATAATAAAAATATAAAATATTTACGTGACTTAACCGTACGTCCCAAATAAGAATGAATGAGAATAGAATGGTAAAAAGAGGGGCAGACAATTCATTTGATTAAACCCACCAACCAAAACATCATATCTTTCCAGTTAGTCCAGAACAAAAAACAGCCATAATCTCATCACTCTCTGTCGTAATCATAGTCCATCAGCATATAATTAGACTAAATTAAATTAATAAAATAAAGTGGGAGGTTTTACCGTTTCCTCCGCCCGCCCGCGCAATATGGGAGGACAAAGCGCATAATACAAATACAGTGAAGGTAGCAGTATGAACAAGCAAAGCAGGTTTCTTTTGAATATATGACCAAAAAGGAATCTCAATTAAATTAAGAAAATTAATTAAGATTACAACTTGCAAATTAAACTAGGCGATTCAATGTCTACAGTTGTCTTTGGTGGAGGTGGGTCCTAAAACGCTGACATGAAATTCAAGGCGACGGGCTCCTCCTTCCTTCCGCTGGGACCGACTCCTGGTTTCATTCATTTTCTTGTTAAATGAAGTATTGAATGCGGTTTGGTCATTTTCTAAGGAAATATCTAACAGATATTAAGGACACAACAATCAAATCTCATTGATGATCGACAATTATAACTAAAAAAATAATCATTTTGAGCAATTATTTTTAATAGACAATATATGTTATTATTCTTCCTCCTTGATGACATGATATAATTTTATCATATTATTATCGAAATTGTTCATTATCTTTATCATCATCTAAAAATCATCTTTACAAGCCAATTAATACTACGGTTTAGTAGTATTCCTCTTCACTTGTAAGTGAGAGGTCTTAGGTTCGAATATCGTGGATGGCAAATTCAATATCAAATTAGATTGCCCATTATTTATAGAGTCATTCATTCTTAAGTGTAAATCATCGTTCGTCTTAAATGAGCAGAACTTAAATGCAATCAGTTTGGTAAACTGATTGTATTCATGTCTAAATCAACGTACTAAAATATAAGAGGATGCATTATAGGCTTAAAAGGTATTGAACAAGTTATAACATGTGACCACGCGTTATTAAAAAAGATATCGCCAACAGAGTCCTTGCAAGTTGCAAACAAGTTTCTCTCTTATTTTAGAGATACACAACATATAAGTTAAACCGTAATTTATCTGCAACTAGGAACCAGTTTTCATAAGAAATGGATAAGAGGAAGGTTGTGGGGATGGTTGAGGCCATTTTTATGGGATGGGGATTGTGTGCCCTCCCACTTCCCATCCCCTCCTATTTAAGCGATCACGGTTAAGTCACATCAACATCTTATATTAATTTTTTTTATAGAGATAATAAGATAAAAAAACAATAGGAATATAGAATGTTGATGTGGCTTAACCGTGACCTCTCAAATAAGAGATGATGGGAGGGGATGGGAAGTAGGAGGGCAGACAATCCCCCTCTATTTTTATGATGGTAGGGTCTTCTTCTTTTGTTTTCTTAGAATTCAAGCATACTTAATCAAATATGAAATCCACATGATTATTGAATAAAAATTTAAATCTGAATTAAAATGACAGTTTCTAGAGTGCAACACAACAATAATAAAGCCTTATCTTATTAAGTGGGGTAAGCTATGATAGAATTTTTACCATCTGAGAAAGTATGGATAAAAACACTTTAAAATACTTGCAAGAGTACAAGATTATCGTTGTATAGCAACTCAAGTAATGTCGTTTTCCACATGGATTGAATAAATAATTTGTATTTAAAACTAATTCTGAATTGATTATTTGAAATAAGGTTTGGAAAAGATTGATTTTGAAATTTAAAATAATAAAAACGAATTTAATTAAAATGATTAAAGAAATTAGCAAACTAGAGAAACAAAAGAAAACGTTTTGGAAACCAAATTGTAAAAGTCTACGGTTCCGCCGTCCTCTTAATAATCCTAAGTAGATTTACCAGTTACTTATGAATTACACGTGCAACTTTGAAGGTTAGGTTTTCCTAATGTATATTCTACTTGTGGCTTTCAAGCTATAATGTATATCAAACATACAATCCGTCTATAGCATTCAGATCAAATATAAACATGCATGACTCATTATACTTTGTGAAAACCCTTTGAAAAACCATGCAACCCCTAAGACCTGGCATTCGCCCTAAGTGAAATTACAACTATCAATCACAATAAGCAACACTCAATCATCCAATGGCATTCTGACTGAATTGCATCTGATTACTTATTTAAACATCGTAATGGTAGCTAAGCATTAAGATATAGAGACAGTTTAAACATAGTAATTAATAATTCAAAGTATGTATGCATAATATCATAAGCAATTAAATAAAAACTACATAATCATGCTAAGGCTCAAAACATTGCCCTAACAAACGAAAATTAGTTACGAACAACCATAAAACAAAAGGAATTTTATTGAAATAGAAAAATGATAGAAAACACTTTGTAATACAAATCGTCAAAGCCTAGCTAAGTTCTCCAAATTGTTGCCCTCCCTCCTAATGGCTAAATAGTTTTATTTATACTACTACAAAATAAAATCCTACTTAGAAAATGTATTCTAAAAACTAGGAAACATAATAGAATAATATAATTGAGAAAACAAAAGGGTTTCCTATTTGAATTGAAATTCAGACTTCTCAGAAAACCAGACTTTTGACCGATCAAATCAACTTTGATTTGGTCCCAAAATATCTCTTTTAAAAGATTGAGTTGTCCTCAACAAATCCTCAGAAGGAATCTTTCTCAAAATATGTCATATTGACCTCCAAAATGCCCAAAATATTAATCTGAGAAAGCTGCGCGCTGGACCTTTATTTCATTGCCACAGTCAAACGGTTTGGTAGAAAAATCTGAAATCCTGATACAAACATCTTGAAAGACTCATGAACATCCTCCAATTAGAATCACTTCAGAATTCATTTGTTTGTTCACTTTATGCTCAAGAAGAAGTCAAATGTCCTACATTGAAAATACATAACAAAGTATCAAAACTTCACTAAAATAACCAATAAACTATAACTAAGAATAGGGTAAAATATATGGTATAATATGGACTTATCAGGCTATATGAATCATAGAACATCACTGCGCTTACGTTGCGCCAAGTCTTCCGTTAACTCTAAGTATTTCAGGTTTCTTCTTAAAGTCTATTTCCAAGTCTTCCTAAATCATTCTTTATCCTTTTTTCCTTGAATTTCTGTCTCATAATTACATTTTCTAACCAGAATATTTGTAGATTTTTATTTCACATGGCCAAACTACCCTAGCCGAGATTGTGTCTAAAAAATAAAAATATCCACTTCAACAAAGATTTTTTTTTTTCCAGAGTCAAAGTCCATATACACAAACCAAGTACAAATTGCCGGCTCACAACACCAATAAGGACTCCAACTAAAGGTTTTTTGGTTCACAAAGAAAATGCGAGCCAAGGGAATAAAAAAAAACGTAATATTTGAAAGAAATTTTTTAGCTCGAATAGTTAAAAGTATTTAAATTTGCGAGTAAAACTTGCAGTTTTGATTCTCCCCTTTCTTACGTCTTAAGTAGCAGAGGCCATCAACCATGAACAATGATTGTACGTATGTACAATATCTAAGATTTTTTTTTTTTTTTAAAGAGGACTAGCTAGTGGTTTCATCATGACAGTTCGTCATTTCGAGGGTCCATCAAAAAGACTCACGGAAGCATTTCAGACTCTCATTGGTTACCATCTTGTGATTCACTAGCGCCAAAATTTAAACCCAAGAGGTGCCGTGTGGAATACGGGTCTAGAATTCGTCTGCAACCACTAGGCCATCCTTGGTGGTTATAACATATCCAATATTGAGTTTGACCTAATTGCTTTACGCTGAATTGAGATAGTTTGAGATGAAACATTTTAACTGTGGTTAAGTTGAAGGAAATATCACAAACGTGTTGAAGTTCATTAGTTAAGAGTATCACGCTTGTTTCTAAAGTCTAAGATTCTATTTTTGTCTTGTAAAACCAAAAACAGGTAACATCGATACAACGTAAGAGTCTGAAAGACGTCGCCCCCAAATGAGTCTCGGATTCATCCTTATGGCTTCTATAATTTATTTGTATGCCTGATGATTTGTAGTACTAGACTTTATGACTAATGACAGAGACAATGGCGACTAAGTCGTACCACATTACTATTTGATAAAGGTTTTATGTCAAATGATCAAAATCACAATTATCTCAGCACTAACGAATTCGAATTCGAATTCTAGTTGGATTCTCTTTATGAGGATTTTGAGAATTCGTATATCATATTCGTTCATCGTATATTGTGTTGTTAGAAATTATTTTAAATATTTTTATTTAAAATTAAACACAAATAGTACTTGACAAAAATTGACCACACGATGTACGATAAATGAACACAATTCAGGGATCACGGATCCCTAAGATCCTCACCAAAAGGATTGGAGAGGATCATGTTGGAGCACTAAAAATTGCCAATGACCTAAGTTGTTGACTTTAGGCATCGTTTGGATGAAGGTTCGTTCAGATTAAGTTTGGTGTAAATTAATAAGTTGTGAGTCTTAACAGTTATAAGTGCACAAAACACATATATGATATTAGTTTCAAACCGAGCCACCAAGCAAGCGTATTCACTCCTATAATTGAGATTTTGAGTTCGATTCACCAACTTAAAACCCACTTATGCAAATAAACTCAACATCCAAAGTTTAATTCAACTCATAAGTAGCTAATTAAGCCTATACCTTTCTCTTTGCATGTATGGTTGGTTGTGGAGGAAGATTTACATCGAACGAATTCACCATTATTTGGCATCCTGATATAATAATGCATTGTTATGTTTAAGTTTTTTTCATATATATGAGAATGCATTATTAGACTGGAACACTATAGTGGATGGCTAATAAATTGTAGGAGAATTTTAAGGTTTAAACTGTTATATATTCTTCTCTCGAGGAGGCTCAATGCATTGGATTTCTAATAAAAAGGAAATCTATATCCATAAAAAAAAAATTACAAGTTTACAATCGTTGACTCATGTCAACAACTCATTTCATGTAAATTGCTCTCGCGACTGTAAGCACGTTAGAAGAGAATGCTTTGAATAATATGTTTATTCTTCTCATGATGAGGTATAATATACAATCTTAATCCTAACCAAATAGGAAAGAATAATTACCGGAGATTACAAAGTGATTGATTTCACCCAGATTACACAAGGTCCATCCTAAACTAAGAAATCTTAAATTATAGGAAACTATACAAGTCAAAACTCCCCCTCAAGTTGGTGCATATATGTTACACATGCCCAACTTGTCTAGAAACTTAGAGAGCTTTTCACTAGAAACTACTTTTGTCACATCCCGGCTCGGACTCCACCATTTCTCGAGCTCGACTCCGCCATAGCACGATATTGGGCCCACACCCTCACGGTTTTGTTTCTGGGAACTCACACAAAAACTTCCCAGTGGGTCACCCATCATAGAATGTTCTCGTGTGAGTTCCCAGAAACAAAACCGTGAGGGCGTGGTCGGGGCCCAAAACGGACAGTATAGTGCTACAGCGGAGGTCGGGCCCGGGATGTGGTGGACCCCGGGCTGGAATGTGACAATTTGGTATCAGAGCCAAACCCTAGCCGTGGTGTGCCGACGAGGACGTCGGGCCCCTAAGGGGGGTGAATTGTTAGATCCCACATTGCACAGGAGAGTGATCCTTATATGTATATTTCCATCTCTACCTAGCACGAGGCCTTTTGGGAGCTCACTGGCTTCGGAGTTCATCGGAACTCCGAAGTTAATCGAGTAGTGCGCGAGAGCACTCTCATGATGGGTGACCCACTGGGAAATTCCCGTGTGAGTTCCCAGAAACAAAACCGTGAGGGCGTGGTTGGGGCCCAAAGCGGATAATATCGTGCTACGGCAAAGGTCGTGCCCAAAATGTTAGTTATTTGATCTTCCATTCTGATTGGAGGCACTTCAATTATTTTACCTTCTAGCTTTAAATAAAAATAAATAAATAAAAGAACCTGTCAACCTCTACATTCTTAGCTCTATCAGGTTGCATCGAATTATGAGCAATATTGCGGGCAGCCTTATTATCACAAAACATCTTCATCAGTTAACTATGTTTGACACCTAACTCTTGTAATAGTAGTTTAAGTCATAAAATCTCACAAATACTAAGGGCCATACTTCTGTATTCCGTTTATGCACTTGACCTTGCTATTATACCCTGCATCTTGCTTCTCCAAGTAACTAGATTTCCACCAACAAAGGTGAACTAACCTGATGTTGAATGCTTATCATCACTCGAACCAGCCCAGTCCGTATCTGTATAACCTTCAATTCTAAAATGACCATTCTTTTTAAATAAAATTCCTTTCCTCGAACTTCCTTTCAAGTAACTCAATATTCTCATAACTGCATTCATGTGTTGTTTTCCTGAATCATGCATGTATTGACTAACGACGCTCAAGGCATGAGCAAGGTTTGGTATCATATGTGCCAAATACATTAATCTTCCCACTAACCGTTGATACCTGGTTTAGATCAATACTCAACTTCACTCATTCCATCAACGAAATAGTCACGAGTTTGCATGTTGACATGCCAGTTTCTTTTAACAGGTTAATAATATATTTTCTATGTGACAAGAAGATTCCTGACTTGCTCCTTGATACCTCAATCCCAAGAAAATATTTCAAAGACCCAAGATCCTTCATCTCACATTCTGTAGATAAATATTTATGCAAGGCTTCACGTTCATCTGGATCATTACCGGTGACTACCATGTCATCCACATATACAATGAGTGCTATAAGCTTTCCGTTTCGACGTTTCAAGAACAATGTGTGATCATAATTACTTTGCTTATATTCAAAAGCTCTCATAGACTTGGTAAATCTCTCGAACCAGCCCTTGGGAACTACTTCAACCCATACAATGATTTTGAAGCCTGCACACCTTTCGTCTATGCATATCTGGAGAATTACCCCCTGGCGGGAGTTCCATGTAAATCCCTTCTGTCAAATCTTCATGCAAAAAGGCATTTTTCACATCGAACTGTTGTAAAGGCCAATTAAGATTTGTAGCTAATGACAACAAAACACGGATTGTATTAATCTTGGTCACAGTGGCAAATGTATCTATATAGTCAATTCCATATTTTTTAGTGTATCCTTTTGCTACTAGTCTTGCCTTGAAGTGGTCCACTGTCTCATCAGCTTTGTATTTCACCTTACAGACCCATTTGCATCTCACAAGTTTCTTGCCAGCTGGTAAGTTTGTGATCTCTTAGGTAGCATTCTTCTTCAAAGACTTCAACTCTTCATTCATTATTGCTTGCCAATGTAGATCAGCTAAAGCCTCATGCAAATTGTTAGGAAAAGATACAGTAGATAATTGATGCATAAATGACTTATTTGATTCTGACAGGTGACTGATAGACACATAATTACTTAACGAGTATAACGCATTAGACTTAGGGTTGGGCTTATTCACCAGATACCTCAGTTGACATGGTCAGGGAGATGACGTGGTGGTGGTGCATCCAGGATCGAAGATGATTGGTTATGGTTATTGGGACTCAAGGGTGGCGAGATCGACTGTGAGGTAGCTGGTGACATAGGGCTGCTTGGTGGTAAGGAAACTGGCAGTGAGTTATTTAGAGCAAGGTTTTCAACATTGTTTCCATGTGAATGATCACCACTTGTCTCCAAGACATTACCATTTAGTTCCAATTTATTCACATCAATGTTTTCGTGCGAATAATCACCACTTATTTCCAGGACATCACCACTTAAATCCAAATTATTCACACTAGCTGGAACAATATAATCAAGAGTTTGAACTTCGGTTTGATTCTTCCCCTGAAGTGAAGACTCAAGATTGGCAAAGTACATATCATTCTCATGAAATACAACATCCATAGTGACAAACAACTTATTCGTCAGAGGATGATAACAACGATACCCTTTTTGATTTGAGGCATACCCCACAAACACATACCATAAGGCTCGAGGTTCAAGCTTACTTCTCTGCTGTTTATGAAGATGAACGAAAGCCACACAGCCAAACACTTGAGGAGTATCAACATATAAGGAGAGAGCCTGGAGCAGTGTTCGAAAAGCGTCTGATCGGGATGGAACATGATTAATGAGATATGTAGCTAAGGTGAGAGCTTCTCCCCATAAAGATAAAAGAATATGCGCCTCGAGCAAAGAAGCACGAACAACCTCTAGAAGATAATGATTATTGCGTTCGGCAACCCCATTTTGTTATGGAGTGTATAAATATGTAGTCTGATGAACAATATCATGATGAACAAGAAAGGCATAAAGTTTAGAGTTTACATACTCGCCGCCACTGTCACTCATGAGAACTTGTATTTGTGAAGTATATTGTACTTGTACCATTCTGTAAAATTGCTAAAACAAAGGCGTAACTTCACTTTTGGACTTCATCAAACAAACCCAAATTATACGTGTGCAATCATCAATAAAAGTAACAAACCAATGAGCACCACTAAGTGTAGCAGTTTTAAATGGTCCCTAAACATTAGAATGAATTATCATAAACGGGAGTGAACTTTTATTCAAACTAGGCAAAATCAAAGTACGGCGACTTTTAGCCAGTTCACAAACACCACATTTAAAGCTAGAAATATCATGCTTATCAAATAGGCTAGGAAACAACCTTTACAAATAGTCGAACGAAGCATGTCCAAGTCGACGATGCCATAACCAAATCTCCAAAGCTTTATTTCCCTCCCCCTAATTTCCTTCCACTGCAAAAACTTGAGTTAACATTCAAGTATTGTTTGGTGTCAGCTCCAATGAGGAGAGGTTTCCCTTCCTAATACCATAACTAATCGTCTTATGAGTCCGAATGTCCTTAAAAATAAAAATAAAAGGGCCAAAAAATTCACAAGACAATGTCGGGAGGCCGTTATTTAAGCAACAAATAATAAATTATAGCCAAGAGAAGGAACAATGTGTACAGAAACAAGATTTAGCGGATTAGAAAGGTTGACAACGCATTCCCTTATTGGGGACAACATTACCATTTGCAACACTCACGACAATTTTGAGGGATGGTTTTAAGATTTGTACTTGTCTGGAATCACAAGTCATATGTTCAATAGCACCAGATTCAATTATCTATGTATTATTCGTAATAGATGCAGAAACTTTTAAAGCATTACTATCATTACTTGTATGTTCAGAATCTACCTTAGCCTCAGCAATCAATGCACACGATTTGTTACAACGAAGATCACGAGTCTTGTCCCAATTATCAAGATAGCCAGAACATTTGCTAGGCCGGCGATAGGAGTGTGGTATGCAGTAAAGGATTATCAAGCAACGCTGGTTTGTAACAAGTCGAGCAGCAGCAAGTGCGGATCAGACTGGTGTAGACAATGGGTTCACAGGTTTGGTGCGAGTTTTAGGCAGCGGCGAGATTTATGGGTTTCGATCTCGGTTCATGGGCACTGATGTAGTAGCGGGTAGTGGTGGGTGGATGCACGGATCGACTCAGTGAACTTGGGTCAACAACGACGACATCACTCGTTGGTCGGATGGCGCACTGCAGAACTGGTTACGTGGCGGGTGGTTTTAGGCATCACTCGCTAGTCGGATGGTGTAACACAACTGGCTGCGCAGCTGTGATTTAGTTTCTGCACACAACGCACTGCTTCTCCCTTTTTTTTCTTTTTTTCTTTTTCTTTTCTAACCTAGGCTCTGGTGCTAAGAAGAGAATGCTTTGAATAATATGTTTATTCTTCACAGAATGAGGTATAATATACAATCTTAATCCTGACCAAATAAGAAAGAATAATTACAAGAGAATACAAAGTGATTGATTTCACCCAGATTACACGAGATCCATCTTAAACTAGAAAATCCTAAATTATAGAAAACTATACAAGTCAACAGCTATAACTGTAGTTCTTATCCAAGTGAGGAGTGACAATTAATGCTTCTCTAATCTTGCAACTAAACTGATGTTTGGACAAGAGAGACAGTTGACACAAAATATATCCCACTTCCATTTTGATAGCAAAGAATCCTTTCATCCCAAGCCAGTATTAGCATACTGCCAGCAATTGTGAGTTCGACACTTGACCAAAAGTATTTGAGTTTCACCTAATTTTTAGGTTATGAATCATATAAACAAATGAAATTGTTTTTTGGTACAATAAGTGAGATTCTTTCTAAGGTTTTATCCAGACAATTTAAATCACTTTAATTCAGCTCGTGTAGTTAAGCGGAGGACAATATCGATGCAATATTGGGAGACAATATGTTATCCTAAAGGTTTCTTTTTAGGGATAGATTGGTTAGCTTTAACTTAATGCTCCAAAGAACGAGAAAAACTTTCTTGCACCGGTTGCATGAGTTTGTTCATCTTTGTGCCCTTTAGTATTGGACTTTTTTAAGTTTATGACCAGCACACAGGCATGCGTATAATGACATTGATAAGTACATTTGCGCATGGGTTTCTTGAGGTTGGGAGTCCACAGCGTGGAATAAGTGGTACCACACTACTATTCGTTAGGGTTCTGTCAAATATCAAAACCACTAGAACGTTGCTGTGCTAAGTTTTTGTTCAAGTCTTACAATAGCTCTAAGTATTTCATGTCTTTTTTTAAAGTCTCTTTATAAGTCTTTCTAGTTCATTCTTTACTCTTTTTTCCCTGAGTTTCTGTCTCATAATTGTATTTTCTAACCGGAATATTTGTAAATTTTCGTTTCACATGACCAAACTACCTTAGCTGAGACTGTGTCTAGAAAATAAAAATATCCAAATTCACTTCTACAAAAAAAATTCTTTCTTTTACGGAGTCAAAATCCAAGCACACAAACCAAGTACAAATTGCCGACTCACAACACCAATAAGAACTCCAACTAAAGGTTTTCTCGTCCACAAAGAAAATGCGAGCCAAGGGAAGAAAAAAAAAGGGCAACATTTTAAAGAAATTTGTAGCTCGAATAATTAGTAGTTTCGCTACGATAATTCATCTTTACGGGGGCTGATTGAGAAGACTCATAAAATCATTTCAAACTCTTTTCAGTTATCATCTTGTGATTTACTATCGCAAAAAATTGAAAGCAGGAGGTGTCCTGTGGAATACGAGTCTAGAATTCATCATAAACTACTAGATCGCCACTGGTGGTTGTAACGTATCCAATATTGAGTTTGACCTAATTGCGTTACACGGAATTGAGATGGTTTGAGATGAAATATTGTAAATGTGGTTAAGTTGAAGGTAATATCACAAACATGTTGTAGTTCATTAGTTAAGGGTATCACTCTTGCTTCTAAGGTCTAAGATTCTATTTTAGTAATTTTGTCTTGTAAAAACAAAAACAAAAACAGGTATCATCGATACAACAAGAGAGTATGAAAGACGTCGGCCCCAAATGAGTCAGATTCATCCTTATGGCTTCTATAGTTTTAGGTCAATGCCTAATGATTTGTAGTACTAGACTTTTAAGTCTATGACTAATGACAGAGAGACTGGCGACTAAGTCGTACCACAGTACTATATGATAAAGGTTTTATGTCAAATGATCAAAATCACAATTATCTCAGCTCTAACAATTGCCAATGACCTAAGTTGTTGACTTTTAGGCATCGTTTGGATGAAGGTTCGTTCTGATTAAATTTTCTGTAAATTAATAAGTTGTGAGTCTCAACATTTGTAAGTTGACAAAATAGTTATATGATATTAGTTCCAAACCAAGCCACCAAGCGAGTGTATTCACTCCTATAACTGAGATTTTGAGTTCGATTCACCGTCATAAAACCCACTTATGCAACAAACTCAACATCCAAAGTTAATTCAACTCATAAGTAGCTATTAAGCCTATACCTTTCTCTTTGCACATATGGTTGGCTGTGGAGGAAGATTTACATCGAACAAATTCACCACTATTTGGCATTTTGATATAATTATGCATTGTTGTGTTTTAAGTTTTTTTTCATGCATGTGAGAATATATTATTAGACCGGAACACTATATGGCTATAGTAGCTGGCTAATAAATTGTAGGAGAATTTTAAGGTTTAAATTGTTGTATATTCTTCTCTCGAGGAGTCTCAATTCATTGGATTCCTAATAAAAAAAGAAATCTCTATTCATAAAGAAATTACAAGTTTACAATAAATAAACGTTGACTCGCGCCAACAACTCATATCCTATTAGTTGCTCTTGCGACTGTGAGCATGTTGCAATAACTGTCGTTCTTATCCAAGTGAGGAGTGACAGTTGATACTTCCCTAATCTTGCAACTAAACTGATGTTTGGACAAGAGAGACAGTTGACACGAAATATATCCACTTCCATTTGGATGGCAAAGAATCCTTTCATCCCAAACCAAACGTTGAAGGCAAGGAATGCTTTCATCCCAAACCAGTATTAGCATTGCTACTGCCAGCAATAGTGAGTTCGACACTTGACCAAAAGTATTTGAGTTTGACCTAATTTTATGTTATGAATCATGCAAACAAATGCAATTGTTTTTGGGTACAATAAGTGAGATTCTTTCTAAGGTTTTATCCAAACAATTTGAGTCGCTTTACTTCAGCTTGTGTAGTTAAGCGGAACAATATTGATGCAACATTGGGGGATAATATGTTATTCTAAAGATTTTTGTTTGGGGCTAGATTGGTTAGCTTTAACTTGACGCCCCAAAGAACGAGAAAAACTTTTTTGCATCGATTGCATGCGTATGTTCATCTTTATGCCATTTAGTATTGGACTTCCAAGTTTATGACCTGCACACAGGCATGCGCATAATGTGACATTGATTAGTACATTTGCGCATGGGTTTCTTGAGGTTGAGAGTTCATAGCGTGGAATTAGTGGTACCACATTACTATTTGTTAGGAATCATTTAGGGTACTGTCAAATGATCAAAATCACTAAAAAAATAATTTCTGCACACGCTTTTTCTCTTTTTATAAACTTTTATTTATTTAAAGTACTTATTTTTTTATGTTTCATTTATTTATTTTTAGTTGAGTAATAATGTTTGTGAATTAAATAATTAGTTGTTAGGGGATAAAAATTGATGGAAATTAAAAACACATACATAATTATTTTTCGTTACTAATATAAAATGCCATTTGCCCAAAAAAATAAAAAAATAAAAATCACTCCCTAAACCACAAATATCTCGGCTGTGTTAGCGTTGACATTCGAGAAGAAACAAAAACAAAAACAAAAAAAAAAACCTTTTGACCTTTTCAAAAGTTAGCAGTTGGCGATAGGCATCGCATGTGGAATGGAACTTTTCAAAGCACGAGTTCATAACAAGTTGACATGGAAGACAAGGAGAGAAAAGAATTCAACATATAATTTAGGAGTATGCTATCCACACACTCATTTTTGCGTCTCACACACTCCTATTAATTTATGTCCGTTAGATCTTATTCAATTCATCCGATTCAACGGCCGAAATCCAAAAAGACGTGAGAGAAGTAAAAAGGAGTGTGTGGATACCATAACCCTATAATTTACCATTTCACAATGTTGACTTGGAACTCAAACGAAAGCCACATAAGCACCAGGAGAAGATTCAGTCTTCAGAAGCTGACATTACATCCTCCCCAATTTTGCACCATCCTCCACAAGTTGATCCAAAGCTCTAGTTATTTTATTCGAGCGATATTTTAATCTAATTTAAACTACATAAGAATGAATCAAATTAAGTGCATATGGTAGCGCACTGTTCTATCTAACGTGGCCGAAAAATCTTATTTTGGCCACTTAAGATTTTGTAGCTTGATGGGGAGGCTGACAGAAACTAGCATTTGAGGCACCGGAACCGCATACCGGGTTGCCGAAAAGTCTGCAAACATGTAAAAGTGTCGACCAAGAGTGATTGTGAGTAGAAAAAATACATACACAATATCATAGAAATCAAAAGAGATCAAGAACCATGAAATGTCTCACAATAGTTCATTTTTGTATTCAAAACCAAGAGTTACTCTGGAAATTTGATTGTTCTGCAGATCAACAAGCTGCAGTTGTTTGCTGATGTTATCTCCCATGTTAAACGTATCGTTAAACAAGTTATTTTTCAGTTTCCTGTCAAGAGTCAGGAGAATAGGAATGATCAGTTTTGAAAGAAATGGTTATCAGACGGCCTATAATTACAGTTAAAACTTGACGCATGCATGTTTACTTCTAAGTATTCTCCCTAAAACCTTACACTTGCTGTAATTCTGGAAGGCCGAAAAGCTTCTCTGGTAGAGACCCTTGAAGTGATCCAAATTCTATTACCCTGTTGCCATAATATAGCAGAGATTTCCACCAAAAGAATTCAATAAGTTTTCGAAGTTTCGTATTCAAAGACTTGTGAAGAGATACAATGAAAATCTTATGCAAACCTCTTAAGGACTTACAAAGTGGTGAGTGTGGGTATGGTTGTGAACCAAAGTGGAGCTTCTGTCGCGTCGAACGAGTTGTTGCTAAGGTCTCTGAAAGTAAAATCGTTATGATTTTCAGTACAACAGAAGAAAATCTTGCAGGAATGTCAAACTTTAAACTGGAAACGGCAGCTCCCTTAATCTACTCACACATAATTGAGGAGATTCATTCCACTTAAGTCCGGCAAAGGGCCTGTCAAGGAGTTGCGGGCTAAATTTCTGGAAGAGAATGTAAGTCGTGTGAAATGTGATTAACAACTGTAAGCGCTTTTCAGCATAGGGTGTCAAAGTTGGGCTTAAACATGACCGAAAAGATTATGGTTAGAAAAGAACATTACAGATCACAAGATTGATCCTTACATTTCATAGACATTTGTAAGGTTTTTAAGATTCGATGGAACATTTCCGGTCAGAAAATTTCCATTAAGCCGACTGTTACAAACAGGAAAATTTTGATTCCGAATGTCAAGAAACAGATACTTGTATGTGGAAGAAGAAAAAATTGAAGACAGTTTTTTACTTACAGAACTTTAAGAGTGTGAACAAGTCCTAATGTTATTGGAATAGAACCGCTAAAGCTATTTCCGTCTAACAACCTGCGGTTGAAGAATGACAAGCGGTTAGATGAATGAAAATACCGAACAAAAACATGCACATGTGATCGACTTACAAGTTTATCAGTGTCATCTCAGAGCTAAAAAGATGGGGCGGAATGGGACCTGAAAGCTTGTTCTCGTTCAAACGGCTGCGCATTCGTCAAATCAATGTAATGCTTATGCAATATGCAGTGGCAGAATATCCCTATTAAAACTTTTCATTTTTTCACAGTTAAGAAGAACTGGGAATTGCAGGGATACTCACAAGTGTTTAGCCTTAAGCAGGAGGTCTAAGCCCGGGGAGGTGCTGGTCGAAAAAGGGATAGGTCCGCTCAACTGATTTTTTGCGAGGTCCAGCAAGTAGAGGTTTGAGAGTTTACCCAAAGAAGGAGGTATAGCACCAGTGAGGTTATTTGAATTCAGACCTCTGAGAAGGACCAAAGATTTACATAAAGATAGGAAAAGAAACATAACCGGGAATGCTACTGTCCCAGTATTTCAAGTTAATCATGCATTGTCATGCGCGCATTTTAACTGTCTCACATGATAAACAATGCATAACTAGATCAGACTACCGTCATTACAGCGAACATATTAGTAGTTCCAATTCTTACAAGTAGGTTAGCTCTGCAAGATTGCCTAATTCATCTGGAATATTACCATTGAAGCTGCAGCCATCTAGGACCCTAAAATGATCACAAGAGTCATCAATTTTTCCTATTCAATATAAAAAAAATTATGTACAATGTTCAAAAGTTCTAAATACGAAGATTGCTCGCTCATTTGGTCTTACAGGACATTTAAATTCTTCAGATCACCAAGTCGCGGAGAGAGAGAACCAGTGAGGCCAGGGTTGAATGAAAGGTCCCTGCGCAATGTTAGCGTTTCAGCTTCAAACGTAATGCTGTTGCAAAAACAGGACTAATCATACTCACAAGGATCTTAATTCAGTGAGTCCCCCAATGTCACCAGTAAGTTCCCCTTTCAGGCCGGTGCTTGACAATGCCCTACGCATAAATGTGAAAATATGTTAATTAAAGTGATCGTTGCTATCAAACTTCAATGAAAAATCAAGAGTACTGACAGTGCAGACACCCTTGAACCGTTGCAGGTGACTCCATCCCAGCGCAAACCACAGGGATCATTCGACTTGTCCCAGCTGGGAGGTGTATTTTGCCATGCTCCCTTCAAGGACTGGAGTACAGCAGCTGCAACAATACACATATAAATCGATCAATCACTACCTTAACGGAGTTCTTAGACATAACATTTGCAGCATGCTCATTTTGCACTAGGCTTAACTCGGAGATAAATATACGAACACATTTAACATTGATGCTTAAAACAACACAATACCGTCATTAAGGTCTGTAACGGAGACGATCACATGAATCCCTGCGGAGTAGACGAGAGCCAGAAAAAGCAGCATTCGCACAGTTGCCATGGTCAGGACTGCTTTTCTCAAAAGCCCTTTTGTCAAAAGCACTCGGCAATAATTCACTTCCCTTCACTTCACCCTTCCTCTATGCATTCATGGCATGTTACATACATGTATATATAAACAAAGTTAGTTTACAGTAATTAATTAAGAGCTCATTAATTTCTGAGCAAGGAAGTCAATTCAATTGATAAAAACAAAGTGGCCTGTGTTGTTACTTTACCGTTTCAACCGGCCGCCTGCGCATTACAGTAAGCAAAATGCCTTAAATATTACCTTAATATTGCATTGGTGGATCCAGTGGATCCGTAATTTCTAGATGTTTAGGGATATTTGCACAATTGAGTATATGCGTCAGACTTCGAAGACTCTTAATTTCTACATTCAAGAAAATCTACTTTACGCTTAGACGAGAATTGTAGATGCAAAAAGATATATTCTCAGTTTTACAACAGACTTTCCCTACCCATGCGTTCAGTAACTGGTGGAGTCCCACTCTTCCGGTTGCTGCATTAAAATTGCATAGAAGTTTCCAACTTCATCCCAAAATAGGGATGAAAATCTTGCCAACTTTCACATTTGTCTTTCGTATTTTTGTAGTTAACAAAGTATGTTGTCTTCTAATGTTTGAAGTTTTTTTTTCTTTCTTTCTAATGGTGCACTCATCCACATCGAATCACAAATGGACTCACTGGACCCCTTAACAAAGGATAGATTCTAGGGTTGAGTTGTCGTATAGGACAGTTTTCTCATAAGTTACATTGAGTGAGAATAACATGGATCAAAATAGATTAAAATAGAGTGACGTCAGGTTTGCCTAATCCAAACTTGACCCCTAACAAATGAAAAATTCAAGCATGCGGATGTCTGTATGCGACAATACTCGCACGCTTAATTGGAAGTCACGTATTGCGAAACCAAGGTGGAAGGGGCACCAACCACCACATGATGACTCAATAGTTGAAGACGAATTTCAAACCCGCATCATACATGGCACAACTTCAGTTTAATTTTTGACAGTGGTGAATTGATCAATAGTGCCCAAGGAGAGGCTAAAATGCCTCTTTCCGGCCCCAAAAAAGATAGACGGTTGAGAGAAAGCCACCAACTAGTTTCTTTTTTAAAGAGAGGGAAAAAAAAAATAATAGGGCACCAATTAGATTGGTAGTGCCACATGTCACATGAAACATTAAACGAGAATTCCAAGTTGACGGTGTCATCACCTATCATGCAACAACTTGTGTTTTAATGTGAAACATGAAACAAGAATTCCAAATTGATGGTGTCATCACCTATCATGCAACGACTCGTGTTTTAATGTTGGCATTACATGACAGGTTTAAACTAAATTGGAACGTTCTTGAACAAGAAAATTTTTCATTGTGACCAAAATACGAGTGATAAAATACATGTTTTTATATAAGTTGTAAAAAAAATTAGTTTTTAAGTTATTAACTTTTTACACACATGTTCCATCATTTGTATAATAACACGCGATGTACCACTGTGTACTGATCATACTCAAAAATCTATCTTCTTTTTTTTTAGGAAAACTAATGAAAATGACTTGAAAACTTTGTATTTTAATGATAAGAACAAAATAAAGAGTAAAGTGAATAGTATTAGTATTGACTTTTTAGTGTAAAAATATAATTTTTCGTTAAAGTGAACAGTACCGGAAACTTTTCAATAAAGTTTCTTTTTTTTTATTTTTTTTGAAAATATACTAAAAAAATCTATATTGGAACAAATTGGAAGCAGAGACCAGAAACTCAAAATCCGACTGCTCGAAGACGCATACCGATACAAACGCACATAAAAAACAATGGCAGGCACACTGCTATGTCGGGCCTTTCATCTTCTCGCCTCTACCACCACCAAGTCTAATCCTTTCTACCCCGCCGTCTCCTCCCGCCTCATAGCCATAGCCGCCGCCAACAACTCCAACATAACCATCTCAGAAAACCATCACGGGAGTTCGCTTCTTCCATTTTCAATTGCCCCTTTTCGTTTCCATAACACCCTTAGAGGACGGAGCCATAGCTGCTCCTGCTGCGATTCCACCACAGAAAACCACCGTCCAGACTATGGCGAACCGAGCACCAAAATCAACACTAAGGTTAACTTCTCCCTCCCTTCCGACGACGAAGACGATGACCAAACTACGCCGACCGCCACCGCGAAAGAGATCGACAAGTCGAAGCTTCCTCCACCGTACGACCCTTTCAGCAAGAAGCCCGCCGTCGAGGACCCGGAGGACCCAAAGGACTTGCAAGAAGTCTTTCACAAAATGCGAAACGATGGCCTCACCAACAATGCAGTCAAGATGTTCGACGCATTGTCTAAAGACGGATTGACCCACGAGGCCTTGGAGCTCTTTGCGCAGATTAAGGACAATGGACATATGCCTGACGTCGTTTCGCACACTGCCGTCATTGAGGCCTACGCCAATGCCGGGAAGACGAAGGAGGCTTTGAAGGTGTATTTGCGGATGTTGGCCTCTGGGGTCGCCCCGAACGCCTACACTTACAGTGTGCTGATCAAGGCGCTCGCGGCCGACCCTGGCAATTTTCTTGGGGATGCTAAGAAGTATTTGCTGGATATGATGGGGAAGGGAATGCGGCCAAATGCCGGTACATATACGGCTGTGTTCGAGGGGTTTGCGAGGCAGGAGAAGGCGGAGGAGGGGATGCAGTTACTGGAAGAGATGAAAGGTAAGGGGTTTGTGCCGGACGAGAAGGCAGTGAGGGAGGTTCTTAAGAGCAAAAGAGGACCTGTAGTTAGAACCGTCATCAACATTCTCTTTGGCAAGTAGATCGATTTTGCTCATTTCATTTGTTCTCTGTTTCATCTTCGTTGAAAATTGAAACGTTAAGCATTTGAAGTGAAATTCCAGTTTAATTCGAGCGATATTCTAATTTTGAAGAGCACCTCCATTTAACGATTATAATGTCAAAACAAAATACATACGAGTGGGAGAGAGAGCAGTTCAAACACAGTTCCTATAACTAAGTATAGTTCAATTTGGTTCTTGTAAGACTCGGAGAAGGAGAAGCATCTCCCAATCTCATTGGCATTGCACAGCCCACAAACACAAAACAGTAATAAGCAATGCCTGCCGGCGGGGGCAGCAGCCTCCAACCCACCAATGGCGCTGAAAAACTGACGTTTAAACAAACACAGAACCCACCAATGGTGACGGAAAACTGATGTTTAAGGTGCACGTCTAGAATCCTTGTTTGGTAGGGCAATCCGACGCCCTATGGCCAGACCGCCCACAATTGAAGCAGGAACCTCCAAAGCTTCTGGAACTGCAAATTCAGATACCATTTCAATGTTAACTGATGCGTTGTGAATTCTCATTGTGCTATTTCTGACGAGACAGGATGAGAAACTAAAAAGATAATATACCTGTCTCGGGATGGTGACCTGCTTGATCGTTGGCCTCCAATAAGCCAATCATCATCGATGCTTCTTGGACTCCGAGGTCTGCTGTTGCTAGATCCATAACTTCGGCCACTACTCCTAAATGAATCGTCGGCACCACCATCACTACCCCAACCCCTGGAGCTTCTAAACCCACCTGATGATCCTTGACGATCCCTAGAACCTCCTCCCCGGCCTCCTCCACGGCCTCCTCCTCGGCGATCTCTGCCTGAAAACCTGCCGTAGTAGTCACTCACCGGCCCATCATCTTGCAGGGCTGGCAACTGCCAACACAAAATAGTACATGCACACGACACCAATGTTAGTACCTTTTTCATGCAAAAGCTGTTGTGAGAAAATTACGATAAGCAAAAGTAAACCTTGGATATCTTGGAAATAGTGTTTCCAGGAGGTATTTGCCTAGTCAGCAACTCTTTGGCAATCTCCTCTGGAAGATCAAAGACTGCTCCTTGAATCTGACATTATCACAATCAAGATTCAAAATTTTGTTTTAAATGAAATGAATTGAAGCACTAATCAAAATAAGCATGAGATGTTGAAGATATGAACCCGTTCATCTGCAATTATATGTATTTTTCCAACTTCATCAGCAGCCATAGAATAAACATCTGAAAGAAACCCAGTGACGGATCTAGCAGACAGGAACCCTCTGGCAAAAGATGGATCTCGGATAAGTTGCAATGTCGTCCATCCCTGCATATAATTTTACAGTTCGATTAATATACCGATACCAGAAATGGGCTGAGATTACACATGCCCCAAAAACTGGAAAATAAGATGCACTTCACATTCTACGGTATTTAATATCCAGAAGGTTACTTGAGTGTGATTATTTGATTTCAAAATGAACCATACAGGATATCAAGAGTAAGAAAACAAGTGAACATTTGAAAACATCTTACTGCTCCACCAAATTTCAAGAAAATAAACTATTATACAGAAAATTAAGCGTTTATTGACTTCAATTATTACCGCCTCATGAGTGATAAGGGACTTGGATGATGGAGGTCGAGAAAATCCACTGAGCTGTGCTAGTGCAGCAGCAAGAGCACTTGTTCCCTGTTCATCAATCAATCTCTGTGCTGTTGGTGTGAAAAACTGTACAGATTCAGGATGCACTCCACTAAGAGTAGCAACCACGTGCTGCGCAGATGACTCCAAAACCTCCTCAATAGTTGGTGGACTAGCAAACTCAAACTTGCACCCCACATCACGCTCAAGAGTTTTAATTGTTCTCCTCTGGTTGTTAGTAAACATCAGAACGGCAGTACCTTCTTTCCCTGCGCGTCCAGTACGGCCAGAGCGATGCACAAATGTCTCTGAATCGTTGGGAAGCTCGTAGTGGATAATCTGGAAGGAAAAAAAAATATTGCAGCCAAAGGCTTATCAAGGTGTTGGCAATTGATATGTTAAGAAAACATCTACATCTATTTCTGGCATCAGAGCAGTAATAGTTTCATATACACATATACAAGGATCCATAAAACTATACTAAAAATTTGATTAGGAATCATAAGAAGCTCCCAAACTTACCAAATCAACATTGGGAATATCAAGTCCACGGGATGCAACATCAGTGGCAACGAGCACAGTGAATTTCCCTTGCCGAAAACCATTTAATGTTCTCTCTCTTTGATGCTGTGATATATCTCCATGCAATGCCTCGGAAGCTATGCTACTTGTTAATGACATTGAGACTTCATCCGCATCTCGTTTTGTTTGTGTAAATACAATGGTCTTCCCGCCCTTTGCATACACCTGAAGATATGACATTCTTCAGAGTTGTGTGGAAAATATTTCCTTTCTGAAGTAATTTAGAGCTATGCAGATTCATAATATAATCAGCATCACCATCTTTATCATAAACTACACGACTTTCGAAGGAAAACACCACAACAACATTAAAGATCGTATTAAAAAGAGAGGCAACTCTACTCGATACCTACATATTATACGTATGAGCCAAAACAAGAGTCAGTAATGAGTTCCAATTCTTACCGTTATAAGATCACTAAGAATGGTCTTCTTTGAAGCTGAAGTGGTTGATAAAGCATAAAGTTTGATCCCTTCTGCAAGCTTCTCCTCTTGGTCGCCAACCTTTGGGAAAAAAGAAAGTAGAAAAGGAATTATGTAAGACTCACTTTCCACTCTACAAACATACAAGATGCAAAATTTATTAATTAGTTTTTCCTGTATTACAACTTTGATATCTACCCCATTGCTTTAAACAACTACAACTTCCATCAGCTTTAAGGGTTCAATATCCAGTAAACATATTTTAGGCATCACTCTATGCCACATTCTAATGACAGATATACGAATAATTAAAGTTTTAAACTTAACAGAGGAAAAAAGAAAAGAACAACGACATTTACCAAATCAATTGTCATTGGATTGTCCAAATATTTCCGTGATAGTTTTTTCACCCAACCAGGCATGGTTGCAGAAAAAAGCATGCTCTGCCTCTGAGCTGGAAGCTTTTGCAGAATCACTTCCACATCCTCCTCAAATCCAACAGCAAGCATTGAATCAGCTTCATCAAGTACCAAATATTGAACTTCGCCCAATTTGAGGCTGTTGCCGTTTATCAGGTCAATAATCCGACCAGGAGTTCCAACAACTACATCAACTCCACGGGAGAGAGCACTTTGTTGAGTAATGTAGGAAACTCCCCCATAGACACATACAGTGTTAAGATAAGGTGCAGATTCTTTCATCTCCTTTTCAACTTGCTTTGCCAACTCCCGAGTAGGTGCAAGCACCAAAACTCTTGGAAGATAACCAGTCCGCCTATAAAAACAGAAATTTATCACATATTTTTCAAAAGAACATGCCTTTAATTATAATGTGAATAATAAGCTTCACAAATGGTACCTATGAGAGCCTCTCTGTTCATCATCTTCTGTAAGACGCTTGAGTATTGGGATTCCAAAGGCTAATGTCTTTCCCGTCCCTGTCTTCGCACGCGCAATGATATCTCGACCTTCAAGTGCAGGTACTAGCACAGCTCTCTAAATATTTTCAACAGAGAAAGCTATCGGTAAACCACTACATACACCTACATACGTATATACATACAAAGGGTTTGGGGTTTAGGGTTTAGATTATAAGGGCATCTTTTAAACTGTTGTAATCTGAAGAAAGCTTTCATTTTTATCATACCACGCATAATTTTACGTATAATTAGCATTTAATTCCAAAGAAATAGATAAGAGAAGCAAAACCAGAGAGAGAAATGAAGCACCTGAATTGGGAAAAGGCTCGATATGCCACGTCTCTCAAGGCTATCAACAAGCCGCTGAGGCAAACCCAGCTTGGAAAGAGCGAGCTCATCGTCGTCACTGGCAGCAGAAGCCGGCTCGGTTTCCGACTCGTACTCCGAGTCCAAGTCGAGGGCGTCCTTCGAAAAGTCACCGAGTCCCTTAAACGCCTCTTCACTGAGCACCGAGTTCGGAGTCGCAATTGCCGAACAAACGACACCGGACCCCTGCCTAACCAACCCACTCTTTCCCCTCAAAACACTGTTGAAGTGCGCCCTCTCCGGGAACGCCAGCGAAAGAGTAGCAGTGCTCGTCATTGCCGCCGCCGGCGCAGCTCTTCTGTACAGCTCGCCGCACGGAGTCTGGGAATATACAGAGGAAACTCCGATAATAGAAGTCATTTCTGCAAATTACAGCAGAAATGGTATAACAACTCTCGTCGCTCTGCTTCTTCCTTCTCCTTGCACCCAAGGTGTTTGCTGAAATTTCTCAGAGAAGAAGATAGAGGATAACGAGGGAGGGAGGCTGGGAAGATATTGTTATTAGGTCTGGAGGATTGCGAGCGGAGAGGAAAGCGGCCGCTGTGGGTTTATATAGAGAAGGGACAGTGCGAGGAGTGAGAGTGAGAGTGTGAGGGAGATAAGGCCGCAGTCCAGCCCTTTGGAGAATGTATGGCCTCCCAAACCTCCACCTCGGTTCATATTTTCTCCCAGAAAAGCGAATATCGGGTCGGAATTAAAACTGCGGATCGACCCGAAAACCGTGTTTCCTATTTACCCGGCCGTTATTGCATTTTGCCTTTTTATCCAAGCCGTTAATTCATTATGAGCAATGCTAACAAACTCTTTCAAATTGATACGACTCTCTATTGAATCATATTTTTAACAAATTATTTTATAACGTTAATACAAAAATTAACGTTAAACTATAAGAGCTTATTTGAATATGTTTTTAAAATGACTGAAACCGTTTTTAATGAAAATATTTTTAAAATCAATTTTTAATAAAGATGCAAGTAAATCATGGAAAAGCACTTAAAGTGCTTCCTAGAAGAAACACATAACAGGTGCTTTGCTTTTGAAATCCAAAAATATTATCTCTAAAAACGCTTTCAGTTACTTGAAAAGCACATCCAAAGAGCCATAAGTTGACAAAAATTCATGCATAATTCCACTTTGAGAAAGCTACCTTAACATTTCTCATATGATACAAAACTATGATAATGTAGGACTTGTTTAAAAAGTGTTTTTAAAATAGCTACAAAAGCTTTAAGTAAAAAAAAATTTAACCAATTTTTAATAAAAATACAAATAAAATTTTAAAAAATATTTAAAATGTTTTCTGTAATAAATATATACTAATAAGTAATGTAGAAAGCGCTTCAATTATTTTTGAAACTAAAAGATAATTTCTTAAAAAATGATTTTAATAATTTTAAGGAAACTTCTAAACGAGTCCGCATTGCAGTCAATCTCTAAAATTCATATGTTTAATTGAAAAAATATAATATTTTAAAGTGATAATTGCAAAAATATTCGATAGTAACTGTAAACACAGCTATCATCGAATAAAAGTTAAAAAAAAAAGATTGGGGATTATCAAATTTCATTTCATAAAAATTTCATGGTGGATTCCCATTTTTGTCGATTAATTGTAAAATACAGCGGGACTGGAAGCCGCCATTGTTAGGTTCGATCCAGTACAGCATTTCGTGTGGGAAGCTATTTGCTCGAATTGCTTCTCCTTCCTCTTCTTCCTTTGGTCTATCGGACCAGCCTTTCGCATCTGGTTCGCAGATCCCTCACCGCCCAGTTTCTAAATTCTTCCAACTCTTGAAAGGTAAAAGTTTCGCTTCGAGCTTTCGCTTTCAACTACACCCAATTAGTTTCGGTCAAAACCTTAATTTCCATCCGATTAAATTGAGCTGATTACAATTCTCATTTTTTTAGGAATTTTTTTAATTTTTGGGTTTTTTTTTTTTCAGCGGTTGCAGGCGTTTCAAGCAATTTCAAATAGAGTGTGAGGGTTAGGGTTTACGAATTCCCCTGCCCCTCCCTCACTTCCATGGAATTCTTCAACTTCTAGCAAGCAAAGCTGTTGCCTTAGAGGAAGATTAGACCGGCTGGTGCTGCTCAGGTTTTGATCATTCGATAGCCCTTTGTTTTTTGTGTGTGTAAATGTGTATGTTTTGGTAATTTGAGTTTTTATTGCAATTAATTTGCAAAGGGGCTTGATTGGATTACAAGTTTTTGGCATGGCGGAGTCGACCCCAATTTACCTGAGCATTGTTGCTTTTTTCTGTACTGTTGGAGCCATGGCTTTGGCCATTATGCACATCTACAGGCACCTCATGAATTACACTGAACCGACTTATCAGAGATACATTGTCCGCATCATCTTCATGGTCCCGGTGAGTACTTAATTCGACCCGCTTTGAAATGCTATGTAAATGTATTACTACATGAAGAATTGGGTTTAGTTCTTTGTTTTTATCTTTTAGGATTTGTTCAATGTATTTGAATTTAAAGAAATTATACGAGAATATAGAGAAAATGGTTCTTTGTACGTGGTTTACCTGCTTCATATTATCTGGCCATTTAAATTTCCAATCTGATAGTGTGATTGCATGCCTTCTTTCCTGAATAAGCCTGTTATGGTCTTGCGTATGCTATAGAATGGACAAACTAAGGCCAGAAGAACAAAAAGTTTTGAAATTGAAGATTGTGATAGAATCAGTGGAACTCTTGCATTCTTTGTTACTGTAATCTGTATTGATAGCAATTTCGCTTGTTTGGGTATTGGTTGAGCATCAAGGTATGCATTTCTTCGCTTTTGTTTTGTATGTAACCAATATAAGTTTGTTTTCCTTTGCAGGTATATGCATTGATGTCGTTCTTATCCCTTGTTAATCCTGCTAGTTCAATCTACTTTAATTCCATTAGAGAAGTGTAAGTATGTCTTCATTTATTCAAATGTTTCACTGCATGTATAATTGATAAGAATACTTTGTTTATCTTCTGGCCTTCTTTGCCTTTGTTTCCCATTTTAGATAAGAGCATAGAAAGGGATAAAGTAAAGGAGGAAATTGTTTCCACCATTTTCCCCTTAAATTCCGGGTATAAGGGCAAACCTCTTGTGGAGAGAGAATCCTGTGAACCGAAGGGAAAATGTTCCTCCCATTTGTTTCTCTCTCTCTCACTCTCTCACCTGTTTATTACCCTCTAGGGCTCAAGTGTCAGTTTGTCTGATTATTGCAGGCACTATATTGTTTTATTCTCATGCTATTTTTTTTTTTCCATTCTGTTTCAGCTATGAAGCTTGGGTCATTTATAATTTTTTATCACTGTGCTTGGCATGGGTTGGTGGCCCAGGATCTGTTGTTGTAAGTCTAAGTGGTAGGGTTCTAAAGCCTTCCGTGGTTCTGATGACATGTTGCCTCCCTCCCATACCCCTGGATGGGTGAGTACAATCTACGCTTAATTTACCAAGATGTTATCTGCAAGCCAGGAGTTTGTGTTGTAAAGAATCACAAAATTCTGAATTACACGGGAACATCTTTCTCTATTTCAGTTATCTGGGTACTATTTTCAAAATGTTTGTCGGTTTTCATTTAACTTCTGAATACCTTGTTTAAATTTACATGCATAAAATCAGGCTTCTCTACATAATAGGAAGATTCCGTGCATGACTAAGGAGATTTCTGGACAATATTGAGATTTTGTTATATAAAATATGTCATCGTATTATGCGTATGAGATGATTGTTTGATAAACTCACACATATGAAACTGTTAATGCAGGCGCTTTATACGTAGGTGCAAACAAGGATGCTTGCAGTTTGTGATCCTGAAGCCTGTATTAGCTGTTGTTACACTCATACTTTATGCAAAGGGGAAATATGCAGATGGAAATTTCAGTCCAAGACAGTCATACCTGTATCTCACTATTATCTACACTATCTCATACACAACAGCTCTCTATGCTTTGGCATTGTTTTACTTTGCTTGCAGAGATCTACTCCAGCCTTTCAATCCAGTTCCAAAGTTTATTATAATCAAATCTGTGGTTTTCCTCACTTATTGGCAGGTAAACGTTTTTCTCACTGTATTAGTCACAGTAATCTACTTATTGTTCAGTGTCTTGTGTATTAGCAATTTGCACTTGGTTGTTGATCACATTCTTATGCATGAAGAGCAGAAGATGATTTCTTCTAAAAGCAGTTTTTGAGTATGGATGACATCTATTGCCACATTAATTTAAACAAACTTTATGGGGCCAAACTTCCCTTAGGCTCACCAAATGCTGCTTGAAAATGTGGAACTGTGAAATAGGTGCACAATAGTAGCAGAATATGGATAAAAGTTGGTGCATATAACGTTGGATTATTCAAATGATACTAATTCGTAGCTGTGTATAAACATGCACCAAAGAAATAACTTTGTCGTTTATTCCTATTATTTCCTAGAACAGAGCTATAATTTGATTTGCAGTATTGTATTTTACGTTCTTTGTCTGTTTCCCTTTCCTTTTTTTATTTTTTTTATAGTGAAGTCTTAAGTTTTTAACTTATCCAAAGTTTCTGATTCTTATTGTCTGCCATTTAGGGTGTGTTGGTCTTCCTTGCTGCGAAATCTGGGTTAATAAAGAATGCAGAGAATGCTGCTCGGTACCAAGATTTCATAATATGTGTTGAGATGCTTATTGCAGCTATTGGTCATTTATATGCTTTCCCTTACAAGGAGTATGCTGGTGCAAATATTGGCGGGCCTCGAGGTCTGACTGGAAGCCTCTCACATGCCTTAAAGTTGAATGACTTTTACCATGATACAGTCCACCAGGTGAGCGTTTAAAATTATTTTTTTTTGATATCCTCTTGCATAAGAGTTCTCTTTTAGCTTTGCTCAACCTTTCTGATGAGAATATTGAACTGTGTGCAGTTTGCCCCTACTTACCATGATTATGTACTCTACAACCCTAGTGAGGGTGACGAGGGAAAGAGGAAGTATCGGTCACGCACCTTTGTGCCGACTGGCCCAGAGATGGATACTGTCAGAAGAAACAAGAACATTTTTGGGAACAAGATAGATGACATACAGCTTTCAAGTCTTTCATCTTCTAGCTCAAGCACTCCGGATAGTTCTGGTCCAATACCCAAGTCTGCAAGTTCAGATGCAATGAAGTCTTCCCTTCTTGTTGATACCTCAAATTCTGCATCAGTGCCGTATGACCTGTCACTCATCGACTTAGACTTGAACAGTTACCCCGCGAAGGTTCCTTCAGCAGATGAAGGTGGCACTAGGTGACAACGATAGTCTGTGGTAGGCACATATGAAGAACATTCTTACGATATTCTTACGAGGAAAACAGTTTTAAAATGGCTCTGGGGCCGTCGGGAAAGCTTCATTTGCTTAATAGTGTGGTGAAATTGGTGCTGGGTACACTCCCTTTTTCTCTCTGTGGTTTGATGCACTTTCGTCACTAAGATCATGCTTCCCACTGAGATTGTTTTCAATGTCTTGTTTTGTAGATATGGAAAATCTTATTGTCATACTTGCTAGGTCACAATAGGAAAATCGATTTGGTTTTTTCGCATTTTTCGTTGCACAATGAAAGAGTTCTGCTGTCTGTTGGATGTCTTGGACTTGACATTGAAATATTATACTGAACTGCAACATGGTACATGGTTCATGTTTATTCGTTTTTTACCTTCTTTCCGAGCAAATCGAACTTTATATTCCACCTCTCTTGATGTCTTAGACGAAGAGTATTTCTGTTCAGCGAAAGGTTTGAAAGTGCTTATTCATGTACTTTGATGAGACAACTCCATGACTATCGCGTTTCTTTCGCTGCGGACGAAAGCGACGTGCTTCTGGATGTATTATTTGTAGATGGCTCTTGATTTTGGTTTTTGCTGGATTGGTTTTGAATTTTGTTTAAGTTTGATGAGGTGGAACAGAAATTGTTTTGATGACTTTTAGAAGTTAAAAGTCCTCCCAATGACTCTTGGTGCATCTGATTTGAACTTTGAGGTGGTGTGATTGACAAGGGAGTTGCAAAAGAAGACCCCTCTAAATTGCATGATCTACTGGTAAGTGCCAAACTTGTCAAGGTAGATAATGCAAAATGTTTTGAGTTTGTTGAGACTAATTGGTACTTGGGCAGTTAATCTCGTCTCTAATTGGTATTTAGGCAGTTAAACTATGATCTAATTGGTATTTGGGGTGTTTTCTCGTCTCACGCAAGTCACCTAAGCACCCTGGCTTATCTGTATTACTTTGTTGCTGCTGCTTTAAGTCAAAACAACTCAAGGATTTCCAAAATATTGAAGTAAACAATAGAATCTGATCAAAGTCTAATTGGTGACTCGATTTGTATATATTTTTTTAATTGGGGGAATGGAAATCGAACATGAGACCTCAGATGTAAATGCGAATGTCTTTAATTACTTGAACTACAAACATCTTGCGTTGAAAATTAGTAACTGTGGGGTTTTGTAGATGGCCGTTTGTTTTTCATTTTACATGCAGCAAGTTTTGGATCAAAGATATACCACTTCCTTAACCTTCTTTTTACATCTTTGCATTATTTTAAACTATTTTAATCTACTAAGTGAAATATTCAAACTCGAGTGTACGAGTATGCATATTATTATGACCGACCTAAATTAACCGTTGTTACCTTACTTTATTCCATTTGAGCTGAGAACTCGTAGGGCAGTGAATTACTTAGACACTCAATTAATTAAACCCAAGTAGAATCCCACCAAACATAAACTACAACTCTAGGATCGATCCCAGATTAACCTAAAAAGTTCAACTATGTTCATGGATGACAAAGTCCAAGAAGAAAAGGCAAGGGAAAAAGAAAGACACAAAAGGCATGTGACCGTCCGTCTAAAACGACCACTATCCACGTGTTAAAGCAAGATTACTATATAACACGAGAGAGAGAGAGGAGGGGACAGTAATTTGAGAGAGACAAGAGGAAGCAATGGGCCAGTATTTTCGCTGTAGGTAAGTTTCTCTCCTGGCATCGGTAAGCGTTCATGCGGCGGCGCAGTCGTGGCTTGCCTATTGCCTTCCTGAGCAAACGGCAAACCCAACTTATGATTACTTAATCCACCCAAGGTTCGTCGAATTTATACAATCTTAAGAGTCTCCCAAACCTTTATATTTCTCTTTAAACCGCACAAGTACTCTTCAACTTCAACCTCCAGATTTCATACCCCCAAAGGAAAAGACAACAAGGCTCTCTCTCTCTCTCTCTCTCTCTCTCTCTCTCTCTCTGCGTCTCTGTTGTTTCTCTCCGGCTGAGTTCTCCATGGTCGGCCTGTGGGGACAGAGCTTTCACCACGTGGGAACCGACCCATCAATCAGCAGAGGCACCTCATTGGCTAGGAGTACTAGCAGTGGGTCCTACTGTAACAGCTACATGGAGCAGGGAAGCAGCAACTACACGTTGATGGAGAAGAGGCAGCTTTTTCTCAGAAGCTACAAGTTCAGCAGGAAGAAGAGCCTGACGGAGAGGATAAAAGGGTCTTTTTGCAAAGTCAAGAGGATGATATGCCTGCGGCTGAGGTCGGCGAGGAAGCTTCGGAAGTTGGTTTGTTTCCGGCTCAGATATGGCGTTTCTTACCGGAGAAGAAGACTCTGCCGTCTGCTGAATAATTACCGCCGTGCCCGCAAATGCGATAACTCCTACTGCTTCTGGTAGGGAGTACTTGAAAGTAGAAACTTATGTCAATTTCTAATTCTTCTTTCTCTTTGTTTTCGGGTTTCTTATACTTATTTTTTAGTCATCTGCACTCCAAATCGAATATTTACAATTCTTTTCTTTTCTGCACCGGCGGGTCGGAGTGAACGCATGAGGCTAAAAGAGGAGTGCTAAAATTACTAGTCTTACAATTTCGTTTGTTTATATGTAATTTCAAAGAAAAAAAGTGGTGCTTGAACTTGTTTCCAAGAGTTAAAAAAGAAAAAAAGAAAAAAAAAGAGTTATATACATGATGAATTCCTGTTCGATTTATTTTGTGATACTAGTTGTTAATTTTAATTAGAGCAATTTCACTTCTAAAGACTTTGCACTAGCACCTAGCCCATTCATTTACTAAAGTGAACAGTAATATACCTCAATGAACAGTAATAGGCCAAAGCGTCTCCACTTCTAAAACCAAATAGCCTAGTCAATTTTATTAAAATATTATTAATTTTTATTATAAAATAATAATTTAATTTTTAACAAATGCATCTACGCTCCCTTCCCCTGTCTCTGCCTCAGAAGCTCCCCCACCGCTCCCCTCCAATGTGCAGAAGAAAGAAACCCATTAACAAGATGAAGGGATATGGGAAGAACACAATGGAAGGGATCTCTCTCTCTCTCTCTGAGCTTTAAGCACAGGAAGGGATTTTCAATCTGGTGTTGGAGAAGGCGTTGAAGGCCCCCAAACCCCCATCCTTGCCGCCCTTTGCTCCGCCTGCAAATTGGCCTTCTTCAACCTCAGCCTCGAGGAGCTCTGCACCAAGATCTCTTTGCAACGCGTTGATCGTGCGAGAGGTTGATGGCCCGGCTAACGTCAGATGGCCTGGCATGTGGGTCTATCAATTTTAGGTTGGTCTCTTGCCTGGCTTGGGCTGGGTGCCGAGTTGGTTTTTTGGCTGGGTGCTGGCCTATCAGTTCTCCCAGTGGAACTGCTATTAGGGTTTTTGCTCTCTACTCTAAGGGTGGGGTAGGGGAGATTTAGGAAAATGGTGAGTTTTAGTATTTTTGGGTGATATATATTTATGTCTAAAAACTTATCCACGGTGGTTAAACTGTATTTTTATATCATTGATATTGTTGATATTAGAGTTGTCGATTATCGATTGGTATGATTGTCAATATATTAGCGCACTGTAAAAGAATTGAGTGTCTATTGTTATGAGAATTCCGAAATATAATGTGCATGATGAGATTGAGAATCTCAAAGTAGAATGGAATGGAGGCCACCATCCAGCTTAGGAGTTATTTTTCGGTGTGACTAGAACATGAAATAGTACATCACATGTCATTATACCAATGGTGGAATATGTGTGTTAAAATGTTAATAACTTAAAAAATACAAGTTTTCACCACTTATATAAAAACACGTGGTGTATGTTCCCGTCACAATAAAAAATTTATCCCGGCTTAGGGGTTGGTTTCTAGGTTATGCAAAGTTTGAGGTCGATTTTGGAAGAGTCAAATGGAAGAAACCGATGTGCAAATCTATCAAGTTCAAAGTTCGACAACTTTGAGTCTCAAGGGAGTTGCAAACCCAAAAAGAAAAAGTCAAGCAATTCAAAGATCCAGGTTTGAATGAAAGAGATGAAGCAAAAAGTCAATATTGTGGAACTGTGACTTTCAAATCGGATCCCCTCCACAGCAATATAATATGAGTCTGCTGAGCAGACCATCAAATCCGTTGAAATTTGATCCAACAGCTACAATTATTATAACTTTTAAAGGGTCCTCCTGTTTGTAGCCGTTAGATCAAATTTCAACGGACCGGATGGCTTGCTCAGCAGGCTCAACATATATTGCTCCAGACTAGATCCAGTTCCCACTTTGCATGTTGTTACAGTAGAAATTGATCGCAAGACTCATATTGCTTTTACTTCTCTTCCTTTTTCTTTTTTTTTAATCTCTCTCTCCCTTAGTGGTTCACTTTGTTGGCAGGGTTTTCTCTAGTGCAGATAAAGCTTGCGCTATAGTTACGGGTTGTGAGTAGCTGGTCGATCTGCTGCTTATATTTCGCATTGGCAAACTTGTGTTAAGTGGCATTAAAATACAGTTTTGATTATGAGGCCTTGGTATTTCCGTCCATCACTAGAAGTTGTAGGTAAGATATTGAGAGAAAACAAAAGAGTCAACCAAACTACATGCCACTGATTTAAGTGTTCTATAATTAAGCTAGACTGCCCCTCTTATTAAATATCATCCCATCTGATTTAACTATTTTCTCAATATGCATACGTGGGATAGGATAGTGCGTCTCTCCTTTGCACCCACGTTTAAATCTTGTTTTGTAAATCAGAGCAATTTAGAGTAGAGTGATGTTAGAAATATTATATTTTATAAATCACAAGATATGACAGTTGATTGCTGAGTTCATTCATTAAAAATAAAATTCAACCATCAATCGCGACAGCATGTAATTTACAAAATATAAATTAAATTTGTTTACTTAATATGTAATATTTTAGTCCATTATAAATTACTACAAAAAGAAAGTGGCATGGTGGAGAAAGCAGTAAGCTCTGCCCATTTATATAAATATATCACATGCCTAATGGCTTTCATTGGTCAAAAGATAGGTGGAAATTTATGAGTATAAAAATGAAGGGGCAAGATTTATCAATATTTAGGTATATTCTGCAGTATCGTGACAGAAGTATAAAAGGTTTTTCTTTACCAATGTGCTCATATTTCATCTCACATGCTAACAGAGACAGATCAGAGGAGAGAAACGTGGATAAGATAGTTTTCACATAAGATGAGGATTCGCTTAAAATCAAAAGTAAATTATACTAATGGTTCCTCAACTTTGATTAAATTGGAGTAATGTTCCCTCAATTAAAAATCCATTACTATTGGTCCATTAACTTATCAAAATGTGTAGCTATAGTCATTTTCATCAATTTTGTCAAAATTTTGTCAAAATAAGCTATGTTGGAATGACCATTTATACAATTAGGGTCTCTCAACTCATCAAAGTGTATAATTATAGTTCTTTTCGTCAACTATGTCAATTTTTTTGTCAAAACGAGTTATATTGGAATGATCATTGCTACAATTGGGTTAAAGTTAAGAGACAATTTCTTCAGTTGAATTAAAGTTGAGGGACCAATGGTAATAGATTTTTAGTTGATGGACTATTGCTTCAATTGAGTTAAAGTTAAGAGACCATAGTTACAATTTACTCTAAAATCAAAGTGCTGAAATTGGGGGCGACCAAAATACAACATAACATAATACGACCGTATAAAAGTTGTTGGATTAATCACATAGTCAAACTACCTTACCCAAGTTTTCATGAACAACTCATCATCAAGATGTATGTGTTCAGTTGACATTTCACAAAGATTGGGCAAGGAACGGATACATGGCTGTACAGACAGATACAGCAACAGAGATGTTTAATGTAATTTAAAATTAAATTAACAATATTTGATTAATTATTTCATACATTTGTCTAATATTTACGGGAAAAAAAGTGAATCACGTTTTGTTGCACGTGTTTGCTGATCGAGAAGAAATGGTTCCTTGAGAAATGGGGGATGAAATGGCAATCGCTGGATAAGAAACATGTACGATATATTATACTAATGTTTGGGCTTCATAAGTCAACCAGATTCAAAGAAGGGGCTTTTAAATCCAAAAACATAAATGATTTTTAAGAGCGAGTTTAGTTATTTAATTACATTTTTTTATTTTTTTATACTTATTTTATATTTTTTAATATTAAAAATCAATTAAAATCTTCTAGTATTATGCATTTTTCAACTCCAAAAAATCTAATTAATATCTTATAACAAAAAAAAAACTAATATACTAACATAAATTATCTACAAAACGTTCTACCTTAACTCAAGTAACAAATATATGAATGTATATTATATCTGTAAGCAAGATATGAAACCTAACTAAAAGGTAGGAAAAAAAACATAATATACCTACAAGAAAGACACATTAATCTGTGATGCGTTAATTATAAAAAAGAATCTGTCATATAGATACATAAAAATAATTAACATGTGATATAGGTTGTCACATCTCAGCCTGGGCTCAACTCCGTCATAACACAATATTATCCGCTTTGGGCCCCTACCACACACACATGATTTTATTTTTGGGAACTCACACGAGAACTTTCCAGTGGGTCACCCATCATGGAATTGCTCTCGTGCGAACTCGCTTAACTTTGAAGTTCTGATGAACTCCGAAGCCAGTGAGTCCCCAAAAGGCCTCGTGCTATATGGAGGTGGGCATGTACATATAAGGCACACCACCTCCTCTCTGTTGATCGATGTGAGATGTTACAATCCACCCCCTTTGGGGCCCGACGTTCTCGTCGGCACACTCGCACCACACAATAGAGTGGTTCTGATACTATCCTGAAACATCCCAGACCGACTCTGCCGTAGCACGATATTGTCCGCTTTGGGCCTCTACCACACCCTCACGGTTTTGTTTTTAGGAACTCACACGAGAACTTCCCAATGGGTCACCCATCATGGGATTGCTTTTGCACAAACTCGCTTAACTTTAAAGTTTCGATGAACTCCAAAGCCAACGAGTCCCCAAAAAGACCTCGTGCTATATATAGGTGGGCATGTACATATAAGACACATCGCCCCCGTCGACGTAGAATGTTACATAGGTTGATTATAAAAATTAAAAATAAAATCTATAAATGGGGTTTAAAGCAGGAGGAATAACACGAAATAACAAAAAAATTAAAAATAAAAGAAATAATCAAAGAGATAATTAGGAAAAAAATTAATTTTTATAATAAATCTTATCATTGAATAGATTATTATTGATAATAAAATAATTAAATTTAAGGAATTTGACTTATTTTAATTAATTGGACTATTCCTACTATTAGCTAAAAAAATTGAACTTATATCAAGTTTTCCCTTTAAGGAACTGGCTGCATGGCAACGGTAACATGGAATTTTATTGGATATCTGAAGTACTTAGTATTCAAGTATTTTAACGGTTAAACTTTTATTCAAAAATATAAAAACTAAATTTAACGATTAAAACACATTACTCAGGATTACCCAAAATTTATTTACACATATACATGCTAAAATAAATAAATAAAATGAGATCGTGTTGAAAACTTTGTTTATAATTACTCTAGATTAGATCTAACCAAACTGCAATGGTAAGAGGAAAACTTTGTTTATAACATTTGCCATGGAGCAGATTTTGTAGTAATCATAGGGGTGGGCTATAATATTCTGTTTTTCATATATTATGTGCGAATGACTGACTAGACTTTCTTGGTGCTTTGAAATATCCGATATTCTGAGTGTTTTAACCGTTTAATCTTTATTTTAAAATTGGCACTATGTTTTTTGTTTTTCAAAAACACACACCCAGCGTTACAACAGTCACCATAGTTAAAGGTTTGGTTCCGCCCTTGAGATAATTGAAGAGATTAATATAGGCTATCAACCTAAAAACTAGAACATGATAGAAATTAGAAAGCTTTCACTTTTGGGTGAATAATTTTTGGTTTTGACAGTTATATCATGGTAACAGAGAGACCATAAAGCCACTCAGGAATTGGTATCGTATTAGGAGAGAGACGAGAGACCAAGTGCCTAATTGTTTGCACAACTAAAATTCGAGTAAAGGAGTGTTTGATTGGTTTCAAGCATCATGTGATTAGATGCTGTGGCAGAACTTGTCACTTGTCTTTGTGTTTTCTTAGAGCACTTCCACCCGTTTTGTCTATGCAAGATCAGGCCAATGGCTGTCACTAATTACTCTACAAGATAATTGTCTTTGTGTAACTTTAGTCGTTTTATCATTGCCATGGAGATTACTATTCACAAATATATATTAGTTATGCTTTGTTGGTTTTATCCTTCACATGTCATTATCGCCTTAGATTTCTGTTGAAATTTTTAACCACTCTTGTCGTGACAAGTATCACTATCCATTAATAATATTTGCTAAGATTTTTTATAAGATTCTCGACCAGTTACGCAGTGCCACATATCCTTAATCGATCTTTTAATTTCCTCATATTTCTTCATAAAAACCATTTAACCCACCACATCTACTCACACCACCTGAATCCTGACTACTCATCTCCATTCATATATTTTTTAAAGAAGATAGTTCTTTGAACAATGTCTAACACGAGGAGATTGCTAGAGAGCCAAGAGCGAGAAATTGGATTCGCCTGAGAACCGAGGGAGAGGTCGTGGAGAAGTGTTCGGAGGATGGTGATAGTCCTTGCTGTGCATCCTTCCCTGAAACTATCTTGTGACAATTTCAGATCATAAAATTCTTAGGATCCTTCCATTAAATTATGTCAAATTTGAGCCAAGGAATTTATAGCCCAACCAAATTTTGGGCTGTCTAAATTTACACCGTACAACTGAACCAGCCTCTCTCCTGATCAGTAGGCACAAAATGGAATAGGGTCCTCCAAGTCAGCCCAAAATAAAGTGAACAAAAATACAAAATAATCTTCTTACAATTCGTTTGATTGACTTTTAAATGATTGAAAGCGTTTTTGGTGAAATTGATTTTAAAAGAAGCACCATATATGTGTTTTTTGCAAAAAGCACTTTATGAGCTACTTGGATTTTTTTATTAAGATTTAGTTTTAAAACATTTTTATCAAAAGTGTTTTCAGTAATTTTAAAAGCATTTCTAAACAAGTCTTTAATTGAACAAAAGCTGCCAATTCCCAACCACTTATTTTCTTCAATTTTGGACTGATTAGACCAACAGATCACAACCTTGACTAGATTATGGACTCATTAGTGTAAGATAATTAAACAAAACATCTAAATCAGCTTTTAGTTAAATATCACAACTGCAAACCTCACTTTCTTTAGCAAATGATTGGTTTTGATTTGCAACCCTAACATGGACATCAATCATTTGCACATGCCACTAATATTCCCAATTCTTCTGTTGCATTAATAAACTCCAGGGAGCAAGAGAGAGCTGCACTGAGGCGGTTATGTATTTGGTGGTAGCCATGTGTTTAAATGCAGAGTATACTGAGCTATAATATGAATGGCATCCAATGTGTCATAGGGAATCTCAATGTTGCAATGTATTCAACCTCAACCTCTTTCGATTATTATTTGTTGAGTAACCGACCAGTGCAGACTTACAACTAAGTTTGGTTCAACGTTAATATTATCTTCAACTTAATCGTAGAGTTCAAATATTTAGGGTGAGACTATACACATTGATCCCATCAAGGTGGAGGTTCATGATTTATAACAATCTACACAAATCAATGCGGACTCGCAAATAAGTTTGATTGAGTACTAATATAGACCCCAATTTAACCTCAGATCTAATACCAAGTGCGTAACTGCGCCTATTGAAACATTGTTAACGAGGTTCATGATTTCCATCGAGCTACAAAAATTAGTTTGACTCGCTACTGAATTTAATTCAACACCGGTATTATCTATAACTTAATTGTCCAAGTTAAATATTATTGTGAAATTACACGGTACACCCAATGAACCAATCAAAGTGTAAATCCATGATTTGTATCGAGCCCCACAACCCCAACAACCACTATATGTTAAAAAAAAAAAAAAAAAAAAAACATTAAAACAAGATTCGGTATCCCCATTTAGCCCCCACTAGCTCTTCCCCTTTTATATAAGGCACAAGAGTACTAGAAGTCCTAGAATAATCTCACCCTTTAATACACATACATCGCTCTATCTTCTTTGTCCCTCTCAGTGCTGATGGGTTTCCAAGACATTGTTGGGGGAAGGCTGGGATGCAACTATCAGAAGCTAACCAAGAGCAATGAGAAGGTGAGAAGGCCAGGAAGGCAACAGTGGGTGAAGAAAATGAATGGCAGGCTAAAGGGTTTTCGGTTATCGCGCTCTCGGAAGCTTACTCTGAAGATTTTTTCTGTGGTTGTATGGACAAGCAGGCTTGCAAGGATATGCAGTGACACTGTGAACAGAATGAAGGTTGATGGAGCTTATCCAACTATTATCTTCTCCACTCAATGGGGGTTTCCAGTTCTATCTCATCCTTCTGCTAGGGGCTGCAGCATCAGATATTGCAGCGCTAATATTGCATCAATTAGGAACTGTATCAAATAGCATGATGTCTTCATTGATGTTATTTTATATCTCTATCTCAATTTATAATTTTTTCTTATTTATTTCTCACAGAATTAAACTTTTACCCTCCAATTAAGTAGACAAAATTTGCAGTAGGTGAATTGAGCATTGTGCACAATTGTCCTACAAATCCTCCGTGGACGAATTTTTGCGTAATCTTTTGGTGCCTCGAATTGAGTTGGACTGGACAACTCACTATATTAATTTAGATAAGTTAAAGGAAGAAACAAATAAATTTTGTCCAACTTAAAGGTAGAAGATGAATTACTTATGAAGAAAACTAATCGTTTTTAATCTCCACAAAACGGTAAGTTCAGAAGAATACGTTTCTTTCATGTTTGTTTTTCCACTTCCAACTTTATGTTACACATATGAAGAATAGGTATCAGGGAATTTCCGGGTAATTTTGTTTATAATCAGTAAAATGTTACAATATTCCCAATATATAAATAACATTTATGCTAATGAGATTATGAACATATTTCATAAGAATTACACAAGTGAAAATAGATAAAAAGCACCAATATAACAATTACATGTAAAGGCAAAGGTGGACTTTGAATATGACAGGAACAGACTATATACACTATATATGTCAAAAGAAGATGACACATGCATGCAACCTAATTGGCCCCTTTAATTATGTGATCTCTTTCTTGTAGTCATTACGATTTTTGGTGGCACTTATGGAGATAGCACACGAGAGAGATGAACTTCCATGCACATATACGATGCCACAACGGTGGTTTTCTAAACTAATTATGCATTGTTCTGTAAAAAAGTTAAAAAACAGAACAACACGTAATTAATTTCAGATACGACGTATACAGCTTCCCAAGCATATGTAAGTTTCTCTCCTAGTTCTGATGCACAAGACTACAATCAGCACTGGAATTTGGAGGGAGTCCAGTCCACCAAAGCTACCTGCTTTTAGGTGCAAAGCCAGGGATGAACAGAAAATTAGACTCTTTGAGGCTGAAATTTGGGATGAGAAAGTGCCTTGCCACGTCCAACTTTGATCCCATCTTATTCTGCCCCTTCTTCACCAGCCGCCATAGTCGCGGCGGCGTAAGGCTTTCCTCACACACCTCCGGCTCCTCCTTAATAGTTGCTAGCTTGCTCTTGAGTATTTCCTCAATGTCCTTCCAGGAGTCTGTCCGGAAATATTTCCGACTCGTGCACGGCACTGCCCGCCACATTTTTCGATATGCCCTCCTCATTTTAGGTAAGAGTTCATCACCTATAACCCTCCGTTTGGACGAGGAAAGTAAACTTGGACCATAAACAATGCTCTTCTCCTCGCCTATATATAAAGAGAGAGACAGATGTAGGGTGTGAGAAGAGGGAGGGAGGGTTTAAGAAAGTGGGTTAGGGTTGTAGTATTAGTTGGAAAGCTAGGAAATGGAAAGGGGAGGGAGCAAAAGGCATAACCTTCCCTCCCTTTACAGCGATGATTCAATCATACTGATCAGCTTTTGTTTGATAATCTTTTTAAACCTGCCAAGCTTTTATTCTATTTGAATCATCATGAAATATGTTTTCTACTTTCGAAGTTTATACATATCTTGGCAAAAGGATCGATGCATGGGGTCTCGACATGTCTGCTACGTACAACTTCCATGGTTTCCTGGAATTATCAAATTGTTAACTGATGTTGCCCCTTGCGAATAATAATGATAAGAGTATAGACTCTTATATCTGTATTAGCCTGATTTATCATGCTAGTATGCTCGTTCCCTTGCATCAGAGATCGAATTATATCTCAAAATGCTAGTTGATTATGATAGTATGCCCATTACCTTTGAAATATATACACAGTGCGGGAAAATTAATTAGTAGTTCATAATAAAATTGCTTTATTAATTCAAGGATGTGCTAATCTCGATTAATATTGTTTTAGAAAATTGAGAAGCCCTTTGCCATGATTTCATTGACCATGATTTGCAGGTGAGAATGGCTCCGTGTTTTTCCCCATCCCTCCAGTATACACTCTTTTTTTCCCTGATATTCCTCTTCCAGTTTTTATTTTATATCAGCTTTATTCATTGTTTTTCTTATTAATTATAATTTCAAGTCAGACTCCCAAGTCATCTAGTGATTAAAGATCTCCACATCACTTTTAGTACTGATTTGTTACTGGTGTGCTTTTATAAAAAGTCGGTATAAAAAAAATGAGCTCAAAAAAGTGTTTGATAAATACTTAAAAATAATTTATTTTCACAGTTTTTGGTGAAAAAAAAAGCTTAAAACGTGAAGCAGCAGAAATGAGTTTATTCTCACACTACAACAAAACAATTTTTTTAAAGCACAACAATACCAAATCAGCCCTTAATCAGAACTCTTAGATGTTATAAAATCTAAAAATTTAAATAAAGTGTAAAAATATTAGTCATGGACCCATGGTTTATCCTTTGATTGCATAATTTCCTATAAAATACACCGCGTTAAGGACACACGATTTCAAGCATTCATCTAATTTTGTCCAACTGTCATGCCTCAAGGCTGACCAAACCCTTACAATGTGTGTTAAAAGTCTTTTATAGTCTTTCACTAAAAAAAGGAAAATGATAAAGAGACTCTCTTAAAGTGAAATTCTTTATAAAAAAAATTTTATCTTATAATTTTACGTTAATTTTTATGTCAATATTATAAAATATTGTGCCAAAAACATGAAGCGGTAGAAAATTCATAGAGCCTTCTTCTTTGAAAGTCTCTTTAGCATTTCTTCTAAAAAAACATGGAGAGGATCCAAATCTAGCTCACTAGAGGCTAGCCAATTTAAAGCTAGTTTGACAAGTGTTTTTAAATAACTAAAAATATTTTTAAATAATTGAAAGCGGTTACCAAGAAATTTGGCAATCCCCATACGTGTTTGGGACATTAATCAATATAAAAGTTAAAAACTAATCACATTAAAAAATCTATCATGACGTTTCACGCAATTGACTGTCACCATTATTTCATATTTTATAAAATAATAATAGACTTAAAAGTGTGTATATTCCTTGTCATTCAGCACTACGATCTGGTAATATTCCTTTCTTTTTTTTCTGGTTACATGGAAGAAGAAAAGCAAAAAAACACTAAGAAACAACTAATCTAGCTGTAGTAACTCCAGAGCAGTCATTTGAAAGAGTTTGAAATAAGCAAGAAGGAGGCTCCACAAGCTCTTGAATCTCCATCTCGCTATTTAAACCCAATTTGGCTAGCCTGTCTGCTGCAAAATTATGCTCTCTATGAAACTCCATCTTGCTATTTAAACCCAATTTGGCAAACCTAATCTAGGTGATATTCCTCTTCACTCGGAAGTGAGAGGTCTTATGTTCGAATCTAGTGGATGGCGAATTCGATACCGAATTTGACACACCCCGACCCAAAGTCAGGGCGTGCTGGCTGCCACGCGAGAGTGACATAGCCAAGTACACAGTGTGGAAACAATAGTAATAAAAAGAAATATAAGTACAAGTATGGCATTTAGGTGAAGATACACATACTCATAGCATAAGTAGCCTAGTGCAGTCCAGCAGGACGAATACTAATTATATAATACCAAAGGTAGTCCTACATTGGTGATAATCTGTCAAAACTGCCATCAGATCCTTGTTAGCCACCAGTTGTCACTTCTGTCTAAAACCTGGAGGGGCACAAAACAAAAAGTATGAGTGGGAAAAAACAAAGTTTTTCAAAACCATTTCAATATCAAAAATAATAACCCCTCATTGGAAAACCTGTATACTCTCCTAGAAAATATTACGCATAACCATAACTCAAATCATACTAAAAACAATGGTAAATCCACAAGTACGCCATTTCAAATATCTAGTCATGAAATATATGCAATCAGGTGAGATAAATCAGTAAAAATTATACGTCAGCCAGAATCACCTAACGTGACCTATATGGCTGAGTCTATAGCTCATCTACCAATTCCTGCACACGAGTTGGAACCACCTATAGTGGTTTGCACGACAGGCTAGGTGTAAATAAATATGCTCAAGTGCTACGATCACGTGAAGGCTGTGCAAAGTATCGCAAGTCACCTACGAGTCGGAACTACCTAAAGTGGTCTGTACGACAGGTTGGCATCTGCCTTGGATCCAAGGTGAGCGTGTGGTGCGGGAGGTGAACGATCACATGAAGGCTAGGCCTTATCCTCTGGCAAAGCACTAACAACGGGGGTGTAGGATAATGAGCTATAATTACATCTCATCACAATCATATACATCACCATCACTACTATCAACATAAACTCACCTGATGCTTACCTGAACGTCCGCCGTGCCAAGTATTAATATACATAACTATATTAACGCATGATCAAACATAAAGAGCATTTGACATGGCATTTTAAAATATAAAACTATTTAATCATTTTTCTGGAAAAAATACCAAGTATAGAAGTATATACTAAAAACAAAAGCCCACTCACTGATAAGTTATAGGGTCGTAACCCTCGAGTCCTGCCTGACTGCACTCGTCATCGGGAAACGTCTCGCCAATATGAGAAACCAATGTTTTAACGTGATTTTTAAACACATAATCCAAACTAGATAATAACTTCTCATACATTACTCAATTGAGGTGTTTGAATATACCAACGTGGTCTACTCAACCCCACAAACATCCCTATATTTTTAGAAAACAAATTCGACCACCTACGCGCCGACCAAGGCACGGCCACACTCGCAGACACATGCCTGGCACACTGACGGATTCCCTAACGGCGTTAGGGAATATTCTGTTAAATAACTAGAATATACCGTTAAATCTAACTGACACCGTTAGAATATTCCGTCAACTTTGACGAAATATTCGCCTCTTTCAACCTTGGCTCACCGGAGTCTGGCGCCGGCCACCGTTTGTTACGCCAGAAATTAGGAAAACTTCTAAACTTAATATCTTTCTCATTTTTTGTCCAAACTTCATAAAACTTGAACCAAAATGAAGCTTAAAACGAGGATAACAAATTCATACCACTTTTAGGACCCAAAACCGTCGGAAACTTACAAGAAAATCTTTGGAAAAACCTGCCACCTTTGCAACTCACGAACTCGAGTTTTTCCTACGTCCAAAACCCTCCAAAATTAGCCCAACGTACTAGAAAAGCCAAAATGCAACCTTTCCAAACCTTAAAACTACCTGAATCCAACGCGATCACGTCGAAGTCACTGTGCACCTCGTCGGAGCTTCTTAGTTCTTGGGTTTTCGAAACCAAAACACCCAACAATAGGTATCCCTAAATTCTAGAGCTTGAGAGGAGTAAGAATCTGAGGTCCTTAAGTTCGATCCGTGCAAGTTTCAGTGAGTTCAAAGGGTGATGAGGTGCTGTATGGAAGAGAAGGTTCGAGAAGAGAGACAGAAAATGAAAAAGGATGGTGCACGTGTGTGTGAGTGCCAAGGGACGGGATCGGTTGCAAACATAAAGGTCAAAGGCCATAATTGGGCTACCAATTAAAACCTAACAACCTTATCAACATTCTATTGGGTCCAAAGAATTTGGAATAAAAAATATTGGTGCATTTCTCTAGCCCAAACATTTATTCACAACCCAACGCTCAAGGGTAAAACTGTCATTTCCACGCTATCGATAAAATATTTCGGGACGGGCTGTCACAGAATTAGGTTGTCCATTGTGTGGTTTAGCCGAACTTTCCTTCCCCTTAATGTAAAAATATCGATGTACTAAAAAAGTGTGTATATTCCTTCAGATATCTCTTGCCTCCATATCAAAACTTTTGGTAAAGCTAATTGATTCAATCATAGCAGGAGAAATGGTCACATAATAAAATCACAATTCACACCTATAAACAGTTCGAACGATTAGTGTATGGAACTAAATAAGCATCGGGCGTGATCAACACCCAATCTTGTTATTTTTATTTAAAACGGTTGGGCATTTATTTTGATAGAAGTGAACAGTGTGCAAGCTTAGGAATTCAAAAGTACTTAACACGTGGTATTCTGGGTGGCAGACACTCTTTCAAATTGTGCGGTTAACCTAGTTGGTTTTTACTTTCTTATGGCATTTCGATAGTTTTGAGAAAATGAAAGCTCAAGTTGCAAATGTAAATTATTATCTTCTGACAACACTCACATAAAAAACTAGAAATTGAGAGGATTAATTTGAGAGTAAAAGACTTGAATCGGAAGAAAGGCCTCATCTCATATTACAAAAATACTTTAAAGCTCCGTAGCCTACATTTTTCAAATTTCTTTTATAATTTGACACCTTTGCAAGTGCATTTATGTTTACAGCTCTGCTACATTGCATGTGGTATCGATTTCTAGTATTATAACTTCATTTCAAAGCTCTTCAGCCACTACCAAGAGCTTGCTTGATTGGCAATCGAACTTGCTCAATTGCTTGTATTTCTCATTTCTATTTAAGTTATTACTTTGTTGTTAAATATTTGATAAGTATTTAACTCCATTTCTTTTCTATCGAATAATTTTTATGTAGTTTGTCATATATTCTATAATATATTTATATGAGAATTGCAAACAGAGTTGAATCAAATGTCCAATCAGTTTATGGTTATCACTTAGCTTACACAAATAAAATATTTGAATTCCTTTAATTAACAAGGGATAGAAAAGAACTTAACATAGATTCTTAACCCGTCTATGACACATTCTCTTGATTAGAAGCTCAATTTTCTTGTGGTGCAAGTTTATAGTCTAACAATAATATCGTTTAATATTTTATCAGTATTAACCAAAGACACGTTTGACAATAAGAAATAACTCATTTACAAAAGTTTGTTGCCTACTCAAGGCCATTTAATTTCTTTCTTATTACACACTAATAAATGCAAGCCACGTTTGAAATGAACACAATACCATATCTCAAAACACACTAGCAGAGAGTACACACTTTGTGTGTGTGAACAATCGCCCATCTCCTCCCACGTTCTCCTCAAGTGCAACCGCTTCAGTTCATTCAAACTATCCAAAAAACATCATGATTTCACTTACCTATATGAAAAAATGATGGCGGGACAATTTCTCTTAATAAGTGCACATTTTTATCTTATGTAAATATTTTGACACAAAATTACTATTTTGCCCTTTTTATGTAAATATTGTGTATCAAAAGTGAGGGCAAAATAGGAAAAAAGTGCAAAAAGTTCAATAGATACAAAATTACTATTTTGCCCTATTTATGTAAATATTGTGTATCAAAAGTAAGGGTAAAATAGAAAAAATAGGGATATGATTGTCATTCTGTCAAAAGGTACAAAATTACCATTTTGCCCTCCTTATGTCAACATTGTGTATTCAAAAGTGAGGGGCAAACTTGGAAGAAAATGGGGCAAAAAGTTGACAAGCTCTCTTCTCTTAAAGCAAGTCCAGCGGGTGTTGTTGCTGGAGGGACAGTGGATAGCACAGTGGGTTGTTGCCCGAGTAAGAAGCTTCAGCGGGAGCTGTGGATGGACCCCGAGCAGGCCCGAGGGACTGGGCCGTGGACTCCTACTCAACCTAGTGCCCGAGGTGGATGTGAGCTGGGCTGACGTCAACGCGATGTTAGCCAGTCTTTTAAATTTTTTTCTGTCTGGCACGTTTAACAAAAAAAGTTAAAAAATAAAAAATGCTACCATTGTGCCACGTGGCACAATCTGGAGTGTTGGAATTCAAATTGGTTTAAATCCAACAATATAGATTAATTAGGTGAATAAAATGTAAAAAATTATAAAAAATCCGAAAAAAAAATTGAAAAATTAAAAAAAAATGATTTTACTTTTCTATATATACATTCTCATTATCTTCTACCTTACACCACAATTTCATATCTTCTCTCAAAGTTTGAATCCAATTTCAAGTTTGAATCCAATCTTATCGGAAATCCATCACCAATAATTGTCTTTGCGGATAATGACACATGGCGCAACGAGAACAATTAAAAATCTTATCCGAAATAAAAAATAAAATTATTTTGAATTATTTTACAAATAAAAAAATACAAATATTTTATTGCTATTAGCTTTTCGGATAATGACACGTGTCGCAACGAGAACGATTAAAAATCTTATCCGAAATTACAAATAAAATTATTATGTATTATTTTATAAATAAAAAATACTAATATTTTATTGTCAATTGCCAGGGCAACTCCAGTGCAAGAGTGGATATGCAAAAGGCAATTGTTAGGAGAATGCACTGTTCATTATGGGCAGTTTACTGTTTACTTTGTGGATTAAATAGTGAATAGCTTGGAGGGAGGGCTCCTACACTGGAGTTGCTCTTAATAATTGTATAGATATAGCAAAACACGTGAAAGGAAAAAGACTAAAATGAGTATAGATGAATACAAAAAAAAAGGTCCAAAATGAGCGTGGAAGACTTTTTCTTTTTCTTTATTAATTCAATTGAAGTTTTAGAATACTTAAGGCTAGTTTGCCTGTGTTTAAAAAAAAAATTTGAGTTTCAGATGAATTTGAAGTACTTTTTGCAAGAAACATTAGTTATGTACTTTTTTTAAGAAATATTTTAAGTGTTTTGTTCAAGATTTACTTGTATTTTTACTAATAATTGGTACTAAAAACATTTTCACCAAAAATATTTTCAGTCATTTTAAAAGCACATCAAAACGAACTCTTAAGAAGATTTAGACTTTTAGCTTAAAACTAAACTAATCAAAGTCATATAAAATACGTAAAACTAGTACGAGAAATTTTTAAATGTACTGTAAACATAATTTGGTACAACAAGGGGGCGTTTGTTTGCCCTCACTAAAGGGTACTGGACTGGACTGGACTAAGGTTTAGTCCAGTCCCATGTTTGTTCCTGATAGGGACTAGGTTTAATGAGACTAAGTCTCACTAGCCTAGACTAAATCAGGGACTAGCTGGTCTTAGTGAGACCCCTCAAAAACCATGGGACTAGCTAAGACTGTCCCATTTCTCCTCCTCGCCTTGCTCCTCGATCACTCACATTCGAAAGTCATTGGACTAGATGCTTTTCACAAACAATTTTCATATAAAATACCAAATTGAAGAATAGATTGGAACAGACAAGGGAGAAAAAGATGGAGAAAAAAAGGGAGAGAATGGGGGGGGGGGGGTAAGGAAGGATTAGAGGGATAAAAAAAAAAGGATAAAAATAAATATTAATAATTATGGATTAAATAATATAATATTAGAGTTTGTTAATTATTCTGTTTGTTAGTCCGACACTGCACCAAACGTTTCACTAAGTTAGTCCAGCTTAGTCTAGTCTAAGCCAGTACAGCTTAGTCCCTGAAGTTAGTCCAATCCGAGACAGTCCGGTGCAACAAACGCACCACAAGTGTTATAATAAAGCACTTGAATACTTGAATTATTTTCCAACCAGTGTATCGGATTCGGTTACCAAAAGTTTCTCCCCGGTATGCCAGCAAATGCCATTAAGGGTGCGTTTGGTACGCGGGACGGGACGGGACGAGGCGTTCCGTCCCGCGTTTGGTACGCCTAAAACGAGTGGAACGAGGCGTTCCACGGGACAAGTTTTGGATGATTTTTGGTTCCACCTCCCCCCCATGGAACGGGGTCGTTCCACGTCTGTGGGACATAAATTTTTAACATTTTAGGACAACAATGCCCCTTGTCTTTTTCAAAATTTACAACATCCGTCCTGTCCTGTTCCGTCCCGTCCCGTCCCGTCCCGTTCCGTCCCGTCTCGTCCCGTCCCGTCCCGTCCCGTCCCGTCCCGTCCCGTCCCGTCCCGTCCCGTCCCGTCTCCGTACCAAACGCACCCTAAACCCACCAGAAAACCACCACGTGTCCTCTTCCTTTAAGATTAATTATGTGGTCAAGATTTCGTATCGCAGACACGTAAAGAGTTTGAAATTTTTTGAATACGCCATTTGCAGTTCTCGTGGGGTGGGACTTGAGAACCGAAAATTTATATCCCAACATAAAGTTAAAATTTTCCTACAACTTTGGCGAAGAAATCTCTAACTTCTGTCCGTTCTTCAAGAAAATCTGAAAATTCTGTTCGAATTCTCATCTGGGTCGTCGCCATTTCCTCTTCTGGTCCAACCCTTTTGGTCGATTGCAAAACTTTGATGAAATTATTGGTACTTTTTGGAGTTTGTTTTTGGTGAAAAGCATCGAAATTGATACACAAAATTGATGTCTTTGGTTGAAAAGGAGATATCAAGCGTTGTTGGAGGCAGTGGCGGTGGTTGTGTGGTGGGCGATGATGGTGACGATGATGACGACGAATGCGGCGGCGGCGGTAGTGGTAGTGGTGGATCCCACGAAAGATGCAGATGCAGTGAGGAGAAGGCAAAGAAGCAGGGAGGGTTTAGTGCTGGTGGGTTGTCGAGAAATTTCGGAAAGGCCAAGCAGGTGGTCCTTCATCCGTTTGGAAGATCCAAAAAGCAGCTTCCCAGAAAAGCCAAGACAAGGGCTTCTGCTTCTGGAGCTTCTTCTTTGGCGTCGTCTTGTGTTTTTTCTTCAGGTAGGATGTTTGGAGGAGGTGGCGGTAACGGCGGTGGTAGTAAAAGTTGTTATTTTTGTTTCACGCAACCCCCAACTCTGGATTCTCCAATCGGGTCTCAGACCAGCGACCCTGAGAACCCAAACTTCACTTTTGGGATGTTGAGAGCTTTTGTGGAGAGCAATGAATTTTATTCCAAAGATTGCAATCCCCACTTAGATATTGATGTTTCCCCATATAAAATGGATTGAATTTGAAGGATATTATTATCAGTTTCTGCACTTTTTTGGTGTTTTTGTTGTGTGGAAATGATGTTCATTGACAATTTTCTCGAAACGAATTGAAGGGGTTGTGGAATTTTGGTGTTGATGACAAGGGTGATTGGATCTTTTGAAATTAAATGCTTTTGATCTTGTTGTCATGATAGTTTACACTCATTTTGGCGGTTTTGATAGTGCACATTGGTTTAAAGAATATATGCTTTAGGACAGCTTCAAGACAGTAGATGGAGAAGTCAAGCTTTGATTTGATTTCAAGAACGTATTCTTCTCATTTATGCTATGATTCTTAAATCTAAGCCCTTCGTACATATGAGAAACAGCATTCATCATGCTCTCTTCCTGAAGCTAATTCTGGGTGCAAGGAGGAGTTGCTGCACGACGGTATCAGGGTGCACATTTGAAGGACGGGGAGTGTATTTTTGATCAACTGTAGGAATGGAAGAGGTTGAAACCTGTGAATTCTTTGAATTTGTAATTTTTCGTTCATACATTGTGTTATGTGGTATTTTTTTCCTGATATTGTGTGTAGATTGTAGAATGTAAAGTTTAAAACTTTGTCAATTCAATGACTGATTCCGGGGGTGCCTCATTGACAGGCGTCTTGGATGAGATATTGCGGTCATGCTAATGAGAATCTACGGTATGCTTTTCTCTGCCTTTATTCTGTTTTCACTGGACTTTGCTCATCTGAGAGGACTTCATGGATTCTGTTTTGGGAATCTCTTTTTTCTGTGGTGTAATGATGAGGTGTTGAGCCAGATGTTTTCGAACTTCAAATTAGACTAGGCAGCTGCCGTTTTGTAGTAGATGATTGTTTGGAAAAGAAACCAGTATAATCTCTGCTTTTGCCTCTTAATTATCTCGTAGATGGATCATGCATTTTATGTTGAAAATCAGGAAAGTACATACACATTTTAACTAATCTGTAGACTTGTACTCAGAGCTCTCGTTTGTTGCCTAGGATTGGATTGGATTTGTTTAACTCATAATTAAAGGTATATATGAAGGTAGAGGAGGTAGATGATTTTTCATTTTGAGGGGATTAGATTTGACGGGATAAGATCCCTTCATGAGTAATCCATTTTCATCATTCAAAGTTGGACAAAACTTCATTATGTCTTCCTTCAACTTCAATAGAGCGAGTTATCTAATTCAATCTTAGGCACCAAACGAGCCCTGAATTTTGGGCACTATCAGAGTTCAAACCCTGGACGTAGCCTACTCCTACCCATAAAGACTTTCACCATATAGGAATTTGATCCATTTTGTTTTTTAGAAACACAAGCTGATGCATTACAAATCTCTCTGGTTTCCAAGAGAGCATGCTGAAATAAGAGAAGCCACACCTTTCACTAAAAATCCTTGCCGTAATAGGGCGTCTTTTGCGATGAAGACCTTCATATGAGGAGTCCGATGTGGATCTGAAATGTAGCCTCGTTTGATGCTTGGTGGCCATTGTTTATGCAAACGTAGACTGACATCGGAGATGTATTTGCTTCTCTGGCAGGAGCAGCGTTTGGATATGAGTTATTTGATGCATCACTAGTTTTTCAGTCCTTTTAAGAGAGGAAGACTAAGTTGTGTTTTCTGGGGTTGGTTTTGATGGATGAGCTATATCGACTTGTTTTATTGGAAGAACAAGAATGTCGAGTGCATACATGCCCAGCATCAAGAAACTACCTCCAATACTCTTTCTGTCGGAGGTGGAAACGACGTCGGCTCTTCAAGATGACCGCTCCCCGATCGCAGTGCGACATATTACAAGTAGGTGCTCATGATCATGTAAACTGTACAGATGGAGGACTGATGATAGACAAATTGCTCTGTTCCAAGGCATGGTAGTTATAAGCTATTGGTTTGATTGCCGGCGGACTATCAACTTGTAGGTTAACGGCAGGGACGATTGCCGGCGGCAAAGGTGGTTGCGGTGATGGTGAAGGGAGCAGGTATATTGGTTTGATTAAACCCTAACAAGGAAATAGTACATCTCAATTCCTTCAATTCCTTTTGTGCAACTTTCAAGCACAGGTTTTCAACACAAATGTTCTCGTGGTCGTCTGATAGTCAAGGAGTATCATTAAGTGAACGTGTGTCTAGTGTTTTAATCTCAAACTTTGATACCAAATTCAAAGGTGAGTGACTATAAATTCTTAATTACCAGGCGACCATGAGAGCGAGTCTTGTGTTTTTAAACTCCTGCACTCCCATCTCAACAACGATAACCTATTCACGTCGCAAAGAACTTGTAGCTCTGGTGGTTGAGCACATTAACAATCACTCGAGGTTTCAATTTCGATTATCCCCTGTATCGCTTGGTGTAAAAACACACCTATCTACATCCAGAGACAATCACCAATCAAGAGGGGAGCAGCACGGTCCGTCATGTTCAAATGTTAGTCATCAATAAAAGCTGAAGTGCCAAAAAGGGTAAATAAATAAAAAAGAGAAAATGGGGTCCACACCTTTTTTTTCCTTTTTTAGGTCGGTGAAAAAGTTCCGCACTCAAAAATATCCAAAGATGGGCCTGAAATGTGATCAAAGTCCGACCCGATTCTGTGCCCGACCCATTTACCATTTCACGGAATCTTGCAGAAACAGCTCCAAACTTGATTTTACTGCATCTGGATTCTGGCAGATGATGCCAAAGGATAAGGAAGACGGCAAAAGCAGACGGGCCCCACACGATTATGGGCCAAATCTATTGGTTGCCTGCCCCGCTTACCAGGGGATTTGACCCTCGAGCAGAGGGGCGGGCCAACACCCAAAGAGAGACTCACAAGTCACTTGCACGTGCTGGGACGCTGCGCCTGTCCGTCATATCCTGAAAAAGTTAGCGGGGCCGTGTTATTATAAGCTCGTTTGAAAGTATTTTTAAAATGATGAAACGTTTTTTGTGAGAATATTTTGAAACTAATTATTGATAAAAGTGCAAGTGAATCATGAAAAATACTTGAACTGCTTCTAGTAAGAAGTACATGACTGGTATTTTTTTTACAGAAAACACTTTGAGTGCTTTTGAAATTAAAAATATTTTCTCTAAAAATACTTTTAGTAATTTTTAAAACACTTTTAAACAAGTCTTATATCATTAGGTCGAAGTGCTACACATAATTATCGGAATATACACAGGAGAGTAACAATTAGATAACATAGTTAGATTTGCTATTCACAAAAGAAAAACGTGATCTTATTTAAACATTTTTATTATGTTATTGGTGACGTTAATAAAAGAAGACTTTACTCTCTCTAGATGCTTAAAAGTCATTTGATGCACAATGTAGAGTTACTGCAAAAAATTTCCCAAGCTTGAAAAGAACTTATATATATACTTCTATTTTCACGATTTGAAGCAACATGACACGTTATGCTGACCCTCGAGTAGATGGACTGAGCAACACACAAGGAGCAAACGTACACACACTTGTCAGGGCGCCACACTGGATTAATTATATATCATGTGAGAAATTTGAAACACATTTTAATATGTTATTAGCATTAAATGTTATCGTGTTTGCAACAAGTCATTTTCAATGCACAACTTAGAGTCGGCAAAAATATGGGATTCGATGTGATCCTTAGTGGTCACACATTTGTTAGAGCAAGGACCATGCTATCGAACATACCTAAGAATTTGTCCAGACTATGCGAAATGTCTTGCCTACAGGCTACAACTCTCAAGACACTAATGTGACAATACAAATCAATAATAAATGTTACGTGTTTTAAATGATCAACGTAAAATTGTATAATTGACTAAACACTAATCAAATCAAAGTTTAAACATTTTTAAATAGCTTTTGTAACATGTATTAAGTGTTTCGATTCAATAATACAATCTCGAGACGGAGAGCAACATGACATCCAATCCATCACCAATAAGACTTATCCAAAATCCGCCGATAGGGTTCGGCACGTGATCCCCATTAGTACCCATACTCGTTCTTTTGTTTTTATCCATCCCATTGAATAAAAAAAAAGGTTCCAAACGCAAAAGGCCATGCCTTTAATTATTGTTTTTACCTTATCCCGAGTCCAAGAAAATCCCTAGCTCTCGCTCTCTCTCTCTCTCTCTCTGCCACTCTCTGAAAGGAAGCCTAATTTTCCCATTAGTTTATGAAGCAATCATGAAGCAGATTAACTACGCCATTGACAATATTAATACAGCCTTTATATTCTGCCCAATGGGTAGCTTTATCTTGCCAAATTTCAGCTGGGAACCGCCAGATTTCCATGAATATTTTAAGTGGAAGGGGAAGTGAGAGATGTTGATCGTTGCTATTTATGTCTGTCATCAACTAACTCCATTTACCCATTTGGAAAGGTAACCCAAAATACTCATCCAATCACTCTCCCTCCCCCCACCAAGTTTGGTAGCTTTTTCCCGCTGCAGAAACTATCTTGGATCCATTGTTTTGTGTTTTTGGAGTGGACCCAATCTCCTAATTTTTGCTTTTCTCTGTGAAACCGTACTATTTTTTAAATTATTTTATTAAAGGTGGTTCCTTTGCGCACTAACAGTCGAGTCCTGCAGCTCGGATTGGAGTCCCAGTCCAGGGACAGATGGGGATGGGACTAAAAGTTGGAGACTGTAGTGGGCATTTTTTAAATTCAGTAACAGTTCTGTAGCAATCCCAAGTTTTTGTTTGCGGATTTGGGTTTTGGGTTTTCTATAAGTTGGGTCTGCATCTGAGAGACCGAGTTAACTTCTGCTTGCTTGTACTGCAGCTGAAGAAAGGTTAGGCTGTTTTCATTTCTTTTTTTTGCCTAATTTAATTTGTTTTTAGCAGCAAATATGTAGTTCTGATCACTGTTAGGAAGTTGGGTGTTTTTCCTTTTAATCTAGAATTGTTGTTGACTAATTTATGTTTTGATACAATCGATGTTCTACTTTAAATTAATCTAACTCGAACTCCAAGGTGATAGGGATTTAACGCATATTCTTGATTTTTAGTTACTTTGGCTTCTTTAATTACTAGTTGTTTCAATCTTTTTCTTACCTGGGCTTGGTTTAATTAAGTAATTGGTTCTCAGTTATTTGTTCAAGATATCAGATCAACTTGAAGTTGAGTAATTGTTCTACTTTCACCGAACTTTCTGTTGTAATTAGTTTCACTTGTTTCTGTTAGTTTTTTGTAGATGCTAAAGATGTTTGTGTTTTTACTGTTTTGGGAAGAAATAGTTGTGTTCTTAGTGATAAGTTTTCATATGTTAAAATGTTGATGTAGTCCTGTAAAAATACTGGTATTTTCAGCATCATTAAGCTTATTAGTAGAACAATCCTGAGCTTTGCTACTGATTTTTACTTCTAGTATTACAATGATCCGAACGGCGATTGCTATGATGAAAATAAACGCAATGATAACCACAACCAGATTAATTTTATTTTCCATTCGCAGTGTGTGTGAGAATGTCTTCTTCAAGACCTAGCAACTCGTCCAGCAATTCAGGGCGGTCTAGACACAGTGCTAGAATTATCGCTCAGACAACTGTTGATGCAAAGCTGCATGCGGATTTTGAGGAGTCGGGTAGTTCCTTTGACTACTCGAGCTCAGTGCGCGTTGGCAGTTCAGTTGGCGGGGATCAACAACCTAGGTCCGACAAAGTGACCACTGCTTATCTCCATCACATACAGAAAGGCAAGACGATCCAACCGTTTGGATGCTTGCTAGCCTTAGATGAGAAGACTTTCAAGGTCATTGCTTACAGTGCAAATGCCCCTGAAATGCTGACTACGGTCAGTCATGCAGTCCCAAGTGTCGGGGACTCCCCTGTTCTTGGCATAGGAACAGATATTAGAACAATTTTCACCTCACCTAGTGCATCTGCACTGCATAAGGCCCTAGGATTTGGAGAGGTTTCTCTCTTAAATCCCATCTTAGTCCACTGCAAGACCTCTGGCAAGCCTTTCTATGCAATAACCCATCGAGTAACGGGCAGTTTGATCATTGACTTTGAGCCGGTGAAGCCTTATGAAGTCCCTATGACTGCTGCCGGGGCCCTGCAATCATACAAGCTTGCGGCCAAAGCAATTGCCAAATTGCAGTCTTTGCCTAGTGGAAGCATGGAGAGGCTTTGTGATACAATGGTACAAGAGGTTTTTGAACTCACTGGTTATGACAGGGTGATGGCCTATAAATTTCATGATGATGATCATGGAGAAGTGGTCTCTGAGCTTACGAAGCCTGGCCTGGAGCCATATCTAGGTTTGCATTATCCATCCACTGACATCCCACAGGCTTCACGGTTCCTATTTATGAAGAATAAGGTCCGCATGATTGTTGATTGTTGTGCGAAACATGTGAAGGTTTTTCAAGATGAGAAGCTTCCGCTGGATCTCACATTGTGCGGTTCTAACCTGAGAGCCCCACACAGTTGCCATTTAGAGTACATGAAGAATATGAATTCCATTGCATCTTTTGTTATGGCAGTAGTTGTTAATGAGGGTGATGACGAGGTTACCGATCCTGATTCTGTTTCACCTCAAAAAAAAAAGAGACTTTGGGGTTTGGTAGTATGCCATAATACAAGTCCAAGATTTGTTCCCTTCCCTCTCAGGTATGCCTGTGAGTTTTTAACTCAAGTGTTTGCCATCCATGTCAATAAGGAAATAGAGTTGGAAGAACAGATGGTTGAGAAGAACATCTTGCGCACTCAAACGCTGTTGTGTGATATGCTGTTACGAGATGCACCCTTGGGTATTATGTCACAGAGCCCTAATATTATGGATCTAGTGAAATGTGATGGAGCTGCCCTATTGTACAAGAACAAGGTATGGAGACTTGGAATGACTCCGAGTGACTTCCAGCTTCATGACATAGCTTCGTGGCTCTCCGAGTACCATATGGATTCTACGGGTTTGAGTACAGATAGCTTGTATGATGCAGGATTCCCCGGGGCTCTTGCTCTTGGTGATGTAGTATGTGGAATGGCAGCTGTGTGGTTAACTTCCAAGGACTTGCTCTTTTGGTTTCGATCCCACACTGCTGCAGAAATTCGATGGGGTGGTGCAAAACATGAAACCGGTGAGAAAGATGATGGTTGCAAAATGCACCCTAGATCATCATTCAAGGCTTTCCTCGAAGTTGTCAAGAGGAGGAGCTTGCCTTGGAAGGACTATGAAATGGATGCAATTCATTCTTTGCAGCTTATTCTGAGGAATGCATTCAAAGATGCCGGAACCACCTTGGAAGCAAACACCAAAGCAATCAATGTAAGGCTTAGTGACCTAAAACTTGAAGGGATGCAAGAACTGGAAGCTGTGACGAGTGAGATGGTCCGTTTGATAGAAACAGCGACGGTTCCCATTTTGGCTGTTGATGTTCATGGGCTGGTTAATGGGTGGAACACAAAAATTGGCGAGTTAACTGGTCTTCCTGTTGATAAAGCAATCGGAAAGCATTTGCTCTCACTCGTGGAAGATTCTTCGACTGACACGGTGAAAAAGATGTTGAACTCGGCATTGCATGGTATGTCACTCATTACTCTATTTGACATTTTAGGCATTTTAGATTTTCAAATATTACTAGAAATAGCCATATGCTTGTATGGCTGTGTACGATGTTTTCAATTATAGTCTTCTGTTTGTATTAAACTCGTCCTCTTTTTTCTCTTCTGATCAGGCAGAGAGGAACAAAACATCGAATTTGAGATAAAAACACATGGTTCTAGGGCTGACCTTGGTCCCATCAGCTTAGTTGTGAATGCTTGTGCAAGCAGAGACATTCGGGAAAATGTTGTGGGGGTGTGTTTTGTGGCACAAGATATCACTGGTCAGAAGAATGTGATGGACAGATTCACCCGGATTGAGGGTGATTACAAAGCAATTGTACAAAACCCTAACCCCTTGATTCCCCCAATATTTGGTACAGATGAATTTGGCTGGTGTTCTGAGTGGAATTCAGCAATGACGAAGTTAACAGGATGGAAACGAGAGGAGGTAATGGATAAAATGCTTCTGGGAGAGGTTTTTGGGATCCACATGGCATGTTGTCCTCTCAAAAGCCAGGAATCTTTTGTAAATCTTGGTGTTGTCCTTAACCATGCCATGACAGGTCAGGTGTCCGAAAAGGTTCCCTTTGGTTTCTGTGCTCGCAATGGAAAGTACATAGAATGCCTGCTGTGTGTGAGTAAGAAATTGGACAGCGAAGGCTCGGTCACTGGGGTCTTTTGCTTCTTGCAGCTTGCTAGCCCAGAGCTGCAACAAGCACTTCACGTCCAGCGCTTATCAGAACAAACTGCAGTGAAGAGATCGAAAGAATTGTCTTATATTAGAAGGCAGATCCGGAATCCTTTAGCCGGTATAATATTTTCTCGGAAAATGATGGAGGATACTGAGTTGGGAGAAGAACAACAACAGCTTCTGCATACGAGCGCCCAGTGCCAGAACCAGCTCAACAAAATACTGGATGACTCGGATCTTGATACCATCATTGACGGGTATGATAAAGTCCAGTCGTTCACTGAATTTTTTCACCTCGCTATTTATCTTTCGTCTACATTTTTTACCTCATGTGAAGACAGTTCCCTCATAAAATTCTTGACTGCTTGCATCTTTATCAAGTCCTCAGCTATACGGAATGAGATAATTAGTTTAGGTTACATAGAATGGTAGATTTAATATGAACTTGTTCTTTTCTGTAGATGCCATCGATTTTGTTTATTTTGACTGGTCGTTATGTTTCTGTGTTTCTCTGATCCCTCGACAGCTACTTGGACCTGGAAATGGTTGAGTTCACATTGCATGACGTACTGAATGCCGCTATCAGTCAAGTCATGATGAAGAGCAATGCCAAGAGCATCCATGTTGTCCAAGATGCAGCGGAAGAGATCATGACTCGGACTTTATATGGGGATAGTCTTAGGGTTCAACAAGTCGTAGCTGATTTCTTAGCCATATCAATTAGTTTTGTGCCAACTGGAGGCCAGCTTGCTATCGAAGCTAATTTGACCGAAGATCAGTTGGGACAGTCCGTTCATCTCGTGCATTTGGAGCTCAGGTACAGCTTGGCAATTGAATTCATAACGTTGATGTCTAATAGATATTGACTACTTACTGCGGATTTCATGTATAATTCGGTTGCTTGGATTACAAGTTAAGCAATTATCACGAGATGCTGATTTGATATATTGGACCAGGATCACACACACCGGTGGTGGGATTCCAGAAGGATTGCTGAACCAGATGTTTGGAAACGACGGAGACATATCTGAGGAGGGCATTAGCCTGCTCGTCAGCAGCAAACTGGTAAAGCTCATGAATGGAGATGTACGGTATCTTAGGGAAGAAGGCAAGTCAACCTTCATGATATCCGTGGAACTCGCGGCTGCATACAAGGCGAAGCCCTAAGACAACTTTCAACGGCAAACGACACAGATCCTCAAGTGTACATACAGCCAGCCTAAAAAGGCACGAGAGTTGAACGCTGCATCTTTGACATGCCTTGTAGTTTCAAATAACATCCCTTTTCCGTTGGACCATTTGTATCGGTTTAACCTGTAAATGCGCATGTCTGTCTCGTGTTCTTTAAGTGGTCTTTGGCTTGTGACGGATTTTCCAGAACTTGAGAGCAATGTGTGAAGAATAATTGAAAGATAAAATGGTGAAAGATTTTGCAGTTTCTGCGGAGGATGAAGTTTGTAAGTGTCCGTAATTTCATGTTTTTGGCTTTGTTTTAGCTTTAAATAATTAAGAGACTTTGGTCACGGCTCATCTTGGATTTGATATCTGAGCCGGTGAATACCACGTTGGTGGCATAAAAAAGTTGAAATGCTTTTGTGAATCTTCCAAACTCTAAATAAGTGGATTGTCGCGGTTTTATCACTAGTTAATCCCATTTCTAAAGAAAATAAAATAAAAAGACTTAGGTCGTTCAAATGATTAGATTGTTATTATTGATCTCACAGGTAACAAGATTTAAATGGTGGAAAATTTGAGAAAATCTAGTGTTAAAGAAAACAAATTTGCTTAAATCTCAAGCATGTAGCACTATAGTCCACTCACAAAGTAAGAATTAATTCCATTTTTCAGTTACAGACGTTAGCATAATCACATTAGTGGAAATAAATGTACTCTTTTATATGTGCCAATATCCAACCATTCATTTTAAATAGAGTTATCTATGGCTTCACTTCGCCTTTGTCTATTTTCAGAGTCTCATTTTTCCTTTATTAAAATGAAAAACAAGCAAAAAAAGATGGACGGAAAAAAAATGTGTGGATAGCACCGCCTTCCTATACCCCAAACCTTCTCTCTCCCACCCACTTTTATAATTGCGGGAGGAAGATTCTGCGACGGCCCATCAGTTTTGAGTTTTAGGGTTTTAGTGTGCCCACCGAATCAGTTCTGTCTGGATTCGCACATTGTTGCCACTCGTTCGTTGTTTCTCTCTTCATCTCATCTTCGTTCAATTCTAATCCAGCAATCAAGCAACTAGTCCAGGAGCAAAATCTACACCTTGGATTTTGACGATGGAGATTAAGGTTGTTTCGTTCCCCGCCGAGAACCCTCCGCTCGCGGAGCTAGTCGCGGCCAAGCTCGCCGGGATTTCTCTCCCAACCGACTCCTCTCTCCCTCCTGATTCCCCTTATTCTTTTCAGTTCTCCAATGGGTAAACCCTAAACCCTATCACTTCTCCCCGATGGGTATTTTTTTTTATCAGTCATTTCTTATTTTTTTGCGAATGGTTAAATTAGATGTTGAATGCATCTGTGGATTTAGGTTGAAATTGCATGGAAAAAATGTACTTCTTCGGTATATGGGTCGGATTGCGAATTTGTATGGGGAGAATGCATTCGAAGCTGGGAAGATTGATGAGTGGCTTGAGTACGCGCCTGTGCTCTCACAGGGTTCTGCGTTTGAGAGTGCTTGTAAGCATTTGGATGAATATTTGGGAAGCAATACTTTTTTCGCCAATCAATCTTTGTCGATCGCGGATATCGCAATCTGGTCCGGTCTTGCAGGTATAGCCTTGCTTCCTTCACGGTTTGTTGGTGGTTGTTTATGATCTTTTTTTAGCATGATTATGAAGAAGTAGAAATTTAAGGACAAGTAACATAAATGCAAGTGCTTTTTGGGTCTTTGGGACTGCTTCTGTAAGAAGCACTTCTGCTCAAGAGCGATTCTGCTAGACGTGCTTTGTTAATTTTTATCAAAGGAGGTGCTTTCTGAAGGAGCACCTAGCAGGTGGTTTTTTTTTTTTTTAACTTTCCAGAAAGCGCTTCCATGACCCATAAGTGCTTTTTAAGTTAATCTATCAAACGTTGGCTGCCAGAAAGGCAATCTCAAACCGGCCCTAATACGTTTTTCTTTGCAGGAACTGGGAAAAGATGGGAGAGTTTGAGGAATTCAAAGAAGTATCCAAACCTTTCTCGGTGGTTCAATTCCCTATTAGCCGGATATGGTGATGCTCTGAATGAAGTCACTGCAACCTTCATTGGCAAGAAAGGCTCAGGAAAGCCAATTGCCACTAAAGCAAAAGGCACTCAGGCCGATCAGCAGTCAAAGGGTCTAAATGGAGATGCATCTGAGAAAGGTAAAGCAGGAAGCAAACCAACATTTGAAGTAGATCTTCCTGAAGCAGAGATTGGGAAGGTTCGACTGAGATTTGCACCCGAACCCAGTGGTTATCTTCACATTGGGCACTCAAAAGCAGCATTATTGAATCAGTATTTTGCTCAACGGTATCAGGGTCAGCTTATTGTGCGGTTTGATGATACAAATCCTGATAAAGAAAGCAATGAGTTTGTGGACAATATTCTCAAGGATATTGAGACTTTGGGTATCAAGTATGAAAAGGTTACCTATACTTCAGATTACTTTCCTCAGTTAATGAAAATGGCTGAGAATTTGATTCGCCAGGGCAAAGCGTATGTTGATGATACGCCACGTGAGGAGATGAAGAAAGAAAGGATGGATGGCATTGAATCAAAATGTAGAAACAACAGTCTAGAGGAGAATCTTATATTATGGAATGAGATGATTGCTGGGTCTAAGAGGGGTAGGGAGTGCTGTGTCCGTGGGAAGCTGGATATGCAGGATCCAAACAAATCTGTCCGTGATCCAGTTTATTATCGCTGCAATCCAACACCACATCATCGGATTGGGTCCAAGTACAACTTATACCCAACTTATGATTTTGCTTGTCCATTTGTTGATTCCATAGAAGGTATCACACATGCACTTCGATCTAGTGAGTATCATGATCGTAATGCTCAGTACTATCGAGTTCAAGAGGACATGGGACTGCGAAAAGTTCATATCTATGAATTTAGTAGATTGAACATGGTTTATACGCTTCTCAGCAAGCGCAAGCTATTGTTGTTCGTTCAAAATGAGAAGGTTAGTGGATGGGACGATCCTCGTTTTCCAACTGTCCAAGGAATTGTGCGCAGAGGTCTCAAAGTTGAAGCCTTAATACAATTCATTCTTGAGCAGGTAAGACACTAGTCTGTCGTAGTATTATGTTATGAGCTATGCCTATAACATATATATATATAATGCCCGACTAATGCTTCTTATTATGTCCGTAATTGTTTTTCCTTACTCGGTACTAGTTTGTGTACATAAGATGAAAATTCAATTTATACACTCTTCTGAATGACTAATTTTAGGGGGCTTCAAAAAATCTGAATCTCATGGAATGGGACAAACTCTGGACTATTAATAAGAAGATAATTGATCCTGTATGCCCAAGACATACTGCCGTCATTGAAGAGTGCCGTGTGGTGTTGACCCTGACCAATGGTCCTGAGAAACCATTTGCCCGCATCATTCCTAGGCATAAAAAGTACGAAGGTGCTGGGGAGAAGGCAACAACATACACGAGTAGGATATTGCTAGACTACGCTGATGCGGAGGCCATCAAAGTAGACGAGGAAGTAACCTTGATGGATTGGGGGAATGCCATAGTTAAGGGAATTGAGAAGGACGAAGGCGGATATCTCAAACTCACCGGGGTCTTGCATCCCGAGGGTTCTGTCAAGACCACAAAATTGAAGCTCACCTGGCTCCCTGAATCAGATGAGCTTGTTAAGCTCTCATTGATGGAGTTTGATCATCTGATAACAAAGAAGAAGGTATGTGCCAATCAACAAATGTGAAGTTTTTGTTCTTAGCGTATTACTAATCAATTAGTCTGTTGTAAGGATGGGAAGGGAACTTTGGGTTGGGGTAGTTTGTTTAACAGCCAGATGCTTAACTCGGTCACAAAGGATGCTTCATGTGTGTACCTTTAATTGTAGTGTATGGAAGATTTCATGTTTGAGGGGGAAATATGCGGAGTTTATCTCGAAAATCATATTATAAGATAGAGATATAAGTGATAAAAGACCGATCTGAGCAAAACGTTTTAGCTTATTCTTTTTATTCTTCTGTAAGTGATATGTAATATGTACAGGCTGAGTTACATATTTGTTTTTGTAACTTGTAATTGCAGCTCGAAGAAGATGAGAATTTCGTCGATGTTGTTAACCCATGTACCGAAAAGGAGACTGCAGCACTTGGGGATTCCAACATGCGAAATCTCAAGCGTGGGGATATATTGCAGCTCGAGAGGAAAGGATATTTCCGATGCGATGTTCCCTACCTCAGGCCGTCAAAGCCCATTGTTCTATTTGCAATCCCCGACGGCAGGCAGCAGACTGGTTTGAAGTAAAACCTTTACCATTTTATCGTGTTTCTACATTGCTGTTCTAGACATGTCTGAACTGCATTATGTATTGCTGGTTACATTTCGATTTAGTACTTCTAATTTTTATGGAAATGCAGTTTATCTTTGTGTTTGAACAGGCTGTCGCATTGTTGATTTCCGCACTCTTTTTGAAGTCTTTGAATCAAACGGATCCAAAGAGAATCAAGAGGAGTGCGGAAATCATATTTCCACCGAAATGTAGTATAGTTAATACATCGTCGTAATTTAAACGTTAATTTAAAATAAATATGTCCATGCTGAAACGTTACCATGATAATTAAAGAATTGTTGGTGTCATTAGCTACAACTAACCGTGGTTTTAACGCTAGAATATTAAGTTTAGGCTTATTTTATCATATCTAACCTTTAAACATATTTAATCATCCTTCTCTGTTCCCATTGTTGTGAAGTGGTTTGTATGTAGTCGTCTTTCTGCCCTTAGAAAACATATTATCCACCTAATCTCCTCCAACCATGCTGATTCTCTCTTAATTATTGCCTCCATGCCCCTCTTTTATTGTTTCTTTTTGGGTTTAACTAATGGTCCCTCCCAAATTGCCTAGATCCCACGAGTGAATAGAAAGTTGGATCTACCTCGGATCTTATCTAAATCGCCCCATTTATCCTCCTGAATTGAAGTTTGGTTTCAAACCCGGATTCTAACAAGAGAAGTACGATGATCCACATCTCAAGTTAGGCGCTTATGAGTACATTGACTTTTACCTCGGAGGAATGCGTCGAACTTTTTTTTTGAAAAAAAATTATTATTAAGGGCAGGGGAAGTTCCGAACCTAGAATGCATTGAGGAAATTCAACACCCTAGTTACTAAAATATTAGATCACATGCATGCATCGAACTTAGAGTGCGATTCTAACACTTGGATTTTAGTATTAGAAAGTGGGCATGTATGCAGCAAAGACTTTATTTATGATGTGGGATTTAGGTGAGGTAGGTAGCTGATTTGAAGACATAAGAACAAAACATGTAAAAAATTTGGAATAATCAAAGAGCGAAAAAACGACGATCATCACCCCCTTTAATCAAATTACAAAACAAACGCAACACAGAAGCAGAAAGGCTCTCTAGGCCTTGGGTGCTAGCTTAGACTTAATTTTGTCAACCTGCTTGGTTCCCACCTTGAATGTCTTGGTCAGCACATCATCCGGCACCTCCGGCGTGGCAGCGAACAATGTGAGGGCGATGTTCACGGTGCCCTGCAGCTGAGAGTTAAACGCGGAAATCACGGAAGCCGGGCTCTTCCCATTGTTGTTCTGGAAGTGAACCAACCCTTTGGGGAACACAAAGACTTCACCTTGCTTAATAGTTTTGCTGATGAGCTTGTTTGCTGTGGTAATAAATCCAACGTCCAATACTCCTCCAAGAACGAAGACAATTTCCGTGGCTCTGGGGTGAGTGTGGGGTGGGTTAATTCCGCCGGGGGCATAGTCGATTCTGGCAAGCGAAAGGCCGAGGGTGTTGAGGCCGGGGATTTTTTCGATATTGGCTAAAGTCACCAGGGAGCCGAATGTGTTGTTGGTGAGGCCTGGTTTGGCTATTCCGGCGAAGAAAAAGTCCTCTGCTGTTGCATTTGCTGCGTCCTTGCACACGAATCCATTGACTTTCACCGCTGTGTTATGCACCACAATTCACTTGGATTAAGCAAGAAATTGTACTAAAACTGATACTTAATTTCCAGAAATCATGAATTGGGTTTATTTTTAATCGGGTTCTAGTGTATTAATGGATCAATATGCTTGTTTGTTGGGGGCTAATTAGGGTTATTATTACTCGGAACCTCGGGTGCAAGTGAGGATGGTTTTAAACCAACCGAGCTACAAGCTCCTTTCAAAAACATGATTAGTAGGCTCAACAACAATAAAGTGAGAAAATTAAACTAACCAAAGGGTGATCTCAAGCCAACAAAACTTCTCGCTTTGCGAGAGCCTGGTAAGCAAATCATGGATTTTTCTTAATTTTTTTTTTTCCAGAAATCATGAATTAGGTTTACTTAATCAGCTTCAAGTATGTTTAGTGGCTGAATGTGATCAATTATCGGGGACAATTAGGGACATGATTACCAGACATAAACACAATAAAGTGAATAACCAGCAAAAGAATTATAAATAAAAGAAAAGCTAGGAATATTAACACAGCAAGTTACAGAAAAGAACAAAGAAAATACCAAATCTCTCCTGAAATCATTAGAACATGAAAAGTTGCTAATGAACAGGGTCAACTCGTAATTTTGCAATAATTGAGGGGACAAAGAAAAGTGGCAACTTTAGCTTTTTTATTTTATTTTCTTCTGTTCTTTTGCCATGAATTTCCGTGTTCACTTTTAGCACTTGAATACTGAACCACTGGAAATATAGATGAAGAATTGATGAAGAAGAAAAAGAAGAGGAAGTTACCGGCGGTGAGGTCGGCGACGCAAATGTCCTGAAGATTGTCGGGATCAGCGGCAGAGCTGCCGAAGACTGTGGCAAAAGCCACAAGAAAGAGAGCAAAGACGGCCGCCATTGGTGGTGGTGCTAATTAGAAAGAAAATGCAGGTTAGTGCCAAAGAGGAAGAGAAAAGTCTGGATGTGTGAATTAATAGGAAATGATTGGTAGGATGAGATTTATAGCAAAGGAGTAGGTGAATGTTGAAGCCCTTGGCACGTATTGCGGTAAAATACGAGAGAGATTAAATTTATAGAAAAATTTGCAAATAAAATAATGTGTTAAATTTCATAATTTGTAACATCAGGGATAGCAAACTTAACGTTTGTTTAGAAGCCGCTAAGTTACTTTTCTTTTAAGAATCAGAGTAAGTTGTCACACTTATGAACGTGAACTCTAACGAAAACAAGTGCTCCACATTATGCGATTTACAAAAATCGCTTTCCATAATTGAAACTGTTGCTGAAGCTGGTAATATTTGTTGTCGACGTTGTGAGTGAAGGTAAAGGTAAAGCACGGGGCATGCCCCAAAAGCTACGTTACGACATACGAGTCCTATGATCTGTTTCTTGAGCAAACCGTTGACCCCATTTACGGCCCTCTGCGCCTCCACCGGATCTTACCCCTCTTGTCTTTATTTTTGTTTATTTTTAGTATTTTCGTCAAGAAAATTAATAAAAATAATTTGAAAATTTTGAGTTTTAATGATAAGGATAAAATAGAAGGTAAAGTAAATAGTACCATGATTGATTTTTTAGTGTAAAAATGTGATTTTTTGTTAAAATGAACAGTACCTGAAACTGTCCGTTAAGGTTTCCATTTTTGTCTCTATGCATCTTTATTTATTCTACTAGTAATTGTACCCAATGAGATGTACTCGACAATTTCATATGTCAAAAGTTTAACTCCTCGTTTGAAAGTCATTAATTTGATTTTCTGGCAATTACAGTTTAATAAGTGTGTATAATTTTTTTTATTTATAGTTTTTTATGTATTATTTAATATGCTTTTGCGATATTTTGTAATGAGAATTAAATGTTATGTAGCAAATATTCAGCCGAAATTTTATAGCATTTTAAAGGGAGATGTCAAATTTTAAACATTAAAATGATATTTAATGGCTTATGTGGCAATTTGATGTTTTGTACAATTTTTTACTCCACCTGATATACTAAATAATATGTCAATTTATACTTTTTTTAATCTCGTTGTGGGTCCAATTATTGAGACAATTAATTAAAGGGATGTTTAATAAAACACTCTCGGTATTGTTTACTTTTAACGAAAAATAATTTTTTTACCTTTAACTGTCAATATTCACTATACCTTTAAAAGTGGCTTTTCGTTAAAAGGAAAGTTTTCAAGCCATTTTCGTTAGTTTTCCTTTAATTAAATACTTGAACACACAACAACATTTATTATATATTGCATTAGATCCCTTAGAAAATCATTTAATAAATTTAACAACAAAAGACTTTGTCTCTCAATTGACTTAGTGTCACGTAAGAAATTGAAAGTTCGGTTGGAGAGTATGTTGCTATTTTTTTATTTGTTGTTTGTCTACGTGACAGTTTTGACATCTCCTTTAAAAATTCTCTTAGCAATCTATATATGAAAAATGAGAGAAATCACTTATAAGAGAGTTTCTGGAATACTAAGGTTCACACTCTATTGACATCTCCAAGCTTTTTATTCATTCAATATGAGCTAACCCTAAATCTAACTTCTTCTTTTTTAATATAAACTCAATGACATATGTAGTGACATCATTCAGATGAAAATAATTTGACGATGATGATATTATTGCTATGAATTTGACATTTTAGTAAGTTTTTGGTTCCCAATAAGCAAGTTATACTTTTTTAATACATATGGTATTGTCTAAATTAAAGAGTAGGAGAGTTAGCTAAATCTCACAATGGGTGAGTTATATTAATTTTATTCAAATTCATCTTCGACCAAACTTAAGACCTCTCACTTACAAGTAAAAAAAAAAAAAACGATTGAACCATAGTACTAAGTGGCTGTATTTTTTTCATTACGTTGTAGTTTTGTTTCAATAGATAATTAAGTAGGAGGGCTTGAATACTACAAGTCAAGGAAGGTGATGAATTTGATCATTTGAGTAAGTGCCAAGTAAGGTTACGACTTACCAGCCGCCTCATTCTATTCTTTAATTGACCATTTAACTTCAATGTGAGGATAATATTGCCTTCTTTTTGACTTATTGTTTTACACTTGTTCACTTCTTTTATTTTCTCGCAACTGATATCGACATATAATACTTAAGTATTTATTAGTAAATATGTTATATATACATATATATATATATATATATATATATTATAGATTTGTTCTTATGATATTTTAATACATTTTTTTATTGTTTTGAAAAATAGTGTTTTTTTTACTTTCTAAAATAGTGACACGTGTTATTTTTAATTGGGGCAATCTGAAAATGATTATGTATGTTGGACCAAAAAAAATTGTCCTTTAACCTTGACAAAAAATTAAATAAATAATTTGTCCTTTTGTTTTTATATTACCAATTAAAGTTGGTACAACTAAAAATAGAAAGAAAAAAAAACATGGATAAGGGAAATCAAGAATATGGATATACATTACCAAGCAAATAGGATATAATAATATGTCATTGCAATATATCATAAATGACAAAAATGTTCTCTTGATCATTTCGTGATCATAATAAAAAAATGTATGGTCACTCATTGTTAGATCTGATATTAAGAATTGTATAAATTTAAGTGTGCTTTAATGTCAAATCCAACGCAACGCAACCATATAATATTAGTCATCACGTGAACTAGACAACGTGACTCTCATAAATAAATTCTAAGACTAAGCGTTTTAGCAAAGGATACAAGTTTATTCTTTAACAAACTTGACGCTGCTAAATTGGTTAGGTTGCAATTGCTAACGGAACACTTGGCCAAAAACGAGTGCAGTAGCATTTTAGAAATCATACAGTCGACATCACTTAGTGGGATAATGCTTGGTTATTGCTTTAGAAGGTTGCAATTGTTGTTTCCTTTGGTTGAGTTGTTAGAAAGCATGGAAAGCTCAGAGTGGCTTCATCCTCCAACCACCGCAGTGGGCTCTCAAAAACTCCTTTATTTAATTTAGACTCCATTGTTTTAGAGACAACCTCTAGTTTTTCTTTCTCAGAATTTGACATGTTTCGGAGGTTGCTTCCTGCAAATAGCTTTTCTGTTATCTGTTACACTGTTTGCAATTGCACTACAATTTCCTTACTTGGTTGGTTGGAAAGTATCCATCTCCAAGTTCATCAATCATTTTCCTAACCCCATCACTAAACCACCTTTCTTAAGTACTAATTATGCTTTGAGCAGCTGTAAGCCGACCCCGTCAGCATCATTAAGCTCCTTACTGGTTACATTTAAAAAATAAGATGGAAACTTTCAAGAGCATATGCTTGTTTTGGAGAATCTGTGTCCTAGTTTTGGCTTCACGTGTTTGAAAATTTGAAAATTAGCTGTATACTCCACTGACTTTGAGAATATGTAGTTGGGCTCCCATTAAGTAACCAAACCCATTACGAATAACAACTTTGGTGAATTTTGTTTTGGATATGTTTAGTGCTGTTAGAGACACTAAATTTGTTCATCAAAAGGCATAACAGCGTTCGATTGATTTAAATTTGAGGTCATTGTAGACCTTGTTTATTTTTAATCAATATAATATGGATTTAGCAGAAATGAGAATGCTTTGTTAGATGTGTGGGCACATGAGAAAAGATATGGTTAAGAACAAGGATATCCGAGGTAAAGTAAGAGTGGCTGCAATGGAATATAACATGAGAGAATATCAGTTAGGTGGTTTGGAAACGTCAACCGAAGACCTACAGATACTCTAGTTAGAAGATGCAACTATGAGACGGAGACTTGAGATAAAAGTGGTAGATGAAGAATTAGGAAGACTTGGAAAAAAAACTTGAAGAAAAAATATGGAGTACTTGAAGGCTTGGATCTAATGGAAGACTTAGTGCAAAACCAAGCGCAATGACATTCTAAGATTTATACAGCCAATGGGACTTGCTTCTGAGTGCAGCTTATCAATTGGAAGTTATGAAGGAAGAAAATCATGTCACTTGCAAGCATCTAATTGCGATTAAATTTGTAGTTTTATTCATAAATATGAGTTTATTATGCAAGTCAATTGTTAAAATTGCAATTCCTGATTCGCCAGTGCATCTATACACATCTCATAGAGACAGAGTTGACATTGAACTGGATAAGGATGAAGATAATCTGGAACCCATTTCAGAAGGAATAAAAGGCATATTTTCCAAGTATTTATTGACAATAAAAGAAATATTAAATAAAAAGGTCGACCCCAAGCCAACAAGGCTTCCAACTTTGTGAGGGTCAGGAGAGAATACGCAGCCTTACCCTTGCTTGAAATGTACAACTTGAAGAACTGGATTTTTAATTACAGCAGAAAACAATTTGGAGACTAGGCCACATTGTGTGCTCATTTGATTCAAATAACTTATTAGATTGGTTACCAATAGTCTTTACATGAACACAATCCACCCTTGAAGTGATGAAACCGAACACGATCCCTAACAATTATTTCCCGATCGAAAGCGTGCGAAACAAACTTTGTAAACGAATGACAATCTCTACAGACTCTCAGGTTCTTTACTATTCGCAAAGCCGTTCCTTCTGGAGTTCTTGCTAGGCCAAAAGCGATAGCCAGCTTCTCGCTGTGACATGAACCGGAAGTTCTCAAACAATCTGTGTCTGTGGAAGTAAGTGCAGACACTGACATTAGAGAATCCTCCTGCACATAACCATGCAGAGCAGCTCGATGAACTATTTTCCTCAATTTCTGGTAAATTTCATTAGCATCTGGATGTGACTTGTCGTCCACGACAAATTTGTGAACTTGATCACCAATTTCAATCCAGCTCCAACCAGGAGTGGTCTTTACTCCCTCAGTTTTGATCAATTTTCTCATCCTAGCAACACCATCTACATTTTTCTCTCTAGAATAAATGGAAGCCAGAAGCACGTAGTCCCCTGCATTAGCTGACCCTAGCTGGATTAGATTCCTCATGGCAATTTCTCCTATTTCTACATTTTTATGAATCTTGCAAGAGCCAAGCAGAGTCCGCCAAAGGACTGGATCGTCCTGGGCACGCGAAGTCCTAATAACTTGAAGTGCCTTTTTGAGCATCCCAGCTCTGCCAAACAGATCCACCAGGCACCCGTAATGCTTAATTCCAGGCTTGACACTGAACTTGGAGCTCATCGCATTGAAGTACTCGACACCCTTGTCAACCAAACCTTGGTGACTGCATCCACATAACAAACCAAGAAATGTGATGGAGTTTGGCTGGACTCCTTGGACCAACATCCGCCCGAAAAATGATATTGCTTCTTCCCCATGACCATGTACTCCATACCCAACAATCATGGAGTTCCAAGTAAAAACATCTTTCTTTCTCATTCTCTCAAAGACGCAAAGAGCACTATCCAAGTTACCACATTTAGCATACATATCAATAAGCGCATTCCCAACATAAACATTCCCCACAAGCCCCTTTTCACTAGCAATTCTATGCATCTGAACTCCGGTATTCAATGCGCCCAAGTGAGCACAAGATGAAAGCAACCCAACAATCGTAAACCCATCAAGACCCACATTCTCATTTCTCATAAGATTATACGTCTTCAACGCCATATGGTGAAGACCCTTCTGAGAGTAACACGAAATCATAGAATTCCAAGACACCAAGTCTCTCTCAGGCATATTATCAAACACCTTCTCCGCACTCTCAATCAATCCATCTCCCGCATAGGATCTCATAAGATTGGTGCAAACAACGACGTCCTTCTCGTACCCATATCTTACCACAGCTCCATGAACCTCTTCACACTTCTTCCGGGCCTTCAACTTCTCGCAGGCCTTGAGCACGAAGGAGAAAGTGAATGTATCCGGAGGAGAATCGGAACCAGATGAAAGCATGCGATTGTAGTAAAAAATGGCCTGGAGAGGAGAAGGGCTGTTGGAGAAGCCTCTGATGAGGGAATTCCAATCCTGGGTTTGTGGGTTTTGGAGGTGGCGGTAGAAGAGCAGCTGCGCGTAGGCCAAGCTGCCGGAGACGGAGACGGCGCAGAAGTTGAGCAGCTTGTTTGAAATGGCGGGATCGGGTTGAAGACCGTTGATGATGACGTGGGCGTGGATTTTTTTGAGCCGTTTGAGGCTGTTGCATCCTTGCAATAGGGATAGGATGGCCTTGGTTTTTGGAGTTTGGCACATTTGAGTTAATTTTGGGTTTGGGGTGGGAAGTGTGTAATGTTTTAGTAGAGGCACGGGCGGCCTTTTATACAAGCGATATTAGAACAGAAGAATTGAATAGAGTATTTTTGCGATTTGAGAGAGTCGGTTTGAACGTGTAATGTCATGTGTACTTAGTTGGAGTAAAAAAAATCATGAATCAAAGCGATATTGTTCAAGTATGAGATAACCGGCTTTACCATTTTAGTGTAAGACCTACTTACTTTAGGATATGTAAGGAATTCAACATGTCATACCTTGCATACCCATCCATGGTTAGTAAACATCATCTAAATGTTATTGTCTACTTTGAAGGCTTTACAGCCATTACTGGACCGGGAACGAGCAGCAAAAACGGCAGGAGACGTTCTGATGAACCGGGAGTTCGACATTTCACTGGTTGGACAATTCTGGTTACAAGAGATTTGCATGAAGGGAGACTTACACACCAGGTTTGATCTCCTTAACCTCCAATTACGGCGGTGTTAAAACACTGCATAATCTCTTCAAAATTTTACATCAAACATCCTCCGAAAACAACCCAAGTCTTGCAATCCTAATATAAGAAAATGAAACTGCGCCGAATCCGTAGTGAGTCTGCTCAACTCAGCTCCATCTCGCTTGAAGTTACAACGCAAATTCAACTATTTTTTCTTTCTACCGCCACCAGCCTTTGCCTTTTTGTTCGCAGTTTCTTTAGCCGTGCTTTGAGGTGTTTCCTGCAACAAGAAACTAGAACTGTAAGACCTCGGTTACAAGCTTTTTCATACAGTTCCGCATTTCTACTTGTGGCAAAACGTGATAGCAACAAATCATTTTTCGTATACTGATGAAATAAATTAAATGAGATTGGATTAAGTGCAGATTGTCTGTGAAGCTTCACCAAGGTTTTCAGCTTCATGTGCCAAAACAGACGCCTTTGGCTAGTGGCATCGAGTTCTTGGAGCCCAAATGAAGAATTGGCAGACTTATGCTGCCAATGACAGTGGGCTTCAAAGGATTACAACCTGGTAGAGAGAACATAATATGCCTGGTTGCTGGTTTGGGACATTTAAGCACACATTTGCTTCCCTGTCATTCAATGTAGCAAGAAATAATGACAACCATTTCTGCCATTTTTGTTCTATTCATGAGTTAGGGAGGAAAGGCAATCTGACAGAGACATATCAAAATCGAAGAGAGGGGAACTTGTAATGTTTCAGCACACACAGCTTGCAGCCTTAGAAATTTCCAATTAAGATTCAATAAGATGTGCAAAGGAATCAATATCTTAGCGTGTAAAGCAAAGCATTTACTTCATATCATCAGTTCTGTTCAGCAAAGGGAACTTGTAATAACATGAGAGACCACTAGTGAGTTCCCAGTAATGACGCGTAAGACCAACAAGGAACTCTTAAGCCTCAAATAAAACATAAATAGCCCAATGAAGATAGATGATACAACCAAGTAATTCATAAGAGTGTTGTCCGCCTCTAACCTTATATATAGACACACACACAGAAGAAAGATAGAAGCTTAAAACACTTAATGGAACCATACCTTTCGTTTAATGGGTACAGATGGGTTAGCAGTTGGCTTGAAAAATGATTCAAGTCTGTGAATGATAAAATGAATGATGCCTTAGATCCCAATAAAGAAGGAAATTTGTGAATTTATAGCTATTCATGCTAAATCACTTACCTTCCCTGCGATGACTTGTTCTTGGCTGCTTTAATTTTTTCTATTGCCTAATCAACAAAGAAATTGTGATAAACAAAGCTTACAAGATATGGAAAAAGAAGCAACTTAATCTCGGGGAAAGCACATAAAATTGCTCAGTAGAAGCACACCTTTGTCACTCTGTCACTGTTAAATCCATTTTCATTCACCAAAAACACAATCAGTCCCTGTAAAAATGAGAAGACAATTTGAGTACTTTGACATGCAAGAGTCAAAAACTGTCACTGTTAAATCCATCATCATATAACAACTGTCAACTGGCAAGTCATTTACTTCTTCATCTGGAGCTGTCCATTTAATCTCAACTTGTTCTTCATCAGATAAAGCAACTGGTTCCTTAAAAAGTCTCCGAGCCTCTTGATAGGGCCACTCCTCTGGTATTTGGTACCTGGAGATAGAAAAACGATAAATGTGCACATAATTACTGCAGAAACAAACCAGGGAAATAGCACAAAGAAGTGTTGTCATAACAAATACAAATTCATTTTCATGCACTGTCGTATATGTAAAATAAAAGTGCAATAATACAAGATAAACCTTTCTTTGTTTATGTTCTCGAGTATATTCTCAATGGAGCCATGCTGACGGATGAGCTTCAAAGCTGTCTGTCCTCCAATCCCTGTAGCGTAAATTTATAAGGTAATGAGTAATGGACGCATAGCTAAGATTTCAAGGAAACTAGAGAAACGGGTCTCAATATTATATATGACAGAAGATGTGGTCACAAACTGAATTTGAAACTCCTACGTACCTCGAATGCTGTCACAATAATCACATCCGGACAGAATGCACAAGTCAATGAATTGATCCATAGTAAGATTTAGCTCCTCCAACACCTGAAGCAAGGTCACAATTAGAACCGGGAATCAAATATTAGACAATCACAACAGTCTTAAAAATTTGTAAGCACCTTAGCAATATCGAATTCCATGACAGGGATTTTCCTTGAGCTAGGATCCATCAAATGACGAAGAAACTTAGGCGCTCCAAATGTAAGGGAATCCATGTCTTCAGAGGCCACAGCATAAACCTGCAACAGACACAAGTTTAATTAATGTCGTATATTTCTAAGGACATGTTCAGGCCAGGAAATAAATGGTTCCTATTAATTCAACAAAATTCGATGCCGCATATCCCCCCTTGGAACGAAGCCTTTTTGCACAAATAGGGTCCACACAAATACTGTAGAAATATAAAAAAAAAACGAAATATTAAAGTAAATGGCATTCTTGTAAGAATCCTTAAACAACTCGTAACGAACTGGTCACTTGCCTTTCCAGATTTGCAAAGCACAGCACACTGTGCCTCTGCTTCTGAGGGAGCCTGTGAAAGTCAAAACATCGTGAATTACAAACATTCATATTTGTTTTCGCACTGAAATTCAAATCTGCAACAGCTTGCTTAAAATATATTATTTCCCACCTCAACTACAGGCACCCCCATGAGCCTTAGAAGTCTTTTGCAGTCATCATTGTGCTGCTTTGTCACCTGTCAATACAAGAACCACATGGACTCGAACATTCTATTTCTCATATAACATATCTTAAGTGCAGCGACAGTAATTATGGTTACAGATAACGAAAGAAACACAGGCAAAGAACCAACCTTTACTGTTCGTTTACTGTACTTCTCAATGTCTTCCTTATTGCCATCCTGCAAAGAGTTGAAGACAACGCTGTGAAATGCACTTCACGTTGTCAACATTTTACCAATCAAAAAGTCAAAAATAATATACACGCACCTCCACAGCCGTTGCCAAATCATCAGTGGCATCTGCCCTCTTTGAGTAACTGCATCACAAGTTCATTATGTCAAGCATTATTGCAAAAGTACATTGATCAGTAACCATGGTTAAGGAATTAGTCAACAGGAAAGCTACCGCTTTGCCAGCTCTTGTTTCTTCAATTCTGGAGGCTTCCCATCGAAAACATAGCTGAAAAACAAATTTTTAGATAGACGTGTCAATAAGCATTTGGGTTAGATAGGACATCAAGAAGGACAATATCAAGACTAACAGAACATATATTAAGGGTAAAGAAACTAAATACAGTGGTTTAATTCCAGCTTCCAGAAGCCTAATCGTCCGTGAAAACATGCCTTGCAGATGACTACAATGAACCCAGATAAACAAAACCCATGTCATTATTCGCAAAATATAAGGTTCTTAGCAAACCTACTTAAGTAACTAAAAGTTTAGAACTTTAGTAAAGGGTACCTAGTAACTTCACCAGCCTCATTGGTGAGCATCTCAGTCCCAGTTCTTCCCACAACAATCTACACAATTCCACAAAAACCCACATCAAAATTAAGCTTCTTTAATCTAAATTCATACAGTAAACACAACAATTAGAGAGAGAGAATACAAGGAACTGGTAGATGCTCATGCTGGCATCGATAGCGATCTTTCGGCCGAAATAACTCTCAAATTTCTGCTCCTTCATGGCCTTCGGGGCATTGTCCGCCAGCAGCTTCGTTAAACCCTAACATCCACAAATCATAAAAACCCATCAGCCAACGAATCCAAAATTATAAAATAATATTGTTCTGGAAACAAAAAATTGTACCTTTATACCCATTGCAGAAGAAAAGAGGAGAGAGAAGCGAGTGGAATGCAAAGAGAGAGAAGACAACGGGGTTTTGGCTGGAGGTTAGGGATGAAAACTGCTTCCCGCCCTTGTACTCCCAAAGGTCAAAGTCTTCAGTGTTTGTTGGGGCTCTTGCAGGTGGGCTTAGTCTTTTACATTGCTTAGTCACTTATGTTTGGGCTGGGAGTCTTCTGAGACTTATATAAGATCATGGCTATATTTTGGGCTTTTTGCTCCATATTGGAACATTTTATTAATTTATTAATTAATATATTGGAATCTTTAATGAACCCATTTTTCTGTTCTTGTTGCGGAGAAATTTTTCAGTGTCGGAAACCTATTTTTTGGTCGTAATTGATTGAACTTCACCTCAGCCATGCTACCTATTGATGGGAAATTTACTTGACTGTACTATTTTTTCACGTTAAAATCTGGATTAATTTTTCACAGCTAATCTCAAATTATCAGTATGCAGAAAAAATAAAATGATGTACTGTATCCATCATTATTCCCACTACTATTTGTCTATGTCAATATCCATCCACTCTGTTGCACTAGATTTAACTTTGGTAGTCAATTTAAAATCCAAACAATTGCATGTGGTAGGTTAGGAATTGAAAGGAGAGGATAGGAGGGGTGATTGGCATGGAAAGACACAGTTGATTGGCATCCTTATCAGTCACTTCATTTGGTTTTGAAATTCTAGTAAGAAAAAGTCCGTATATCATACGAACTGCTTTTATCTGGTTTGGTTTTTGTTGCTAGAGTGCGGTGATACTGCCTTTCTTGCAAACATCTATATGTGTTTACATTGACAAATCTTTGTGAACATTGACCAGATCAGCAACTTTCTAATAACTACGTACATATGAATATAAATCTGATTTTCGTGGCTTATCTATCTAGCATTTGAACAACGATCAGTTGAGCACTGCTAATGTTTTAATAATTATGAACTTATGTATATAAATCTACTTTCTATAACATGAGTTTGTTGTATGTGTATATTTCTAAAACACTTTAAACACCAACAATATCGCGCGAACACTAGTACTGATTATCTCTTAGATAAAGTAGTTGTATGACCACCCAATGAAATTTATCAATTTCTCCTAGAAGCCTGGTTTGGTATTGCTGTGCTTTGAAAAAAAAAGTTGTTTCTGTTGTACTGTGAGAATAAGCAGCAGAGTGTTTGGTAAATTTTTTTTGTAAAAGTGCTTTTGAAAAAAAATAAAATATTATAGTTTTAGTAAACTTTTATGTAAAACAGATGTGAAAAACAAAAAAGTTTTTCAAAGCTGAGTTTTGCAGCTTCCTATTTTTTGTTTTTTTTTTCACCCAAAACTGTGAAAAAAAACTGAAGCTGAATGTTTACCAAACACAAAAAAACTACTAACTTTTTTTTTATATCAGTTTTTTTTCAGAATCATCTCAGTACCAAACCAGGACTAAGTGCTCTACTAAGTGCGTAATATTAATATATTATGTGCTTGTATAATAGTTTAACTGAGATTTAAGGATATTACTTGAGAGCTTTGGATAACTTTGTTTAGTCTATGACTAAGAAAACAGCTCTTAAATTAACTGCAGTGTTATCGATGGTACCAATGCAAATATTCTTGCTTCATCCGTCACAAGAAATGTGAAATTACCAAAGGATGCCAGAGTTCACACTTTTTTTGGATGCTGGTTTCTCTTCTGGACTTGTAAAATGATTTGGTGAATAATATTAAGAGAAATGCTATGGAGATCTTATCAAAGTGAGACTTTTTGTGAATTCTTTATCACCTCACAGTTTAACTTTAATTTTTGTGTCAACGTTATAAAACATTGTGCCAAAATATGAGGTGTCAAAGAGTCTACGAAGAGTCTCACTTTTTAGAGTTTCTTTAGCATTTCTCATATATTAATACTTAGTTATTATCAGGCAGATTTGAAACTACAAAGACATGATGAGAAGATGAAATTTTGAAGCTTTGGTCCCAGAAAACATGGTGAAATTAATCAAGATCCCCTTGAGCTGCATTGTCAACTACTACTAAAAGAGTATTTGGATAAATGAGAAGACGGTTCACTTCATATGCTTTCCTTCCCCTTTAAATTTGCAACTCGGTTTGATGCTTTCAAAATCCTTGGTTCCAGGGTTTCCTTTTTAGGGTTGTCCTAAGAAAAAAGACTGTTACATGAGAAATTTTTCCTTGCGATTGTTGTTTTAACACAGTGTGTGTACTAAAAGGAGACCCGTATCAAACAATCGAAGAGTCGTCAAAAGACCTTCACATGCTTGTTTCAAGGCCTCCAGGCGGTCCTGGTATCACTTGGCCACAATGTACATCCATCCTTGGTCACATATCCCAATCACTGATAAACTTCATGAAGGAATCAACCCAAAAAATGAACATAGAGTTCGTCGAGAGCATACCATTAACTTCATTTATCATAATCCAGACATTTAATCAAACCTAATGAAAAGTGACATGTTCCCAAATGCAAAATGGACAAAAATTCACAGCAAAAAAAAAAAGGTGAAAGTTCCAAGTTGCATTCCTCCACTTGAGGGACACGCCATGACAAAAAGAGACACAGAAAGACAGAGGTAGAGAGAAGAGAGGCAGAAACATAAATTTAGATATCGAGAGAGAGAACAAAGTTGACAACAATAAGGCGATCAATCCGATGCCTTGAACGTTAAATTCTAGGCCTCTTTTTGTGCTATATGTTCAAGGGCTCGTGTCAAAAAACAAGTACTCTCAACTTAATTTATTATCAATTTTCAACAATGGTAAAGTAAAAAAAAAACCCTAAATCTTCTTTCTGTTCATGTCTGTGTTTTTTGTGTTACTCGTGTTAATGTGTTTCACAATGTTCTGCACACCAGGCAGAAGAGCATGCCAAGCCAACCTACAGCTCCCTCGAGCCGGTGGACAAGAAGAAGGGAGGACTCACTGCCTCCAGCTTCATTTTCGGTAAGTAGCCATTCTCAGAAAAAGGGTGCGGAAATCCCTTCTGTGCAGAATTCTATCAGGTTATACTGCTTGCTTTTGTATATATTGGTTTACACTGCATTTTTTTCTTGCATGTGTAGCGTTGCTGGCGTTGGACAGCATGGGATTCGTCGCGAACATGGTCAGCATGGTGCTGTACTTTCTGTACGTGATGCATTTTGATCTGGCGCATTCCTCCAACCTTCTCACAAACTTCATGGGATCAACTTTCCTCCTCACCCTCGTTGGAGGCTTCATATCAGACACATACTTGAGCAGGTTCACAACATGCCTGATTTTTGGCGTAATTGAGATACTGGTAAAGAAAAAAAAATTCACATGATTTGGTATATTTTCTTCTGGTTCTCCAGTTCTACTAATGTCACAAAATTTTATAAAATTTGTTTCACTTTTAGGCTATGGTGATGATGACAACGCAAGCTTATTCAAAGCATTTGCACCCAATAAAAACTTGCCCTTCAAATTGTGTCCAAGGCCGTATCGCTGGAATGCTATATGGATCCCTGTGCTTGTTGGCACTGGGAACAGGTGGTGTGAGGGGAGCGCTGCCGGCACTTGGTGCTGACCAGTTTAACCGGAAAGAGGAAGCGAAGTCGCTGGCGACGTTTTTCAATTGGTTTATGCTCAGTACTACAGCTGGAGCAACTATTGGTGTCACGGCCATTGTGTATGTGAGCATGAACGTAGATTGGTACTGGGGTTTCTTTATATCAACTATTGCAGCCGTTATTGGGTTCTCTGTTCTTGCAATGGGTAAGCCTTTCTATCGCCTCCAAGTCCCCGGCGACAGCCCCATCATAAGGATCGTTCAGGTCTCTCTCTCTCTCTCTCTCTCTCTCTCTCTCTCTCTCTCTCTCTCTCTCTTATAGGCCTTTCTATCTAGTCAAACTCAATTAGCACAAAAACTTTATTAATTACATTTTAACACACGTTTGGAATATTGTGACAGGTTATTGTTGTTGCGATAAAAAATAGACGTTTACCGCAACTAGGGAACTCGCATGAACTGTATGAGATTAGTGAGAAGGAATCTAATTATACGGAAGAAAAGATTGCCCATACACCTCAATTCAGGTACCATTACATTAATTTATGATTATTGAGAGTCAAATTTACCTTGCCATGTATTGAAATTGTCAAATTACCTTTTATGTGCCTCACACGTGACGATTTCCATAAGAAATTGGTGCCTTTTAGGTTATGACACAATGTGATAATTTTTTTCTAATGGTATTGAATCAGTTGTCTGGACAAAGCTGCCATACTTGGCAAAGGCTCCAAGCCCGAACCATGGAAGGTTTGCACAGTAACACAAGTGGAAGAAGTGAAGGTCCTGACAAGAATGTTGCCAATTCTCTTCAGCACCATCATCATGAACACTTGTTTAGCACAGCTCCAAACATTCTCAGTCCAACAAGGAAGCATCATGGACCTCCACTTGGGCTCCATCAACGTTCCGGCGCCATCTATCCCCGTCATCCCTCTCCTCTTCATGTCCATCCTCATCCCACTGTATGAGTACTTCTTCGTGCCTTTCGCGAGAAAGATCACAAAGCACCCAGCAGGCATAACGCAGCTTCAGCGTGTTGGTGTTGGACTAGTCCTCTCCGCAATCTCAATGGCGGTAGCGGGCCTGGTGGAAATGAAAAGAAAGAACCAAGCCAACAAGGACATGACAAAGATATCTCTCTTCTGGCTTTCATTCCAATACGGTATTTTCGGCATTGCTGACATGTTTACCCTAGTAGGGTTGCTTGAATTCTTCTACAAGGAAGCTCCAGCAGGGATGAAATCGCTTTCTACTTCATTCACTTTTCTTTCACTTTCTTTTGGGTACTTCTTGAGCTCAGTTTTCGTTAGCTTGATCAATGCCGTGACGAGAAGAGTTGCTCCGAGCAAACAAGGATGGCTCCATGGAATAGACCTAAACAAAAACAATTTGCAGCTATTTTACTATTTCTTGGCAATCCTTAGCTGCGTCAACTTTGTGAACTACGTATATTGGGCTTCATGGTACAAGTACAAAGCAGATGAGACAGATCTAAAGCTGCAGCTTAAAACTTTGCACCAAACACCTCTCGTTCACAATGATACAAGTGTTGTTCAAGAAAGTCGAAGCAAGATTGATGAAGCTGCTGCCTCCACTGAGGAAAATAAAGAAGAAAAGGTGGCAACATGAAGGTCAAAATAAGAGAGAGAGAGAGAGGGAGAGGGAGAGGGAGAGGGAGAGGCTTTGTTACACCCTAACATCACACAATCCACGATCATGAAAAACCATTAGCTAATAAATAATATTGCTCTGAATAAAAAAATATCGTACCTTTATGGCCATTACAGTAGGAAAGAGGAGAGAGAAAGAGTGAAATGCAGAGAGGGAAGAGAAAGGGTTTTTAGCTGGAGTTTAGGGATGGACGCAGAAGACTGTACAATGGCTTGGCTGCACCGTGCAGATAGGCTAAGGCTTTGTATTGGGTAGTTTTTTGTATTTGGGCCCTCAAACTTTGGGAGCCTTCTTGATATAAGATTATGGACTGTAATTTGGGCTTTCTACTCCACTGAAATTTTTCTTAATATGTTGGAATTTTAGTGAAACGCATTTTTTATAATTTCTGTTTGATCTTATGAATCAAATGAGATACATGTTTGATTGTATGAAATAAATTTAAAGTGATCTTTGTTTGCTCGTATGTGATAAATATACCTCAACAGTTATATGATACGTAGTTATTCAGGTATGAGAAAGAATGTGCTCTCCTTATATGCACCAAAGTTTAAATCTTTATTCTCGAAGTTTAGATTATTTGTTTTAAGTAGAATATTACTTTTATAATTTTTGTTGTTATTGAGAGTTTTGGGGTTAGCTACTGACTAGTGATGATGGTTGGTAGGAGTAGGCAAGGTTTAAGGTTATAATCCTTTAACTTCATAAAAATGAAATATGTATTTATTTATTTATTTTTGTTGAGATTATTGAGCATCTCAAAGGAAGATCCATAGATGGACCAAGGTTATCCCGGCACGCACCCAATGTCGGTAAAACACCAAGGCAGGTCCTCCGGGGACCCTCCAATGTTTCGACATGGAGACTGGCTTTATGCCTATGGTTATATACGGGTTATGTCCGGGCAATTTGTTTATTGGGTTAAATGACATATAGTCAGTCCAATCAAAATTTTAGTGCATGATGCGTCCATGAATGTAAGGTCTCACATCACCCAAGGAGAAGATCATCTATGCATTATATGTACATGTCCACTTCCCTATAGCAAAACGCATTTTAGGAACTCACTGGCTTCGGATCCCATAAGAACTCCGGAGTCAAGCGAGTTTGGGCGAGAACGATCCCAGAATGGATGACCTCCTGGGAAGGCCCAAGAACTTAAGAACAAAACCGTGTGGACCAGTCCCAAAATGAACAATATCTTGCTATACGGACTGAGATGTGACAATAGAGGAGTTGTGAATACATGTGGGCACTCTTTTTTTTCTTGGTCCTGTGTCAGTAATTTCTTGCTCTATCTTACTAACTTTAAATGAAATGGACTGTTTCACAGACATGACCCTCACTCAATATGGGCTAGATTTTAAATGGACTTAGAGAGTGAAAAAGCCCAATAAGTTGACCTTTTATTTAGAAAAGCTAATTGATTTTTTCTTTTTCTTTTCTTTCTCCATAAAGTATAGTAAAGCTATATTTTATGATCTGGCTAAAAACGACGTTGAGGTAAATTTTTGTATTTGTAATGTTGTTTTATCATGATTTATGAATAAAGAGTGTTATTGCGTAACTCTCAATGTTACTTTCATCCAATTTTTTTAGAAGTGTGATATCCACACACCCCTTTTTACTTTTCTCACACTTTTTTAGATTTCGGCCGTCGTATCAGATGAATTAAAGAAGATCTAACGGACAAAAAGTAATAGGGTGTGTGAGAAGTAAAAAAAGGTGTGTAGATATCACACTCCTTTTTTAAAACGTTTTAGATTAGAACTTCTCAATCAAAATTCTGAATCCGTCACTGTAGAAGCTTTTATTATAAAGAATAATTTATTAGTTGCGTGATGATTGAGATAAAGATAAAATGTGTATATATATGTGTGTGTGTGTGGTACTAGGGCATATTCTCCCCTAACATTGTGTAGAAGGTAGCTGGAAGCCATTGGGGTTTTCTCGACGCACCACCCATACCAGAATCACATAATTGAAAGTAAACATATGAACCCTTTTTTTTGGCACTGGAAAAGAACATGAACCTTAACAGATAAAATCTGACAAAACAAGTACTTACCATGAAGAATGTGGACTGATAAAAAGCTGCAGGAAAAAGGCTACAACTGACGGTAAAATCTTCAGGTAAAAAGAAGAGAAGGCAAAGGGGAAGGAGGTGGAGCATGCTGCATATGCAACAACTTTGGAAAAAAGCATACAAAAATCAAAAGAGGAGTTGATGGAGATAAGAGAAAGAAAGATGATGGAAATAGAACTGTGAGGTGGGGGCAACTCCTGCTTTAATCATGGAACAGAACATTTCTGGAAAATGCATCGGCACTTAGACAGGAAGCATCATCAGCAATCTCTGAGTAAGGATTGATGAGTTGGAGGCATGAATAAGGATTGATGAGTCCTACAAATTGGTATCAAATTTCTGAATCCGATCGAATATTTGCAAGGCACTCAATTAAAATGGAGTTTTCGATTAGTCATTCAAATTTCTGAATACGAATATTTTCATACAAAAATTAATGAAAATTGAAATGCATTTAGAAATTTAGAAATTTTCAAATTGTTGATCCGAATTTTTCCGAAGTGTTCCAAACTTATTCCAATAAAGAAAATCCCAAAGTATTCCAATCTTTTATAGTTATTTACTAAAATTAATTATTTTGTAATCATTTTATAACTTATTGTTAGTTTTGGATACATTTACATTTGGCTCGTTGTTTTTATATTGACCACACACTCATATATTAAAAAGGATAAACATACTAGTGTACAACAAAATTTCTTGGATTTATACATCAATATATACCAAATATTAAGAATGTATAGCCACTTAGTACTACGGTCTTAGGATATTTTTCTTCACTTATAAGTGAGAGATCTTAAATTCGATTCTCGCTAAAGACGAATTTGAATCATATTATTGCTAGCTCATTATGAAGTTAAACTCACCCCATTCTCTTAGCGTAGATAATATCGATTGAGATTACGGTTATTCCAAAAAAAATCACTTAAAAAATTATAATCTGATTATGAAATTTTGTAATGAAAATTGAAACGCTATTTCTGACATGTTCCGAAGTCATCCTCAGTCCTACCAAATAAAAAAAAGTTAAAACTTTCCTTGTTTGGAGCCTAGTAATCAAGGTGCCCTTAAAGTTGAAAGTGACATCAAATTAATTGAACCTTTTTTTTTGGTCCTAATTGATTGAACTTTACCTCTCCCATGCTGCCCATTGATGGGAAATCTACATGAGAATTTCAAGTTCATAATGCATATAGTTGAACCTTTTTCGTTATAAAATTGATTAAATTCTTAATTATCACTTGTTGTAAGATGTATATTTTATGAAGAGTTCTTAACCGTCATCTGTTGTCAGTAAGATAGTCTCCAATTCCAATCAATCCAAATTTATTAGGCCTTTTTATAAGATAATTCCCTTTAATTTTGTATTTTTTTTCCTTTTAATGAAGTTTTCATTAACATAAAAAGAAAATGTATCTATTTTGTTTTTGTCTTTAGAAATTCCCTAAGGGTGCGTTTGGTACGCAGACGGGACGGGACGGAACAGGACGGGACGGATGTTGTAAATTTTGAAAAAGACAAGGGGCATTGTTGTCCTAAAATGTTAAAAATTTCTGTCCCACAGACGTGGAACGACCCCGTTCCATGGGGGGAGGTGGAACCAAAAATCATCCAAAACTTGTCCCGTGGAACGCCTCGTTCCACTCGTTTTAGGCGTACCAAACGCGGGACGGAACGCCTCGTCCCGTCCCGTCCCGTCCCGCGTACCAAACGCACCCTAATATCACTAATTACATTAAATCACAAAATAAGAAGAAGTAAACACGCCCAACGGTGTCTTATCAATTTCTCTGAACAGCCTCTGTTTAAGTGCTTTATCAAATGGCATTTTCATCTTGCTTGGTAGCAACTCTGAAGTATTATTAGACGAAAATGGTGAACGGAGAAGTGGATTAATTAGTATGAATAGGGACCCATGACCTAAAGAAGCTTTTGATCAAGTTGACTAAAGGGTCATTGGAAGTCTAGAATGATAGACGTGAATTATATCCGTTGATTAGGATAGCGTGAAATTTAAGGAATGTTGCTTGAGAGTTTTGCAGATCTTTCGTAATATTGTAACGGTTCACTTAATTGTATTTGAATAAATGATAAAGTATGTCGGTTGAGTATCAAACAAAATTTAACACAAGTACGCGAGTAGTTGAAAAATGTGTGTTTATCATTTATCTCCTACAAATACTTAAGAAAAATGAAATTTTTTGAAGCTTTGGTCCCAGAAAAAATGATGAAATCAAGATCCTTTTGAGCTGTATTGTCAACTACTACTAAAAAAGTATAATGAGATGAGGGTTCACTTCATGTGCGTCCCTTCCCCTTTAAGTTTGCAACTGGGTCAGATGCTTTCAATTCGGCCCCAGGGTTTCATTTTAGGAGGGTTGCACTAAGAGAGTAGAAGTGGTGCATGATAAATTTTTTGGTGCGACTGTCGTATCAACACATAATATTATTAATTTATCGACACATAATGTTACTAGTTTAGTTTTGCAATACAAATGTACATATAATTAATAATACCATACCCCAACTCTGTAAAATATTAATCTTATCTTTTAAAAATATTATAATACATGACTCAATAACATCATCTGATAAAATGATTGTTACACTCAGAACATTCTTTCACGATGAGGACGGCAAAAGATGTAATAGACACAACTTCAAATTACTAGATAAGGCGAAAGAATAATATAAGTTATAAAGTTTGGGATTGGGATTGTCTGCCCTCCCACTTTTCATCCCCTTTCCATCCATTCCTATGTGTGCGGTCACGGTTAAGCTACGTCAACATTTTATATTGATTTTTTTTATAGAGATAATAAGACAAAAAATAATAAGAATATAAAATGTTGACGTGACTTAATCATGGCCGCACAAATAAAAATAGATGAAAGAAGATGGGCAGTGAGAAGGCAGACAATCCCCCATTAAAGTTTGATCATGTGCTGGATCGAAAATATTTTAATAATGGTGCACTGATGCAGTGATAAATTGGCCAATAACCAATTATTATCATGCCAAACCACCACCGCCGTATTGTAATGAACTGTTCAGTGCATTTGCTTTATTAGGATTTCCTGCTAAATATATTTTAGGTTCTCATATGATACTTATGAATTTGCTTTAGTAAGATCTCTGTATTAAGGTTAATGAGATGTTCAGTAAGTCTGCATTAGGGTTAATTAACAAACCAAAATACAACATATAATGATAGTACTTCACTAATTGCAACGATATTTTTTGCATATAATATATTCACCTATTGAATTGTGCATGTTTCATTTCAATTATAATTATGAACTTTTGTCTCCTAACTAATTCGTTACAAGTTACAACTCAATATAACGAGTTTGATATTTAATTGTGGCTGACAAATAACATGTGATATTACAAATTGAGTGCTTTTTTTTGGGTATAATTTTAATGTTACTTAACTAATGAGACTGATCAGTGACATATAACCTAATCATTGAAATACTTCATGGAGAAACCATTTGAGCATAGTTTGCCGAGAACATACAATTAACGGCATTCATATAGTTCAAAATCATCATAATCCAGACACTCAATCAAACCTAATGAAACATGACAAAAGGGTAAAATTCCAAGTTGCATTCCTCCAACACCGAGGGACACACCATGAGAGAGAGAGAGAGAGAGAGAGAGAGAGAGAGAGAGAGAGAGAGCAAAGCTGACAATAAAGGCAATCAATCTGATGCCTTAAGTATAAAACAACTAGGCATCTTTGAATGCTATATGTTCAAGGCCTCTTGTTCCAAAAACAAATATTCTCAACTTAATTTATTCTCAATTTTCAACCATGGTCAGTCAAAAAGCCCTAAATCTTCCTTCTGTTTATGTCTCTGTGTTTTTGGTGTTACTCTTGTTAATATGTTTCACAATGTTCTGCACACCAGGCAGAAGAGAATGCCGAGCCAACCTACAGCTCCCTGGAGCCGACGGACAAGAAAAAGGGAGGATTCACCGCCTCCAGCTTCATTTTCGGTAAGCAACCATTCTCAGAAAAGGGTTGTAGGGAAATCACTTCCCAGAATGCTAGTTATATCCTTGCTTTTGTATATTAATTATGGTTTACAATGCATTTTATTCGGGTTTGTGTAGTGTTGCTGGCATTGGACAGCATGGGATTCGTCGCGAATATGTGCAGCTTGGTGCTGTACTTTCTGTACATGATGCATTTGGATCTGGCGCACTCCGCCAACCTTCTCACAAACTTCATGGGATCAAATTATCTCCTCTCCCTCGTCGGAGGCTTCATTTCTGACACATACTTGAGCAGATTCACAACCTGCCTGATTTTCGGCGCAGTTGAAATACTGGTAACAAAAAAGTTCCACATATTTTGTGTTCTAGTTCTACTTATGTCACAAACTTTAATAAATTTTGTTATTCGCACTTAGGCTTTGGCGATGATGACAGTTCAAGCTTACTCTAAGCATTTGCACCCAAAAGAAACTTGCCTGACAAAGTGTGTCGAAGGCCGTATCGCTGTCATGCTCTATGCATCCCTGTGCTTGTTAGCACTGGGAACGGGTGGCGTGAGGGGAGCGCTGCCTGCACTTGGTGCTGATCAGTTTAACCGGAAAGAGGAAGCAAAATCACTTGCAACATTTTTCAACTGGCTTTTGCTTAGTACTACAGTTGGATCAATTATTGGCGTCACAGCCATTGTGACTGTTAACACCGAAGTAGCTTGGTACTGGGGTTTCTTTATATGCACGGTTGGAGCATTTGTCGGGTTCGCTGTTCTTGCGATGGGCAAACCTTTCTACCGCCTCCAAATCCCCGGCGACAGCCCCATCATTAGAGTCATTCAGGTCTACCTTTCTCTCTAATCAAACAAAATTAGCGCACAAACTTGATTATTTACTAGTTAATATTAACAAGTGTATAATGTGTCGAAATGATGTGACAGGTTATTGCTGTCGCGATAAAAAACAGAAGTTTACTACAGCCGAGGAGCTCTCATGAATTGTATGAAATCAGTGAAAATGAACCAAAGTATACTAAAGAGAAAATTGCACATACAGATCAATTCAGGTGACATTACATAATTTTTTGTTAGAGTTTGCTAATAATTTGCAATAATTCAAACAGGGCTCACCAGATGGTAACCATGGTATGTTCCCATCTTGGCATGCCAAGATTCTTCAAAATTGACAAGAAAACAAAAGAAAAACATACGACTAAGGGGAAATTGATAATACAACGAAAAGTTCACATGAAAGTTTCTGTGCATGTGATGGGGTTTTGCTTTTTGAAGTGAACTTTTTGGACCATGATATCTGTTTCTTTATTTGACGGCTGGCAAGGATGTTAAGTTTTGGAAGCTTTTAATCAATTTTTTTGTTGACTTCATTAGATAGCAATTTACAATTAGACTTTTTTTATATATTTAAAATAGTCTCTGAGATTTGCATAATTTCTCATTTGATCTGTGAGATATAAAATTAATAGAATTGATCTATGAATTTGTCCACCATCAATCATTTTGGTCATTTGGTGAAAAATCTCCATTAAATAAGGATAAAATGATAAAAATACCTTCAATGTTTATCAAATTATTTTGGCTTATTGTTTATTAAATTAAGGGTAGTTTTGTTATTTTAATCTTTATTTAACATAACTATTCACGAAAGGATCAAAATGATTGATGGTAGACAATCTTAAGGACTACTTGTATTGATTTCAGATCTCAAAGATCAAAGTGATAAGTTATGCAAATCTCAAGAACTATTTTGGCTAAAAAGCCTTACAATTATGTAGATCACTTCATTTTTTTTTCCTTCTAGAAAATGGTTGTGGCATTGTAGCTTACAGTTCTCAACAAGATTTCACAAAGATGATCGATAAAAAAAAATGCTAAAAAACACGAGAAATTTCCATCTAGTTCATGTAGTATAATACTTCGGTTCATGTATTTTCAATTGCATTTAGTTTTGGAAGTATGCTGGTTGTTCCACGTCAACTTATGTTAATTTTTTTGTAAGAAATACCCGTCAAATTACCCACTCCTCCACCTCATGTGTCGCACACTTGACGATTTCATTCATGATATTAACAAAAGTCAACGAATGTCCTTAATTTAAATAGTTTATAAAATTCCACTTTCGTTCATTTATTTACAATTACTTCAAGTTTGGTACAAACTAAGGGATCAAATTTGTTGCAATTGAAAATATAAAAATAAAAATTGAACTTCGTGAAAAATACATGGATTAAAAACGAGTTTTGGCCGTAACTAGGTAATTGGCGTCTTTTTTTTACTACTTAGCATATACTGTACCTGTAGTTTCACAAAATTCAAACTTTCAGTCATGTATTTTCAGTGGCTCCGCATTTCCTGTAGTTTGTAGATTTTTCCACCCAAAAGCATCCCTCAACTTTTGTTGATTTCGTGTATAAAGTCATTCAAATTTACCCTTTTCTGTGGCCCGCACTGAAATTTGTCAAATTTACCTTTATGTGTGGCTCAATTAACGATTTCGTACAAGAAATTAGTGCCTTGGGTTATGACAGAGTAGTGTGTACTAATTACTGCCTAATGGTATTGTATCAGTTGTCTAGACAAAGCTGCCATACTCGGCAAAGACTCCAAGCCCCAACCCTGGAAAGTTTGCACCGTAACACAAGTGGAAGAAGTGAAGGTCCTAATAAGAATGCTGCCAATTTTCTTCAGCACCATCATCATGAACACTTGTTTAGCACAGCTCCAAACATTTTCAGTCCAACAAGGAAGCATCATGGACCGCCACTTAGGCCGCATTGAGGTTCCGGCACCATCAATCCCCGTCATCCCTCTCCTCTTCATGTCCATCCTCATCCCGCTTTACGAGTTCTTCTTCGTCCCCTTTGCGCGAAAAATCACAAAGCACCCGTCAGGCATCACGCAGCTTCAGCGCGTCGGCGTTGGACTAGTCCTCTGCGCAATCTCAATGGCAGTAGCCGGCATAGTAGAAGTGAAGAGAAAGAACCAAGCCAACAAGGACTTCACAAAGCCGATATCTCTCTTCTGGCTTTCTTTCCAATACGCTATTTTCGGTATTGCTGACATGTTTACCCTAGTAGGGTTACTTGAATTCTTCTACAAGGAAGCTCCTGTGGGCATGAAATCGCTCTCCACCTCGTTCACTTTTCTGTCACTTTCTTTAGGGTACTTCTTGAGCTCGATTTTCGTTGACGTGATCAATGTTGTGACCAGTAGAATTGCTCCGAGCAAACTAGGATGGCTGCATGGAAAAGACCTAAACAAAAACAATTTGCAGCTATTTTACTATTTCTTGGCAATCCTTAGCTGCCTCAACTTTGGGAACTACGTTTACTGGGCTTCATTGTACAAGTACAAAGCAGACGAGGCAGATCCGAAGCTGCAGCTTAAAGCTTTGCACCAGACACCTGCCATTCACAATGATTCAAGTGTTGTTCAAGAAAATGGAAGCAAGACTAATGAAGCTGCTGCCTCCACTGAGGAAAATACAGAAGAAAAGGCGGCAACTTTATGAAGCCCAATATAAAAGGAAAAAAACAGAAAAGAAAGAAAGAGAGAGATAGATCATATATAATTAACCAAGGGGAGGAATTATAATGGTAATTAATGGGTTTATTTTGTCTATTTTTATCTTATTTTTGTGTGTTTCTTGGAATTGTAAGATATAGTGTGTTTGGGACATTGAGTGTGTGGATTTTCTGTTTAATAAGTTTTTCTACGACCTTTTCATGAATAAAGAAAAGTGATTTGTCTTGCAAAACAATCTTGGCCATTTTGCATACATTTCATGTTAGGGGTGTGATATCCACACACCTCTTTTTATTTCTTACACACCTTTTTAATTTTCGGTCGTCGGATCAGATGAATTGAAGAAGATCAATAGATAGAAATTAGCAAAGGGTGTGTGAGAAATAAAAAAGATGTGATATCCAAACAAATAAAGGCACTTAAGATTTGTTTAGAAGTCCCTTAAAATTATTAAAAACCACTTCAAATGGGTTGTAGAAGTAATTCTTGCGTTCTATCCAAGTTGCATAGTCGTATTTGAATTTTTTTTTTAAAATGGACCAGCTAATGGCTTCGCCACGGTAACCCACATTTTCGAGGACCATAAAGACTCATAGAGACATTTTAGCCTTCCTTAATCACTATCGTGCGATTATTGAAGAATTTTGAAATTTCTACATTAATACATTGTATCTATATTTTAAAATTCCTCCATCCAATATTTTGGTGCTCATTTCTAAGTGTTCCTAAATTCGTTGGTACATCCATGAGGTCCACGTGCCTTAGGTAGAATTTGGGCCGGGTTGCTGCTCTACAGCTCAAATGATTAAGCCCAATGTTGGCTAACCAAATTTGACCTAAGTGAAATTACCTCATCAAGTTTCTCAAACATGATGGCCTCAACCAGACATTGTTTTCCCTTGGCGTATTATACAGTCTACTCCACAAGAAGGGAAATTCTAACTTAGATGAAACGGACAAGCAAATTGTCCTAATTAACTAACGTAACTCACGTCTACAAACTATAACTTTAAACTAAAACATAAGATTCATAATTCCATCTTTCTGCCTTATCCATGCTAGTACAGTGGTGTGTAGCTTTCAACCTTTACTGTTCTTCTTTTTACTGCCTTCGCCATTAGTGAAGCTTGGAATACTCGGACTAGGACTGTAGGACATGTCCAATTTGTGTGTCCTACAAAAATGCATGCCAAAAGATAATCTGCAAGCATACCAGTCTTTGCATTATATTACAATTTATTCACGGAACATTTAATAATAACTTCGTTTTAAGTTTTAAGTTTTTGGTTGTTTGGTAACTATTAGTTTTCAAAAAAATGAAAATGGTAAACCAAAATTTGAAAACTAAAAAGTGAAAATGAAACGATTATCAAATGCCTCTTAAATTAGTGTTACGATGATTTTGTGTCTTAAAAAACTTTATAATAAAGAATCATCTCATGTCATGGTCTAAATCCTTAGTTGTTGGATTCTTAACGAATGATAATAACTAAGATCCAACTATTAAAAATTCTGAACTATATACAATGAACTGGTCTATTATAAATTTTTACGGTTCTTGCCAGATACTATCATGCTAACTGTGGTTAATTAGTGAAAGTAGGCTAATTAATGAGGAATTTGGGAGTTGCAAAAGTAAGTGTGCAGACCAAACCCCGATTTGTTGGTGGAATACAATATGTGATTAACAGCAGTGCGTGACAGAACTTGATGGGTTGTGCCATCAAGCTTCAAAAGATGCATGTGATCATGGGACCAAGACAAAGAGCTCAGCTAGCTCACATGTCACAACCTTTTTTCATTAATTTGGTGGTTTTCCAAATTAACTGGATTCGTCGTTTAATTATTGTGTCTCTTACACGTGACTGCACCACACTTTTTTTGTTTTTGGGTCATAAAAGACCGCACCACACTTGTGTGGCTTAAATTAGATCCATAATGTGAAAGCATTCGCCTATAATTAGATCACTTGTGATGTAGAAAAATGAAGCATGTTAGATTTTGTAGAAACTGAATCGATCATGGGATAAAATGTCTTTTTCTTACTGAAAGGATGATAAAAGATTAAGCAAGTCGAATTACGTATAAGGTATAGTTATCGAACTAAAATAGCAGAAGCCTCACTTTCTAAATCCATAGAATGTGGAAATAAAGAATCAAGACTCCGGGATTTAGAATGTGGAAAGAAAGAAAGAATCAAGACTCCGGGAAAGAAAGAAAGAATCAAGCCTCACTTTCTAACTCCCTGATAGAACGACCCCTCTCTCCCCCGGTTCCCTATTTCCAAAATTTATTAAATAAAGAAAAACGAAAATAAAAGAATATAAGTAGTGGGACGAAGCCAAAACTCGCAAAGAGAAAAACAAAGAAACATCAATGAAAATGAAAAACAGACTGAAACTCAAAGTCCTGAGCATAGACAACAACTGCAAAATTTAAAATTATGTATATTAAATCCATGCGAATTGAATCTGAATTTTGTTTTAGTTAATTATGCATATACAAATAACTTAACTAATTAACCATGTACAAAAAAATCATGTTTTAATCAGTCATACACACACATATATAAGGATATTAGAGGTTGGAAAGTGCATACACATGATTAACAAAACTCTTGCATGAAGAAAACATATTAAACAAAGGAACAAAGGGACCGGATATGTATGTGTCGGTCATAACTCATAAGATGGGTTTATAATGAAAATTATTATTATATTGCATATCAGTACTAGAGCCCAACAAAATGCATTGAGATTCAATCATTCTTTTGAAAACAATCTTGAATTCCTTGACTATATCAAGACTTGTAATATGCAAAATATTTATGGGAGTTTTAACAAAACACTCTCAATACTGTTCATTTTTAACGAAAAACTATATTTTTACCTTTTTCTAGTACTATTTATTATACCTTTAAAAAGAACTTTTCATTAAAAGGGATTTTTTTTAAATTTCGTTAGTTTTCCTAAATATTTAAGGTCTATTTGGAATTGCTATTTGTTAGAGAACATATAAGTTTTGACTCATAGATGCGATTTTTTAGAGAAGTACGATACTGTTTTAGGAGGTATTTTAAGTATTTTTTGAAGGAGCATTTGAATTCACCGTAAAACTTTCTGTGTTTTTCGTAAAAGTTTTTTAGAATCCTCTCTGGATCTCTTCCACCTAATTTTCATCATCAAATAATTCGAACTTTTAAAATTTGATTCAACGGCTAAAAATACGGGCCAAAAAATTATAATAACTTTAACCGTTGAGTCAAATTTTAACTGCCCCTTATTAGTCCTAACTAAGCTTCTACCGGCAACAGATCTTTTATCTCTTGCGAACTTTTGTATGCTTCTCTCTTTTATGCAAATGGAAAGATTTTTACGCTGCTGCTGCCCAAAACGCAAAAACAGAATAATATATTTTTTGTTTTGGGTGCTTAAATCATCTCCCAAGGATTTACTTGACTATATATATAAGCCTAAGGCCCTTCCCATCACTTTTAATCCTTGTCTAATTAAGTACAATGAACATGGGTTTATAAAGCCTAATACCAAATCAGATTCGAGCGATGTGGAATTGTGGCATGATTTATTTGTATTCAAACTTCAACAAAGACAATCACATTCAGGAGTGGATCCATTCATGGACCTGGGTGCTATCAAGACCATTCGAAGTTTGAAGAAGCACTTTTGAGGACCTTCAAGGACTACCCAACAGTTTGGACATGTGGTGAAAGAGAAAAAACCACCATGGCTGTGTAGATGCAGATGTTGTGCTACAAATATTTTTTTTAAACAAACGGTATGATCTACACTAAGATGGTGAGGGAGTGGGCTAAACCTCACAATGTGCTAGTAATAACATGGTTCAAATTCACCTTTGGTGATGAATCGAACCTAAGACCTCTCGCTTACAAGTGAAAATGAATATTACTAGACTGTAGTATTAAGTGGCATGATACAAAAGCCTTGAACTAAGAAGAAAGATCTAATTTCGGATTGAGAGGAATACAGAGAAGACCACCATGATTCTATTGTTCTCGGACCTTGGTTGCAACGAAGAAGAAAGACTTTTTTTGTATAATATTTAATACATGTAGTTAAATCTGTCTAGTTTACCTAAGCCCCTGTCTAGGCCCCATCTAGACGCACAAGCGCTAAGTCCCAATTCAGTCTAATCAGTGCCTATGTATCTTGATTAGAACCACTCAATGTTGGAATCCTAAATTTACTCACGGATCTCACCTAAAAATCTTTTCACCTTTACGTGTCACGAAGAGCACACACCACACACAAGTACAATATCCTCCTGTCCATGGAAATTCATCCTAATGAAGCAATGAATTCAAAATATAGTTGACAAAAGAAAACACGAGTCCACAAAACCTAGATTACGCAACGTGTGAATGTATGTACTCGTACGTGGTGTCCATTAATGGACGACCAATTCGTTAAGCAAACGTAAAGCATGGTTTGTTGACCTAATCTTATAAACGCAAAGTATGGTTGTTACCACCAAAAAAAAAACAGTATGGTTTGTTGACCTAATCTTAATTAGCATTAGCTACGGTAATTAAATTGTGACGTCTCCTCCATCTCATAATTAAGCATTGGGAAGAACGTTGACATCTCCTCCACCTTATAATTAAGCATTCTCCAGTCTCTAATTTGTTCATTTCGAACATTCCAAGCTTTTCGTTGTATTCTAGTTAGCTGGCTTTATATTACAATGCTTTACCCCATTCACACTACAATCTACATCGATCTTCCCTATTATTTCTTCCCAAAGTTTACGTCGAGAATAAGTCCACATTTTGCACGTAATTTTTTTATGGTATTTATTATTAATTGATTCGTGTTAAGTCTATAACAACAAATTAAGACTGATTAAATTTATTAGCATATGTCAATTATGATAGAGACAAAGAGATTGCACACAAAATGGATATAGAAGATTTGAACAGCCTTACCTTGAGTTAACTACTTAAGTAAGCTCATCCTAGTTATCCGAAAGAATCATCATATCAGAGATATAGTTCTTTATATCTATAGGATTATATGTTAGAGTAAACATATACTTATTGATTAACTCATCAACCAAGAACACAAGGACCAGTCAATCAAATCACAATCCTTTCAGTTTAGCACATAAACCAAATGTAAGAACAGAAACAAATACATTAGTACATACATGCAAACATGTTCATCGACGAGGAAGCCATGAACACCTGCACACAACCTTCTCCTCTCTGCAAAACTCGATGCTCTCCAAGTTATAGGTAATTGGAACAAAAGAGCGCGCTTTGCGAGAGTAGGGATTTGTGCTTTTATACTCTCAGATTTCCCTATAACAATCCTACAAGGATTACAAGAACAAATCCTTGTCCAAGCAGGAGTCCTATACCCGTGCTTATCCACACAGAGATTCAATCCAACCACAATTGTATTAACTCTTATAAACATATTGAGACTTCAGTGATTTGAGACAAGAAGGATTATTATCAAACTATATGAGCCATACTCATACTCCAACATTCTCCCACTTGAGTATGATTTCATAAAAGCAAATAATCATCTCATATTTAACACAAAAGCGATCACGTAGGTCTCACATATATGTTTCCAACAGAATACTACTCACACACGTTAGACAATGAATTCATAAACTCCTCTGCAATACATCATACAGATTCATCTTATAAATCACAAAGTCCAATTTATGCAGCAGCAACATCTCACAGCTTTTCGAGCAAACCAAAAGTTCACTCCCACTTATAAAGCCCAAGATAGAGAACAAAATATTATAATTCACCAACAGCTTATCAAAATTTCAAAATAATGAATTAAGCTTTATTTGAATTATCAAACTGTTTCCCATCGAACAACTAATCACAAATTTTAGGAAGAGTTGAACTATATGAAAACATTAGTAAACTATATAACAAAATAAAATCTAGCTACAAAACAGGAAACATAAAAATCTAGCTACAGAACTTAGCTTTTAGAAAAACCTTGTGCAGCAAACTCCCACTTGTAAAACATTCCACAATAGTTTCTCACACAAGCTCTTGATATCAGCAGCTATTACTCATTACTCCCACTTATCAAGAACATCCAGAACTCCCATTCGTGCAATATGATCTTTGAAAACTCTGTTAGGTAAAGGTTTAGTCAAAGGATCAGCTATCATCAACTCAGTGGCCAAATGTTCCACAATGATGTCACCTTCTTTCACCTTTTCCCTAACCTTAAGAAATTTTACATCCATCAAGCGAGAAGCTGAAGTCCTTTTGTTGTTTTTAGAGAAAAACATTGCTGAGTTGTTGTCACAGTACATCTTTAATGGTTTTTGAATGGAATCAACAATTCTTAATTCACTGACAAAGTTTTTAAGCCACAACCCTCAAAACAAGCTATAAATTCTACTTCCATGGTAGAAGTAGACACTATAGTTTGTTTTGCACTTTTCTAGGAAATAGCACCTCCAGTGAGCATAAAAATAAAACCACCTGTTGATTTCCGTTCATCCAAATCACCAGCCAAGTCTGAATTAGTGAAACCAACAACTTCTAATGTGTTGTTCTTCCCATACACCAGCAGAAAACCTTTTGTCCTCTGCAAATATCGAAGTACCTTTTTGGGAGCCACCCAATGCATTTCTCCTGGATTCGATTGATATCTCCCTAATAAGCCAACAATGAATGCAAGATCAGGACGAGTGCAAATACTCGCATACATTAAGCTTCCTACGAGAGAGGCATAGGGCTTCAACTTCATCTTTTCCTTTTCCAGATCACTTTGTGGACATTGTTCTCGGGAGAATTTGTCACCTTTATTTACAGGAACATCAGCACCATTACAATGCTCCATATTGAATCTGGCTAACACTCTCTCAATATACCCCTTTTGAGAAAGTCCCAGAAGCTTTTCCTTTCTGTTTCGGACAATCTCTATCCCTAACACATAGTGAGCTTCCCTCAAATCCTTCATTTCAAAATTAGAACTGAGCATGTTTTTGGTTTCCTGCAATAATTGCTTATTTGAACTAGCTATCAAGATGTCATCTACATATAGAACTATAAAAATGAATCTGGTTCCATTGAACTTAGAATATATGCAGTCATCCAATTTGTTCTTAATAAAACCATGTGCAGTAACCACTCTATCAAACTTAAGATACCATTGCCTACTTGCTTGCTTAAGTCCATAAATGGACTTATTTAGCTTGCAGACCATACTGTCCATCCCTTGTTGTACAAAGCCAGTTGGTTGCCTCATGTAGATAACTTCCTCCAATTTTCCATTAAGAAAAGCAGTCTTGACATCCATTTGATGTAATTCTAAATCAAAATGAGCCACTAATGCCATGATCACTCTCATGGAGTCTTTCGAAGAAACTGGGGAAAATGTATCACTAAAATCGATTCCCTCTCTCTGTGTGAAGCCCTTGGCAACTAATCGAGCCTTGTACCTTTCTATTCTTCCTTCAGCATCTCTTTTAGTCTTATAGACCCACTTGCAACCTATTGTCCTAATACTTGAATCTGAATTCACCAATGTCCATACGTTGTTCTTTGACATAGACTCCAACTCTTCTTTCATAGCTTTTTCCCATAAGACTGATTGAGGACTAGCCATTGCCTGAAGATATGTCAACGGATCATCTATATCACCAAAATCATATTCAGATTCTTGCATATACACATAGTCACTTGATATTGCAGGTTTTCGAATTCTGGATGACTGTCTCAATGGTTGCTCCATAGCTTGATCATCTTGATGTAGGACTGCTGCAGTTTCAGTTTCAATTTGACCATCACTAACTGGTTGTGGAACATCATCAGTCATGGTTGCATCTACATCCTCAACTATTGAAGATCTCTGAAAAACTGGCACTTGAATGTAATCATTTCAAGAATTAGCAATTTGAGTCTCATCTAACTCTTCAAAAACGAACTCTTCATTTGTTATCAAATCGGCAACATCTTGATCTTCTATAAATACTGCATTGTGAGTCTCTTGGATTCTAGAATGTGCATGCGGACAATAAAACTTAAAACCCTTGGATTTCTCTGAGTATCTGATGAAATAACAAGTTGTGGTTCTAGAATCCAACTTTTTCTCATTGGGATTATAGAATCTTGCCTCAGATTTGCACCCCCACACATGAAAGTGTCCAAAGCTTGGCTTCCTTCCAAACCAGATTTCAAAAGGTGTACCATTAACAACTTTGGTGGGAATTCTTTTTAAGATGTAATTTGCAGTCTTTAGTGATTCACCCCAAAGAAAACTAGGCAAATTTGATCTTGACATCATGCTTCGTACCATTCCAATGAGAGTTATGTTCTTCTTTCGGCAACACCGTTTTGCTGTGGTGTTCCAGGTGTGATATACTGTGCTACAATGCCTTGTTTTTGGAGATATAGTGCAAATGGACCCTTCTGTTGCCCAGCCTCTGTGTACCTGCCAAAAATACTCTCCCCATCTATCGGATCTAACAATCTTAATCTCCTTATTTAGTTGTTTCTCAACTTCAGTTTTAAAGATTATAAAACATTCAAGTGCTGCTGATTTTTCACTAATAAGAAAGGTATAACCATATCTAGAGAAGTCATCAATGAAATTCACAAAATAGCTATTTTCACAGATAGTTTTAATTGGAAAAGGACCACAAATATCAGTATGGACAATTTCTAAGAGATTCTTACTTCTTTTGGCCTCGAAATTCCTTGTATTGGTCAGTTTTCCTTTCATACAGTCAACACACTCTCTAAAATTTTTAAAATCAAGTGTAGGAATCAAATCAGTTTTGGTTAGTTGCAAAATCCTATCTTTTGAAATGTGTCCCAGCCTTTTGTGCCAAATCTTATATGAAAACTTAGTGTCATGCATTCTTTTGACACTTGTGTTGAAAACGAGACTAGGTGTTTCCACCACAATGCAATCTAATTTCCATAGATCTTCATGCAAAACAGCTGACCATAACAGTATATTCTTCTTATGTTTTTGAAAAAAGTTAACAGTTTGATCATCACAAGAAAAACCAAAGCCTTGTTTTACTAATTTTGATGCAGATATCAAACTTCTTCTCATTGCTGGGACATATAAAACATTGGTTAATTTGAGAACAAAACCTGACTTCATTTGTAATTTCACAATTCCAACAGCCTTAACTTCTACTTTTGACCCTTCCCCCACAAAAACATTATAAGAATTTAAACCAGTTTGTTTTTGTTTTTCAAAACCATGCAGTGTGTTAGTGATGTGAACTGAAGAAAAAGAGTCAAACCACCAAGAATTAGCAGGAATTTCAACCAAATTAGACTCCACACACACATAGACATCAGTTCTACCCTTACTTTTCAGCCAATCCTTGAATATCTCACAATCTTTTCGATAATGACCCTTAATCTTGCAGTGATGACACTTGATCTTAGAAACATCTTTAGTTTTAACTTTAAGATTGTTAGACTTAGAGGGTTTAGTATTTTTAGTAGGCTTATTAGGCTTATCAGAAAATTTAGATGTCTTACCAGGAGCATAAGAGGTCTCTTTGTGCACAAGATTGACAGATTCAAGCTGCTTGCCTCTATCTTGTTTCTGTCGTGATTCCTCTTGCACACACTGAGCAATCAGTTCATCAACAGTCCATGTCTTGTCTTGAGTGTTATAGGACACCTTCAATTGACCATACTTTGCTGGCAGTGCTTGCAAAATCATAAAGACAAGTTGCTTCTCACTGATAGTCACATCCATTGAGTTAAGCTTTTTTGCTGCATCTGTCATCTTCATTATATGGTCCCTGATAGAAGTGTTCCCGTTAATCTTGTAGGTTGTCAACATCGACATATACAAGTTGATTTCTGCCTTTTCAGATTCCTTGAATTTGCTTTCAATGGCTTTGAGATAGTCCACCGCAAGGGCATGCTTCTTTATGCCGCCTCTCATTGTATCAGTCATGGCATTCTCAAGAATTGATAATGCAATTTTTGTTGGCCCTCATCCACCTTTCAGAATTCGACTTCTCAGCCTTGGTGCTCTTATCAGTTAATTCTGACGGTCTAGGTAAATCCAGTGCAATGTCAAACTCATTGAGTGTCAGCAATAAACCAATTTCACGTCTCCACTTCTTGTAATTACTGCCTCCAGTGAGAATAGGCACATTGGCAAGATTGAGCGTCTTAAGTGAACCTGCAAATATATTCAAAATGAAATCTCAATAGAAGAACCAAGGTCCTTGATTTCAATAATCCACTTTCACTTAACACTCAATGCCCATGAATCAATTTAGTCATATATATAATTCCTCATGAGCATGAAAAACATATATAGATTAAACAACTCATTTGAGTTTCAACACGCCAATCCAGATTGCGACGAGTAAAAACAAAAGAACAATATGTCAATAAACTGAATTTACAAACACCACAATCAACACAGCGGAAGCAATAACACATAATAATTTTGATTTTGTAGTGTTTGGGAAAGATCGAATTGCCATATCAGATTATGGTTCTTTCCTTTACAGAATGAAAAATCGAGAGTTTTTTTTCTTTCTCTCTCTCTTCGAAACCAACAGTCACAATATTAAAAAATATCGACGAAAACGACGTCGTATTCTTAACATTCGAATTTAAACAGACTTTGTTTCTTCTGGTCAGTTTAGTTTTGCAGATTGAAAGAACACTTGCAAGATTGAATTTAAATGAAAATCCAGTGGCTCTGATACCACATGTTAGAGTAAACATATACTTATTGATTAACTCATCAACCAAGAACACAATTACTAGTCAATCAAATCACAATCCTTTCAGTTTAGCACATAAACCAAATGTAAGAACAGAAACAAATACATTAGTACATACCTGCAGACATGTTCATCGACGAGGAAGCCATGAACACCTGCACACAACCTTCTCCTCTCTGCAAAACTCGATGTTCTCCAAGTTATAGGTAATTGGAACAAAAGAGCGCGCTTTGCGAGAGCATGGATTTGTGCTTTTATACTCTCAGATTGCCCTATAACAATCCTACAAGGATTACAAGAACAAATCCTTGTCCAAGCAGGAGTCCTATACCCGTGCTTATCCACACAGAGATTCAATCCAACCACAGTTGTATTAACTCTTATAAACATATTGAGACTTCAGTGATCCGAGACAACAAGGATTATTATCAAACTATGAATGAAGTGTTGAATGTGCAGCAAATGATGTAACATATATCAGTGTGTATGTATACATTATACGTGTGGTATAGATAAGAGGATTCCGGTTTATACGTAGTATAAACCCACCCATGGGCCATGCCATGCATACTAAAAAAATCCCTCTTCATTGACTGTCTTCCCGTTTCTGTTAAATATGTAATGCTTACAATTCACAGTGCTATTTCCCAGAAGTGTATGATGTGCTTGAAGCTTATGTTATTCTTCTTGAATGACAAAAATTCAGGAGAGAGATGGGTTGGTGAATAATTTTAGGAACAAACCGTACAAGTAAATGTTGCTGTCAAAGTTAGAGAAATTTCACACACCAATTTCACACACCTTTTGGTCGTGGAGATTATACATTCTAACTAGGGACATAATTATTTTATTTCATTCTTTCTTATCATGTGATAGAGTAACGTAATAAGAAATTACAAGAAGATGATTCATGATAAGAGTTAATTAAGTGAACATAACCTCTTTTTTTTTTGAGGTAATTAATAAGAATTTATTAAGAAACCATCAAGTGAACATTAACTCTAAACATTAGCTGTTGCTTAAAGATCTGAGTGTGATCTATAAGTTATAGCCATCACAAAAACTCTCCTTAACATAACAAGAGAGCAACCACAATCACAAAAGCTCTTCTAACAAGAGAACGACTACAATCACGAAAGCTCTTCTTGACACAACAAAAGAACAACCACAACTAAAAAAGAGGCTGAAGAAAATTATAAAAATAAAAATAAAAAGACCAAAAGAGATTGCCGCTGACCCTAAGATTAACAGCTAGGGTCAGCGGCTGATGGAGTTTTCCTTAATATATTTTCTCTAGATAGCAGCTATCTAGGGTTGTAGAGAAGAGAATATAAATTGGGTCATACATACATAAGATTAAATTTTGCCTGACAAGGAAATTAATTGCCGCCAAAATTATGGATTAATTATATATGTACTGTTTAGGTCTGTTTTTCATTTATCAGTGGACAGGAGTCAATATCTTCAGCGAAAAACACTGCACATGCAGAATTTGAACTCCCAAAACTAAATATTTACGAACAAAAGATCAAATACAATAACGACCATGGTAGGTCCACTCAACATGGACCGTCTGATCAAGGTGGTGATATGATCGTTTATAGTGTTAAAAACACATAAACAGCTGTATGCATCTCAAGCAAACAAATCCCCCACACCCACATTAAAGTCATAACTATTTTAAGTGTTTCACTATCACCACCCCCCACCACCACCTTCCTTCTGCTCTCCAACCCAGAGGAGAGAGCCAACCACTTTTAGTTTATGCAATGTCACCGTCACCGTAAGTAAACGGGTTGTTGGAATCCAAGTCAAAATAGGAGAAACCAGGTTGAAGGAGCGTGTTTTGTCCGAAGAAGATGAGAATGACGTGCATAAAACGAGTTTACATGATATTATATTATTGAACCTAAATGTCATGCGGTGATAAACCGGTTTCATGCAAGTTACTTCTCAAGAACAAAGCACGATGCAGTGTAGTTTATGCTCAATTGCACATAGGTTTACATGTAGCGTTATTTTTACAATTATGTGATGTGACTATCATTCAGGAGGATCTCCATCTTAAGCTCAAGAAAGGCCCTCTTCCAACCTAATTTTCTCAATCTTTTGTTCACACTCATATCAACGGCTGACATTGTCCTTGATTGCTTGTCCCTGAACTACCGTATCTTTAGCATTGCTCTCCTAAATTACGTAATTAAGATTCGAAACGTGCCTGCGGTGCAATTAAACCTTTAAAAGCCCCCCCAAACACTCTTCTCTCTCACACTCTCTAGATTTACTGAGTTTTATCAGCTCCCAAGCTGAAGAAATCTTCCATGAAATGGTAAGAACTTACTGAAACAAGTCACTACCCATTTGGGCCATTTCTCCAAATACCAAGGCAAATCAAAGTTTACATTTTTTATTCAATTTATTTTCCAAGATTTTTTATAAGTAAAGTTTATATTTTTCAAAACTTGGGTGGTGGCAGAGAGATTTGAATCACTGAACCAGAGAGAGAGAGAGAGGAAAGATGAAGCTTTTCTGGGTTAGCATTGTAATTTCACTTGCTTTCAGCAAATGGGTTGCTGGGTTTATGGAGTACGGATACAATGAAACAGAGACTGCATTGTTGGAGGGCTACGGGGAGGCCAAGGTCGGCGCTAACTTGCTGATGGTTGGACTAACCCTCATTCGAGGAGCTGGAGCTAAACGAGCAGGTAAAATCTCCACTCCTATGATATACATTTTGCATATTGTTACAAGACGATAGTCTAAGCTACTCTGATTTTATTTACGGGGATTGGGAATCGAACTTTGGCTAACTGGCCTAACTCACGTCTGCGTTTTTAATTTTTCGATTCGAAACATTTTGCATATTGCTTGATTTAGATAAAGTTAGTACCTTTTTCCTGTTTTTTTTTCGGAGGGGTGAGAAAACAGATTATATGCTATGTATTGATTGCTTTGTTTTGTCCCTCGATTTATGTATTTATTGTAGCTTGTATTGCAATATTCCTGGAAACATCTTATTCATTACTTGAAATTCTGTTTTCTCAGTTCTTTAATTCCTTCAGTGGTCTAAGATTCTGAGTGAGATTCCTGCTTGAATGATTAGCTTACTGTTTATCATGAAGCTGATGTGATTGGTGTTAAATTTGTTATTTATTTATTTATTTTCCAATTCATATTGTGAATCATTTCTTATTCATTGTTCCTGAATGATAGTGACTTGAGTTTTATTTATTTATTTGAGATCTGTCTTACTTTTATTTTGGCTTAATTTACCTACTCGAGTTTTCGGATTTTGCAGTCTGCTTGGATGGAACCTTACCGGGGTATCATTTGCATCGCGGATATGGATCAGGAGCAAATAGTTGGCTCATTCAATTGGAGGTTTGTGATTCTGAGATAAATAAAAAACAATGACATATTGTAATTATGCAGTATTATCTTCATTCTTTTGTATATCAAAATCTTAAAGATGGTTTCTGAAATACGAACTTCCAAGCGTGTCGTGAATGAAAATGATCAGATGACTAGTTTGAAAATCATCCACAATGTTTTTTAAATACGTAAAACATGTTTTTATTATGTTACCTTTTGGTTGATTGATTTCCAAGCAAGCCTCTCAAGTCCTTTGATTTGTTGACAATTTGCGTAGTTTAGGACTTGACTTGAATAAACATCTTGTGGCAGGGGGGAGGATGGTGTAACAACATTAGAACTTGTGTTTACCGAAAAACATCAAGGCGGGGATCATCAAAATACATGGAAAAACAGGTAGCATTTAGTGGAATACTGAGCAATAAAGCCCAAGAAAATCCTGGTTTGTTCCTCAAATTTAATGCTAAATTGTCTAAGATTATACTTGCATCTGCTCTTTTTCTAGTTTAGTCGTCTTGACCCTCACCTTATCATGTATGGGGTTGCAGATTTTTTCAACTGGAACAGAGTAAAGGTTCGTTATTGCGATGGTGCTTCTTTTACTGGGGATAGTGAACACAAGGTTAGTAGGATGTTCTCAATGTTTACATTTTTCTACCAAATGGCGGTATTGATATCATTTGGCAGCTAAAATTGGCTTCAAACTGATAAATCCAACATAAATATGGTAGTACAGGATGATAACTCGACTATTTTCATTCATATGTGCACATGAGATGCTAAAATATAGTGTTTCTTTTAGGCTAAACAACTGCAATTTAGAGGGGAGCGTATATGGTTGGCTGCAATGGAAGACTTGAAATCAAAGGGCATGCGCTACGCCAAGCAGGTACACTACTTCTTGCTTATGATCTATTCTCATGCTATGCCACTTCTTACTGTATATTAACCAATTGTGTTTCAGGCTCTTCTTTCAGGTTGCTCTGCCGGAGGTCTGGCAGCTATTTTGCACTGTGATAAGTTCCGAGGTTTAATGCCAGGAAATACGAAGGTGAAGTGCCTGAGTGATGCTGGATTGTTTCTTGATGCGTAAGTACTATCCGGAATGCCCTTTCTCTTTCCAGTGTGAAGGCATGCTCTAGCTTATTAACACAGATTTTAATTGGGAACCTGGATCTTGTAGGCATGACGTTTCTGGTGGACACACACTCAGGAATTTATATAGTGGCATCGTTGGCTTGCAGGTATTGACTCGATCTTAAAGAATTGTAACCCACTACCAATCCATGTTTTATCTTCATTTTTTTTGTGTGCATGTTTTCAATGTATGCTTATGGTATTATATTATGCTCATCACAGGGGGTGAAACCAAATCTGCCACATTATTGCACTAATCACCTTGATCCAACTTCGGTAATAATTTCCTTTTCCCTTCCTATATATTTTTTCTAACTTGAAGATAGGTGGTTTGACAAAAAAAAAAAAAAAAAAAAAAAACTTGAAGATAGGTGGAAATGTAGAAAAGTTATATGCACTGCTATTTAGTATTTACTCTTCAATTACCATCCTTCCTTGCAGTGCTTCTTCCCTCAGAACTTGATCTCCAGCGTCAAAACCCCACTGTTTATACTCAATGCAGCATATGATTCGTGGCAGGTAAAGTTTCATTATTATAGGATTTTAAAATTTGGTTTTACCTGATGTTCCATGCCGCAGTGTTTGAGAAATGATGGAATGATTCTGCTTAAACAGATCCAGTCCAGTTTAGCTCCACCGGCAGCAGATCCTGCCGGCTACTGGCATGATTGCAGATTAAACCATGCAAAATGTACTTCATCACAGATCAATTTTCTTCAAGGTGATCCCACATTTGAGGAACTACTTTGAATCTTAAGATTTTATAGCATTTTCAGAAACAAATTAACTGAATTTGTACAGCTTGTTATGAACTTTTTTTTTCTTCTTTTAAACAGGATTCAGGAATCAAATGTTGAATGCAGTAAAACGGTTCTCTATGTCTAAACAAAATGGGTTGTTCATAAATTCGTGTTTTGCGCACTGCCAATCTGAGAGGCAGGATACATGGTTTGCTGATGATTCTCCAGTTATTGGAAATAAGGTGAGCCTCTGCTGCAACATATTATATCAAGTTCTCTTCCAATCATAAAAATCAAGAGATCTTAAATTTTATATTCTTATGCATGTGTGACCGATGATGTGCAGGCAATCGCTATAGCAGTTGGAGATTGGTATTTCGACAGAACAAGCGTGAAGGCCATAGATTGTCCCTACCCATGTGACAATTCTTGCCACAATCTGAATTTCGAAAGAGCTTAGTTTTCCCTTTTGTTGAACGAAATAGCTTTATAGTTCGATTGAAAATTGATATAGAAGACAATAAAAAGGAAATCTGCTGAGAAGCGCAAATGCCATCAGCAAGAATTTCGCAATGGATGTAATGTTTTTCATGTAAGTTCTTCGTATCTTTGATTATGTCTCCAACAAACTCAGTTGGTGCATTAGCAAATTAGTAGTTGAAGAGGTAGAGAGAAGTCTCACTTCTTTAAGGAGTTTGTAATAGATTACGTGATGATTTTGATTCTGGGGGGGTGTATTCAATTGAGAATTTGAGAGATTTTGATGGATTTATAAATCCATGAATTTTTATGGAGTCTAATTGATTTGTAGAGATTCCATGTAAAATTTTGATTCAATTCTCTCAAAATCTCTTGGGGAGAGAAGAGATTTGTGGATGCTTAAAATACACTACAAAATCTCTCAAATTCCCTCAAATTCCTCAACTTTTTCAAATTCTTTAAAATCAAATTCTAATTGAATACACCTGGAATGTTATAAACTTCTTTAAAATCCTAATTGAATACACCTGGATTTCTGAGGATTTTAATAAACTCTCTCAAAATCTTGATTGAATACACATTGAATTTCAGAGAATCACTTAAATTCCTGATTGAATACCCCTAGATTCATTAAAAGAATTAAAATCCCTCAAAATCCCAATTGAATACACCCCCTTCATCTCCTCTTTTAAATTTTATTTCCATTTATGTTGTGATAAGATGGCCACAGTGAAGAATTCAATAAACATTCTGATTTAACCGAGAACCAACGTGCAGTCGAATGTTTTACCAGTTTAGGATTTGAGTTTTGTTTTAGTCGCTATATTTCGAAGGTGGGGTTGGCAGAGAGATTGAGGCAGAGGAGAGCCATGGTGAAGTTCTTTTGCATCGGCACTGTGGCTATTCGTACCATCAGTATGTTATTTGAAGCCTTGGACCTCCATAGTTGAACTTTTGATTGATATTTTCAGGGATTGTTTGATAATTGTGATGGTTTTTGTGTTCACCAGTCACTCTCAATCAGCGTCTGTTACATGATTTGGGAAACACTCTTCTTCCTCTATATAGAAAACTTACAGACTAAGTTGCGTAAACTCTGAGATAACAAAACAAATGAGGGGACGGTTTTCGGACTTAATCGAAGGATTACTTTGAAGCATCAACAACATCCACTGGTAGTATCTGTATATATAACCATGCGGAATCCGAAGTAGTCTGGTTTACCATGGTGGATGAGAAAGGCCTTAATTTGTTCATTTCGAAATCCAACACTCCAAGCTTTTGTTAAATTAAGGAAGTTCATACCGGACATTTCTTCTTAGTTTTTCCCATTTCTGGGCAGCTTTAATTGACTTAGTCCTTTAAGAATTCATTTCCTCTTTTTTCAGTCCGTTTCCTTTTATTTTCTGATAAGTTGGTAAAAAATTGTTGATGCGACGTCTGGAGCCACCAGATTTGACTAAGCACTAACGTACGTATATTCAAATCCTCTCCAGTTTAATTAGGATTTGAGTTTCGTTTTTATATCTAAGTTTCCGAAGACTTGGGTGGCCGAGAGATTGGAGGAGAGGAGAGCCATGGCGAAGTTCTTGTGGGTTGGCACTGTAACAGCACTTGTTTTCGGAATTTGGGTTGATGGGTTTGTGGAAGAGAAGAATTTTGATGAGACGGTGCCGTCTTTGTTGGAGACCTATGGAAGCTCCGAGGCTGCAAATGACATACTCATGGTAGGTCTAACACTCGTCAAAGGAGCTGCTGCCAAAGGAGCAGGTATGCCATACATTGATGTATACTCTAAAATTGTTGTAGTTATTAATTAATCCGTATTCCTTTTAATTTCCTACTTTGCAGTCTGCTTGGATGGAACAGTACCTGCTTACCATTTGCATCGTGGATATGGATCGGGGGCGAACAGTTGGCTCATTCACGTTCAGGTTTGTGAGATAGATCAGAAAAAATGACATTTTATACATTTCTATGTCGATATTGGGATAATTATATCGTAAAGATAGTTTGAGGAAAATGGCAAGTTCATGTTTCCTTTTAGTTATTTTCTTTTGGACTTCATGATTCCTTTTAGTTGATTGATCACCAAGCAACCCTCCGAAGTCCTTGTTGATGCAGGGAGGAGCATGGTGTAACGACACCAAAAGTTGTTCTAACCGCAAGCTTTCACCTTATGGATCATCAGCGCACATGGAACCAGAGATAGCATTTTCTGGAATACTAAGCAATCAATCTGAAGAAAATCCCGGTTTTCTCCTCAAACTTAATGCTACATTGTTTAAAGCTGATGCATCTGCCTTTTTTTAGCCGTCTTAACCATTATCATGTAAAGGACTGCAGAGTTTTTCAACTGGAATAGAGTAGAGCTCCGGTATTGTGATGGTGCTTCATTTTCTGGGGACAGCGAAAATCAGGTTGGTGGGATGATCTTTCCGTTTACAGTTTCCCACAAAATTATGATAGTGACTATAGTAGTGCAGCTATTAGAACAAAAAAATTAACTTCCTTGTATCGGAAGGTATCTTGTGTATTTCTGTTCCTAAATGTAAATGAGAAGCTAATATATAGTGATTCTGCTTTTAGGCAGCAAAACTGAAATTTAGAGGACAGCGTATATGGTTAGCTGCAATGGACGATTTGATGTCAAAGGGAATGCGCGACGCGAATCATGTACTACATTTCTTTATGCTAAAGAAATTTTTGTGTTGCCGTGTTAAGCCACTTCTCAAAGCATATTAATCCATCATACGTTAGGCTCTTCTTTCTGGTTGCTCTGCCGGCGGTCTGTCATCAATTTTGCACTGTGATGAGTTTCGGGGCTTGTTTCCTACTACTACAAAAGTGAAGTGCCTGAGTGATGCTGGACTTTTTCTTGACGTGTGAGTACTATATCCGTGATGCCTTTTCTCTTTGTCAATGTTCCTTGCTAGTTATTTACAGTTCAAATTTTATTGGTGATATACTGTATGGAATCGTAGGGTTGATATTTCCGGTGAACGCACAATGAGGGATTTTTATAGTGGTGTAGTAAGCTTGCAGGAGGTGCAAGAAAATCTGCCGCGACTATGTACTAGTCACCTCGATCCTACTTCGGTAAACAACTTTTTTTTCCTCTTGCAGTTTTGGATTTGAAGATAGGTGGTAACTTTAAGTTTTACACTGTTTCTTACTTTGCAGTGCTTCTTCGCGGAGAACTTAATTGTGAACATTACAACCCCGCTATTTATACTCAATTCAGCATATGATTCATGGCAGGTAATTGTTCATTGTAAATTTGAATATGGTGTTAATTATTTGAGAATTACTGGACAGACTTTTACTGAAAGAATGCATTGAATTGTACTTTCCCACTTGAAATCAGATCAATAACAGTTTAGCTCCACCATCAGCAGATCCGCACGGCAAGTGGAAGAGTTGCAGATATAACCTTGCAAGTTGTTCTGCATCACAGATGCAAATTCTTCAAGGTGAAATCCCACATACGAGGAAATTTTTTCAACTCATAAAACTTGCAACAGCTTGAGAAACAAACTAAACTTGTGACTTTTGTGACATTATTTCTCTGTTATATATGGAACAGGATTCAGGAATCAAATGCTGAATGCAGTAAAACAATTCTCAATGCCTAATCAAAATGGGATGTTCATAAATTCGTGTTTGGTGCACTGTCAAACGGAGAAAAGTGCATGGTATGCTAATGAATCTCCAGCTCTTGGAAACAAGGTGAGCCTGTTTAACTACTAACACACACAAACAGAAACAGAAACACAGGCATTATATGTAGAGAGAGTTTAAGGATATCTAAAACTTACCATATGTGACGGATTATTGCAGACAATTGCAGAAGCTGTTGGAGATTGGTATTTTGATAGGGCAGAGGTTAAGGCTGTTGATAAAACTTGCCGCCATCTGGCTCTCGAATGAGCGCTGTTTGACCGATTATTTACATGGTCATTGTATTGAGTTGTCTGCACTATAATACTATCCCTTCTGCTTACTGAAATAACTTTGTAATGATTGAAATCAACACAGTCAATCTCCCATCATGGTCTGGACACGATTTCCCCCTACTCCGCCGGACACAAATTCAAACGGTTTATGTGGATGTATGATGATATTTATTGTAGGATGCGTAAATTGTTGACGATATAAACGTACTTTAAATAGCCGGTTCAAAGCAACTTTTGGGTCTCACCAATATTAGAGAGTGTATCAACAACCGTGTCAGCTTTGAAGGTCGAAATAGTATCGCCCTAAAAATCAACTTACACGTAGGGTTAACACATATTAAAACATTCTTCCTTTTCAGTTTTAATCTTAATTCCATCCGTTGACAAAGTAGGTAATTGGCGTCTTCCCTGAACAACCATGTCTTTAGTGACTTCTCTGAGTATGTACGTATATAAAAACCTTTTCTACTTTGGCAATTGATTGACTAATTAATTAATTGCTATTTGCTTCAGCTGCTTCTCTATTCTGAATAAATTATGCTCCGCAGTTCGAAACCAGACAGAGAGTTGATAACTTGTGTATTACGTTAATCATCCTACTCCCATGTTACCCTTTGTTGGAGCGGAAAATTTTGGTCCCTCTAATCTTCCAACAAGTAAATCTTGTAACCATGTTGAGAAGCCCACAACACCATCTTCGCTCACCATCAATAAGGAAGGAGAGGACCTGCAAGAAAATACTCCAACGCTCAAGTCAATATTTGTCCAGAATGCTTAAAATATCGTATGCCTCTCTTTTCTCCATCCTCTCCCCCCCCCCCCACCCCCCCCAACCCCCTCCTATTCTGATGGGATTCTAGGCCTTTTATAGGCATAAAAAGCTTGGACTCCCAGCCCCATCATCTCACTCCATGTTCTTTAGTAGTGGATGATTCATGTTGCTTTATTTTAGCCCCACTCCCTTGTTTTTAGGATGCATGGGAAATCGCTAGTTTTTAGGATGCATTGACCCTTAATTTTTACACCCACACCCTTCCTAATTTGGAACTTATCTTAATATTTGCTAGAGAAGGTCTGGTGTTTGTGTGCAGTGTAGGAATCAAATTTCCTCTCTCTCTCTCTCTCTCACAGTTCACATTTTGTAGAGAGTTGAAATTAACAATCTTCAATGATGTGGCAATATATGAGACTTTCTCGAATTATTTGGAATGGCTTATGTGTAAGATTCCTCACCATTGACCCTTTGATTGTCTGTAGGGATGAATAAAGATAATGGCCATTTGCAATTGAATAGCTTTTCCTTGATCTATACCCATGTTCTTCATTTGGGTTTCGTTTTTATATCTACGTCTTCGAAGACTTGGGTGGCGGAGAGATTGAAGGGAGAGGACAGCCATGGGGAAGTTCTTGTGGATTGGCATTGTAACAGCACTTGTTTTCAGAACTTGTGATGGGTTTGTGGAAGAGAAGAATCTTGATGAGATGGTGCCGTCTTTGTCGGAGATCAATGGAAGCTCCAAGGCTTTTAATGACACACTACTCATGGTAGAGCTAACACTCGTCAAAGAAGCTGCTGCTAAAGGAGCAGGTATGCCATACAATGATGTGTGCTCTAAAATTTTTGCAGTTCTTAATTAATCCTTATTCCTTTTAATTTACCTACTCTGCAGGCTGCTTGGATGGAACAGCACCTGCTTATCATTTACATCTTGGATTTGGATCGGGAGCGAACAGTTGGCTCATTCACCTTCAGGTTCGTGAGATAGATCAGAAAAAATGACATCTTTTATACGTTTCTGTGTCGATTTTGGGATTATTATATGATAAAGATAGTTTGGGAAAAATGGCAAGTTCATGTTTCCTTCTAGTCATTTTCTTTTGGACTTAGTTATTCCTTTTAGTTGATTGATCACCAAGCAACCCTCTGAAGTCCTTGTTGATGCAGGGAGGAGCATGGTGTAACGACACCAAAAGTTGTTCTAACCGCATAACTTCCCTTTTCGGATTGGGATCATCAGCGTACATGGAACCATATATGGCATTTTCTGGAATACTAAGCAATCAATCTGAGGAAAATCCCGGTTTTCTCCTCAAACTTAATGCTGCATTGTTTAAGGCTGATGCCTGCATCTGCCTTTTTTTCCTTTAGTTTAGCCATCTTAACCATTATCTTGTAAGGGACTGCAGAGTTTTTCAACTGGAATAGAGTAGAGCTCCGCTATTGCGACGGTGCTTCCTTTTCTGGGGACAGCGAAAGTCAGGTTGGTGGGATGATCTTGCCATTTGCATTTTCCCACAAAATTATGATAGGGGCTGTAGTGGTGCTGCAGCTATTGGAAAGAAAATTGACTTCCTTTTATCGGAAGGTACTTTGTGTATTTCTGTTCATAAGTGCAAATGAGAAGCTAAAATATAGCGATTCTGCTTTTAGGAAGCAAAACTGGAATTTAGAGGACAGCGTATATGGTTATCTGCGATGGACGATTTGATGTCAAAGGGAATGCGTGACGCGAAAAACGTACTACATTTCTTCATTGTAAAGAATTTTTTGTGTTGCCATGTTAAGCCACTTCTCAATGCATATTAATCCATCATCAATTAGGCTCTTCTTTGTGGTTGCTCCGCCGGCGGTCTGTCAGCAATTTTGCACTGTGATGAGTTTCGGGGCTTGTTTCCCACAAGTACAAAAGTGAAGTGCCTGAGCGATGCTGGATTTTTTCTTGACGCGTGAGTACTACATCCGTAAAGTCTTTTCTCTGTCAATGTTCCTTGCTAGTTATTAACACTTGAAATTTTATTGGTGATATCCTGTATGGAATCGTAGGGTTGATATTTCCGGTGCACGCACACTGAGGGATTATTATAGTGGTGTTGTAAGCTTGCAAGGGGTGCAAGAAAATCTACCGCGATTCTGTACTAATCACCTCGATCCTACTTCGGTAACCAATTTTTTTTTTCCTCTTGCAGTTTTGGATTTGAAGATAGGTGGTAACTTTAAGTAAGTTTTACACTGTTTCTTACTTTGCAGTGCTTCTTCCCGGAGAACTTAATTGTGAACATTACAACCCCGCTATTTATACTCAATTCAGCATACGATTCATGGCAGGTAATTGTTCATTTTGAGTTTGAATATGGTCTTAATTATTTGAGAATTACTGGACGGACTTTTACTGAAAGAATGCATTGAATTGTACTTTCCCCCTTGAAATCAGATCAATAACAGTTTCGTTCCACCATCAGCAGATCTGTGCAGCGAGTGGGAGAGTTGCAGATTTAACCTTGCAAGTTGTTCTGCATCACAGATGCAAATTCTGCAAGGTGAAATCCCACATACAAGGAATTTTTTTTTTTCAACTCTTAAAACTTGTAACAGCTTTCAGTTATATATGTAACTTCTGTGATATATGTAACAGGATTCAGGAATCAAATGCTGAATGCAGTAAAGCAATTCTCAATGCCTAATCAAAATGGGATGTTCATAAATTCGTGTTTGGTGCACTGTCAAACGAAGGAAAGTGCATTGTTTGCTCATGAATTTCCAGCTCTTGGAAACAAGGTGAGCCTGTTTGACTTCTAACACACGCAAACACAAACACATGCATTACATGTAGAGAGAGTTTGAAGATACCTAAAACTTTGTATGTGACGGATTACTGCAGACAATTGGAGAAGCTCTTGGAGATTGGTATTTTGATAGAGCAGAGGTTAAGGTTGTAGATGAAACTTGCTGCGATCTGGATCTCGAATGATCATTGTTTGATCAATTATTTACATGGTCATTGTATTGAGTTGTCTGCACTAAAATACTACCCCTTCTGCTTAATGAAATAATTTTGTAATAATTGAAATCAATAGAATTCTACTGTCAAAGTTCAAAGACCGAAAAACAAATGAACGAATTTGATAAAAGACGGTAAAAGCGCTGGCAGATGATTGAACAATATTCTCATTCTTCCATGGTGACAACGGTCAGTAGTGCGGTGATACCAGATTCCTTGTCTGGAAGATGTATTAGTTCCTTGTCTCCAGCACAGTCAATCTCCCATCCTGGTCTGGACACAATTTCCCCCACTCTGCCGGACACAATTCAAATTTATAGAGAAAGTCGGGCCAATTCTTAAGCAGAATCCGTTCATCTGTAGCTGGAGCAGGACTTTTGCAACATTCAGAAGAGGCGTACCACAGTAAAGTAGGCACAATCAAATCTCCAGTATCCCAGTAAAGTGTGGAGAAAATCAGGCCTCTTCCTAAACAAGCAGGATCCATGTCGATAAGATATCCACAACTATTGTATTAGTATGTATACCATTGACAATATGTTCTCCATGTGGATACTAATCCAGCTACGATTGAGGGGGATCTCTCTATAGAGAAAAGTATCAATCAAAACTGTTGTGCTTATCAAAATTACTGTGTTTGTTACATACATGACTTGGGAAACACTTATTGACTACGTTGTGTAAACTTGCTGGCCAAGAAATAAGAGGGCATTTTTTGGCTTAAATCTAAGAAGTACGTTGAAGTATTAATCACTTCTTCTAATAGTTTTGGCTTACCATGGAGGAGTGGAAAGGCCATAAATTTACCGTTTCGAAAACTCCAAGCTTTTGTTAGATTTAAGAAATCCATCCATGCAGCTATTTTACAAGGTTCTAAAAAAACGCTAGGCGCTAGTTGGGCGGCAGGCTAGCGCCTAGCGCCTAGGCGGATTTAAGTAAATTGCTTGTATATCTTGTAAATAAGTGCCTATTGACTCTTAAAAAAAATTATACTTGTATGAAATCTATAAATAAGATAATAAAAGAATGATAAAATGCAAAAAGAATATCCAACAAGTCCAAAATTTAAAAACACATTAAGCATATATGTCATATAACCATAGTTAGAAGTATTGTAGAATGACACATGAACAACAAGTTCACAATTTAAAACAACATAAAATGGAAAATAGGAGGAAAATAAGGAAATTTAGTAATGTAAGTGTAGACATCGAAATTTCGGTAAATAAAATGTTGACCGATGGTCAAAGTTTCAACGCTCATGTATTACATAAATTTTACACATAGCGTGTGATTCGACGGAAATTGAAATGAGTCAGAAAAGTCGTCAAATAGGACACGTGTCAACACCTGGCTTAGTCGACTTATTTCATCTGGGATATTATATTCAAAATTAGGCCTTGGAAAATTCTATAAATAGAAGGCTAATTCATTCATTCCAATTCACCAATTCACAAATACATTTCTCTACTCCCAAATTGGAAGAGAATTGGTCCTTAAAGCTTTGAAGTTCCGAAGCTCTCAAGCATCCAGGTTTCCGAAGAATCGAGGAGGCTCTCTTCGTTCTTCGTTCTTGGCTTATCGTTATTCCAAGATCAAGCCTCGACGACCCTTAGATCAACAAATCATCCATCTTCAAGATCAAGCCCAAAAGCCCTTGAAGATTCGTTCATCCACCTTCAAGATCACGCCCCAAAGGCCCTTGAAGACCCGTTCATCCATTCTTCAAGAATCAAGCCCCAAAAGCCCCCTGAAGTTCATCCATCGTTCATCGTTCATCGTTCTTCGTTCATCCATCTTCAAGAACAAGCCCAAAAGCCCTTAAAGATCTGTTCGTCATTCAACGTTCATCCAACTTCAGGATCAAGCCCCAACGGCCCCTGAAGATTCATTCATCCAACTTCAAGATCAAGCCACCAACAGCCCTTGAAGGAACCTCAACCACTTCAAGATCAAGCCCAAAAGGCCCCTGAAGAAACGTTCATCCGCCAAACTTCAAGATCAAGCCCAACGGCCCTTGAAGAAACTTCCCCCTGTTTATCCAAGATCAAGCCTCGACGGCCCTTGGATCAAGCCTACAAATGAAAGTCTTACGGAGATCGAATCAGAGGAACAAATAAGGATTGTAACCCAAAATCATCAAACACAAATATTATTTTGTAGACGCGTTCTGTCCCCGTTGTCTCTCATTCGGGAATTTTTAGTGTTCACAAATTTGGCACGCCCGGTAGGATAATCTCTACCTCTCATCTCTTTCTCCGTTCAAGAAAATCCAAGCACACTTCTGTCTCTTTGGATTCAAAGTCTTCACCTCGACCGTTGGGGGCAAGCTCCAAGTCAAGCAAAGATGAAGGATGGACTCATGTCGCTCCGAAGAAATTGCATCCACAAGTTCACTAACCGGAAAGGGGGCAAAACTGCTCCTTGTCTGCATGAGCTGAAACTGCAAGACACCCTGCTTCTTGTCTGCAAGGGCCTAAACTGAGAGACTATTGCTCCTTGTTCACACGAGCCTAAACTGCATGAACGGATGCTCCTTATTTGCATGAGCTGAAACTGCAAGACACCAAGCTCCTTGTTTTAACGAGCCTAAACTGCATGAACGGATGCTCCTTGTCTGCAAGAGCCTAAACTGCAAGACACAAATCTCCTTGTTCGCACGAGCTTAAACTGCATGAATGGATGCTTATTGTCTGCATGAGCTGAAACTGCAAGACACCATGCTCCTTGTTCGCACGAGCCTAAACTGCACGAACGAAGGCTCCTCGCCGGCATGAGCCCAAACTGCATGGCACAACGCTCCTGGTCTGCACGAGCATAAAAGGCAACACCGACGCTCCTGGTCTGCACGAGCATAAAAGGCGACATCAATGCTCCTGGCTTGCACGAGCATAAAAGGCAACACACAAGACTCCTCGCCGGCACGAGCCCAAACTGCATGGTAAAACGCTCCTTGTTCGCACGAGTCTAAAAGGCGACAACACCAACGCTCCTCGTTCGCACGAGTCTACAAGGCGACAACATCAACGCTCTTTGCCTGCATGAGTTAAAACTACAAACGACACCAAGAGAAAAATACAAAAAAAATATGCATGTATTTTGAACTAAGTTTTGATTTGATCCCTTTCGTTGGAAGGGTACGTAGGCAACTTGAAACTTCAAAACCTCAAGTATAGTCATATCATCAATGTAAATACTTCATTTCTTTAAAAGAAGGAATACATATATTGTTATTATGTATTGAAAAGAAAAAAAAGGCAAAATGTCTGCAAAGCCCAAAATAAGTAGGCTGCTGCGAAAACTCAATCTGGGGTAAAGTCCGATGCCTGCCCGTCCTTACTCCAAGCGGACCCAGTCCGACCCGCTCGTGAATGCCAGGGCCCAGCTCTCTGTTTCGTCTCGCCACTGCAACCTCTTCTTCTTCCTCCGACGCCGTCCTCCACCGCGAAGACCATGGACGCTCTCCCGCAGGACACGCTCTACCAGACCTTCTCGAGCCTTCCCCAGATCATGATCTACCACTCGCTCTCCAAGTTCTTCAACCAACTCCTCACCCTGCCGTGACCTTCTCTCCACTGCGAACCACCACATCACGTCCAAACCCGCCAGAAAAAACCAATGCTTCAAGTGAGACCAAACCTTCGCATTCGCCTGCCGATCCCCTGACTCCGTCGTGCCTCCACAAGCTTCTGCTTGCCATCTCGACTGGTACGCCGTTCTCCAGATTCGAGCCAGGTCCGGGTCATCGGATTTGCTCAAATAAAAAAATGGCATACCCATCAAGATTCACAGGGACCAGGAGAGTGGGAAGATTCTGAATTTGGTGTTGTTTGGGCGAATGAGGGCTCCGAGCTAAAAGTTGATGTCCATGTTGCTTTCAAAAGGCAAAGAACTTGGCAAAACCATTTCTATCCTTGACGCTATAAGCATTATGCACATCCAAGCGCATGGAACTGCGGACGAAAATAAGGATATTTGTTTCGAGTGGAAGATCAATGATAGGGTGTCTGGATGAAACCGGAACTGTGGAATATGGTCAGGTATTTGTGCAATGTTCTTCCTCCACTACAAGATGCCTTCCACCGCGTGATCCCAGGTTCATGTGCTAGGGAATTGACAGCACCACCAAGTATCCCAAGAGAAGACCGATGGTGGTTTGAATAACGTTGAAGATGGGTCAAGAGCTCATTCTGGGAAGTCTTTATCAACAAAAAATTCTCCAAACCTCTCCACATCTCTCCCTGTAAACTTCTTGGATTCTGTGCGAGAGTCTCTCATTCCTCTGTCTCTGCCATTAACATCGATGAGCTTGTCCAGCATGGACGAACCCTAGTAGCTACAGGTCCGCCGGCAGCATCCGTAAGCTCGATCTCACCTTCCTCCTCTACAAGCACCTCTAATGTCCACTGCTACGAGCGGCGGCGACTCGTCCCATTCGAAGTTGATCTTCTCCTCCTCTCATCTCACCACAGCCACACCGTCAAGCGCATAAGGCCTCCACGCCAGCTCGTATCTTCCATTCCTCCCTGACTGCACAGCTCCGCCATCTGCTCTCCGTCCGTCTTCGTCCTTCCTGCAAATTCCTCATCCAAGCATCCAAATTTATACAGAAAAAAATATAAAAAATGGAGTAGTGGAGCAAAATGAAATGGCACCACGTGAAAAGAGAGAATGAAATATGGGTACATCTGGCACCATGTGCAATTCGATGGTGCGGTATGAACGATGGTGCACACCATAAAAAAAAGGAAAATTAAGAAGAAAAATGCATTGAGAGAAATAAAAGTCCATTTTATTTGTTTCTCTAAAATTTTACATAAATTTACATTATACATGCCAAAAAAAAATTCAAATCAAATTTACAGGAACGACTCTTCAAGGACGATCACGAGAAGTCTCAGTACTCGGCGGAGCCACAAAAAGACGAGGTGTTGGAGTTTGATTATCTGGAGCCTTAACACTTGGTGAAGCTCTAGACGACGACGGCAAAAGATGCCTCTAGAACAAATCCATAAACATCTGATGATCACTTTCAATCTGGCTATCGGATTCCTGCAGCTGGTCCAGTTTCTTCTTCATGCTCGTCGAGTAACTGTTGGCAAGTATGTGCAATTCTCGATTTTCATGCTTAAACCCTCTGACCTTCTACTTAAGACTTGCCACCTCCGCCATCAGCGACTTAACTTGACGAGTTCGAGCAATAAGGCGTTTGCCCATGTTTGATACAGAGCCTGCACACTGGACGCTAAAGGCCAAGGAGTCCTGGACAACCAGTTCATCGGACCGCTTAGAAAGCACCCTGTTGTCTCTGAGGGTGAGAAGATTTCTAGCCACCACCGTGGCTGTTATATCATTCTTCATCACCGAATCCTCAACCGTAAGAGAACTGTTCGGGGATAAAAATGATGGGTGCCATATGTCTGGAAAAGACATCACAGCCTCTTCCCCGACATTCAAGTCAAGACGACGGTCAGATGGGCAAGACATTTTTTGAAGGTTTTGAAGAAAAGAAAAGGTCGGACAAATTAAGATCTCAAAGGTACAAGAGGGGAACTTCTGCAAGTAGCAATTCTCAAGTGTGGCTTAGAAAGCAATCGATGCCTCCATAAAAAAAATAAAAAAAAGCAACGAGGCCGCCTGCTCAGAAATCAAAGAGCTGCCTGCCGAGAAATCGAAGAGTCGTTCGTTCAGAAATCGAAGAGGCACCACATTTTCAAAAAGCCGAATTTTCTGGATCAATCTGTCAGCACCCTTCACGTGCAATCTCAGCTTTGAGAGAGTCACGGGCCAAAATCAAAGAGGCTCGGCGCTATCTTCCAAATTTTAAAAGCCGCTCGTTCAAAGATCGAGGTTTGTCGCCACCCTTCACGTGTTGTCTCAGCTTTGCAGAAGTCACGGACGGGTCTAAAAACGTGTGAATCTTACTATTCCAATCAAAATTACCCACTGTCGCTGACAAGGGTAAACGAACAGTATCATTACCGGCTATTGAGAAATCCCTATATAGGTCGACTTTCATCCTCTACAGTAAGACAAACCTGCAAAAATGCCAAGCTCTTCCCTATCTTCGAGAATGCATTTCCAACAAAGCCTCTCGAAATACCCAGTATTCCTCATCCCCTAGAATACCTCTGCAAAACAAGCCACACCAAAGCAAAAGTATCCCATATCATCAGGGTCAAAAGCAAGAGTATCTCATATCATGCTTTCTCCATGTCCTTGTCTTTGTCCTTGTTCTCACCAGCAAAGAAAGGAGAAAGAGAGCAATCAGTCGGAACCTGAGATCAAACTTTCGATCTGGAACTGACTGCCTAGAAACCTTCCATGATTGCTTACCTAGCATTGCTCTCGAGTAGTCATCTTCTAACGGTTGATGTACTTCCAGAGAAGATGCCGCTTCTGCAAGGGGAACAGATAAGGCAAAGGAAAATGATACATTGAAGCATGTAGAGATAAGCACGACGAAACATGTGCCGGGTCGTCTGCTACTTCTTCAAAAGCAAAAGTATTTCATATCATCAAGATCTGACGTACTCTGGATTTGATGAACTTGTTTTGACCCTCAAATTCTTGAGTCGGCTCGCAAAGATCACTTGCCACGTAGAGCCGCTCATGGTCCCATTTCCTTCAAGATCAAGCCACCAACAGCCCTTGAAGGAATCACAAGTCCGATTCAAGATCAAGTGTTCACCACCCTTGAATCAACTTCAACTCCAGATAAATGGGTAAGCTCAGACTTTTGAAGCAAGTTTAGTAGAAGAAAACCCTCCAGCCTAGTTCAAGAATAAACTTGTGGAAAACTGCTTCTTCAAAAGCAAAAGTATCTCATATCATCAGAGTCGAAGGCAAAGATATCTCATGGCATGTTTTTCTTTTACCCTTGCTCTTGCCTGAGGGACAAGGAGAAATAGAGCGATCGGTCGGCACTTGGAAAGATTGAACAGAGAAACAGAGCAACACCTCTACCTCGTGCCTGCTTTCCATGCAACCTTCAAGATCAAGCCTCGACGACCCTTGGAGAAATAAAAAAATCCGATTCAAGATCAAGTGTCCAACATCCTTGAATCAACCTCCAAGATCAAGCCGCAACGGCCCTTGGAGAAATCAAGACCCGATTCAAGATCAAGTGTCCAAAACCCTTGAATCAACCTCCAAGATTAAGCCGCAACGGCCCTTGGAGAAATTAAAAGCTCGATTCAAGATCAAGTGTCCATCACCCTTGAATCAACCTTCAAGATCAAGCCTCGACGACCCTTGGAGAAATAAAAAATCCGATTCAAGATCAAGTGTCCAACACCCTTGAATCAACCTCCAAGATCAAGCCGCAACGGCCCTTGGATAAATCAAGACCCGATTCAAGATCAAGTGTCCAACACCCTTGAATCAACCTCCAAGATCAAGCCGCAATGGCCCTTAGAGAAATCAAAAGCTCGATTCAAGATCAAGTGTCCATCACCCTTGAATCAACCTTCAAGATCAAGCCGCAATGGCCCTTGGAGAAATCACAAATCCGATTCAAGATCAAGTGTCTTACACCCTTGAATCAACCTTTAAGATCAAGCCTCAACGGCCCTTGGAGAAATCAAGACCCGATTCAAGATCAAGTGTCCAATACCCTTAAATCAACCTTCAAGATCAAGTCTCAACGGCCCTCGGAGAAATCACAAGCTCGATTCAAGATCAAGTGTCCACCACCCTTGAATCAACCTTCAAGATCAAGCCGCAACGGCCCTTGGAGAAATCACAAATCTGATTCAAGATCAAGTGTCCAACACCCTTGAATCAACCTTCAAGATCAAGCCTCAACGACCCTTGGAGAAATCAATACCCGATTCAAGATCAAGTGTCCAACACCCTTGAATCAACATTCATGATCAAGTCTCAACGGCCCTTGGAGAAATTGCAATCCTGATTCAAGATCAAGTGTCCATCACCCTTGAATCAAAACCAATTCAAGATGAAGCCTGTGGAAAGTCAACAAGCACAACAAATGCACGTGCCGATTCGTCCCAGCAAAGTTGAATAGATCCCAGCTCAATCCAAGATCAAGCCTTGACGACCCTTGGATCGACGTCTACATTGAGGAAACTTCAAAACGCACCTTCTACACATGACAAGCACATGTATGCGGCGCACCTTAAAGTGGGGGCATTTGTAGACATTGAAATTTCAGTAAATAAAATGTTGACCGATGGTCAAAGTTTCAACGCTCATGTATTACATAAATTTTACACATAGCGTGTGATTCGACGGAAATTGAAATGAGTCAGAAAAGTCGTCAAATAGGACACGTGTCAACACCTGGCATAGTCGACTTATTTCATCTGGGATATTATATTCAAAATTAGGCCTTGGAAAATTCTATAAATAGAAGGCTAATTCATTCATTCCAATTCACCAATTCACAAATACATTTCTCTACTCCCAAATTGGAAGAGAATTGGTCCTTGAAGCTTTGAAGTTCCAAAGCTCTCAAGCATCCAGGTTTCTGAAGAATCGATGAGGCTCTCTTCGTTCTTCGTTCTTGGCTTATCGTTCTTCCAAGATCAAGCCCCGACGGCCATTGGATCAACAAATCATCCATCTTCAAGATCAAGCCCAAAAGCTCTTGAAGTTCCGTTCATCCACCTTCAAGATCAAGCCCCAAAGGCCCTTGAAGATCCGTTCATCCATTCTTCAAGATCAAGCCCTGACGGCCATTGAAGCAACGTTTCTCCACCTTCCAAGATCAAGCCCCGATGGCCATTGGATCCACACATCCGTTCTTCAAGAATCAAGCCCCAAAAGCCCCTTGAAGTTCATCCATCGTTCATCGTTCTTCGTTCGTCGTTTATCCATCTTTAAGAACAAGCCCAAAAGCCCTTGAAGATCCGTTCGTCATTCAACGTTCCTCCAACTTCAGGATCAAGCCCCAAAGGCCTCTGAAGATCCGTTCATCCAACTTCAAGATCAAGCCACCAACGGCCCTTGAATGAACCTCACCCAACTTCAAGATCAAGCCCAAAAGGCCCCTGAAGAAACGTTCGTCCGCCAAACTTCAAGATCAAGCCCAACGGCCTTTGAAGAAACTTCCCCATGTTCATCCAAGATCAAGCCTCGACGGCCCTTGGATTAAGCCCACAAATCAAAGTCTTACGGAGATCGAATCAGAGGAACAAATAGAGATTGTAACCCAAAATCATCAAACACTAATATTATTTTGTAGACGCATTCTGTCCCCGTTGTCTCTCATTTGGGAATTTTTCGTGTTCACAATAAGATACTTATATTTAGCATCCCGAAATTTAGAGTAAGAGAGAGATGCAAGGCACGAGTTAGAACTTAGACTTTAAACAAAATTTTAAAAAATAATTATAAAAATAAAATAAAAATAAAAAAACTGCCTAGCCGCCTAGCCCGCCGAACCCGCCTAGAGCCAACCCGATTTTTTCACCCGTTTTGCACAAAAACGCCTTGGTTCTAAGGCGCCTAGGGCGTTTTTTAGAACACTGCTATTTTATCTTATTTTCCCATTTCTAAGCAGCTTTAGTTGATTTACCCCACAACAATTCATTTCCTCTTTTAAAGTTAGAATGGATCAACAATTTTAAAACTCTCACTAATATCCCATGCCAAACTCATCTATTATCTATATATCTTAACTTCTGTACTGAAGGGTTTTGAGTAAGGTGTTAGTTGCAGGGTGTATAAAGAGCCATTCGATTTTGAAGAAAATGATTAGACGACGATTTAAATATTGACAATAGAGCGATCAAATATCAATGACATACTGGAAAATCATTTCAGCAATTGAGATTTAAAAAGGATGGTGTTATCCACACATCTATTTTCACCATCCACACACTAATTTTCACTTCTCACACACACCTTGTTAATTTATGTCATTTGATTTTTTTTTCAATTTATTTGACCCGATGGCTGGAAATTGAGAGAAGTACGCGAGAGATAAAATTAATGTGTGATAGCACCACCGTTTGAAAAACATTCTGTTCAATTTGAGTTGATAGATGAATTTGATGGCTACTAAACAACCCCTCCTCACTTAAACTAATGGGATCTAACAGTTCTTGTTCAAGTATGTAACTTAAATGTGCATTTCTATATGCATTGGTGAAAAGTCACAATATATACTGTATATACCTTACATACAACTCATGTCGGCTTTTGCTAAATATTTTTCGAAATGCTAAGGCCCAGTGATATCAAACCCATTTAGCCCAATATGCAAGAAAAGTAGTTTCTCGATTAAGAGTTTGTTCATTAAAAACTGGTTAATGAAACAACGTGCTAATATAATTTGGGCCATCTAACAGGTTGATCAGTGCCTTTCAACATTTGGTTTTCGAATGTGACACTCAGTTGGCTTATGCTTTTTGCTTATATAGAAGAAATGTTGATTAACATATACAATTGGACAATAAATAATAACAATTTTCTTTTGACGGCGAGAGAGAACAGTAGTGTACCAATTTGTAAACTTCAGGGTAAATTTTCAAATTTTGAAATCATATAGACCACCTTGTTACGCATCTTGAAAATAGCAATAAAACTAAAATGTTGGTAAGGGACTCCAAAAAATGGCATTATACACCCCACTAAAGTGTATTTTTTTTTGTATATTTCTATATGTTTGGAGTGTGCAGAATAACTTTTTTGGGAGTGCCTGTAACAACTCCCTCAAACTATTCGAAAACATAAAACTAACAAACTTTGCTGACACAGATGAGTCTTACTATTGTATGTGGATCTCACTGATATTAGAGAGTGTATCACTGACGCAACAAGAGAGTAGGAGGATTACAAGCGTAAATCATCAAAGAAAAAACTTATGGAATCCAACAGTTTAGAGGGAAAATCTCAGAAGTAATTTTGATTAATTGTTGAATACATAAACAACCAAATGGCTTATAAAGACACTAATTTAGCTCTGGGGAAACTCAGAGGCCTTAGAAAATTCAAAATATGATTTAATTTGGACGAAAGTTGAAATGTTCGATGTTTATTACAGAATTTCAAATGCTCTTTTGGAAGCCTAAACGGTCTCGGATGGCTAAAATCCATCATATATCACAACAATCAGTGAGTTGGAACTGCATCGCCGTTCCCTTTCCGAAAAGGTATCAAGGCCCAAATCAGAGCTCGGACGGCAAATTTGCAAATTCCCGTTGCATCTTTAGTCTTCCATCGGTTCATTTCCTCTTCAATTCACTCACCCATTTGTTCTACATAATGTGTCAGTTTTGAAGGGACAAATAGTGTCGCCCTAAAAATTAACTTGCACGTAGGGTTTATGTAGTATTAATGGATCGCACAATATGTTATGAGAGTTCTTGGAAAACACAGATTAAAACATTCTTCCCTTTTCACTATATCATAAATGAAGAGAGCACACAAAATTTACTGCATTTTGCGGCGCTGGTAGAACCCTGCAAAAGTTATCCATTCCTGTGAACTAAACTATCACGATATGATAGTTTTTATCTTAATTCCATCCGTTGACAAAGTAGCTAGGGATCAATTGGCGCCGTCCCTGAACAACCATGTTTTCAGAGACTTCTCTTTGTATGTATCTTTTTATTCTCCTCTATCTCTATATCTTTATCTATATAAACCTTTTCTACTTTGTTAGTTAATTAATTAATTGCTATTTGCTTTAGCTGCTTCTCTTTTCTGATTAAATTATGCCCCAAAGTTCGAAACCAGACAAAGAGAGTTGATTATAATTTGTGTATTATGTTGCATTAGTGATCCTACCCCCATGTTACTCTTCATAATTTGCAACATATTTTAATATTAGCTAGAGAAAGGTCTTGTGTTTGTGTGCAGGAATCAAATTTCCTCCCTCTCTCTCTCTCTCTCTCTCTCTCTCTCTCTCTCAGTTCACATTTTGGAGAGGGTTGAAATTAACAATCTTCAATGATTGTGGCAAGATATTAATTAGACTCTCTCTCGAATTATTTGGAATGATTTATGTGTAAGATTCCTCATCATTAACCCTTTGATTGTCTGCAGGGATGAATAATGATAATTTATGATTAATTGAGTTGTTCTCCGGGGCCAATTTTTTCGGTGTTTTCTTCTGCTTCAACTCAACATTAAATTATCTATACACTGAAAGCTACTAAAACGGTGGTGTTATATACAATAGTTAGCTTTAATTTAAAATCAAAATAATATCAAGTAAACTAAAGAAACTCTCCATGATACTTTGGGGTTTAGAGTTTAAGAAAAAAAGCATATCGACAATTTGCCAGTTGTTACGGACTATATTTTATAAGTTGATGGCAAAGTAGCTTTAGTGTGTGTGTGTGCTGGATGTCTATAACAATAATGTGAGGTAATATATGTTGCACTTGCTATGGAGATTTCAGTTACCGTATTTGTGAGAGAAACATACATGTCACGGTTTATATCATTTTCTATCTTTCTCCTCACTTGACAAGTCGTTTAGAGAGAGAGAGAGATATTGAGAAACAACTATGAAAAGATATTAGGTTGTGCTATCTGATTAAGGTAGTTTCTCACATTTTGATGGTACTGTATGAGGTTGGTATGAACAAATTAAAAGAAGCCTAAATAATTTTATAAGTAATGCTCTATAAATGACGTGGTGGGTAATCTTATTTGTGCATGATGGCCATGCACTTATATATTGTCACAAATGAGAGGCTATGCTGGTTTTTCTGTGCAGCAGATTCCTCGATGGAATCTCTGCCAACAAAGAACAACTAATTAATACTCGTATCACTTTTTAAATCTCCTTCTGAACCTCAAAGTGTTTAGGTGAAAAAGAACATTCTATGAACATCGATTCTAATACAAGAAACATTAACACTTTTTAATTCCTGCCTTGTGTCTAAGTTCTTGATCATCTTGATATTTCCTGTACATTTGCACCAGAACAAAATCTTCTGACAATAATATTTTACTAATACGATCATCATTAGGTTAATCATTTTAATCACATTTCGTTCATCTCAATTGTTTATAGAAGTATTAGTATATTCGATCAAAAGAAGTATTAATATAATATATTAGAAGAAAAAAAGAAGTAAAGATTCCAACTTATTAAATTAAAACATTTGAGTTTCTCTAAGCATAACATTATAAAATACCAAAGAAATCAATATTGGCAACTGCATTACTGTAATCCCATCTTCTCCTCTCTCAGCCTGGCCAATATTGCAATGCTTTTTGTTCTTTACCAACACCCTTTAAATCGTAGGTCCCCAACAGTAGACCAATAATTTGGTTCACATGCATCTCCATATATAATATAAACACATAATGTTCATATATGTTTATATATATTTATGTAAATATAAATTGACATTTATATATTAATCTGCAAGAGGGTGAGTCTTGGCGCAATGAAAAAATTGTTTCTCTGTAATTAAAAGGCCACGAGTTTGAATTGTGAAAACACCTCTTTGCAGAGCAAGAATATAGATGTGTATGATAAATGCTCCCCCCACCCTTGCAAAACAGAGCAAGAATATTGATATATTAATCTGCAAAAGATAAAAAGAAAACTTGGGCTTATTCTACGAGGGAAACCATACAACGATGTCTGTGAGAATGCGTGGACATACAAAATGGAGTCAGTCGTGTATTTCAGAGGAGGAAAGACGTGGCTTTTTGCACTTGAATAGCTTTTCCTTGATTTTACCCATGTCTCTATTATTTTCATCGTTTCTTTTTCCTCAAATGGTATGAAATAGTATATGGAAATTTTCGAAACTAAAATTTTTCATTTTTATTTATCAAATTATTAGGTAGACAGGCACTGTAAATTGTAACAACAGAAATGGGAGAATAGTCATTAGCCACCAATGTACCAATGATAAAGTGTGTGTGATATGAATGGATGTACATACATGATATATTACCCTTTGTCTTGCTAAATAAGGGAAAGATGCTTGTTGATGAGCAATTCACCTCATGAGTCATGAGGACCCTCCAGGTAGTACTGTTATGAATTTTTTTTTTTAATGAGTCGAGTCTTTATAGTGCGGAGTCAATTCTTTTACCTTCTATACGAGAGATTTTTGAGTGTCACTAATTGTATGCAATGTGTTATGCGACAAGAAGTATAAATGCGTACATGTGTATATATGATTGATGATCCAACATTTTTTTTTCTCATTATGTATATACAGATTCACTCAACTCTTCTCCTCCTCAGTATTACTAATATGAATATTCTTTTTATGAGTTTGCATAGGGCAGACTGGCGGAATCAATTATTTTATTTTCTACATGAGAGATTTTTTATGTAATCGATTGTATACAGTTAAATATTACGTGATGTGAGATAAAGAGTCATAACAATATATCAATGATGATTGATATCTTTTCTTTTAGCGTGCCTCCTTTTTGTGTGTATGCCCTTGTGTATGTGTCTTTCTCTTTACCAAATACATCACATGAGGAGAAAAACAGATCATAGATTAAATATACCTGATTTCATGTTAGTTTTATAGCCATGTAAATAGGTTATATTAATGCATATATAATGTTACTCTATGTGCTTTTCATTCCCTATAGCAAGATTTACCCTTTGTCTTGCTACATAAGGTAAAGATGTTTGGTCATGATTCATGAAAAGTTGAAAACCCTCCTCCAAAGTACCACTACAATAAATTTCCCTCTTAATAATTCTGCAAAGTCAATTCTACCTTCTTCTACACGTTCCGCTGCTAAACTCTCTCTCAATCTCAAGAATGACTTACACCACACGAGTTCATCGTCACAGTGATGTCCTATGTCAATAAAATAAACACATAGAAAATTTTATATAAACCTATGTAACCTATTTCTACACCCAACTTACTTTTTAAACCCATTTGATTTTTAACTAAACTATTAATATCTCTTTAAACCCAAATTTATTACCTATTATACCCCCCTATAAACCCAATTCAATATGTAGATTTTTTTTTACACCCATTTGATTTTTAACTCTATCTTTACGCAAATGAACACTGAAAATTGAGGTGTGTGAATTCAGCCATGGCTGACAACAAAACTGACACTTCTATACATGTTGACCAAAACCATGTATCACCATCTCTCCCTTTGCATTATCGATCAACGGGTGCATTGTTCTGGTTTTGTTTTTCTCTTCAAGTCCCCTATTTTTTATTTTTTTTAATTCGATAAAAGGTCATATATGAAAGGAGATTGGAAGTTGGAATAAATTGATGAGCTTAAAATTTATTCATGATGATTTTTGGTTAATTAATAAATTAGGTAGGGTTTGAGGTGATTTTTATTCGTGTTTGTTTTCCATCTTGTTTTTTGTTGCAACTTCCCTCACCAGAAACAATTACATTTCTTGTCTGTTCAACTGTACACCTCCAAACTCCAAAGCATAATCCAGATCACTGATCCCCGATCCCCGCCATTAACATATATCAAATGGAACTATATATATAAACGCATGTGTGATCAGTTGGTTGCATGTAATCGAAGAAACATTAATCATGTTTATTGATATTTCCCCGATCTTGTAAATTATTAGTTGTTTTTCTTAAGAGAAAGTGCTGCCGTCTGCATTTTTTTTTTTTTTGTTAATATGTCATCTATACAATAAATGGTTGGGTTTATTGATAAACATGAGTTTTACTATTAATTTTATTTTATATCTAATAGTAATTATGCTATAGAGTAAAATAGACAACTAACATTTAAAATTTAAATTAAATATAAAAAAAGATTAAATGAGTTTAAATAAAAATTTCTTAAAAACACGTACAAATATTTTTTGTTCATAAATCATTGTTTCATTAGTGGAAAAAAGCCACGTGTCAGCACACAACACTTCCTTTTTTTCTTTGAAGTTTCAGCATCTTGCAGGGACCCAACTCTCTGTTCCTCACATATCGAAGTAGTAAAAGGTTCAGGCCCACTCTAGGGACACAGCACACGGTGTGCTAGCTACTGCAAGGCAGTATATAGTACGAAATTATATAGCTTTCTCACAATATGTCACCTTCCTCTAAGCTACTGTACACTTAAATATCGATATTTCTGTGTACTGGATTGGAAGTCCATGCTTCTTAAGATAACGTTATAGCCACAGAGACTACATAGTCTTTTGCCTATTTGCCACCAAGAAAACAATCAGACAAGAATTTATGGCTTTTATTGTATTACAAGTCATTTTTCATATGACTTCTGACCAGTTGTAGCTAGCAGCTGGATTCTCATCAATATAGCGTTGGAATCCTGCCTCCATCGTCTATTTTCCGTTTTTAATTTGTCTAATTATTTCGAATCTTTTTGTTGTTTTTGTATATGAGATTGACGTAGTAAAAGAAAGGCCGTAAATTCATGTTTTTAGCCATGGAGTCTTGGAAGAGGAGAGAAACTTTGTTAGGGTTTTTTATTAGAACAGCGCTTTCACTACGAGTAGGATCAGCGTAAAAGGAAGACCGTAGTTTCATTTCATGCCCTTAACCATTGAGTATTTCGACGAATTTTATTTTATTTATTTTAAAGGGATGTTTAATTAGGTCACCGTTCACGTTAAATATGACCCACATAAAAACGCACTGAACCAAATACAAAAATTATAAACCTTTATGAGAATTGTTAACAGATAAATTGTCAGACATTCTTATCTATGTTTTGCTAAAGCGAGTTTGGAAAGGGAGAGGAAGCGGCATAGACACTGTTGAAAACTTAAAAGGTGAAAACATCTCCATCTCTAGGAGACAGTGACAAACACTCGTTTGAGAAAAATGGCCTCTTGAATTTTTGAACTTTAGAAAATATAATGTTCTGTATTTTTACAAATCTGAAAGGGATCAAGACAGAAAGTGATGCATGTCATTTGAAAAAAAATAAAAAAAATGGATCCCAGGAAACCAGATATACTTTTGGATGTCTTGCAGATTTGAAAGAGGTGAGGGCGAAAGAAAGTAATCATCCAGCTTCAAACTTGTATTAATTATGGAAACTTAATTCTAAAGATACACACAGATATAATATATATATATATATATATATGTATGTATACGTGTGTGTATAGTTCTTGACTATATGACATCCTGGTGTGACAGGAACACATGAGATGGAGGAGAAATACGTAACAAAATTCGTGCACACGGGCGAATCAATAATGTATTTTCATTTTTTGCAATTAAATCTACAATAATTGAATCAAGAACAACAAAAAGATACATAAGATGGAGGAGAAATACGTAACAAAAGCCCTTATTTCTGTAACTCTTAACCCTATTAATTTCATGGACAAAGCTAGGAGTTTTTGATGAACATAAAGCTCGGATATTGGAGAGATCACAAATATATTAGTAACAATAATAAATTTAAAAAAGGCTGAAAAAATAAATTTGGTATTGGACACTTTACAAAAAATAAAAAGAAAAAGAAAAATGAAAAATAAAATTCTATAGCACACACCTGTAAATTGTAAAACCCAGAAGAACTCTTCCAACTTCCAAACCCTTCTCTCTCGCAAACTATAAGTTAGCTTAGAGTGGGTTGTCCTGGACCTGATTTGATTTGTTTTGTTTTTTGGTTCTAAAGGGTTTGACCAAAAGATACAGCAAGTCTCTGAAGATCCTTTGTGTACATCTCTGAAGCTTGTAAAGCTTGCTGGTGCTGGTGCTGGTGCTGGTGCTGCTGGTTCTGGTGGTGCCAAGATGTTGCACTCAAGCTGTTTGATAAAATGTGTGACTGAGATTCTGGTTTGATTTCTGAGTAAGTAGCAGGCTGAGAGGCTTGGTGGGCTCCCATCAGAAATGAGGTGTTGTGGAGATATTCAGACCATTTGATCTCTTCTGGGTCGTCGGATTTTACCGCCTCCGGCGGCCACCAAGAAAAGGCTGCAGAGCTGTCGAAGTAGCCACCGCCGCTGCTGTTGCTGTTGTTGGCATTGGAGTCCCAGGTGGAGGAGTTATCGGATGGGAGGCTGATGGAAGGCTTCACACGTGTGGGAGGAGGAGGAGCAGGGGCGGTGAATATGGCGGAGCTTGATGACATGGACTGTTGCAGGAACTCTGGATTTTGATTGAGGAAGCTGAAAGTGGTGTTTTGATTTACTGCCTGCAGCCCCATATCTGACGACGAACCATAATTGTTTTGGTTATTGTGATGAGGAAAAGAAAAGTATCCCACAAAATCACAAGGCCTGCAACTACTGGGGGAGCCTTCATGTGTCAAACTTTTGCTGTTGCCGCCATTGCTGCTTATGAGTTTGGAGGTGGAAGAAACTTCGACCGGGTTGAACCGGTTTTCGGATGCTGAAGTAGGGTGCTTTGAACTCACTGCCTCAACCAGGCTCAGCTCATTGGATCCCACAGAGGCCTTCTCATTGCTTTTGTAAGTTGGGGAGAGCTTAATATTATTATTGTTGTTAATTTCTTTGCCAATATTTTGATCAAGCACTTCTGAGAGTGGTTTGTGAGTGTTGGGGTCAATGCCTCTTTGCCTCAGCTTCTTCTTAATGCAGGAATTCCATAGATTTTTAATCTCATTGTCTGTTCTTCCTGGTAACTGGGCTGCAATCTGAGACCATCTGAGATTGCAGCAGCAAAAAGATTTGATTTTTATAATTGCCCAGAAGATAAATAAGAACAAAAATCTTAAATTTTAAGAAAAAAGAAAAAAGAAAAACCCAAGTTATTAAAACTATAAAATATATATTACCTGTTGCCAAGAACTGCATGGAGTTCTATTATCAAATTCTCTTCTTGCTGTGAGAATGGCCCTCTCTTCAAATCAGGCCTCAGGTAATTTATCCACCTTAACCTGCAGCTCTTCCCACACCTCTGCAGACCTGCCAATATATCACACTATATGTCACCTGAAGAAAGACCACTCTTTCTGAACGCGACGATATTCTAAATTACTCTCTGGGACGGGCCATCCCAACCGACACAACTTTAGGCCTGTGGTTTTTTCCCCCTTTGGAAAGTGATGAACAAATTGAATGGAGAATTAGAGTGTACCTGCTAGTTTAGGTACCGAGCTCCAGCAGCCATGGCCATGCTTGGTGATGTAATTGAGAAGCTTCTCGTCCTCTTCAGGAGACCAGAGGCCTTTCCTTAACTTCTGCTTGTAGCAACAAGAGTGCCTCCCCATGTGGAGTCCAACACTACACCTGCAATGCTGGCACAAAACTTTACAAAAAAGTGGCTGAGTTTTTATGTGAATTGTCAACAACAGCAAGAGAGGAAGCCTCTGATGTGTATTCTTTCTAGGAAGTGAGAAAGTGGTGGATTTTGAGGAGAGAGAGAGAGAGAGAGAGAGAGAGAGAGAGAGAGAGGGGGAGGGAGAGATAAGGGAGTTATTAAGAAAATGAAATGGCAGCCTGGTAGGGAATCAAATTAATAGGAGAAGGCTCAAAGAAAAAAGTCTCATTCTTGAGGGTGATTGGAGATTATAGTTTTGAATTAAATATCATTTTACTGAGGTAGGTTCCTCTACATTCCACTGCAGGGTCGAAGTCAGCCTCTTGGCCCTTTATACGGCGGGGTCCGACGCTATCCAACGGTCCAGATGCATTTGGATAGACCCTAGTAGACGGATAAGATCATAGGAGGAGTACTACTAGCTCAGGGAGATGGAGCTCCAATTATTTGACTTGGACATGTCTCATCAATGGTGAGAGTTTATAAGTATTTGGCAGCCCTACTTGTTGGGCATTTCTTACGAGACATATAACCAATTCTTGAAAATTCAATTTCAGAAGCGCATGTTACTTGTAAATTTGAGCGTAAATAAGTTGATTAAAGAAGCATATTCTCCTTCGCATTAAAGTTTGAGTTACCTATTTAGATTAAAATATAGCTTTCAATTAAAAGAGAAGCGCATGCTAATTAAGGATTAAGGTGATATAGATGAAAATCAATACATAAACACATTTGTAAAAATGGAAAATGACAACTCCGTTGTTTGCATTGAGTTCTAAGTAATACCCTATCTTGTCAAACTCTTATCCTAAGATTCTAAACACTAAAGCAGCCACGTGTATTGGAAAAGGGAAATTTTCTGATCAAAAGAAATCTCTAGGACTAGTAATGTTTGCTCATATAGGATTCTGTAATAAATTGTTGATAAATGCGAACAAAGGTTGGTTCAGTTAGTAAAAACGTACTCGTGGTTAACTTTCAATCCAAGTTTGATTTCCTCTGTCAACAGGGTGCGCAATTTATAATTTTTTTTTATGTAAATCTATATCGGTGGCAGTTAGCAATTAGGTGTCACGTGTAAGTCATTCCTTCTTGAAGTTGTGAGTATGTCTTGGCGCTGGTAATACGAGTAGTCAATCTCTCCCTAAGCTTTTTGTTACCAAAAAAAAATGTTGATAAATGAATCTTTGCGCACTCATTATTTAGAATTATTCTCGTGTTTATAGTTTGACATATTATGTATTTGAATTGTTAATGAAGTAAATTCTCAAAAAAAAAAAAATTGTATGACTTGAATTGACAATTTGAAAAGAAAAGAAAAACATTAGGAGAGCGAACTGCTTAATCGTTATTTATCAAAAAATATTGCCGATTAAATGTTTTCTAATTATATAGATAATTAAATACTGAATACTCCATTGATACACTCCTTTATTGACCAACTTTTCTGTCAGATACTTCTGGTATTATGTTGACCTTCTTTCTTTTCTATTTGCGTTTTGGGTAATTTCCCCAAATCATGATTACTTTGAAAAGTTTCATAATTGATGCAAAAGAATGAAATATTCCCAAGATAGCTGAGAAATTTCAAAGAAAAATAACCCAAATTCTGCCAACTCATCTGTCGTGCCTCCTTGTTTCCAATATAAACGATATACCACATTCAATTTATCTAAACTATGTAAAGGGAGATTCAAACTCGGATGCAGATGGTAGAGCACACTTTCCATGGCTAAGGGCTGCCTTAATTTTTTTCCCATTTCATTTGATCTTATTGCTGCATGCAGCAAGTTGTATTACTGTGTGAAATGCTAATTAAAGGTATGACAAATGAAAGAAGTAATCGCTAATTAAAGGCAAATTTCTTTAATATAAATTTGACAATAATGACAATTAGCATAGCTGTCCTTTTTTTAGTTGATTATGTATTTTGAAAGCTTAATGAGGACAAATGGAATGAATTATTAAAATTAATTGCAAGATGAATTCAATTAAGACGATGTGTTTTCACCATTCCGTATTGGTTTATCTATATGGAACAAAACATAATTAAGAAAAGGGCCATAAACTTGTGTTGACAGAAGCGTCTACTAATCGGACAATATCGATATCATGATAAAGTTACATGATTGAATTGAAGCAACATTTATACAGTTGAGGCACTATGGCTGCCATGGCTAAGCGTTCTGAAGGGGTTACATCAGCTCTATAATATTAAAGGTTTTGGAGGTTAGAGAAGGTATTGTTGTTGCGGTGAGAAAAGGGGGTTTTCGAAAATTGTTTTTGAGAGCGATTCCCTCCGGATCGTTTCAGTTATTCTTCGTCCAAGTCTTGACACACCACTCCAATACGGTAGTTAGTGATTGAGGACGCAAAGGAATTGTTGAAAGAGGTCACTGGTGGTTGTGATACCCATATTTGTTGTCAAGCTAACTGTGTTGATCATCGCTTTGCTCAATTTTTTTTGGGATATTGGTGTGGATTACTTGCTTGAGGAACGATCGGATTTAATTTTTGATATTCTTGTTGTTATATGTAATATTCGGGTGGTACTTTTTCTTCTTTTTTCCTACCAGATTTTTTCTGAGCAAGGTTTAACCGAGGCCACTTACCCAAACTTCTCAAAATATACCGTGGCAAATGTTATAAGCAAAGACCTTAATATGGTATGAATAACTTAATGTTCTTATTTATAAATTACAATAGTAATTTGTTAAGCTAAATAATGTAAAAAACAGAAAAGAAAAGAAAAGGCGAAATTAATGAATATATCATCTTCTTTATAGTTCTGGATGACAGAATATTCTATTATTCTGTATTGCAGAGTATATGCAACAAACATCCAAAACTGGTAAATGTTTATAGTTTCCCAAAAAAAAAAAAATCTCCTTAATCACATTTAATTATTAATAATAATTTTTTTGTCTGTGATAGCCTGTCAGCTTGTTCTTGTATCATGAAGCCTCCCTTGACCTTAGCAATGTCTGAATTCAGAACATCCTGCTGGGAAATTGGATATTAAACCCTACGAGAAGATGCTCGTAATCTCCATGCCTCATCATATGAACCATATGAGCTGTTTTTATGAAGTCAACTATTGTTGCATGTTTATTCTCTCTTGTTCTTTTTAGGTTGATAAAATCATATATGTTTAATGATAATCTGTCGGCTTTGCTGTCATTTTTATATTTTCACTTTTGTTTAATCTATGGTTCTGCATATTGAAACTGGTTTTTTAACTAGGTTTACTTCTTTGCTTATATAATATAATATTTTTGGTCCTTTTTTTTTTTTAATCTTTTTGACCCTCCATTCTAGGGAATGAACCTCTGTCATCTGCCATCAAATGATTGGAAAAAAATTCACAGTCCAACACATGTAATTTAGTTTTTTTTAGTTGTGGTTTTTTTTTGGGGGGGGGAGGGGGCATACTAGTTATCCTTTCTTTTATCATTTAATGTTTCATGAACATCAAAATTGTTTTTTTTATATAAAAATTCTGCAAAAAATCAACTAAATTAATTAAATAAAAATTTATTAGTTGTCTGATAATATTCATTCCTTAATTAATCAAGTTGAATTAATACTAGTGTGATATTCGATCAAATAGTTATTCTTTGTATTTCACAGTAGTTAGATGATTAAATGTTTTACGTGGTGGTTGGATTTTTGCATGGAACATCTTTGAAGGACGACCTCGAAGGTAGATAGTTTTGATCATTAAATCATTTTTCCAAATGAGAAACCTTAGGCATGGTAAATTGGTAACTGCAATATTACCTGCAGTTTCTTGGTGCATGCATTTAGTCTAAAGCCCCAAGAAAAACAGGCTAATCTTATTAATGTTGATATCACTGAAGATAATGTTTGCGTTACTGTACAATCGTCACAAGGACAAGAGGAACATAAGGTTGTGGCTCTTAAACACTTAAGTAATCATGGCCAGACAAAGCTTGGGACAGATCTAATCCAAAATCACTTCTTGAAATTAATGTATATTTGTATATTACAAATTGCTGAGCTGGACTTTGGCTACAGAAAAAGGTTGAATTGAGTGAATGAATATATACTCGAGAACTTACAATTTGAAGGAAGAAATATTGGTCCCCCAAGCTTATCAGCTTCAAGGAAGAACACATCGAACTGAAACTGCATAAATAAATAAAAAAGGTTTGTGGGGCTTTGTTAATCACCAATTAGCAAAATATTTAGGCCCATATATTGCCTTTATTATTAACTTAATGGTCCACGAAGTACGTAGCCATAATGAAGAGGTTATAACCGTTTGAAGGGGAGGAGGATAACATTTGCTCTAGTGCCAGTTGTATACAATCATATGTATGATCATAAAATTAATTTTAGAATGAAAAATATCAATATATATATATATATATATATATATATATATAAATGTATCTAATTGGTAACATTCGAAATCTCGCTCTCGAAGACCTTATATGGGGGAGAAACTTATATTGGAAGAATTTACTGTGATCATAATGTCCTCGATCACTTATACAAGGTCATAAAAAGAATCTTATAAATAACCTTATATTAGTAGTATAAAATGTCACGATTATATGAACCCGTATCAGATAAGTCTTTCTACTAATTTGAATGGACTTGGATCCTCTCCTGAGCCCAAGGAGAGGATCCTCCTGACCAAAGATCCAAGACCGTTGGATGAAAATCCAACGGTTATAATTATTATAACTTTAAATGGACCCCCATGTTTGTAGCCGTTAAATTTTCATCTAACGGCCTTAGATCTTTGGTCAGGAGGATCATCTCCTTGGGCTCAGGAGAGGATCCAGGTCCAATTTGAATGACTTGTGTCTTTTGTAGTATAGCCTTAGTTATATAAAATTGTGTAAATATTTATTTATAGGGGAGAGACAGTGAATTTTTTTTATTCAAACAGTCATCACAACAGCATCATTGTGCTGTGGGCTTTCCCTTAAAATCACGGCCGTGCATTTTTCTTTTTTCCTTTTTCTTCTTTTTGAATGTTTCTACTTCTATATAATTAAACTACCTCTTTAACTGTGTCATGGTTTCTCTGTTGATTTGAAGTCATTAGCATTCCAGTCAATAATGTCGACCAAGTAAAAAAAGATCAATTAATAGTTTATTATACATCAGCATAGTGTCACACAGTATGTCTTGCATCAGATAAGAATTAATGGGTTTGATCTTAGGGTTACAACCACGTCGGAGATAAGCATGGGCAAGCGCAAGCGTCCAGCTTGTGACAGACGGTGTAAGAGGCGGCCTAAACCCTAATCCGGTGTCACTCCGATGGATCAAGTCTTAAAATCTAGCTAAACAACTCATGATCAATCACATGACAAATCATACATGTACTGCAGAACTTGGTTATCTTCTTCCATTCATTCCTTCACGTACAAAAATATGTGAGTTCACTTTACAGAAATTTTCCACTCAGGTTTACTTATATTCTGTGGAAACATGGCAGTCTTATCAGATTTTAGTTTTCTGTATCTTAGGCAAAGTGTGATGCATCAAGTGGAAGGTTTTGATAACTAGTAGTACTACTTTAATAAAACTCATCATTTAAGTAAGTGTAAAATTATAACATCTAAGTACTAGAAAAGGCAAAATGTAAATGAAATTCATGAAGGGAGAGGAGAGGAGATATTTAGAAGATCATAATAATTAAGGTTTTTATCACAACTGGTCCTTGAAATTGACCCTTACCATCAAGATGGTCCCTGAAATTGAAAATCAATCAATCTAGTCCCTGAAAATAGGTGTCGCAAATTAATGTGGTCATTCTGTTACAATTTTGGTGGTCTGGTGATGCAAAGAACGGCGAGGTCTCCCTTGAGATAATGAAGTTATAGCCAAGGTGCGTCTATTGTTGGTTGAAAAATATTTCCACACCTCCTCTTAGGCCTTGGTTAAGCCTTGTGCCTTCAAAAATTTATGGAAATGATCTCTCTTCAGAGTAGGCCTTACTATATGAAAAAATAATTTCATTGTGCAAAAAGTTATTTAGACAACTTTTTTTAACTAATTATTAAATCCACATTAGCACATAACAAATTTTTTTTTACAGAATAGTGGTGGAATGATCATATTGATTTGCAACACATATTTTCAAGAACTATATTGATGGTGTGGGTCATTTTCAGAGATCATATTGATGGTGTGGGTCAATTTTAGGGACCATCTTGATGGTGTGGGTCAATTTCAGGGACCATTTGTGATAAAAACTTGTAAATCTTGTTGGGGCCCATTTATTTGCCACATCAACACTTAATAGAATTTTTAATAGAATTGTGATGGAAGGACCACATTGATTTGCGACACCTATTTTCAGGAACTACATTGATTGATTTTTAATTTCAAGAATCATCTTGATAGTAAGAGTCAATTTCAAAGACCATTTGTGATAAAAAAAAATTAAAAAAAAACCCTAATAAATAAATAAATCATTGAAATGGAGGGAGGCACAATCCATATGCCCCTTGAATTAAAGATGCCTCTTTTGCATTATCCTTAAAGCCATCTTTTCATAAGCTAATTCACAAAACAGACAACTAATTGACAGCAAAATCAAAGAAATGACACTTTTTATGCTAACTAAATTGCAGAAATTAATTCCAACCCACTCAAATTAAGTCAACATGGGAAAACTTAATTTGGGGTGTAACTGAAGTACATCCCTTATTATTAGCATATGTCATGTGATGAGAGAAAGATTAATATGAAAAAATATCTCGTGTTCTATGTACATTAGAATATCTTCAATGAGGGAAAGATTTACAAACAACAGAGGTATGCCCTCATGATAGCATGCACCATATTGAAAAAAAGTTAGGTTTCCACCATAAAATCAATTGGCAATATGAGAAGTAGTCCAATTACTTATAAGCACATGTAAGGTCCCTCATTTCCCCAATGTGGCTTTGATACTTTGAACGCACCCTCATTTCTCCGATGCGGGATTGATACTCTCGACACCCCCCATCAGTGTAGCAAATTTTCAAGCCTACACATAGAACACAAAGCTGGTGATGTAGAGTACGTGTGGTCGTTAGGCTTCACACGAGAGGCAAACTACTCTAATACCATGAAGAACGTTCGGGTTCCACCATAAAACCAATTGCCAATATAAAGAATAGTTCAAATTACTTTTAAATACATACAAAATTTCTTCTTTCTCCGATATAGAATTGATACTCTCAACACATGATATGCATCACTCATCAGGTGAGCACCACATGAACATTGTGACAGCTAGCCAAGTCTTTCTCAATGTGAACATGCATGCATGCAGACTTGCCTTGCGGTCATCTTATATATCATTTCCCCTTCACATAGTTAGACTCTACCTAACTCAATCTTCTGCCTGCATTATCTTTCCAAGAGTAGAGCTGCTCTTAAGTTGCCCATAATCTAATTAAAACTCAAAGTTTGTAAATCATCATAGCAGCCAAACAATAATATTCCGGATTTTTTGGATTTTGGTTGGGTTTTATGTGATTATGCATGTTTGTGCACTAAGATTATGAATAAGATAGATACCCTTTCCACAAACTACCCAAATTTTATGGCTAGAAAGTGATGCAGCAAAATCATTGTTTTACAAATTATCGCTTAGACCCTTGCCTAGGCGCTAAGCGACTGGTTATTGTCCCAATTAATCTTTATCTGTTTGAAAATTAAGGGCGCCTAGACCTGCCTAGGGGCCCGTCTACCCCACCTAAGTACATGTCTAGGTCGCGATTCTTACTTAGATAGAAAATAGATTAAACTTTTATTTTACATATTTTTTCAATAAATTGTAAAAGACTTGTTTAATACTTGGATAAACACTCATTATATGTTTGTTCCCCATGTTTTCAATATGTCCTAATACTTTATAAATTATATGTCATTTTATTTTGCAATTTATGTATCCCAATACAATTATGTATTTTTTTCAAAGTATAAGTGGACATTTATTTATATGTTGTACAATAAATTTAATTATAAATAAAATCAAATAAATAAATAAAAACCGACTAGACCCTTGCCTAGACGCCCAAGCGCTAGGCCCCTACCCGTCCAACTGGCACATAGTATCTTTTAAAACATTGAGCAAAATACAGGTATGAAATGTAGGGGGAAAAAAAAAAAGAAAATTTGTAGGAAACACACCACATTGTGTTGCTGGGGAGATGGATCTAATGGAGCCTTGAAAAGGCTACATTTGAGATGACCTTAACGTGATCAACTCAATTGGCCCATTAGCGCCAATTGGAAACATAAGCACATGGCTTCTCATAAGAATTAAGTTAAATCACAACTAAAACTTAATTATCTTGTCCGAGGGAGAGTGATGATGATAGGAAAAGCACGAGAGCATCAGCATCATGAATCGTGACGTTCGCTTAATTACCATATATGGAAGCTTAAGATCTTATTAACAATCATTATTATGTAAAAATGCCACTATTAATTCCACTGTTATCCCCATATATATGATAGTTATTTTAAGAGAATTTTAATAAAACACTCATGATACTATTTATTTTTAACGAAAAACTAAATTTTTACTTTTCGTTGGTACTATTCACAATATCTTTAAAAATGACTTTTTATTAAAAGAATTTTTTAAAAAAACTTTTCGTTAGTTTTTCTTTATTTTAATAGGATTTTAGCATCTTCAGCGACATGAAGCCATCTTGAAAAGAGAGAGGGCAGGTGCAAATTACAGTGGCAACCTTTTTTTAATTTTTATTTACAAAGGATACTTCTACAATTTACAATTAATCTGTCTGTAACAATTAATAATGTGTCACAACTCAGTATCGAATTTATTTCAAATATATCGTTTTTGCATTTATATATGTTAAACCCGAGACCTTCTCTAATCAAGTAGAGATTACGTACTGCTAAACCAACTATCAGTTGAAAATTACTGTGTGAATTGACTTTAATAAGAAGATAAACACTAATTATAAGAAGGGTCCGAAGGTAGCCAATTAAGTTATTAATCCCATCAATTATCAAAAGCTTTGTCTGGTTGAAATGCTCCCCTTGTACCCCATCTTTGAATAATTACATATTTGCTTTTGCTTTATAGTGGGAAAGGAAATGATAGTCAACTTTCTTGCCTCATTTACATGATTACTTTTAATTTTGGGGGAAAGCCTCTGCCCCTAATTGAACTGTTCGAGATTCTAATGGGAATGATCTCAGAAATTGTCTTCTCAATCAGTGTGCTTCAAAGAACTGATGTCAGACTCTCATTGGGGTTTTCCTTAACAGATTTTGATTAGAGGCGTCTAATCAAATTCATAACAAAAAAGAAAAAAAGAACAAGGAGTACCATGGCTGACACTTCAATCTCTAATCCATCACAGTACAATTAGGGCCTAATTTTAAAAGAAAAACTAATGAAATGACTTGAAAATTTTGAATTTTAACAATAAAGATAAAATAAAAAATAAAGTAAATAATACCAGAATTGACTTTTTAGTATAAAAATGTGGTTTTTCGTTAAAATGAACAATACCAAAAAAATTTCATTAAAGCTCCCAATTTTAAATCCATCCCTTCCTATAATCTCAATTGCAAACAGTTATATGAACTAATATCCCTTATCGTATGTGAATTTTACAATGAAATGGTATATACGTATATCAATGGTTGATAATTATTAACATACGCGTGAGTGATTGCAATTGACATACGCGTGAGTGATTGAGACTGACGTTCACTTAAATATTTTTTACCCTCTTTTTGTGCTCGATAATATTTTTCCCCCTTTAACCACTCTTTACACGTACGATTTACCCATGGCGTTTTCATTAGCAGAGATTACTTAGAACTTGACACTTGATTAGGGTTTGTACATCACATCATACTTTTCTGGGTGGTTTAAACTCGAGATTCTTGAAGAGCACCAGCATTTTTGTAAATTCAATTTTGCTGGAAGCTTCGTTTAGGTAGACACCCATTGCTATGTAGATTTATGAAAAACTTGTTAATACAATTACACTGTCAAGTAGTATTACTAATTTACGCATATTATATTATGCATAGTCCGTAAAATATCAATTATGGTTTACTCAAATCATCGCACGTAGATTACAAACATCACATGATAATGTGATTGTTATACCTAAATCTTCCAAGTTTCACAGCCTAAGGAGTGAATCTAGTTATCCAACATATACATTCCGTCAAATAGGTTGCAAGATGACAATTTCAAATGTGTTCTAATTAAGTTTAGAGATATTTGGAATGCTAATTGGCGATATTATAAATAACTAACTGTTTGGACTTTGCAACATTATCATGTGACAGTATTTCAGTAACACACAACAATTTTTTAACAAGTGCATTACAAATAAGATCTCAGCTAATGGTGATATAAATTGGGTATATATGCTCTGAGGCCTCGTTTGTTTTAATTAGCTAGGATTGGACTAGCTAGTACTAATATCACATGTTTGGTATGGGCCGTATGGCTCGGGACTAAGTTAAATGAGATTAGCTCGGACTCGTGTGGACTCTAGACCTCGTTAAGTCGTGAAAAATTAGTCCCACACGAAAGCAAGTGATTGCTAAGAAACCTTACTACACTGTCACCACGCCGCCACCTTTGGTGAAGTGAACTGGTGAGAGCGAGCTGTTGTTCTTCATCAAAGCTATCTATCATCGAGTGAGCTTCATCCAGAACAAGTCTTCTCTCTCTCTCTCTCTCTCTCTCTCTCTCTCTCTCTCTCTCTCTCTCTCTCTCTCTCTCTCTCTACTAGATCGATATGGAATTGCGGGAGTTTTCTTTTCTTTTCTTTTTTACTTTGTTTAAGGTTTTTTCTTGGGGAATATTTTAGCAAGTTTTCGTGTAGCTCGCAAGGCCGTGAGGCCAATAGAGTTGCTCATGAACTTGGTCAATTTGCCATAGAATTTGATAGTTATTTCTCTTGAATTGAAGAAGAGTCATCTGGTTGTCCTCTTTTCTCCATGATGATGCTGTGCCCATTTGAGTTTATCAATACTGCACAAAAAGTTTTACTATTCTTGTCCAGCTTAGTTCAAGCCAAGTAAATCTAACTTAGTTTTCGAAGCCAATTATCTCGAAGACAGTCCAACGTAACAGTGGACTAGAATGCATGGGTCTGCATTTTTGGTTTCTGGGCTGGGTAGGCTTTGTGGGTACTTGGTAATACTGGATATAGAGCCTCTCAAACCTGCAGGCCAAGATGAAGGCTCAAACCCAACCCTGAAGACCATGGGCTTTTATTCAACGAGGCACAGAGTACTTTGAAAAGAGGAAGAAGAGACATCTATATGAACTTATGAAGCTTTGCCACATGATACGATGCCCACAAGTAGCTTTTGGGCTTTTTCTTTTTGCTTTTGGTCCATTGGTGGGCTCAAAATGTCAGTCACATCACATGCTTCACTTTTCCTTTGCTTAAGGGTTAATAAAACTTTACCAACAAGTAAAGGTCACATGTTCTTTTAATTTCCATCACATTCATCCACATAGTAATAATACATTTTTAAACCTGTGTTCGGGCATATGTGTTTTACTGCAATAGTGGAAATTAATAATATTTATTTACTTTATTGCAAGTTCGATTTTCACCGATCTTCCTCTCTTTAATATCTAACAATTTAATTCGCTAACGCTATCGTTTATTAATAAATAAATAAAAGTTGTGTTTGGGATGAGGTATTCTGGGATGTCATTTGGGTTTACATGGGACTTAGCTGCATCATAGAATTAAAGTACCTTATTTGGCAATTCGATTTTCGCAACCGGCCCCTGACCTGGTGTTTAAACCCGGAAACCTGACACTTATGATTCTCAACCAAGAGAGCCTAATCTTCGGACCATTCATATGTGACCAAGGATTACAAATTTCACGACTTTGCAATCATTTCCATTCAAAATCCTATGACTTTTGAATCTCTCTCTTTTACATTTTTTCTTTTATCGTGTATTACTGAGTAGTTCAAAAAATCAACGATTAGATCATGCATATTTTAGATAATAAGATCCCACATCAATCATATGACAAAATAATATACATTTAGTATATGAGAGATTTTACCCCTAGTATCATCGATGCCTTTTATAATAAAACCTTGCATCTAATGATTGATGGTTAAGTTGAGACAATATCCGTGATGTTAGTGGGTGACTTGTGTTGGACCTGAAAAGTATATCTTAGTAATAGAGCAAGCTATTTTCTCGACACGTCATGGGCCCAAGTTACTAGGCTTGAATTTGCTTCCTTAAGTTGGGCTTTCGAAAAGTTGCGTATCTCCAGCTTAAGGGTATTAACTGAAGGACTGGGTCTTCAAAAAAGATTGGCATTGGCTCCAATGACTAAATACCGACCGAGATGATTGAGCCTTCGAAAAGATTGGTGTTTGCTCCAGTGAATGAAAATTACCGACCATATTGGCTTTAGCTCTGGTATAATGACTTGACTAGTTCTAAATGTGAGGTGGTTTCCTTTGTGACCCCGTATGGAGTCACTCGTGAGGAAGCGTGTTTGAGAATATGATCCAAAATCGAGCATATGATAAAAATTATACCAGTATTTAAGGAGTTTTCACCCTAAAATCAGCAAGGGCTTTATGATAAAACCCCACATTTAGCAATAAATAAAGATAAGAACAACATCAATAATGTTGGTGATGAATCGGCTTGTACCTAAAAAGTTTATCATCATATAAAAATCCAATGATTTTTGCGTCGGTTATATTTCGTATAAAGCTTGTACATAGCCGAATCCCCGTCTAAGTCCTTTTTCCAAGGTTAAAAAAACGTTTGAACATAAAATAAAAAAATTACAGAAAATATAAGTATCATAAACTGGTTCTCCATATCTATAAACAAGTACGCCCGTGGAATCCAGCTTCTTAGGATTTATTAATTAATAGAAAAACTGATGAAAAGGGTTTGAAAATTTTGTGTTTTAACGATAAGAACAAAATAAAGGGTATAGTGAATAGTACCAGTATTGACTTTTTAATGAAAAATTTAGTTTTTCGTTAAAGTGAACAGTCATCGAAACTTTTCGTTAAACTTCTCTTTATTAATTAGTGCTGTGCATTGCCGCCGTGACCCCAACGACACTGACTCAATAATTTTCATTTCGTTAAATATCAGAAGCTTTTGGTACTTTTTCACACCCCATGACCCCAACTTAGTTATCACACGCAAGAAATTTGTATGTAAGTTAGTTAAATGTATTTATCTTGCATTTTGAAGTTTCGAATTTGATTCACCCTCTTTAATATCGTTGTATCAAAAAATAAAAAATAAATGTAGTTGTCATACCATTTATAAAGAGGTCTGATATCTACACACTTCTTTTTACTTTTTTAACACTTTTTTTGATTTCGGCTGTCGGATCAGATGAATTGAAGAAGATCTAACAGACAGAAATTAACAGGGTGTGTGAGAAGTAAAAAGAGGTGTGTGGATAGCACACCCCTTTATATATGAGTAAAATTAAGAGATTAAATTTGTAGACAAAATTTTGTAAACTAAACGACATGAAAGATGATGATTGGATTATTACTTAAGTGTTGATAAACATGTTCATTTCTTATTGGTGACACATATGTCACTAATAAAAAATAAGAAAACACATTAATAAACAGTTAAGTAATAATTCAATCATTAATGTCTACGTATTTAAAATTTAAGTGGATAAACAAAAAAATAACCAAAGTAGTTTTCTAATCTAATCATTGCTGCTGTGGCAAACCATGTGATGTGGCCTTCCCAAAAGTTTTTTTTTTTCTTTTTGCTTTTCTTGCATTGCCTTTTTCTCTTTTTCTTTTGCTTCTGCTTTAATCACTTGATCTACACTTACAACCAAGCAGAAGCGTTAACTTTCTCTGTTGATCTCTCTCATGGCTGCTGAAACTGTTGCATCACTTCAAATTCCTACCACTGATGAGGTTTGTTTCTTCAGTTTCTACTGTGATAATTAAGTGTTTAACTTTAGTGATTAAGTATATGAACTTTTTTGGGAATTTAAACTGGGTATATATGAATTGTTTTGTTCATGATTATGTATTTTTTTATCATCAGCACCAACTTGGAGCAACATAGAAGTATACCTTTTTTCTGGTTAATTCATAGGAGTAAACCTTGTTCTTAGGGTTTTGTAATTTTGGAGGTATCTGTTTTTTACTTGTATCCATCATATCATTACCTTTTTTTTACTGTTTAATTAATGGAAACTGATCAGATAAGATACTAAGAATATGTGGGGTATCGGATGTACTCTATGTAACTTTCATATTTAGGGTTTTGAAAATTTATCCCTACAATGAATAAACTGATGGGTGGTGTGTGTTTAAGATGTTCAACAAGTGATATACATACATAGATGTGTATATATATATTTATATATTAGTTGTTTTGAATTTGTATACATATCTGGGATTTTATGATTTGAATTGGATATCAAGAGATCAATGTAAAATAACAGATTCCAAAAGAGATTGGAAGCAAAGTTTATTTCTTTGTGAAGTTCTCTTTATGAATGGATTCATTTATTTTCCTTCCGATCATTCTTAACCATTGCAGCAAGCTGAGAAGAAAATAGAAGGCGAAAAGGCTTCTGAACAAGATGGTGTTTCCTTAACCGTTGCAACATCATCTGAGCCTCCAGCTGCAGCAGTTGAGGCCGAGAAGGCTGCCGATGCTCCTGCGCAAGATGTTCCGCTTGTAGAAGAAATAAAAGTGGAAAATGAAGCCATTCCTGCTTCACAAACACTCGATATCCCAAAGCAAGCGGTTGATGCTGTTGAGAGCCTGGCAGAGATTAAGAGCGCAATTAAGTCTGTAGGAAGAGAAGTACCCAAAGAAGTGGCCATAGATAGCATTGAAATAGTTGATGCTCCTGTGCCAGATGTTCCGCTCGCAGAAGAAAAAAAGACGGAAAATGAATCCATTCCTGATTCACAAACATTAGATATTCAAAGTGTGGTTGCGTCTGTAGTGAGAGAAGCACCGAAAGAACCATCCATAGATAGCTTTGAAGTAGGGCAAGTGGAGGAACCTAAGATAGTTGATGCTCCTCTATCATCAATTGTAACCATTGAGAATCAAGAGAAGCCATTGGAAGTCACTTCGAACGAAGGATCCATAGCAACAGTCAAAGACTTAGATGTGAAGGACAAACTAGAAGAATCTGAGCATGTAGAGCCTGAAGAGATTGTGCAGGATGAGATGGAAAAAGATGAAGGCTCTATAGCTGAAAAGACAGAGCCTACCAGAGTCTTGGAGGAAGGGAAAACTGAAACAACGGACGCACCTGGTCTAGCTGTGGAGGAAGAACCAGAACAGACCAAACTTGTGGAACAAGAAAAGAAACAGGATGAAGTTGGGCCTGAGGAAAGTGTTGAGGTTGAAAAATTGAAAGATGAAGGATTTTCAGTTGATAAGGTTGAACATTCAACAGTCATGGAAGAAGCGAAAAATGATGAAGATAACAAGCCTAGACTAACTGAAAATCTTGGAGCGGATTCACTTAGTCGGGAAGCTCAAATTGAAGTACAAGATGAAGGGGATGCTTCTCTACCTGACATCACAGAAAAGTTAGCAACCGAAGATGAAAAGAAAGAATTAAGTGCTGTCAATGTGGTTGAGAAGCTAGCAGAAGAGCCAGCTGTGGAGACTGAAGAGGTTGGGGAAGAGACACTGGAAATCGAAGAAAACGAGAAGAGGAATGTGATTCCTGAGGGTTCAACTCAAATAATTAAAGAAGATGAGAATAAGGAATCAAGTGGCGGTGATGTGGAACTGGAAAAGGTTGGAGAAAACGAGGTGGAGACTGTAGAGGATGGAAAGAGAGATTTGGTAACTGAGGATTCAATTCAACCAATCATAGAGGAACAAAGGAAAGAATCAAATGGAGGTGATGTGATTGAGAAGCTAGCGGAGCAGGCTGAGGTGAAGTTGGAAAAGGCTGGAGAAGATAATGTGGCAAAGGATGTCGAAACTGAAGATAATGAAGACAGGAATGCAATAGCTGAGGATCCGGCTCCGCCAATTGAAGAGGGTGAAAAGAAAGAATTAGGCGGGTCTGATGTGGTTGGGAAGCTAGCAGAAGAGGCGGCAGTGAAGGTGGCAAGCGTAAGAGAAGAGGTGGTGGCAAAGAATGGCGGAATTGAAGAGAACGAAAAGATAAATGTGGTAACTGAGGATTCAACTCAACCAATTGATGTGGTTGAGAAGGTAGCAGAAGAGGCAGTGGTGGAAACAGAAAAGCCTGCAGAAGAGAATGAAACGAAGAATGTAAAATTTGAAGACGACAAAAACAAAACTGTACTTGAGGAGGATGTCAAGAACTCTATTACTTCTCCCACTGAATTTATAGAAAAATCATTTGAGGGAGCTGTGAAAGATGTTGAACCTGTGGTGGAAAGCGAAGCAGCAGAAAAGATAGGAAATGGGACTCCAGCTGAAGTTGAAACCAAGGAGGAGAAGCCGGACGAAGTCACTAGAGCTGTTGAAGTTGATGAACCACTTAACGATTCTGAGCAATATGAATTAGAAGTTAAAGGAAAGGAAACTGTTAAAACAGATGCTAATAAATTGGAGAAAATTACGGACGAAGTTGCGAAACCTGATCAGAATGTAGAGCCTCCTCCCACCAAGGATAGTGATCAGGCAAAACCCCCCAAGGACCTGCCAAAGGAAGTTCCAGGTAAGTCCTCTCAGAAACAGTCGAATAACCTTCTGTCAAAGGTAAAACAGTCACTGGTGAAGGCAAAGAAGGCTATCATCGGTGGGAAATCTCCAAGCTCGCAAACTCCTGCCACCGGAACTAAGGAGGCTATCAAAGTTAAATAACGAGATGGAATATTAATTTGCATCTTGGCTTGTGTTTCCATGGGAAAAGGATGTGTGCGTATAGAAGATATAAGGGCTCTGCCATAATCAGTAGTGTAATGTGGTGTGTATATTTGCTAGTTTTCTTCCCCTTTTGATGCTGTTGATTTAATTGAAATTACTGTTTGAGTTTTCGGCGTTTGATTCTTGTCAGTTTCATCGGGAAGGAAATTTATGAGTGTGAAAATGGAATGTAGATTTATGTTAAAAGTTGCAAATATCAGTATCATCATCTGATCACAATTTTTCTGATCATTGTGCATTTCGGTTGAAGCGAAAGTAGATAACATACCAAGAGATCAAGAAAACTGAAAACAGCAAAACAGAAGGTTTGCGAATACCCGCTGGGAGCAGGAAAACTGAACATGGAACCTTGAAAACCAAGACTTTTCGACAAAAATTCATCACGTTATCTTTCGAAGCACTAACATTTCTCATTAATAAGGAATTTCAGGACATAAAAAGGAAACCGATCGTAACATATTTCATCAAAATGGCTTCACAGAAAGATAGAAAGTACGACAGATGTACTAAGACATTACTATCATTTCATTAATGAACACATTTGTCCGGTACATTCTCAACTCGTATACGTCGCATTACCTCACCCGCTACAAAGTGAATGTACAGATGCTAGAAGGTACTACAGAGTCTTCTCAAGGACCAAAATCTGTGCAATATGTAATTGTACTCTCTCCTGAAATTAGAATCCAGATGGTTATTGCCAAGGTTCAAACAACCTCATCGACTCGTACTTTTTTGTGTACTTGTAAAATGTATCTACCCAGATCAGAAGCAAGGCAAAATGGTCCAATCTCAGGATGCTGCAACATGGATTTCTCTCCTCCAATGACAGATAGAACTGCTTGTTAACCGAAACCTGAATATACAAGCGGAGATAAGTTCATATTTCTTCCAAAAATGAATTATTACTGTGGTGTGTATGCGAACATTAAAATTTGTGGAGAATACCTTTATACACTCACTAGCTGCTCGACTAAGCACAAGATCATTCCGTTATCTGTTAGCTCTGTTGTTGTTAGCATCAGCCGCATGAACATTATTTCGCACCAATGCAGTCTGTCCAAATCCCTCATTAGTTGCTTGGCACTGGAAACACCAAAGAACAACAAAAACTTGATTTATGCAAGAAAATAAAGCAACAATCCAAGGTTCTTGACAATTATCATAACGCTATCTCACACACAAAATCCTGGGATTTTTCACATATCGTTAATTGATCCAGGTTTGATACTCTAACATAAACACTAACAAAGAAGCCCACCGGATATGCAGCATCAATTAAACAAAACTACAAAACTAATATTCATAAATTATAAACAAAATCGACGTCATAGTAAATGCACAAACCTGAATAGATGTTGGATTCATAGAGCTATTGGCATTGTTGTTTTGCATCACTTGAGAGTTCATGTTCTGAACCGAATCCTTTGAACCAGAAACTGGAGCTGATTCCACATTTTCCACAGGTCCTCCTGAACTGCCTGCATTTAGTCCTGCAGATGACTTCACAAAGGAACCTCCTGATGAGGGAGCTAAGGGCGCACATTGCATCTGCATAGGAACTCCTTGACTAGGAAGCCCAAACATCTGAAGGTTAGATCCCATCATCCCATTGAAGGCGTTGTGCCCTGCCATATGTGAAACAGGGAAATGTGCTCCTTGCATGGGGGGCACCTGAAGCATAGGGTAACTAGAAGATGCACCATTCATGTCGGGCATACCCATCCCAAAACCCATGCCTAATCCCATTCCCATTCCCATTCCCATTCCCATTCCAACACCCATGGGTGAGAAATGAGCCATACGGTGTCCATGCATGTGTTGCATTCCTGGTGGTAACATCATTGGTGGCATATACATACCAGCTCCCATTGACATAATCTGCATAGATATTGAAATAATAACCGTGTTATACTCGAACATTCAGTTGACTGGACATCAACATCGAAAGATGACTAAGCTAAGGAGTGATAAAGATTATGTTTACCTGTACTTGGAGTTGAAGCGTCTTTAAATACTCAATAGCCTCATCAAGCATTGAAGCTTTGTCCACCTTATATGTCATAATGAAAATTTCAGTCTAACCAAATTACAGAAGATATCAACCAATAGTAGGTTTTGTTAAAACTTCCATGATTATCAGTAATATCTATTATATTAAGCAACCAAGTTCAAACAAAAGTTGAAGTTCGAAAGATTGAAGAGATACATTTCAGATTTAATCAATAGACTTTCGTAGACATGAATACTATTTTATGAAATTGCTTTCACTCCAGGAGTTTTTAATTAGATCTTTGATTTAACACTAAAATTGTAAAACTTCTGAAATCCATCAAACATCACAAGCAAATTTTCGGAAAGACGATAAAATATAACACTTAGAAGAAAGAAAAAAAACCAACCTTATTGCAATTCGGTATGAGTTCCTGTAGCGCACGCATCTTCTCATTGATTCTGTCCCTTCGCTTCTGTTCAGAGAAATACAGAATGAGTAGAACTTAATGGTCTTAGAGTTTGCAAACAGCATATTGCGTACATCTTAATGATCTTAGAGTTTGCAAACAGCATATTGCAAAGGAACTAACATATTCCCTGTTATTAATACCATCAATGAATGGTCTTGCTCACCCTTTCCGATAAATTATGCACTTCTGCTGCTCTGCTTCTCTTGGAACCCGTGCCCTGAGCATGAGCTCCTTTCTTGACACCCACATATTCATCCTCTACGTCCTGCACAGGAGGAAGTTTTCTTAATTTGACGAAAAGGAAACATTAAGAAAACTCCAAGAAATATTCAATACCAAGTTTTCAACTTACATCACTATGGCATTCAGACTCGTCAGTCTCACGACATTTTCTCTTCAAAGCACGTGTTGGGTCATCTGAACCTCTCTCCACACTATTGCCTGAGCAAACAGAAGAAGCAACAACAGGATCCAGAGTTTTTTCACCACCCGGAGATACCCTACTAGCACTTTCACAAGGTTTATCATTGGCGTATATGTCATTCTTAGAGGTTTCTTCTTGGCATGCCCCCTCAGACCGCTTAGCAGTACATGGTTTCTCGAGAGGCTTAGCTTCTGTTGGTTTCAATTCATCACTGGATCTCACTAGAATTGGCTGGCATTGTGAATTTGACTCCTTCGGTGCACCACTGCTTGAATCAATTAGGATTGACTCGGGCAGATTGTTCCTAGTTGCAGCTGAAGACTTGTCCTTGTTTTCAATCCTTTCCATGCTTGATGAACCTGAGCCAGCCATTGCACCGTTGTTCTGAACATTAGCTTTCGCAAGAGCAGCTGGCCGTGAAAAATGGGTAAAGTTCATTATGGATGGATTAGTGTTTCCAGGCATTACTGGATCTTGCCTCTGCATTTTCATTCCAGGAAAACCGCCCGTAGATGAAATCTGATTTGAATTCTTGCCAACATCACGATGGGTGGCACTAGTGTTATCACCAGCAGTTTCCGAAACCCTTGATCTGAAAGATGGATACGATGCTTGAGATTGCTGCGATGATAACGAGTACAACTGACTAGTACCAGTTCTAGGTCTGTTAACATCAGCACGGCCGACTAAAGCAACCTTTCCCACATTCCTTTGTTGCAAACAAGCATCTTCATGTGCAGAATTGGGATTGGAATTCCTAGGCACCTGACTAGAACTACTCCTCTTATTGATCGAGGCAGGATTATGATTGGAGGAAGCCTCATTTGCAGTTGCACTAGAAAATTCAGGCAAAAAATCATGACAGTACTCATGATGTAAAGGCTCATCAATGGAATAATTCAACCAAGGCAACATGTCATCATCCTCACTCAAACCCATATCAGAAGATGGCACCGACAACGGAATTTCTTCCAATCCAGAATCCACCACAGACCCAAATTTCCCTGTCTTCCCAATGTTGCTATTTCCTACTTCTATATCTCGATTTTTCGAGGTGTTATAAGACGGTAAGCTATTACAAGATGGATTCTTCCTAGTTCTACTGGACTGACCCTGCACCACAACCTGACCATTTTCCCATACCAACTCAAGAAAATCATTTCTGCATTAAATCCCACAACAAATCCACAAATTTTCAAACGTTAAATGAGATAGCACCCAAAACACAAAACAATTCAATGGCATGAATCAAAAGGGGCAAAACTGCAAAGACTGTAAAATTTGGAACAGAAAACTTACTCAAAATCTTGACTTGAATCAACCCTTCCGGCCATCCGATAAAGCTCGGACAGAGGCATTGTGAGGAGCTGGAAAATCACTGTTATTCTGAAACGGCACACAGCTTCAACAACACAGACATCATTGATCTTACAAAGTCCGATTACGGATTGGTAAACGAGCCATTTGTGCTGAGTTCAAAGCACCAGAAATAAATACATATGTGTGTATATATAGAATGCCAAGAAACAAGAGTGATTGAAGACGAAGACGTGAACGGTGAACTCCCAACCAAAAACCCCCAGTATAAGACAATCCCAGTTCAACCTATAGTGGGAAAAAAGAAAAGAAATATATATTCCTCACAGTTATATAATTTTACAGAATAAAATCTTACTTTAAATACTAAAGTCTCTATCAACAAGAAAATAAAATATGCAGATTTTAAATTAAAACATAAAAAGTAAGCAGTCAAAGTAATTCTTTAATGGGGTTCCAAAGATCCCTGAAAACCCTCTAAATTAAGCTACTTTGGGTTTAAAAATTGATTCTTTTCACTTCTTTTAATCATTGGACGAAGAACCCAGAAAAGAGATTAAATTTACTTAAACTAATCAGCAATCTTTAAGCAAAATCTTCACTGCCCAAAACCCAGATAGAAAGCTAGAAGGAAAGTAAGACACTTGATTTTGGAGAAATCAGAGTTTCTTGGATTAGCCAAATTACACTAATCCAGATGGTAAATCATATAAAGCCCTTACGAATTAGTAACTGAGCGCGAACAAAGAGAACCATGATTTCACAGAGTGAGAGATAAAGAATCCAACTGCCAGTGCGGGGGGACGGGGTTTGGTAAAAGCTTCCACTTGCAGCTTGAAGCCATCTGCGGCTTTAACCATGGTCAAACATCTTATCATGCCTTGAAAGCTTCAGCCATTTTACCTCTGAATTTTGATTAAAAAATGATTACCGCACACTCATTTTCTTACGTGTCTAGCTTTTGTTCCTCAATTCGTTTCCTCGCATGTCTTTATTTTTATGTACCATAATTATACTACCTAATGAACATTCTTTAGCTCCATTCAATCGAGAGTTTCATATTTACTTGGAAGTTGCAAATTTATGTATATACTGAAATGACTTATGAACACAGGCACATGCATCAAAATAATGTAATGTTTAACAGAAAATGTAATGCTTTACAGATGAGACTTGTATATGAAAAGAGTTGGTATTTTACTTATCACTACATCAAACTCTAATCCTAGCTTAAATATCTTTCTTTTTGCAGTCAAAGTTGATTAGATCAAATCTTCTGTATCTATTTTGTATGTGGTCTTTTTATAGTCTTTATCATTGATTGACACGTGTTAAGTTTATGACAATAAAATTAAAGAGAATTAAATTAATTAACACGTATTAATAAATAATAAAAATTACAAAATGAGTGCAAATGATTTGAACCGGCGATGATAGCTGCCACCACTAAGCCATACTCTTGTTGTCAACTTGTGGTTATCAAATCTGATCATGATCTCAGTAGTTGCTACCTAAAACATGGTAGTGCTTTGACTTGGAATTTGGATGATCATAACCAAGCATTAATTTTTATAATGTCTTGTTAGCATAAAGACAGACACATTTACTATTAAAGGGCATGAACATAACCATTTTTATTGTTATGGTCCACGACACAATGTAATTAGAGGAGATGATTAAAACTTGTCATTATAAATTTACTAATCGAATTTTCGAAGGTTAGAGGAGATGATTAAAACTTATCATTATAAATTTACTAATCGAATTTTTGAAGGTGCGGCTTACTAGGCAGAGAAAAACTTTCATGCACGTGTTAAATGAAGCATGTGTTTTACATTTGTGAAATCGGGTGAGCAATACAAAGTTATAAAGGCGAGACACTCATTTCATGCAACAGATAAAAGAAAAGTTTATTTTAAATTACGTCCTGTAAAACTCCATTTTAATCTCATTTTGTCCTATATAATTTAAAAGTCATCATTGTATTCCATAAAATTTAAAATTCGTTCCACTTCGACTTGTGAACTCTCTCCTCCTTGAAACTTATAGGTTGCCTCCTAAAACATATATGGGACCCAATAACCAATAAGACTATGCCACATGTGCAATAAATTTCATTATAAGTCTCCATTATGAGTCAACATTCAACAATCAAAGAATATTAGATTTAAAATAAATTGAAGAGATAAAAATAAACAAAACAGAAGTTGATTAGCCTGGCTCACCCAAATGAAACCTACATAAGAAACTAACAGATCCAAGGTAATGTGGAGCAAAATTTTTGAGTTTTATAGGGACAAATTTTCAAGTTTCAAGAGGTAAAAACTAAGATCAAAATTGAGTTCCAAGGGGCAAAAGTGAAGCGATTTTTTAGTTTAGGAAGTAAAGTGACAACTTTTGAGTTACATAGAGCAAAGTGAAATTAAAATCGAGTTCCAATAACTGTATCTAAAAATAAACCTAAAAGAAAATGTTGTCTTGACTAGATGAGGCAAAACAAGGTAATAAAAACATGAAACATCATTATAACTCCATGGTTAAAGACCTAAAGTGTTGTGTGTACTTTGTATGCATTTGTTTATCTGTTTATTTAGTTTTCGTTTTGAGGAAACATGAGGGTTTAAGAGATGGAAGGACAAGAGGTAAACTATAGAGTCCTCTTAACAACAAACAATATGCGCCTACTTTAGTAAAATTAAGCTCTTTGATTCACTTTTTAGTTTTCTATCACTTGAATTATAATTCTTAGTGTAAGATTTGGAACTATTTGGTAATCCCTTTCCCGATGCTTTGAAATTATTTGTTGATGTGCTTTGATCATGAAAGTAGGGCCACAGCTGGTTGTTTTTTTTTAATAAGATAGATGCATTTGATGTCCTTATACTCTCTACTCGAACAAAGCATATTATCCTATGGTATTTGTTAATCTTATCTTATTATCTTATAAATTTGGATATGGATTTGGGTTTTGTTGTGGACTTTATGTTCGTATTTATAATGCAAACAATAACATCATTATTGAGTGTGTGTGTGTGTGTTTTTGTATATATATATATATATATATGCGAGGTGGATATGTGACACTATTTTTTACACACGTTTTTGTGAGCCCACTCTGTAATGTATTTCAAAAATTCGAATTTGAAATCATATCACCATTGGGTTAAGGGTTTATGGTTACTTTGTAGAAATGTATAGATCATTTTGTTCACTACAAATGAATGTTTTAATGGTTTTAGATTTGATTCTATATATTAAAAAATTTGCTTTGTATTTGTCTAATTTTTTTACAAGTATGATCTATGAATGATGTTCTAAAAGATAAACAGTTCGGATCGTTAAAATACATTATAGAGTGGACTCCACAAGAACTTATGTCAAAAATAGTGTCACTAATTCCTATATATACTAATATACATCGATCGTTATATTTTGTTGGCTGGTGTCCCTTTTCAAATTTGAACTTAAAACAATCACATTGGATTTGAAAGTTAGGGATTAATTGAACTTAAATAATCACATTAGATTTGAAAGTTAGGGATTAAGGCATAATGCATAAATAATCTATAGTTAACGAGTTTTTAAAAAATCTTCTTCCCCTTCATTTTTGGAGAGACTTTTATTCGTTATATATTAATATTATCGTCGGTTTGTAGCATTGGCAGTGGCACTGCAATGACCTAAAGGTTTAGTCTTTTTCTTCTCTTTTTTTTTTGGTTGCAAGGTTTTCCTTTAATTACATAAATAATCAAGCAGCCTTTTAATTAGATGATTAACGAAAGTTTACTTGAAGCAAATATTTTAGACTTTTAGTTTGTTTCAATCCTTTTATTGTGTAAGAGTGATGATATTACGAAACCAGATAAAGCTAGGAATGCTAACTATTTAGACTATATTTTGTAAACCATTTGACATGGTTGTTGATGGTTATATTATTTTGATTAATGTGTTTATTTTATATTGGTGACACATCACATTTAGTTTACAAATATAATTTAAAATTTTGATATACCTAACATTGCTGTTATGAACCGGATGAATGCGGCATGGGAACCAACCACAGCGTAGCACGCAAAAACTAATTTACAGTTTACATTCATTATCGTCTGGTTAAAAAACAAGCCAAATCGCCAATCTATGATATAAAAAAGTTACTCGGAAAAAGGAAAAAACAAACGGGGTTGATCTAAAGCTTTAGAGCGCATCATTTTTATCCAAAACAACGAATCGAATTGCTTTTGAAAAATTAAATAAATAAATCACCTTGCAGTCTCATCGATCGAGTAGAATATCTAGATCACAGTTGAATAATGGAGTTATATGGTGCTTCCCTTGATTAAGGCAAACAAAATGGCGAAGCTGCCCTGTAATTTATTGAAGCATAAGGGTTTTTACTAAGGACATGATAGCCTTTTTAGTTTTCATGCATGGTGTATTATAAAAGCCAACAATAATTAGGGGACATCCAAATCACAAATTTTATACTCTTGGTTATTTGTAGGACCCCGGCCAAATTGTAAAGTTAAAAACATATAAAAGAAGTTCAACAAAGTGATGGACAATCTATAAGTTACTAAAGCCTATTTAATTAATCACCTCCATATCGTTCATCTTTTGTGAATTTCACAAGCAGCATGACAATCATAATTAACCCGCTTCCACATCAAAATTTCACATTTTGAAATGACGCCGTATCTTGTATAGAAGATTTTTTTTTTTTTTTTTTTTTTTTTTTTTGTGTGGAAGAATTGTATAAAAGATTGTTGAATAAGAAAGTAGCTAGTATTTTATTGTTCAATGAGATTTTTTTTTTTTAAGAGTAATTTAATAGTGATAAGATATGATGTAACATGCAAGATAAAGATATGTGGATAACACAGTGGGCTCATAGTCGGTGAGATAATTAGAAGGGCCAATTGATTGGATGTGTTTATATGTCTTCAATGAAGAGGACGATGTCCTTTAATTTATGCTTTTTTTCTTATTGTACACGACATGAAAATGTTCATCAAACTGTACATGAATGGAAATGTGCGAAGACAAATGCCAAACCAAAATTCAAAAGATTAGGGTTTGTGACTGCATGTGGACCACCACAGTGACAAATTTTTAGTGCACTGTGAACTGGTTGTATCAACTATGTTTTCGGCAGATTGAAAAATCGTTAACCACAGTAGTCTCAGGCATGGGTACGTAATGGGTTATGTCCACGTGGACCCTTCTTGACCTAACAATTGGATTTGTCGCCATCCGTGGGTGGACCCGAATATGACGGAACATCTTTTTCTCATCTTCTGGTCGATGCATGAACAGTTATTAACAGACAGAAAAGAGTGCTGTGATGGAAAGCTAGGGTTTCTGCTTTTTCAGAGGTGAAGGATTTGAGGCCCTCCAAATTGACTGATCAGCAAAAGACATTTGGAGGGTGCGGGATATTTAACCAGAAAAAGATATGGCCGGTGTGGGAATTCACGTGCACGTATGAAGTTCACGTGACTAGTGTTTCCATGTCCACGGAATTTGGCATCCAACATCTAGTGTGCCCGTGTGTGTGCGTTTTCATTGCTTGAGCCCACTAGTACTGATTTGAGAAGGATTGCATGGCAAAAGTTTACCGCTGTATAGCGTTTCGTGTCAATATTATAGAATATGTGTTGGTTTTTTATATATATTTTTGTGTTATTTGCACATAACGTAATTGTAAAGGTAAACCGTGCCATACAAATTATTGTCATCTGGTTTCCATGGCATGCATGTCTTGATCTCTATTTTCCTGCACGTGTCCCATATTTGAGGATGTATTATTCAAGTGCCCCAGCAAAGTGACAAATCTAGAAATTAATTTGCATCACAGTGATTTTAGTTATATCATGAATTGATGTGCATAATGTATCACTTCCATTGGTCTAAAATGTGGAACCAAAGTTTGGTTTCTTTAGGCCACTTAGTATTACGGTCAAGTGATATTCTACTTTATTTGTAAATGAGATCTTAGGTTCGATTCTCGTAAAATGTGAATTTGAACCATGCACATTATTGCTTGTCCATTATGATGAGGCTAAGTCCACCTCTCTCTCCCTTCGTATAAATAATATCGTTTGTTAAAAAAAATTATTTCTTTAAAGCTAGCTGCATACGCATTTTTGTGAGCATGGATTTGAGTTCATTTACAAGTAATGATCTATTTTATGAGACATAATAAGCTAATGTTCAAGTTTGCTGCCATATTATGGCAGCTTGGTTTCTTATTTTATGAATTAGAGAGGTTTCTTCTTTTTAATCAGAGTAGTTAAGCTAAGATCCTCTATGAATCTTTAAACCATACACGTCTAAGCCACATGAAACTCTTCTCACACCCCTGAGAAAAACATTCACTTTCTTAACCCTTTCGTCAACACACCTTCAGCTTGTATAAGCATGGTTCTAAAATTGGGTTAGAAATTTAGAAATCTAACACCACAGAGACGTTGGGCTCGCCAAGAGCTTTCCATGGACACCAAGATCACTCAAAATGGAAGTCGGATGAGGCGAGCAGACAAGGCACCCGAGCAGCCTTGAAAAGAGTCGACATTGGCTCAAAAAAAAAGGACGGGAAGTAGTACAACCAAAGCAAGCAGGAGGCCAAGCTTAGTGATCGACCTATGACTAAAGAAGGCTTAGCATCCAAGAACTACTCTAAGTTCTCAATCCCGATGCACCAAATCATTTGCAACATTAAGAGCAAACCATTGTTCAAGCTGCCGAAACAATCAAAGGGTGATACTTCTGAACTATAACATTTAGAAAATTACAAAACCAGAGACAAAAATAGTCAAATAAACGTATTTGTCAAGCAGTTCTGAATGGAGCTATTACTATTTATTTAAAGCAGGGATTAAACAAGTGAAAACCGTACTTAGACATGCAGACAATGATTCATGGGAGAGAAAATAACAAATTTCTATAGGCTAAACATGTTGGAAATGGCATGAAGATCCCAAGAAAATTTAAGGAAAAAAAAGACTGATACCAAGATTTGTGAAGAAAATACAGCGGGATACAAGACAGCCATACAGGGATGTAAGGCCATCTCCAATCAATCTGGCCAAAAGGCTAAAAATAACTCGAAATGACATGAAAACTGTCTCCAATCGAGGACTAGGCCAAAGGGCTCATGGGCCTCACCGGGCCAAAAATACCAAATCAGGCCAATTGGCTGGCCCAATTCAGTCAGCCGACTCGCCGGGCCAAACAATTCAAATCCAACGGCTACCTGGATTTGAGTTTTTTTTTTGGGACAAAATTTAAAAATAAAAATAAAAAAATTCTAATTTTTTTCCTATAACTACCTAAGCCATTAAACAATATTAAACTTAAACAACATTAAGGAACACAATCTCCACCCTAGTACTACTTGGGGAAGTTATTCAAACTTAAACAACATTTGACAACATAAAACTTAAACGCCTACTCCATACTTCTTTTGGCCTAAAGATGTGAAACAAGATCCTGTTGTAGCTACTTGTTTGTGGCACGCGAATGTATCATCCTATGGCCCCTCGTGTACTCATTTAAAGAGATAATATCAATTCTTTGATCCAAAGGCAAATTAGGCCCATCATATATTTTTGCACAAGCCCTCCTTAACCTATTTGGATCATATATAGCAATCTTGCTCATCCTCCACAATCATATTGTGTAATATGATGCACGACATCATGATGGAGTTGAATTTTTCTCAACACCACCATCTTGCCGGTTCCTTAATGATCTTTCACCGTGCTTGTGGAATATCGAAAGCTCTCTCTCTCAACATCTTTTTGGTATGCCTCTTGGTGTAAGGTAAACCACATTTAGGCGTCATCCACAGGGTTTCCAATTGCTTGGACAAGTGTCGCCCACTTTGGGTAAATGTCAAGTAATACCCTATATTGTACTGATGCTTGTTGATGTCGCAGTCAAGTTGAGGTGATTTACCCTCTGTCAGGTTATTGAAGATGGGTGAATGCTTAATTACTGTAATGTCATTTTGGGATCCCAGGACTCCAAAGAAAGCATGCCAAATCCATGTGTCAAACGAGCCTCTAACACAATCGGTGGCTTTCTCGATCTTCCGCTAAAGCCTCATTGCCACTCAATTGGACAGTTCTTCAACTGCCAATGCATGCAATCTAATGACCTTATCATGCCCGAAAAGCCACGGTCTTTAGGTTTGTGAATGAGTTGATCCAGATCTTCTTGTTTTAGTTCACAGAGGTACTCACCTTTGTAAATCTGAACAACTGTGTGACATAATTAAGCAAGATTATCAAGGCATGTACTCAAACATACCATCTGTATCATTCATCGCATCAACTGGGGAAACATAGGCCAGCATTCGAAGTGCAATAGTAACCTTTTGATGAGGTGAGAAACTAGGGCAGCCTGCTCTGTCCAGCTTATGTCGAAAGTATGGATTGACATATTGGACATCATGAAGTAAATGCTCGAAGACATGATGTCATTCGGAAGAGACATCTGAAATCCTCTTCGGTGTCCACCAAGTTGGGGTTGAAGTAGTTGTTCATCAAAGTCTCATGCGCCATCTCTCTATTTTGTGGTTTGTAAGAACGACCAACAAGATATTAGAGAGGGCAAAGATGAAGGTGTGTGAATTATAGCCTAATATCCACCCTATTTATGGACATTGGAAGCTGAATATAAGAAGTGCCACTCAGATAAAAATTCAATCTAAAATTCGCACAACCAATTAATTCTCGACACGTGGCACTCGAAATCATATGTGAAAAATTATTGAGATTACACATCGACAAGAAATCTGGAGAGTTACTCGCATATCGACACGTGGCACTCGAAATCCTACCCAAAAAAAATATTGAGATTACATGTCGACAAGAAATCTGGAGAGTTACTCACATATCGACACATGACACTTGAAATCCAATCCAAAAAATTATTGAGAAAACATATCGACAAGAAATCTAGAGAGTTACTCACTTTAGCAACACATGTCACTCGAAATTCTATCCGAAAAATTATTAAGGTTACATCTCAAAATTTTTTTGAGGTAGTTTAATTTAAGTAATCATATTAATTCAATTAAAATAATAAATTATGTTTGGTCTATGGCCCTTTGGTCCCCTCGATTAAAGATAGTTTTTTGTCACAGGGCTATATTTGGTTTATGGTCCTTTGACCCTCTCGGTTGGAGATGGTAAGAAATATAATTTGTCACTGCTTATTAAAATATTAATTTTAAGGATGGTAATAAGGATAAAGAGAGTCATTTGAAAGGAGGGCTAAAGATGTGAGAAGAACAGACGGATAATATAAATAATTGAAAATATGATCCTATGGGACTGGGATGATAGAGGAAGAGGTTGGACCACTGAGTCGCTGACCTTGTAATAATTTAAGGCATGCGTTCTTGGCTGTGGAGCCATTTTTCTTTAAAATTAAAATGGACCCAAAACGTGGCTCGTGGTTTATCAACACTAGCAGTTTCTGCTGGCCATTGTCTGTCTGCCTTCCCTCTGCAATATGCACATGACCACCTGACCCAGCCAATAACCATTTCTGCAGATATACCATTTATGCTTTTATTGTATATCATATGACTCAAATTTTTTTATTGCAATAGATATTTATGACTGAAAGAAATGCAGAGGCACTGTGCTTCTGCAGGGTATAACATTGTAAACAACCACCGCCGCCTGCATGCTTATATTTTTTTTCTCTTGTTTTTTTAGGATTTTAGTTTTATGTAAGGGTCCGTAATTTATTTTTTTTTTCTTCGCTTTTTTATAATTGAGATGAGAGGAAATGAATACAAAACTGAAGGACTCAGAAAGCTTGGGGAGAGGTGGAAGAAATAAAGAAGATTGAAGAAAACAAAATCGTAAAAGTGAAAACAACTTATATTATGTAGTTTTTGGTCTTGTATTATCAATTTTTGTGCGTTTTTGCTTACACTTTTAGTTTTCATCTCTCCTTGGTGCTGATAGGACTTTAGTTTACCTCTCTCCCACCAAACTTCATCCAATCATTTTCATATATAACATTTCGTCTATATGACTTTCTCTTTACATCGAACATAAAAAGTGAAAATTAAAAAGAAAAAGCAAAATGGTTATCAAACAAGTCATAAGATTTATGCAAATTGCTTTCGTTTGTGCCTAGGAAATAAGAGAAACACTCCTACGATGGGAATATATTGGCTCTCTCCTTCTCACTCACATAATCTCATGGGACGAAGAATGGTTCGAGTAAGTATTTTTTCTTAAATAAGCCTTCATAGTTTGTGCACGACCAAAGAATGTTGGAAATAAAATAGACAAAATAGAGAGAAACTAGAGAGAGATTGAGAAGAGAAATTAGAGTATCTTTTTTCTTCTCATTGGATTGAACTGATTATTTATAGGCTTAAGGTTTATAGAGAAATGTGTTCATCTATTAAGATATTACCTATTGGCCTCAAGTGAACAACCACATATAATTAACAATGTTTACAACAAAGAAGTATTAAGATAGCATTCTTCAAGCGGATAAGATTATTGTTAGTAACTTAGTTCTATAGTTTAATCAAATTAATCAATAAGGTTTAGCAAATGTGGGATAAAACCATATCTAATTATATATGTCCTCTTATTCAACTTTTTAGTTTGCACAGACACAACTACGCAATGCATATGTTCAAAACACTTAAGTGGGAAACAAGCATAAATAAAGAGAGTAGTAGAGGGCAGCCTTTCTTTTTCTTTCCTTTTTCATAGTGTGATGACAGCAATCATTTTTCAAGTTTGCCTAGGGCCTAGCTACCTCTTTCTATTATAATATATATCTTAGCCCATGCTGCTCTCCATGTTTATTTAAGGGGGAGGGAGGGGACAACTGTTAAATATCAGGAGCGTGTGGGAGGACCAATGTAAGCATGACTTTAGAAAAAGATAATTTGGGCAGAAAATGACATTCTTTCCCCTCACTGTTCATGTGTGTGTATCAGTGTTACTACACGTGATGAGAGAAATAATTTACACGAGTGCGTATAAAAAGTGATATACAAACGATTCTCGTTTAGAGACGAACGAGAACACTTTAATTGGTGATAGAAATGTAACAGTCCAATGTGATCACGATAACTATTGACATTTGGCTATGGTAGGCTTTTTGCTGCTTTTATATGATAAGAGTAGATGAGACAGGGTTTCAATCTTCAGAGATATACTAGAAGGGGCGTGCTATCCATACAACACTTTTTAAAAAGTTGTGGAAGAAATAAGAAGGGATGTGTGAATATCACACCCCATACTAGAATAGTAGTATTGCAAATGCAACTTGATCAAATGATGTAATATGGCAGATCCTATACAGGTCAAAATTTAGAGCATCAAATCTCTCAAACTACTCCACATTTGCCAACATATATGCAACTTGCTGTGTTACCAATATTTCTTTTATGATTGAGTAAATTAATTGAGCATAGGGCATGCAGATGCATATAAATGTACGCTTAACAGTAAAATAAACTAAGTTTTAAAAAAAAACTGCAAAATAAAGTAAAAATTATAATGGGTGATTGTCAACAAACTTACCTCCTCATTTGTGGCTTTGTGCATCTTGTCTTTGACTGCAGAGATGGTTTCCTTGTTTAGCATTCTGGCACAATTGGCCCAGAATTTCAAAACAGGAAACGGTGGGAAGGAATAAATGGAATTCAGTGAGACAACAGCTCTGTGAAGATTCCACAACAATATGGGACATTGCAAATTTGGTACAGGCATGGAAGATTTCATCAGTTCGTATAGCCACAAGTACCTAGGTCCAGGTTTGTACCGCCATTACAAAAACCCTATGAGATATCCCTGCACTAAGACAATCACTTACATGTAACCAAATATTATTGTACATGTCGTAGCATATCATATCAATTACGCAGTGCAATATTACATGAGAAATTTTTTTTCTGTGTAATTAGTTTAAGATAACTCACAGTGATCCTGCGGTTAAAGGCATCAGGAGAGTTTTATGATCATAGTTACTATTATTAATAAAACTTTCTTTGTTAACCTTTTGATAAAATGACAATAATATCTCTATTTTTCATATTTTACCCTCACTTTTGATACACAATTTTTACATAAGGAGTGCAAAACAGTAATTACTTACCTTTTGAGAAAATGACAATCATATCCCTATTTTTCCTATTTTATGCTATATTAAGAAAAAATATGCACTTATTAAGAAAAAAATGTCCTATTATTGTAACAACCCGTCCCGACACATTTTTATTTTGAGACGTGAATTGACGAAATTACCCTTTCGGGGTTGTGTACATATGTATGTGTTTGTGTGAGGACCAATTATGCAAGGCCCTCAATAATTGGAACCAATGGGATATTTTATATCCTTACATGTTGGATGATTTTGGTCCACACAAACTTATCCACCTCACCTCCCGTCACTCTCTCTCTGTCTATCACACCCTCTCAGTCACTCTCAGACTCTTTGTCTCTCTCTATCTCCCTAGCTCTCTCTGTCTCTCTCTACTCCTCATGTACAGACAAGCCACAAAACCACCAAACCTTCACAGATCGAGGAAACCAATACCACCATTCGACTCCTGGAGACCATACGAACACAGTGATACCAATTTCAGGTAAGAACTATGTCGATTTCACGTTGAAAGCACGAGGTCCAATTTTAGTACTGTTCATGAAGTTGTTGTGGGTTGTGTTTTAGGCAAATCTGAGATCACCACGAGCCTTAGAAGGTTCCCAGGAAGCTCGGAGACTATCGTTTGCACATCTTGGACGTCGGGATAGCACTGCACGAGTTTGGCCAGTTTTTGGAGAATCCTCAACGAGATTTAAGGCCGTTTTTGAGGTTTTTGAAGGTATAGACTTGTTCTACTCTTAATTTTGAGCACGTAGGAAGAAAAATGGGACAAAATGATGGAGAAATGGCGGAGAAAACCTGAGTTGCAGGTTTCTGACGACCGGTGGCCGACGTCGCGAGGAAAAAGGTGACGCTCGTAGGGGTGCGTAGACCCGTGCCACCCATGGCGCGTGAGGGCGCGTGGCCCAATGAAATTTGTTTATAAAAATTTGTCGACGTCCGTGACGCCGAGTAGGTCGCGTTGGTATATTCGTATGCCAAAATTGAGCTATGTATGAGAAGTTATTACCGTATTTGCGTATATGTGCTTAAATAACGTAGTTTTAGTAATTTCTCATATAGGTGAGACTTATTCCAAGGACGAGCGTAGCCAAGCTAGACGTGGGGGCTACGACCCGGCGACCTATTAGTGAGTGGGCAGCTATTTTTCCGTATAACCTATATATATATATATAATGATTTTCCCAGAATCAGCTTTTAAATGAAAAGTACATTTTTATCGACATGCATATAACTTAATATTGATGCATGAGTATTCATATATATATATATATATATATTTCATGCATATGTTGGTGCCGAGGACACCAGGTAAGTACCAGGTAGGTACATGCATTGTTGAGAAAGAACAGATGATATATGATGTGATATGTTAGCTCATAAACCTGCACATATTGTTAGTGCTCACGCCCAGAATTAGAGGCACAGTCTTTCACGTGTCGTTCACCTCCCGCACCGCATGCTTGCCTTGGATCCAAGTTAGGTGCGCAGTCTTGTCTTATAGACCACCTTTGATTGGGTTCGACTTGTAGGTGACTCGCGTTCATTCGCACAGTCTTCACATGATTGTAGCACTAGAGCATTCTTTATATTGATACAGTGATGTGATGATGACCTCATGAGGATATTGATGTATGTGCAGTGTATATATGTGATGAGATTGAGATGTTATGAGCTATATGTACAGCCGAGGGCTGAGTTGATACCTAGTAGATATATGGTTATCCAGATGCATTGCATTATATGGTTTTTGAGATTCAGAATGGTTATTCAAATGCATTGCGTGGCATATTGTGAGATACGTTTGATAATGATTAATGCTGAGAAAGTTTGTGATATATATGTACGTATTATTTTCTGGGAAACTATACAGGTTTTATGGTGAGGGGCTATACTTTTGAGAAAAAGAATGATTTTGAAAATATTTGTTTTGCTGACCCACTCAATTTTGTTTTTCGCCCCTCCAGGTTCTAGATCGCTAGAGTACCCGTGATGGCTAACGAAGACCTTTCAGTAGTTCTGATAGACTCATTATTATGTAGGACACCCGTTGGTGTTATTCGAATTTAATTATTCATGCTTGACTGCACTTTGACTTAGTACGCTCTGGGTCTGTATAAGTACTATATTATCACTCTAGCACACTATCATATCTAGGCTGCTAGTGGATTGGCTTAAATCAGTTCGTATTCTGTTATTGATTCTTGCTTCCGCACTGTGCACTTGGCTACGTCACTCTCGTGACGGCCAGCACACCCCACTTTCGGGTCGGGGTGTGTCAATTATTATTGTCCCATACTTCTTTTTAAAATTTTAAAAACTAATCACACTGTACCTTTTGAGAAATGATAATCATGTCCCTATTTTTTCTATTTTATCCTATATTAAGGAAAAATATAGTCTTATTAAGAGAAACTGTCTCATCATCATTGTCCCATATTTTTAAAAAAAATTTAAAAACTAATCACACTTCTAAATCAAAAAAAAATGCAATTGTTCACACACCCAAAATGTGGAGAATTTTTTAATTGTGACGGGAACACGTATGGTACACCACTTTTTTTATGCAAGTGGTGAAATTTTTAATTTTTAAGTTATTAACCTATTAACACACATATCTCATCATTCCTATAAGAACACGTGGTATATTACCTTGTATGACGGTCACACTGAAAAATCTCTCCAAAATGTGTGCTCGTCTGCTAGTAGTTGCATTATGAAAATGTGAATGCACTAATTCCTAAACAATTGACTACTTTAATATTAATCAGTATCTCCATAAGCAAATGAGTAGTCAAATTCTTTCTAACGATCCACATGAGCAAAATCAAATTCCAATCGAGTAGTTAATTGAGGAGGTAAACTTTGCCCAACCCTTCAAAGAATCAAAGTAGGAAAAATTGCTTACTTCTGTGTAGGCAAAATTGAACCCCTCATATCTATTTATAATAAAGTATTTCATATGAGGGGGAGGGGAATATAAAATAAAAAATAATAGTGAATATTAAAGGTGAAAGATAATAATAAAATAAAATTTTACCTCCTGATTTTCCTATTGCATGTTTTTTTATGAGATAATTGAGTATATAACTTATCACATCAATCATTATACGACGTATTACTTATTATATTTGCCTCTACAATTGGAGATGCTTTGCGGAAGGTATTGCAGATTCATGAGGTTCTTTGCCGAATTCTCTTTGTCAGGATCCCAGAGTCATTATAGTATATATTACTTATTATATTTGCCTCTACAATTGGAGATGCTCTCCGGAAGGTATTGCAAATTTGTGAGGATTCTTGACAAATTTTCTCTGCGAGGATCCCAGAAATCTTCAAATCATATTCATTCATTGTATATCGTGCAGTCAGAAATTATTATAAATTTTTTTATTTAAAATTAAATGTAAACAGTACCTGATAAAAATTAGTCGTACAATATACAATGAACATATATGATTAGAAGATCTCAAGACTTTAACAGAGAATCCGGCAAAATCCTTTTTCATTCCAGATTATGCGGGTGATAAACTTTCAGGTTTCAGCTGTAGTTCTTGACTTTCGATAAAAAGATATGCATTTACCAAGAAATCATCAAATTCCAAATGAAATCTTTATTTGATAATGATGAAGCCCATGCTGCATTATGCTATATGTCTAGCTATATTCTGACAGCTGGCTCAACATCACTCACATTAGTAGTTATGATCTGAAATATATTAGAATATATTCCACATCATATATAATAACGTTGCAGAAGTTTAGCTGGAAGCCAAATCATTCACCAGAGAAGAAAATGATGCAAAAACAGGAGAAGTTTACTAAGCTCCACATACATCTTATATATCTGTGTTTAGCTTGGAGGCATTCGGTAAAACACAGTTTAAATAGGTTGGAAAGTTTCAGGCACTAAACCCAATTATATATCGAGAAGAAAGTAAAATTTGATTAGGGTTTAAGAGGAGCGCCTGCAGTGGCGAAGCTAGAATTTTCGGTGAGGAGGGGCCTCTTATAAAGTTTTTTTTATTTTTTATTTTTTTAAGTGGATGGTATTTACAAAGCTAATATTATATATATATATATATATATATATATATATATATATATATATATCAAAATCAAACGTTCAAAACAACATATGCACATACAATATTACATACTCACAAAAATTGTAATTGTCATTGACGATTTTTTATATTTTTAAATCGTTTTATTATAACCCCGTTGCCTATACTATTAAACTCAATGAGATAAATAAAAACTTTACGAACCATAACTCTCATGTAATGTGTAGAATCGAGTATAAACAATAGAGAAACAAAGAAATTTAAAACTTATTTGTTAAATAGATTTCAAATTTAGGATTATAAAATGTATGAGATATCAAAAACAAAAGGGAATTTTTTTTAATTTTCATGATTAAAATTGAATGTTTTATATTTAAAGAAAGGTGAAATATTGCTTTGATTTTAAATGCTATTAATTTGTGTTAAGGAGATTGAAACTTGGAAAGCAAAACTTGAAGCAATAGAAAGATGCATAATTCCCATATATATATATATTTGTTTAAGAAAGCCAAGATAGGCCCAGGCAATCCCTGGTCCTTTACTCCATTCGCCAGTGAGCACCTGTGCCACGACTGAATTGACTAGGGTTTAAAAATAAAATAAAGAAACCAAACTATTGGTTTGGAAAATAATGTTGTTACCTATTAAACAAGAGTCCTCATCCCTCTCTCGATCTTGAAAACTTCCCACCATGTCCACGTCTTCTTCATCTCTCCCTAGCCCTAAGGTTATCTCCAACCGACACGATCGAAGAGCTATAGGCCAAAAAATAGCCGATTTTGACATGAAAACCATTTCCAAACGAGGGCTAGACCAAAGGGCTCATGAGTCTCACCAGACCAAAAATTGGAGAACCAGCTAGCCCTATAGCCCAGCCTAAACACATGCTACCTGACATCATGCTGACGTTAGGTTACTGTTGGATTTGACTTTTTTTTGTTGTTTGTTTTTAAGATGAAATTTAAAATACATAAGCTACTTCTACCCCATTTCTCACATCCTTTTCACCATTCCATACTATCTTACCTCATTTTATTTCAATTCTTCACCAATTTTTCACATCATTTTCATTATATAAAGGTAAGAAATCCGGAAGCTTATTAATTTAGTAACAAGTGGTACACAAAATATGTCCGAAAACTTTATTTTAATATAGTAGTTTAATTAAATTAACCATATTAATTCAATTAAAATAATAAATTATTGAGGAGGCTAAAAAATAGCTGCCTTCAGTTGGAGATGGTTTTTTGTCAAACGGGCTATGTTATGACCTATGGCCCTTTAGCCCCCTCGATTGAACATGGTATAAAATATGGCATGACATTGTTCATTAAAAAATAATTTCTTGCAGGGCTACAGGGCTAAACATGGCCCTTTGGCCCCCTGTCAGTTGGAGATAGCCTAACGTTGCTCAATTCCTCAAGCTTTCCAACTCCAACTACCTCACTTGGCTTCGTCAAAATCCTACATTACCAGTAGCTGCTAATATCAATCAGGCTCCACGATTGAACTTGTCACTCAATGAACCTACAACACATTTAAGAGCTTGTTTGATAACTATTTTATTTTTGGCTCTTCCTATTTCTTCTATATCTCTCCCACCAACCTTCTTCACCCCTCATTTCCCACATATGGTAGCTGCTAATATCAATCAAACCCGCCCTAAATATCTTCCCATGTCTAATTACATGATCATGGAATAATTGGAACGGGATGCTGCAAGGCTAGCAGAAGCATGTATCAAGTACAGAAGACTACGAAGCAATCGCCAATGTATTCTACCTTCACAAATATGTCTTTAGAGCAACTCCAGTGTATGAGCCCTCCCTCCAGGCTATTCACTATTTAATCCCCCAGTGAACAGTAACTGCCCTTAATGAACAGTGCATTCCCCTAGCAATTGCCTTTTGCATCTTCACCCCTGCACTTGAATAGCCCTATCAATTGGCAATAAAATATTAGTATTTTTTTATTTATAAAATAATAAATAATAATTTTATTTGTAATTTCGGATAAGATTTTTAATTGTTCTCGTTGCGCCACGTGTCATTATCCGAAAAGCCAATAGCAATAAAATATTTGTATTTTTTTATTTATAAAATAATTCAAAATAATTTTATTTGTAATTTCGGATAAAAATTTTAATCGTTCTCATTGAGCCACGTGTCATTATCCGCAAAGACAATTATTGGTGATGGATTTCCGATAAGATTTGTAATCGCTGTCATTGCACCACGTGTCATTATCTGAAAAGACAATTATTGGTGATGGATTTTCGATAAGATTTTTAACCAATCACGTTGTGCCACGTGTCACAATCCGATTACAATCTTCGCAGATAGATTTCCACCAGATTTTTAACGAATGATAGCATGTCACGTGGCATTATCTACAACCTAATCATTTCTGAATCCTTTATATAATCCACCATCCATCCTCAGAAAGCTTACACCAATTTTCTCAAGATCTCTATCATTATTCATAGTTTATGCTTCCTTCTTACAATGTCTTATTCTTCTTCTTCAAAGATGATGTGGGAAATCGATCAAGAAGAAGAAGAATTGTTTAACCAATCAGAAGGAATGTTCAATGCCGGGTATTGGGCTCAAAATGAGATGGAAGAGGATGACGAGCGTCGACGGAGAGATGACGAATCAAGAATGGCAGGAGCCTCATATTCCCGTCGAGTCATCCAAGCTGTGGCTCAGATCTGCAGGCCCAACTGTGCTGTAAACATTGATAGAAACAGGCAACGACGAGGTCAGAAGCTATTGGACGATTATTTTGTCCATAACAGTACATTCCCCGATACGTACTTCCGACGTCGTTTTAGAATGGAACGACATTTGTTCAACAAAATCATGGGCGCTATTTGCAACCATGATTCTTACTTTGTGCAAAAGCCGGATGCTTTTGGTGCTATGGGTTTCTTGTCTGAGCAAAAAATTACTGCTGCCTTGTGGATGCTTGCATATGGAGCAGCTGCAGACCAAGTGGACGAGATAACGAAGATAGGAAAATTAACCATTCTTGAGTCCCTGATGAGGTTTTGCTCGGCAATCGAATCTATCTACACTGTAGAGTACCTCCGAAGATCTACTCATATGGACTTGGAAAGGCTTTTGAAGAAGGGCGAGATGCGAGTTTTTCCATGGATGATTGGAAGCATTGATTGTATGCACTGGACTTGGAAAAACTGTCCAAGTGCATGTTAAGGCGCTTATGGGGACAGAAAAGGATCAAAAAGTATCATTTTGGAGACGGTGGCATCTTTTGATACATGGATTTGGCATGCCTTTTTCGGAGTTCCGGGAGCTCAAAATGATCTCAATGTCCTTTCCCAATCCCCAGTGTTCAACGAAATCCTGCAAGGAAAGGCACCAAAAGTCACATACTGGGTCAACAGACGTAAGTACGACGGGGCATACTACCTAGCACACGGCATTTATGCAAGGTGGAAATTGTTTGTCATAATAGTGCCATGTCCAAGAAGTGCAAAGGAAAAATACTTTGCAAGCTCTCAAGAAGGATGTGGAGCGTTGTTTTGGTATACTCCAAGCTCGCTGGGCTATTGTTATAGGTGTCGCCAGAATGTTTGATGTAGAGTCGCTTCAATCCATCATGATGACGTGCATCATTCTTCACAACATGATTGTGGAAGATGAGTATGATTATGATGTCGTTGATGAATATGAGCCAGACACGATGAACAATCCCAGAACACAAATATATTATGCTCCTAACGCCACCGAAGAACCCGTGCAACACGAGCCATTACAAAGGGATGGAAGTTACAATGATAGGGTCATTCAACGATATACTGCACTTCAAAGGCCATATATGCACAATGCCCGCCAAATTGACTTGATAGAGCACCAGTGGGAATTAAGGGGTGCTGAAGATACTTAAGTTCATTAGTGTTTGTTTTTATTTGGTGTGTTTATTTTATTTTATGTGGTGTGTTTTTTTAGTTCATTTAGTGAGTTGAAATGTAATTTTGGTATGTTGATGTAATTTTATTTGGTGTTTATTTTTATTTGGGTATGTTGATGTTATTTTATTTGGTGTGTTTAAATGTGTTTTGAATAAAGTACTAAATTCAATAAATTGGAAACAACATAAAGTACTAAATTCAATAAATTACCAAATTAAATAAATATACTCTTGGTTTAAATAAAGTACTAAATTCAATAAATTGGAAACAACATAAAGTACTCTATTCCATAAATTAGAAATTACAACCCGAAGAAGAAATTACAACCCGAATTGATTGGAAAATTATAGGTTCATGAATGGATAATCATCACCTAACCAATTTGTGGTGCTAGGATGATCTTCTGTTGTCGTGCTAGGATGATCTTCTCTTGTCATGCTAGGATGGTCTTCTCTTGTCGTGCTAGGACCACCTCCTCTTGTTCTCGCTTTTTTTGCACGCCTCATTCGCACCACGTCCGCTTTCTCTGACTTCCAAAAATATTTAAAGTTCGGAGACTTGCCTTTTAAAGGCTCCTTCATAATGTCACGATCTCGTTGGGCCATTCTTTCTTGTCTTCTATGTTCCCTTTCTTGCCGAAGTAGTTCTCTTTCTCTCTCATTAACTACAAATTTTTTCTCAAGAGCTGCAGCTTTTGCATCCTCTCTGGCCTTATCAGCCTCAAATTTAGCCATTTCCCGGGCCAAAGTCAATTCACCTTGGCGGACAAGGGCTTCCATATACTTTGCATAATCATTCTTGGAAGCATTACATTTTCTCTTTGAAGCCTTCTTACCTTGAGGCCTAATTGGAAAACGGGTCAACCCCAACGCTTGTTCAATGGGGGGCGTTTCAGGCACTTCTTCTGCATCATCTTCATCATGATCATGCGAGGCATGATCGGGTGTAGAGTGTAGAAGGGTGCTGTTCATGAAAACTTCTAGACCGACAGGCACAACTTTGAATTTAGGACAATCTTTGACAATATTCCAACATTCAAACCGGGTGAATGTTTTGTTTTTGTTTTTGGTTTTGGCACCATACCAAGCTTGTGCTTGAAGTTCCTACACAATGCGGGAGAATAAATAATTATAATGAAAATAGGTAACAAATAAATAATACAAACAAATAATTATAATGAAAGTAGGTAACAAATAAATAATGCAAACAAATAATTATAATGAAAATAGGTAACAAATAAATAATAAAAACAAATAAATATAATGAAAGTAGCTAACAAATAAATAATACAAACAAATAATTATAATGAAAATAGGTAACAAATAAATAATTATAATGTGAAAGTAGGTAACAAATAAATAATACAAACAAATAATTATAATGAAAATAGGTAACAAATAATTATAATGAAAGTAGCTAACAAATAAATAATACAAACAAATAATTATAATGAAAATATGTAACAAATAAATAATACAAACAAATAATTATAATGAAAGTATTTAACAATTAAATAATACAAATAAATAAATAATATATTGTTACCTGATCTGCTAAATTCTCCCCACTTCGAAGATTAGCACTAGCTTGTGTCAAGGCGTCTCTCCACGTACTAAACGATTGGCTAAGTAATTTCTAACAACTGGACAGCAAATCTTTGGTTCTTTACCCACCCATTTTCTCAAGATAAGAGGTATGAATAAAACTCCACATTTCTCGCAACTGCATCTCATTACTCGAAAATGAATCATGAGCAACTTGAACCTAGCTAGCACACAATGCAACATCTTCAAGAAGCATCCAATTCGTACCTGTAGCAGTAGTCATTTTGTTTGAAAAAAATTGGATTGAAACTTTGAGAGAAAGATAGGAATGTGGTTCAAAGTAGTTGAGAAAATATGAAATTGTGGTGTAAGGTAGATGATAATGACAAGGTATTTATAGAAAAGTAAAAAAAAAATATTATAAATTTTTTTTCGAATTTTTTACAATTTTTAAATTTTTTTGTATTCAACTAATTAATCTCTGCAGTTGGATTTAAAATAAAATGAATTCTAACACTCCAGATTGTGTCACGTGGCATAACGGTAACATTTCTGAATTTTATAACTTTTTTTTTAATTTATAAAGGAAAATAATATCAACCGTTGATCTGAGATCCAACGGTTGATATTAAATAAGATTTTTTTATTTTTATTACCGTTGCAAATCGGACGGACCAAATTAAAGAGCCGTTGAGATCGAACGGACCATGGGAAGCCATGTGGCTTCCCAATGGTAACTTCGGCAGCTCTGATCGCGGGCCCCATACTCTGAAAAGTTGTCGGCTGACGCGCCCCACTCGCGGGTGAGTTGCACGCGCCTAACAGAAAAAAAATATAAAATTGGGCTGACGCCAGAATGACGTCAGCCCTAGCGTCACATCCACTCGGGCTCTCAGGCTGTCAATTCCTCACAAGCTCGGTGCTCGGGCCTCCACTCTCCCTCGGGCTGCCCACGCTGAAGCTTCAAGGCCCCTATTTCGTCCACCTTCCCTCGAGCACCAGCCCCCGCTGGACTTGCTCTTAATCACCGGAGTATGGGTTCTTCCAAGACCTAATCGTGAATATTTATTTTTCTAGTGTAGAATTGCAAGGAACAAACCATCTCTCTGTATCAGGGTTTCATCAAACACCTCCACCAAATCAACTAATACACGGCCCACAAAAACATGGGTTTCATAAATGAAATATTTTTTTAGAACCCATTTACCAACGGGCCCATATTTGGTGCACCACTGGATTGAGGCCGATCCAATTGAAACAATTGCAATCCAACCAGTTTTTTTTATAAAGAAAGTTAGCGTTTCACCATTGAATCAATTAATAATATGGTGAGTAGTCAAACTTATTTATAAGTCTATAAAAATTTCTTGTTCCCTTCAATGTAAGATTCACTTTCAACATGTCCCCTCACATATGGAGAATTTTCAAGCCTATCACACGTACAGACATGGTGATGTGAAGCACGTGTGGCCATTGGTTTTCACACATGAGTCAACCTGCTATGATCCTATGAAGAAAGTTAAGGTTTCACCATAAAACTAACTGGCAATATGCGAAGTAGCCAACTTATTTATAAATCCATGGAAGATTCCTCCTCTCATTAATATGAGATTCATCCTTAACATTTCCTTCCCAATTTCATTGTAACTTGTTACTTTTTTTTCCTAATCATTACTATTATTAGGAGAAGTCTCACTATCAAATTTATCTTTCCCACTTTTATATATATATTTATTTTTTTTTCAATTCATTTCCTTCATTCTCCAAGTTCTTGTTCTTTTACAGTTTAACTTTTACGCATAAATAAAATGTGACATTTTTCTAACTATTAGTTTATAAATAAATTATCAACGTACTTCATATAATGAAGTAAAACTTAATGACATTGATTGTCTAAAAACTCGTGCTTGTAGCACATACTTGCGGGGCTATACAGTTACTAACAATCAACATTATGCCATAATCTCTAACTTGAAGGAAAACTTCAATAAGGGGCACGATCATGTTTTCTTTAGCTCACTTCTTAAAAATACAACGTGACTCTATACTTTTGTCTCAATTAACTTCATACTACAACACACTTAATTTGAAATCTATCCTAGTAGTATTAAAACTTATCTTCTCCAATACGATGTCTTAAAAAGATCAACTCTTCGGGGTTTTTTTTTTTTTTTTAATCTTTTTTTTATGTTCTTCTTTCTCGAGTCCACCCCTTAAATCATAAACACAATTGGGCAAAATGTGAACCAAAAGTCCAAATCCAAAAATCTAATGCCAATTTATTGTCTTGGGATTGGCTTTTACCCAAACCCATCGGAAGACGGTTGCCTAACATGCCCTAGTACGTGCATTTGGATAACTCCCTATAATTAGGGGGCTACATACTTCAAGCCCTCATCGCCGCCGTTGCTTCAGCATATGTAGTCGTGTACTGGCAACTTACGAGCGGTTAGGATTTCCTGACAGCCTGTTCCTCCTACCCTTTACCCGCCACTTCATGCTCGTGGGAAGACCCCCCAACCAATCAAGTGGATGAATATTGTTATTGTATATCATGTGATGATGTGAGCTTCCTGTATATATTTCGTACCACTGTAGTAGGAGTTAGGTGCAACGGGCTTGTTGTCACTTATTTACTGTGACGTTCTAAACCATTAATGCCCTAAATTAATATCTTGAAACGCAATCGTAAACATAAGTTCGTTTGCATAAAAGTCTGTAGTTTGGACCATAACCGCGAGGACATGAGTTTGCGAGTTGCAAAATATCAAACAATAGTTACTGTAAGCACGAAAATTTTTCGAAACAAGAAGAACACGTGTACAAAATATATTTGTATTAATGAATTTGGGTTACAATCTCTATTTATTCCTCTGATTCGATCTCCGTAAGACTTTGATTTGTGGGCTTGATTCAAGGGGCCGTTGAGGCTTGATCCTGGATGACCAGAGGGAGTTTCTTCAAGACGGCTTGATCTTGAAGTTTGGCGAAAGTTTCTTCAAGGGCCTTTTGGGCTTGATCTTGAAGTTGGGCGAGGTTTCTTCAAGGGCCGTTGGTGGCTTGATCTTGAAGTTTGGCGGATGAACGTTTCTTCAAGGAGCCGTTGGGGCTTGATCCTGAAGTTGGATCAACGTTGAACGATGAACGATCTTCAAGGGCTTTTGGACTTGTTCTTGAAGATGGATGAACGACGAACGGCGAATGAAGAACGATGAATCATGAGTGTACTTAAAAGGGCTTTTGGGCTTGATTCTTGAAGAAACGGATGTGTGGATCAAAGGGCCGTCGGGGCTTGATCTTGAAGGATGGATGAACGGATCTTCAAGGGCCTTTGGGGCTTGATCATGAAGTTGGATGAACGGATTTTCAAGGACCGTCGGGGCTTGATCTTGGATTGGGATGAACAGAGCTTCAAGGGCCGTCGGGGCTTGATCTTGAAGGTGGATGAACAGAGCTTCAAGGGCCGTTGGGGCTTGATCTTAAAGGTGGATGAACAGAGCTTCAAAGGTCGTCAGGGCTTGATTCCTGAAGGCGGATGAGCGTTTCTTCAAGGGGCCGTTGGTGCTTGATTCCTGAAGAACGAAGAACGAACTTCAAGAGAATTCTCTTCCAATTTGGGAGTAGATAATGTATTTGTGAATTGGTCAATGAAAATGAATGAAATTGGCTTCTATTTATAGAATTTTCCAAGGCCTAATTTTGAATATAATATACCAGATGAAATAAGTCGTCTTTGCCAGGTGTTAACACGTGTCTTGTTTGACAGCTTTTCGGACTCTTTTTGATTTCCGTCGAATCACACGCTACGTGTAAAATTTATGTAATACATGAGCGTTGAAACTTTGACCATCGATCAACATTTTATTTACCGAAATTTTGATGTCCACAGTTACAATACCATAGCGGTGCTAGTCATGGGTTTCCCATTTTATCCTTTAACCGGTCTTCCTGCGCACGCTGTCGCGCATGCCAAAAACCATTTTATTTTTATTACGGGCGCTACGCACTCCTTAAGTTGTTTTCATGTGTTTAAAAATAGAAAACATAATCTTTACTAAACAACTTATTGTATGATGATTGGATACATTAATGACAATGTTACATAATAAGTCATATAGGGATGAGTTTTACGCTGGCCAGAGGTTAAAACGGAGGAGTGGAGTTTGTTTCAAGCCGTAACGTGTAGTTGTAGACTTGTAGTGGTGCTTGCATGGTGAGTTGCTATATTTTGGAGTCCTTTACTCCCTACAAGCCCAGACGAAAGTGAAAAAATATAAAAATAAAAAACAATATTAAATTCTAATAAGATATTAGAATTTACAGAATAATGTTATGTTGAGGGAATCTCTTAAATTAAATGCCGAATGCCCTCTTCGTCGAAATTGTTTTCATCCTTACAGTATATGAAGTCAGAATAGCAAGAAAACTTGAGATGCTAAAAGAACGAAAATTTGATGTTAAAAACATAAATTAGAAGAAAAATGGGAATAAAAATATAAATCGACAATAATATTCACCTTCCAAACCTTCATCTCTACAAATCAGACAACCCTAATTTCACCGAAAATCGCCAAGTCTCGGGTTCTGCAGTCGGTAGCCGGGACCTTATCGGAGACATTTTGCGATTATCACCTGCTCCAATGGATAATGGAATTACAGAGACCAGGTTATAACTTATTGTTCCCCTCAATGTCATCATAGTTCTTGAACCTTAATTTAGTTTTGAGTGAAAATATTACCATTTTTTTTATAAAAAAAAACATAAAAATTAACCATTTCATCTGGTAAAGTCTCCGGCTTCGCAACAGAACCCTACAAACACAAAAATTATAACTGCGATTCACACAGAGAGACGGGTGGGTGTATTGACGTCAAGGTTCTAAAAAACGCTAGGCGCTAGTCGGGCGGCGGGCTAGCGCCTAGCGCCTAGGCGGCTAGGCGGGGTCTAGGCGGGCGCCTAGGCGGCCTAGGCGGATTTAAGTAAATTTCTTGTATATCTTCTAAATAAGTGCATAATGATACTTACAAAAAATTATACTTGTATAAAATCCATGAATAAGATAATAAAATAATGATAAAATGCAAAAAGAGTATCCAACAAGTCCAAAATTTTAAAACACATTAAGCTTATATGCCATATAACCATGGTGAGAAGTATTTTAGGATGACACATGTACAACAAGTTCACAATTTTAAACCACTTAGACTTAGATATGAATTTTTTACTTTTTAATTTCATTAAAAAAAAAAAAAAACGCCTAGCTCCGCCTAGCTCCGCCTAGCACCGCCTAGCACCGCCTAGCACCGCCTAGCCCGCCTAACCCGCCTAGCCGCCTAGCCCGCCTAGGCGGCCGCCTAGAGCCCATCCGATTTTTTCAACCGATTTGCACAAAAACGCCTCGGGTCACCACCGCCTAGCGCCTAGGCGCCGCCTAGGCGGCCGCCTAGGCCGTTTTTTAGAACAATGATTGACGTAAGGGAGATATTTTTAAATGTGACCGTCACACGAGGTGGTACACCACGTGTCCTTATATAAATAGTGGATTAAGTTGAATATCAAGTGCACAACGAACGAGATTACAAAACTAGTAGAAATATTATTAAACAACTGAGAATGCCGAAACAGCAACAAAACCCTAAAGGCTACATTGTGACTAACATGTTATCTCTGAATAACAAAACTCTCTAATTTATAATAAACTAACCCCAATTCCTAATAAGCAAAGAAACGAAACCCTAATACTAATGAGCAAAGCCCACATTCAAACAATAAAATAAATAACTATTTTCCAACACCCCCCGTCAAACTCATGACGGTATACGACATGGGTTTGCAAACAAGCAGATGCGGACTGGCAGGCATGCAAACTTGACTTGATTCTTGATTGCAAACTGGCAAACTGGTTCTTGATTTTGACTGGCTAGTGTTGAGAGTATGGAAAGAACCCGTCACTAAACGGACGAGATTTCCATATCTCAATTGTACGAACAAAAAAAATAAATAAAGTACTACCACTCGAGTGATCACAAATCCAAACATACGGTCACAAAACAATTCCAAATAGGCCAACTAACAATTCATGCAGTGACACGCCCCGACCCCGATGTCCTGTAGACATCGGGGTGGTCACGTGCTGGCCGACACCCGAGGGGTGACGTAAGCCATTTAATTAAACGTTAAACTCCAAAACTATTCACAAGCATGCATAAAATATCTCCAACCATCGAAATTAAACATAAAGCAGCAGAGACACAAATACACTAAAATAATATTCAACTGCCAACACTAAAATTAGCAGTTTACACCAGACCTTGTTCAGAGCATACGTCTATTAGAGATTACAAAGGAAAGAATACAAAAATGAATAAACATAAGGAGTAGGTCCTACACCGAGAGGACTTGAAGATGCCGAGATGGGAGTGCCTTGATGCCGTAATTGTACGTCTCGAGTCTAAGCCCTGAAGGGGGCGCAAAACAAAGGTGAGTGGACCAATTTGATATACATATAAGGAAAATAGTTATCAATATACTAACCCCCAATTTAGAAAGCAAAACATGGTATATAGGTAGGTTTTCCTACGCCTATCATACAGTGCAGTGTTTCAATCACAGTTCATACATATAACAATACTCATTTCACCATTCATAAATCCACATATATTATAATCATATTCAATAAGGAATAGTCGCTAGTGTATGTCCAGTACAACGCTTCAGGCCCCATGCCAGCTCCCCGTCCCTGAGCGTACTGTCAGAGGAAACCACACTTCAGGCCCAATGCCAGCTCCCCGTCCCTGCACTCAAAAGTCAGAGGAAACACACTCCAGGCCCTATGCCACACCATAATCGTCGCCCGGGATGGACCGGAGCCTTATCCCTACATCCCGCAGCGGAAGTGGACCACTAGGTAATATCATATCAATGCCACATATATTCGTATAGACGACACATCATATCACAATATTCTATACTCAAGCATTTCATTCATATAATTTCTTTAAAATAAAGTAAGTATTTTAGAAGGGGTCCACTCACAGTACTTAGCTGCCCAACGCTGCGCTGCTAGCGAATCTAGAAAACCCCACTAGTTGCCCCTAAGCACATAAAGGGTACAACTTAGTCAACTGTATTCTAACGATTTAGTTTGGGAAAACGGACTTCAAAAACGGGTCCAGGACGTCGAAATTAGCCTAGAAGGGGTCCCGGACGGAACCCGAAAAAGTCAACCGTAAAAGTCAACGTTGAATGGTCAAAGTCAAAGTCAACGGTCAACGGTCAAGGTCAGAGTCAACCGTTGACCGGGTCAACGGGTCAGCCGGGTCGGGTCAACGGGTCAGTCAACCGGGTCGGGTCAACGGGTCAACCCACGGGTCAACCCACGGGTCACTGGGTCAACCCGAATTGGGTTGGATCCGGGTTTGGGTTTTGGGGTTTTAACCCAATAGGGTTCTGGGTTAGGGTTTGGGTCCACACGGGTTTGGGCTTGGAGGGCCTGACCCAATAGGGTCTTGGGTTTGGGCCAAAGGGTTAAGGAGGTCACGGGCCAAAGGCCTTGGTTTTTCTGAGGCCCAAGGCCTTAATTAAATTAGGGTACCTTAAATAAAAAATGCTACGGGCTAGGGTACTGGGTTTGAGGGAAATGGGCCTAGTGCCCATCTAAAACGGCCCAAAGGCCCTCATTAATTAACTAACAGAAATATAAAATAATTAAAATATAAACGGGCTGGGTTGGTTACGGGCCTAAGGCCCGATGAGGGTTTGGGTTTCGGGTTTTGGCCCAAAGGGCCTGGTTTCGTCGGAGAAGACAGAGGACGCCGGAGCTTCTACAGCTCCGGCCAGTTACCAACGGAGTCCCGAAGCTACGATTTGAACATAAAAATGAAGCACGAGGTGAGAGGGACGGAGTGGTACCTTCAGATCGACGAAGAACGGCCGGAGTTGCTCGGAAAAGTCCACGGGCTCGCTGGTTTTTCGCCGGAAAAGGGTGTGTACACCCCGAGCTGATTTCGACCTAACTCTCAAAGAAAAACTAAGAATCACTCCTAGATTCTCCATAAAACCACAAATCGACGCAAAGGGAGGGACGATCGGAAGCTTACCTTGACGAAAACGACGGAGAACTCGCCGGGAGGTTTTCTGGGTTCCCTGTCCTACGCAGCGAGAGAGAGAGAGAGAGAGAGAGAGAGAGAGAGAGAGGGAAAGAGACGAACGATGATGGTGGTGCGCTGGCGTGCGTTCGTTCGTGAGGACGAGAGAGTCGAGAGGGTTACGGGAGAGTGAGGGTGCAGAGAGAGATCGAGAGGGTTGAGAGACAGAGGGAGAGAACAGAGAGATGAGAGGGAGAGAATAGAGAGGGAGAGGATTCGGGAGAAGGGGACAGACAAAAACAGGGGTGGGCCCCCTTGGGCTCACCATTTAAGAAATAAAACAATTTAAAAACATGAAAGGAAGGGGGGAGGACCAAAATGAACCTTTGTAAAAGCTTTAGGGGTGAATTTCTAAAACTTAATTAAAATTGAGGGGCGGGTGTGACATGCAGGCCTAAAACAAACTTAACCATTCTTACATCAACCGTGTGGGCCCAAAAGGCCTCAAACACAAGAAACATAATATTTTTTTTTTCCTTTATTTTTTGCCCATGTGAGCATTCAAACAAAAAACCAAACATTTTTTTTCTTTTTCCTTATTTTTTCCCTTTCTTTTTCTTGCATTTCCATGCTCCTTTTTTTTCTGTTCATTTACTTCATGGTCCCAAACTAATCAAACAAAAACACCATACCAATAGTCAGATCGCACAACAGATGCAACTTGGCGGCAAGAAAAATCAGTAACAGAAGAAATAGGTAGCTGCAATGGTGGGGCGACGGAACGATTCCAGGCGCGAAGCAAGCAGACTTCGACATGGCATAAAGGTTCAAAGGCGGTCAAGCAGCAGGCAATCAAGCTGCAGGGACGATTAAGCAATAATGTACGCGTGATGCTTAGGCAGACACGTCCACGACAGTGATTTATGGATTTCATTCAAATACGGTGTGGGGTTGGTCAGGCAATCAGCAGCGAAGCAGATTCTGGTGGGTGTAGCGGCGAGTCTGACGCAGGCACGGTACGGGTTGATGGGTTTAGCAGATCTGGTCAGGCGGGTGTGATTATGTGCCTCGCGGTGGCTCAAGCAAACTGCTAGATGACCAGGCAGCAGTAAACAACGGATTAAGGCTCTGATGGCTTGGTGCAAAAACGAGTTCAATTTTGTGTATTGTTTTTTTTTTCAACAACAAACCCCTAATCTAGGTACAAAGACAAAACAAACTACAACCGAACTGATATCTGGCGACTGAAAAACAATTTGATACCACCAAGATCAGATCAACTCCGAATGATCGAATCTGCTCTAATACCAAGTTAAATATCAAAGTGCGCAATGAACGAGATTACAAAACTAGTAGAAATATTATTAAACAACTAAGAATGCCAAAACGGCAACAAAACTCTAAAGGCTACATTGTGACTAATATGTTATCTTTGAATAACAAAGCTCTCTATTTATAATAAACTAACCTCAGTTCCTAATAAGCAAGGAAACGAAACTCTAATACTAATGGGCTAAGCCCACATTCAAACAATAAAATAAATAACTATTTTCCAACAGTGTTAAAATGTTAATAACTTAAAAATTAACAAGTTCTACTACTTGCATAAAAACACTTGGTATACCATTCGTGTTTCCGTCACAACTAAAAATTTCTCGACGTAAGGGTTGTTCTTATAAATGCCCATTGATTCAGCAAACGACTTTTGCAGTTGACGTTGATCAATTTTGTAAAATTTACGTGGGCGGAACGTGGGATGAGAATATGCACGTCTCTATTATTTATTTCTTTATTTCTTTTGAAATTATTCGATCTCTTTTTCAATAATTTTTTTTGAATAAATTACATAAAACTACCTCAACTTTGGATCAAACCACAATCTCATACCTCGTGTTTTAAATATTACAATGTCATACCTCAACTTATGAATTCGTTATAATATCAGACATTTGTTAAATTTTCTGTCAATTTAGCTGTTAAATGATGACTCTACAGGAGCAGGACCCACTCTTTTGCCAGTTGGAATAAAAAACTAATAAATTAAGAAATTTTATTTACAACAATTAAAATGAATTTAAAAAGTATTTTAATTAATTATTTTGAAAACAAAAATTTAATAATTAAAAAAGAAAATTTTGTTCTTCATCCCACCCGTGCACCTACAGGCCATGTCAAATATAGGTTTTTTGGCAACCCATATTTATCCCAAATATGGATTTTGTGGCAACCCATCTCTTGTTCCTCCATTCCAGAATTGGTTGTTGGGTTCTTGAACGCACCAAGCTTCGACAAACTTCGCCCCCTTACCATCTGCCTCTCTTTGCACCACGCTCAGCTTCTCCCTATAATCTCTATGGCTTCTCTTTATAATCTCTATGGAAAGAGGAAGTGTTAACCCCATGCCGTCTAATCTCTTCTCTCTCTGTGTGGCTTCAATTTCCAGAAAATCCATTCCTTACAAATTAGAGGGAAGTGAAATCGAAACCCCAGAAAAAGCAAGAAAACTACTGGGACTTCGAGATTGGAAAACCCCAGAAAACCCAAGAAAACCAGAGGGATTTAGAGAGGTAAAGTTGAATTTCTCCTCAATCGAAATCGAAAATTTTCAATTTCGAAATGACTATAAGTTTTTGGGAAAACTTTGGGTTTGTAAGGAGGACAGATTACATGAGATGTATTCAATTAGAATTTTGAGGTATTTTAATTCTTTTAATGATTCTAAGGATATTTAAGGGGTGTATTCAATTGAGAATTTGAGAGATTTTAATGGATTTTGATGGATTTTGATGGAGTCTAATTGATTTGTAGAGATTCCATGTGAAGTTTTGATTCAATTCCCTCAAAATCTCTTGGGGAGAGAAGAGATTTGTGAATGCTTAAAATACACTACAAAATCTCTCAAATTCCCTCTAATTCCTTAACTTTTTGAAATTCTTTAAAATCAAATTATAATTGAATACACCTGAAATGTTATAAATTTCTTTAAAATCCTAATTGAATACATTTGGATTTTTAAGGATTTTAATAAACTATCTTAAAATCCTGATTGAATACACATTGAATTTCAGAGAATCACTTAAATTCCTAATTGAATCTCCCTAGATTCATTAAAAGAATTAAAATCCCTCAAAATCTCAATTGAATACACCTCCTTAATCAGGAATACACCTCCCTTTCTTCTTTATTTTGTCTTTATCGTTAAAACTCAAAGTTTTCAAATCTTTTTTATTAGTTTTCATTTAAAAGAATACATCCAAATCTAGAAATAGTCAATTAAGATTTAAAATTCACGGTGCAAATCTTAAGATATTCAAAATGTCATAAATTTTGAGAGATTTCATTAAATAAGAGATTTTGTAGAATTTGCCAGTAAATTTTACACATACAAAGACCATAAAGAATTCCAGCTCCACCCTAGGATTTATTTTCAAGTTTCTCTCCCAAGCTGACTTTTCTATCTCTTGCATACAAACCTCACTACCTGCATTCAAAACGCTCATCACTATCACTGTGTTGTCTCATCATCTCCCTTTAACACGAAACCCCACAGCTAATTCCAACAACTGGCCGAGTCTCGAAGTTCCAGTTCAAAGGATCTCAGGTCACGCATGTTTTTGTTATCCTTTTCTGCAATTCCATATTTATTTAACACAGCAACAAATGAATTTTCAATTAACCAAAGAGCCATGTGAAAGGTATTACTCAAAATAGATAAATATGTAAACCACTACTACTGTGACAGCGCCACCTCTTCCTTCATAAACATCTCTAAACTTGCAAAAAGCTCACATACTTGGTACCTGGGAAAATAAGATACCAAGCAGGGCATTTTTGGTGACATCAGCATTCTTATGATTCATCAATTTCATCAAAAGTTGGAGTGAATAAACCAGAATTGCTTCCAAAAGAGTTTAGCCTTGTAATTGAATATAGGACATATCTCATTTTTTTACCCTAATGTTTAGTGGTTTTCAACATTTAGTACATCAATTTTTTTTCATCCCAGAGTCATACCTAAAGTGTAAATTTTGGGACAGTCTCATACATACGTTACTCAAACTGTTATTTATCCCGTTAAGTGATGACGTGGCGCCTTGATTGGGTGCCACATGTCATTAAAATATTAAAATAATTATTTAAATAAAATAATATTAAAAAATATTAAAATATTAAAATAATTTTTTCTTCTTCTCTCTCCTCCTCATCCTTCTTCTTCTCTCATCCTTCTTCTTCTCTCATCCTTCTTCTTCTTAATTCGGTTCTCTTTTTTTTTCCCTCCTCCTCCTCCTTCTTCTTCCTTCTTCTTCTCCCCCTGTGCACCTACCCAGATCCCAGATTTTTTTTTCTTCCCCCTCCTCCTTCTCCTTCTTCTTCCTTCTCCTTCTTCTCCTCCTCATTCTTCTTCTCCTTCTTCCTTCCTTTTCCTTTTCTTTTCTGGGTTCGGTTTTTTTTATTGTTTATTTTTTAATATTTTTTTATTTAAATAATTATTTTAATATTTTTAATGACACGTGGCCTCCAATCAGGCCGCCACGTCATCACTTAACGAGAGAACTAATAGTTTGACTAACGGATGTATGAGACTGTCCCAAAATTTACACTTTAGGTATGACTCTGAGATGAAAAAAAACTTGATGTATTAAATGTTTAAAACCACCAAACATGAGGGTAGTAAACTGTCATTTACCCTTGAATATATATAACCATTGTTGCCAATTTAACAAATTAATACACTCAACTATTGTTATATTCGAATCTCTACACATTGGGTCAATGTTTTGATGTAAGTTAGAATTTTTACATAAGGTTCCGTTATGTTTACAAGTTGGGTCAGAAAATAAAGAAAGATAAATGAGTGAGTATCATGTTCATATTGGTTTGGTGATGTTTAGAAATCCTAAGAAATCCACGAGACAAGTTCATACAAATCTATAAAAATCTATAACATAAATCCATAAAAATCTGTTGAAATCCATATAGAATGTAGATTCTATTAAAATCCTTTGAAATCTGTCACTTAAAAAAAGTCTATTAAAACCCTGTGAAATCCAAATTGATTACACCCCCTAAAATTGGGTCATCGTCATCCGAGACAAAACTCTGTCGCTGCCTCATATTTCCCTACAAAAATGGTCTTTGCGGCCTCCATGAGCAACTGCTTGGAACACATGGAGGTAGCATGAGATTCCACAGAGGACTACGAAGACGACGAAGAAAGGGACTTCTGGCTTTGACTAGGAGCCGCTGAAGAAACAAATTTGGAAGGTTGGAGAGAGAAGAAGATGAGAGAGAGAGAAGAAGATGAGAGACAGAGAGAGGGAAGAAAAAGGAGAATGAACTTTCACTGTGGGGTAGATCTGGGTTCTTGCCAAAGCAATACCGAAGGTAGAGAAGCCGGCTTGCGAGACGAGAATGGAAATTAGGGCAATAATTGAAGGGAAAAATGTTTTCCAAAAATAAAGAGGGCAATAATTGAACGGAAATAATAAAGAATTCGAAAATCGAGTCTTTTTAATTAGGGTAAATTACACTTTACCACCTCAGGTTTGAGGTCTATTACAACATCGTACAACATCTTCCAAACATTTCACTTTCATACCTCACGTACTATTTTATTTCAACATAATACATTCGTTACATTTTCCATCCATTGATCCGTTAAGAGCTGACGTGGCGGCCACATTTGTGCCACGTGGCAAAAAAAACTTTATTAATTTAAAATATTATAATAATTTACCCTTAACCAAAAAAAAAAAAAAAAAACAAACACAAACTGAAACCCATCTCCCCGCAACCTCGGGCAAACAAACCTAGAAACCTTCCCTCACCCCCCACCCACCTCCCTCTCTTCCACTCTATTCACCTCCCCTCCCATATCTAAAAACCCACCCCACCTCTTCGGAGAAGACGCACCAGCGGCAGTGGCAATGGATCCCTCTTTGCCACGATCTCCTCTCTACCAAGCCCTCCCTTTCCGCCACAATATCCTCTCCACCGATTCCTTCAACTCCCACCTCATTCTCGTCATCGGCGACTGCCCAAGACTGCATCGCCCTCCTTGACTTTCGCCTGAAATCATGGTCCTCTAATTGCTGGGTTTTAAAGCTTGAAGCTTGCAGATGGTGGGTTTTTTTTTTTTTTTTAAATTTGATTTATGCTCAAATTTGGGGGTTCTAGTTGTTAAATTTGTTCTTTCGAGGGTTTTGTGAACTGGGTAGAAGACATTGGATTTTGCCTGAAAATTTTGAATTAGGGTTTTCTGACATTTGATTTGGGATTGTATTTTTGTAATGTAATGGTAGCGGGGGAGATGAGGGTGGGGTGGGTTTTTTTTATGGGAGGGGAGGTGAAGAGAGTGGAGGAGAGGGAGGTGGGTCGGGGTGGAAGGTTTCTAGTTTGTTTGCAGGGGTGAGGTGTGACAACCCGTCCCTAAAAATTATGATTTTTATAATTTTAATAAGTGAGTTTACAAAAATGCCCTTCGAGGCACATACTTCAATTGGTGTAGACTGCCTCGTAGTGACATCTAAGATTAGTTTTCTTGGCATATTCTTATAGTATTCGTCGCTACGGACGCGCAGGCGCAAACGGATTCAAATTTGGAGCTATAACGAAGAAGTTATTAACGTTTGAAGTTGGGGACAAAATTGTAAAAAATAATATTTTCTGGAATGCTCCAGATTTTGGAGCCAGAATCTGGGCAGCCACGTGTGTGGCCCAGATTTAATGGGAAAATAAATGGATGGCTGGGATGGAATGGTAAAGGAGAGAAAAGGAGGGTGTGTGTGTGACCAATGAGGGAAGAGAGTAAGGAGGGAAAGGAGGGAGGAGAAAAAGGAGAGGAACCCGTGGGTTCCATCTCTGACCCGCGAACCGCACCTTCACCCAAACCCGTTCGGCCGGGGAAAATTCCGGCCACTTCTCCACCATTTTCCGACGAATCACACCCATATTCCACTTGCAATCTTTTCCATAACCTCCCTTCTATGAATTTCATTCCAAATTTGAGAGAAATTGGCCTTGAAAATGGGTAAAACTGAAAGTGGTGCAAAACGAGTCGTGTTCGAAATCCCCAAATCCTGAAACGTTTTCATGAAATTGATCCTACCAAAATACTTTCCTAGAACCCAGGAACAAAGCCCAATCATTTTTTGGAGCATCGGAATTGAATTGAAGTCGAATTGGAGAACACCCTATTTCTAGGGTTCTTGGCGGGTGTAGCAAAATTGGAGGTCTTCGAGGCCAAATTGGACTTTCTCACAAGTATGAAAGTTGTTCTACTCATTGAGATCTTTAATTCTGGAAATTTTGAGAATTTTTAGTGAAATTTGAATTTTCCGGCGACTCGGGGGCAGCCAACCGCCACCCGCGGCGGCGCGTGCGGCGGCACGTGGCCCAAGGGCCTCCAATGATGTTTTTAGACATTATTCAATGCCTTGATATTATTTTTTATGATGGATTGACGTAAATTGATCGTTAGGACCTAAATTTGTTACGTTTCGGTAATATGTCAAAATATGAATTGATGATCCGACCATTGGATCGTCACCAAAATTTAGTATGTTGTAGTACATAATATTTTAGGAACATAGGAATTTACGGATCGGGAATCCGTCGTACGGATCTTCCCAAATTGGAATTGTAAGTTTATAAATAAAACGTTAACCGCCACTTGGTTTCGGCAATTGGCGGAGATCCAACCGTTGGATCGTAACAAAACTTTGGGGTATTGTTCTAGAAATTTAATGTAGATTATTGGAAGTGACGGATCGAAGATTCATGATACGGATCTTCCGGATCAAATTCGTAGGGATATGTTTTATATAAATTGCATATTCCCTCAATACGGATTCTGAGACATGAATTGATATTTATGCTAGGCGGTGATCATTTGGGATCATTTGAGATATCTCGAGAGTTGTGCTGAGTGGGCTTTTGTTTTCAGTATATATATATATATATATATATATGACTGCCGTTTTTCCCAGAAATGTGAATTGAATGGTCTATGAACTAAATTGATTTCATAATTGAATTGCCATGTCGTATGCCAATTATATTTTATAATTATGAGTATGATTGCATTCTTTATGCTTCGACGCTGTGGACGACCAGGTAAGTCAGGTGAGTTTGATAGCTGGTGATAGTGATGATGATGATTGTGATATAGCTCATTTACCTGCACCTTGGGTGTTAGTGCTCCGCCATAGTAGGGCCTAGCCTTCACGTGATCGTTCACCTCCCGCACCGTACGTTCACCTTGGATCCAAGGCAGGTGCACAGCTTGTCGTACAGACCACTATAGGTGGTTCCGACTCGTAGGTGACCCGCGATTCGTCGCACAGCCTTCACGTGATCGTAGCACTGAGCGTAATCTTATACACCTAGCCTGTCGTACAGACTACTAAAGGTGGTTCCGACTCGTGTGCAGGATAGTGATGGATTGTGATTGATGAGCTATAGATTCAGCCGTACAGGTCACTAGAGGTGACTCCGGCTGACATGATAATATTGATGCATATTGATTTATCTCACCTGTCTGATATTGTTTGCTTTTGAGTTGGTATATCGACATGGCTTATTTCTGAGATTTGATGATGAGTTTTGATTTCCGGACGATGTTTTCGTATATGAGTATATATACGTATTATTTTCTGGGAAATTATACTAGATTTACAATGAGGGGTTATGTACGGATTTTTGAAATGGTTTTGGAAAGTATTTGTTTTTGCCCACTCACATTTTCTGTTTTGCGCCCCTCCAGGTTTAGCTGTTAAGGTTCGTATCGACGAGGATTCTTGGCGAATCTCAAGACTGGTGGCTACTTATGAGGGTATATTTCTTACCCGCTCTACTGTATCTACTTATGCTCTGAAGGCACGCGTGAGATGGGTTCGCTCCCGCTCACGAGCACACTCTGATGTTTAGACATTTTTAGGTTTAAAATTTATTCACATTTTTCCACATCACTACACTTTATGGCTTCGTCACCTTCCAGGTGTCGGCCAGCACAGCTCGACTTCAGTGTCCTAGTGGACTTTCTGGGTCGGGGTGTGTCATGAGGGGTTACGAGGAGGTGGAGTTTGTGTGTTTTAAAAAAAATTAGGGTAAATTATTATAATATTTTAAATGAATAAAATTTTATTTTTTGCCACGTGGCACAAAATAGTATGTGAGGTATGAAAGTGAAATGTTTTGAAGATATTGTATGAGGTTGTAATAGATCTCAAATCTGAGGTGGTAAAGTGTAATTTACCCTTTTAATTAATAAAATATGTTTTTCAAAATAACTAATTAATTTTAAAGTTTAAATAAAAATTTAATTTATTAATAAATAATTAATTTTTTATTTCAGTTGGCAAAAAAGAGTGGGCCCCGCCTGCTGTGACATCCCACATCGCCTAGGGGAGTGATCCTTAAATGTATATTCCCATCTCTACCTAGCACGAGGCCTTTTGGGAGCTCACTGGCGTCGGGTTCCGTTGGAACTCCGAAGTTAAGCGAGAAAGGGGCTGGAGCACTCCCAGGATGGGTGACCTTCTGGGAAGTTGCTCGTGAGTTCCCAGAAACAAAACCGTGAGGGCATGGTCGGGGCCCAAAGCGGACAATATCGTGCTACGATGGTGGAGCGGGCCCGGTAGGTGGTTGCTCCCGGGCCAGGATGTGACAATTGGTATCAGAGCCTAACCCTGGTCGCGTGTGTGCCGACGAGGACGTCGGGCCCCTAAGGGGGCTGGATTGTGACATCCCACATCGCCCAGGGGAGTGATCCTTAAATGTATATTCCCATCCCTACCTAGCACGAGGCCTTTTGGGAGCTCACTGGCTTCGGGTTCCGTTGGAACTCCGAAGTTAAGCGAGAAGGGGGCTGAAGCACTCCCATGATGGGTGACCTCCTGGGAAGTTGCTCATGAGTTCCCAAAAACAAAACCGTGAGGGCGTGGTCGGGGCCCAAAGCGGACAATATCGTGCTACGGTGGTGGAGCGGGCCCAGGAGGTGGTTGCGCCCAGGCCGGGATGTGACAATTGGTATCAGAGCCTAACCCTGGCCGCGTGTGTGCCGACGAGGATGTCGGGCCCCTAAGGGGGGTGGATTGTGACATCCCACATCGCCCAGGGGAGTGATCCTTAAATGTATATTCCCATCCCTACCTAGCACGAGGCCTTTTGGGAGCTCACTGGCTTCGGGTTTCGTTGGAACTCCGAAGTTAAGCGAGAAGGGGGCTGGAGCACTCCCAGGATGGGTGACCTCCTGGGAAGTTGCTCGTGAGTTCCCAGAAACAAAACCGTGAGGGCGTGGTCGGGGCCCAAAGCGGACAATATCGTGCTACGGTGGTGGAGCGGGCCCGGGAGGTGGTTGCGCCCGGGCCGGGATGTGGCACCTGCCACATCATCATTTAACAGTTAAATTGATAGAAAATTTAATGGAGATCTGACATTGCAACGAGTTCATAAGTTGAGGTATGACATTGCAATATTTAAAACATGAGGTATGAGATTATGGTTCGACCCATAGTTGATGTAGTTTACCCTTTTTTGTATATTTTTATGACAAAATTATCCTTGCGGATTTTGTTCTATTATTTTCATTAAGGTTTGAATTTTTTTTAGGGACTTTTATGTCTATTTATTTTTGGTGAAGTCTTGAGACACCAAAACACTTATGGCTTTTTAATATTAGAGAAGAGATTAGAGTATAGAAATAAAATACTATACTTTTTTAAACTATAAAAGCATCCGTAATTCGAATGTGAAAATTCAAATACTAAATTGCCATACAAATGTGACAATTCAAAGAATTCCTGAATTGGAAAATTAAGAAACTTTGCAAATGTATTTTAGAACAAAAATTCAATTCTTTTCACGGTATAAATATGTAGAGATTGAAAGCCTGGATAATAAGAGCAAAAAGGTACTGCACAATTATGAAAAGAAATACTTAGGAGACTCTCTCCAAAGTCAGACTCTCCGACTTTGTGTCACTTTTTATTTTTTGTATAATATTTTATAATGTTGACATGCAAATTAACGTTAAATTGTGAAATGACAACGTTCTCAATCATTATCCTTAGCATTTCTATAAGCCAAAAATATCTTAGACTAGCTAGACAGTGAAGGACGCTATGTGACTACGTCTTCTTACGAGAAAGAGGGTTGCCTATACTAGACTGACAGTAACCGGGACGGCATACACTCAATTACTCTTATCTGAATCCTTTATCTTTTTGTGTAACGAGACTGAGCCGGGTCACCATCAAAGACTGCATCAGCGTAAGCAGGCTCGCACATCTGACGAGATTTAAGAAGTCGACTCAACCGCTTATCCTTGAGGCTGCCTACCCTTCCTTCTTTTGTGTGGGCTAACTTTGATATCTTTAGATCGAAGAAACCTCCCAAAACTTGGATATTTTACCATGCATCGTGGAGGGTCCTTATCAAGAACAAAGTTAAAAAACATGTCGGCACGCTCAAATTACACGATGCACGGGATCACATTGGAAACTAACACGTGTCATGATTACCCATTTATGGAAATGCATAATCCATTTTTCTTTATTTGGAAACTAAAATAATTATGTGTGTACCCAATGGTTAGCCTCCACGCGGCTCCTTCAGCAGTAGAAGTTGCAGCTCTATATAACCACCCTCTACGCTTTGCAGTTTCTGTCAAAGCAGTCCAATACTTCTTGTTGTATAACCACTCTCTACCCTTTGTAGTTTTCTTTCTCTGATCAAACTTGATAAGTATGGGTGCAGCAACCTGCATCGACATCATCCTCGCCATCCTCTTGCCACCTCTTGGTGTCTTCCTGAGGTTTGGCTGTCATGTAAGTTTTTCTCTTTCGCGTCCGTTATTTTATGGATGTTGTATGTCATACAAACACGTATTACGTACTAAAATTGCTTGACTCTGGATAGTCCATCATACACAGGCGTCTCACATGCTAACACTACTTGAATCATCAATTCATAGATGTAACGTTCACCGTTGCCCTAATTTGTATATGGTCTGTGTTTATGTGTGTCTTGAAACAGAATTTTCATGCAGTTATTTTTATGAGGAATTTTGATGTTTATATGTGGTGGTTTTGATGATTTGCAGTCGGAGTTTTGGATCTGTTTGGTGCTGACTGTGCTTGGTTACATCCCTGGTATTTTATATGCCCTCTATGTCCTCACCAAATGATCCTTTCAATTTGTGTAAGCACCAACTTCTCTATCCATCGTTATTTTTTGTATTAAATTTTTTTCTTCTTATTAAAGTGTGATGTTCATTGACCGTGGCGGAACCAGAAATTCATGTTAGGAATGCACACTTTAGATCAAAATGGACATAATACATGTATAAACTATCTCGTTCATTTGGTCGCCTTGGTATAAAATTTGAAAGTGAGTGGCGATGTATTTATTCTTCATTATAAATGGTTAACTAAAACAAGAGTTGAAACATTAATAAAAGCACATCCATTTATTTTTCATTCTTGATATCAAACCGACTGACCATGCATTCATTTTCTCATAGTGATCAAGAAAATATTTTTCTAAAAACATTAAAACATGAGAGCATTTGAAGGGTTTTTTTTTGTACTAATTTGGAAAAATGAAATATTTTTCTCTTCTTGATTTCATAGACGATATAATAGAGGGAAATGAAAAATTAACCAAAATAATAGTTTGCAAGCAAAGGGAAAAGTTGTTTATAGGCAAGAAATAGAGAATATAATCAACTAATATTAGTATAGAACTATAGTTTCGAATCTTTAATGTAAAAAATTTAAGGCTTTGTATTTGTTGGATTGAAGTTAATTGGATTAACCAATACAATACAAATTCAAGTTGATAGTGGTATTATAAAATTAATTAATGTTAGTAGAGGTTGTTAGGAAAAAATTATTTGAAGATAGGCCCAAGCTTACCCTAGTCTAAAGGTGGCTCAGCCACTGTTCATTGATGATCGAAGGAATACGTAAAAAGAGGGTAAAATGCTTTTAAATGGGTACTTGATATTTTTTTTATCGGGCTTGTTTTGATTTATATATTTCATTAAATCGAATATCTTAATCTTTTGAGAAAATTGGTAAATTTTGACTCAATTAGAGTTTTGGTTTCTGAAGTAAAAAGCCGCAAGTTTTGGTCCCTGAACTTCTTATAATGTAGAGCAATGGTCTTTTTTCTCAGACTCTGTTAAAACTTCTATCCAAAATAAAAGGTTTAAAGACGCAAAAAATGTGTGGAGGTCTGGATTTAGCCAATACGACCATTGCTCTATATTATTACAAATTCATATTTTAACACTCACGAATTTTTAATTTAGAGACCAATACTCTAATTAAGCTAAAATTAGGAGACTATTGCCCTAATTATCTCTAATATTTTTAAAGGAATAAAATTTCCTCGTTAAGCAAGTATGCCTTTCTTTGGTTTATCAAACCTACTATGATTTAGTTCGACAGAGAAAATGATTTAAGTCTACTTTTAGGATTAGTGACTCATATTACATTCTGATCCTTTTAATGTGTTTTATTGGACAGGTAGGTAAAGGATGTGTGTGAAGCGGCAGCTATGTCTTTTTGTTTATGTATCAAGGGTTTGTTTTCAACCGTTTGATGGACTGGTCTTAATCTGGTGTAGCCAAATGGATGGTTGATCTCATTCATGTGGCGTGTATTTAGTGCAAATGTTCATTGTTTTTCCTTTTTTTTCCCCTTTCATTTTGATTTGAATAAAAGACTTGAGATTTGACTATTCCCAGCACTTACTCAATGCATTTGTTCTAAGTAAATAAAAAATATTTTTTTTCTTTTCCAAAAAGGCTACGGAGTAGATAGTGAAATTAATAAAAAAGAAAGAAGGAGTATTATTGTTTAAAAAGTTATAATTTTGTGTTCCAGATAAATTGGCGCACCAAACGTGGGACGAGTGTGTCATGTTTCATTGTGTTTCGTTTTATCTCACGTAGCAAACGGTGCCTTAATGCCCTAAATTAATGTCTTGAAACGTATTGGTAACTATAAACTCGTTTTTGTGAAAGTCTCTAGTTTGGATCATAACGGGCGAGGACATGAGTTTGAGAGTCGCAAAGTATCTAGTTACCATACCATAGCAGAGCTTGTCATAAATACGTAGAGATTGACAACCTGAATAATAAAGAGGAAAAGAGAACTGCATAATTCTGAATAGAAATGTTTAGTGCTCTCTTAAAATTAATTTTTTTTATAAACTTTGACATTTTATGTTTTTTTTGACACAATATTTTTAATATTAATATAAAAATTAACGTTAAACTATAAAACAGTAAAAAAAAAAAACCCACTTCCAATAGTTTTCCATTGCATTTCTCAAGTCAAAACTATCCATCTTTAGATCGAAGGAGCCTCTCAAAACTTGGATATTTTGAGGGTTCTTAGCATGAACAAAGTTAAAAAACATGTCGGCACGCTCAAATGACAGAAGGCGCCAGAAGCACATTGGAAACTAACACGTGTCACGATTACCCATTTATGGATTCCGTTTCCTAATAAAATTGTATACGTGTACCCAGTGGTTAGCCTCCACGTGGCTCCTTCAGCAGCAGAAGTTGCAGCTCTATATGACCACCCTCTACTCCTTGCAGTTTCTGTCAAAGCAGTCGGATACTTCTTGTTGTTCAACCACTCTCTACCCTTTGTTGTTTTCTTTCTCTGATCAAACTTGATAAGTATGGGTACAGCAACCTGCATCGACATCATCATCGCCATCCTCTTGCCACCTCTTGGTGTCTTCCTCAGGTTTGGCTGTCATGTAAGTTTTCCTCTTTCGCTTCCGTTATTTTATAGACGTTGTCTATCATACAAACACGTATTACACATTAAAATTGCTCGACTCTGGATAGTCCATCATACAAACACGTCTCACGTACTAACACTGCTTGAATCATCATAGTAGTGGAATTCATAGATGTAACGTTCATCGTTTCCCTAATTTGTGTATGGTCTGTGTTTTTGTGTGTCTTGAAACAGAATTTTCATGCAGTTATTTTTATGAGGAATTTTGATGTTTATATGTGGTGGTTTTGATGATTTGCAGTCGGAATTTTGGATCTGTTTGCTGCTGACTGTGCTTGGTTACATCCCTGGTATTTTATATGCCCTCTACGTCCTCACCAAGTGATCCTTTCAATTTGTGTAAGCACCAACTTCTCTAAATCAATATTTCTTGTTTTAATTTTAATTTTTTTTTTTAAGTTTTTAAGTGTGATATTCATTGATGATCGAAGGAATACGTAAAAAGAGGAGAAAGTGCTTTAAAATGGGGATATTTGTTTTATCGGGCTCGTTTTGATTTGGATATTTCATTAAATCGAATATCTTAATTTTTTGAAAAAATTAGAGCAGTGGTTTCTGAATTTTGATTCAATTAGAGCTTTGGCTGAAGTAAAAATTCAAATATTCTGATTGGGATCACCTCCGGATCCCAACCTCTGGAGCAAACTGAGCAAACCATCTCATCCTTTCATTTTTTATCTTGTAGTCAGAAATAAATTTAAATATTAAAAAAAATTTCACGCAAAACAGAACAAGATGAAAATAGAAGGATGAGATGTTTTGCTCAGTTGCTCTGAAGGTTGGGATCCGGAGATGATCCCAGTCCTATCCACCCTACTATGATTTAGTTCGACAGAGAAAATGATTTGGATCTGTTTGAAAATGGCATGCACTAATTTATATATTGCCCAACAACCAATAATTATGTGGTATATATGTTTGGAATATGATTTTTTTTCTTTCTCTTTTATTTGAACAGTCACGGTTAAATTACATTAATATTTTATATTCTTTATAAAAAAAAAACAAAATAAAGAACGTAAGAAAATGATATTGGAATGGAATTGAAAGAAAAAGGGAGAGAATCCTAAGTCTTATAGTCTATAACAAAGAAGGATAAGCGACTCATATTACATTCTGATCCTTTTAATGTTTTTTGTTGGACAGGTAGGTAAAGGATGTGTGTGAAGGGCAGCTATGTCTTTTTGTTTATGTATCAAGGTTTTGTTTTCAACCGTTTGATGGGTTGGTCTTATCTGGTGTAGCCAAATGGATGTTTGATCTCATTCATGAATCGTGTTTTTACTGCAATTGATCCTTGTTTTTTCCTTTCATTTTGATTTGAATAAAATGACTCAGATTTGTCCCAGCACTTGCTCAACGCATTTGTTCAAAGTAAAATGCAAGCATCATCGATCACCTCGAGGTGGGTTAGTGATTGAGGACGAATTTTATATCTGTATTTTACACGACACATCATAAGTTTTTTGGTGTGTAAATTATATATGGCAGTCAAGAAAGGGACTGAAATGTTTCTGTGATTTTTCTCAGCCTCTGAAAAAGTAGATTGTGGGTGCGAAGACATTGACTGGTCCCTTTCCTTAAGAATGAAATTTTTTTGTAAGCATCATCAAATATGTTGTAAACCATAAGCATTACAAAGCCAATGCTTGTAAACTAAGACCTCAAAAGGTTCACTTCAATAGGACTGATCACATTCTTCCTACCGAGTACGAAACACCACAATTTGGCTTCAGCTTTTAATCAAGGAAAATGATTTTGTTTTTCCCTTTTCTCGATGTTTTAGGAACGAATAAATTAAAGAAAAATCAAATCATAAAAACAAAGAGAAGAGCTTTGAAAGAGAGAAGAAGAGTGTAAACATCTCAACCCTTAATCGACCACCATTTTCGAAATCTTATTGAGATATTTTGCATCTTGATTTTGGTACTTAATACCTCATTCTAATTGTAAACACACAATATCAAATTGTCAATTCCCAAATTTCATAGGAATATTGTCCAACTAGCTAGTCACAAAAAAGTGAAGAACAATATTGTCCAACTAATCACAAAAAATGAAGAATAATATTGTCCAATTAAGGTATAAACAATCTAATAAGATCTTCTCAATGTCCCAAAGGGCAACCCTACTCTTTTTCCTTGTGATGCTTTCCTTTAATTAAAAAACAATTGGACAACTAATCAAATAAGGCAATAGTATTTTCTTTTTTTTAATGAGAAAAGAGAATAATAATATGCTAACTTCATACTTAAGCACACAAGGTATCGCATTGTCTTAATCAATTGGTCTAATCAACGTCTGTTTCATTTTTGTTTTCAGACTGAGCCAGGTTTCCACTTCAAACCCGTTACTCCATTAATAAGCTCCCACGTGGCCCATGTGAGAAGAAGGTCTAGTAGTCTTCTGCACGAAGATTATAGATTGGACTTTAGGTTATAAAATGCAGATGACGGTTTCATCACGTGCATGGTGTAGGCGATCCAGGTAAGACCCCATTGGTCGCTACATACTTGAAGCCTCCATCACCGCCGTAGTTCCGGCGTGCCGCGGCAACCTAGGGGCCGTTAGATTTTCCTGACAGCCTGGAGGCTGGTCGATACTCGATTTCATCCCAATGCTTGTGGGTGGCAAACATTGCAACATTTTGCAGACCCCCCAATCAAAGTGAAAGAATGTGTTGTAATGATAAAAGAAACGAAAGAAAGGATCTTTATGCAAGGAAAAGAAAAAACTGGGGTAGAGGTAACCCGATCACGTATAAAAGTCTGAGAAAATAATTAGCGTCACGCAAAAAGTTAAATTCAAGTTAATAGAGTGCTCGTGCAACAAATTAAATTAGACTAGAAACGAATTAGAATTATGCAACAATTTCCTGGTTAGTCATCTCTACTGAATATTTTTTGTTTAAGTACCAATGAAAAGTCTACCAAAACAATTATATAAATACTACTATAATTCAAAATAATTACATAATTGGCACTTAATCTTTCCATGTTTTTCGATCGGCCAACTTTTTCTTACTACCGGTTGATCAAATTTTTCAGCGATCGGCCATCTAATTTTTTAGTCTCAATGTTACTGTCCAACAATGACCTTCAAAAAAACATGTTAAGTAATGAATTTTCTCATAAGTTTTCTAATTATATAATGTATACAAGAAGAAAACAATAAACTCACACAACAAAATATAATTAAAGATGAAAAAGTTGCACATATTGTTCATTTTAAGTCATTGTTGAACAGTGACTTGAAATTTCATTACGTGGAAAAAATTATCACCCCTCCTTGACCAGGGGCGAAGCTACGTAGGGACAAGGAGAGGCGGCCGCTCCTCCTCTCGCCGGAAGATAAGCCCAGGATGTGTAGTCTCCCTTTTCGTAAATCGGAAAACCTGTAAGAATGTTCTGCAACTTCTGCAGTTGCCATGGGCTAACACACGTTATGGAAAGAGTAGGAAGTTGCCCATCTGGCTCCCGAAAAACCCCTTCACCAAAGTCCATTTTACCCACCCAGACTACGTGAAACCGCCTTGTGAGGAAAGGCAAAACCCGAATAGCAACGGCGGCTAGGTCAGGAGGAGGAAGAAGAAGCAATATTATAAAGAAAATCTTAGCAAGAGCACTTAAAGTGGACGATGACGTTTTATTCGAATAGAACAAATCCTTTGACCTTTATGGCCCACATGTCATTTGAACCTAAGCATCTCTAATTAATTTTTTATTTGTTTTGTTTCTATTTTTTTTATAGGATGTGCTATCTACATACTCTTTTTTACTTCTCACACACTCTTTCTTAATTTCTGTCCGTTAATCTTCTTCAATTCATTCGATCCGACGGCCGAAAACTAAAAAGGTGTATGAATATCACACCCCTCTTTTATATAAAACACCTAAAAATAATAACTATGCACATTGTTTGACGACCATAATACCTACAATTTGTAAGTGGTGTTTTGCATTAATTATTTAATTGATATAGAATTAGCGTAATATGCTTTTTATCTATTTTATTTTTATTGTACAATTACGTAATGTTTGTAACAATACTGTAATAAACAGTGCTTAAATCCTCCTTCAAATATTCTAGGTACAACGGATAGTCCTTCTTCGAATATTTCTAGATAATCTTTCTTTGAATATTTTGGTTACTCCAAATCCTCCTTCGAGTATTCCAAGTAGTTATGAACAACATTAATATTGTCTACTATGTATAAGGATTTGATTGTCTATATTTTTTTCTGAACCTTTTACGGTTTTAAATTTTGCCCCTCCTGCCGAAATTTCCTGGCTTCGCCAGTGACAATGACCATGGCCACGACAATTTCTAGCACTAGCATCGGTGACATGTTGGTCATGTGCAATGAAGGAAAAAAATATAATTATTCATCTGCTTATAAGTGTATTTACATGTCAACAAATACATCTTCTTCTTTTTTTTTGAACAAATACGTCATTTAATGAATAAAATTTGACGAATCCAAGATTATTGAAACTTGAAACACAATAAATTCGACCGAAAAAAAAGGGAACACAATACGGGTTATAAAATTTTGTATATACAAGTAGCACATGGGACTGATGTGAGAGCCGCACGATGTTCACCCGTTTCATGAATCTAAATTTCTACATCAAAACTTAGCTGTATGATTCTCGCTTCTTTATTCGGATATACGAATTCTGCAGCATGCCAACAAACGCTGTATGACACATAATATACTGTACAGTGTTCCGAACATCCACAAACTTTACAGGGTTAAGGAACCGCGTAGTACACTGTATTGCTCTGTCTCCACCTAATGCATACGCTCCACGTGTCCCATCAGCACACGGAGGAGCTGTATATATATAGACCACTCACGGTTTCTATCCCACCACCACACATATCCCCGACCACCAGTAGCCCTACTTCTTCATCCTCTTAAACTCTCTTAATTTTCCGGCAAAAAATTCTCAGCAAGTATGGCGAGCGAAGGAACTCTAAACTTCATTGACATCCTCATTGCCATCCTCTTGCCTCCTCTTGGTGTCTTCCTCAAGTTTGGCTGCCATGTTAGTATTCTTTCTTCTGAGTCTGTTTAGTTTATAGAGATTATACGTCACACGAACACACATGATACCACTGTTTGAATCGTTAGACCAGTAGAGTTTTACAGATGTGACGGTCCAGACAATGTTTGTATAGAGTGTTTTCTCTAACTAATCTCTAAATATAATGTAATTTTGATGTATGTGTTTTCATGGTTCTAATATATATGGTGGATTTGGTGTTTTTTTTTCAGGTGGAATTCTGGATCTGTTTGTTGCTGACCCTCTTTGGTTACATCCCTGGGATTATCTACGCCGTCTATGCCATCACCAAGTAATATCTCAATTAATTTCTGTAAGCAAACATTTTACTATTTTTTTCTACACTCACATTAAAAATGTTTTAGGAGGAGCGTTACAATCCCTGACATTTTACTCAACTGTTTGAATTTCAATAAAACAAAATTTCTTTTATTTTTTTCAGTAACAAAATTTCTTTTATTTTTGTTAAGCGAAAAACGAATTAGAATGAGGGTTAAAGTTTAAAAGGGTATGAGGGTGGGCTAGTAATAATATGATTTAAATTCGTCATTGATAAAAATCGAATCTAAAACTTCTCGTTTACAAGTAAAGAAGAATACTAGATCGTTGTACTAAATGACAATTATATGATTAAACAAACACTTCTTTCACTGGTCCATCAGCCCAACTATGGACAAAGGGTAGGTATGGGTCCACGTGGTCGTGACGTGGCATGCACACTTTATCATGCTATCTACCCAAATAGTCATGCTTCTCACGTATTTTTGTTTTCCTTGTTTTCGTTGTTGGACAGGTAGAAGATATGTGAAGGGCACATATGTCATTTTGCTTCTGCAGTATAGGATGGTTTTCAGCCGTCTGATTATCCGGTGTAGCCAAGTGGATGGTTGATAGTTTCATGTAGTGTGTCTCGGTGTGATTGTTCAATTTATTTGTTTTTCTTTTTTAATTTTTAATTTTTAATTTTTGTCCTCCTTCCTTCCTTCCAAATCTCTCTGTTGTAAAGGTGGATGCGGATGGTAGTATTGTGATTAATGTCTCTTAAAACATTAATCATTTATTTTTCAATGTGATTTGTGTTCTCATTTCTCCCAATAGGCTTACAAGTGATCATTCCGGTTTTGAACGAAATATATTCCAATTTTTTTTAATTTACAGGAGCGAGATTTAAACTTGAGTGTCAAAGGGCTTGCATAATGCTTTCCCCTAACTGACATGATTCACGTATACAATATCACTTTCTTTAGTGCACCATATATTATTGTTTGTAGCGTTATCAATAAGTAAAGGAAAAGAACCGTTTCCCATCATATCCATGCGGAATATAATTTATGAATAGTATATACACAAAAACATGTAGGGCTTTGTAGTGGTTGTGTTCAAGTGGAGTAGAGTGGATGTTAACTTTTAACCCGAAAAAGAAAAGTTGTTCATCTACTTTTTCTGTTGAAATGCGATACATAATGATTGCCTGTAGATTGTAAATTTGTAATAAAAACAATGAAGGAAGCTACCTACCATCCAATCAATTGCACCACGACAATGTTGAAGCTCCAACCCATGTGCTTTCTTATCTTACAAGCCATTGTAGCAGAGGAGAATCAAACTCAGGACGACGGTACCTCAAAGCTCAACAAGTAAACGCCCTTTTTTTTTAATTAACTCAACAACCAATTATATATATTTTTCTGTCTATCTTGGGATATTTGAAAAATTAGCCAAAAGTAGGGAATTGGATCCCCTCTGAGGCAAAGTTTCGGGATCCTGCTGACCCAATAACACGGGTCGTTGGATTTTGATTCATCGGCTACAAACAGGAGAGCCCTCTAAAGTTATAATAATTGTAGCCGTTGGATCAAAATCCAACGGCCCGTGATAGTGGGTTAGGAGGATCCCGAAGATTTGCCTCGGAGGGGATCCAATTTCCAAAATTAGGACCATGAATTGAATTTTAGCCAATTATTATATATTTTTTTTAATTCTAACCATATTTTGACCTAAAAGTACTTAAACGCCCTTGTTAACTAAAAATTGCTAAAGCTAGCAATTTCTGTGGCGAAGAGTCATTGAGAATACCACCACCACCTTCAAAGCCTCAACCATCAAGTACATCGCCGCCACTGTTAAACCCACCACCACCACTGTCATCCCACTCACCAATCAACGCCACCCCACCACCATCTACACCCAATTAAACCACTATCACCCATGGACGGAGAGAGGAAAGGCCCAGTGGGGCACATGCCCCCTCTCATACTTTTTTTTTTTTTTTGGCATTACAAATTATTTAATTAATCATTCTCATTTTTTTTGCTTTGCAGATTATTCAATTAATCATATTAAAATAGTGAATTTTTTTTTTTAGTTTTTAAATGTGCCTCGGTATTATATATTTTTCTGACACACTAATGTATAAATCTTGTTGAGTTGCATGTATTTGGTTAATTAATACAAACGGGCATTAGATTGTCAACCGTTAAAGACAAAGTTATACAATAGAGTAATAAAATTAGACATTTTGAAATTAATTTTTTTCAACTTTGTAAAAGAATTAGCTCTATTAGTCCAAAAACTGAGCTCAAATTTTTTAAAGTGCCCCATCTTAGTTAAATTTCTAGCTTCGTCCCTGCTATAACCATCCAAATCAATAAGGAAGAAGAAAAGCCGGTTTAATTATGAGGTTTCACATAGAAAGAAAATCTCTAAAAAAATAGAGTTAAATGGGTTTTTCATTTGATAGGTTTCTTCTGGTTTTTTTCGAAAGGAAAAAGCCATCTGGTGAGCACTGGAGTCTGGAGTACAAAACATCTCGACTTCAAAGGAGCTTCTGAGGAGGTAGTGTAGTGGAGTGAGCAGCAGTGTAATAATAAATAATGCTATACCGTGTATCATCTATCCGGCTTGAGACTTTTCTCAGTGCATGTGAGGGGTTCAGTTCTTTTGACAAGTCTCGTTAATTTTGTGGGTCTTCACCATTTTATTCCAATTAAAGCTCAGAAAGGGGGAATTACAGGTTTTACAAATTGTGGTGATGGTTGTGTAAGCTGGGTGAGCGTAGTGCTTAGAGAAAAAATTGAAAGTATTTCTCAGAAAAGAAGGCTAATAAAGGGCATTGTAATTATGTTAGTCAATAAAGGGTGTTGTAGTATTTTCATGTTAAGTTTTGGTTAGAATTATAAATACTTATAATAGTTGGTTAAAACTCTATGCATGATCCAAAATTGGACTATTATTTCAAATTTCTCGTCTATCTTTCTCTTCGCATGATCAAATCAGATAACGAAGTACAAAAGCGATTTTATGGGTCACTTTCTTAGTTCTGTTTTTAATCCTTGGTCAAATATTATGTTTCCCTCTGCCCGGATGTGAAAACAAAACAAAACAAAACGAAAAGAAAGGGTAGGGAAGCAACACAGATGGTGTCTAATCTAGGCGTTTGCTTACCAAGTAAGTTACAAAATATTTCCCAGTTGTCTAGTACCCTTTGTGATAATCCAATTCCACATTAACATTGATAAAAAAAAAATTATCTAGTGTATTAAAATCAAGCTAACTAGATTACGAGCAGCAAAAACAATGGATGGCCAATTTTAAGGGAGAACGTCTTTGTCAGCGGTTCTATTCGCCGCCAACACGGGTAAAACTCGTGTTTTAGCGGCGATCCTGAAAACCGCTGATAAAAACCACCAAATAAAGGTGAGTAAAAAGCTCTACCGATTCAAGTTCACTTTTATGGAGGGATACAAAAAATGATTGAGAAGTTACGCCTCAAGACGGAGTTACTTCAGCACAGATCATCCAATACACAACAGATATAAGGTGGTCATAATTTACATCAACCAGTATACAATCAAACGTTTGCAAACCTGCAGTTGATGAGGGAGCGAATAAGCAAGAATTTCCTAAAAGTGATTCAATTTTTTTCTCTCATCCTTTGAATTGCCACTCCCTGCGGCACATGGGGCAATGCGCCTGAGACGTCTGTGAATTTACCCATTTTAAGATACAATGGAGATGGAAAGCATGGTTGCATGCGCCCCAAACTGCAAATAGAATAATTTATCGCCAGATTATATCAATAGAAACCATATAATTTAACGGGAAATAAGAAAAAAAACATAAGACTAAAAGAAACGCAAATCACACTACTAATGCAAAACGTGAAATGTCACAATCTGGTTGGTCCAATGCAAAAAATAATAAAGGGTTGGGGTGTGCTATCCAAACACCCCTTTTTACTTCTCACACACTCCTTGTTAATTTCTATCCTGATCTTTTTCAATTAATCTGATCCGATGGCCAAAAACCAAAAAGGCGTGGGAGAAGTAAAAAGGAGTGTGTGAATATCACACCCCTAAAGGGTTTCCTACCTGAAATGCCTGTACCATAAACAATTTGGTTGGGCAGCTAGATGCTATAACCAAATATACAGGGGTTGACTATTAGCTTAGGAGCACATCATGCTAGCTGAGTGCATTGAAAACCATGTGTAACATGATGTACAAGGAAACCATGTGTAAATGATGTTCTAAGGTGTTGACACGGATCTGATGTTATGTATTATTTGGGAAATTTCATAAGAGAAAAATAAAGAATATCCAATGTCGATGTCTGTAAATTATCACTGACCTGTATATTCCATAATATTTTGCAACAAAGCGTTGCTACGAATTGATGCCATTATATATAGAAGAACAGAATGACCCGCATAAATCACGATAGGAAAGTGTGAAAAAAAGCAAAACCATGTGGACACAGGCAACATGAGATTCACTTTTCGACCAGCACATGTTTATAGATCAACATGAAACTCAATTTGTGGAATTGGATCTTAATAATAGAAGAAATATAAGAATCTGGTGAAACATGAAACATGGTGCACGGCATAAAGACAGTAATGTTGGTGACTTACTTAGCGGACAATCATCCCCAGGGAGTTTACAATCGGGACAACAACCATCAAATGCCATCCTACAAATCCCACATGTTTCATCTTGTGCATCCCATGTCCATGAAGCGACAGCATGCCACCTGCAGGTCCAAATGGATAAGAGTTAGAGCTCCAAAGTAGATGAAATAAAACATATCCCAGAAAAAAGGGCACATCAAATTTACACTTAGACACATTGACACATGCAGCAATTGATTATTTCCAATTGATTAATGAACATAAGAGATAGAAAAGAGGTAAAAAAGACATACTCTGTTTAAAATCCCCAGCAGATATTCGCAAAGAGAGAAGGGTCAAGAGAAAACAGTTACGATAAAATGCATAATACGTCCATTGCCCATCAAGTTAAAACAAGATCACCGAGCAAATAGGATTGTCAAATTATCACGATCGTTGTTAAAAAGATAATCGCACCGAATCATAAACAGGGGGAACATATGCTAGAGATTCATGACATAATAGATACTGATCTTGTGATCACCATTCGTAACATTAGACTACAATTAAGGTAGTAAAACTCTACAGCTCATTAACTATTCATAGTTCCAGAGGAAGACAAATCATAGAAATTCAATACCGTCAAGCTGAAATTCATTCCACCACGATTAGATGCAACAGTTCGGAGACGGGAAAGAAAAGAGCATTACAAAAAGCTACTTCTAAAATGCCATAAACTAGTAAATTTGAAAGAAAAAACAAAATCAAAATCATAGGAATTCGAAACTATCAAGCCAAAATTCTTTCTACCATATAATTAAATGCAACAAAATTAATATCTTGGAATAAAAAATATAGAAAATTACCTGAGCTAGTTGCAAATGGTATATAAACTAGAGTAGTTTGAAAGAAAGAACAGAATAACATAAACACAGTGAGAAGGATACGCAAGATGTTAACTTTCATCTTCTCCTCCTGCAAGTGCAAAACCCCAAAACCCTACATTTCAGAGCAATGAATTAGAACAAATCCCCAATGTTCCCAGAATTTCAGTAATTTCAAATTCGATATTTCGATTAGCTGATTGTAAAACCCCAAATCTACCAACCCAATACAAACTCCTCGATCAAAATTCAAAGGAGATCGCAAACTGAACCTCTGGGGACTGAAAAGTGTGGACAATCACTGCAAAAGTCCGATTCTGATTCCGATTCCGGTTCCCATCTCGACATCTCCGTGTCTGCAAAACCCTAATTGTAAAAAAGGAGAGGTGGCGCTGCAGTTTTGGGCGGGTTGGGAGACCAGCACTTAATTGGGCTGGATTTGAATTCATACGTGAGCCCAATAGTAGAAGGAAATTTTTTCGGTCCGACGTCATATTGACACTTGATATTATTGCCTAACTTTATAATATTTTGAGATGTGATATCTACATACCATTTTTCACTTCTCACACATTTTTTTAATTTTCAGTTGTTTGATCGAATGAATTGAAAAAGATCAAAGGACAAAAATTACCAAGAGGTGTGTATGAAGTAAAAAAAAAGTGTGTGGATAGCACACCCCAATATTTTTACAGGGATTGATGAAACGATATAGAGATATGACAAATGTTTGCACTTAGTCTTTATATATTTGAGAAAAGCATATGATAAGGTCTAAGAGAAATTCTTTGTAGGATTTTAAAGAAGAAATGAGTACGAGTAGCATATATTCAAGCAATAAATGATAAGTATGATGGATCAAGGACTACAACATGAATAACAAACTGAAAGCTTTGCCATAACCATAATGTTATGCCAAGACTCAGCTTTTAAGTCCTTACCTTTTTGCATTGGTAATAGATGAGTTAACGAAACATTCAATATGACATCCCTTGGTGTATGCTTTTTGCAAATGATACAGTGTTGATATATGAACCGTATGAGAGAGTAAATGCAAAGTTTAACCTTTTGCAGGGAAGTGTTGGAATCTAAAGATCTTAGCCTAAGTAGGTCAAAGATAAAGTATATAAAGTACAAGCTCAATGGAAATGAAGGTTCAAATGAGACGGGGATCGTGAAATACCTAAGAATGAATGCTTTAGTTATCTTGGATCTTCTTGAAAAATCATAAGGAAATAGATGAAGATCTCTCAACCATAATACAAGTTGGATGGATGAATTGGAAGAATGCATCAAGTATGTTGGGTGACTGTCTTATGCCACTAAAAATCAAGATAAATTTTTATAGGGCACAGTAAGGCCAACAATGCTTTACAACACAACTGTTGGGCAGCCAAACACCAACATGTGCAAAAAATGAGTGCAGCACAAATGATAATGCTTCATTTGGATGTATGGGCACACGAGAAAAGATACATGTTATTATAGATAAATTATAAATTCATTATCGCATCAGAATGGTGGGTGAGCATTTAAATGAGGCATGAATCGCTATCGGAGTTTAACTCGTTCGTGAGATTTTCATCTTAAGATGTTTTGTTTTTCTTTTTAAATGCGGAAAGGTAAAATTAGAAACTTAAATTGTCTTGTTATATATAGTATATCCATATGAATGCCAGAAAAGAAAAACAAAAATTTCTTAAAGAAGAATGAATTTTACCTTGCAAGTGATAGTTACCAAAGATATTTAATGAATGAATTTTACCTTGTAAGTGATAATTACCAAAGATATAGTATATCCATATGTAATAACTCTCTTTTAATGAATGAATGAACCATACCGAAAAATTTGCGTTATAATACATGCATCTATGTATGAAAATTTCAAGATAAATTTCCATATAAAACCAAATGGTGGATAATATCAACAAAAATCCAACAAGCTCATGTAAACAAACTTTTATTATGGTAATGAATCTCGGGCCTAGATTTCATATTCTAAATTTCATAGTCACATAAATATTAGTGGAGGTAATGTGTACATATTCTTTTTTATTTTTAACTATCGGATTAAATAAATCAAACAAACTAATGGACATGATTAAATAAAGATGTGTGAAAGATTAAAAATAGTTCGTGTTTATTATTATAAAAATATTAAATTTCAAGTGAGTACAAAATATTTCATAATTGATTAAAGTAGCCTCTTGTGAAATACTATAAATAGCATAAGCTATTTAGGGTTAAAGCACACCGACTAAAAGTCTGGAACATAACGTTGCCTTCTTCCCTTCATTTCCCTAGTTTCCATTTCCCTCTCTATTGAGAAATCACTAGAAAGAAAGTCAAACTAGCCAGCGACTTTCAGGAAAAAGAGGAAGGGATTCATGAAGATGTATGAAATCAATAAACTTTGTGACGTTCAAACATGTGCTATCATGTACAGTCCAAATAAGTCTCAACCTGATGCCTGGCCTGATCATTCAGAAGTGCGATGCCTCATCGAGCAGGTCAAGAACATGCCCGAGGAGGAGCGGAACAAAGTGATGGTGAACCATAAGATGTTTCTGAAGCAGATGGTCGAAAAGGAGCTGGAGAAGGTAAACAAGCTGGAGAAAGAGAACCGACAATTGGAAATTTGGAAGGCAATGAACCAGTTCATTGCTGGGAAGCCCCTGAACGACTTGCAGTTCACTGATTTAAAGGAAATGAGGAGGATGATCAAAGAAAAATTGAAGGAATTTGAAGCGAAGATCAAGAGCTGGAAGGAGGAGCTGGCGAAGATGAACCAACTCTTAGGTGCACAACCAGTGACTACAGGAGCTGGTGAGAACATTCAGAACGCCATGCAGATGGTTCCATGGTCCATGTGGGACGTGCCGACCAATTCTTGATGTGGATGATCATATGTCGACTCTTGGGCATTAGGACCACCATGTTCGGTGGTGCTGGGTGATCTAAGAACCCCTTTAATTTCCCTTGAGCTATTTAAGTAGTTTTTCTATTTTATTTTTATGTTATTTTTCATTTTTTCTTCATCGTTGTTTTAAGTTATCTCTAATTTTATACTTTCTTATCTTAACCTCAAAACCACATGGTTCCTATGCCTCTTAATTTCTTGCATTTAATCCAGAAAAAAATAATTATATAAGGTTGTTTGGTAACTTTGGTTGGTATTCAACATTCTTAGACTACGGGCTTGTTTGGATGTACTTTTAAAATGACTGAAAGCGCTTTTAGAGAAAATGTTTATGAGTTCCAAAAGCACTTGAAGTGCTTTCTACAAGAAGCACTAGTTATGTGCTCCTTCTAGGAAGCACTTTTAAGTGCTTTTCCAAGATTTACTAGCATTTTTACTAAAAATTGTTTCCAAAAATATTTTCACCAAAAGTGCTTTCAATCATTTTAAAAGCACATCCAAACGAGCTCTACATTAGTACTAAGATTTAGTGGTGTCATTTGTAAGTGAGATGTCATATGTCTGTATTTCATAAATGGTGGAATCAATTGATTTTTCTCTCCTTAATGTATAAACCTAACCCCTATCAACTCACATTATTATGACAATAATTTGACACTAATCAAAGTCAAAGTTGCATGATTCTTACATATAGACATTACACTCATTTAAACTATTGTGTAATGCCCAATGGTTTAACCAAAGCTGTATGAGAAATCTAAGGGTGTGTTTTTCAAAGTTCAAAAAGACGCTAAGTTTCTAGCCGGACAGTAATATGGGGCCTCACGCCTAGGTGGCTAGTTTAGGCCTATGAGGATTTAATGAAATTTACTATATAACATATAAATAGGTGCCTACTTGCACACTACAAAATAAGAAAACCCGTGTTTCAAAAAATAAAAAAGAATACCCAAAACCAAATTCAACAGCTCAATTATTCCATAATCTAAAATTGAGGTCATCTTTCATCTTAATCAATATTCAATGAACCAATATATGTAAATGGGATCGTGCATCTAGAATTCAACATCATTCAATTGCAGTATGAATAAAATTAAAGATTAAAATCTAAAAAAGAACAAAAACATTGAAAACCTACTCGCAAAGTCTGAGCAAGCTGCATAATGAGACAAAGTTATGGCACGAGCGAGTCTAGGTGATGGTAGGTACAACGCTTGACGCACGTAGAGTCAGAGTTGGCGCGAGTGGAGGTGAGAAAGAAGAAGAAAGAGAACGTGACTATGCGAAGAGACAAGGAAAAAAGAAACAAGAAATGCGAGAGACATAATATGAAATTTTTATTTGAATTCATATAACATCTTTCTATATTAAATTTAAATTTTAAATGTTAACTATATATTTTACTCTATTGTATAGTTATCATCAGTACAAGATAAAATTATCAATAAAACTATACCAATAATCAAAACCTACAATCACATCAAACATTTCCACTACGCAATCTTCATTCTACGTTCATTCTAGCTAAAACCATAAAACGCTTTTATAGAGAAAAACATGCTCTTTTGTACCCAGTTAATGATGACTTTTACATTTTGAATTCTCTAACTAAGGCATGAATTGATCAAAAAAATTTTAGAGAAAAATCAACGTCTTTTCTAAACATAATTACTCATAGATTCGTTATGCTACCTTTATACTCAATTTTTTCCAAAGCATAATTTAAAGAGGTAGACTACAATTTCAAGTGTGATTATTGTAAGTGCTATTCCAAACCAAATATCGAACCTCACACGCTTGAAAAGATTACACCTCTCGAGAAATCATATGGGATTTCTGCCTGTCAGATGATTTCTCCTTTAAGAAATCCCCCACATCAAACAAATGTCAACAGATGAATACAAGTAATGATAAATATGCAGAAAAAAAAAGGATGAACCACGAGACAAATATGTGAGAGATACTACTCTATTTATGCCTTGAATGAGTTGCATAACATTGATTTTGAGTTTTCTTTTGTCTAAATGGGTAAGAATTGTGGTCTTCAAACTTTTATACATCAAGTATTTTTCATCTCAGTCTTTTACTTAAAGTAAAGATTGTGGAATACTTTCATATACTTTTGTTAGGCTTTCTATCAGAACCTTTATTAATGCGTGACGTGTGCCCCAAGACAATGATCGGGCGCCACGTGTCAATCTGACCATGCGTGGACATTAAAAAAGTTAAAAATTTAAAGCATTCAAGCACCCGAGCCCTTACCTTTCTCCTGTTCACCATCCCCTTTCTCTTATTGTGAATCGTCCTAAATTTTAGTATTTTATTTCATTTTTAGAAGTATTTAAGAGATAATTGAAATTATTTCATTAAATTCTCCTATTTGAGAAAATTGAAGTGAGGGGTATTTTTTTCATTTCAAATTTTACTTGACCTTTTAGGTCAATTCTTGAGTTGGTTAGGTAGAGCTCACTCCCACGAGTGCGTAGGCGCAAACGGGACCCAATTTTGAGTTAGAATGAAGTTAGAAGATTTTTAAGCTGGAGAGCATTTTGGCATTTTGAATGAAGGTTATAAGTGGAAAATCTGACTTTTAGAAGTCAGAAATTCCAACTTTCCAAATCAGGAAAGCCGAGCCCAGAAACCAACCTAATCACGATCCATAACCATCGATTTTTCGACGCCGATTTCAGCTAACTTTGGATGAATTTTTTGACACCACTACTGCCATCCTAAAGCTCTCACTCCCCTCTACAAAAACCACCTTAATTAACACCACACGTGGCGTTGCCATGCCACGAAAGTTAAGTGTTCCAGTGTGACATCCCACATCGCCTAGGGGAGTGATGCTTAAATGTATAATCCCATCCCTACCTAGCACGAGGCCTTTTGGGAGCTCACTGACTTCGGGTTCCGTTGGAACTCCGAAGTTAAGCGAGAAGGGGGCTAGAGCAATCCCAGGATGGCTGACCTCCTGGGAAGTTGCTCGTGAGTTCCCAGAAACAAAACCGTGAGGGCGTGGTCGGGGCCCAAAGCGGACAATATCGTGCTACGGTGGTGGAGCGGGCCCAGGAGGTGGTTGCGCCCGGGCCGGGATATGACAAATTGGTATCAGAGCCTAACCTTGGCCGCGTGTGTGCCGACGAGGACGTCGGGCCCCTAAGGGGGGTGGATTGTGACATCCCACATCGCCCAGGGGAGTGATCCTTAAATGTATAATCCCATCCCTACCTAGCACAAGGCTTTTTGGGAGCTCACTGGCTTCGGGTTTCGTTGGAACTCCGAAGTTAAGCGAGAAGGGGGCTAGAGCAATCCCAGGATGGGTGACCTCCTGGGAAGTTGCTCGTGAGTTCCCAGAAACAAAACCGTGAGGTCGTGGTCGGGGCCCAAAGCGGACAATATCGTGCTACGGTGGTGGAGCGGGCCCGGGAGGTGGTTGCGCCCGGGCCGGGATATGACATCCAGCCTCCAACTACCTTTCTTATTTTTTCGGCAAATTAATGAAGCGATGGCAAATGACACCACCTAGGCTTTGTAGCCCATCATCCTAAGAGAAAAAATTGACCAACCTTGATCCCATTAGACTATCATATGTGGCAAATCGACGAAGGGAAGTTTTATGCACCCGCCGCCTTTACCGACAAAATTGATTGTCTTCCATCCAATTTTGGACTTTGTGGTGGGTATAAAAGTTGTTGCTCTCGTTGAGATCTACATTTCCGTAAATTTTGGTAAAAGTGGAGTATGTTATAAACTAGGTTTCCGGTCGCTGGAAACCACCCTGCGCGGCGATGCTTTTGGCTGTGGGTGGGAGGAAATCAAATTTCATGGATTTGGGACATCGAGATGTTCTTAATGTCTTGAACCCATATCCAAGATTCATTTGTTGAATTTCGATACGATGGTTCGAATATTTCATTTTTGAGATAATTGTGCCGTCGCATGATTTTCGTAATTGATAGCAATCATACCTTTAGATAGTTGCAGATCGAAAATCTAATGTGCGAATCTTTCAAACTGAATAATCTTAGATTGTTGACCTTAGTGGGGCCTACTTTGACCGTTCTAGTGTATCGTTTATATATATAATGTTGTTGAGACTTCATGGAGCTTAGTTGTAAAATCGTAATTGTAAAATGGAAGTCTGGGTCCAATTTTGGGCAGGTTGAGAGACTAGCACTTAATTAGGTTGGATTTGAATTCATAGTGTTTTACATTTTGCAAGTGAGCCCAATAATACACGCAAACTTTTTTGGAGAGATGTTATGTTGAAATGAATACATTTGATTATTAGAAATTGTAAATTTATTACCGCATCAGAGTGGTAGGTGAGCATTAAAACGAGTAAGCGTGGAAAAAATACCCAAAATTTCAAACCGAACAAAAAAAATCCCAAAATCGAACAAAAAAATTCCCAAACTGAAAATCCCGAAAAATTTAGTACCCAATCTTGAACTGATCCTGAACTTTTGGTATGGAAATCGGTCTCACATTTTCATTCGTTCTATAATCCCAAACCGAACCAAAATAAAAAATACATATATTATTTAATTTTAAATATATATTTAGAATTGTAACAGTCGTTGGATTTTGTTGAGATTTAATCTTAACCATTGAATCCAAATAAAACCCTCACTCAATCACTCTCTCTCGATCTCACCTCACCCTAGTCTCTCATCCTCGCCAATTTCTCTCGATCTCTCTCCTCTTCCTTATTTGTCGTCTTTGAATCCGGTTACATTACACAAGTGACTCACTTATCTTTCTTTCTCTCTCGACTGATCTCCCTGGTTTCTTTCTCTCTCAACTTCTTATCCCGCATTGAAAACACGTTGCAAGAATGGCAGCAGCTCAAATGATAGCATCGTCGATCCTCACCAATAGTTTGGCTTTGTTTAAAGGACTAGACCTTTAAGTCTTAAGTTCACTTAGTCTCAAACTTTCTCTGTGTCTCTGTCTCTCATTCTCGAATTCAAAGCTCAACAGCCACCCACCCTCTCACAATTTGACTCCGACAAACTCTCTCCACTTCGGCCACCACCACCGATTCTCTCCAGTCTATGTGTATGTGGGGTTTCTAATAAAGGTTAGGGTTTCAAATTGAGGCTTAGGGTTTCAAATTGAGGCTTAAGGTTTCGAATTAGGGGCTTGGGTCAGAAGGAGGACGCAAGTCTATTTGACTATCTCTTCATTTTGTCACTCTCCCCCCCCCCAAGACCACTGATTCACTGTCACTCTCTATGATTTCAATTTGGGTTTTTAATGCAGATTCAGATGATTTCAATTTCAATCTAGATGATTTGGAATTTTATGCAGGTTCGGTTTCGAGAAATTCCAGAATACTAAAAATATTTTGGGAATCCCGAAATTTGAGAATCCCAAACTTTCAGTTCGGGATCAGTCGTTGGATTCTTGTCCCAAAAAGTTTTGGTTTGAAATTTGATATGTCATTTTCAGTTCGGTATTCCATACCGAATCAGTCCTAAAAATGAGGGTTGAATGGCCAACATGCTTAATAGATTTTTTTTCTTAAGATATTTTTTTTTCTTTCTTAAATGCGAAAATGTAAAAAATAGAAATTTATAATGTCTTGATATATATAGTATATCCATCTGTATGCCAGAAAAGAGAGAGAAACAAAAATTTCCTAAAAAAGAATGAATTTTACTGTATAAGTTGTTGTAATTATCAAAGATAGTTATATGTAATAATTATCGTTCAATGAATGAATGAACCAGACAGAAAAATTTGTGTCATAATACGTGCACCTACGGATGAATTTCAAAATAAACTTCCATATAAAACCAATTGGTGGATAATATCAAACAAAAATCCAACAAGCTCATGTAAATAAACTTCTATTATGCTAATAAATCTCCAGCCTAGATTTCATATTATGAATTTGTTAGTCGCAGAAATATTTGTGAGATAATTTTGACACATTTCTTTTATTTTTGACCATCGGATTTAATAAATCAAATAGAAATAACAGACATAATTAAACAAAAATGCGCCAGAGACTAAAAATTGTGCATGTTTATCACCTCAAAAGTATTAAATTTCTATTGAGGACAAAATATTTCATAATTGATTAAGGTAGCCCCTTACAAAATACTATAAACAGGATTAGCTATTTAGGGTTAAACCACACCGTCTAAGAGTCTGAAACCTTAAAGCCACCTTCTTGCCTTCCTTTCCCTAGTTTTCATTTCTCTCTTCTTTGAGAAATTATGACTAGAAGGAAAGTGAAATTAGCCTTCATCATGAACGACTCGTCGCGAAAGGTGACATTCAGGAAAAGGAAGAGGGGATTCATGAAGAAGATGTTTGAAATCAATAAACTTTGTGATGTTCCAACATGTGCTGTCATATACAGTCCAGATGAGCCTCAACCTGATGTCTGGCCTAATCCTTCAGAAGCTCGACGCCTCATCGAGCAGTTCGAGAACATGCCCGAGGAGGAGCGGAATAAAAAGATGGTGACCCATGAGATGTTTCTGAAGCAGATGGTTGAAAAGGAGCAAGAGAAGGTGAACAAGCTAAAAAAAGAGAACCGAGAGGTGGAAATTTGGCTGGCCATGAACCAGTGCCTCACTGGGAAGCCCCTGACCGGCTTGGAGCTCACTGATTTACAGGAAATAGGGTGGATGATCGACGGGAGATTGAAGGAAGTTGTCGAGATTCAGAGCCGGAAGGAGGAGGAGCTAGCGAAGATGAATCAACCCCTAGGTGCACAACCGCCAGTGACTTCAGCGACAATTGATGAAAACATTCAGAACGCCATGCAGGTGGTTCCATGGTCCATTGGGGACGTGCCGACCCCACAATCTGGTGATATGGATGATTAAATCATGCTGCTTTAAGGATTAGGACCATTATGTTAGATGGTGTTCGGTGGTCGTATAACCCCGTTAATTTCCCTTGAGTTGTTTAAGAAGTTTTTGTTGTTTGTTATTTTCGTTATTTTGCTTTAACAGTGTTTTAAGTTTCTATTTTGATGCTTGTTTACCTTGACATCAAAACCACAGAGTTTCTGTCTTTTAATTTCTTGAATTTTATGTAGGAAAAATTAATTATATAAGAGTTGTTTGGTAATTTGGTTTGTATTTCACATCATTCAGCAAATAATGCTACATTATAGTAGGATTCCGCTTTACTTGTTAATTAGTAAGATATAATAAGTTTGTACCTTATGAATGACGAGCTTGAAATTAATTTATTTTTCACCCCTTAATGTAAATATGTATCATTTAAGGGACTCATGTGGTGCTCAGTCCCTAATTTATTTCAATAATCCAATCTCTATATATCTTTAAGATCTTTCCTCGAAAATTATCTCCATAAAACAAATCAGTGAGATCTGAAATCATATTACCATTGTATTAAATGGTAGCATTTTCGTGTTTTTTTTTAGGAACTGATTCTATGAATGATAGATGGGAGATGGAAGAGAAAAAAAACTAAGTCTAAACATCTCTCATAAGTTCACTAATTACTTAACTATTTATTGGCGGTTCTTTTTTTATGGGTTGTTCGGAAAGAGGAAAACTCAATGATTATTCGTTCGCCGGAACCAGAAGTTAAAATTTTGGTATCATGATGTCTTTCTATGGGATCACAAGTCTTTTTATTAGCTCCTATTTGTGGTGCACAATTTTGTGGAAGTAGGTAGTGGTTATGATCACATCGATATGTGCCAAACCTTCCTGTTGGTATGATCTCTTGGGGAATATCAACATGTTATCTCTAGAGTAACTTTTATCCGTTGAGCAAAGACCCTTCCATTTGGCACCGTCGGATCACTAAGAACTTATGAGAGATGTAGATAAGCATAACATGAGTTATTCGGCATATTTTGATTCCTATATATCCACTCATGTGGTAAAACAACCCCAATTGCTAATAGCAATTTGAATGATGTACTCAATAGTATTTATAGAGGGAAAATTTCATTTTCGCGGATAATACGGTTACGTAGTGTTACTTAATTATTCATGCTATTACATGTTTTAATTATTAAAAAATTTGCCTATGTTTCTAATATGGGGACAATTAACGTTTTTTGTGGCTTTGTTAGAACCCTAAATTCGTCGTGAAACAAACGGTGACCCATCGACTTGCCAAATTTTCTTTATTTAGGGTTGCCTTTTGTTTGGCATGAGGTGCGCCCTAATTTAATTCAAGACACCATGTTAGATGATTATTGTAGTTGGTGTCAGGCTTTCGAAGCCTCCAAAAGATTTTTCGATCATTAATAATTTCCTCTCCAACAGGTCCGGCCCGCTAGAGAGTTTTTTGCTTAAGATGCTTTGATTTTCTCTCTTAAATACGAAAAAGGTAAAATTAGAAATTTCAGCTGTCTTTATTTTTATAGTATATTCATAATGTGTGCCAGAAAAGAGCGACAAACAAAAATTCCCTAAAAAATGGATTTACCTTATTAGTAGTGATTACCAAAGATATAATGATAAAATAACTCTATTTTAATGAATGGATAAGTCATACAGAAAAAAAATTGGGTTTTCATGCGCGCATCTATGCATGAAAATTTCCAGACAAACTTCCATATAAAACCAAAGGTTGGATAATATCAAACAAAAATTCATCAAAACATGTACATATATACCAAAATAGTCTACATTAATTATTGTATTTCTTCATTGCAAAAATATTAAATTTCTTTTCAGGACAAAATCTTCCATGATTGACTAAGGTAAGCCCTTGCAAACTACTATAAATAGCATAGGTGGTTTAGGTTAAAGCACACCAACTAAAACCCTAAAAAGTCTCTTTCCTCCTTTTCCCCTAGTTTCCGTTTCTCTCAAAATTTTATCTCTTTGAAAAAATCATGGCTGGGAGGAAGAAGGTGAAGCTAGCCTACATCATGAACGACGCGAGTCGAAAAATGTCATACAATAAAAGGAAGAACGGCTTCATTAAGAAGATGCATGAAATCCATATTCTTTGTGATGTTCCAGTATGTGGTATTATGTACAGTCCATATGAGTCTCAACCTGTTGTCTGGCCCAATCTTTTGGAAGCGCGACGCCTCATCACCAAGTTTAGGAGCATGCCCGAGGCAGAGCGGAATAAGAAGATGGTGACCCATGAGATATTTTTGAAGCAGAGGATTGAAAAGGAGCAGGAGAAGCTGAACAAGCTGAAGAAAGAGAACCGGGAGAAGCAAATTCGGATGCTCATGAACCAGTGCCTCACTGGAAGGCCCCTGACTGGCTTGGACTTAAACGATTTGAACGATATGGAGTGTATGATCAAGGAGTGCGTGACAGAGATTGTCGCACAGCTCAAGAGCCGGAAGGAGGAGAATCTGGCGGAGAGGAACCAACCCCAAGTTGCACCACCACAAGTGCAACCCTCAACTGATCAGAACATGCATGCAGCAATGGAAACACAAATGTTTGATCTAAACAACATGGACGCCATGCGCAGACGGCTCCATGGTTCGTAGGGGACGTGTCAAACCAACATTTCGGCTATGTTGATGATCAGATCCCGCCCCTTTAATTCCCCTCCTACTATTTAAACTATTTAAGTAGTTTTGTATTATGTTATTTTGTTTCAAAGAGTATTTTAAGTTGTTTAGTTGATGCATGATTACCTTGACATCAAACCCACAGTGTCTTTATGTCTTTTATTTCTTGAATTTTATGTAGTCAAAATTAATTATATAAGAGCTGTTTGTTTTGTATTCATATTCTGTAGGTCCTGCTGGATATAAGATACATTGATATGTTAATGAGAAAATCAAAGAAATAACAACCGATCAACAAGCAAACAAAATCATAGGACCGGTTAATCATAAAGGTCCACGGAGCTCGATATTCTCATAAACTGATCTCTTATATTTATTTTATTTTAGAAATACAATTAATCATAAAGGTCCTTGGAGTTGGATGTTTTCATAAATAGATCTCTTATATTTATTTATAAAAAAAATACTTTACAAAAAGAATAACTTATAACTTGAAGAGGAATTCTACTATTTGACAAAAGAAAAAAAAAAGAAAAAAAGAGGAATTCTACTAATGTATGTTTGTATCATTTCTTATTGAATAATGTTTATAACATTAGAAGGCAAACTTCCACCTATTAGTCAAATCTAATTTTCTGGAGTAAAAGAATGTAAGAAAACATTGAGAACGCAAATTACAACTTTTTCTGTTTTTTATATATACTATATTGAACAAGAAAAAAAAGGTGTGAATTTGATCGATGACTAATTTCCGTAGGTACTTTTGTAAAATTATTACATATGTAGCTTGATTAGAAAAATTATGATAAATTATTGATTCTTTTGGTGTCTAAATATATGATTCATTTAAGTTTACTAGTTCGAAACCTTTTGACATTCAAAAATTTATAGATCCAAATGTCATATTTAGTAAAGATTTATGATACGTATGTTTAGGAGTTCAAGAGTTGTGCTCTATACCAAAAAGAATAATGGTGGTGGAAGAAGGAGGTACTAGAAAAGATTAAGGCTGTAAAGGAATGTTGTAAAGTAAGGTGCAACAAGGATGAACAAATGAAAATATTCTAGCTATGGAGAATGAAAATGATCTAGCTATGGATATTGGAGGACAATATTGTTTAGGATACTTGATTGATTCTCCTTGATCGTAGGAGCAGATTTGATCCGTGTAAATCAATGTAAATTGACACGCCCCGACCCCGATGTCCTGTAGACATCGGGGTGGTCACGTGCTGGCCGACACCTGAGGGGTGACGTAAGCCATTTAATTGAACGATAAACCCCGAAAAAGGTCACAAACATGCATAATATATTTCAAACAATAGTAATTAAACATAAAGCAGCAGAAACATAATTACCCTAAAATAATATTCAACTGCCAACACTGAAATTATCAGGATACAACAGACCCTGTCCAGAGCATACGTCTATTAGAGATTACAAAGGAAAGAATACAAAAATGAATAAACATAAGGAGTAGGTCCTACACCAAGAGGACTCGAAGATGCCGAAATGGAAGTGCCTTGATGCCGTAATTGTATGCCTCGAATCTAAGCCCTGAAGGGGCGCAAAACAAAGGTGAGTGGACCAATTTGATATACATATAAGAAAATAGTTATCAAGATACTAACCCCCAATTTAGAAAACAAAAACATGATATATAAGTAAGTTTTCCTACGCCTATCATACATTTGCAATATCTCAATCACAGCCATAACAATAATCATATCTCAACTCATAACTCATATATTATAACTATATTCATATAAGACTAATCGCTAGTGAATGTCCAATATAACGCTTCAGGCCCCATGCCAGCTCTCCGTCCCTGAACAAACAGTCAGAGGAAACTACACTTCAGGCCCAATGCCAGCTCCCCGTCCATGTACTCAAAGTCAGAGGAAACACACTCCAGGCCCTATGCCAACACCATAACCGTCGCCCGGGATGGACCGGAGCCTTATCCCTACATCCCGTAGCGGAATCGTGGACCACTAGGTAATATCAGATCAATGCCACATATATTTATTTAATCTTAGCAGACATGTAATTTATTAAAATGAAAAGAAGTATTTTAGAAAAGGGTCTACTCACAGTACTTAGCCATCCAACGCTGCGCTGCTAGCGAATATAGTAAAGCCACAATATATGCACCTAGCACATAAAGGGTTCAATATAGTCAAACTCTATTCAAACGAATTTATTTGGGAAAACAAACTTCAAAAACGGGTCCAGGACGTCGAAATTAGCCTAGGAGGGGTCCCGGACGGAACCCGAAAAAGTCAAAAGAAAAAGTCAACGTTGACTGGTCAAAGTCAAAGGTCAACGGTCAGGGTCAAAGTCAACGTTGACCGTTGACCGGGTCAACGGTCAACCGGGTCACGGTTCAACGGGTCAGGGTCCACGGGTCACTGGGTCAACCCGGATCAACTGGGTTGGGTTGGATCCGGGTTGGGTTTTGGGTCAAAAAAGGTTATAGGGTTTGGGTTTTGGGTTTCAAAGGTCACGGGCCAAGGGCCCTAGCCTTCTTGGCCCAACCCTTCATAGCCCAACCCAAAGAAACCCAAAGGGTTTCTAGGTTAAAATCTAACGAGCCAAAGGCCCTGATCCTATCTACGACCCAAGGCTTTAAAAGCCGAAGGTTATTGGGTTTTTGAACCAAACGGGCCGGAGGCCCCTAATTTCTAAGGCCCGAGGCCTTAATGTTTTAATTAAACTACAAATAAAAAGCCTACGGGCCAAGGAACTGGGTTAGAAGGAATTGGGCCTAATGCCCAACTAAAATGGCCCAAGGCCCTAATATTTAAAAACAGAAAATAAAATATAAAAACTAAATAAAATAATTGGCCTGGGGTTTTGGGCTTGCGGGCCTAAGGCCCGAGGAATTTCATAAACGGCCCGAAGGCCTGGGCGCGTCAGGGAAGAGCACAAGAGCTTCTAAAGCTCCGGCCGACGGAAAACAGTGGTTCCAACCTTCGATCTAGCTATCAAACGAACGTACAAAGTGAGAGGAGAAGATTGGTACCCTTCGATTGTCACGAAACGGTCGGAGATGACCGAGAAATCCCACGGAGCTCAGGGGTTCGCCGGAAAGTGGGTGTGTGCACCCCGCATCGATTTTCTACCTAAAACTCAGAAATGAAGCTACAATTACTTCTATAATCTCAACTCAAACACAAATCAACCCATAGGAATGACGATCGGAGGCTTACCTTGCCGGAAAGTGACGAATCTCGTCAGGGGATTTTCTGGGCTTTCGTTGAAATCCGAGAGAGAAATGGAACGAGGGAGAAAACGAGAAAGACGAAGACAGTGGTGTGCTGGCATGCGTGCGTGAGTGGTGAGGCGAGGGGGGGTTACGGGAGAGTGATAGTGCAGAGAGAGTTCGAGAGTTTGAGAGACAGAAGGGAGAGAACAGAGAGATGAGAGGGACAGAAAAGAGAGGGAGAAGATTTGGAATGGGGGACAGAAACCGGGTGGGCCCATTGGGCTCACCATTTAAGAACAAAACAATTTAAAAATAAATAAAAGGAAGGGGGGATAAGGTTTTGGGATCAAAATGAAAGTTTGCAAAAAGCTTTAGGGGTGAATTTCTAAAATTAATTTAATTACAAAGGGGCGGGTGTAACATAAATTATATTCTATTTCCTTCCTAGAATAGGTTACCTTGTATTATATAAGTCTTGTGTTCTATTGTAAAGGATATGTATGAAAGATATTCTAAAGCTTCTTCCCAGACTTCATACTTGTGACATCCCATATCGCCCATGGGAGTGATCCTTAAATGTATATTCCCATCCCTACCTAGCACGAGGCCTTTTGGGAGCTCACTGGCTTCGGGTTCCGTAGGAACTCCGAAGTTAAGCGAGAAGGGGGCTACAGCAATCACAGGATGGGTGACCTCCTAGGAAGTTGCTCGTGAGTTCCCAGAAAAAAACCGTGATGGCGTGGTCGGGGCCCAAAGCGGACAATATCGTGCTACGGTAGTGGAGCGAGCCCGGAAAGTGGTCTGCCCCGGGCCGGGATGTGACAATTGGTATCAGAGCCTATCCGTAGCCGGAAGTGTGCCGACGAGGACGTCGGGCCCCTAAAGGGGGTGGATTATGACATCCCACATCGCCCAGGGGGCTGATCCTTAAATGTATATTCACATCCATACCTAGCACAAGGCCTTTTAGGAGCTCACTGGCTTCGGGTTCCGTAGGAACTCCGAAGTTAAGCGAGAAGGGGGCTAGAGCAATCCCAGGATGGGTGACCTCCTGGGAAATTGCTCGTGTGTTCCCAGAAACAAAATCGTGAGGGCGTGGTCGGGGCCCAAAGTGGACAATATCGTGCTACGGTAGTGGAGCGAGCCCGGGAAGTGGTCTGCCCCAGGCCGGGATGTGACAATACTCCTAGAACCTTAGCCAAGTTACTTTTCAACATGGTATCAGAGCACTGTTTCTGGTGACTCTGAATACCCACACAGCTTCTGCAATCCTAACAAACACAAAATCATCCCAATCCACCATGAGCGATCCAATGACAACAAAATCAACTAAGGCGTCCAATGACACCCAAAACCCAAAGTTTGCTGAGGCATTCACAGATGTCTCAAACCCGTTTACTCTACATCCCTCAGATCAACCTGGGAATATCTTGGTCTCCAATACACTTCAAGGAGACAACTACAGTACCTGGAGTCGTGCTATGCAAATCAGCTTGAGCGCGAAGAATAAACTTGGCATGGTTGATGGCACCATCGACGCTCCACCAGAGACTGACAAACAATTTGCATCATGGCAAAGATGCAATGATATGATCCTTGCTTGGATTCTCAATTCGGTCCACGATGACATTGCAAGCAGCATTTCTTATTATACGACGGCATCCGATGCTTGGGCTAACTTGCGAGATCGCTTCTCACAAGGAAACGACTCATGCATTTATCAAATCAAGAGAGAGATTGTTGAACACAGACAGGAACAACAATCGATCTCGATCTACTACACGAAACTAAAAGCGTTGTAGGATGAACTGACATCCTACAATGAAACCCCGACTTGCACCTGTGGGGGGTTGAAAAAGGTGAATGATCGGGATGAGAAAGAAAGGGTGATGCAGTTCCTAATGTGTTTGAACGACTCCTATGCAGTAGTACGTGGACAGATATTATTGATGCAGCCACTACAAGACACTCGGAAGGCATACTCCCTTGTTCTCCAACAAGATAAGCAAGTAGAGATATCTCTAAATCCTAACAATATAAATTTACATGCCATTAATGTAACCCATAACAAGGAAGCTGCTGCACCAAAAAGAAAGACCCTTCAATGTTCATATTGTGATAAAAAAAAATACCACACCGTGGATTGATGCTTTTACTAGTATGGTTTCCCGCCTGGCCATAAATATTATGGCAAATCGGTCAAGCCACCAAACAAAAGAAAACCTACGGCAAACCAAGTGAAAGTGGAAACCGAGACCGTCAAGGGCGCTGACTCACAACACAAAGCGACGTCCAGTCACGGTCCAAAGTTCACCACTAAAGAATATAATCAACTTATGGCGATGCTCAAGAAGAGCAACATCGATGGTAATCCACAACATTTTGCAAATGCAACAGGTATAATCACATCTTCCTCTAACTTGTCAGAAGTCTCCCCAACGAAAACTTTATATTGGATCATTGATAGTGGGGGAACGGACCACATCTCTCATTCTCCACACTTGCTAGACAAGAAATCATTATCCATGCTGGATTCTGTTCAGCTATCGAATGGAGGACATGCCTTAATAGACTCGATTGGTTCTATACAAGTTACCCCTCGCATTAAACTTGATGGAGTGCTCCATGTGCCTAACTTTCGAGTTTACTTATTCTCTGTTAGCAAACTTACTGAAGCATTACGATGCATAGTGATTTTCTTCCCTGATTTTTGTGTGATACATTACATGGATACAAGGAAGACGATTGGCCTGGGCAAGCGATATAATGGGCTCTACTACTTGGCGCCAAAACAAAACCCTCGTCTTGTTCATCACATTAGCCGCAACTCCACCCTCTGGCACCAACGATTAGGGCACCCTTCCATCGGTCCTCTACAAGCTTTAACCAAACAAGTTCCAACAATAATGTTTGACTCTAGTCATTCATGTGACGTTTGCCCTCTTGCTAAACAAACCCGTTTATCTGTTTTATTTCTTCTCAAGCACATTTTGATTTAATACATTGTGATATTTGGGGACCTCATCAAGTCAATTCCCATTCAGGGGCTCAGTATTTTTTAATGATTGTTGATGATTATTCTCGCTATACTTGGATTGATCTTATGCGTTTTAAGTCTAAAACACAAGGGTTATTATGTTCCTTTATTGCTTGGGTCCAAACACAATTTAATTGCATGATCAAAGCACTTATGGCTGATAATGGTGGTGAATTCACCTCTTTATGTCATTTCTTTGATAGCAAGGGCATTATGTTTCAAAATTCTTGTCCATCCACAACACATCAAAATGCAGTTGTTGAACGAAAACACCGTCATCTCCTAAATGTTGGTCGAGCACTTCGGTTTCAAGCTAATTTACCACCAATTTTTTTGGGGGAAAGCATACAAACAACTTGTTATTTAATTAATCATTTACTTACACGTCTCCTTGATCACAAAACTCCTTATGAAATTTTGCATTGCCAATTTCCCGATTTTCCCACCTACGGGTTTTCGGTTGTTTATGTTATGCTACCAACCTCCATCCTCACCATAAATTTGACCAACGTGTTCAAAAATGTATTTTTGTTGGGTACCCATTGGGTCAGAAAGGTTATCGCGTTTACGACCTTACCACACACAAAATTTCTTCCTCTCATGACGTGGTCTTCCATGAAACCACGTTCCCTTTCCACACTCAACCTCCTAATCATCAACTTGACACAACTGTCCTACCTATTCCCACTGACTCCCTCTCTCATCCTACTCCTCCACAACTTACTACCACACAACCTCCTCCAGAACCTCCTTTACCTACACAAACCGAAATGCATTCTCCCACACCGACATATCATTCACCTCTCTCACCGACCGCCACCGACTCTCTCATTACACCTCCCTTAGAATCTCCAACACCCTCCTCATCCCCTTCTAACCCACCTGCCCCTCGCCACTCTGGCTGTGTTCCCAAGCCTTCCGTAAGGCTCCAGGGCTACCATTTATATCATGTGCAATCCCTTGCTCCCAGCGCCACTTCCTCATTTATGTTAGGTACTCGCTACCCTTTATCTCACTATGTATCATATGCTCACCTTTCACCATCACATCGCTCTTTTTCTTGTGCTATTTCGACTCTTGTTGAACCAACTACATTTGCACAGGCTAATAGTGACCCTCAATGGCGTGCTGTCATGGCCTCTGAACTTCTGGCCCTTGAACAAAACAACACATGGACTCTCACCATCTTTCCTCCTGGTCATCGTGCCATCGGTTGCAAATGGGTATACAAAATCAAGTACAACTCTAACAGTACTGTCAAGCGTTATAAAGCTCGCCTTGTTGCCAAAGGTTACACAACGCGAAGGTATCAATTACAAGGAAACCTTTGCTCCTGTTGCCAAACTCATCACAGTCCGATGTTTGTTAGCTGTTGTATCTGTTCGTAATTGGTCCTTACATCAAATGGATGTCCACAATGCCTTCCATCACGGTGATCTTTGTGAGGAAGTTTATATGCAGCTGCCTCCTGGGCTTCGTCGACAGGGGGAGCATAATGTATGTCGACTCAACAAGTCCCTCTATGGCCTCAAGCAAGCCTCTCGCAGCTGGTTCCATAAATTTTCCACTGCCATATACTAAGCCGGCTACTAGCAGTCAATGGCCGACTACTCCCTATTCACTAAGGTACGTGGAACTTCGTTTACGGTTGTCTTGATTTATGTCGACGACATGATTATCACAGGCAACGATGAGAGGCTGCCATCCATGATCTCAAGCAATTTCTTAAATCCTATTTTCGAATTAAAGACCTTGGACACTTGAAGTATTTCCTTGGTGTGGAGGTGGCTCGGTCTTCTAAAGGAATCTCCATTTCACAACGTAAATATACACTTGACATTCTTGATGAAGCCGGCTTACTCGGTGCAAAGCCTGCAAAGTTTCCCATAGAAGAAAACTTGAGATTATCTCCAACGGAAGGGCAACTTCTCCACAATGCCTCGAAATACAGGAGGCTTGTTAGGAAACTTATTTGTCTCACAATCACTAGGCCGACGATTTCATACTGGGTTCATATACTCAGCCAATTTATGCAAGAACTAAGAAAGCCTCATCTCGACACAGTTCATCGTCTCCTACGATACTTAAAGGGGTTACCTAGACAAGGCTTCTTTTTCCTTCAAATGGGAGTTTAACGTTGAAAGGATATTGCGACGCTGACTGGGCTCGATGTCCACTTACGAGGAGATCTGTCACAGACTATTGTATATTCCTTGGAGGTGCACTAGTATCTTGGAAAACCAAGAAACAATCTACTGTTTCGCGATCCGCAGCTGAAGCGGAGTATCGTGCCATGGCCTCCGCTACATGTGAGCTTACGTGGATAAAGTTCTTATTGGTTGACCTGCAAATTGATCACGAAGGTCCAGCAAAGTTACATTGTGACAACCAAGCTGCACTTCACATAGCTGCCAATCCAGTTTTTCACGAACGCACCAAACACATAGAGAACGACTGCCATGTCGTTCGTGAACGAATATGTTCTGGGGTTATTTCGACCGCATATGTACCTTCTGGACAACAGCTTGCCGATATATTCACAAGCCACTTGGACAATCAGCATTCTGTTCTCTTCTTGGCAAGATGGGTGTTCTTGATATTCACACTCCACCTTGATGGGTAGTATTGGAAGACAATATCGTTTAGGATACTTGATTGATTCTCCTTGATCGTAAGAGCAGATTTGATCCGTGCAAATCAATGTAAATTATATTTTATTTCCTTCCTAGAATAGGTTACCTTGTATTATATAAGTCTTGTGTTCTATTGTAAAGGATATGTATGAAAGATATTCTAAAGCTTCTTCCCAGACTTCATACTCCTAGAACCCTAGCCAAGTTACTTTTCAACAATGGAGAATGCAATTAAAGAGAGCTGGAGAGATTATTTTTATAATATTTTCAATGAAGGACACGTAATGGATTACTTCGTTATGTGAGTTGAATAACTTGGAAGAGTGTAAAAGTTACTCTTTCTACCGCTGAATCAGGAAAGAGGAAGTGATTTTAGCTCTGAAAAAGATGAAACATAAAGAAGCAGTGGGTCCCAACGATATACAAGATTTAAGGGTAAAACTTCAACGATATACTAATCGAAGTGTGGAAGGTCTTAGAAGAGATGGGTATAGTATGGCTCATAAACTTTTTCAATAAGATTTTGAAAACAAAGAGATGCCAAATGAGTGACAAAAAGTACTTTGATGCCTATCTACAAGAGTAAGGGCGACATACAAATTGCATGAATTATAAGGGTATTAAGTTAATGAGTCATACAATGAAGCTTTGCGAGAGCATAATTGAACATAAACTGAGAAAAGAGATACATGTCTCAGACAATCAATTCGGCTTCATGTCAAGGCGCTCGACTATTGAGGCAATCTATCTCTTACTAAGATTGATGAAATGACATAGAGATATTCAAAATGATTTACACATGGTCTTTGTAGATTTGAAAAAAACATATAACAGGGTCCCAAGAGAAATTCTTTGGAGAATTCCAGAGAAGAATGAAGTACAAGTATCATATATCCAAGCAATAAATGATATGTATAACGAAGCAATGACTGTAATAAGAACTTAGAAAGAACAAACTAAAAGCTTTCCCATTACCGTAGGGTTACACCAAGGCTAATCTTTAAGCCTTAACCTTTTGCATTGGTAATGGATAAATTAACGAGATATATTCAAGATGATATCTCTTGATGTATGCTTTTTGTAGATGATATAGTGTTAATAAATGAAACGCATGACGGAGTAAATGCAATGCTTATCCTTTGGAAGGAAGTTCTGGATTCTAAGTAGGTCAAATATAGAATGGAGTGCAAGTTCAATGAGAATTGAAGTGAAAATATGATAGGGGTGATGTACAAAAGAGTGAAAGCTTTCGTTACCTTGGATTTATCTTGCAAAAAAACGAAGAATTGGAAAAGGATCTCAACTATAGAATACAAGTTGAATGGATGAAGTGGAATAGTCATCGGGTGTGTTGTGCAACCGTTGTATACCACTAAAGTTCAAGGTAAAATTTTATAGGATGACAATAAAACCAACAATACTTTATGGCACGGAATGTTGGATAATGTTGGATGGTCAAGTATCAAAACATGTAAAAAATGAGATAACATAAATGAGAATGTTTCGTTAGATGTATGGGTACACGAGAAAGGACGAGATTAAGAACAATGATAAAATGATGATATATGAGGTAAAGTATAAGTGATTGCAATTGAAGATAAGATGAGAGAAAATCGGTTAAGGTGGTTTGGACATGTGAACCGAAGACCTACAGATGCTCCAGTGAGAAAATGCGATTATGAGACGGGCTTATGGTAAAAGGGGTAAATGAAGACTTGCAAAGGGACTTTGAGAAAAGATATGGAGTACTTGGAGCTAACATAAAACTTGTCAAGTGCAGTGGCATTCTAAGATTTATACAAGCTACTCCATTTAATGGTGTTCTAGAATTTCTCCATAATCCAAGGTTGTTTCTATGATTCTTTTAAAAGAAAAAATAATGAAAATGGTTTGAAAACTTTGAGTTTTAACGATAAGGACAAAATAAAGGGTAAAGTGAATAGTATCGTGATTGACTTTTTAGTGTAAAAATGTGGTTTTTTGTTAAAGTGAACAGTACCGGAAGCTTTTCGTTAAAGTTCCATTCTTTTAATGCTGAATAGTATCTACAAGATACATGGAAATATATATAAAAATGTCTGGGAGGGGGAAGGGTTGAATAAGAAAATCAAAGAACCAACTGAGCAACAAGTAAACAAAATTGGGTTCTTTATATATAAGTCCGTGCAACACTTATTTTCTTGACAAAAATCCATCTCATTTTAAACATCCAAATAAAACCCAAATTTGAAGTAGACTACAATGTAAACAAATAAATACCTATTATTTTCAAACTCTTTACAATTGTGCCACAACACTATAATTATGTTAATGAATTTAATTATCCATCATAATTATGGGAAATAAATGCCTTATTATTATAAAATTATTTACTTTATACTTCTCTTACCATCATATGTTTCATTTCTTTTATTTGTTTGACAATCATTGTAGGTAAATTATTTTGTATGTATGTATTAGGCACATTTTGTTAAAATTATATATATGTGTGCAAATAATTTATCTATATTTTTATGTAAAATAATATGTAATTAATTAATTTTGAATCATTTGGCTAAAAACATTTATTTATTTTGTAGGTAAATTATTTTTCAAGTGATATTACATGTATACTAGCCACATTTTGTTATTATTATATATAGTGTGCAATCAATCGACATTCTTTTATTTTGTAGGTAAATTATTTTGCATGTAGGTAAATTGTTTTTTTTTTTTTGCAAAATATTGGTATTTAAAATATTTATTTATTTTGTAGGTAAATTATTTTGCATGTATCATTACATAATTTACTAGGAACATATATTGTTATTATATATATGATGTGCAAAATAATTTACCTATGTTATCATGTAAATTTTTGTTATTAAATGCATAGAAATCATAACATTTAAATTTTTTTTTCCAAATCCCCGTATGGTATTTGAAGACATTTAATTGAATGAAATAATATAAAATAAATGTAGATAATAAGTGAGAGATCCAAAGTAAGTATTAATAGGGGTAATTTAGACATCCAAAAATACAAAATTTGCCAAGTCAAACTTAATTATGGATATTGCTTAGTTGGAGCCTAGTCATTGGGTTTTTGTTAGAGAAATTTACCATGATGGGTTTTAGTTAAAGAAAATTGAATTTCAAGGGGTGTACTCATATTTTCAGTAATAACCTATTTTGACAAGAAAAGTGTATGCAGGTAGTTGGAGACGTTGTCGTAAAGAGTTCTTTATATTATTTTCAAAAGCATTAACATAAAGAACAACTTAAATATTGAAAGATGACTTCTAAATGTTCATACAATTTTCATACTGAATAATAATTTTTATAGTATCATGAGAAAACTTTCGGAGAGAAAATATAACCGAGTTTATTTTGGTTATTGTTATAAGAAGCATAAGTGGTCAAGAAAAATAATCAGCGGAACCAAATATAACTGATGTTGGCAAATATCTGCAATGGTGAGAAACAATCATGTCAATACACTCTAGTATGAGTTCAATTCCCACCGATTTCTCTTTCCTCTAAAAACTAACTATTTAACTCATTAATGTTATTATTTCTATAAAAAAAAATATAATTGATGCCGTATTGTACGAAAGAGATATAGCCCGTGGTTGTGCAATGGAGACACGCTCTCCACCGTTAAGGGGAGGGATTCCCATTTTTTCAAAAAAATGGGGACACGCTCTCCACCGTTAGATTTAACTTTAATGAAATTGTGTGATTGAGATTAAAACACAGGACACACAATCTCAACCACACAATTTTATTAAAGTTAAATCCAACGGTATCATAGTATAAAAAACTCAAAAACCTAAAATATTTACAAAATAACAAGGTTATCATAGTAAAGAAAGCTCAATTAAAATCGTTTTCTACATGGATTGATATGAATAACTTGTATTTAAACCAACTGTTAATTAACTATTCAACACAAGATTTAGAAAAGATTTGTAATTGTGAATTAAAGTAAAGACAAACAATAAAAACAACTAAAAGGCACTCGGGTTTAAACGTCAGCATCGACAGTCCTACATAGTTATACTAATTATTTATGAATTACACATGCAAACTTTGAATGTTAGATTTTTGTAATACATATTCCACTTGGTATGTTCAAGCTAGAATTTACATCTAATATGCAACATGTCTGTGATGTTCATATCAAATATAAACATGGAAGACTCATTAAGTTGTGTGAGAAACTTTTGAAAAACCATGCAACCCTTAAGATCGTGATTTTTGCCTTAAGTGAGTTTACAATTATCAATCATAAGAAGCCCTACTCAATTCCAGGATAATGTTTCAACCAAAATTACATCAATGTTTTTGTCTAAACATCCTAATAGTGATCACTCATCAAGACATGTAGATAGTTTAAACACAGTGATAATAATTTTTACATTCATCTCCTTGCCTAGAAATTCTCCGAATATCTTTTGTTACAGCTTAAAGGAGAGGGCTATATGAAATTAAAATTCCTCAAATGGAAAGTGAGATTTTTTTTTTCCACAGTGTAGTTGTATTTTGTGATGTAAGAATCTGAAATTGTTCTCTGGAATGTGCTTTGAAAAATGTAAAGAAGGTTCTTATTCTATGTCGAACTTTGCAGGGTTAACCCTAAACAATCAATTATTCGATGCATATGAACCATCAAAAGGTACTCACTAGGGATCTTATAAAAGTGAAACTTTTACAGGTTTAGAAAGATCACAGTTCAATACAGCTATACAGAAGTGCATCCAACTCTCACTGCACCAACAACTTCAGGCTGGAATCGCTAGTGACTTGTCTCACTTTGTTTTTATGTCTCGAATGTGTACGTTAATGGAGGAGGTGCCATTCAGAAATCGATAAAAATAAATAAATAAATAAAAGTGGAAACAAAGGATGACTAAAATCAAAACCGACAACGAATGACTGAGACCTTAATGAACTAATGAACGAAAAATTAGTAATCCAAACCAACAGCTAATGAACGAAAATCAGTACAATCTCTACTTAATTACTTAAATATGAGACAGACTAGTGGAAGACAAGAGAAATAATCCCTTCGAATACTGCTAAATTAGTACATTCTGAAACCAGCAGCAAATGACTGTCAGAACTTCATGAACGAAAAGTTACCTATCTGAAACAACAGCGAATTAATGAATGTAAATTTGTAAAATCTCCACTTACTTTAACATGAGATCTTACATTAGTTCACCAAGCCTGTAACCAACTCCATAGCATTTAATTAGCAGTCAAATTAGTGAAGAATGTTGAAAAGCTGCTCCAGTTGTTTGATTAGCTAATTCAAGTTATGATTCAATACACAGGTAAAGAACTAAAGATTCAGGGTTTAAGGTAAAGATGCTATTATTTGACACACAACGTGCATACTTGTAGACACCGAAACAACAGCCAGATTAACGAAAATTAGTACAATCTCTGCTTACTTTAACACGAGACCTTAGATTAGTTGATCAAAAGTGTAATTCCATGATTGTAAACACCAAAACAACCAATAGCATTAGTGAAGAATGTTTTGAAAACAAGTTGCTCTAGTTGTTTGATTAGCCATGATTTGAGTCTCGATTCAATGCCCAGGGTGGACTGAAGATTTTGTTATGTGACACACAACATGCATAAATAATATGCTTTGTTTCTGGTTCAAATTGATCTTAATTGTGTCTCCTCCTACTTTGGAGGGTTGGTCTGGTATTTTTTTCTCTACCATTGCTTTTGTTTCTGCTAGCTGTACTTATTGTCCGTGGAAAAAACCCTATGCCTAGCTACATTTGCATGTTGCAGCAGCCTTTTAAAAAACCTATCTAAAGTAAAATGCGATTTGAGGACAAAATTAAAGCATGTACCATGTACAACAATTTGTGCGGAAGAAACCACAACCCCTATTCGTGGAACTGACTTAGATTCCAAATAATTGTAGGCACTTAACTTTCAACCAGTATCTTGCAAGAAAAGTAACTTTCAACCAGTATCTTGCAAGAAAAGTACCCGAGTAAATTGCTTGAATTATGAAGCTAGAGTTCGGTCTTGTACCTATAGACAACTTACATACGCTCCTTGTACAAATAATTTTTTAAAGCAATATATACGCCAAAAATATAAAAGAACTTGATGAAACAGCTGCTTTATCAGAAACCTATTGAAAATTTGCTTGAAAGAATATTATGTGAATTATGTTGAAGGTTAAAATCTAAAGGATTCTACGTGCTCTTTAAATTTTCTTAAATTTCCAATTTTCAATTATACAATTAAATCATGAAAATTATCTTTAAAAAGCTGAAGAAACCACACAAAGACTGCTATTGAATTGCTGCATAATGCAAATCAAAAGCAACCTGAATTTTTTTTTTAAACCACGAATGGTTGATTGCAAACATGGAGAAGATGATGAAAGTAATTTATATAATTATATATCTGGTAGTACGAAATCGTACAATATTGTAGGGTATGTCTAAGACTGCTTCTGGAAGTGCTAAAAACGTTTTATGACAGCCAAAAGCACTTACATTTGGCAGAAAAACTAACATTGTTTCATGGTCATAGAGGTGTATTGGAGTGTAAATGTGTTTGCTGTTTTATAACTAAGTTTTGATTTAGTCAATGTAAGCCTTTAGATCATATTCTAAATGGCATCTATCCTTGTATGTAATGAGTCATATCTCATGACAAGTGTAAGCATCTTATATGATGTCTAGATTGAATGAATGGCTGTGATTATGGTGTGTGATGTTGTGAGTGAGTAGGGTAGTTTTCTTACTCCTCCAACGGTTACAAATGCTCAGTGTGAGCATTCTGTTTGGCAATGGAAAATATATGAAACTTCTCCTCATTCTCTAAAACCTCTTCTTCTCCTCCGAGTACTGTTTCATTCATTTTTCTTCTTTGAAAACTATCCAGGATTTGATAATTATCATGGCCTCAGAGCCTGGTTTCATTTCCATTTTGGGCGTGAATCTGTGATCGAAGGCGCAGCTGAGGAACTTGACGACGAATCGAGCTCACTGTGATTGAAGAAGTTTCTGGGTTACTCGATACCAAGTCTAATATGGCTGGATCGAGTGGAGGTGATCTAAGAGCACCAGTTTTCAATGGAGAAAACTTTGATTTCTGGCAGATAAAGATGAAGACCATCTTCAGATCTCACGATCTGTGGGATATGGTTGATAAGGGGTATAATCCTCCGGCGAAGAAGGAAGAAGAAGAACTTACAGAAACTGAGCTGAAGAATCAGAAAGAGAATATGGTTAAGGATGCGAAGGCGCTTGGAATCATTCAAGGCGCTGTGACAGATGAAATTTTCCCAAGGATTGCTATTCTGGAGACAGCAAAGGAGGCCTGGGATATACTGAAGCAGGAGTTTATTGGAGACAAGCAGGTGAGATCTGTAAAACTCCAGAGCTTAAGACGTGACTTTGAATATACTCGGATGGGTGAACATGAATCATTTTCTGTATATCTTGTGCGATTGTTTGATCTGATTACACAAATGAAAGGCTATGGTGAGACTATAGGGAATCAAAGAATTGTGCAGAAGCTATTGATAAGTTTACCTAGGTCTTATGATAGTATTGTTGCTGTGATCGAAAATACTAGAGATTTGGAGACTGTTGATGTACAGGATGTAGTTGCTACTCTAAAGGGGTATGAACAGAGGATTGAGAGACATTCAGAAAATAGCACTGAAAAGGCATTTGCTAGTTTGAGTATAGCTCCTAGAAAGAACAATTTCAATGGTAATCAAAACTTCAAACCCACTAAGAATTGGAAGACAAAGGGTAAGAAGTGGGATAACAAACCTGTCCAACAGCAAGGAAAATTTACTGGGATTTCTGATAATGCCAAGAATGCTTGCAAGTACTGTGATAAATTTCATTTTGGAGAGTGTTGGTTCAAGGGGAAACCAAGGTGTCACAACTGTGATAAGCCAGGACATTTTGTTAAGGATTGCAGGTCTAAAAAGGTCATCCAACAAGCCAATTATGCTGGACAAGTGGAGAACAATCCAACTATGTTTTATGTATGTATGTCTGCCACTGTGAAGAAGGGAGAAGATGTTTGGTATGTTGACAGTGGTTGTAGTAACCACATGACTGGGAGAGAAGATCTATTGATGAATATAGATAGAAGCATCACAACCAAGGTTGAAATGGGCACAGGGCAGTTGGTCGATGTAGTTGGAAAGGGAAATCTGTTGATTGAAACCAAGCAAGGAAAGAGGTACATAAAGGAAATAATGCTTGTACCAGGTTTGAAAGAAAATCTATTAAGTGTGGGACAGATGATGGAGCACGGATACTATCTTGTGTTTGGAGGAAGTGAAGTCAAGGTCTATGAAGATTTTACTTGCTCTAATCTTGTTGTCAAGATCCCTATGAAAGGGAATCGAAGCTTTCCCTTGAAGCTGCAACCTGGAATTCAAATTGCTATGAGGGCAAGTGTTGAACAACCATCTGAAATATGGCATAGAAGACTTGGGCACCTGAACTTGACTGCACTAATGCAACTCCAAGAGCATGATATGGTGACTGGTTTACCTAAGCTCAGAATGAACTCCACAGTATGTGAAGGATGTGCAATTGGAAAGCATTCCAGAGATGCTTTTCCTAAGCAAACAAAGTGGAGAGCTGCACTGCCATTGGAATTGGTATACACTGATATTTGTGGACCAATGCAAACATCCACCAAAGCTGGAAACAAGTATTTCATTACCTTCACTGATGACTGTACTAGAATGGGATGGGTCTACTTCCTGAGAAATAAATCTGAAGCATTTGGTGTGTTCAAAAGGTTCAAGGCTACTGTTGAATTACAAAGTGGGTTCAAAGTGAAGAAATTAAGGAGTGACAGGGGAGGGGAGTATACTTCTCTGGAATTTTCTCAATACTGTGCAGATCTTGGTCTAGAAAGGCAGCTCACAGTGGCCTACTCTCCTCAACAGAATGGTGTTGCTGAGAGAAGAAATAGGACCATTGTGGAAATGGCTAAGTGCATGATGTTGGAGAAAGGAATCCCATTTGAGTTTTGGGCAGAAGCAGTTAACACTGCAGTCTATATTCTCAATAGATGTCCTACTAAAGCATTGAACAAAAAGACTCCATTTGAAGCCTACAGTGGAAGAAAGCCTGGAGTAAAACACTTGAGAGTGTTTGGGTCTATATGTTATGCACAGATCCCTTCACAGATGAGGCAGAAGCTGGATGCAACAAGTGTAATGTGTATATTCCTTGGCTATGGAACCTGTGAGAAGGGCTACAGGTTGTTCAATCCCAAAACCAACAAGATGATTATTTCCCGAGATGTAATTTTTGATGAAAGCTCCTGTTGGGATTGGAAGTCTGGTATTAAGAAGACATTGTATGTCCCAGTTTCAATAGAAGCCAATGGAAATGAAGAGAGGGAAGATACAACTCTGGAGAATGATGACTCATTGGAAGGCACAGAACTCTCACATGAGCAATCTGAGCAATTGACTGGTTCTTCCTCAAGTCAAGTGGAGCAAGTGATTGAATCACAAGAGGAACAAGTTACTCAATCTGAATCACAGGGGTTTGATCATACTCCTCTAAGATTCAAAAGCTTGAACGAAATCTATGAGAGATGTAATTTCTGTGTGGTTGAACCTGAATGTTTTGAAGAAGCATCAGAAGATGAAGCCTGGAGGGAAGCTATGTCCACAGAAATTGAGATGATAGAAAAGAATGATACATGGGAGTTGGTTAAAAGACCATTTGATAAACCTGTAATTGGTGTAAAATGGGTCTACAAAACAAAGTTAAATCTGGATGGTTCAGTGCAGAAGAACAAGGCACGGCTAGTGGCAAAGGGCTACTCTCAGAAGCCCGGTATTGATTTCAATGAAACATTTGCACCTGTGGCAAGACTTGATACTATTAGAATCCTAATAGCTTTGGCAGCTCAAAAGGATTGGAAGCTGTTTCAGTTAGATGTCAAGTCTGCATTTTTAAATGGCACACTACATGAGGAGGTCTATGTTGATCAGCCACAGGGATTTGAACTGCAAGGACAGGAAGACAAGGTTTACAGGTTGAAGAAGGCCTTATATGGTCTGAAGCAAGCTCCCAGAGCTTGGTATGATGAAATCAGTACATATTTTGATCAATCTGGTTTTAAGAAAAGTCAAAGTGAAGCTACCTTGTACACAAAGATCAGTGGTGCAGATGTACTCATTGTATCTCTGTATGTAGATGATATTATCTACACAGGGAGTTCTGAAGACATGGTTCAAGAGTTTAAAAGAGATATGATGAAGCAATATGAAATGTCAGATCTGGGATTACTACATCACTTTCTCGGATTAGGCATAAATCAAACTGATAAAGGGATCTTTATACATCAGAAGAAATATGCTAAATCATTGCTTGAGAAATTTGGGTTGAAAGACTGTAAGGCTGTGAAAACTCCTCTAGCAATTGATGACAAGCTGTCTAAGGAAGATGGGAGTGAAGAAGCTGATGAAAGTTTGTACAGGAAAGTGGTTGGTAGTTTGCTATACTTGACAGCAACTAGGCCAGACTTAATGTATGCCGCATGCTTACTGGCAAGGTTCATGAATAAACCTACCAGAAAACACATGGGAACAGCTAAAAGGGTTTTGAGATATGTCCAAGGCACACTGGATTTTGGGATTGAATATGTGAAAGGAAAAACTGCTGTGTTGATAGGCTATTGTGATAGTGATTGGGCAGGCAGCTTGGATGACATGAGGAGCACCTCGGGTTATGCATTCAGTTTTGGTTCAGGAGTTTTTTCTTGGGCTTCTGTCAAACAATGCAGTGTAGCTCTATCCACTGCAGAAGCCGAGTATGTAAGTGCTGCAGAAGCTACAACACAAGCGATGTGGCTGAGGTTTATCTTATCTGATTTTGGAGAGGAACAGATAGAAGCTACACCAATGTTATGTGACAACACCTCTGCCATAGCTATGTCTAAGAATCCAGTTTTTCATCACAAAACAAGACACATCAACCGGAGATATCATTTCATAAGGGATGCTATTCAAGATGGAACAATTGAGCTGCATTACTGCAACACAGAGGAGCAATTGGCAGACATTTTTACCAAGGCTCTTCCTAAGGATCGATTCGAATACCTAAGGGCAGCTCTTGGTGTGAAATCAGCAAAACATTTAGAAGGGAGTATTGGAGTGTAAATGTGTTTGCTGTTTTATAACTAAGTTTTGATTTAGTCAATGTAAGCCTTTAGATCATATTCTAAATGGCATCTATCCTTGTATGTAATGAGTCATATCTCATGACAAGTGTAAGCATCTTATATGATGTCTAGATTGAATGAATGGCTGTGATTATGGTGTGTGATGTTGTGAGTGAGTAGGGTAGTTTTCTTACTCCTCCAACGGTTACAAATGCTCAGTGTGAGCATTCTGTTTGGCAATGGAAAATATATGAAACTTCTCCTCATTCTCTAAAACCTCTTCTTCTCCTCCGAGTACTGTTTCATTCATTTTTCTTCTTTGAAAACTATCCAGGATTTGATAATTATCAAGGTGCACTTTTCCATGAAGCACTTGAATCTCTACTAAAATAGCTTTTGGGAAAAGTGCTTATGAGAACAAGTGCTTCCTGTAGTGACCGCCATGCTGAAACTTCTGATTAGTTTCTCTCTTCTACTATTTTTTATTTTTTATTTTTGAAAAAATACACCAGAAAACTTCGACGCTGATTAGCATTGACAACTTCCGCTAGCTTCATGCTGCTTATAATTAAGTTTATGGCAATATCCATTAGTTTTCTACTTAAATTGATTTTGAAAACCAAAATAGAAGAATGAAAAAGATAGGCAGAATGGTAGTAAAAAACTCTGTAAATTAAGATAACAGAAAATGCATAATAGAAACAGATACGACATTTATTATAGTGATTTACAAATAAATACAAACTTGTTTGAATAAAATACACAATATGGTACATTAAGTAATGCAGGCGTCCATGGTTTTCCTTTCGTATTAGGCCTTTCCGTCTGGGTTCACTGTTAAGGTTTGGCACTCATATTCTGAGACAATGTTCTTGTGGATTCTGTCTATGAAAGCAGCAGCTTTGTTGTCAATCCCGGGCTCAGCCACGAACCGGCCTCTGTCCTCCTCGCTCGGCCAAACCTTCCTTGCACTCATGTAGGAATCCTCCGCCATGTCGTCCCCTATGCGATTGCGTGGCCTCCTCGATTTGAACATGCTGAAGAATGAGAAGGAGGATTTCTTCTGCTTGTTGCCTGCCATAACTCTTTTTCGACACGAAAGGGTAATTAAACACAAAGGTTTAAGTGAGATGAAGAAAGTTCTTAATACTCACTTTGGTTTGTTGTGACTACTAAGAAGGTGGTGTGTATTTATAGTGGGAGGTGATTCTAGTTGAGAATCTTGGAGGATTCCAAAATGCAGCTAAGGAAGTAATTTTGGATGGTTGAGATCACAAATAAGACCAGAGAAAAAAAAAAGGTTGAAAGTACATTTTCTATGGTCCTCTACTTTCTTAATTGACCAAAAACATTATTTGACTACTTTCTTAAGGTTGAAAGTAGGTCAATTTTGGATGTAAAGTACATTTATTTGATTAGCTTCGGATTAGCGTACATTTTATGACGTATTTAATTAACATATACTATGCATACGATCTTGTCACCAAAACGAGTCCTTCCTCATGATCTAAAACTTGTTTAGATTAAGATTAAGCGTGTGCTGAGTAGTAAAATTGGCACATTTGATGGGGTTTTGTTTAAGAAAAAAAAATTATTTGGCCTTCATCAACTTTAAGGAAAAAGAAATACTGGAAACTTCATAAGATAATCAAGAATGCAGAAGGTATATATAATAGTAAAAAGCTCCCCCTTCTTTAGAAATATAGCTTTGGTCCATGCATTGGTTAGGTACTCTAGAGTTTTAATAATTAAAGATCGGTATCCCCTCCTTTCCTTATTTCTTTTGTATAGACAAATCATAGTCTAGCACATGTACAAAAATCTTTTCTTTTGCTAGTTTTATAGACCGCTTTAGTAATTGTGTCAACTTGTGATTTATTGCGATTTGCAGTTAAAGATGAATGGAGACAGTGTTGTATGCAAAAGTTTCTAGTTTTGTAGCATGGCACGCAAGGTGTCTAGCTTTAGCCTTTAAGGTATCTGAAAACTCTTACTTATAAAAGCCAAGGTTTGGCATGCTCCACCAACTTATTGAAGAGAATAATGGAGTATATAAAAATGTAAAAGAGTTAACAGTTACTGTAGTTAGTTAAAAGTTACAGTTGAAGTAATCTTTTGCTTTTGGTAACTTTAGTTTTACCACAGTTGGTTGTATATATACTATGTAAGTGTTATTCTTAAAGTTAATGAAAAAGTCTTTTCATTTCCTCAATATGGTATCCTCCGCCAGAAGTCTACCGACTTCGATCCTTTAGCCATTTTCTCAGTACCCACACCGCTCCCTTTCGCCATTTTCTTACCAACCAAACAGATCTCTTCCGCTCTTTTCTTCTCTGATCTTCTGTATCCATGGCGGCTACTTCTTCTCATTCTTCTTCTCCGGTGACTGCGCAACCTCCTTCTTCTCAGGATGCTACTCCACCTCTTTCTTCTACTCAGGTCTCGATCAATAACATCACAATTCAGAACATCGGAAGCATGGTCCAGACGAAGCTGAAACGCCACAATTATCTCGTCTGGAAATCTCTCTTTGATCCGATCTTCCGCCGGTACAAGCTTGCTGGATTTGTTGATGGATCTAAACCCGCACTGCCTCGATTTCTCAGTGATTCTTTAGGAAATTTGATTCCTAATCCTGCCTTCGAGTTTTGGTATGAGACTGATCAGAATATAATCATCTGGATTAACTCTACACTCTATGAGGATTTGCTTCCTTTCACCGTCGGTGTTCAATCTGCTCGGGAGTTATGGCAGAATCTTGAGCGAAGATTTGGTGGTGTCTCGCGCTCTCATATTCATCAACTTAGGTCATCTCTTCAATCGATCACTAAAGGCGCCTCCTCCATCTCCGAGTACTTCCAGCGTCTTAAGAAAGTCACCGATGCTCTTGCACCTGCCGGCGCACCCGTTGCTAATCATGATCTGCTTCTGATCATTCTCAGTGGACTGCCTGATGACTATGATTCATTTGTTGATTCTGTCCAATTTCGTCTTGCTGATACGACTGTTGATGATCTCCATGGTTTCTTGCTTAGCAAAGAAATGGCGCTTGCACGCAAGCAGCATGCCAAAGGCTCCTCTACTGAACCTTTTCAAGCCTTTCAAGCATCATCTGTTCCTCCTCTGCTCCCTACCCCATCTATTCCCCCTCAACCTCAAGCCTATGCTGCTCATCCTCAGAATCGTGATCAGCGCCATTACACTAACACCAATCGTACTCAGCGAAATTACAACACCAGCAACAATCGTCATCGATTCAATCGCTCTACTTCCAATCCTCAGAATCGTGGTGGACATCATGGCGGCCATCGCTTTTTCAACAAGTTCAAGCCTTCTCCTTGTCAGATCTGTGAAGAACCAGGCCACCAAGCCATTGATTGCAGCCATCGTATGAATCCTAATTTCCAAGGTCGTGTTCCTCCTGCGAAGCTTGCTATGTATGTTAATCCTCCTGGTCCTTCCTCTACTCCACGGCTTATTGATTCTGGAGCAAGTTCCCACATGACCAATAACATTCAGAATATGTAGAATCCTCAACCATATCATGGCTCTAACAAGGTTTATATTGGTGATGGTCAAGGTTTGCAAATCCATCACTCTGGCTCTTCTTTAATTCGAACTCCTTCTGCTACATTTCAATTAAAGAATGTTTTACATGTTCCACAATTAAAACATGATCTGCTTTTTGCCAATATGTTTTCTGTGGATAATTGGTGTTCTGTGACTCTGAATCATTTTGACTTCAATGTCAAGGATCTTACTACGGGGAAGATGCTTTTTAGAGGCCCTGTTCGCTATGGTCTCTATCCCTTCTCTGCATTTCCTCCTCATTCCAGAAGATATCTTGCTACTACTGCACTAAGGACATCACCTCATATTTGGCATCAACGCTTGGGACATCCAACGTTCAAGACTTTTCGATCTGTTATTTCTCATTCTTCATTGCCTATTACTACTTCTGTTGATCAGTTTTTTTGCTCTAATTGTATCTTGGGCAAGTGTGCTAGATTGCCCTTTCATGATTCAGTTAGCATGACATCTCGACCACTGGAACTTGTTCATGCTGATGTGTGGGGACCTGCACCATTGCTATCTGTTAGTGGATACAAATTCTATGTTCTTTTTGTTGATGACTTCACCAAGTATACTTGGTTGTATCCTCTCAAACATAAATCAGATGTCTTTGTTACTTTTGTTCAATTTCAAGCTTTGGTTGAAAATCTTTCTGGTTTCAAGATTGGCACTTTACGCACAGACTCAGGGGGTGAGTTTATTAGTTCTTCTTTTCAAAAGCATCTTGCTTCTTGTGGTATTCAACAAAATCTTAGTTGTCCACATACTCCCCAACAAAACAGTTGTGCTGAAAGGAAGCACAGGCATGTTGTTGAAACTGCCCGGACATTATTGATTGCTTTTAAAGTGCCTCATCAATTTTGGGTGGAAGCTTTTCTCACTGCAACTTATCTTATTAATCGGTTGCCTCCTCCTTCCAAATCATCTCCATAGGAACAGTTCTTTCGAAAGTCTCCTGATTACAGTCAGCTCAGAGTTTTTGGTTGTAGTTGTTATCCTTGGTTAAAACCCTATATCACTTCCAAATTAGATGCTAAAAGTAAACCCTGTGTGTTTCTTGGATACAGTTTGATTCACAAATGGTATAGATGTTTAGATCCCCTCACCAATCGAGTCTACATAACTCGACATGTGTATTTTGATGAGACATATTTCCCTTTCCATACACTTACATCTTCTTCCCCTGGTACTTCTCCTAGTACTTCACCTTCTTTTTCCCTTGTTTTTCCACATCTATATCCTACAGATTCTTCACCATGTCATGCTCCTCAACCTGCCACACCGTCTACCCAACCTCTATCTACTCAAACCGACTCTTCTATATCTGCCCTACCATCCCCTACCCATCATTCTCCCATCCCTTCACCTACTTCTCTACCTTCCCCTATTATTTGTATTCACCCTATGCAAACAAGATCTAAATCAAGCATTTTTAAACCTAAAGCCTACACAGCTACTAAACATCCCTTCCCATCACACTTAGACAGTGACTATGTCCCTTCAACCTATCTTCAAGCATCTAAGTATCCCCATTGGAGGGCAGCAATGCAGGATGAATTTAATGCCCTGCAACATACAGGAACCTGGCAACTTGTTCCTCATTCTCCTTCTCAAAACTTAGTGGGATGTAAGTGGGTTTTCCGCATTAAACGAAAACCTGATGGTTCTGTGGATCGCTATAAGGCCAGATTAGTGACCAAGGGGTATAATCAGCAAGAAAGTGTTGATTTTAGTGACACTTTCTGTTCAGTGGCCAAACCAATCACCATCCGGATATTACTTACTTTGGCCGTTCAGCCTAATTGGTTTTTACATCAATTGGATGTTAGTAATGCGTTCTTACAGGGCACTCTGAAAGAAAATGTATTCATGGCTCAACCCTCAGGTTTTATTGATCCGGATCATCCTACTTATGTGTGTCACTTAAAGAAGTCTATGTATGGTTTGAGACAAGCTCCACGGGCTTGGTTTGAAAAACTCCAATCTGCCCTATTCTCTATTGGTTTCTGTGCTTCTCAATCGGATCACAGTTTGTTTGTCCTTCAACAACCAGATTTAGTTCTTGTTCTTGTCTATGTGGATGATATCATTGTGACAACGCTGTTATATCTCATTTAACTGCTCAGTTTCCTGTCAAAGATCTCGGTAATCTTCATTATTTTCTTAGATTGGAAGTTCAGCGATCTTCTGTGGGTGTATTCATTCATCAATCTAAATATATTTTAGATTTGCTCACAAAAACTCACATGGATGGTGCAAAACCTTGTCTTACTCCTCTAGGCTCTGCCAAACTTGATCACACTGGCACTTTACTTGAAGATCCTACTGAATACAGAAACATTGTTGGGGCTATTCAGTATCTTACATGGACTCGACCTGATCTTTCATTTGCTGTGAATCTTGTTTGTCAATTTATGCATTCTCCACGGGTTCCTCATCTCCAAGCTGTCAAACGTATCTTACGGTATCTCAAAGGGTCTTTTGGTCTTGGCTTGTGGTTTCCCAAGGTTTCATCTCCTCTCACACTTAAAGCTTACTCGGATGCAGATTGGGCTGGATGCTCTTGGGATAGACGGTCTACTGGAGGTTTCTGCATATTTCTTGGTCCTTCCCTCATTAGCTGGAGTGCCAAGAAGCAACATACAGTTGCTCGGTCCTCAACAGAAGCTGAATACAGATCCTTAGCCCATACAGCAGCTGAAATTACTTAGATTTGGAAATTGTTTGCTGATATTGGTTTTCAGTTACCTGTTTTACCTCAGATTTGGTATGATAACATCTCAGCGATTTCTTTGGCTTCAAATCCAGTCTTCCATGCTCGCACAAAGCATGTCGAAATCGACTACCATTATATTAGGGAGCTTGTTCTTGCCAAGCTTCTCACTGTTCAGTTTGTTTGCAGCCAAGATCAGCTTGCTGATATCCACACCAAATCTCTTCCTCGTCAACGATTCCTTGATATGCGATCCAAACTTTCCCTCCAATCCTCTCCGTTTAGCTTGAGGGGGTGTAAAGAGAATAATGGAGTATATAAAAATGTAAAAGAGTTAACAGTTAGTTAACAGTTACTGTAGTTAGTTAAAAGTTACTGTTGAAGTAATCTTTTGCTTTTGGTAACTTTAGTTTTACCACAGTTGGTTGTATATATATTCTGTAAGTGTTATTCTTAAAGTTAATGAAAAAGTCTTTTCATTTCCTCAATACTTATTCCCTGCAGCTTCTCTCTACCTTGCGTTTCAAGTCATTAAAATATAAATGGTTTCTTTGCAAGCTGTAATCCCATTGATTAATTAAAGTTGATAAAAATCTTAAAACTTTATGTGCAGAGAATGATGCTTCATTTTCAAAGTGCCAAATTGTTAAGTAATTGTTCACACGTTAATTCTTGATTAAGCTAACAAAATAGTGGATTTGGCAAATATATGAGTGCCAGCACAGAAGTTAGGCAGGATATGTATACACGCACACCACACTAGAAATTTCTTATTACTTGCTTGTTAGACTAATCTAAGAGAGTCAAAAATAGAGCTAGTATCCTCGATTGCACCTAAGTTTTCTCGAGTACTTTTAATGCCTAATCGAATGCCTTCTATTTCTAATGTGCTAATGTTTTGATTTGTTAGTTAAGTGACAACTTTTCTCCCCTTTTTGATATATTAGTTTGGGGTTTCTTATTATTTGATTATCTTCACAAGATTCTTAGATATGGTTTTTGGTTCAATTTCACAAAATTATGAAAGCACTCAACCTTTGTTTATTGGTCCTTCAGTTTGGGAATAATTTAATTGTGCGCCTTGTTTGGTCTCTGAAGATGGGAATGGGGCGTATGTTGTAGGAAGAAATGAAAAACTTATGTTCAACTTGAAGGTAGAAGGTGAGTTACTTATAAAAGCATGGGGCATCGTTTGGCATGTAAGATTGGAACCGTTCAATTTATTAATCTTGTGAGGGATGCACTTATTCCCATTTGCATCCACCCTATGTGGGGGATGCATATATCTCCATTTGTGAATAACGTATCTTGATCGAATAAGATCATGATCGAACTGTTCAATTTATTCATCTTCATTTAAATATCACTTCTAAAAAATATCATTCAAATTGGAGATCCTTTAATCATGAATATGTTATTTAGTACCTAACCGTCAATTTATTTTATAGATTTGACTGACTAAATAATCTCCAGTTGAAATGAATTTTTGTAAAAATGATCTTGAAATAAAAGTTAAAAAGTTAAATGGTTTTGATTATAAAATTTGTGTAGTCAATATACGTTATTCAAAATGAAGAAATGAGAGCTCATCTCCCAAGGCAAAATCCAAGTATTATCCAAGGGAGATTAATCATTGAAAAAGATAAGTTTCACCTTCGAAATTAAAATTAGATATTTGTTCTAATTCAATGATAGACACCAAACGAGCAACGTCACCGAAGTCAATTCGGCTGCGTGGTCTCACACCAAAACCCACCAAATCAAACAGACGGTTCGGCCTATTTGGTTGACCCATTTGTACTTGGGCTACTCAACCCCCAATTTCACGTATCATAATTTCTTGTGTGTTGAACCAGTCGAAGAGGTCAGAAAACAGAGCCGGTTCGAGATCCGGTGCATCTTCGGTTCTTCCTTTCGCCAGAAATTTTCAATTTCTGCTTCAATCCTGGTACTCTCTGCCTAATTGAATTGTTCATATCTACTAATGTTTTGATTTATTAACTAATTGCCCACTTTTCTAGTTCAGCACGTCCTCTTTTTTTTACTAATTTGGGGTTTTTTACTTGATTATCATTTGAACTATTCGAAATTATTTATCTTTACCAGATTCTTGAAATGGGTTTTGGACCAATTTGTAGAAATCACTCTCTTTTTTTTGTATTGGTTGTTCAGTTTCTGGCTCAATTTTCGTGTTTCCGGGAATGCCAGAGACATATTTTGCTAGCTGGGAATTTGGTTTCTCTGAAATTACTCCTGGAATTGGTTGGAAATTTATACGAGTTACTGAAATTACCCAATTACCAGTTGTTGTTTCTGTTGTACATTTGGCAGAAATACTAACATTGTTCCATGGTCATAGAAGTGCACTTTTCCATGAAGCACTTGAATGTCTACTAAAATAACTTTTGGTAAAAGTGCTTATGAGAACAAGTGCTTTCTGCAGTGACCTTCATGCTGAAACTTCTGATTTGTTTCTCTCTTCTACTATGTTTTTTTTTTTTTTGGAAAAAATACACCAGAAAACTTGGACACTGATTAGCATTGACAACTTCCACTAGCTTCATGCTGCTTATAATTAAGTTTATGGCAATATCCATTAGCTTTCTACTTAAATTGATTTTGAAAACGAAAATAGAAGAATGAAAGGGATAGGCAGAATGGTGGTAAAAAA